>OY776294.1:2084508-3529950 GCA_963675345.1 Trididemnum clinides
CAGCCCTGAGTATTGGTCAGTTTCTCGCAGAAAGGAACATTGCAACTTTGGAATACCTCCACATTTTCTCGATCTGGCCCCCTGTGACTTTTTCCTCTTCCCCAAGATCAAATCTGTTCTGAAGAAAACCCATTTTTCTGACATCGATTCCATCAAAATGGCCGCGACGACGGAGCTCAAAAAAATCCCAGAAAATGTCTTCCAAGAGTGTATTGAATCCTGGAAAAAGCGAATGCATAAGTGTTTTAAAGTGGAAGGAGATTACTTTGAAGGAATTTGACTTTGGTATATTTCAATATGTTTCAATACAGTTTTTATAACACCAGTCTCGTTACTTTTCGGACACACCTCGTATTTAAGCAGTACTGTATGTATTCTGTTGTTTTTACAAAATTTCTGCACAAGATTTCTCAACGTCGTCGAAATGCCAACATGGACCTTTTAGCGCTACAACTGTTTTTAATTACGCTTTGTATCAGTTGCTCTTAAGCTTCTAGTAGATTTGCACTGAAAGACGCCCACCCCGTTTCTTTTAATTTAATCCGTACAGTTTTTTGTAATTATGCAAAAGCCTAACAAAATAATGACAAGGATGACATTGAGTAACGAAATTATGATTATAACTACATGATATTACAAATTGATTGCAGTTTTACAACTCACTAACAGTTACTCACTAACAGAATGTATCGCGACAAATAAAGAAGAGTTATCAATTAACGGTTATAGCATTAACAACCCAGGTCGGAATCTCGGCAAACTTTCACTGCAAATCTCCCTGCAAATGCTCAAATGGTCATCAGTAGAAGCTTTGACACAAAAACCAAGAGTCGTCGATGCTAATCAGTTGCACGAAAATAAGCGTTTTCGTGGAAGTGCGCATCCTGCGGCCCTCGACATGAAATTTGTGACCCGCGGAAATAGAACCCCAAAAGCGACCCTCGACCTGAAATGCTGTGACCCCTGATGGCAAAATTTTCGATTACATCTCGGATTTACCGATCTCTCAATTCTAAGTTCTTATTGTCTTTATGGATAAACATTGTCTCCAGCCTCTGTTTCAGAGCTTATTTTTACGTAAAAACATTATGGTTTACAAACTCTGACTGGCCCGCGAAATATTCCAGAAGATTTAACTTTGCCCGCCTGCAAAAAAGGTTGCACATTTCTGGCATAGATGTTATTTTAACATTAAGTTTTGAGCATATGATGTTACATATCTGTGCTATGTATGCGTTTCAAGTAAATATATTATTACAAACAAAATACGTAATGACAAACAAAGTTTAGGATAACATTAACAAAAACTTTTAATAGGCATGGCGTGCTTTACTGAAAACGCTTACCTAATCGATCGCTGGTGCTGCAGTGTGTTTTTTAAAAGATTCATTTACCAGAAAGCGGTGGTCAATTTAATTCCATATTACGTAAACCTTAAAACTAGTTTTTTTCACGACAAAGTGTTAGTATGGTGGGTACTCTTCCTAGTTTGTGAGAATATTGTTGGATAATAATTCCCTTTTTCCATTTTTATTGATATCGTCGACCAAGATCACAGCGCCATTTGTTTGAGCTCTTCGTTGGATTTTATCAATTTGAAAGACATTTACATATAATATGATTTTTGTACGAATATCTTTTTTTTCAAAGAGATGCGGTAGTAAACATGGACAACGCCGCAGTTTACAAGAGCAAGTGAAATGTTGAAAATTGTCATCTTGTGTTTCAAGTTGAACTATATCTAAATTTAAATTTAATTCTAGCCTACAATTGACAAAATTTTAATTTAATGTACATTTTAATTTTAGTTTGCCTGGACCCTCCTCAAGCTCCCACTGACGGAGGTGCAAGTGTTTCCCTCCCTCCCACAACGCCGCTGCTTGAGGGTACTACAATTACATACTCATGCAACAATCCTACTTTTTATCAACTCTCTGCCACTAGGGCGGTTTGTGAATCCAACGGTTTGTGGAATCCACCAACAATTGGACAATGCACAAGATTCAGTAAGTTCTATGCAGTGCAGCAGTTAGATCGATCTGAAAAAATAATATCAATTGTTTTTAACAGTGTGCGATCCGCCTCCAGATGGTGTTGACACCGATACTGTACCATCAGGTGCCTATTCTGAGAACGCAGTATATATGTATTCGTGTATAGCAGGTTATTCCACACGAAATACTGACTTACTTACAACATGTCAAAGCAGTTTCACATGGTCGTTGGATCCTGCTCCAACTTGTCTTCAGTGTAAGTGTGGTGTGCTAGGCTCATACAGTAAATAAAGCTTTTTGGGTAACAGCCATCGCAGAATGACGTGGGGCATGCTTCATTGCTTGAGAAAAACAACACCTTGGTCTAGCACGGTCCACATATGTTTATAGCGCTAATAATATATTAATAAGACAATTTACCAAGTTTTTCTTTTCTCTTCTTCTGCCGCCTAGCTAATGGTTAGGAGTTGCATTGCTAAGAAGACCTTTGAATGTAGCCAAAATTTTCACAATGGTAGATTTTGTTTTGCGTTCAGATAAAAGCTTTATCTCCTTGTTTACGTTATAATTTCATTAGCTTGATGTAAGTCATAATGATTTTAGCCAACATCGGCAGACGATTTATGAACATTTTATGTTAAAACTGAACATTTTCGGCTCATCAACATGGCCCTCTTTCGAGAATCAAAATGATATGATAGCACGTGAACTACAAATTTAGATTTAAATTTGTATTGAAAACTAGTAATCAGTTAACTGCACATAAAAAGCTAAACATGACATAATAATACTGTAGATAAAGTAACAAAGAACGCATTCAATATTGGCAACGTTTCAACGTAGAAGGTAGGTAACTTATGTAAATCTTAATAACGTATAAAATTATACACTATGACAGCCGCTGAGTAGTGCAATCAATAACAATTATTTTAGTCGCGCTAAAAAGTTTAAGACCGCCAGCCAGAAATTTGGAATTTCTGATTTTACTGTAAGTTTGGAAGATTGTCGCAATTGTAACATCAAGTTGCTTTTTGCGTCGTCAACACACTGTACAATAACATTACTTTTAATTAATTGATATTAAGGCATATAGGCTAACTGCAATCGGTTGAATAAAATATACCACTTCCACGACCAGTTTCATTCCTATTAGAACTCGTCAGGTGGACTCAGGTATTGAACCGACGATCACATGAATTGCTTCATGCGGTTATGCCACTCCGCCATCGGTCCTTTCAACTGATGCTGTTAATTTTAAGATTATATATGGTGCACGCTCACTATAGTGAGCTTGATGCGATATATGCTATTAATTCCCAGCCAAGCCAGTGCCTTTATTACGTTATAATACGAAAGGACCGATGGCGGAGTGGCATAAACCACATGAAGCAATTCATGTGATCGTCGGTTCAATACCTGAGTCCACCTGACGAGTTCTAATAGGTTCTAATAAGTTCTAACCGGTCGTGGAAGTGGTATATTTTATTCAACTGATTGCAGTTAGCCTATATGCCTTAATATCAAATAATTAGAAGTAATATCTTAAACAGGCTAACACCAGCTCCTATAATTTGTACAATAATAGTTGCTTCTATTACAACCCTTAATAATGAGCGGCTGCATTTTCAGAACAAAAAAATTCTATTTTTTCAAATTTTACTGCTAAGAAAATGAGCAAAAAAGGTTTTCTCAGCTGTTGGACAGTCATAAATTGTTGCGTCACAGGAAGAAGGGTACTCAAAACAAAAATAATCTAAAATCTGAAGTTTAACGAAACAGCAATCCATCAAGAAATTGTTAGATTCAAAAATTTTTAATGTTTTTACGACTTAAACAGAGCTATTAGACCAAAAGTTATCTTCCCAAAAGATGATCATATGATGAGAAGAATGGTAGAGCACTCGCTAACACATTCGTGCAAAAAATTTTGATCTGCTTTCAAAGCTACGTTGGTAAAGCTTGCCTATGATATTGCTGGTCAATGTTTTCTCCCAACAAGGTACCACCACAAATGGCACCAAATATTTAAATTTTCTCAACGACAAGTTAAATGACCACGTAGTAGAGCATCATCGCAATATTTTTATGCGCGATGGTGCTACACGCAATAGATCAAGGGCAGTAAAAAACTACTTGCAGGAGAAAAATGTTGATAAGCTGTATTTTCCGGAAAGCATTCCGGATTTAAATCTGATCGGAAACTTGTGGCATGTGATGAAAACCAAAGTATCAGGTCTACATCCTACCATGATAAAATCACCGAAGACAACAATAGCAATTGTGTGAACAAAAAAGTTAGCTCTGTGTACTGTTTTAATCTTGTAGATAGCATGCCTTGCAGGGGCTGCAGTAGTTAGGAATAGAGTAGGAAATGCAAAATATTAAAAATATATAGTTAATTGTAGGTTTTAAAAACATGTTATAAGTGTTAGATGGTAAAAAATGAACGAACAGTGAGAAGGTGAAGTGAGAATGAGCGGAATCAAATGAGTTGTTATGCATCAAAACGGAACAGGAGTTTCACTTCTGTTCCGTTTTGATGCATAAAAAGATCATGAGTGAAATCATGAGTTTGAAAAGATCATGAGTGGTCCTAAACTTTTGAGCGCGACCGTAAAATATGTTAAGCAAAACTGAAGAACCATCGGCCAGATTTTCTTGTTGAATTGTGGATTAATTTTTTGGTTTGTAGAGCATCATAAATTTTTGTCTCTTTTTATGTTTTGTGTAGCAATGTGTAATAACATTGAAGAGCACATCTTTAGATGTTCTCTGAGAGTTGATGTGCAATGCAGATATTTGTGTACTCTGGCATCTAAGTGGCGAGTAGTCAGTGTGACGTGTACAACCGTCGTACATAATCGGTGTGGCTACACGCCACAATAAATTTGTTTTACTGCACACGTGACCTGTATTGCCTATTCAGTTTTTCATATAGCTCAAACAACTTAGGTTTGCTTTCTGGAAATATCATCAATTTCTAATTTTCTTGATAAAGATTAATGGTATATTTTGAAAGTAATTACGTTACTGAAGGCATTTGAGCTATTTATAAAATTGAATGAAAAAATTCTGGAGACTAATCGTTGAATTAAAAATTTTTGTCTAAATATTCAAAAATTTTGCTGAATTTAAGAGCAAAACTGCTAAACTGGCAACACTGTTCACATGGATTCTTTGGTTTAAATTTAAAAGTTTATCGAGTAATAAATATGCTTAATAGACAGACAGGGTTTGGAAAATTTGTTGTTCCGTATAGGAAATAAATTAAATCGTCAAAACAATACAAAAGTATTGAAAGAAAAACGTGTAGTTAGGTTCAAGTGCAATTTTTTACTGCAGTAAATGCTTCAAAAATAGTTTTAATATGCTTGCTGTCATTTGCAGCAACATTTCTATTATTTAATTACTGTGTATAAAACTTTATAAAGACTGTCTATTGTAATAGGGATGAGTTTTAAACATAGACAATGCCAATACGGTTCAGATGTATGCTGTTTCATCTGTACTATAGTGAACTGAAGCTGAAGGTGAAATAATAATACTTTTAAGAGCGAGATGTTATCAAGAGAACGTATAAGCAGTGATTCCACAAATGATTTTTATATTTCCTCCATTTAAAGAAGCCATTTCCTCTTATTTCCTCATTTCAAGAGCAAGTTTTTCTCCAACTATCGCCACACAGTTTTTTTCAAAGAATCATTTGAAAATGAAATTGTACTTGCAATTTCTTAAAAAATTTGCATGGCACCTAGAAAGCGAAATTTAATTAAATTACATAGCTTCAGCAGCTCAACAGTGTGCTCTAATAAAAACACTGCCATCAAAAATAAAGAGAAAAGTTTCTCATAAAAGCAGGATATATGCAGCATATATCGGAATTAAAAGTGAAATTAGTTCCTGCAGAAAAAAATTTACGCACACAATAAAGTATACATATTTGAAAAGTAACATTGGTACCTCGGTTAACTCTGCTTTGGTACCATGAAAAAAATCACGTTAGCAGTACCTTGGGGTCAATATGACCCCATTACTAAAAAGACATTTTGCCACCAGTAGAAAAACTCAATTTGTTACCAGTCTGTGTTTATTGCTTGAAAAATGTAGTGGAGTGCACAATAAATAAATATTTTACTTCTGACACTGGTTACAGACCATCTTGCTGTGTTCTTCGCAAGTGGTGTAATGACATGTACTGTAGGTGAATCTGTACTTTTTGTCCTTCAATCTCGGACAATCTCGCATCTCTTGCGCCCTGATGGACAATGCTGAGTGATATTTTCAACAGCTAGAGGTGCTTTTGGTAAAATTCCACAGCTGCAAATGATTTGTTTCACAACCTGAGGTGTTTGCAGGGTCACCAATTTGCTCTTAGCTTGAAGAACAATCAACGATGTGAATAGTTCTTTCATGGGGTCAATATGACCTCAAACATATAAAATGTGAAATTTATAAAAAAGACAATATTGAAATTAAGATTGTATGAATAGAAACAGTTGACAAGAACCTGCAAAGAAAATACAAAGCGAGATGAAAGCTTATAATCTCGAGGTTTGGAATATTTAGCTTATCAAATAAGCCTGGGGTGATATTGACCCCATGGTACCAGAGCAGGGTTAAAACATTTTTGCATTCAAAAGATAAATAGATTCATGATTAACGTGAGGTGCCCAACTTCATAGCCTATGCCTTTTTTAGTTGTCTTCCGCTTGGCTTTTCTTAAACACACCAACAATTCCAAGCTATTAAAAAATCTTAACCCAAGCTGTCTTGTTAGAAAGATATAAAAAAAAGATCTGCCGCAGTTAAATTATAGGTAGATGGTAGAACTTTCTCTTATGTTTCTTTTTTCGTAATTTTAGGGTCAAATTCCTCCGCAGTGGAAGCTCTGCAATAGAGCTTTGGCATGATTCTTGCGAATCACGATCAATACTGGATTCCCCACAAAGTGTTTAAGATTTTCGCCGAAACTTTACTTTTGGTGAGCCAAGGCAATATGGTTTGGAATTCCCGTGGTTTGGCGTCAGCCAAAGAATTGCAATGACCATTGCTATCTATGCGTGGCGAGCATATCGAAACGACATCAAGCGCAAAGAAGTGATATTTTGACAGATACCAACATGCCTGTTTCTGTGTGTAAGATCTCTTCAGTGGATCTACATCAACGAGAAACGAGGTTGGCTGCAACTACTTTGCCACGCTAGGATTACTCGTTGGGGAGGGTCAGTGTTGTCAAAATTGGAGATCAAAAAATGCCACATTTATTAAAACAATCTAAAAAAAGTAAATTTTTTATGCCATAATCGAGACAATACGAGACAATAATTGCTTTCTTAGAAAAAAAAATTAAATAAAATTTATCAAAAATACTTTTGCTTCAAGGATGACCAGCTTCCAAATTGCGGTACAATACTGTGATTCATATCGGCAATAACATACATATTGACAAACCTTGATACTGCATAGTACAACATTAAAGCACTGCACTCTGTTGATCAGTTAAATGCCATCATTAGATTCCCAAGAAATTAAGCCTTATCAACAAAAATGCTTGAATATGCGTTAAAAAGAAAATATGATTAATCATTTGAAAGAAATCCTGTACACCAACAACATGCTAGTTTCAAAAACCAAGTGAAAACGCTTCGCTAATACATAGTGGCTATTTTTCCGTCAACGGCGTTCCAGTGGCGTAATTAATAGCGTTGCAGCCTTTTAGTGACGCAGTTAAGAGTTTGATTCTTTGCATTGTTTTTTTTTAATTGGAATTGGTTTTTCGGGAGGATGTATAGCTGTAAAATTTTTGAATTTTTTACTCAAATTAGAAAACAGCAGTGCACACTTGGCGAGTGTGTGGGTATACAAAACATAAGAGGGTTGTACACTGAGGAATAATTTTTGTGAAGTCACGTTCTTAATATGTCATAGAAATTGCGCAATCAAAATCGACTAAAAGCCACGTTTTTAATACGTCATAGAAATTGTCCTATCACAAACGAATTAAAGTCGCGTTTTAAATACGTCACGTTAATTGACCATTTGCAAATTTGCAAGGGCAAAATAGATTCCAAAGGTAAAAGTGCTTTTGTAGGCAAAATAGTTACCGCCAAAAAAATGAACGCTTGAACTAATGATGCATGAAATCAGCTTACTTGAAATAAATAGTATGAGTGAGATGAAATAAAAAAATCATCTGAAAACAAAAATTTTTTTAATATTTCACAGCAAGCAATCATTTAATGCCTTCACCAATCTTGCAAAACTTTTTCATTTTTTCATGGGATCCATCACACATTAACTAAATCTCAGAAATGATTAGAAACAAATAGTTTGCAATACTACTTTTACCACAAATAATGGCAAAATTACCATCATCTTTAACAAAAAAATTTCATAAATTTATCAGATGCTGATACTAGATGAATGCATTCGACTCTTCTTTTTCCTGACTAGATGGTGCAGGAACCTGTTGGGATAATGAAAAAGTTCAAAAAACACAAATGCATTTATGTAATGCAAATGAAATGAAACAACCCTCCTTAACAATATGTACAATGCATTTACACCATTTAAAGTTTAGATAAAACTTGTTATTCTTGTCTCATGGCCTTACTATCTGAAGCAAATCCCTCGAAGTTACCCCTGGTACCAGGTTGGGGGTTGTTTGAGGCTCGACGAAACACGGTGTTTACGAGCGTTGATAGCCACATATCTGGCTTTTCTAACAGTACGCGAGGCGCGCGTTGTTTGAATTCACTTTTCGGTCGTTCGGACTCACTGTCTGAATAAACTGAAATGCAGATTAGCGAGGTCCAGATAAAGGAGGGTCGAGTGTGCTAACAACACAGAAGTTGGTAACCTACATTAACTATAGTGTAAGCAGTCTTTAAGGTATGGATAGTGATGAATTCAGTGGGTAGTATTGACATTGATGTGGTTGTACATGTTTGGCCAAGACCTTCACCGCAAGTCATATTAAACGCTTGTGCATTAAAGGGGTGGATAATTAGATCATGGATTATTAAGCTACTAATCAACGATGACTTGCTCATCTTGCCAAATTAGCTATCTTCCTGTGACTCAAACATTTTACAGATTGTGTAGCCTTTGAACTGATAAAGTAAAACACTTGGGTAGGCTATGAGTAGTATAGGATATAATTTTCAATAGGTTCCTTGTGGCGCGGGGTCAAAGGCCTAATATGACATGCTACACGTTCCGTTTACCACTGTATAACTTCCGTTTACACGTGCATAACTTCCGTTTACATTTGTATGGTTTCCGTTTACATTTGATTTTCGTTGGCCCTTGAATTTGTTTGTGTGTTGAACTCGACAGTTAAATGATTGAACAAAAATGATTTTATTTATTTGAACGTGTCCGAGTGGCTAAAAGAAAATGATTTGTTTTGTTTGGTGTTGTGTTTTTCGAATGATGAATAGGAAATGCTTTTTTTGTTTGAGTTTTCGTTCTTTGAGAAAAAAAGTGATTTTGTTTGTTTGAGTTTGTGTTTTTTTGGAAAGGAAATGATTTAATTTGTTTGGTATTGTACCCCCACTTCAGAACGTTCTCCGGTTAATACTAATTGCAATTTGGTTTTCAACTCGTTAACCGATCTCGATTTATTGTCCTACTGTAGGCACAATGGTTATAAAGCGGAAACATTAACTTCTACATCGCGTCTCAAAAATAGAAGCCTTTGGTAATGATAAACTCTTTAGCAAGCGGAAGCATTGGTCGTACGGGGTTTTCATGTCGTATCTTAAAAACTGAAACTTTTGATGATACAGGGTGTCCCAAAAGTCTTGGGCACATTTTGACGTTGAATATGTCAAAAACTATTAAGGAAATAACAATGCATCTGATATATTCTGAAAGCTTCCAATCTTAAGTTTTTTGTAGAATGTTCAAAGATGTTCAATGTAAACACCATTAGTCATACGCCACACTTCAAGCCGACAGTCAAGTTCCTGTTAAAATGCGTTCCAGCATTGGGTTGTCTATGGTTGCAAGTTGCAACAACTTCCGTTATTCGGCCTTGAGGTCAGCTAAATCTTTTGGAAAGGGGGGGGGGGGGCGCATAGACCTGTGCTTTCACGAAACTCACAAAAAAAAGTCGCAGGGTGTGACATCTGGAGACCTAGGATATCAGGGCAAAAGAACGCAATCATCAGGTGTCGCTGAATCAGTTTTTGAAAGTTCAAGGACACAAAACGCTTTTTCTGGTTGAGTGAAAGCCATTGGTGGATCTAGGTTATTTTATTACTTTTAATTAATTGATATTAAGGCATATAGGCTAACTGCAATCAGTTGGATAAAACATACCACTTCCACGACCGGTTTCGTTCCTATTAGAACTCGTCAGGTGGACTCAGGTATTGAACCGACGATCACATGAATTGCCGCATATAGCAATTCATGTGATCTGAATTGCCGCATATAGCAATTCATGAATTGCCGCATATAGCAATTCATGTGATCGTCGGTTCAATACCTGAGTCCACCTGACGAGTTCTAATAGGAACGAAACCGGTCGTGGAAGTGGTATGTTTTATCCAACTGATTGCAGTTAGCCTATATGCCTTAATATCAATTAATTAAAAGTAATATCTTAAACAGGCTAACACCAGCTCCTATAATTCGTATTATTAGGTTATTTTAGTTATTTAAGCTACATGAAAATATATGAAAAAATTGTCAGCATGACAAAAAAACTCAATGAATTTAGCATTAAAATGACAACAGTTTCATTCAACTACCATTCATAGATAAGCAGAAATGAGGACTTGAAATGTGCCCAAGACTTTTAAGATACCCTGTATATCATTAACAAACTCCGTTGAACTCTTTTCTGAGCGGAAGCATCGGATGTGTGGAGGATTTCACGTCATATTTCAAACATTTAAGCCTTTGATAATATATAATACACAAACTCTTTTTCAAACTTTTTTCTGAGACAATCTGTCTCCTATCACTAGTCGGCTCGGCAGAACACGTTATATTTACTATTTAAAAATTTGCATTGCAATGAAGGTCCGGAGTCAATTTTTACTTCCTTACATCATATGTGTATGATGCAGTACTAAAATCAATGGAAGGTTGTGATAACAGTTGGATTAACCCAAGTGGCACTAATATGGCTCTAGCAGTATCTTTGCAAATTACAAAATCGAAACTGTTTAGCTAAGGTCAGCTAAACTTCAAAGCGCGTCATTTAGTTTTGTTTAAAAAAGGTTCTGAAGTTTATGGGTATTTGTCTTGTTGAAATGGAATCAATGATTTGGTTACCAACATTATACTTTCCTAGAACAGAGACAAAGAGTCGATTCAATTTTTTTAATAAAGAAGATATCTTTGTGCATTGGTACAACATTGTTGTTTTCTACTGAAGGAAAAAACAGCAGGCGTTGCTTTTTGTTTAAATCTTTTTGGTGACGAAAATACGTAAATGACTTGTCTACTGTTACATCGAGATATCTAGCTTTGGCTCAAATCAGCAGGCATTGCTTTTTGCTTAAATTCTCCAGGTGTCGGCAATACGCGAGTGACTTGTCCAGTGTCACGTCTAGATATTTAGCTTTGGCGCAAAAAATATCAAGGTTTTGCTAATTAGGCTGATGATTAGCTTTCCAGCTGTTGAAGTGAAAGGTTACCTAGATTGTTTTTGCAGTGCAAATATTTATTTTCCAGATATGAAGAGAGACCAAAATCGAGGTCACAAAAAATAGGCCAAGACTAAACCCTGATGGACATAGCTTGCTTCAGTCTTTATACCGTAGGTGTATTAGGTGAGGATTATTAGGAGTTGGAAATCTTTACGCATAACTTGTAGTTGGCAGCTTCCTTTTTTTGATTTGAGGTGAAAAGCTGTGGTGGTGGTTTCCTTCAAACTTTACTTCAGTTTTCATTTCTTCAAATAGCTAGATTTTTTCAGCAATGTATAATGTTATGATTTTCTAAACCTTGAGCTACATGCATATCTTAAGGGCAAACAGAAGTGTTAAGTCATCTGCCCAGACGTACCGCGGTGGCGCAGTATCTGGTAAATTACCAATATACACATTGAAGAGTAGAGCAGCTAAGCATGATTTTTGTGATATGCCATACCTTAAACGACGGAGGCAGCTAGTTTTGCCATCATCAATCTTGAGAATGAAGTTTTGTTTGGCAAATGTATTAGATTGCAAGCGCATTATGCTTTTATCTGGTATCATGCGTTGTTGTTTTAGTACCAAGCCTTGGTGCCATACAGTTTTATATGCGACCGTAGGGAAAAGGCGGGTGATTTAAAACGGCAGGTGACTTGATGCACCCCCTCCCCAGCTAATAGTAAAAATATTTAAAGTGAAATACTGCCATCTTTTGCGAGAAAACTTGAAAAAATTGTACTGGAAAAGGCGCGAAGGTAGTGGACAAACTAGAAGAAGTTAACTAATTGAAAATGTTTTTAGTTGCTGTTTGAGTAATTTAAACATATTTTAACATTTTGTCTTTGAGAAACCAGGTTGAGGTTTAAAAAGCTATAAAGTTAATCTGACTGTAGTAAAAAGCATAGGCTGTTGAAAAAAGGGCACTTTTCTTATCAGTTGTACATGTATTTACTGCTTCAACAAGGTAGCTATCTTTTTAAAAAGTGTAAAATGGGTCAGTTGATACAGCTGTGGTTAGGTGAGTTGATACACTGTATCAAATGACCTGCTCTAGTATAGCGTAGTTTGTTTTCATTTGGATGGAGTTATAACAAACTTTATCGTTGCGTGCAGGCTGAGAAAAAACGATAGTGTGGTCAATAAAACTACTAAACAGTATTAATTGGCTTCTACGAGTTATCTTCTTCCGAACCAATTAAGTATATTGCAATGACTCAAACGTATAAAAGAAAAACAAACAGAGCTTTTAGAACATCACTTGACGTATTGAGAAGAGCTGCTGAAGACAGTTGAAAATGGAAGCTCTTTTCGTAAAGCAGCTGTGAATTTCAACATTGACAAAATGACACTCTCTTGCTATGTCAATAAATGCAAATCACAACCGCAGCCTGTAACTGGTTATGATGCAGTCTTATTGTCTAATTTTGTTATTCCTCCTGCGATGGAAAGTGATCTTGCTCAGCACATTAAAACATTAAGTGACATGTTTTATGGCCTTACAATAGAGAAATGTAAACAAGTTGGCCTACGAATTTGCAAACAAGAAACAACTTAAAGGTGCCATCTTTATGGGATGAAAAGAAGAAACCTGGAAAAAGTTGGTGGCTAGGCTTCAAATCCCGACACAATTTATCCGTACGATCTCCAGAACCAACCTCACTTGGGAGTGCTTCTGCGTTAATAAATTTACTGTTAAAGAGTTCTTTGACGATTTGGCAAAAAGTATTGAATGAGTAGAAGTTCACAGCTCAACAGATATTTAATGTTGATGAAACAGGCCTAACTACCGTACAAAATCCTGGTAAAATTGTCACAGCAAGAGGGGTAAGAAATGTTGGATGTGCAACGTCTGCTGAAAGAGGGGAACTAGTCACAGCAGTGTACACTATTTGTGCCTCAGGTAGTGTTTTGCCCCCCTGCTTATTTTTCCCCGTGTACATTGTCGGGATTATTTTGTCAGAAGAGGACCTCAAGATTGTATTGGACAATGCAGCAAATCTGGTTGGATAAATCAGGAGTTGTTCCTCGTTTGTTTAGAACATCTTATCAGTCGCACCAGATGTTCATTAGACCACAAGATTTTGCTTCTTCTTGATAATCACGAAAGCCATATATCGTTGAGAGTCATTGACAAAGCCAAATCGTCAGGCATTGTAATGCTTATTATTCCTCCAAAAAACTTCACATCGATTACAACCTCTTGACGTATCAGTGTTTGGTCCATTTAAAAGAGGTTACAATAAAGCGATGGACAACTGCATGAGAACTTACCCTGGTAAAACTCTCACAATCTACGAAGTTCCTGCTTTGGTAAAAGAATCCCAGCTTTGTGCATTGGTGCCAAGAAATATTTTATCTGGATTTAAAAATGCTGGAACTTGGCCCTACAATCCAGACATTTTTGCTGAAGAAGATTTTGTAGCTGCCACAATCTCCAATCGTCCCGCTCCAGATATTCAGATCCCATTAATTAATGATTTACCAGTTGATTCTGCAAGGTCTTCAGCTTGCTCGTCGCAGTCCATGCTCATCGGTAATGGACCAAATACTCACACCATGCAAGCTGGCTCTTCGGTAGATGATGCAACTTTAACTAGAGCAGAAAAAACAACTTCACCAGAGCCGATTTTGCCGCTCCATCGTCAACTATATATGTCTCCCCCAAATGATGTACAGGGTGTCCCAAAATAAATGAAACCCACAAAATTGCTAATAAATATGTTGATTTTAACCCTATAGTTTATATTTTTCAGATTTGATAACAGTTATAAATAACAATTATTGTTTTAAAACCCCATGGCTTGGAAATTAGAAGAAAAAATTTTTTGCGTCACGACTTATATAGAGACTAAATCCTATAAGACTGTTCAAACACGCTTCCGCAGGAAGTTTAATTTCAACACTTATCCTGGAAAATCCCAAATATTCCTGTGGTATCGTAACTTTCAAATCTATGAAACTGTAAATAAACGTAGCAAGAAATTAGAGAATCCATCTAGTGGAAGGAAATTGAGTGCAAGATCTGCAGATAATGTGGAAGCGTCCAGAGTTTCTGTTGGCCGGAGCCCGAAAAAGTCCATTCGAAGACGCAGTAGTGAGCTCGGCATTTCGCGGTCCTCGCTGCATAGAATCCTTACTCAAGACCTTAATCTGTATCCTTACAGATTCTCTAATTTCTTGCTACGTTTATTTACAGTTCCATAGATTTGAAAGTTACGATACCACAGGAATATTTGGGATTTTCCAGGATAAGTGTTGAAATTAAACTTCCTGCGGAAGCGTGTTTGAACAGTCTTATAGGATTTAGTCTCTATATAAGTCGTGACGCAAAAAATTTTTTCTTCTAATTTCCAAGCCATGGGGTTTTAAAACAATAATTGTTATTTATAACTGTTATCAAATCTGAAAAATATAAACTATAGGGTTAAAATCAACATATTTATTAGCAATTTTGTGGGTTTCATTTATTTTGGGACACCCTGTATATAGCATTCCGAAAGCACAACCTCGTAAATCCAAGAGTTCTGCAAGAAAAGGAAAGACACAAATTCTAACCTCCACTCCAGTAAGAGAAAAATATGCTTTGTTGAAAAAGCAAAAAGAAGTAAAAAATTTGGCCAAAGTAAAAAAGTCACCAAACCGCTTTTTTGTAAGAAGAAAAAGATCGTGGTATTATCAGAGAGCTCTTCTGAAGAAGAAAATGTCCAAATTGAGTATAATGATAACACTGATTGTTCGATTGCTGACGACATTGGTGAAGGAGATTATGTTGTGGTGAATGTAACTGGAAGAGCCAGAGTAGTGCGATACATTGCTAGAATTGATGAAGTTAATGATGGCAAATATGAAGGCGTATTCCTCCATAAAGTTCCCAGCTGCTTAAAAGATGACTGCATTTCTTTCATTATTGAAGAAAAAGATGACGCATCATTTTTGCTAGTGATATCGTATTGAAGTTGCCACCTCCAGTCTTAGTTGGTGGTACCGCAAGACGAGCTAAACATTTACGATTTAACTGTGATTTGAAAAAATGGAATGTTTGCTAACAGCATTTTCACCATCAATTAATTTCAAGCAGACTGATTTTTATTGTTGGCCTACACATGGCTGTTGTGAATTGCATAATAAAAGTAACCGAATTTGTTTTTTTCTGAATTGAAACGGACAATTAGGACTAATTCTGTGTTATATTTGATTATTCAGTGCCTATAATCCGTAAAGAGCAAAACATAGTTGTCAACTTATCGGCAATTGAAGTACTTGTTAGCCAACTAAAAATTATCTAATCGGCATTTTGTGATGAACAATTTCGCTGGGTAAAACCGATTTGGTAATTTTATTTGTTCACACCAAATTCCGCCTAAGTTTTGTTTTTGTGAGAATGCACCCCAATTGTTATTTAAAGGATGTGTGCCATCTGCTTAAAAAGTTATTGTTGAGCTGATTTGAATTAAACGAGATGCTTAAATTTACTAATATAAGTTGATTGGAATTCTTTGTATAAAAACACAATCGTTGGTCGGCGATGCTGGTACTAAAAATACTGTGGTAATTTAACAACTGCATCAATCATATTCCATAGCGGAAAATAAACTTTTCTTCAGGTCATGATTTATCTGGTAGTCATTTAATGTAGTTTAAGCATGGTTTCCTAGCAAGTTGGACGCAAAGTTTTTGTTGTATCAACTTACCTATCACTGTCTCAACTGACCTTTTAGGTGTCTCAACTGTCCTGATCAGGCAGGTGAGTTGATACATTTGACTGAGCCGTATAAAAACTCATGTAAGTGTAAAACCGTTTCTTTGAAAAACTCCATCGACAACACATAAATGTGCAAGGCCATAATGCAGTATCAGAGCAAATATCAGGTTTGTAGCTTTAAAAATCGACCAGAAAAGAAAAAAATATTAAAAAGTGTATCAACTGTCTTGCCTTCCTCCTATTCTTTGCCAAGACAATGCCAGGTTTATTGTTTTCTTTAAGGTTGTGTTTGATGTCATTAGTTAGATTAACAACTTGATCCGTTGTGCATCGTCAATGCACAAACCCAGCTGGTTAATAAAAAAGTTAGGGGTCAAGAACAGGCTCGAGATGTTTCAAGAGCAGTTGTTCAAAAAGTTGTTAAAAAATGTACAGCAGCAATATGAACCGGTAGCTCTTTAAATTTTCTGCTGATTTGCCGGATTTTGATATCGCTTGGACTGTGACCCGTGTTTAGATTATGGGTGTCTTTTGGTAAATCATGCAGGTTTTACAAAATTTTTGAAGTGATGTTAAGACATTGAACGCCGCAGTGCTTGAGAAATTTCAGCGAGATATTGTCAGAGTCTTGAGCTTTACCGCAATTGATTAATTTAATAGCTGACGCAAGTTCAGTGGTGAAGAAAAAAGACATTGACAGGAGATCTTAGGACTCGAACATTCTCAGATAAAGGTTGTTTCATATTTACATGCAGATCGTCATTGAAGGTGCTGTTAGACAAAAGTTGGTGGGCAATTGCATTTGCAGAGACGGGAAATATTGTTACTTGTAACCTTCGGCTGATGAAACAATTGAAATTCTTCCCAGCGATTCGGCTAGAGTGGGTAAAATCTATCCCTCTCACCATTCCTTCCGAACGCGATTTTTTTTTGATAAAGACAGTCAATTAGGTGCTTTGCCTTATACCACGTAGCTCTGGTTTGCCAGCATCCAATTATGTTTTGTAGTTGGTATCGTATTCTTTGTGTCACATAGGTATGTATTGCTTTCGATGTGCATGAAAAATGGTGCTCTTTACCACTAAGGAAAAACTTGCAGAAAGCAGTGCATAACCTATTGATTAGAGGATGGTTGATCTGGTTCAACAGCTGCTTCAATAAGTAACTGTTTGAAATTATCCAATTTTACTTTCGGAAAATTTATTTATTTATAAATTTAGTTGATAATAAGAAAATTGGATAAAGTAGCTTAATCAAAAATGGTCGGCATTGCGAATTCGGAAAAGACTTTGAGATAGTTCGAGGTAGTAAAGCTGCTTTCAAATTCACGAACATAAAATCTCGGTCAGCTGTTGTTTGCCTTCTGCTAGAACAAAATTTTATCAGTTGTTTTGGATCAAATAACTCCAGGAGGTCGGAGAAGGAAGCCCAGTTTTCAACGGCCACCAATCCAGATGGTTTGCGGAGCGTTGGCACTAAATGGTGCTATGACAAGTGGATAAGGTACTGTATGGCACGGAATGGTTTTCCGTACTCCTATCCTCCAAAAAGCTATTGTACCGGAATTTCGTACTTTACTAAAATACCTTACGTAATATTTTTTCGTACCAATTGTTTTGCTGAATTTTTGGTCTTCCGTAACAGCAAATGTGCGCTCAGATGAAAATCAGCAGAAGCAGAGAGGCTAAGCTAATTTTACTTCTTTTGGAGAAGACCGAATGACTCAACCAACCTCCAACCAACTACTTCATTTCATAGTAAAGGACATCAGCTCATTAATATATTAAATGAATTTGCATTTAATGATCAAAACAGCAATGACATTGATGTTATCAACATATTATCATCAAAAAACAAAAACAATAACCAACCAAGTAATTGTAAAGAAAATTGCTCAAACATTTTTGAAAGCCAGTTCAATTATATTGCAAAGAAACGGTTCAAGTGTTGCAACGCTGAAACATTATTGCCTCGATTATGTCCTCTTTAAGTCCAAGTCTCTACTCATTTGGAATGTACCTAAAAATCCGAAAAAGTTCTTTCAGCGCTGGATTGAGTAACTGGTACAGCAATAGCAACATCAGCAACGCGTTTAAGATTGGATTGTGCTTGCATGTCTTATCATTCAAAGATGTCAGCGTTCCTGAGGAGACGGGAGTGGTTGTTTAACTCTAGCTTTACGGGAAATTTTCTACACCAAGTTTTACGGAGGGGTCGTTTTCGACAGTCCCGTAGCACTCCAACTTCGGGCCCCCCCCAAAGTAAGCGCAAGAGCCCCTGCGCACAGGTCATATCACTTTAGAGGTGTAAAATTGAAAAGCTGCATTAAGAAAATACACCACAATTTGTACATAAGTAAACAGGCTAATGTCAGAATAAAGCATGCCGATACCGAAGGTGCAAGTCATAAAAAATTCGGCACCGATGCCAGAGTTCAGTAGGACATTTATGCAGACACTGCGAAACGAAAGCAATGACACTGAAAAACATGAAAAAGTTATAAAAACACAGTATCATTTAAATAGTCTGGAGCGAACCTTTTTGTTCGCAAATGCTGTTATGACATTGTCATAATCAAGAAATCGGGCGCAGTCATTTTTGATTGACAACATGGCTAATGAAGATAGTCTACTGTCTGTCATAGACGTTCTATTAAAAGTTTTGATCAGTTTCAATTTGCTGAAGCTTCTTTCAGCGCTGGCAACAGTCACGGGGCAAGTTAGTAAGATTCGAAGTGCGATGTACACATTCGGATACAATTCAAATAAATGAGTCTTTAGAAGATAGTTCAGAAAGTCTTGAGCCGTATTGAGATTGCGTTTTTTTTGTAAAATTAAAACAAACCGCTGTGGCTCAGCGCTCATTTCATCACAATCAATGTCACCGAACTTTTTTTGGAACTCTTTACAGCAAGTAAGAAGAGCATTTTCTTGTTGCACAAGCAAAAGTTTGTCTCGTGTGTACAAAAACGAAAAGGCGGAAGAAACCTCACGTAACAAATTAAAGCGCTCCTTTATTGACATAATAGCCTGGTCTACTAATGGATAGAAAAAGTTGCTTTTAAATTTCAGTTCAGGAGTAGCTCGTTGTTCCTCTTCACCTTGGTAATCAAACAATCTTCTTTTCTTTCCACTTCTTGACGGAGGAAAAGAAGGATCAATATCCAATTCCTGTGCTATTTCAACAGCAGATGTTGCGGCACTGTCATAACCCGTTGTGCGATAGTTTTGCAAAAACTTTTCAGTTGCCTGGATTTCCGTTTCCATTGTATGAAGGGAGACTCCATACGATTGAAGAATCTTGCTTGCTTTATTGACTTGGAATAGGATATCATACCAAATAAACAACGACAAAAGAAAACTCCATTTTGATAAATGAGCTATCAACGATTTTGTTTCTGAGGCAGCTCTTCCATCTTTTCTGTCTATGGAAATGGCTTCCAAGTCTTTCAGTGCCAGCAACACCTCTTTTAAATTGTATCGAAGAGGTTTGATGCATTTAATTCTGCTTTCCCAACGAGTATCAGATTGTGACTTTATGGACAGCTCCACATGTTTCTTCAAAATTTCCCAACGCTGAGCAGAGGAAGAAAACAGCACATACAACCTTGTAAGTACTCCAAAAAATGTCAATGCTTCCGTCGATGAATTAGCACTGTCAACAACAACTAAGTTAAGGGTATGGTTTGCACAGGGCACGTAAACAGCTTTGGGATTGATGTCTAGCATTCTTGCTTGGACCCCAGAATGTTTTCCTTTCATGTTAGCACCATTATCATATGACTGACCTCGACAATCAGACAATTCGAGTTGCAGTTCGGTCGCTTTTTCTAAGAAAGCGTCCAACAAGCCTTTCCCAGTACTGTCACTTATTCTCAAGTAGCCAAAAAATGTTTCTTTAACAACAGCAGCTTCTTCATTACATAGTACATAACGGAGAATGACAGACATTTGTTCATGATGTGACATATCTGGAGTGCAGTCCAAAATTATAGAAAAATATTTTGCCAATTTCAATTGCTGTAAATTTTCTTTTTCAACTTCTGTCGCTAGCAATTCAATTAGTTCATTTTGTATGGTAGGACTCAAATAGTGATCTTTAGTGTTTTTATTCTTGATTCTGTCTTGAAGCTCTTTTAGGATCGGATCTCTTCTTGCCAAAAGCTCAAATATACCCAGAAAATTTCCATTGTGAGGAGATCCTAAGACTTCTTCAGATCCTCTAAAAGCAAGATTCCTTTCCGATAGAAACAAGGCAATGTCGATAAGTCTCTCTAAAACATTTCTCCGAAAACGTCTTTCATTGAAAAAAATATTCATCTCGCGTTTGTCGATAGTGGATGAATTTCTTATCCCTTCAGCTAGCAACATCCATTGACTGCAGCATTCTTGGTGGGAAATGCCGTTTTCATGGTCTTTCAGTTTTTTCGAAAAACCCTCCCATGTATTTATACCACTACAAAAGGGGCTTAGTGTTTTTCCAAATAGCTTACAACAAAAGCAAAAAACTTGATCTGATTCCCCAGAATAAACTAGCCACGACCGTGAAACACTTTCACCATTAGGTAACACACGTTTATAATGGTTGGAGGAAAAACGTCGCCTTGGAGTTGTGTTATTATATGGAAAATTCATTATTAGTTGATGTGGTCCACGCTTTACTATATCACATCGTTGAGCATCAGAAATACTTTCAGGCCATTTACATGGATCATCAGGGATAGGGGTAAATTGAGATTCAGATATTTTTGATATTGAAGGTTGCGTATTGGCAGGTAAATCACAACTTACATTTTCTGGAAATTCACAATCACTTTGATGCTGATCGTCATAGTCTTCTTTTTCTTGTACACTATAGGTTTCTTCATCCCTCTCGGTACTAGTGCCAGGTCTACTCTGCTCAGTAATCTTGAAAAAATCTGTCATCTTGGGCAATTTCGCTACAGCATCTCGAGCAGTGGCTGCTTCTTTTCTCTTTTGAGCACCACTTTTTGAACGTTTCATTCTATACAATGTCAATAAAATACTTTATCTGCACTCTGCAGTGTATATATATTGTCCCGGTATTTATAGCCAAACAGAATTCCAGACCATTCTATGATTGTTGCGTAACAACGGCATTGTTACGTCAATCGAATATTCAAGATTCTACCAGAAAATCAATCGAAATATTCTAGATTCTGCGAGATAAAATGACGTTGCATTCACTTATGATGTCACAAGCCAATTTCTTCCTACAGTTTAAATCGGTTGTAAACAAGTCTGCTGAACTGAAAATAGTCACGTAGCCAAAAAGCAATTTCAGACTAACTTGGGCCCCCAAAGTTGGCCTGGCCCCCCCAATTGGGGGGTTTGGGGGTCGGCTGCTACGTCTCTGCACTGCAATAATTCAATAATATCCAATGACATCATTCACTTCCAATAATCCATTGGTGACACAACTGAACTCGCTAACTCCCATTGTCGCTGACAAAAATCTCAAACTCACCAATGGGAATCACTTTATCAAAATATTCTCCAAGTAAACTCAGTACTGCACTGAGCACTTCTGAGTTCTGACAGTAGTTGATTACTCACTCTTGGGATTACTTCTTTTTCTCGTGAAGGGGCATCCATTTACCAATGGAATCAAATGCTGGCTGTGGTGGTGTCAAGCTAGCATTGTGTATTGTCATCTATAACCATCAGACTAGCCACCACTCAACGTGCCCGATTTATGAGGCACGCTGAGATAACGTGATCTGCGGTTGGTTCGATGGCGCCACAATCCCAATGGACAAGGGAGCGAGACTCCATTTGTACATGGACAAATAAAAACACCCAACGCCAGTCCGCAGGCGATCGGGATCAACCCAAGATGATCTGAGCAAGCCCACTCAAAGGGGCCTAGAACTGGCCCTGGAAATGAAAATATGGAGTATAAATGCGCTTTTAAAACACTCCGCGCTCCATCTATAATACATCAACCAGGCCAGGCTGATGCCTAGTTCAGATAAATCATTTAATAGTTTCCACGCAGCAGGCACAACTGGGAGTCCTGACTTCAGTTTCTCCTGATGCAATCAGGTGATCCAGCAAGTTGACTGTGCAAAATATGGTCTGGGTCCAGGGTGCCACGCTTGGCCAAGGAGACTGTCGTCCTCAAGCGGCGAAGCTCAGCAGGCTGGATGTCTGAAAAAATTGGCAGGTGGTCCGTTGGAGTAGAACGCAAGGATCCAGTGGCAATGCACAAGGTGTCATTTAAAACACTGTCAATCAGACGGGTATGCGCGCTACGACACCAAACTGGTGCACAGTACTCAGCTGTAGAGTAAACCAAGAATAGGGTAGCTATAAACAGTGTTTTAGCGCCAGGCCCTATCCCGATCCCGCAAGTCGTATCAGAAGCGTGACGCGAGTATCTGTTTTTTTGCGCAATGTCTTGAAATGGTGGCGGAACGTGAGTGATCTCTGCAGTTTTCTCAGAGCTAGGTTGAAACTGGGCAAAAGGGTAAATGTTTACCGTTAGCGTAGACTACGTTTGATCTGTCGATTGTGTAAATGAAAGCCCGTCGTCGTTGGGATAACTGATCCCCTCAAATAAAACTGTTCTCGTGGCGCTATTTAATATCCCACTAGAATCTCACACAAAACTAGAATTTACAATCAAAAATAATACAACTCCTCTTGGTGTGACACAATCTCAATGGGATCTACAATCCAGAGTGTAGTATGATTAATAATTGTAATTACGCTATTTCGTCATTTATGCCAAGGAAGAAGGCCTTCCAACTGAGGTGTTGGATAAAACTTTCGAGCTTTTACAAAACAACCTGAATGTAGGCTTTTCTGGTGGGATTTGACGTATTAACCCATTAATGCCCGAAATTCAAAAATTCAAAATTTTTTTTTCACATTTGGTAAATTTGCTAAAGTCAATCTTCTTATCACATTACTAGCATTTTTTTTTTGAATAAATTGTTTTTAAGTTGTATTTTCTAAGCGTATGATAAATCATACGCTGGACAGTTACGTGTAGTGAGTTGCATTTTATCTTTTAAGAGAATTGTTTAGTTTGTCGTGTATAGCTAAGCGCTGCCATGTTTAACCTGAACCTATTCGTAGTCAATTTCGTCAATTGTAGTGTGAAACAAGATCAGAACCGATACATTTTAGCAGGTTTATGGAAATAACTATTAGCATAAAAAAACACTAAAAGCAGTCCAAAAACAGTTAAATGACAAAAAAGTGTTACTGGTGAAATTTAACGAAACATCCATCTGGATGGAGGCCGACATTACATTTCAAACAAATGAACTTGACACATGAACCGCAGGCAGCACATCGACGCTGGGTCTTGATTTTGTCAACAAGATGTCCTTTACCATCCAGTCTCGTGGCATCCAGGATTCGCTTTTTAGTTTTGGGTGCAATACCTCTCTTTTTTTCCACGTTCGATGAAGCAAGCAATGCAATGACCACTTGCCTGGTGAATTCTAGCAGTGACATTTTGCTGTCTACGTGCCTATACAAAAGCCACAGGTTGATCATGCTTCCATTTAGGCAAAATCTAAACAGCGGCCAATACCATTTTCGTGAACGGATTTTGATTCGATAATGACCTCTAAGTTTATCAAACAAGTCAACTCTACCCATGTTTTTATTATAGAGCTTCACAATATTGGGTTGAGGAACACTAATCTGTTTTCTCTCAGATCGCTTCCATCGTTTGCAAGAGCCAACATCAAAAACTTTATCCTTTGTCATGTTGCTGATAAGGGTAACTTGGCTGTTGTCATTCCATCGAACTAATGTTATTTCACTTTTGCTTTCTGTGACTGAGCAAAATGAGCTTCGGTCTGATTTTTTGAGATCTTGCAGAGGAGCCTTCTCGATCCTATCATTCCTGATAGTACCAAATGCATACAGGTTTTCTTGTGACAAAATTTCCATCAAAGGTAATGATGTAAAATAATTGTCCGTGTATATGCAGGAGCCTTGTGAAATAGTCCCAATGCACAAATTCTCTGTGACACTGGCACCCACAGGTTTTCCTGGAGTTTTATCACTACCAGTGATAGGGTTGAAACTTGACCAAATATCCTTGGGGACTTGTCAGACACCATAATTTAAATCCATATCTAATAGGCTTTCCTCTTATGAACTGTTTCATAGAGTGATGGCCATAATATGGTTCCATAGCTTCATCAAGAGAATACTTTTGTCCAAAAGGTTGGAAAAATTGACCAAAGCAGGCATTTAAATGATCGATTATGGGCCTAATTTTGTAAACTCTATCATTGTAGTCAATGCTCATATTATCATTGAAATGCAAATATTGGTAAATTTTTTCAAATCTGTTTTGGCTCATGGATTGGCTAACTAAAAAGTTGTTTGCATCAGGTCTGGTTTCCCAGTACATTCTTCTGAATGGCATTTTTTTGTAGCCAGACAAGAGAAGAATGCCAAAATATCTATACAGTTCTTCCACAGTGACTACAAACTGAGATTCACCTTTCTGAGAAGCATATTTTACAGTCTCATGGCATATGTAATTCATGATTTCATCATCAAAACACAGCTTGAACAAGTCTACTAGGTTCATGTCTTCCTTTTTTATGGTATCAACAACAGCTGGGGCTTCATTGTCATTTTCAAATTTATAGGATGAGGCTGTTTTTCAGTTTCTTAGGTAACCATTTTTGAACTGTCTTTTGTTTTTTGCTTCGTTTTTTGGAACCACGAGGTAGATCTTCAGGTGTTTCAGATTCAATATCCAAATCTCTTTTTCCATCTTTATTAATAATTTTAATTTCAGCACTTTGCGACAAAATTCCTCTCCCAATATCTTTGAAATTTGCACATGCTTCCTCATTATCACTTGGTGCATCATCTTTGTCGGAATCTGCACCATCATTTGGTGGTTGGAACACAATTTGTAACTCTTCGGCATCTTCTATTTCTTCAGCAATTGCAGTTGTATGTTTTTCCGAAAGTAAAATGTTGAAAAGTTCTTCAGCATCTTTTTGTACGGACAATAACTTCCTTTTAGATATTACACTTTTAAGGCAAAATGGACTTAAACTTTAGATATTTTTAGTGATGATCTACACGTACAATAACATATATTTGAACATGTAAAACTGTATATAATGCAATGTAACTATAGAAATAAAACATAACGTAATGACTTTTGAAAATACTGTATAATACAATGCCATTTCAATGGTTTAGGTAAAGTTATATACTAATTGTTGCATGTAACATACACAACAAAACATATATACTCATGTAAATTAACAGTTAATTACCTAAAGCTGTATCAAATTTTAGAATTTTCCTAGTTAATTTTTAATACCACTGTCTGATAAAACAACTTATATGCATTATATAACATATACTTTTAATTTAGGAGTGTAAGATATATATTGCATAAGTACATGCTACTTCCCAGCGTATGATATATCATACGCAGAGTTGTAAGTATTTTTGCTGAAACCACAGACAAAATTTTTATGAAATTAGAATGGCTGCATCTTAGTTGAAGAATGCTTTACAAAAGACGCCTAAACAAATCCTAAATGTTTATGTCTATCTTGTGAAAAATAGCAAGAGTTTACTTACACCTCTATAAATCTAATTATCGTAACTTTGCGCCAAAAAGAAGTTTTCTTTTCACACCTTTGCTGATGACGCAAATATTTCTCATTTTGACACATGTAAACATGATGACCAGCAATACGAAATGTAAAAAAAAAGAAAAGAAAACAGTTTCTAAAAAAATTTTTTTACACAATTATAAAGTACACTCTAGCGTATGATATATCATACGCTGGGCATTAATGGGTTAACGCTATGTACTGTATATATACCAAACCTTAAGTTCTAAAAGATTCATTGGCTAACTTTAGCAATTTCGAATAAACTAGCAAAGATTACCACATGATTATAACTGTATACTATTGCAAAACACAATTGTTACATCACTGAACGAATCTCCTAGAAAACTCTACAGAGTTATTGCACTTTAAAACATGTTGTTACGTCATAAAATGCAAAGTTCAAGAAAGTACCGATCAATAAACTCAAGTAAGGTCCAACTTGTTGCAATTAATTGAATTTTACGCAATAATAATGTAATTTTTGTTACAGCTGTGAAGTTGAAATTTTGTGTTACTTTTGTTTTCAACAAAGCAAGCCTTTTGGAGACCTTAGATTAGGTCTTCGGGAAGATTACGATACAGTACAGAAAAAATACGCCGTATTTCTTTACCGTATCATAGTATAAGCTCAGTCGATTTTGACCAGAGATATTCCGCCTATCCAAATCCGACATATCCGAGCGATTCCGTTTCTGTTGCTAAGAACTCAAAAGATGTGACTGGAAAAACTAAATCAGCTCGAAACTTTATTTATACATTAATGCGCTACGACAAATGCATTTCGCTATAAAGAATCATCAGTGCTGTAAAAGAACAATAAAAGCAACTAAATCTAAGGTTCCAGGCAATAGCTCTACTGACAAATCTACACTCATCACATAAGTAATTATATATCCAGCGTATCAACACAAATAATTTCATATTATAGTATTGAAGTATTACCCACAAGGCAGCAGACCATTATGACGAAAAAAATACGATTAAAACGCAGGCTGATAGTAGACTAAATTTAAAGTAGTAAAAACATTAAAGCACAGTGAGAAATGATACTAGGTTATATGCGGGGTAAAATCATTTTATTAATATTTATTTTTGCATTAAGTATGCGATACCACTTGGCTTTATAAAAGTTTAAATTTTCAAATTCAGGTTTTATAATAAAGATAACAAAAAAGCATTGCGCTACCAATATATCAGGTTTGCCGGTAAATATTTCCTTATGATGTTTATCATAGTGTCTACGTAGGGCCGAATTATCATTATTTTCAGAGGAGCAAAATTTGTTCCATAGTACTCGATGTTTTATCCAACGTCCTGAGAAAGATGTCATGGTTTGACCAATATAGTAATTGTCACAGTTTTTGCAACATGCCGCGTAAATACCATAATCTTTGCAGTTTAGTTTTTGGGTCAAAGGACGTACTCCATTAGGTGTGCGGATATGTTTCATCAGTGGGACCATAGAATTATGTGAGCCATGATTGCCACATGGTGCACATTTGCCACAGGGCGCAGATATGCCCCCATCCTTACCCTTAAGAGGACCAAATGAAAGCTTTTTATAGCAAGTGACAAAATTGCCCAGTTTCTGTGGGCGCTTGTGTGCAAGCATTACGTTTGATTGCAGACGTTTTTCCATATGGCTAAACCGCAGTAGTTTTGGAAACTGGGTAACCCATACGATTTTTTTCTGCTTATTTTTCTTTAATTTGCTGTTGTCAATAGGATGAAATCTATCCACCCAAGACCTGGCCTGCTCAATTATCTTGGATGTGAGAGTTTTAGGAAATTTAGATTCAAAACATTTGTTTTTTAGATATTCCAGACTAGTATCATAGTCAGTTTTGTCTTCACATATACGTCGCATGCCCATTGCTTCAGATACTACAATAGATTGAAATACCCATAAGGGGTGATATGAAGTACCATTTATAAAAGTCCTGTCAAGGGCAGTTTTTTTTGACATAATTGCTCATGAAAAATTTGAATGGTGAGTCACATTTACCATTTATCACTCATCGGACTTCCGAGCTGATAAAGTTCCGAGCTGATTTAGTTTTTCCATTCATATCGTACCATAGTATGTCAGAAAATTTAACCGTACATTGTAGTGTTACTTGCGCAGTTTTCAGTAGAGGCGCATTTAGAAACTGCACTTCCCCTCAATTAAAGCAGCCAAAGATTTCAAAACGTTTTAATCGGATATTTTATGAAGCGCATGGAAGCATAATTTAAAGGTTGTAAGGAAAGAAGAAAAAGCCAAAGTAAATGATATATATTTTCGAAAATAACATATTAAATTGCCCACTTCATACGATTTTTTTGTATTCGTGTGCCTATTTGTACCGCCTGAAGTTTGCGGCTGCACGCATAAACGCAACCAGGAAAGAGCAAAGGAACTTAAAGTGAAGCACCCACAGTTAAGTTTCTGCAATTGCAGGGCCACCAGCAGTGATGTCGAGGATAAGAATTTGGTTAAGTCCGCTTTGCTCAATGCGTAGTTTTGAGAAAAGTAATAACGAGTAAAGTTTTTTTGGCATAGCCAATTCTCGTTTCAAAATCGAAAGTACCGTGTTTAACATAGGAATCGAATAGAAATATATGAGGGAGTTGTGCATAACCACTATTATTTTCAGTTTTTGAAGTCTTTAGCAACATTTTATTTGCCTTGTTTAGAGTATGTACTCAGAGAGTGGCCTTGCTCGCTATCGAAAAAGCCAATATTTTCACAAACTGTTATTCTTTTATTTCACCACTTGTATGCAAGCATAAATGTAAAGCTGTGGGGGAGAGGGATGACAAAGTAATAGCTGCGTAAATTCCGAAAACGCCTTTTAACTATTTCACATATCATGACTTTTTGTAATCGTATGTCTATTTTGTTGACGTAAAATCTCTTGCTGCGCGCATATTGCTGGGTCCTGGCATAATCGTAGCTAGGGGAAGTGCAAACTAATCAAAGTCAAGAATTTACAGTTAAGTTACAACAAAAGATTGGGTTATGATTTGTAAGAATAATTCATCGAACCAGGTTTTGAGCTAATGCTAAAAATTTTCGTGATTCCTGTAAGATTTTCCAAGAAAAGTTGTCAATTTGTTTGAATTTGCTGTATTTCATTAATGTGTGTCAGAGTGTAGAGGTTAAAGTCGCTCAGGATTACGGCAAGATTGTGCAAAAGTATGCAATTTGCTATCGCATTACTAAAAAATCTGGCTTTTAAACCAATCGCTATTATTATACTGTAATGTATCATTCTTCCGCAGCAGTCAGCATGTATTGCAGGTTGCTTGCTTTTAAAACAACCGTAAACCAAAACTATGCGCGTAGCCAGTTTTTCCAGATTTTCTTCAAGTTTCCAGCTCAAATGGTATATCAAACTAGCCCGAAAGTAGGCCAAATTTCGCGAAGTTCCACAAACTTAGCCCACACAGAACTGAGAGAACAATCCAGGCCCGGCATCAACTCTGTGATTGGATTTCCATCGATACGCACACCCAAGTTAGCCATTGCTTCAGTTTGATTTCCAAAGAAAAAAGGTCATTGCTGCTACCGTGGTTGTATTGCCTCACGGTTTAGCTTAGATAACTTCGTCATTTGCTTAACGTTGAAACTCAAAAAAGAAAAAGAAAAGGTCATCACCTTCCGATTGGGGTCGATTTTACCTGGCGGTTTAAGGTAACTTCGATCACTTTCCAAAGGTTTCATTTTAACTAAGGGATTTTCGGACTGTGTCGCGAAAGGGCGCCAGAGACAATAAGAAACTCCATATGGGACACTTTCAAGTCTTATATACTTTTATACTTATTGTCACTCCGCAAACTTGCCCAAAATAGCGCAACTGCACGGCAAAAACCAGCCCAAAATATTGAAACTGAAGAGCACAACCAGCCCAAAAACCCGCAATCCGCGACTGCTAAGTTTTTCCCCCAATGCCTAATCCAAACTAGCCCAATTTCACGGGAAAACAGCGAGCTGGTAACACTGCGCGTAGCTTGCTGCCTGCTGCTTTTTTCACTCAAATTGCATCAGACACATTATGACATCATAGAGCCAGTTTAAAACGCACAGAAAAATGTGAAGAATGCTTTTCTCAAAAAGTGAGAAAATACAGAGAACAAATTGTGCAATCAAATGATAGCTGTGACGTCATTCTAAACTCCCAAGTAACTCAGTTTTTTGCAAGTTGATAAGGTCGATAAGTAGGGGGCTGGCTTCTCTTTAAGCAGAAAAAAAACGTTTTTTCCAGTAAAGAAATGCAAATTAAAAAGTATCTTTGATTATGACCTCATCATGACGTTGCGAACCTTCTTATGACACTCACCACGAGGAGGTGATTAAGCGTGCCGAGCTTGTTGTCAGTACGCTTAGCAGTTTTGGAGGAGTTAAAACAGAGACACAGACAGAATTGCACTTTATACAGTATATTAGACTAGCCCGGCTCTGCTAGCCTCGCCCGCAGGGTCCGCATTAGTAACGTCGGGGTTAAAAATAATGGTTCAGCCAACTGTGCTGACTTCACCCATCGGTCACTAGTGTAATCAGTGACGAAAAGTTATTGTGTTCTATGCTCATCCATAATTACTATACACGTAATAGTATATACATAATTTGTCAACTTCTAGTCTCATAATGGTGAAAGTTGGTAATGCTCACGAGAAGAGAATTTTGCTACAAACTAACATTCATTCTGTGGAAAAGTCACGCAAATTGCAAACTAGCCTGAAATGAAGCACTTACAGTTAGGCAATTACAATTGCTTGGCTCACATCAGTAATGTCGAGATTAAAAACATCAAATAAACTGGTTGTGCCGGCTTCACACAATTGGAAATAAAATTAATTCAAGAATTAGGCGATATGTAGGTAGACAATAATATTTTGTTGCAGAAGAAAAACAAGATTAACTTTATCCACTCTTTTTTCTAAGGAGATTGTAAATGTTTTGCTTGGAGTTGGCTACTTTTGAAATTTTTGTTGACTTCAATTTTCGATAAATGGTTTTTAAAATGTAGATAGATGATGTCAAAAAATCATGCTTTCGAGAAAGAATATTCAAAATATGCCACAGGACTTAGTTTATCTAGAAATTGCAATTTTGTAAAGCCCAGCCAACAAAATTTTGAAATTTGACCGGTAGGCTACATTTCAAATTTTTACAGACTTTAGTTTTTGAAAAATCTTTTTGAGAATTTAGGTAGATAACGCTAAAGAATAATGCTTTGGAAGAAAAATGGTCAATACACACACACACACACACACACACACACACACAGAGAGAGAGAGAGAGAGAGAGAGAGAGATACAGAATTGCTCTTTATAATATAGATGCATAAAGCAAAATAGAGGCATTCCAAAACGTTAATAGTTACTTCGTGTCATACATCTAATATGAAACTAACCGGGTACTTTACAGTATACCTCTACGGTGTCATAGAGCCTCAAATCGTAGTTTATAAACAGCCGATAGCGTGGTGTTAAGTTGACAAAGGCAAATTAATAGTGACACAGCTTGGAGTTACGTTGCTTAAGTAGTAAATCATCCAAACGACAATCATTAATGTAGATAGCAGCAAATTTTAGTTGGACCAAAACAATATTTTTGTGTACTTTCTATTTTTCAACTTTGATTGATAATGTTTTTCCTTGAGATTGACGTTCCGCTTCCATTATTCTTGAAAATAGCTTTTAATCTCACTTGGATCTAAGAAATATGATAAAGACCATAGCTTCATCTCCCCTAGCTACACTTAAGCGAAAAATCAAGAAGCTTTGGATTCGATTCTCCCCAAAATTGCCTTTAGGTTTCACATTGCGTTGTGGTAAGTATACAAGTTGTCCCAATTGCTAACCTTTATAAAGTTCGCCTTAACAGAGCAACTGAGAAATAGTTTAGAGATCAATTATAGAACGTAAGTTAAAAATGTTTTAATAAAAAATTAACGACGATATATTTTAGCGTGTGGTCCAAGGCCAACTGTAACTGATTCTACTTCATCTCCGTCATATAGTGAGTTCTTAGAAGGAGAAGCAGTGACATACACTTGTGGCAATTCTTTGTTTGAAACCGCTAATCCGACAGTAACGTGTCAAACCGGAGGAACTTATTCAACGTTTTCTCAGTGCTCTCGAACAAGTAAGTGATTTCTAGGACAAGTTTTTTTTCAATGAAGTCAATATTTTAGTGTATTATTTTTAATTAATTGATATTAAGGCATATAGGCTAACTGCAATCAGTTGAATAAAATACCACTTCCACGACCGGTTTCGTTCCTATTAGAACTCGTCAGGTGGACTCAGGTATTGAACCGACGATCACATGAATTGCTTCATGCGGTTTATGCCACTCCGCCATCGGTCCTTTCAACTGATGCTGTTAATTTTAAGCTTATAAAGGCACTGGCACAATAAATGGCACAATAAAGGCACTATAAACTATAAATGGCACAATAAATGACACAATAAAAGGCACTATAAATGGCACAATAAACTATAACACATGGCACAATAAAGGCACTGGCTTGGCTGGGAATTAAAAGCATATATCGCATCAAGCTCACTATAGTGAGCGTGCACCATATATAAGCTTAAAATTAACAGCATCAGTGGAAAGGACCGATGGCGGAGTGGCATAAACCGCATGAAGCAATTCATGTGATCGTCGGTTCAATACCTGCGTCCACCTGACGAGTTCTAATAGGAACGAAACCGGTCGTGGAAGTGGTATTTTATTCAACTGATTGCAGTTAGCCTATATGCCTTAATATCAATTAATTAAAAATAACATCTTAAACAGGCTAACACCAGCTCCTATAATTCGTAATATTTTAGTGGTTATTATTATAATTAAGTCAATATCAATATTTGCAATTTTTTGTACAATAGTACCAATTGTACATTATATCATGTATTAATGATAAGTCTTGACAATGATCCTGCATCCCTATTAGGGCTTACCGATGTGACTTGTTGTCCATGTCATGTGTGTGCGTCCTTGAATGTGACCCCCATGGTATAGGTATTGCTGTATCATGTTGTTTTGTATTGCATTTTCCTTTTTTTTGCACCCAATGGCAAATTTGTTTTTTTTAGCATGTTTATTATTGAGTGTTTTTTACACCCGCCTGATGAGACCTAATAAGGTCGAAACCGGTCGCGGGTTATTGACATGATGTAATAGATTGCTGTATGGTACCTTATGATGCTAGTGATCATTTTGAGCAAATTTTTCTATAGTACCAATTGCTACTTTTTTGTCACTATTAAACGATTGTTGTGCAATAATCAAAGTCAGACAAAATTGCTTGCGACGGTGTTGCCATCGAGTAGTTGGGAAAATTAGGAGCTGCAACAACTTGTTTGGCAAAAACGTTTGCAGTTTTGCAAATAGGCATTTGCAATGCTACTTTAGACTATCTTTTTTATTATTTAAGGTAAATCAGGAATGAGTGAATTGTTCATTTAAGCAGGTGCAGTGTGCAAGTTCATTATCATAAGGTATTTTACGGTTCTACAGTGAAATCAACTGTCAAAAGGGTGACGTGACATATTTATTTAGATTTTGCTTTAGTTTGTGATTTTCGTTTTTAAATATTGCCAAACGTCTATGCTACCAAAACATCTAAAAAATTCAATCCGTAGTTGAATATTTTTCTGAAGAATTTATGAAAAGTCCCTACAACGAATTATATTGCAATTTGTGGAGCTGTACGATTTCTGCAATAAACGCTTTTTTGTTGAAAATTATCGAAATAGGCCTACGTCCAAACACCAAAAAGCATTAGGCAGCAGATCTGAACTACCAATCCCACACACTTTGCAACCGTTTTCGAGGACCAGTAACACTGATTTTGTGAAGAAGATAATTAAGGTTTTTTGTCAGCTGATATTTCTTTGTACATTACAAGCCAAACAATAAGCATATCAGAAACCTATTTCATGACATTGGTCACAGTTTGCCATCTAAAACTGCTTGCAGAAAAACAGTGCTGCAATTAAACGCACCTCAGTTACAGCAGATAAGAAATGCTGTACATAACACATTTTTCAGGTTATGGACGAGAGCACTCTATCTGGCATGGAATATTTAATATTCTAGTAGGAAGTCTGGAAACATCTCGCGCCAGTTATTTGAACTACTGTTTACCTCTACCATGTGCGCCAAATAGAAATAGCGTTGCTCAAGCATTTGACAATGCAGTTAAATCTCTTGGAATCAGCAGAAACTCTTTCTGCCTTTTATTTTCTGATGCTGCAAAATATATGGTGGCTGCCCGTATAATACTAAAATCTCGGTATCCCAAGCTGTTTCATGTGACACGTGTAGTACATACCGTATATTGCACAATTGTGCACTGAAAGTCCAATCTCACTTTGTAGATATTGATCAGCTAATCGCAAAAGTCAAATCAGCAATAGTTAAAACAAAACCAGACAATCCAAATTCGCTCTTATTGGTCGCACATCTCTACTTGTTGTTACAAGATGGGGAAGCTGCTTAAATGCTGCTTTAACCCTTAACAACTCACGCCAATTTCATAACGTAAATACTCGCGCGGTGTATTTTGTACACCGATCATAAATAAACATTTTTTTACATTTTGTTGGGTAGAGATGTTAAGTATTTCAATTATTACCAAACATGCATGTTGTAAAACGCAACTTAGTGAATCAGAAATAAATAGAACGTAAGCGAAAGCACAAAGAATTGAATATGAAAGCAAATGGTCAAATTCTGCGTTGATCATTTATCATTTCCAATGCTGTTTTGGTTAATGACAGGTCTTGCACAGGAAATGCATTAAACATTAGTTGCCGAATGTTCTTTGCACACAAAGTCATTGCAGGATGAGCATTTCTTTGTGGTCACTCTGTTCTTTGTCTTTTGCAGAGCTGACAAAGTTTACGAGTTTTGGAGAAGGCTCATCTATGAACACTGCTTGCTGTGGTTTGTGTTTGGCCAAAAAGCCTTGGATATCAGCAGAAAGGTTTTTCATAGTTGATTGAGCTTATGTGAGATTGATAGATTTTCCACTGAAGAGTGGTCATCATTATCATCGTTGCCAAAGCTTTTAGAGTCCTCACCCAAGTCAGAATGCTCATCTTCCTCATCAATTTCGATTTCTAAGTTAGTGTCATGATCACTTTCGTTGACATAAAGATGATCTGTTCATCTTCATCTTTTTTGCTTCCTATTTCTTCTTCATCAGACGAATCATCTTCCAGCAATAAAGCCCTAATTTCATCAATAGCTAAGCATCTATTCATTTTATGCAACTACCTGTACAAAACGTAAAAAATAAACAAAAAATATTCCACTTATTTTTTTACATAATTACTCGCGCGGTGTATTTTATGCACCAAACAAAACCTAGCGCGTTGCATTTTCTCATAACATGGTCCTAAGATAAGCCAGAGGAAAACCACTATGACACTGTGCGGTCACTAAAATGCACTAAGGATAGGTGTAACAACAACCTGCCAGGAACGACTAAAGAAGAATTATGATTTATTAATCACGTGTGGTGTACAAAAACACCAGCGCGAGTAGTTAAGGGTTGAAATTAGCAAAGAATTTACCTGAAGTTAAAGCAATGGTAAAGTTTTAAAGGGTCTGGTATTTTAGAAACTCAAGCAAAAGTTAGTTTTTAACAACTGGTGTAGCTACGCAACTTCTTAATATCGAAGACCAACATGAATGTGTAATTAAGCTTGGGGAAACAATGGGAAGTGCCACGAGCACCATCAAAGAAGCGGTGCAAGCAATTCAAGAACTTAACTTCGAAGAAGACACCTGCAGCATTAACCGTTACATCTAAAAGAGAATGCAACATAATGACATTTCTAAACAATAAACATGAAAAATCCAGACATTTCACTGGCAGTTTACAGCTTACTTGAACATTCTCAGCCCACAACTACTTCTATAGAAAGAAATTTTTCCATGCTACCAAAACTGTTGGCCAAGGACAGAAACCTTAAGGTCAAAAATGTAAAACAGTACATAATTTCACATTACAATTCTTGCACCTGGTAATTGCAGAGCTGGCTGCTTATGTAAGGCGTGCATATTGCAAGTTTTGTTGAGGGCTTGAGTGTTTTCAACAAATAAATGTTCGTTTTAATATAAAAAAATCAAGAAACATTAATTTATTCAGTCACAATGTTGTTAGGTCAATAAAGTCAATATTTTTCAATTTTCTTTTAGCTTTCAGGTCAATAAAATCTTGCCCGTGTGAGATCCCTCCACTAAAGCATGAATCACACCTACTTTAGTTGCGAGAGTCTTACAGCACTTCAGTGCTGTAAATATCAAACAATAATAATGCCAATATTTGTTCAGGAAAGCATATTTACGAATGATATTATTTACATTGTCTGTTAACAAAAGTATCATGACTAGACAAAAATTCACAAAAAATGTATTCCAAAGTATTACCTTTTACAGATTTATTAATGATTTTCAACCAAACAACACAGAAAGTAGCATGGTGCTTTGCCTCGATGTTATTTGTGTGATATGGCTCAGTTAGTTTGCTATCGCTTAGCCATTGATAACTTTGCTTCATTCTTGTTTCGTAGCTGTAGGTAACGAAGTGCTTTTTTTTCGAGCACTGCTGCTTTACTTTAGAAGAGGCCTAAGCTCTTTTTTTTGTCAAGATAAAGCAGTTATAATTTGTTAATCTCCAAGAACTTTGGAAGCATTGTTGCTGATCTGTGGTGCCAAAATTTGGAGATCCATCACAATATCAAGCCAAAAAAAGCAAAAATTGCAAAGTTGTCCGAGGAAAAAGGCTTACTTCTGTTAGCTAAACAGTGCAGCAACATGACTCTTCTTTTTTGTTCCGCGGGATTCTTCTACCGAATCTTAACTTTGGTTCTACCTCAACAAGCAATTTTATCGTTTTATCATTCAGGTCCGGTAAATAAATCTTGAAATTGCAAATTACAGATGATGAACAAGCAAAAGAGATAGAGGGTGGTCTACGGTTTGTTCCATCGCAGCTATGCAAGCTGCATTTGATGAAAGGTTAAATTTAAAAATTGAAGTTACAATGCCTTTAATGACAGTAAAAAGTCGATTTTATTTTGACCAAATCAAACTTGTGAGGCTGTCCCTTGATAGTATCTTTCAGCGTCACGAAGAAAAATTAGTAAGCTTTGAAATGATATTTTCCGTTTTTGTTTTAAGTATTATTGTTAGTCTATGCTGAGGCACTGATGTTTTTTGTATTTGTATTTGTTCATATTTATCCTCCATTCACGAGAAAGCAAATTGTATCGCTATATTTTGGACGGGACGTCCGAACTCGCTTGGAAGTTGCCATTTTTGAGGTGTCTGGGTCACCTGTCTTCCACATAAAGGCGGAGGCGTCCCGTTAAGTGCCTTGCCCATGGACACAACAAGCGAACTTGCTGGCTTGTTCTCCACAACCTCCCATAAATGCCGAGCGCCAAGCAGGGGAGCTATGGATACCATTTTTAAAAGTCTTTTGGTATGACTCAACAGGAGGAATGAACCCCTAGTCTACCGATTTGCGAAGCGGAACACTCTAACCACTACACCACCGCGCCGGTTACAGTAGGCGCCGCTTATTATGACCACGGATAATATGATCAGCCGCTTATTACGACCAATTTGGCACGGTCCGGAATTTCTCCATTTAAAATTCTCCGTTTATTATGACCAAATTTTGGATAATATGACCAACATTTTCTCCATCTCTCTTATTATAATACAGTATTTTTTCCCGCCACGCACTTATAACTTCGTCTTTCCAACATATTGTTACACACTGTACTTAGTTTAACCGTCACTTGTACTGTTACAGTACTGTACTTTGTTTTATTGCCAACGTCACACTGTTACTTCGGTTAAACGATGAATTTGACGCAGTCCCGTAGCACTCCAACTTCGGCCCCCCCCAAAGTAAGCGCAAGAGCTCCTGCGCACAGGTCATATCACTTTAGAGGTGTAAAATTGAAAAGCTGCATTAAGAAAATACACCACAATTTGTACATAAGTAAACAGGCTAATATCAGAATAAAGCATGCCGATACCGAAGGTGCAAGTCATAAAAAATTCGGCACCGATGCCAGAGTTCAGTAGGACATTTATGCAGACACTGCGAAACGAAAGCAATGACACTGAAAAACATAAAAAAGTTATAAAAACACAGTATCATTTAAATAGTCTGGAGCGAACCTTTTTGTTCGCAAATGCTGTTATGACATTGTCATAATCAAGAAATCGGGCGCAGTCATTTTCGATTGACAACATGGCTAATGAAGATAGTCTACTGTCTGTCATAGACGTTCTATTAAAAGTTTTGATCAGTTTCAATTTGCTGAAGCTTCTTTCAGCGCTGGCAACAGTCACGGGGCAAGTTAGTAAGATTCGAAGTGCGATGTACACATTCGGATACAATTCAAATAAATGAGTCTTTAGAAGATAGTTCAGAAAGTCTTGAGCCGTATTGAGATTGCGTTTTTTTTGTAAAATTAAAACAAACCGCTGTAGCTCAGCGCTCATTTCATCACAATCAATGTCACCGAACTTTTTTTGGAACTCTTTACAGCAAGTAAGAAGAGCATTTTCTTGTTGCACAAGCAAAAGTTTGTCTCGTGTGTACAAAAACGAAAAGGCGGAAGAAACCTCACGTAACAAATTAAAGCGCTCCTTTATTGACATAATAGCCTGGTCTACTAATGGATAGAAAAAGTTGCTTTTAAATTTCAGTTCAGGAGTAGCTCGTTGTTCCTCTTCACCTTGGTAATCAAACAATCTTCTTTTCTTTCCACTTCTTGACGGAGGAAAAGAAGGATCAATATCCAATTCCTGTGCTATTTCAACAGCAGATGTTGCGGCACTGTCATAACCCGTTGTGCGATAGTTTTGCAAAAACTTTTCAGTTGCCTGGATTTCCGTTTCCATTGTATGAAGGGAGACTCCATACGATTGAAGAATCTTGCTTGCTTTATTGACTTGGAATAGGATATCATACCAAATAAACACCGACAAAAGAAAACTCCATTTTGATAAATGAGCTATCAACGATTTTGTTTCTGAGGCAGCTCTTCCATCTTTTCTGTCTATGGAAATGGCTTCCAAGTCTTTCAGTGCCAGCAACACCTCTTTTAAATTGTATCGAAGAGGTTTGATGCATTTAATTCTGCTTTCCCAACGAGTATCAGATTGTGACTTTATGGACAGCTCCACATGTTTCTTCAAAATTTCCCAACGCTGAGCAGAGGAAGAAAACAGCACATACAACCTTGTAAGTACTCCAAAAAATGTCAATGCTTCCGTCGATGAATTAGCACTGTCAACAACAACTAAGTTAAGGGTATGGTTTGCACAGGGCACGTAAACAGCTTTGGGATTGATGTCTAGCATTCTTGCTTGGACCCCAGAATGTTTTCCTTTCATGTTAGCACCATTATCATATGACTGACCTCGACAATCAGACAATTCGAGTTGCAGTTCGGTCGCTTTTTCTAAGAAAGCGTCCAACAAGCCTTTCCCAGTACTGTCACTTATTCTCAAGTAGCCAAAAAATGTTTCTTTAACAACAGCAGCTTCTTCATTACATAGTACATAACGGAGAATGACAGACATTTGTTCATGATGTGACATATCTGGAGTGCAGTCCAAAATTATAGAAAAATATTTTGCCAATTTCAATTGCTGTAAATTTTCTTTTTCAACTTCTGTCGCTAGCAATTCAATTAGTTCATTTTGTATGGTAGGACTCAAATAGTGATCTTTAGTGTTTTTATTCTTGATTCTGTCTTGAAGCTCTTTTAGGATCGGATCTCTTCTTGCCAAAAGCTCAAATATACCCAGAAAATTTCCATTGTGAGGAGATCCTAAGACTTCTTCAGATCCTCTAAAAGCAAGATTCCTTTCCGATAGAAACAAGGCAATGTCGATAAGTCTCTCTAAAACATTTCTCCGAAAACGTCTTTCATTGAAAAAAATATTCATCTCGCGTTTGTCGATAGTGGATGAATTTCTTATCCCTTCAGCTAGCAACATCCATTGACTGCAGCATTCTTGGTGGGAAATGCCGTTTTCATGGTCTTTCAGTTTTTTCGAAAAACCCTCCCATGTATTTATACCACTACAAAAGGGGCTTAGTGTTTTTCCAAATAGCTTACAACAAAAGCAAAAAACTTGATCTGATTCCCCAGAATAAACTAGCCACGACCGTGAAACACTTTCACCATTAGGTAACACACGTTTATAATGGTTGGAGGAAAAACGTCGCCTTGGAGTTGTGTTATTATATGGAAAATTCATTATTAGTTGATGTGGTCCACGCTTTACTATATCACATCGTTGAGCATCAGAAATACTTTCAGGCCATTTACATGGATCATCAGGGATAGGGGTAAATTGAGATTCAGATATTTTTGATATTGAAGGTTGCGTATTGGCAGGTAAATCACAACTTACATTTTCTGGAAATTCACAATCACTTTGATGCTGATCGTCATAGTCTTCTTTTTCTTGTACACTATAGTTTTCTTCATCCCTCTCGGTACTAGTGCCAGGTCTACTCTGCTCAGTAATCTTGAAAAAATCTGTCATCTTGGGCAATTTCGCTACAGCATCTCGAGCAGTGGCTGCTTCTTTTCTCTTTTGAGCACCACTTTTTGAACGTTTCATTCTATACAATGTCAATAAAATACTTTATCTGCACTCTGCAGTGTATATATATTGTCCCGGTATTTATAGCCAAACAGAATTCCAGACCATTCTATGATTGTTGCGTAACAACGGCATTGTTACGTCAATCGAATATTCAAGATTCTACCAGAAAATCAATCGAAATATTCTAGATTCTGCGAGATAAAATGACGTTGCATTCACTTATGATGTCACAAGCCAATTTCTTCCTACAGTTTAAATCGGTTGTAAACAAGTCTGCTGAACTGAAAATAGTCACGTAGCCAAAAAGCAATTTCAGACTAACTTGGGCCCCCAAAGTTGGCCTGGCCCCCCCAATTGGGGGGTTTGGGGGTCGGCTGCTACGTCTCTGATTTGACGGTATTTGGACTTCTTGTGGCTTACGGCGTCGATTCAGGTGCGGTTATGGCGGCTTCGGTTTTTATGACCATTCGGATATTATGACCAAAATGGTCTGGTCCCAAGATGGTCATATTAAGCGGTGTCTACTCTATTGAGTACTGGCTGAGACTTGCGCTTAAACTATACAGTTATGAACAAAAGATTAACACCACTTTGAATTTTATAAGTTTATACAAGCAAAGTAGTAAAATATCCTCATTTATATATGCTTTTATTTAGCACCTAGTAAATCAAAAAGATCTTAAATACAGGAGCATAAAAATGGGATTTATTCGCAATTCTTAGTAAAAAGAATAAAGCCAAAATGCTGGTAAACATTTTATTAAAACGTTTCGCTTTTACACTAAAAGCATCATCAGTTACATAAATGGTCACCTAAGGTTAGGCTAAATAGATACTGCATTGATAACTAACCGCTGTACAACTAAATTTAGTAAGGTATCAAAATTATGACATCACAAACTGATAAAACAAACAACTGCCATCAATTAGCAAGGCAAGGCTAACTTAAAAAGCGCACTGCAGATATACTTTCTATAACTATTACGTATTAAACAAATAAATTGGTTGTGATGCTCCATCCAAGTTAATTTGCGGTTGAATTTTTTGAATAAGTAAGGTTTCTTTGATTCGTAGCTTTCTGCGGTTGTTGCTATGACCAAGTATTTCAGGAGAATCAAAATTCATCTTGTGGTTAGGATTGCGCACAAGGTGCTTTGCTACGTCTGATTCTTGATTTAGTTTTCCGTTTGGTACATGTTCTTGAATTCGTGTGGCTAGATTACGGTGAGTTTGGCCAATGTATGATTGTCCACACGAGCAATTTAGTTTATACACAACTCCTGCATTGTGTAATAGGGCTTGACGATCTTTAAATTTGAAGCATTTGCCAATATTGTGAGTGTCGTGTACCAATCTGAATCGAAATTTTGTAGAAAGATTTTTAATTAAATACTGCCGAATTTCTTTTTCAATTTGCAACGATATATTGCCAAGGTAAGGTAATCGCAGAAAAAGGGGAATTTCTTTGCTTTCTGACGTTTTTAGACTTTCACAGTTGCTACTTGTATCATATTTCTGCATGATTGGTGATTTATGTCGCTTGTTCAAGAATAAACGTATTTGTTTGTTGATGTACCAGAGAGGATAGCCATTTCGTTGTAATATAGAAGATATGCCTTGAAAGTCCTCATGGATTAAACTATACGAATTACATATGCTATATGCTCTGTGTAGCAAAGTTTTAACTAGATTCAATTTATAACGGGAAGGAACAAAACTTTGCCAATTAATGTAAAGACCAGTGTTTGTAGGTTTTCGGTAAGTGCTTAGCTTCAATATTCCTTCGGAATTGTCTATCCAAACATCTAAAAAAGGCATTTGATGGTTTTCAGCAGCTTCGTAGGTAAATTGTATATTAGGATGAATCATATTGAGTTGTTGGTGGAACTTTAAAATCTCTTTTTGACTTGAAAACAATGCAAAGCAGTCGTCTACGTATCTATAAAATAGAGTCGGTTGTGGTCGAATCTGTTTTGTTTGGTCAACGATCCAATTCATGCACAAATCAGCCAAAAGCGGAGCTAAGGGAGACCCCATAGCTACACCGTTTGTCTGTTTGTAGTATTGCTTGTTGAACTGAAAGGTAGTAGTTTTGGTGGTCCAGGTTAATAACTTTTTAAATTGAGCTTTTGTGAGCCCATGAAAAAGAGTCATTTCTTTATTTGAGTAGATTTTTTGTAAAACAATATCAATAACTAAATCCAGTGGAATGTTGGTAAATAGGCTAATTACATCAAATGAAACCATGTGGCTTGAACTGAAGTTGAATTTTGATAATCGGGATACAAAATCAATCTTAAATACAGTCTGTACATCCCAAATAATTTATTTAAAAAATTTTTGAGTTTAAACCTTTAGTTTTCATTTTACTGTTTTCAATCACCGGTGTCTTTCTTCTCTGCGCAGCACACAACCGATGAGATTTAGGCAATACTCCTGGGAATTTATTTTTATAAAAAGTTTTTTTTTTAACTCTCGCTACCGTTGCGGCACTTTATAGTTTTTTTTCTGACACTTTATTTTCATATTTTCTGATAAATTCTCGATTGAATTTAGATGTGGGCAGTTTTAGACAATTCATTCAGTTTCATCTTCCTCTTTCCTAATATTTTTTAGCGAGCTTAAGAAGGTAGCAAGATCCTGTATAAATATTTTACAAATTTTTACTGGCATATCAAGTTTTACCTTTTGTGAGAGAGTGTTTGCAAATGCTTGGCCTGTACTTGATCGTTTCAGGAGGCAGCAGCAACACCTTTTTTGGATATAGCTCCCCAAACATGAAGCGTGAAAGTTGCTTCATTATCGATATAGTGTATTCGTTATCAAAACGGTTTGCAGGTGATCTAGCAATGTGTTGGTATCAAACCACAAGCTTCTGGAAGGTAAATTCATTGAGAAAAAGCACTTTGCCCCAATGCTGGAGGGGATCTAGTGCTGATAGTTTTTGCTAAACCGTCAATGATGGTCTTTCATAGCAGGCGTAAGTGTTGATTTCTTTGCCGCTTTGTAAGATTTCAAGTTGTTTTGCTTAAATAAGTCAAGAACGGGTCATATGGTGGACTATATGCCCTCGGGTTAATCATTCGTTTTTAATTTTCTTTATAAAACTCATATAGTTGGCAGCCTCAGAAATTTCCTTTGAATCAAATTGCTTTCTCGCACAGTGACCATTCATGGTACTGTAGTCATTTACAATTTAAGTAAAAGCCGTCTTTTTGGACACTTATCAATTGCCTGATGCACAGCCGCCTTATTATCCCATATTTTACTTTGTATTTGCCATTAGAAAAAATTTAGTTCTTGTAAAGCCGCTATGTGGGCTTTCTATCCTCGCTCTGAGACTTTTTCTGGTCAAATTGAAATCTCTCTAAATTTCAAAGCATAGCTCAAAAACATCGATCAAGAAATATCGTCAGCAGCCTAAATCAGAATAAATATATATGGCAAAAACGAAACATTAGCTTCAACAAAGAAAACTTTTTAGATTCACAGTAATGCAAGAGGCTAGCGATGCACTTAGCAAACTGCAGACATTGACACTGTTTCGACCTATCAGGTCTCTTCAGTGCAGTTGGTGACCCACAAGAAGCTAGAGGCTTTTGATAAAGCATAGCTTAGACCGCCACACTTCAGGGATCTATACTAGATCCACTTTGGTGGAAGGTCTGTCAGTACTCTGCGAAGCCGTATCACTCGTAAATGAGTGGCGGTTGTTGTAGACTTAGTGCGCTTGCGACAACCGCCACTCATTCACGTGTGATACGGCTTCGCAGAGTACTGACAGATCTTCCACCACAGTGGACGTAGTATAGATCCCACATGTTTGGCAGTCTAAGCTATGCTTTTTTAAATTCAATTTATATGGGCAGCTCTTTAGTATAACACAAAGCGCAATTTTTATCTGTGTGTGTGTGTGTGTGTTTGTCTGTGTGTCTGAGTGTTTTACCTCTTCCAAAACTACTGAACATAAGAGAACCAAACTTGAAATGATTGATCGCCACTGCGGGTGAGTGTCATAAGGGGGTCCATGACGGCATGATCACATCATAATTAGAGATAATTTTATAATTCGTATTTTTTGATCAAGGAACGCAATTTTCGGCTTAAACAAAAAGCCGGTGCTCGACTTGCCAACTTCAACAAATTTTACTTTTTTTGCATCTCATATGACGTCACAATTAACAATTAATTGTGAAATTTGTTTTCTTGGTTTTTCTCAAGGAGTACTCATCGCAGAAACACGATTAAAAGTTTTTTTGGGAGACATTAACAAGCAGCTTTTAATAAAAAACACTTTACAACAATTTAAGTTTAATTGGCATGGCAACAACTAATTCTTTTTTTAAGCATTTTAAGCTTTCTGAGCATGCTTCTTTGATTTTTTCTGCTCGCTTCAAACTCGATCTATGATGTCATAATACGTCTGGTACTATCAACACAATTTTTCTAACACAGATCATAATATCTTTTTCAAAAGATGAGACATTTTTGCAAAATCAGTTTATTTGAAGCTGATATGATTTTTGTTATAAACTGATTTTCGAACTCATTTCTCAAACAAATTTCAAAAATTTTAAACAAATTGAAAGGTATTTCAAGGCAATTCCGACAACATGTGTGATTTGTATGTTTACTGTTTGTTTTTGCGCTAAAAAATTGATCTTTAACAGCTCTGATATAACTTTTCAATCCCTTCACAAAAGTAGTAAGCCTAGTAAAAACAGATAAGTTTAATAACTAAAAGTTGTGATAAGGTACTAACAGGTAGTGTGATTGGAAAGCTGAGGAAGTTTACTTTCCAGCAATATAAAACTCCAATTGGTTAGGGATAAGGATTAGCTTATAATGTCTGATAAGAAATTGATTGCCAGGATTTTTTATTTTTAGTAAAAAATTGTGCCATCAGACCTAAGTAACCATCAATTTTTACAAAAAGTTAGTTCTTTGGTACATTTTGACTATCTTTCATCGAAAGCATGCTTTTTTGCTTTTATTTATCTAAATTTTTAGAAATATTCATCTTAAAATGAAGCTTCTAAAGTCTTTAAAATGTAGCCTACTGGTCAAAAACACTTAAAGTTTTGGTGTCTGTGCTTCACACAATTGCAAAATTTCTATAAAAATGAAGTTTAGTCGTACATTTTGTCCTCTTTTTTTAAACGGCTTGGTTTTTTGGCATTATTTAACGAAATTTTCAAAAAGATTCATTTAAAAATGAAGTCTCCGAAAATTTTAAATATAGCCTACAACAAGGAAAACATTGGTGACACCCTACAAAAAGATGGAGGATGAAGATGGTCCTGTTTTATCCTTTGTAACAAAATATTATTCTCCAGCCGCATATCATCTAAATGTTGAAGCAATCACCTTTACAATTATGTGAAGTTGGCGCAGCTGGCTGATTTCAAATTCTTAACCTCGACATTATTGACGGGGGCCCTGCAGTTGTAATAACTTAACTGTAAGTGCTTCGTGTTAGGTTAGTTTTCTTTTTGTATGCCTGCGTTTATGCCAGGACTAAGTAACATGCGTCAGCCACAGGCATTAGATTGAAGAATTAGGCATGAAATTATGAAAAAGTAGTAAGCAGGGGTCCTAATACAAAACACAAGCAATTTCCTTGAAAGCGTGCCGCATAACAAGCAACGGGAATATCAAGACCAGGGACATCATCTATGCTGATGATTTCTTTGTTTCTTTATTGCTCATTATTTTCACGAGGGAGGTTTCGTTAAGTGGAAAACATGCATACCACCAAGTAACTCATTTATGCTTTAGTGAAAAAAAGCCATTACGGCGCCCATTTCCAACGTTGTGTTTTTTCTCTTACACTTATTTGAAGGAACGGACAGAATTTGCAAAGTGCTAAAGAATTTCCTAGTCCTGTCTTATTTGAAAGCAATTGCAGTACAATGGGATTAGGGGCATAGGGGCGATGTTCCCATTAGTATCAGTTTATTACTTAGGATCATAAAAACATAATTTGGTTTAAGCCGACGAAGTTGGTTGATTATACATTACATCAATATACTATCATGCAAAGGTTTCTTCATTTGTTGATGTGCAACCCATTAAGGTATCAATATCTATAACATAAAGCAATGTAATAAAATCTAAAGTTAAAAAAAAATAAACAAAACCGTAAATCAAACAATTTGTAAAACTGAATTTAGGGAGGATATTTTGTTTCAAAATAACTTGGCCTGATGGGCGCCGACAAGGATATCGTGATTGACTTTGGGTAAGGCTTATATGTAGCCGATTTTGTCGCTCTAGAACTAAAAACGAAAATAGACAAACAACGCAGCCAAAGACCTTAATACCACAAATATAAATACAAATAATGCACACCAAATCGTAAAAGATTCTTACCACCAAACAGTTTATTTCTGTAATTGTGAAAACAACCACCATTTGGCGGCCACCATCATTTTTGACTGTGTTTGAATCCCCCTTCCCCAAACACTTTAAAAAAATACTAATGATAGTTTGTGACAACATTCTTTCTTTGTGAGCATTACCGGTCTTGATTAAGGGAATAAGATAATCACCATAACGTGCATAGGGCTTATGGAAGTGCACAAAAACTTTACTTTTTGTTACTGTTTGCACAAGATCCCAAGGGGAGAAGCCAGGGTAGCTGGTTGAACCGAAATATTTAACCTCGACGTCACTGATGGTAACCCTGCGGGGCGTCGCCGGTAGAGCCGGCGAATAATAGAATATGATTCGGTAGTAAATATAAAATTATGTTTCTAAAATCTATAGTTGAGCTCTTTATCAGGAGTTTTTTTTTATTTTCCCGTGGTTTAATAAATTTTTACCTAAACAAAGCCGTTTGTAGTTTCCTTAAAAGCTTAAGTAAATATAATCAACACAGCTTGAAATAAAGCTTTAAAGAACGAATTTTCTTTATTGTGATGAGCGACAACTTGAACCTTTCCGTCTGGATTTTATACGAAGTTACTGCCTGAATCAAGCGGAGAGGAGAAAGCGCTGCTAAAGTTAGTCGGCAGAGTTATCGACTATGTTGCATTTCCCCAGTGTTCAAAATCCCAGCTGCTAGTCGATCAATTGCAATGCATAAACGAATTATTTTTGATAGCATAATAGGGGTTGTTTGCTAAATTATTTTTGATGACATGATATGGAGTTGTTGTTTGCTATTGATAAATGTTGCTTCAAGGTTGGCTAAATGGAAGGAACGACCTAGCTGTTGCTCTCACTGAAAATTGTTATTTGCAGGCAGCGGCACAGTTCTAATTTTCTCGTAAATACTGTCCAGTTGCTGAATGACAGTCGGAGAAAGGAGTAATGTCGCATTTTTGAATAGTTACGAACAAGTACTCGTATTTGTCATTCTTATTTAATGTAGAGTCTGATTCATTTTGGTACATGGTGTTTGATTCTGCTTTGCAGTCATTGGGCTGTGCGATCAAAGTACTGGGAGTCACAGCGGCACACGTATTCATGCAGTTGTTACCCGACCCTTTCCGATGGATTCAGCTCGGCGGAAGACCATGGAACCACGAAAGTCGCAACCTCCTTCAGACCTGCACCAGAAGTCGAAGAGAGACAAAAAGTTGCCGCAGAGCAAGCTACGCAACAATCCATGGCCTGAGAGTGCAGATTGAGATGAGAGATATCCTGGGTTGGATGATGGCAGGCACTGCGTGAAGAGTTTTTGATACTGCCAATTTTTGAGAGATAACAGTTTAGCAGAAGAGTGCGTCCGTTACATAGAAAACAAGTGTTTCCTTTGCAGTTTTTTTATTATTCTAGGCAACAATTAATGTTTTGGTATTTCACACTTACGGAAAGCTTTCTGGTCTCTGTTTAAGATTTTTTTGTACTTACTCTTTCCTGTTTTTTTGCCTCAAACTGGAAAAATACTTGAGGGTCTATGCTGTTTTTATGCATCTGTTCATACCGTCAGTAAGTTATTTTTATTTGTTTAAAAAAATATTTAATACTTTTTGTTCGATTTCTGTTTTTTTGCAGAGACTGAGAATGCATTAGCGAAATCGATTTTTGTTATAACAAATAAATGTCTAAGCAGACTTTATTACTGTTTATTAATAGCACACTCTTTTCAACACACGCTTTTCTGAAATAAATGAAACTTTAGCATTGACGTCATAATCAAAATAGTATTTTCTAAAATACGTGAAGGCTGTTGTGACTGAGGGAGCAATTATGATTTTAAATTAAAGTCAATAAGCTTCTAATCAATTCAAAATACTGCTTTCCGTAAAAGCTAGATGACGTTATAGTTTTTGTTGCGCCATGACATACAAAGCTAGGTATGCAAATGTTTTGCAATATTTTGTGAGACAAAGCAGGAATGTTTGTAAATGACAAAATGCAAAATATGTGTTAGTTGTTAGCTATCAAATTTTAGGCAATCTCCAACTTAAAGGGATCTGTCTCCAGCATCATAGCAAGGTAAAATAGAAAAATTGCTTAAAAGGGATCACCAACACCATGCTGTACCACGCACCAATTCATTACAATCGATCAATTATCCGCGACCGGTTTCGAGCTTATTGCGTTTTATCGAACCAAAAGGCACACAATAATAATAATCCATAATACATAGGCTAACATATTTGCTATTATGTGCAAAAAAATGATGCAATGCAAAATAATACAATACAGTAATATCTATATCAAGGGAGCGCGACACACACACACACACACACACACACACACACACACACACACACACACGCACACACACACACACACACACACACACACACATATATATGATATGGACGAAAAGTCACAAGAGTAAGTCCTAATAGGGTTGTGGGATTATTTTTAAAGCTGTATCACTTTCAAAATGTAGAGGGTGCTAATTGCTAGTAAGCAAATTTCAAACAATCTACTGGAAGGAATCTGCATTACTGTATTGTATTATTTTTCTTGAATTATTTTTTGCACACAATAACAAAATCTGTTAGCCTATGCATCATGCTTTTTTATTATTGTGCGTTTTTTACTCTCGCTTGATAAAGCCCAACAAGGTCAAAATCGGTCTCGGGTTGTTGATGGTTATAATGAATTGTTGTATTGGTATAGTATGATGTTGGTGATCATTTCTAAGCAATTTTTCTATCAATATTTTACCTTGACAAATTGCAAACAATAATTTGCGTACTATAGCAATTTGCTAAATAAAAAACCAAGAGTTCTAGACCACAAGATGAAGATAACATGATGATAAACACACTTGACCACTGATGTTAAAAGATGATGTGATTTATAAAATCCATTTTATAATGCATCTTATAAAAGATCCATGTTATAAAACATTTCACAAGACTGTGAAAGCATGCAGCATCTGCGGGTAACTGCTTGAAAATGAGGCAAATCATAAAGCATCGATACTTTTGAGTCACATTTTACGAAAGAGCTCATATCACTCGAAGCAACGTTTAAAATCACTTGGGTAGGGAACAGAAATTAGCTATGTTGAAAAGCCATTTAATATATCAAAGCTTCATTGCAACCGTTCTTTGGGAAAACCGACGCGGCCCGCTAAACCGCATTCTTTACCCGTCATCGCTAATGAGCTAAAGAAGGAGTCTGTGAAGTCAGCTGCATCAATATTTCTTCACTAGAAAAAGTAGTCGAAAATTAAATTACCGATGAAGGAAACACTTTTTTGTTTGATTTTTTACCAGTCTACCTGTACTTTTCAGATGCGCTTAGAAATCACTTGACCGTAGCAACTTAAAAAAACAAACTTGTTTCGTTTAAGTTTTCTTTTGATAAAAAAGCTGTGAATAACCAGTTTTCAAAACACTTTTTGATAGAGAATTGGAATAAATGCAAAACTTCGACACAAACCGATATATTACGCTGGCATACCGCATCCCAGTTCAACAACCGTTGGTTGCTTTAGCGTCATCCAAAATTTGAATTACATTAAAGCAAAATTTACATTTATTTAAATAGCTTTACTTTACAACTGATTTTCCCAAATATAGTTGAAGTATAAAAAAGCGAAAACACAAAAACAATAAAGGACAAAGTGGGCAAAATTGCTCTTTTTCTTAAAATTACCCAAGTGATTGTGAAGTCAATAATGAAAGAGACCGATAAAGAAATTTGATATTAAAATTTTTGTTGTAACTAGTATTTCAATACTTTTTAGGATGCGGAGACCCTACGACATTGTCCATAACAAATGGAGAGCAGTTGAGTGGTCTACTTGGTAGCTATAACGTTGATGATACTCTTGTTTACCAATGCAATCAGAATTTTGGAATCAGAACCCCACCAATTACCACATGCGAAACAAATTTTATGTGGTCATTGGATACTGCTGGCAGCGTGCCTTCATGCACACAAAGTATGTTAATTTTGATATTATATTTAAAGTTTCTTTTTTGTGATAGCCGCTTTTGCGCAGTAATTAAGGTTTACATTTTCAATATTGGTCATTGTTTCAGCATCTACACCTCTACCTATAATCTACGCTTCTATATACTTTTAACGAAATTTGAGATCCTTTGATAGATGTATGAGTAAGGTGCAAATATAAGAAATTCTGAATGTAAATAAAATATCTCTAAAAAGTTACATCAGCATCGAAAAAATGTTCTTTAACACTAGAATTACCAGGATTTTTTTATACCTAGAATTACTACAGTGTCCTATAGGACACCTTCATATACTGAACGTTTTTCGTTATCACAGCTTTAATTTGAACTACTTTTTGCGTTTCAAATGTAAAAATTTTGTCATAGCGCTTTTGTGAATGAAAATTTTATATTTGAAACCAAATTTTAAAGAACAAAATTTGCAAAATAATCACTCTATCCTACACTGTTTTACTGACAAGTTTACAGTACAGAGGTCACAAAACATAATTGGCAGAAAGTAATAAGCTTTAGACCACAATATCAGCCACTAAAAATAGTTTTGTATTTTCACTAGCAGCACCCGTTGCATTTTACAAAAACTATTTTCGAATTGTCTTGAAAACATTTTCCACAAGTAGGATTTTGGCATTGGGAGCATATAAATGTGGTTGCATTGTTACATCCTGTTTTATAGCATTTTCTGCGTTTTCTTGGTCCAGATGTCAAAGTGATGGGAAAGCTGTTTTCTTGTTGTTCGTGACGCAAATGCTCAATAAGCTCAAGTATGAATTTTCTTCGTGATAGTTGAATACCAGTTGACTTTGGGTAAATTGCGCATGCATTAATAGCCGCAATATCAAAAATATTGTCCCAAACAGCTAATGGCCATCTTCTAGAAGCTGATCGCGTAGTGTACAAGCGAGCCATTTGGTCAAAGCAGTCGACGCCAACTTTGTTCTCATTGTAGAAACTAATCGCAGATGGTTTTTTGGCAGCAGTGGTAGTGTCAACATCAGGTGTGGAATGCATAGTGGACAAAAGACAGACGGTTTTCTTAGGTTTTGGTTGATATCTCACCAACATCGCACCACTGTTCTTGTGCCAAAAAAATTTGCTGGAATTCACACCCCCTTGCTGAGGTTCAGTCATTGATACTGACAAGTCACGTCGATTCTTTTTGTGGTGCCAACTAAAGAGAACTTTAATTTTTGCAATTTTTCAGCCAGTGGTGGCGATGTGAAGAAATTGTCACAAAAGATATCGTAACCTTTTCCCTTGATATGCTCTGTAATTTTGATCACAACTGACTCTCCGAGTGGTACACCACAACGAACAGCTTTTTCTTGTGCACCCAAGTACGGAGTAATGTTTGCAACATACTTTGCTTCGACATCTACCAAAACCCAAAATTTTATACCATATTTGTCAGGCTTGTTCGGCATGAAGGTGATGAAAGAGCACCGAGACTATAGAGGCATGAGCTGTTCATCAACGGTAAGAGAAAAATCGCATGTATACTTGGACTTACACATGGAAATAAAAGTTGAGAATACGTCTCGTATTGGTGCAAACTTGTCGGCTCCAGGACCCTTCCTTATTATGTTCGGTTTGTCATCGAACCGCAGATATTTCATTATTTTTGTAAACTTGTTTCGGGGCATTATTTCACCAAAAATAGGAATTTCATAATTCCTACTCCATAAAAAGGCAACGGGATGATTTTTTCCACACACCCCTCTAGCGTATTGCAAAGCAATGAAACTTTCAAGTTCATCCAAAGTCAAAGGAAAGTCGACGTCTCCACAGCGTACAGCTTCATCAGTAGCGAACTTGGTTATTGATCCCAATGTTGACTCATGAATGAACATCTTCCAAGCGTCATATGGAGTCGTAATAGTGCATGAAACACTGCGGGGTACTCCAGGAGATGCAGTAAAGACATTGTTGGCAGCAGTTGTTCCAGTCAGCGCAGGTTGGGAGGACGCCCAAAGTTAACCATTTTTCCCAGTTATATCGGACAAAGTAACCTCTTGTCTGCCGGTACTTGTAACATCGTTACTATCATCATCCGATTTATCTTCACTACTATTACTGGCAATAAATGCTGGCCTAGCAGAAGATGAAGTCGAAAAATCTAACTGCGTTTCCGCATCCTCTTCGTCACTTGACAACTCATCATCGGTGTCCCAAGAAGTGATGATATTTGCTACTTCATCACCAGATATCACTTTTCGCTGTGCCATGTTGAACTCAAATGAATCAAAACACCCAAGAAAATAAATATCTAAAGTTTGAAATGATTTAGCTCAATAAATCAACTGTAGAGAAACAAACAAAACGAAAATTTTTCAAATTCTGCAACCACTAAAGAAATAATGCTGCTACCTTTTTCAGTAATGTTTTCCCTAAATAAGTTTTTCAAAATCTGCAACGCGGCTATAAACATTCTGGCTAACTCTAAATATCATGCATATTGCTTTCATAAAAGTTTTACAGCTGTTACTTTTGCAGCTACTGCTTTGAACTATACTGAGTGTTGCAAGTGTAGAAGCAGTAGTTGGATCAGTGTTGATAAGCTTTTATCAATGACGCTAATCAGAAAAAAACCCAGACTTATCGGGGGAAAAACAATAAAACAAAGCCACAGCAAATGCATTTCAACAAGCAGTAGTTGGCAACAAAAGATAACAATTAGAGTGTACAATGCTTTCTAGTGTCCTATAGGACACCGTGGTAATTCTAGGGTGAAAAATTGAAAAAACACAATAATTCCTTAAATAAATGTCCTGAGAATTCGTGCAACTCAGCAACTTCAAGTAAAGTAAATTTCGTTAAAAGTCAAGGAATTTCAGAGCAAAAGCTCTTAATCCGAAGCGGGAATTGCAAATAAAAAATACCCGGTGTTCCATAGGACACCTTGGTAATTCTAGTGTTAATATTCTTATTCGGTTGCACCCCCACTATCGGGGCAAATCATGACCAAAATTAGGAGGATCAGATTCAACAAATTTGTTATTACGTTTCATTCAAATGTCATTCAGAAGTGATTAGTGGTTTTATGGATTTAGCACATTCATATTTCTTTCTAATTCAAATAGAAAAGCCGCTCAAATATCAAAAGAAATTTAATTATATTTAAAAAACGGTATTACGGAGGTATAGGAGTATTGGTCGATATTCATTGACTTGCATTAAACAAACTTTTGTTTTGTTGTGTTGCTTGTTTTTGTTAAAGTACGCTCGTATAGCTGGTTCAATGCATTGTTGTTTTTAAACTCATATTGCTTCAGAATCCTATATTTTTCGGTTTAAAATAAGATAATTATTACTCCCAGTATATGTAAACCTTATTGAAAAACAATTTTATTCAACCAAGCGAACTCACTTATCAGATATTGCAGTCCTGCTATTATATACATACAAGATGTTGAATCGTATACATACAGTCCTATACATACAAGCTCTTAATTGCACGATACACCTTAAAGCAAAATGTGTTATCTTGCAATCAGCATGAGTGCACTGTGATAACGCTAACACTCGGTTTGCGAGTCTTCAGTTAGACTGGCGCAACCACGACGGGTAGATTGCTTGTTCCCACCACCTGTCTGCCGGAGAAAGGTGGTAGAGTCCCGTTAAGTGTCTTGCTCAAGGACACAACAAGCAACCTTGCCGGCTTGTTCTCCACACTATCCCCATTGCACCGGCGCAATGGCGTAGTGGTTAGAGCGTCCGCTTCGCAGTCGGTAGACCTGGGGTTCATTTCCCAAGTCGAGTCATATCAAAAGACTTTAAAAAATGGAATCTACAGCTTCCCTGCTTGGCACTCAGCACAATATGTATAGTGTGAAGAACAAACCGGCAAGCTTGCTTGTTGTGCCCTTGGGCAAGACACTTAACGGGATGCCTCATCTTCATGTGGCACACAGGTGATGGGACAAAGCAGCTTACCCGTTGTGGTGGTCCCGCTCTAACTTAAGACTCGCAAACCGAGCGTGAGGACACGCGCAGTATATATACAGTACATCTTCCTGCAAAAACGCTCAGAATGAAAAAGCTCAAACGACGAAGAAGAACATAAGTGATTTGGCTCAACCAAAATTACTCAATTGCGTTGGAGCAGTCCTGGGTTCAATTCTTAGAAGCGTTAGAAATATACATATACAAGGTGTCCCAAAAGTAGGTGGACAGTAATAAAAACATTTATTTAGAGATCACGCACACATACATTAGATGTAATAAAACAAGTATATTAATGAAAATTTAATGTTATTTATTAACGCAAATGTCCAAAAGTAGGTGGACAGTATCTGAAAAATTTTTATCCCAAAAGTATGTGAACAGCAATTAAAATAAGGTTCTGTGTCAGTTATATTAATGTTATCGTTTACTATAAACATGTTATAACTAGGTTATTTGAGGTACATAATTGCAATTTTTAAATAAATTTGTTTTAATTTAACTTGTCTTCATTTTTTTTAGATTGTTAAGAAAACCCATAATGTCAAATAATTTAAATAAAGATAAAAGAATATGGTTGTTAAAAGAATATTAATGTTTTTGTTACTGTCCACCTACTTTTGGGACACCCTGTATAATACATATTGTAAGAACCAAACTTAGGATTTTATTCACTTAAAACTCAACAACGCAATAACAAATTACATCTGTAAAAAAACACAAATCCTGACATATGAGCTGTTAATGCAAAACTACAGTTACAATGCATGCAACACACCACAACGTGTGCATAGCTACTAATGCGTTGGATCAGCGAACTGCTTAAAGTTAATTGCGCAGTTCAAGGCAATGATTCAGAGTACATGTAGTTTAAAGCACAGAAGAACGCGGCGCGTAATAATTGATTGCAGGTCATGTCATTCTTCCCTCCTAAACATTAATTTCGCTATTGTTAAATATCATGTATATTGTTTCCAAACCTATTAGGGGGGTGGGTATTTCTAGAAGATCGGCGTAGGACAAGAGGATGAGAAAGTAAAGAGTCAGAAGAATTAGGTCTATTAGAGTGGTCTGTGGATGTGGCAAGTAGGAAGAGAATTATCAACTGTGTCTGATGAAATAGATCCATGTCTCTGACAGTTATGAAGAGGAGAACTATCAGAGATAGTGGTTGGCTGCTCATCATCCGTAATTTCATCATGATAAGTATTAGATTCCGGAAAGGTAGTTGTTTTGGATGGGCACGGAGCCAGATCAATAACTGATACTGTGGACTCCCTGCTATCTGGGAAGCGAATGTGAGCAAGTTGGGATTTGCTTCTATGAGATAGACTTCCTCGACCAATGGTTCATTTTTGTTTTTCACGAAACGCCGTAGAAGAACCGGGCCAGGTTGTATCAGCCAACATGGCAAGCTTTTGCCAATCATACTCCGACGAGGAAAAGAAAGGAATCGCTCATGCGGAGTGGCGTTAGTTGAAGTGCATAAGAGTGAGCGTACCTCATGTGATGCTTCTGGAAGTACCGCCTCCCAGGAGCTATTAGGAAGTTACTTTGTTTTTAAAATAAGTTGCACTGTTTTCCAAACAGTTTGGTTGATTCGTTCGCACTGACTGTTCCCGGTAGGATGATATGGAGTGCTCTTACTTGTTGCAATCCCTCTTTCAGTCAAGTACTTCTTAAGTTCACTAGACAGAAAAGCAGAACCTCGATCATTGTGAACGTATAATGGAAGTCCGAAGAGACAGAATAAATTACTCAAGCATTTGATCACTGTAGAAGTAGTTATGTCACGGCAAGGAAAAGCGAAGGGGAAACGGCTGTACTCATCAATTGCAAAAAGAATATATTTGTTTCTTCCTTCTAATGGGCCTTTGAAGTTAATACTGACTCAATCCCAAGGATGCAAAGCTTTTATTAATTGTTCAGGGGCTTTTGAAAAAACTTTGGTTTAAGTTCAGCACAGGTTTTACATGCTTGACAGACTTTTTTTACATCTTCTGTAGAAAACGGGAGATTCTTAGATCTTGCAAAATGAGACAGTCTAGATACGCCAGGGTGACCAAGCTGCTGGTGGATTTTGGCAAGATCTAAATAGAAAGAGGCAATGGAAGGGACTCGTGATAGGGCATCAGCTACAAAATTTAGTTTGCCTGGTTGGTGCTCGATCTGATAATCAAAATTGCCCAATTCGGCACGCCAGAGCTGTAGTTTGGTGTTTTTGATTTTGCCTAATCGTTTGGGGTCAAGCATGAAACTTACAGCTCGTTGATCGGTCACAAGGGTAAATCGTTGTCCGTGGAGAAAGTGATTTCATTTTCTCACAGCATCCATTATAACCGCAGCTTCTTTTTCAAAGACAGAATAACGTTTTTCAGTGGCAATAAAAGTGCGAAAATGAAAAGCGACAGGCGAACCATTTTGACTGAGCGTTGCCTCAAGACTGTGCTCAGAGGCGTCACATTCAACAGTACGCGGAATTCCTTCTCTAATGCTAGCCAAGCATGCTGAGGTGAGTTGCGAACGTAAGGTTTCAAAGGCATTGGCAGCTTTAGAAGAAAGAGGAAATGAAGAAGTAGCGTTAGCTTTCACTAAGGGTCGTATTTTGGTAGAGAATTCAGGAACCCATTTAGCGTAGTATGAAAACATACCAATGACTCTTTGGAGCTCAGCTTTTTTTGAGGAAGAGGTAACTCAAGCAAAGATCGTAATCACTCAGATTCAGGTTGGATTAGATTATGAGAAATTCTGTATCCTAACAAGTCAATTTCAGTACGAGCAAAAACACATATACTGTTGTTAAACGTTAAGTTTTCTGACTTAGCAGCGGAAAACAACGCTTTGATGTTATGTTCGTAATCTTTCATAGTTTTACCACAAACCGTTATGTTGTCTAAATATGCATAAGTATCACGTAAATTATATTAATACTTAGCAATAATATTGCCAATAATACGTTGAAAAAATGAAACATCATTGGTGACACCAAAGGGTAATTGTGTATATTGATATAATTTACCTTCTGCTTCAAAAGCGGTATGAGGTCGATCTTCGACCGATAAAGGTACCTGGTAAAAAGCCGATTCTAAATCGAGAGTACTGAACACAGAACATTTAGCAATTTTGACCACTTGCTCGTCTTTGTTAGGCAAAGGGTACGGATCACGGATCAAGTAGAGTGTATCGGTTAACAGTTTGCGAATAGTCCACAACCATTCGGCGTTTATGTCGCTCATCTTTTGTCTCAAGGACTTGAGCACGCCAAGGAGAATACGAGGGTTCAATGATACCTTTAGCAAGTAACTGTTTTACCTCTTCTTTAATAAAGAATTGATCTGCTTTGTTGAATCGTCTGCTCTTAGTGGCGATTGGTTTCAGATTCGGATCGAGGTTTTTAAATAGTCGGGGACTCTTTACATTAGAGGTCACAACCCCGCAACGAACAGGATTTTGAATTACCAGTCCTTCTTGTGTTCCATTTAATTTGAAAGTAATTTCTTTGTGCTTGTTCATAAAGAATTGTCCGAGAACGATATCGGAACAAAGGTCAGGTACAACACCAAGCGTTACATCAAAGTAATTTCTTCCTTGTATCTCAAGATTGCCTGAAATTTGTCCAAGAATTGGAGCATTTAGTTTTCCAGAAGCCATAGATACAACTGAAGTGCCACCTTAGAGTTTTAAACCCAGAGATTCTGCCATTTTTTTATCGACAAAATCATCGGAAGCTCCAGTATCTAGTAGACTGTCGAACAATAAGCCATTTAGTGAACAAGGGACAACACTCCCTCTTAAACTTCATTCCGCGATGCTTTCGCCTGGATGCTGAGTCCTGGTCATCAATAAATGTCCGGCGAAAACAACATTATTTTGCTTGTGGTAAGCCCTAGTAAGAGCGGTCTTGGCTTCGTCGTAAATGGCAGCTTCCGCAATAAATGAATAGGTTTTATGGGTCAAGAAATTTGTCAGCAGCGCAAGTTTGTTTATCTCTTCATTTTCACCAGCGTTAGCTGCTACAGTCGCTAGAAATCCTTCAAAGGTGCGAAGCCAGTAATTAAAAATTTTCATTAATTCTAATTCTTCCGGCAAGGTATCGAAATTTTCTGGTTTGAGTAAACGATTCATAGGTGTATTTTTAAGTGAATAAAATTATTGTAAGAACCAAACTTAGGATTTTATTCACTTAAAACTCAACAACGCAATAACAAATTACATCTGTAAAAAAACACAAATCCTGACATATGAGCTGTTAATGCAAAACTACAGTTACAATGCATGCAACACAGCACACGAGTGCATAACTACTAATGCGTTGGATCAGCGAACTGCTTAAAGTTAATTGCGCAGTTCAAGGCACATGTAGTTTAAAGCACAGAAGAACGCGGCGCGTAACAGTTGATTGCAGGTCTTGTCAATACATACATAAACTCAATCTCCGAACGGCTGCCGTTGTTGCCTTTGTGGCGTTATTAGCGGAGCCCAGAGCGTTCTAGCATGCACTATCAACTGAGAATTTATTATTTGCTGGAAAAACTGTTTCGTTTGTGGTACGTAACGAATTTTCCACACTGCGTCGCAGAATGCTCAAACTGCACAAGCATATATACAGTATATATATATCGCTAGCTCCAAGTAGTTACGATCGCTAGAGTGTGTTTTATAAGCGAGAAGCAAAACAACAAAGCGAATGCTGAAGGCTCGAGGCTTCCGAAGGAAGCAATGCTATTGAGAGATATTTACAAAGCCATCCCTGGACGCGTTTCGTTCTTTCGGACTCATCAGCAGGGCTTGCCAATGGCAAGAGGTCCCCAATAGCATTGACGTTTACTTTTATAAAACAAACTAACGCAAAGCACAAGACTTACGTGCCGTTTACTTTTGAACGAGGTTCGCTTTGACGTACTTCTAGCCGCTTGACTGTGGACTAGAACTGATATCCTTATATAAAGTTGATCACACAAGCAGTGATTTGGCCTAAAAACATCTTCCAAAAGTTACAAAATAAATGCGGTGCTTTAAGGCATGGCTGGCAGCACGTGGTGCATGGCAATAAAACTTGGCGCGCGAGGAGGCCAGTTCCAAAGACCCTGGTTCGAATCTCACAGATGCGTCGCATTAACGCTGATGTTTAAGAATACAATGTACGCATAACGTTGAAAGGGCGCTTAACTGATTTCGGTGGGTCCCAAGTGACTGCACCGCCGCCTATATAATGCACGGCCGCCAAGAGGTCAACCACTTCGTCTATTCCACTCCAAGCATAGCTACCGATTCCGACAAGTAGCTCACCGCACCGGTAATAACTAGTGTGTTACATAGCGCGATCCGATCAGCAACGCAACCCGCGCCGGATACCACTTAACAATCACACGAGGAGATTCCCCCACACAGTTCTTCGGCAGGGCTTGGGCGATCACAGTGCTCGAGCTACTAACAGAGCCCCCGCACCACAGGAGCACACCGGAACGGGCGTTTCACCGAACGATGAACTTGTTAACATGAACGGTCCCAATGCTCCGGGCTATATACAGGGTGCCGTAAAGTTTGTATACAGTTACTTTTAATCAAAAATAACACTTGTTATAGAGTTTATTAAATTCTGGAAATGCTGTAACAAAGAAGGCAGTAACGACAAATGTTCAAATTGTAAGCCCTAGGCTTCAATACACTCTCGACAACGTGATAACACACTGCGACAAACAGAAGTACACAAGTCATGATCAAAGTTAGCAAATGCGTCAATGACAAATTGTCAAAGATCTTCAACACTTCTTGGCTTCCTTGATTACGCTCTTCCGAAGTTAGCCTGCGTGACGTAATTGCGATAAGGCCACTGCAACTGCACATCCATAATTCTCGTACGCCATGTCAGCAAACTAAAAATGTCTTGTGACATAATTGGGGCGTGATGACAACTGATTTTCTGGACGACATGCTAACTTACTGTATGCAAAATTTACGGACACCCTGTATGTAGGCCTATATATATATATATATATATATATATATATATATATATATAAATAACAAGCATGAATCAAACGTGGCAGATAAAACTGTAGCATTTATAAAGATAAAGTAAACTGTGCATACAGCTTGCTCTAATTAGTAGAAGTGTAAAAAATGGGTTTCAATTTTAGAGTCACTAACGGATTCTAGTTTGAGATTTAGAAAAAAAAGTAAAAAAATCTCTTTTTTTGGTAAATTATAAAAGTGGCTTATTATTTATTATTTCTGACATCTGCTATCAATTTTACATCGCTATCAGAGTGTTTATCGGTATCAGGAACTTTTACACCTTCATCTTATTCTCAGCGCACAGCAAACTCAACATCAAAAAAGTTGGCCATCTTTGGCACAGATAAGTAAACCGTTTTTGGTTCCAATGGACAGGAGCAGCAATTGCTGGCATTATTCCCTAAGATTCAGAAATTGCTACTCCAAAAGACTTTGTAGTAACAATTATTCTATGAAAATGTAGAAGAGAAAAAACAGAAGAGTACTAAAACAAAATTGAGCTAGAATAAGAAAAATATTTTGAAGCCCTTTAATTCATTTTGTACTTTATAAGCTTAAGTAGTATACCGCACAAAAACTGTTTCTGCTTTGAAATAATGTCCTGGACCGTAACGTTTTTTGCTGCATTAACAACTGACTTTTTTGTTTTATGTGCACGCCAACACTTTTGCTAAGATAAAAACTGATTATTTTACCACTACACGCATTTCTTTGTTTTGCTCACACGTTAGCTTTGTTTTGCTTACGAGCATATTGATCTCAAAATACCTAGTACTACACGACACTAGAAAGATTTGACGAAATAGCATATCTTCAAACAAGTTCATGGACACATCATACGTACTTGAGCACTCATCATTTTTAAGTTTAATAAGCTTGACTAGAAAATTACAACGTGATAAAACGAGGACGAATAGTAAGGTTACAGCAGCTAACAAGTGTTGTCATTCTGTTGCGGTTGCGTGCTGAAGCAAATTAGTCCATTAGCTTACAGCATTTTCAATCCTGGCTGAGTAAGCACACTTTCATATGCCACTGTCCACATTACTACATTTGCTGAGCGCTAAACAGGAGATCTGTGATTGCCATTTTTAAAGCTTCAAAATGACTCGACAAGGTAATTTTAAACCAGATCTATCGACTGCGAAGCGGAAGCTTTACCACTACTTAGCCGCACCGGTCATTTCACAAGTGAGCTCGCTTGGTTGAATAACATTGTTCTTCAATAAGGGTTGCATATGCTGGTAATGATAATGATATTATTATATCTCACATTAAGGAGTTGTACATGTGTAAGGTTGCACATTAAGGAAACGTGATGTGCAACCTTAGCTTTCATGTATGAACAATCATCAGACACTTAATTTACATCTACAAAAATAACACACAGAAAAAATCTTACAAAAATACGCATAGAGAACATATATCCTAATTATTTGACTCAGCGAACCCATTTGGAATTATAATTGAAGTGGGTTTAACAAGCTGAAACTTTAAACCCTTAGATGCAGAAATGGGTCTGGGAGGCCCGGCAAGGATTTTTTTAAAAAATTTATGTCGATCCTACTTAACATATGGCCGAGCTGTTCCGGGTATTCTTCTGCAACTTATGCTAGATTGCTTTCGTGGATTGATCCAGAAAAAAAACCTTCGAGGTGGGAGGGGCACCCGTTTCATTAGACTATGCTAAGTTTTTGGGGTGCCACTTTCGCTTGGACTTCCAGTTTTTTTTGCTTTGCCTCGATCGTTTTACAATATTAGGCAGATATTTTTCGGAGTATGTCTCTTTTGCTACTTGTTTCTATCATTTTTTTCACAGCCTAAAAAATCTCTACTGCCTCTAGTGGCCATTTACTTAGATTAGCACGTGGTCTTTGCTTAAGTTGTGAACGTAGAAAAACGTTTGACTGAAGTCAGATCGTTAGTAATTTTTGCTTGTTAGTATTGCGGTTTGTTTCTAGTGAAGATGGCCAAGCGTAAAGGTGATAAGCTAACGCTTGACGAAGTAGAAGATATGATTGAAGAGGGTGTTTTGAGCGTAGACAAAGAATCAGGATGTTCAGAGGATGAAGATTTTCAGCCAGTCTCTAGCAATTTGCCTTCATCGTCTGAGAGTTCAGAGGAATCAAGCGATGACAGTTCTGATGAAGACAATGAACTGCACACAGAAATCGCTAATCGGACTGGTCGCAATGGCACATATTGGAGATCGGATACCCCTCCTCCAAGTAGGACCCCAAGGCATAATATTATGCATGGACAGCCAGGCCCTAAACGGACTGTGATAGCAAATTCTCCATCCAATGCATTAGAACTGTTTTTATCAGAAGAGATTCTGGATGAGGTGTGTAAATGTACAAACTTGGAAGGAAGGAGAGTGGCGAGTAGTAGAAGAAAGCGTTGGAACAATGTATCTAAGGAAGAACTTCTAGCTTATTTTGGGCTTGTACTTCTTGCTGGCTCTGAAAAGCAGTGGGACGTATCAACACGCGAGTTGTTTGGGAATGACTTCTCAAACCCTATGTACAAGGCAACCATGTCTGTAGAAAGATTCGAAGACATCCGTCGCTTTTTGAGGTTTGATGACAAAAGAATGAGAGAATTCCGCCTGCAGACAGACCACATGGCAGCATTTAGATATATTTGGGAACTTTTTATTTCAAACTGCAAAAAATGGTACAGTCCACACGAATGTGTTACTATTGATGAGCAACTGGTGGCTTTCAAGGGACGATGTAGATTTCTTCAGTATATTCCAACCAAGCCAGGAAAATACGGCATAAAAATCTTCTGGTTATGTGATTCGATAACAAACTATGGCTTCAACGAAAGTGTTTATACTGGTAGACAACTAGGTGAGGAAGTGAAGAGAAACGTGGGTAGTAGTATTGTGCATGAACTGTGCTCCCCTTAGTAGCACAGTGGTCGCAACGTAACCGCAGACAACTTTTTCACAAGCGTGCAATTGGCTGAATCCCTGCTGAACAAAAACCTAACATTAGTTGGGACCCTTCGACAAAATAAACCGGATATACCCCTGATTATGAAAGCAAGTAAAAGTCGGGAACGGTACAGCACTGAGTTTGGCTTCAAGGGTAACACCACTATGGTAAGCTATGTACCAAAGAAAGGAAAGGCGGTTATAATGCTGAGTACTATGCATCATGACAAAGCTATTGATGAAGGCAGTTCAAAGAAAAAGCCAGAGGTAATACAATACTACAATGGTACCAAAGCAGGAGTGGACACCTTCGACCAAATGATTCGCACATATAGTTGCAAGCGGCAGACAAAAAGATGGCCAGTAGTGATGGTACAATTGGCTGGATGTTGCTGCGCTAAATGCTTTCCTCATCTTTTCAACACAGAATCCGGAATTTGAAGTAGGAAAGACCCACAAGCGAAGATTGTTTCTGCGAAATCTCGCAAAGGAATTGGTAATTCCACAAATGAGAAGGCGACTGAGGGTGACTACAAACCTACGGTCAACTGTACTTGTGGCAATGGAACGATGCGGGGTCAGAAGAGAAGAAAATGTAGGCACTGTTTGCGAGACACCTGTAACCAAGCGAAAACGTTGCCACTATTGCCCTTCGAAAAAAGATCGTAAAAGTGCTATGGTATGCAAGAAATGTAACAAAAACGTGCGTAAGGAACATAGTCATGTCGTTTGTAACAATTTTCTGTCTTCTTATTTTAGTACGTACATGTCTCCAGAGTGAGTTTTGGATTTGATTTTCTTTCTGATTTTGTACATAAAGTTATACACTGGACCCAAAATACATAAAACATACTTCTACAATACTGTACTTTGAGTGTGAATGCTCCAATATATACCAACAAACACAACCGCGAATGAAAACATACTCCTTTAGAACAGGTGGGCCTCGCAGGCCTGGTTTCTGTATTGGTGGGTGTTCATAGGTTCCTGCATCTAAGGGTTAAAGGTAAAGAAAATAATAATGATAATTACCTTAATTTACATCGCAATAAATAGGATTCTGAAATAATAATAGTTTAAAAATAATAATGCATTGAACCAGCTATATTTAAACAAAAGCAAGTAACCCTACAAAACAAAAGTTTTTATAATTCAAAGCAATGAATATCGACCAATAGGCCTACTCGTACACTTCCAAAATACCGTTTTTTAGAAATAATTAAATTTCTTTTGATTTTAGAGCAGCTTTTCTATTTGAATCAGAAAGAAACATGACGGTGCTAAATCCATAAAACCACTCACCACTTCTGAACGACATTTGAATGCGATATATCAATTTTGTTGATTCTGAAACTACAAATTTTTGCTCACGATTTGCCACAATAGTGGCGGGTCATCATTCAAGATGATGTGCCCCAAAGCAAATTTCTTATAATATTATTCCGAAACTTCTCTTGATCTTCAGCTGTTGTCTTCGTTTCGTTTTTTCGTTTCTCGCCATTTCCTCGATTTCGATGCACACCTTTTTTTTTGGAACAGTGTTCTTAACCAACAGTCATGTCTTGGAATGCATCCAGTCCATCTCCTTTGTATTCTTCTGTCCTCGATTAATAGTTTTGTGTTACATTCACAAGATTCTCAGGTCTTACACATATGTCAACGAGTCTGTCCGCTTTACTTTTTCGATCACCCTCCAAGCACACATTTGAAATAGCTTCAGTTTTGCAGCAGCCGTTTTCCTGAAGGATTTTGAAACTCTCCACTTGCTAAAGTATTCGTGAACATACAGTAATTCTCATATTATTAAAGGATATTCCAATATTCAAAACTTTTGTCTTTTTGATGTTTACCTTCGTTATCTATTTCTTGACAACTCTTACTATTTCGTTTACTATCCTAAGCAACCTCTTTTTATGGGGTGCAACCGACTAAAAATAGAAAGGAACATTTCCAAGGCTATTTCACCCTTTCAGAAACACTTTATTTAAATCAAAATTTTTTATTTTTTCCAGCGCACTTTATTGTATGTATCTCAATTACACTCTATGCTAATTTTCTGAGATCTAAAAGATACTTTTTTGATTTGGTTTTTTGTTTGTAATAAGTTTGATTACGTGTATAAAAATCAAGCATCATAAAATCGTTAAAAATTTTAGCTACACTGCATCACTGCATCAAAATTTGGAAAAAAATGATGCGTGGCGTCGGCAAAATATGTTGGAGAAAGTTTTAATACAGAAAGTTCTAACAAGGGAAAGCAAAAATGTGCTGCGTGCAAAAACAATGTTCGAAAACAGTGCATAGAATGCATTGCTAAGCTGCATGTGAAATTTTTTCTTGCATGGTATCAATGAATTTCTGATTTTCAGACACCAACAAAATTAGTGCTTTTGCTGTTTTGCATGCCAAAACAGTGTTTTCCTTGATGTCGATGCCCACTTTTTACGTGTTTCAGTGTAAAAATTTCACTAAAAGCAACACATTAATATTCTGTTTTTATCGCTTTTTTTGGTCATCATTACCATGATTACCATTAGCGATTTTTGGTATTGGTATGTTAAGCTAGAAATCGCGCAAAAAATATTGGTGTTAATGGGTTGATAATTTAGATAGTTGGAAGCATTGTCATGATTAACTGATCACGCTAATTTTTATTTTTAACCATTTTCACATTTACTGCTCTAATCGGAAAGAAATTCGCACAAGACTCTTATGTGATTTTGCCTCATTTTTAGTTGTCTCATAAATTTTAAAATTATTTTTTGAGTTTGAAATATTTTTTCAAAACTTTTAATATGCCGGCCAACTTGAGTCACCGGTGGAGTAATAAACAGAAACAAGGCAAAGTTTGAAATCAATTAGTTTGTGAGCTTAAGCACTAAACTGCTGTTCAATTTTGTGTTACTTGACGTTTTCCTGTTCAAATTTGCCAATGCAGAAGTAGCTGATATTATTTTAACGAAAGTAGACACAGACATAAAGACCATGAGTAAAATTTATCGCCTTGCAATCGTCATCAACTGTATGATTGATACGAGACTGGCTGTGAAAAGCTGATTTATTAAATTTTAAGGCATTTTTGCAGTTGTAAACACTAACTCAGTTGTGCCTCAACACGAGTCCGTGACGAGCAGTCAAAGGGTACGTAAAACAACTTTTAGTTTTTAAGTTGTAGATCAACTCTAGAGCCCCTTGAAAGGAGACAAACAGGCCTCCCCTTTACACTAATCTTCAAAAATATTGTCGTTATAGCTAGGGACAAACTGATGAAGGCCTTTTATAACTTCACACAACCAAAGGGGGTTCATCAATTTGAATATTCCCATAGTTACCGCCACGTTCTGCTTACGTAGCCAAAGAAGAGCAAATGATATTTGTTATCGATATTCCTTCCACAAATGTCTTTGGATTAATCAGATCAGCTGGAAAGCAACAAAACCATCATTTTATAGCCCGTCATAAGTGACCAGTACTTCTGTCAGGTAATGCCGCAGGAGCGGTCTAGAAATATAAACATGTTTAAGAGAGGGTACAACTTGCGGTAAACTTTGCTGTAAAAATCAACACTGACTTCGCTGATATTTATAAAAAAGCGTTCTTGATTTATCTACGTCATGCATTCTGTGTGAAGAATAATGGTAATCAGATATATCTGCATATTTTATAACCCCTAAACTTGGAAAAAACAATGCTGGAAGTGAAATTCAAACTCATATCTGTAGGAACTGATCGAACAATGTTTATTTGCTTAAAGATACACGGCATGACTTAACCAGTGTCTCAGACTTAATTACATTGGCATCCCTGTTCTTCGGTAAATATTGCAAATTCTATTCTTTATGGTGCCGAGAGCAAGAACACCCTTTGTATATTACGCACATTGATCTAACCAAGGCTTTCGGCTTGATCAGGCAAACTGGCTTCTATAATTTTACACAGAATTAAATGTCCTCCAAGCTCTTGAAGATGATTACATCTCACTGATTTGGAACTGTTGAGCATGATGGATCATCTTGAGACCTTTTTCCGATTAAAAAAGATATATAAAACAAGGGGATATGTCTTTGCCTTAAAACGTTTTGGCATCTTCTTCTCACCGATGCTCCGATTGACCTTTTTCTTACCGAGTATAGTTCTCATGTTCAAATCTGTTTTATTTTTATATATGTTTGTTGGTAGGTCGTAAATAACTTATATACTAATTTTTGTGTTCATACCTTGTTCTGGAAGTGAATTACGTCATGTTCCATTTGTGGAACATGGGCGGGTTACCGCACACAAAATTGCGCCTTACTGATTTGTTGCTTCAATGACACCTTTTCTTTTTGACGCAATATTACGTAAACTCAATCAACAAAAGCATACCTTGTTTTTATTTAGGGGCCTCGTTATTGCTTGTTATGACACACTTCAAAACAAAGGTTGCCACATTCTGCATGCAGGCGTATATTTCATTTTTTACACATGATTTTGGTATATTTTTGCACATTTTACAACGTCCTTGAAAAGTTGGTCTGAGGAAGTGGTTAATTTTATCAAATCTCACGTTCGGTGGAAGCTCAGCTTCTCCGTCTGGTTTATTTCGGGGCTCCTCCTCTGTTTTAAGCAAGCAAAGAGTCACCTGTCTCCAAAACTACAGGTGAGATACCTCTTGCTGGCCAAGTCTGCAATACATTTTCCATGTTGCAACGAGTGTAACGTTGACAAAGTTTACGAACAGGGCCCAGTACCATTTTTTCCACGTATGGTTGGGCAATATGATTCCATCAAACGGTCCATCAGATTAACACCGCCCATACTTTCGTTACATGAATTAATGAGATGTGGCTGTGTGACTTGTTTAGCTCCTTACTTTTGCCCACAGGTTCATAATTTTTCCAGTTATTTACGACAGAGTTGTCGTGCCATTTCGCAATGTATACCTTTCCATCACTGCAGTAATTGTATGTGCCTCTTTCTTTCGAAGCTCTTTGCTTTGAACTAGCTGTTTGTTCGCCCCTTCTGTTCTTTTTTGCCGTATGGTTTCTGTGGCTCGCATGCTTTTTTCAGCTAATTCAATTATTAGATGGTCGCTAGTGAGAAAATTATCAAAATAAAGTTGGCGATACAGAACATTAGAATCACTGGAGATGAGAGGAACTATACTATTCCCTAAAGACTGGTTGATTGCGTTTGACTGCTTACCCTGACATATCTGCATGGGATACGGATGATCATCACTTTCACACAGACACCAAATTTTGTAAACAAAACGAATTGGCTTCCCTCTGATAAACATTTTGGCACTGTGGCATCCAAAGTATGGCACCATTGACTCATCTACACTCAATAGTTGTTAAAAAATATCGAACTGAACTAAATTGAAATTCAGCATATTACACAAAGAGATGTTTTGCTCATTTTATCTCCTTCTGTGAGCCTTTGATTGTCAGCCAAATGTAGATATTTTTTAATTTCGTGATATCTGTTTTTACTGATTGTATTATACCCTGCTGGAACTCCCAAATCAGGCTGTGTTGTCCACTAGTGATGTTGTTCCGGTAGGCTATGGTAGCCAGTAAGCAAAATTACAATTAAATATGTTATTTCTTTATTCGATACCATAAAATGTGGGTTGTTTTGATCTTGATTGCTATTAATATGGTTTGAAAAACATATGCTCTAGTATGTCCTCGGAAAAAAATTTTTCCACACTTGGAAAGGTGAATTTCCCTCCAAATCTGACAAATTTTCTGTGAAATTAGTGTTTGCCTTCGAAAAGCTCTTTCAAAATCAGAGACTTTTTTCCATCTATGCAGTTCTTGTAGTCTTCTTTCGGTACGTGTTGGCAAAGGCAGTTCAGCTTCGTCGTCACTTTCAAGATCTTCTTCAATCTCAAGCTCTTCAGCTGGTTCGTAAATTTCTTCTATACTTTCAGCTGAAACCTATACTGTATCACTATCCTGATTACCAGAGTCACTGGAATTTGGCGGAAGTACAACGACATTGACAACAATTCTTGAACCTTTGATAGCTTCATGTGCTTCTGCAATAGTTGCTACTTTTGTCGTTTTTCTTACTCCATAGAAAACATTGTATTCATCTTTACTTATAACTGTCAATCACTCGCTTGCTTTCTAACAACTAACTGCTTGTCAGTGAAACAGATAAGTCTAAATGTGGTAGCTTTTTTGTTTACTGAAAGTAATTGTTACGCGTGAATAAACAAAATAAACGTCTGGGCTGAAAACTAACACTTGCTTGTTTTCTAATGTAGTTGTACGGTAACCCGTCAATGTTCCATAAAGGGAAGATAATACTTCACGAAAAATTTATGGCTAGTTATTGGCCGCACATCTTACTAATGTTTGGGTGAAAATACTTTTATATCAGTAAACTAAATTGCATCAATCTTTGAATATTTTTGTATAACAGGAAATACGTTTAATACTGGCTCATATTGCATCCACCTCAAAACGTAATTTTTCACGAAATTAACGTTCTTATAAATCGCTCACTAAGCAAGGCAAAGATAACAATTTTACCTAGTAAGAAAGAAGAACTACTAAATAATACAGTAAAACCAAAAAGTAGTTTAAATTCAGGCGATAGGATGGTTTGCAAGCGTCTTCAAGTTTTGTTTCATTTATGGAACGCTGGTTAGAAAAAGGTTAACCTTCGGACTGTCTGAGGTCGGCGTCTTCCCTCTCGCTATGAGTAACGGTAATCTTTTTAATCTCGGAAGTCTCCTAGCAGAGACAAGCGTGCGCGAAGCTTTCATCATTGAAATGCTTTTTGCTACTGATGCTGCTATTACTACCCACAGCGACGATGCATTACAACGGATTGTGTCCTGCTTTGCCAGTACCTGGACCGAGTGTTGACTGATGATCATCCTGAAAAATACGTGTCATGGGCCTAGAAGGAAACTATACCAGCGCGATGGCGTAGTGATTAGAGCGTCGGCTTCGCAATGGGTAGACCTGGGGTTCATTTCCAAGGTCGAGTTATACCAAAAGACTTCAAAAAATGGTATTCACAGTTTTCCTTTTGGCGCTCAGTATAAAAAAGGGACAGTGAGGAGAACAAGCCGGAAAGCTTGCTAGTTGGGTCCTTGGGCAAGACACTTTACGGGGTGCTTCCATTTTTATGTGGCAGACAGGTAGCATTCCCATACTTCACCAGGTTACAGTTGTGAAGCTGCTCATTCAGCATTTCGTAAAAGGCGACTCTTGGTTACTCGCCAGTGGCAGTCCGCCTTGTTGGCGGTGGAGCTACCAGTCATTCATGACTGGTTCGAAATGAGCTGCCACTTTTTTCCTAGCCTAATTTAATTAGGTTGACGGCGTGAACCTAAATTGCCGTTCGTGCCGTAGGCCTACCTTTATCCCAAAGAAGACGAGGGGTAATCACAAAAATAACTACAACAAAAGAAGGCAGCTCCTGCAGCAATCAAGAGCCGCCTCAACGTGGTGGTGCGATTTCCGACCCCGTTTGATTTGGGTCGAAAAAATGTTGGCCTTCCGAAGGTTCCAGTTACCTCTGGCACTCCCTTTATACAAACCATGTTTTCGTCGCGCTGCCCTCTAAACGACCGCAGAAGGGTAGCACGCAATTTCTCTAAACTCGGTCGACTGTTTCCTTTTTTTCCTGCCTCTCTGTCTTGCTGGTCTTATCATTCTTCTCCTTCTTTTGCTGATGGGCGGCAATGTTTATCCTAACCTTGGTTTTATCTTTCCTGTTTAAAGTGTGCTGGAAATCTAGCCCAGGGGGACAGGCCGGTGTAATGCTGTACCTGCTTCAAATGGGTCCATTCAAGGTGCTTACTATTCTCCTTCTCTGGATTAAAAAATCTGGGAAGCTTTCACTCCTGAAGCTGTTCTCCTTGCTGCGTTACTGCTTAACCTGGAGGATCCACACCTACAAACACTGTGTCTTCCTTCTCGGGCTCCTTCAGGTTGTAACCTCCACTGTTTAATCTAATCCATCTGGCCCCCGTTTGCTAATGCAATGCTCCCTCCGCACCCTCGCCTTCAAACTTTCTATTCTCCTTTTGCCCACTTCGTATCCTTCCCTCTGCATCCCCCACCCTCTCGTGTTTCTGGCTTTTTTTCTAAAGCCTTTTTTCGAATGCTTTCTGCTTCGTCTTCCCCCTGACTCAATTAAAGTTTTCAATGGAATGCCGGAGGCCTTCGAGCCAGGAGCACGAACTACTATACTTTATCTCGCCTCATTCTGTGGATTTTATCTGTTCCAAGCTTAAATCATATTCATCTTTCCGAATTCCTATATTCCCTGAAACTGATCGAACTCACTCCTTGCCAGGCATTCTTTCTCTTAATAACCAGCAGGCAAGCGATTGTGTCATTGTCTTTTTTCAGGCGAGACTTATTCTTCTCTGAACTTTTTACATCCACTCGACCCTTAATTTGACTTTGTTGTTTTTAACATTTTACTAAATAATTCTTCTTCGCTCCCTTTCCATAGCTTTTATGCTCCTCCTATTTGCTCATCTTTGACGGATGACAGAATTGACTTTTTTCCTCTCCATTCTTTCCTTCTCCAGAAATCTCTTCGTTCTGGGGGGGACTTCAACTTTCGTCACCGCCTCTGGGACTCAAAAGGTACTTCTGACCCCCGTGGAAAAGAATTGGGTCGTCTTCTCTGATCTCCCCTCAATGACCCTGACACGCCAACTTTTCTCCATCATTCCTCTGGCACTCGCTTCTCTCCTGACATTTCATTTGCTTCTTCCTCTCTTGCTCCTGGGAGGTGCTTCAAGACTTGAGCTCTAATCATCAATCAATTCCACTAACTTTCCTTCGCAGGTCTTCGGCCCCAACAAACGCCCCCATTCCTTAAATTTTCAGAAAGTTAATTTATATGACTTTTTTTTTACCTCGACTCTCACTCTCCTTCAACTAAGAAATACTCCTCTCTTTTTCCTCCCGTGTGTTGCGGCTCTCTTTACTTCTCTAGCACTGAATGCGGCAAAAATTTTCATTCATTTCGGCTGTGTCAAACGCCAACCTCAAGCCTGACGGTCTCCTGAAGTGAAAGAAGGAATTAGCAGAAGACGTAAAGCTTTTGCTGCCCCTCATAGAAGTGATGAAGATTGTCACGCCTACATTACCTCCCGACATATCTTGCCTGTCATTGCCAAAGCCAAGACTGAGATATGGCAAGCTACATGCCCATTTATCTCTTCTAAATCTAATCCCAAATCTGTGTGTTCTGTTGCTGGCTCTTCTTCCTCCTTCCCTACCTTCCCCAATTCTGCCACTCCCAGAGAGTTTGCTTCGATCTTTGACGACTACCTGAGATCTCATTTTTCTGTTTCCCAGCCAAAGGCTCTGCGTAGCAGAGCCAGAGGCTACCTGTCCGAGTTCCGACAAGCCACGTGCCCTGAGTAGTCTCATTCATCTTTCTGTTCTCTCTTCTCTCCGGCTGAATTTTTCGCAGCTGCCATAAACTTCTTTTCAGCCACTGACGCTGGCCCAGACAAAGTTGCATATCTTATGCTAAAGCATCTCCCTCGCTCTGGCATGATTTTTTTCCTACACATTTTCATTCTTTCCAGGTCTTTGTATTTTTTTCTTTTATTATTCCCATCCACAATATAAGAAAGCCTTTCGACTCTCCTTCTTCCTTCTGGCCTATTTCTCTCACCTCCTGCGTCTTAAAGCTTTTTAAATGCATCGTTCTATTTCGTGCAATCTTCTTCATGGAGTCTAACTACATTATTTCACCCCAAGAAGCCGGTTTCCGCTCTGAACAGTTTACTCTTGATTAAATTCAGTTTGTTTCTCAATCCATTTCCGACGGATTTAACAAATCCAAGCCTGGCTCTCGGAGGATACTTCCTACGATCGACTTCACTAAGGCTTTCGACTCTCTCTGACATCCCGCCCTCTTCCACAAATTTATTTCCGCTGGCCTTTCTACTTGTTTTGCTCGTTGGACTCAATTCTTCCTTTCTGACAGGAGCGCTTTCGTGGTTTTTCAAAATCACAAAAGCCGCTCCTTTAGAGTTAATCGAGGCTTTCGACTAGAATCCGTTCTTGGACCTGTACCTTTCTCTCTTTTCATCAATGGTATTCCTGCTTCTCTGTCTTCTTCCTTTAGCTGCTCTCTTTAGGCTGACGATCTGACCATTTGGTCCTCCTCCCCCTCGGTCCCGGCTGCGGTGGAGGCTACACCAGGAGCTTTGACCCAACTGGAGCGCTGGTGTGACGACTGCTGTCTTCCTTTCAATCCAAAAAAATGTGTGGCATCTTTCTTTTCTGTGAATTCCAGTCAAGCCAACCTCTAGCCCCACTTTCTCTTATTTAACTCTCCCCTTCGCTTCAATCCCACTACAACTTTTTGGTGGTTACCTTCAACCGCATTCCTTTATTTTCTAAACGCGTATTTTCGCTGAAGGCAAAGTTCTTCCTTCGTCTCAAGGCCCTACGCTGCATCTCTACTTCTTTGTAGGGCCTTTCTAAAGAGTTTCTTTTTCTTCTATATAAAGCTTTTCTTCGATCTCCTCACGTAAATTTTCACTCAAATAGTTTCCTTTATTTAACGTTTCCAACAAAATCAAGTTGAAACATCGTCATCGAGCGGCTAGTTGCGCCATCACCCGCTGCCTCTTGTTCTCATCTATCCCACTTCTTCTCTCTAAGGAGTCTCTTCCTTCCCAACAAGCCACTCTTATTTCGCGCAGTATCTTATGAGTGTGTCCCTTGTCTCAGAACCTCCGTTCCTATTTGAGGTTTTACGAGACTCAGAACGAAGCCAAGACTTTCCAGATTCCTCTTCAGAAAACCTTTGTGCTCACTCAACCACTCGTGCTTTATTCTTTTTGTAGCAAGGCTCTCTTTTCTTGCCCTCTCTCTCCTTCACTACGACCTCTGGTGATCCCGAAATTCACCAGATCCTGGTGAGTTTCGGGCTTTTGAGGTTTCATGGTCTTCCGATATTCTCCTATCCCTCAGAAGGGGTCGGTAACAACTACAATAAAAACAGAAGGCACTTCCATCCCTTGCACATCTATTGGCAACCACACACTTGAAGTTGCCAACAGCTTCATTTACCTTGAATCTACTCTCTTTAACGGACCCTCTCTGAAAGCCGAGTTAAACGTATGAATTGGCAATGCAGCAACGCATTGAACTGCTCAGCAAATAGAGGCTGAAACAACCACTTCTTGTCTATGAATATCATTGTAAAAATGTGGGAAGTCTATGTACTGAGCATCCGTTTTATGACAGCTCTACCCTAGCCAGGAACGCAGAGTAAATGCTTTTTACTTATGCTTTTTTTGTAGTCTCCTTTACATTACTTGGAAAAATTGCATCACCATGAAGTTTATTTTTTCGAAGTTTTCTTCCAGTTTTTTTATACGTGCAAAATTATCCCAGTATTACAGCAAAAAAATCAAAAATTTTTCAGTAGATTATTTATGACTTTCGTTTTTTGTAGATTTGGATTTTATTATTATTTTTTAATTTGTTATTGTCATAAAATGAAATTAAGGCACTAGAGAGAACTTGAAGGACTTGAGAGAACAATATAATTTAGAAGAGAGATAATTTGATTATTATATGCCACAGTATATAATTGCCGAAATTACCACTCCATTTATTGTTGTTTTAATATTTTTTACTAACTCTGAGTTGTTGAAAAACGAAGCAACGAACAATCTAAAAGATTGCTTTAACTCGCGTTTAATAAAATTTTTTCATTGGTTTAGGCTTAGTGCTTTATAAAATTTATGGTTCAGATTCGGTTCATGTTCACCAGTATTCGGTTGAAGTTTCAAATTCGATTTGAATTACAGTATATTTGGGTTCAAAAAATACCAATTTAAAACTGTTTTTTGGCTCGTTGTTTTTGCCTGTTTTTATGGCATGTTTCAATGGCTTTCGTTGCATTTCCTTTCTATATGTCATGTATTTGTGAACAAATTTTGGTGTGAGTTTAGTTGGCCAAAAAAATAAAAATACGTTGAACTCAACAAAAGCTTGACTGGTTTGATGATCGTCAAAGGTAGGATAATAATCTATTGCCTCACAAAGCAACAGATTCAAAAATATAAGAGTACTTTTATTTAATTTTGTTCAAAGTACTACAATTTTGCTCAAACGAATTTGTAGAACAAAATTCGCTCAAACTAGACTTGCAAACGAGAAATTTATGTGCGCGAGAACAACTGGGAAAAAAGTCGGATAATAAAAATTAACTCGCTCCGATTTCTATGAGTTATAAAATTTAAGGAAAAAAATTGCATTACAGCATAACAACTCTAAAGGATAAGTAACAAATAAATTGGAAGAGAAAAATTTTTGCTTTATTCGGCTGTCTTGCGCTATCCCGATATGAAATTTTGACTACATATCCTATTTTTCAAAGTCTCACTTTTCGACATCAGGCAAAGTTTGTACCATTATACGTGTATATGCAATTAGATTGCCAGTTTGCTGATTAAATCTGCGAAACTAGTCAAACCGTTTGTATAACAACGCTCCGATGTAGATTCAGGTTCAGAAAAAATTTAGTTTTATCGGTTGAGGCTAAAGGTAGCACAAAATTTGTGGTTCAGGTTCGGTTTGGGTTTACCGCCGTAGAGGTTCGGGTTGGGATTCAGCAAAATAAACTATTTTACCAGGAGTTAGTTTGGGTTCGGCTCGATGCCTTGCCAAAAAGCATTGAAGCACAAATTGAATGGAGTGGTGATTTTGGCAATTAATTTTTCTTGTCGGTAAAAATTGCAAAGGCATTTTATTCAACATAGAATGCACAAGTTTTATAAATAAATATATAAGCAAACGTAGATTGGAATACCATGTTTTCCGTAAAATATCAAAAGATTTTTAAATGATATTGTTTTTGCTTCGCCCTTGCTTTTTTACAAACCGGAAGCATCACGACGTAAAAAGTTGACAACATTCATTTTTGTTGTCATAAAAGTTTTTACCACATAATTTTTCGTGTTAAAACATATTTCTAGGTCAAAAGATGTTACAAACTTGATATTTTAGAAAATATAGATTGCTTCAAAAAGCTGATTACCACAGCTACAGAGAAATCAACACCAAGACGTAGCGATACCGCAGAAAAACGCATTTCAAACCACTTTTACAGCCATAAGATGCCAATCATTAAAGTTGCATTCTAAGACACCGAGCATTTTTTTAGTAAATTTTTGTCATTGTTATAACAAAAATTCCGTTTTCTTGTGTGAAATAAGGCGGGTAGTTGCCATCCTTTTTTGGTGAAAAGTAATGAAAGTGCCTTGTTTCAAAAGATATTTTTTGTTTGGCTTCAAAGACAACTGCTCGAAAATCTTTTTACTGAAATTTATATCTTTAGCGAAGTCATTTTTTATTTCTGGTAAAAGAGTTGCAGAGATAAAAAAAATGTTGTAGAATTGTTGTTTGTAACGTTGTTTCGGTTGGCGCAATCTCTTTTTTATCAGAGGGAGAAAGTTTACTTTGTGGCAGCCTTTAAAAGTAGAGTCAGGAAGTTGTTTACTGTGGGAAACTGGCAAGAACGTACAGTCTAAGTTTGTATTTGTCTAGGAATTCTTAGTATTCCTATTGATACCTTTAGTTTTCATTGCCCAAAAACAGTTTTCGGTTTCAACTTACCATTGAAGTAGCAAACCTTAGACTTTTTCTGCTGCTGTTTCTCTAACTTTGCTAATGCTCCACGCAAGGTTACACACATTATGCAATGCCAAGGCTCGTCTTGATTACCCAGCAATACTTTGCATTCTTCATTAAACTGGCAATTACTTTTTTGTCACGCTTTATGATGTGTAATTGCCACAGATAAAGCAGAAAACTTTTGATTCATATTAACGACGCCTTGTTGTAGCAAATGCCAAGAATTTTATATAGCCAAAATAAACTGTAAAATTTGGAAGCTTAGTGTTGATGCAACTCCTAACTTAACTGATCATTTTTATAGATTCAATTTAGAGTCCAACATTAAGCAAAATCAATTGCCAGCACTCTGTAGTACGTTGATTAGTTACTTTTAGGCAAATAAACATTCTCCTTTGTATAAAATTGCACCCAACTCAAAATCCCGGAAAGTGGGCTACCTCAGCCCAAAATCTTCTCATCAGCAATATCGTGAAGAAGAAAAAAGTTAGCACATGTACTGTACATTGTGCAAACAATAACGTAAAGTAGCTTAAATAAAGAAAATTTAGAGCATCATAAACAATCGATTAACTGTTAAGATATGCAGCAGATAATCTATGAAAAAAATTTTGCATTGCCAAGAGGAAGTCAAAGAGTATATTCAAGTTATTCATTATGGCATCACAAAAAACAAAATTTTAAAAGTAACTTTAAAGTTGACCTGATAGGGAAAAGCAAATTATTTTTTTGAAATGAGCAAATCCAAATCTCGCTCAATCAGCTTCAAAAACTTGGGTACCAAAATTTGTTTTGGGTAGCGTAATACGTGCTTGGTTTTAGCGCTTTAAAAAATTCTGCATACTTTCCAATTCAAGAACATTTTTGCACTCTTTTTTTTGTGCCTAGGAGCATGGATATTAAAGTGTTTAAACAGGTTATTTCGCACATAATGTTACAAACACTTGTTTGTGAAGCTTTTTCTATCGACCACTTCATTGCACTTTTTTAAAAAGAATTGGTGAGAACTCTTAACGTTTTCGTCTAGCTCTTTTCAGGAGTTATCGCTAGAATAAAGCCTGGTGTTGATGGCGAGGTATTTATAGCGATTGAAGTTGGCGAAAATGTTGAAACGTTCTGATTGGTTGATAACCAGACGTTTCGTCGAGTCCAAATCAATAATGTAATTTTCGTGTGTAGACGAATTCTTTCTGGCGACAAAGCTCTGGTTTAAGCATTTTGATTAAAGTGCTTCCAAGGCTGACAAATAAAAAATCTTTTTTCGGCCAGTACAATCGCTGGGATTCGTTTGGACGTAAAAGCAGAACAAACAATCTCATTGGTACTCTAGAACAACGAACCTTGGCAATTTGTTCGCCTTCAAAATTACCCCAGAAAATAGATTTCATTCGATCAATTCTTTACTTTAATGGCTATTCAGAAAATTTAATTAATTTGAGAATAAAAAGGAAGATTGAAGAGTTTAAATTACCGCCAAAGGAAGGACCAAAAAAATGTCCAGTTTACCTTAAACTACCATGGAATGGCAATATCTCCACTAAATTTGAAAAACAATTCAAAACTGCTGTCAGGTCATGTTTTGGTACAGTAAAACTACGTGTAGTATTTTCCACAAAAAAGATGCCTTCAACGGTCCGCAAAGATGTCGTGCCTCCAAGCAACAAAGTATGGTCGTTTGTCAATACGTATGCCGCTGTGATTGTCGGTACGAAGGCTGCACATCTCAAAGACTGGAGTATAGAATAAAACAGCACATGCCAAAAGCAATAAGAAACCAAAATCAACCAGATCATGACTTATTTCAATTCAATTTTACCAGTACTTCGGCAATAGGACAACTCCTCCCCAACAATAAAATTGCCGCCTCTTACCACGATGACAACAGTTTTCTATTTTGGCTAAAGGAAGAACATTTTTTTCATAAATCAACCTTGGAAGCAACTTTAATCAAAATGCTTAAACCAGAGCTTTGTCGCCAGAAAGAATTCGTCTACATACTAAAATTACATTATTGATTTGGACTCGACGAAACGTCTGGTTATCAACCAATCAGAACGTTTCGCCATTTTCCCCAATCACAACGTCCCAACATTTTCGCCAACTTCAATCGCTATAAATACCTCGCCATCAACACCAGGCTTCATTCTAGCGATAACTCCTAAAGAAAGCTGGACGAAAACGTTAAGAGTTCTCACCAATTCTTTTTAAAAAAGTACAATGAAGTGGTCGATAGAAAAAGCTTTACTGAAATTTTGTACTACTCCTCATGTTTTCAAACTTGTTTGTGAGTTTTGAATCCTGTTGCGAGTACTTTATGCTATCTTATCAGAAAGCGCTACATTTTGAAATCCCCGAAACGACTTTCCAGAAAAGACTTGGCCTAATTGCTTTGAAGTTAAATTATTGAGAAAAGATGTGAATTAAAAAACAATTTAAAGACTCTAATTGACAACACTTCATTATTAAAAAGCTAGTTGGCGGTGACAAAGAAGGTATTTTAATACTGTGTGTTGCTGCTGATAATGCGGTTATGTCACAGCAAATGACAGAACAAACTCGCCTCCCATCCCTTTTTTAAAATGAGTGTAAGGCAAGTGCAGCCGAATACAGAACAACAAGAAACTGCAAAAGATGATACTAAACTAGAAACTATAAAATAAAGATTAAGAAAAAGAGAGATGAGCATCACGGAATATACAGTAATTACTGAACAGCTAGAAGGTCCAAGTCCGAGTAAGCAACTTGCAACTTTTCCAATGGATATGTTTTTAAGAGGTATTTTATAAATATTTGATGATATCTCATATTCAAAACTAAAACGTTGAAGCGCAGACAGTTCTACAAAATGAAGAAGGCAAAGTAAACTAAGAGTTTTCTTTGCTTATTGTACGTCAAAGAATCATATGAAGAAAAAAATGTGCTTTTAACAGCTTTTGGATCAAGCAATGACAATGCAGACTAAAAATTGGTGTGAGCGCTTTAGTAAGTTGCTAAATAAATCTCTACCAACAAATTCTCTTTCTTATCTAGCATCTCTTTACCCGGATTTTTAAGGACAACTAGATACGCCAGTAACCATGGAAGAGATTATGAAAGCATTTGCCAATCTAATGTATCTTTGTGTCGTTTAAATTTGTAACGGTACTTCGGAGATATTGACTTTGTCTGAAAAAGGAGCTTGAGAATATCATTAAAGTTTGTTTAGATCCATTAGGAGAAGTCGGACACTGGCTGCATGGAATTATTTTGTCCTCGTGGAAAAACAATAAGGGCTGCCTAATCTGTAGTTTACCTCGACGTAACAACCTCCTTTTCTTTACTAATAAATCATTTGTTCTCATTTTGCTTTAAAGTCCATCAAAGATATCGATAAAAAACACCATGTCGAACAGGCTAGATTTGTCACCGGGCGCTCCACTAACGATCTGATCTTTGCTCTCTGTCAGGAAATCGAAAAGATCATGGAATTCAGTCAGGTCACCTTTATTGCATTTATTGATTTCGAGGCTACCTTTGACAGAATCTTGGGGACAGTTTCGGGAACCTCCTTTAAGTGTATAGGTCTCCCCGAAGTTATGACGATTTTTGAGCTTCTTGCAGTAACGAGGAGAACTGTGTAAGGAGTGTTGCTCGTAGTTCTGATAAACGATTTATTGCTTTTGGATTGAGGCAAGGATATGTAGTTACTCTAGTCTTATTACATATCCTGTTCGACCATTTGCTTTTAATTACTACCTCAGGCGCAACTGTTGGACTGAGTAAGCGGCAACACTGGACTAATTGACCTTGATTATGCTGATGACATTGTCATTTTTTTTTATATCTTTAGATGATCGTGGTCCCTAACTCTTTAAAATTTGGATAAAATTCTTGGTGAAACCGGTCTCTGCTTCAGCCGGCCAAAAACAAATGCTATGGCCATTTTTCCAAACAAGGTAGCATAAACCGTATCGCCATCTGTGGTGAATTTCTGGGGTTTGTCGAGGAGTTTACAAGCCTCCGCTGTGTTATCACACCAAATTGTTCTGCTAGTAATTAGATGTAATGCAGGATGGAGAAAACTAACGGTGCTGAGGGTCGTCTTTCAAACAGCTTATGGCGTTGCAAGGAAATATCGAGGAAAACCAAGATGAACATGTTTGATGTACTGGAAGTCTCAATCCTTTTTCACGGTTCTAAAACTTGGCTTCTCACTATCCAACGAATTAAGAAGTTGAAAGCTTTTGAAATGCTTTCTTCGACTAGAGAGTGTCAAATTCTTTCACTTGGTGCGTAATTTAACCATCTTACAGTGGATTGGACAATTATCCGTTTTGCCTTTAGGTTCTCTCTTGCTGGTTAGGCCATTTTCATTGAATGTCTGAGTAATATCCAATGAGTGAGCTTTTCAGGTTTCATCTTGCGCATAATTGACGGAAGAGAATTCGTGGCCATTCCTCTTACACATAGATTGACTGCGTCAATAGAGATCTTGCAGAACTATAGATTAATCCAGCCAAAGTAGAAGACCTGGCACTCAGTCCCCCGATATGGCACAAGATCATTTGTGATGAGACCTCTAGACTGGTGACTGGTATGAGCCATAAGTCAAATGAGAGTGTAACTTTTCTGTAAAACTGTAAGTATAAATTGTTTTCGACCAATGTTACAGTGGTTGCACTTGATAGTCACAGCGCTAGATCACCAAGTTTACAAACAAACATAGTTTCGTTAATTTTACAAATCTGGAACAGACATGATGTTGAGAACAGGATATACTTCAAAAATTCAGAAGCTTATATCACAATAAATCAACTTCTGTTTTCAACCAAACCTCGTTGTAGATTCAGTGATTCACGCAATATATGCTCACCAATCTTTAATTTGGAATCAAGTTTTGGTCAGCTGAAGATGTAGAAACCACAGTTATTTTGAGTGCTGTTCCTTATCTGAGAAAAAATAAAACCCGTGAATCTCTTTGGACACTGTCAGAGTGGGTTGGAAGGTGTAGCCTTATTCAGTAAAAGAAAGTAATGAATTAACTGACAATTTTTGTTTCATTTATCTGTCAAAAGTTCTAAAGAATACGAGAAGAGATTATCGGAACAGTCAGTCAATCACAAAAAGGAGTTGCCAGCATAATTATCAGCAACATCAAGCAGTAGATATTTAATTGTACTTTTGAAAGCGGATGATTCACGTTGACTGTGGTCGTTGGCAGTCTCGGAGCCTAAGAATTTGTCCCTTGTCATTGTTGGTAAACGCTTTGATGAGTTATGAAACTGATCAGGTCAAAAAAACGTAAAAAGTTGTCCCAGTAAATAGTTTTGTAAGTACTGGGGATGTGCCTTTCTTTCTTTTTCCTTCTGTTGTTTCTTTTTTTATTTTTTTCTTTCATACAGCTCCGTTGCGATTGTAGTACCTTTTCTGCATTACGCACGATGCATAAAACTCGGTTTAAACTCTACACAGGTGTGATTCAATAGAGTCTGCTTAAGCTGTTTTTTAACGACATTAGAAAGCGTCTGCTTGAGCTGTTTTTTTAACGACATTAGATAGCACCATGAAAGCGGGTTGAGGACGACTCAGTTTACCAATAAGTATCTTCTTTTGGCGCTTTGTCTTATTTATTTATTCTGGCTACGTATCCAGACCACCTCAAGCGATGTTTCTTAATAAAGACTTCCACAGTGGTTGACCGAGTTTTTCAGAAAAGAGTTGATGATTTAGTAGTTATTCTAATTGATATTTACAATACCGTACTCGGAAAAACTTGCAGTTTCTTGAGGTAAAATTGTACTGTTTTCTTCAAATTTAGAGAGCATAAGGTATTTTTTACACCGGTAAAAAATAACGAAAACTATGTCTGAATTATATACCTTAAATTTTGTTCGGTGAGTGCGAACTCTGTTTTTGAGAACCCATTTGGTTAATGAACACTTATTAAGGTATTTGAATACCCATCTTTTCAAAGCACTGTAAACTGCTCTCATGCATTTTTTGGATCAAATGCTTTTGAAAGTATAAAAAAATGCCAAAGTAGGATAAGTATTCTATGCGTTCAATTTCATTTCCAGCAATGAAGCTATTGCAATCTACATAGGGGAGGTAGGTAGAAGCTGGACAAGAATCTTGGTTTGTCTTGTGTTGAGTTTTATAACATTACGAAATTAGGATACACAAAATGTGAAAGCCAATTGCCTTACCTCTTTGATCGAAGAAGTATATATGCAATACAATAAGATATAAAGATAATATTCTTGTGTAGTTGTGGAGGTAGTTCAATTGTGATCCGGTTTGGTTCTCTTAACAGAGGTCGCTGGTTCACCCCATTCCTTCTGCAATTGCCCGCACTCCTTACCACATCGCTTTATTCATGGCATTCTCCGTCTTTACACAATCTTTTGTCTCTCGACCTCTTCCTGCTTCCTCCAGGTCTTCTTTGGTTATCTTCACTTTCTCTTGCCACTTACTTCAAGATTTAAGGCAACTCTCAAACCGCCATCACCATCTTTTCTCGTACCATCTAACTCCATTTGCTTTCAACAGCCCGTTTCAGTTAACTCCAGCATGTCCATCTTTTCTTCAGTAGTGTCTTGGTTTATAACGTTCTGACCGCATATGCCTCTTACCATATCTCTTATCGTTCCTCTTAAAATTATGTTTTCCTTTTTTCTCTAATATCACGTTTTGCTTCCGTACAATGTTGCTAATTTTACGTCACAATGATAAACTTTATCTTTCATCTTCCGAAGATTCTTTTTTGAAGTAACAACTCTCCACATTTCGTGAACCTCACTCAACCGACTCTAACTCTTGATGTGACTGCCGCTTTACAACCACCACTAGCAATCATTCATTCTCCCAAATAACAAAATCTATTCTCTGTCTCCACTTCACACATTACTTCTCGATCAAATCTGGCTATTTTTTGTTATTTTACCACATTTTAAACAAACAAAACGAGTTGAAAATCTAGTGGTGATTCTAATAAAATGAAATTTATTCCAGTCAAAAACACCTCGAAAGTCTGTTTCGCTTAAGGCGGCTCGTCAGGAGGTGGTTCTTATTCAAATAGAACCCATTTTACACAAATAGTAATAATTCCATGTTTTTGATCATTTTTCATGAGCCCAGTGTCCACTTTTTGTGCAAAACATTGACTTTGCCATTATATTTGTCCTACAAATTCCGCATAGATATATGTTGTTTTTGAACAGTTCTCCAAAGCAGATTACCATCATTTTTGTTGTTCTGTTGTTAATCATCATATCTTTACTTTCAAGTGCATCCTTCTAATTCCAAAACCTCTTTTATATGTAAATATTATACTCAAGATAAGAATATTATCTGCGTGTAATACTGCATTGATCTCACACATTTTGCATTTTCTGTAGAGACACCTACAACTATTGCAGACTAGAGTGATACGACAACATACTGTGGATCTTAGGTGTACATAAATCTTTACTTTAAACTACTCTGAATAGGCAGATTCCAATTTCAATCTCTATTTTGCTCATTCATACATAACCGCTCAAATCATTACCTCTAATATACCCTTCTTTCTCATAACCCACCACACCACCTTTTTTTGAGCTTCATCAAACATTTTTTCATGCGAACGAAATACGCACACAACTTTTTTCTCCTTTTTGATATTTGTCCTGCATTCTCCTTACAATGAATCTTTTATCCACTGTTACTCTTCCTGGCATAAATTGAAAGTGCATTCTGCACAAATTGATCAGTGTTTGTAGTCGCATCTTTAGCACTCTTTTAGGAAATTACATGGGATATTAAGTAGTTTTAATTCTCTATAGGATCCAAGCTCATCATATCACCCTTTGGTTTAAACATAGGCACATTCACAATCACAATCATATTAGTTTTCCACTCATCATGCATTCTGCTATCATCCAACGAGCACTGACATAGGTTCATTATCACTTTAACACCAATTTTTTTAATTGCAATTATCATTTCCACAATTACAACCAATGGTCCAATTGTCTTTTGTGACTACATTTTTTACATTATTTCCACAATTTCTTTCGCGCAACCCTTTGCATTCCACTACGTCAGTTTCTTTCATATGCTCCAATTTTTTTCTTTCACCTCTGATGCTTTCCATGTCTTTCTTCCAAATTTTTGTCTCATCTTCTTCAATAAAGCCCAAACTTTTGTCCATTCCTTCTAAGCATCTTCCTCCTTTAAGGTATTTTCCTTCTTTTTTTTAATCTTTTAAGACAACGACAAATTTTGTTGAAGTTATTACACAAATTATTTAACTCTTATTTTACTTCTACTTCTACCCTCAAAGTTGTAGCAGCAACTTACTAGTTTGATTTCTTTTACGGTTGTGTTGGATCTTATTTTTTTGTTGGAATCCCGCACAACTCTTAAATGCGCTTTTCTTTCTTGCTAATGTATTCTTTTTCACCTCCTTATTTGATCACATGTCTCTTTGATCTTTCGGAGATTCCTTTTTCCACAATTTTTGCTAAATGCCATTAGAACAGCATCTATGAAAGTTTCTACAAATCAAGCATGTCAGTGCTTACTGGTTCTTTTATTCGATATTTCCGTTTCTACCAATATTTTAATCCCTCCAGATTCTGTACCACTTACTGAACACCACAGTTTGTACCTTTGCCCCTGAGTACTCACAAAACAAGTTTCTTGATCTTTTCGTTTTTTTTCTTGCCTGCAGCACACATCAACTCTTTATTAACTCTTTACACACTTCTGTTTTTTTTCAACAAAACAAAAAATTTGTGTTTAATTCCACACAAAAATAATTACACTGTTGAACTACATAATAAGTAGTTCAAAGATGTATAACTACCACATTTTTGAACTACTTATAAAGACCAAAAGCTAAAGTTGACACACGCATCTTTATTAGGTTTTGCTATACATCTTTTACATTTTTTATGCTTTTGCATTTATAAATATCTTGTATTTATGTTAGGATGATATTGTGTTAAAAATAAAATCAAAAAAATCGTTTAAAAGTTCACCTAGGTGTTGGCAATTACGACATAACATTTAGCATATTGCCCCTTGGTGACCATTTCCATTTCCCAGGATCGCTCTCAGTGAGTTCTTTGCTGACACCTCGTATGAATACCTGAGTAATGAGTTTACCTTCCTTATTCATCAAAATCAAAGTACGGCATAAACGGCATCTAGCTTTACGCCGTCAAGCTATCAAAAATTAAGCAAGGAGGAAAGCTGCCGTACATTTCGAACTGGTCATGAGCGCAATTGCAGACTGGTAGCCCAACCACCAACAAAGCGGACTTCCATTGATGGATATCTAAACGCCGCCTCTTACGACATGCTGGGTGAGCAGCTTCACTATTCTAACCCAGTAAGTAAAGGTGCGCATAAACAATATCAGCAGAACCTTGCGGTAAATATCAAACCTGCATTTTTGCTAAAATCAATTTTTTAGAAATTTTGAGTTGCTTTTAAAAATCCTGAAACACCTGGATAGAATGGGATGGTACTAGACTGCAAGCATGAAGGACCACATTAAGATTTGAGAAAAACTTTACTGTCAACCAAAGGATAAACTTCACGGTGATCAAAAAACTTAATTTGCTGTTCTAACCGATTTTATGCTTTGAGCATCCCAAACTCACTTTTTGATCATTCTGTTTGTTTTTCCCTCAAAAGAGCGATTTTCTTCTATCAAAAAAGATATATAAAACATCAGCAAACAGAAAAACAATTTATTTGATTTTTTTTATTGTCATGCCAATGTTTGCATTGATTTTGAGATCTAAAGACTAAAGTAGACATCATCTATCATTTATTCAGCCATCTGATCAGTGTGTTGCTTTTTAATTGAGAGTTTTGCAACTGTATGCATTACATGAATCACATCTTCAATAAAAAAAATCGCTTACGAGTTTATACTGCTCGTTGCTTACAAGTTACTTCCATCATGCCCAATAGCAAAACTAGAGGGAGCTTACAGGGGAAATTCCCATTGCCGAATTTTTTAAACCCGATCAACAATTGAAGGTATTTTGAGAATTAACGGTTTCAAAATGTCGATTCTCTTTCGAAAAAATCACCAATCAAATTTGCGGTAAGGATTTAACAAAATGTGGGTAAAAAGCAAATTTCAAAATAGCTATCTTACAAAATTTATGACCATGAAAACCAAAAATTATATTTTTTGCTCTCCTCCTCTACATATTTGCTTTTGGGAGGTACACAAAAAACTTTTTGGGGTCAAAAAAACTTTTTTAAGTCTTCAAAAATTTCTTCTTTGTTTAGAGATAGATATAAAAGAGTCGTTAACTTTATGAAGTTATATTAGCTATTTATGAATTTATCTTTATGAATTTTATGAATTTTTCTATAAAACGGTTATCTCCAAAACGAAACGGTCTTCAACTTTGTTTTGAAAGAAATATATTGTCAGCCTTCCCATAGAAAACAAAGTGTTGCGCTTACGATTAAGTTTGGGATCCACAGTATGTCGGCCAAATTTTTAATAGGGCATACTGCATCAAAAACGTTGAAAATCTTGTGATTTGAGAGCCTGTGTTTCCTATCAGAGGCAAAATTTAGCGGGTATCGGTGTTGTCACAAAATTGTTACCCCATAATAAATAGGTGCACCTCGTATTACGCTTTGATGATGTATGACCTATCTAAAGCTGCTGTAAATGGTATGTATGGGACGCCCTCTGAAAAAATTACTTAGTTGGTGCTGGTGTGTTTTGCGTATTTATCAATTACATATCGGTGCGGTGGCATAGTAATTAAAGCGTCCGCTCGCTTCATTTCCCCAACTCGATTCATACCAAAAGACTTTAAAAAATGGTATTTACAGCTTGCCTGCTTGGCAGTCAGCACAAAAGGGGTAGGGTGGAGAACAAGCTGACAAGTTATCTTGTTGTGTTCTTGGCCAAGCCAATTGAGGGGATCCCTCCACCTTCATGTGGAACACAGGAGCAGGGCAAAGCAGTTTACCATCGTGGTGGCTCAGTCTAGCAAACTGAAGACTGGCAAAAAAACTAATGAGAAGCTCCTTCAAAATATGAAAGGTCTTGCCCATATGAAGAAGAAGAAGTAATTACATTGCGAGCGAAATATAAAACTGCCAAACTTAGTGGGCTTTTAGGAGGAACGCCACCAATTGAACCCACAGAAACCCACAAAATCTCACTTCCAATTTAGAGTAGACAGAAACAACTTTACTCAAAAATGTAATCATGTAACATAAAACAATTTCTGTGGGTCACGAATGTTTAATTTTAAAAGCACTCGTCAAGAGCTGACGCGGATGATTTTTAGCAGTTGTCGGCTGGTGTTAACAATGCAACCCACAATGCCTTCTACATTAAAATGATATCGTAATTACACCAAGATTACAAAATTTTGTGAAGTTACTTTTAGATTTCAGATACAGCTCATCCGATGTATATCAGAAATTTCCGATACATGTTGCAGCTGTTTTTTGCCCGATATATTTTGCAACTTTTTTTTATCCGTTATATATACATTAAAAGTTCTATTTGAATGAGAATTTCCTTCTCAGAAGCCGCCTTAGGTAAAACAAACTGTTGAGGCGTTTTTAGCTTGAATAAATTTCATTTTATTATATTTTATTGCTCGGACTCAGGCATTGAGCTCTCTGCTGTCAAATTGACTGACTTACTTATCGGAAATTTCCGAAAGATATGTTGCAAGTTTATATATATAATATTTATTTATATATATATATATATATATATATATATATATATATATATATATAAAAGAAATATCCGATACATTTTGCCATTAATTTTATTAACTATTTTACAATAAATGCACAAAAAACAATCGCACAAAACAAATAATTTTTTCCAAACGGCGCCCCATAGCAATACATATATGTAAAACATAGCCCATACTTAGTCGATTTGATAGCAGAGAGCTCAATGACCGAGTCAGAGCAACAAAATATGTACAAACTAAAACAAGCTGTATTTTAACACCTAGTGTAGTTTAACACCTTAGATCAAATCACTCTCCTTACTCAAGAAATTGGGAACAGCTTTTTGGCCAAAAAAAAGATGGGAGCTGTGTTGGTCAATCACAGAGCAGCCTACAATACTTGATGGAATCGTGGCCCCATCTGCAAGCTTCTGCGTCTTCTGCCGGACAGGCACATGCATGATCTCAATGATCATGGAGCTTCTCCACAACCGCAGTTTTACCTTCATCACCGGTTCTGGAAAGCAAATCAGCTTGCGACGTCTTAGGAATGGAGTCTCACAAGTATCAGTTCTGGCTCCATTCTTGCTTAATATCTAGACACACGACCTACCAGCAACAACCGCCAAAAGTTCTCATATGCTGACGATCAGGCGATCTTACACGCTGCCAGAAACTGGTAGGCGTTAGAGGGGACTCTTACTCAGGACATGGAAACTCTATCTTCTGATCTCCAAGAATAGAAGCTCAACTCAGTACAACCAAAAACAATGTCGACAACTTTCCATCTTTACACCAAGGAGCAGGAGCCACGGCGTGAGCTTAAAATCTCTGTCGAAAGGCAGGCCTCACCTTTTTGTGCCGAACCAAACTACCTCAGCATAAAGCTTATCAGCGCACTCACGTTTCGTTGACATTTGGAGACCCTGCACAAGAAGTCAACAAGTCTCGTTAGGCTTTTGAGGCGGCTAGCGTGATCAAGATGGAATGCGAGTCCCAGCATTGCGCACAGCCGTTTTTGCCTTAGTCTACTCTACTGCTGAGTACTGTGCGCCTGTTTGGTGTTGCAGAGCTCACATTTGCCTTATCGACAAGCTGCTTAATGACGCCTTGCGTATGGTGATCGAATGCTTTCGTTCCATTCCAACGGACAATTTCTTTGCTCCAGCAGGTATTCAATCAATTTAGCTTCGCCACCAAAAATCCATATTGTCTCTAGCTCGCAGCGCCAGGGATCTAAAATGTCGACTCCACGAAAGACTCTCGCCCCCATCTTTCGGGCATCTGGAGCAATCCAAACCGAGGCATCCATTTGTGCTTGCAACACTGGAACTGCTAAACAATCTCTCTCAGTCAGGCACCAATAAAACATAATGGGCGTAATACAAATGGAACATGGAGTGAGGGAAAACACTTGCCGATTTGATTCATTTATTGCATACGTCAGTACAGCACCATCGGGAATGTTCTTTCGCAGACCTTTTTAGGTCAGGCCGAAAGGCCTTCAACCTGGCGTTGGGTTATTATGCTCAACAATGCACAAATGTGGTATGGCTCCTATTTGCGGTTTGTGATTGTGGCGCAAAGAAGAAAATAATTGAGCACGTGATAACATCCTGTCCCTTCTACCTTCATCCAAATATAGCTCGTTCTCTTTCAGCTGTTAACAAAAGCTCAGTGTCTTGGCTGACAGACACATGTCCGGCCGTCTAGTGGACTACCCTTTGAACATCTTTCCCAAACGAAAAAGAAGAACTCCTATCTGAGCAATTTTCACGAGAAAATACGACATAATGGACAAATTCGCTGAGTATAAGCCTCATGCTTTTATGCAAATAAATCTCGTTCTCACACAGCAAAGCATGCGGTCAGCATCTTTAATAAAAATGCTGCCTGACCTCATTGCACTATAAGATATGGGCTGCTCCAACGATATAGACTTTAATCTTGTGAACACCTGCATGAGGATTGTAATGGAGCAAACTGTTTACTACAAACAACACTTTGAAAACAGCAAGGAGCTGATAGATACCATTGTGAAAAAATAGTAAGCAACTTCCCAAAAAACACACAACAACGCTTTTAATGCATCTTGTTCTTGGGTTCGAATGGCATTAACCGAATATATTGAAAAATACTGAAGCAAACGTTTGCTGTTGTTGTTGTCTTACGTCGATTGTAGAATGATTTGTTTGTAAGTAGTATATATTTGATATGAAAAGTACTTCACGTAGTTAATTTTTCATTAACTTCACCTGTCAATGCTTGAAATTTTTCTAAATGTACTTTATGTTGTTCTAAAGAAAGTAGAAAACCAATTTATGCTATCGTAATAAAAAAGTATTATAACAATTTACAAAATTTTTGGCCGACTATATACATATATATTGCTGGTTCCAAGTGGTTACGATCGATAGAGAGCGTCTTATAAGTGAAAAACAAAACAACAAAGCGAGTCCTACAGGCGCGAGGCTTACGAAGGAAGCAATGCTATTGAGAGATATATTTATATACTGTATATAAATAAATAAATAAATAGACTCGGTAAAATATTTAAGAGTGCTCAATAACAAAAACAGTTAGAGCAAATTAATATATATCTTTATTAGCAAAAATACTACAGCCTGTTTCGCCGTTAAGGCTCCTCAGGTATTTCTGCAAAAAAAAAATGAAAAAAAAAAACTTGCCATCTTAAGCGGCGACAGGAAAATGATGCTAAATAAACGATCTGAAATAGTGAACACATGCCGCCACAGGAAAAAATTTAAATTAAAAAGTATCAGATTGGACGGTTCGTTGTAATTTGCGTGTTTTGTTCTTTTACTTTTGCCGTTTTTCTTTATCCTTTCTTTTCCGTCTATTTTCCCAACTTACCGTTTACCATATTAAGTATATACCTGTTCCCATTGTTACGTCACTATTACTCTCATACCAACCTCCACAGTTCTTAGTTACCCAGATGAGATTACTGTTTGCAGGAGAACCAGCAGATTATTCTTTAGTATAGTATCTGCTGGCTACCATACTATTTCTGATTACTCCCCCCGAACAACCGTAAGTAATACTGCATTCTCTGTTTGTTTTGGGTTCATTTTTCGTTTTTTTTTTTTTTGCAGAAATACCTGAGGAGCCTTAACGGCGAAACAGGCTGTAGTATTTTTGCTAATAAAGATATATATATATACTGTATATATATATATATATAATAGTCACTTAGCTTTACAGTGCTCGACAGCAAGCTTGCCGGAGTCGGAATATATATATTTCTATTTGCACAGCTACAGAATAGACATTAAAAACCACAACAGTCTGTTTCACCAAGTGGCTCGTCAGGTGGTGCGTCTGCAAAATACATATAAAACGCTATAAAAACCGGCATAGAAAAGTAAAAGTTAACCAATAAGTGCAATACATTTGGAAATACAGCAACTAATGCAACACATCTCAGAAGTTAGGACAGTTATCAATTAAGCCACCGCCGGATCACAGAAAAAAATTTAAATTAAAAAGTATCAGATTCGACGGTTCGTTGTAGTTTATGTGTTTTGTTCCTTTACTTTTGCCGTTTTACTTATCCTTTTGTTTTCGACAATCCCCAACTTACCGCTTACGATATTAAGTATATACCTGTTCCCATTGTTACGTCACTATAACTCACATGCCAATCTTCACAGTTCTTAGTTACCCAGATGAGATTGCTGTTCGCAGGAGAACCAGCAGAAAAGATTAGTTTTATTTTTTAGTATCGTTTCTGTTGGCTACCATACTACTTCTGCTTATTTCCCTCGAACAACCGTAAGTAATACTGCATTCTTTGTTTGTTTCGCGTTCATTTTTCGTTTTTATGCAGAAATATCTGAGGAACCTTAAGGGCGAAACAGACTGTAGTATTTTTGCTAATAAAGATATATATATATATATATATATATTATTGCCACTTTCTTCATTTTCACCTTCTTTTCTCAAGACATCGAAGTCAGGAAGTTTTTTTTTTCAAAAGCAATTTGTGAGCACCAGGAATTGAGATTGGACTGGTGCTTGGTATCTTAGCATCAGAATCGCTAAAAGTTTATGAAAAATTATTGGCAAATGTTTCATATCTTCTTGAAACGTAAGTCTTCTTTGTATGTCCATTAGTAGAAATAAAGTAGAACAACCTAAACGTCTTTTTGCTTAAAATATCTAGCATTTCAAATGGTTAGTACAGTGGTCACCGCTTAATGGAGCACCCTCGGAGATTGCAAAACCTGCTCTAAGAAGCGGTGGTTCTATAATCAGATGAGAACGCCTTGGCCATAAAAATAGGGTGTCAATCACACTAGGGAGTTCACCAACACACATGTCAATATCAGGGCACTGTATTTTATTGCGTTTTAAGATCTTGCACAGTGTGTAAAACAACATAAAAAGTTCACAGTACGGTACATGTTAAACATGTTTACTATTGCTGCTCTTCAGCTTCAGCAACACAGAAGAACTGCTTAATTTTTGATTGTTTTACTTCATGTTTTGTAGCTTGCTCTACAGCATCGTCAAGCATACACAACAATGACCACTGGTCAGCATTGCGAAAAAGCAGTCCCTTCCTTAAAGTTTGCATTGCAAGCAGCATATCACGACAAGATGGAGGGGTCACCTCCTCGTTTTCTTCCTGAAACTTTTGGCCTTTTTTTTCGAATTGTCATGCACGATCACGCACAAACGATAGTGACTTTACCCAACAAAGCTGCTCTTAAAAGCGGTGGCTTGCTCTACTAAGCGGAAAATTTTATAACAAAAAAAGATAGGAACCATTTGTCATCTGAAACTGCTCCAAAAAGCGGGTTTCTCTATAAACCGATGCTCTATTAAACGGTGACACTGTATTTCAGTAGTAAATTTAAATCTCAAAATTCTTGACAACACAAATCTTTTATTGTCATTGTCCTCAAATTGAAGATCAAGTCTTTAATTAGGATTGCCTGTAATCTTGAAAAAACTTGATCTCCAAAAGAAAAGTCTTTAACTTAGTTGATAAGCAGTACCCCATCAACATGGCCGCGAATATTTGCTCACTTACACCGTTGTTGAAAATGGAATCGCTTAAAATAAAATTTGAGGGCCACTCTTCTACTGCACTTTACTACTGACCATGTGTAAACATCAGTGTTGATAAAGATAAAACGCAGATAACTAGCTGTAGATGTTCTTTAAGGTTTTAAAAACATTAGGACAGTAAATCCTGTAGAATTGAAATTCAAAAAAGCAATTTTTATCGAATAAACAAAACAAAAATTTTGTGCCTAGTAATAATAAATTCTAAGGCAATTCTACCAATCTTCTATAACAGTTTTTTGCTTTTCCTTACTAATAGTGATGTAATCACGAACTTTCATTCACCGCAGGTACTCACTTGCAACGCTTTACTATCAAACACCCGTATTGCTCTGTATATTGCTATTTATCCCACCCGTGCTGTCAGCTATTTAGCATAAGTTGTGCTGTTTCAATTTGCAAGCTTTATTTTTCCTTTCCAATTTCCTTCTTAAACAAATTTCTTTCCTCAATATGATAAATTCTCCGTTGTTGAGTCAAGCGTCTCCTGCATGAGAAAAACAGGTCTTGCCTTGGGCAATTTTTAATTTTACTGAAGACGATTTTAGGGTAAAAACATAACGTTTTAATAAAATGTTTACCAGCATTTTTTATTCTTTTCACTAAAAGCATTCATTTCTGTTTTAAGTTGAGGCAAAGAATGTTATTTTGGCTATCTTATGAGGGCCATATGATAATCCAATAACTTATAGATTTAATACAAAATATTTGAATATACATCATCTGATGGTTTTTACAACTTTGTTGAGTTATTGCTGTCATATTTATATAATTACTGTTTGCTAATATTATATTTTGCATTTAACGTTACGTATATCAAGCGGATGTTTTTGTTATCTCATTAGTGGTACCATTACGTTGTGCTTGGAGTTTTTATGTGCTGCTTAAGTGAAACTAATTTTTTACATACATTTTTATCATAGATTAAAGTTGAAGTATGCTACTTCTTTCTTTAGTGAGAGCCTTATAACGAGCCAAAACATTTAGATTTAGGCCTTGCATAAAATGTTTATCACATATTGTCTGCTGACTTTTTCCAACTTTGCATAGTACAAGAATATTCCTTCACCAAAATTTGAAACGCGTTACCCAGCTGAATGCACGGGAATTCGTTCACTGAAATTGTTGTTGGAATTGTTATTTTTGTTTATCATGATCTTGCTTATTTCTTACAGAATGCTCTCCGGAGGTTCCTGATATTCCGACATATGGTTCAGTGGGATCCACATTCTATTTAGTGGGCGAAACGGCAATGTATACTTGTAATGGCAATTTAATAGTGGAAGGACGGGATACTAATATGTGTTCAGATGTCACTATGACTTGGACTGTACCAATATCGTCTGCTGATTTCCCCGAATGCGGTAAGTTATTACTTATTGAAGTATATCGCATTGCATTATCACTTTTTGCATGGAAAACAAATGCTTAAGTAGAGAGCACGAGTGTCAGAAGAAGCAGTTTAAGGTAATAAGTTGCAATGTCATAGTTATAAATGTAGTATAATTTCGTAGTTATAAATACTATAAGCTTTTGTTTTTCATTTTGAATAAACATGTTGCTAACAGAGCTATAACTTGCCATAAAATTTGAAGTTAGTGAAGCTCAGACATTTCAAAACTAGCACTATATGTCATTGAAAAATTTATAGTTAGTCATGATAAACAAATTGAGTAGCACCAATCAACAGCCGCCTGCACCAATCAACAGCCGCCTCAACGTGGTGGTGCGGTCCCCGGCCCCGTTTGGGTTGGGTCGAAATGGCTGTTGGCCTTCCCGAGGGTCCCAGTTACCCCGGGCACTCCCCATTCATTTTTTCGCTATGCTGCCCCCTGAACGACCGCAGAAGGGCAGCACACAGCATCTTTAAAATCGGTCGCCTGTTCTTACTTTTTCTTCTCTCCTGCCCTACTCTTGCCCTCCTTCGTCTCCTCATTCTTCTTCTTCTCCTGATGAGCGGTAACGTTCATCCTAACCCTGGCCCCATCTTTCCTTGCTCTGTGTGCGCTGGAAATGTGACCTGGCGGGGCAAGTCGGTGCAATGCTGCGCTTGCTCCAAATGGGTCCATCTAAGGTGCTCACAACTTTCTTTATCTAACTTCAGAGCTCTTGGCAGCTCTCACTCTTGGAGCTGCCCCCCTGCCGTAACACTGTGACTCCCCCCTCCTCGGACTCCTCCGGCACGTATACCTCCACTGTGGAATCTGGCCCCCCCTCTGCTAATGCTGCACTCTTGCCCCACCCTCGTCTCCAAACTTCTTATCCCCCATCTGCCCATCTTATATCTCCTTCCCCTACCCTTCCACCACCGTACCTTGCTCCTGGCTATACTTCTGCACCTCCTGCCTCCTCTCCTCCCCCTGACTCTCTCAGGGTTCTTCAATGGAATGCTGGAGGTCTTCGAGCCAGGAGCACTGAACTACTTCACTTTCTTTCATCCCATCCTGTCGATCTTATCTGCATTCAGGAATCCAATCTTAACTCCTCTTCCTCTTTCCGGATTCCTGGATTCTCTGTTCTGCGTTCTGATCGTACTCACTCCCGGTCTGGCATTCTTTCTTCTGATGCCTCGCATGCCAGTGGCGGCGTTGTCATTTTCGTCAGACAGGGCCTATCCTTTTCTGAACTTTCTACCACCTCTCTTTCTTCGCTCGATCCCTACTCTGATTATGTAGGGGTCAACATCTCTCTAAACAAATCCTCCTCGGTGTCATTTCTTAATGTGTATGCCCCCCCTATTCGCTCCTCCCCAACGGATGGCAGAACCGATTCCTTCTCTCCCTCAATTCTTCCCTCCTCCAGAAATCTCTTCATTCTGGGGGACTTCAATTGCCATCACCCGCTTTGGGACTCAAGAGGTACTTCCGATCCCCGTGGGGAGGAAGTATTCGACTGGGTCATCTCCTCAGACCTCCTCCCCCTCAATGATCCTGACACACCCACCCTTCTCCATCGCTCCTCCGGCAGTCGCTCCTCTCCTGACATCTCCTTTGCTCCCTCTACTCTTGCTTTTTCTTGCTCCTGGGAGGTGCTTCAGGACCTGGGTTCTGACCACCTACCAATTCTTCTATCTATCCCTCTTTCTCCGGTCTTTCACCCCAACGAGCGCCCCCCTTCCTTCAATTTTCAGAAAGCTCGCTGGGATGACTTTGCCTCCTACTTTGACTCTCACTGTCCTACTGCAGAGGAATACTCGTCTCTTTCTCTTTCCTCTGCAGCTGCTCTCTTTACCTCTCTGGCAATGAATGCGGCCAAATCTTCCATTCCTTTCGGCCGCATCAAACGCCCTCCTAAAGCCTGGTGGTCTGCTGAGGTGGAAGAAGCGGTTGGTGAAAGACGCAAGGCTTTCGCTACTGCTCACAGAAGTGATGAAGATCGCCAGGCTGACATCTCCGCTTCTCGACGTGCCTCGTCGGTCATTGCCAAGGCCAAGGCTGAGGCATGGCAGACGACCTGCACTTCTCTTTCACCTAAATCTAATCCTAAATCTGTGCACTCTCTTCTTCGCTCTATTGCTGGCTCTCCTTCCTCGTCTTCTTCCTCTCCTAACTTTCCTAACTGTTCCTCTCCCAGGGAATCGGCTTCGGTCTATGCCGCTTACCTGAGGTCTCACTTTTCCGTGTCTCAGCCAAAGGCCCTGCGCAGCAGAGCCAGAGGCTACCTCACTGAGCTCCGCCGAGCTACGTGCTCTGTGGAGTCTCACTCGTCCTTTTGCTCTCCCTTCTCTCCCGCTGAATTTCTTGCGGCTGCCTCCAACCTCTCCTCATCCACTGCCACTGGCCCAAACAAAGTTGCCTATCCCATGCTAAAGCATCTTCCTCGCTCTGGCATGGATTTTCTTCTTCCCATCTTCAATCTTTCTTGGTCTTCACATTCCTTTCCTTCCATCTGGAAGACATCTTTTATTATTCCCATACATAAGATGGGAAAACCTCTCGACTCTCCTGCTTCCTTCCGGCCTATCTCTCTCACCTCCTGCGTATCAAAGCTTTTTGAACGCATCATACTATCCCGTCTTCTCTTTTTTCTGGAATCAAATTCCATTTTTCTCCCCGCCAGGCCGGTTTCCGCCCTGGGCGGTCTACACTTGATCAAATTCTGTACCTTTCTCAGTCCATTTCGGATGGGTTTAACAAACCCAGGCCGGGCTCTCGGACGATCCTGTCTACTATCGATTTCTCTAAAGCTTTTGACTCTGTCTGGCACCCCGCCCTTTTCCACAAACTTATTTCGGCTGGCCTCCCTCCTTGCTTTGCTCGTTGGACTCAATCTTTCCTTTCTGACAGGCGCGCTTCTGTGGTTTTTCAAAATCACAAAAGCCGTTCCTTTCGAGTCCGTCGAGGTGTTCCGCAAGGATCCGTTCTTGGCCCTGTACTTTTCTCCCTCTTCATCAATGATCTTCCGGCTTCTCTGCCTTCTTCCGTCAGCTGCTCTCTTTACGCTGACGATCTGGCCATTTGGTCCTCCTCCCCCTCGGTCCCCACTGCGGTGGAGGCCACACAATGAGCTCTGTTTCGATTGGAGCGCTGGTCTGAGTACTGGTGTCTTCCTCTCAATCCGAGCAAATGTGAGGCCTCCTTCTTTTCAGTGGATCCCCACCAGGCTAACCTCCAGCCCAACCTCCTCCTACTCGGCTCCCGCCTCCGTTTTAATCCCACTCCAACTTTTCTTGGGGTCACCTTCGACCGCACTCTTTCCTTTTCCAGGCATGTATCTTCGCTGAAGGCCAAATTTTTCCCACGTCTCAAGGCCTTACGCTGTATCTCTGCTTTCTCTTGGGGCCCCTCTAAGGAGTCCCTCTCTGTTCTGTATAAATCTTTTCTTCGGCCCCTTCTCACTTACGCTTCACCCGGATGGTTTCCTTTCCTAAGCGCTACCAATATCACCAAATTGGAACGCCTTCACCGAGCGGCCAGTCGCGCCATCACCGGCTGCCTCTCGTCGTCCCCTATCCCTCTACTACTCACCGAGGCTTCTCTACCTCCCCTACGAGTCACTCTGACTCACTTCACTCTTTTTTCTCATGAGCGGGCTCTTCGTCTCCCAACCTCCTTTCCCATCTCAGGTTTGGCCAGACTAGGAGTGAAACCAAGACTCTGCAGATCGTCCTGGAGAGCTTTTGCGTCCACTCACCCGCTCATGCTTTCTTCTACTTGTTCTAGGGAGGCTCTTGTTGCTTGCCCTCCTTGTCCTCCTTGGAATCTTCCCTCGTTCACGGTGGAGTCCACCCTTTCCACTCCATGCTCTCGCTCTGATCCCCCTCACTCTCGCCAAGGTGCGGCTCTCGCCCACCTTGACTCTCTTCCTCCTCATGATCTGGTACTCTGGACAGACGGCTCTGTTCCTTTTCCTTTTGGCAAGGGCGGCTCCGGCGTTCTTGCCAACTGCTCTCTCTGTGGCACTGAGGCCACTCTTTCCTTTTCGGCAGGCCCAGTTTGTTCCAGTTTTTCCGCTGAAGCCTGCGCCATTCTGCACGCTCTTTGCTGGTCTCGGCAACACCATAAAGTCTGCCATTTTTCTTCTCTTCTTCTCCTGTCTGACTCTCGTTCTGTCCTCGCCACCCTGTCCTCTCCTCCACCTTTCCTGTTATCTCAAACTCTGTGGCAGATCTGGCAGGAACTGTCCTTCTTCTCCTCCTGTTCTATCAGGCTACAATGGGTCCCCGGACACTCGTTTCTCCCGGGGAACGACACAGCTGATGAGCTTGCCAGACGGGGAGCGCTGCTTGCGCCCTCCGCAATCCCTTGTAGTCTCTCTCCTCTTATCTCTCGTATCCACTCTCGTTTTATCTCGGACTGGAGGCGTACTGTCTCTTCAAAGTATTTTGACACACAGGTTCCCTCAATTTCCACTGAGGAACTTGTGCTCCCTCGTCATGCTCGCTGTGTCCTCTCTCGTCTTCGCTGCAATGGACACAGCCTTCTTTTAGGTTCCTATCTCTCCAGGATTGGCAGAATCGAGAATCCTTCTTGCAGCGCCTGTGGACACTCGTCCCAGGACATCTCTCATCTCATTCTGCACTGTCCAGCTACGGACTCTTTGCGCCGCTCACTCTTTGGCGACTCTCTGTCTCTCTATGACCTCTGGTCCAGACCCTGGGGAGTTGCCCGGCTTCTGGGGCTCCATGGTCTTCCGCCATGCCCCCATCCCTCGGAAGGGGTCGGGTAAACAACAACAACAACAATTGAGTAGCAGATACAAAATTTTTTAATTATTCTAGATTCCTTATGATTGAACTGCTTTCCAGAATTTGAATTCTAACATGATCAGCATTACTACAGAAAAGCGCAGACGAGATTACTGCCAAATACATTTGTGTTCAAGCCTACAGTGCCATGAGTAGCTGTTTTCAAAACAAGTGTCGATAGCGTGGCGCGATGGACTGAGTGGTGGACTTAATTACCTGCGAATGGCTACCGATCGAGCGCTTAGGTGGTTGTGTTACATGCAGCATGGCCGAGCGGAAACTGCGTTTTATTAAAATTCACATTTTCTTTCAAACTACCGCTTCCATCCATCACAAAGGCATGCACGGATGACTGCTGACTCGAAGATGGTAACCTCAACTTGCAGTCTCTCACTCTCTCTCTCTTTTTCGCTCTTAATGACTACAATTTTTGATCGCTTTATTACGGATACACCATTGCATTGATTATCAATTGCACGGTTTGCTAAATGATTGCATTCGATTATCAATGGTTTGCTAAATGGAAAAATCATAACAAGCAGTGTTTCAATAATTTACTGATGCGAAGTGTTTGTTTTTATCCAACGCTTCAAGTTATTAAGCCGACTTGTCTTGCGTTATCACTAGTTACACAAAAAACGATCCTAAGTTAAAGATATTCCAAATTACTCTATTTGCCTAAACGATGATTTAATCTTTCTCTAAATCTGTCAGTTTTCAAAGCGCTATAAAGAGTGGTGAAAGTACGAATAGAACCTAAAACTAGACATTTTTCCAGAACCCATTAGAGCAAATTTATTACAAAACATTTCAGGTAAAATTGCGTGGGACATTGAAACAAAATAGAATACCCAATGAAGGCAGCAGATCATAAGCTATTAATATCACTGAATTTTTTAGAAATTGTCTGTAGACGAATAGAACGCTTATTACCATCCAGAGATGATTGTACTTTACAGTATTTTTCCATATTAAAAAGTAAATTTTAAAAAAAGATAAAAAAGCATATAGGTTGGTTATTATTTTAGTCAAATACAAAATAGGGACTGAGAAAAAGTTTTACTTCTTTCTTTTGCCGGAAGAAAATTAATTGTTTGAGGAGCAAATTTTGTGTTAATCAAAGGTCTTCTAAAGGAGAAAGTTTGACCAATATTATTATTTTAATCAAGCCTCTTAGGCAAATTTCTCATTCCAAGTTGCATAAAATAACTTTTATCGCGACTTTTCAAAACTTGGCCACGATCCCAAACTCCTCTGCCCTACTGCTACCCTATGACAGTAAAAAGCAGGGATGCACAAAATAAAGCCTGCGATATGATTGGAAAGAATTATTCAAACCAAATATTGTTCAGACCTATTGTTGAAGGGGCCGTGATGAGTTAAAAACGCTTATTATAATGCTTGAGTTGTTCTAACGCAAAAAAAGGTTTTATACATATGTGGAATGTCCAAAAAGATATTACTGACAATTGACTAACTGTAACTTCAATGTGAAATAATAGAGAAGCGCATGACAAATTGAATTTGAGTCCAGCTGTAGCCTCATATATCAAATATTTTTCAAATCGTAATCTAATAATTTTCTAATATGTTGTTTGGTTTACAAACAAGTTCTTCAAAGTGAAAACAGTAGAGGATAAGCATACGTTTGGATAGTGTGAATAAAATATGTTAACTATGAACGTATTGACGTCTAACAAACTCGGTTTCTTCTGTCAGATTTATAGCTATCAGAAGCACGCCATTGCGCGCTGCAGTCTCTGCTTTTCACATTTTTCTCTCGGCAGTAAACACAAAAGATTCTGTAAATTATGTCTTAGTTAGAAATTAAAAAAAGTTTAAATATGTTCGCGGTTGTTGAAAAGAAGGAAATCGCCTACTCTTATCTGGTGCACAGTGCACCCGCTTATCTAGCAAACTCGTCTTCATTCGCGTTGCTAAGCCACACAGCTTGGCGATCTTCCAAGCGAATGCTACGAGTTCTGATCATGGTATAGAAGAATCAGAAAAACTTCATGAACAACTTCATTTCCTTATATATCAAATATTAGTCACAAAGTGTGGTGGTGACATAGACTTTTGCCCATCATAAGCACTACATTGCCTTTTTTTCCCATAAAAATAAAGGATTCGTACTTGAAGCAATTTTATGCTTATGGTTCATAAAACTCATTTCTCTTCCAAAGATAATAACTGACTTGCTTTTTATTACAGTATGCGACCATGCCAATCTACCTCTAAACACCGGTGTCCGCCTAGTTCTGCCAGGTGGCAGTAGCACTCTCGCACCCAACATAGATGCAACTTACGAATGCATAGATAATAATGAGTTTCCAAACGGTGCGACCACCACTCAATGTGATGATAACGGGGATTTTGGAAATGGGTCTCCAACATGTGAAAGAGGTATGATTAATCAATTAGTTACGTTTTGAGCTAAAAAACGAATACACGATACTGTTTTCGCAGCAGGCTTTGACAGTTTGCGGATATTTTGACACCAGAAAAATTATTATAAAAAATCTGAAAATGCAATTCAAACTTTCCCTATTTATAGTGATTATTGGTGAAACACAATGTAGAATCAAACCAAGGTTGATGAAAAGCAACCCACTCAAACCAGCTATGTTATGACTGATCGATCGACTTACTGTTTTGAGTTCATAGTGATGAAGCAAGAGCTTGCTTCCAAAGTTGTTTTCAAGCAAATTGTCCCAACAGAATGCGAATGCTGATTTATTAATATGCGTTATCATAAATTTATAACAAGATTTAGGCAGATGATCAAAGTAAAAAATGATCGCTTGGATCGGCCACGTAAGTATAAATAGAATGACTTAGACAAGGCCCGCATCATATCAATATTTTCTAATTCACTCACAAACAGGAAAAAGGCCCTAGAACCATCCTGACACTAGATCAATGTTTCCCAAACTTTTCTCTTAAACCGTCCTCTTAAAGAGATGTTTACTAGGAAACGCTCGACCGACAAAGCAATTAGACAATTGTTTTTGCTTAACAGTAGTATAAATTAATGTGAATGAATTGAACCAGAGTCCTCGGCTATATCACAAGCATGTCACAGGATGGCGTAACTAATAAAGCTTTAGCAAGCTTCAGCTACATTGCAGCTATTTTGTTTCACAATAAATCAACTAATCAAAAAAGAAATTTCATTTTGTTTGCGTTTTTAATCATAAAACTTCCGAGTATGAGACGGAATAAGAAGTTAGAAAGTGTACTGGTGACACTTAGTGGTGGCACTTAGCCTAGAAAAGCATTTCTCAACTTTTCTAGACACGAGCCTCATTTCCAAACTAAACAGATGCTTGTGGTCCAGGTTTATTATATTTTTTATAATTTCAGTGATGTTCGCCTGCTTAGGGTAGTTGCAATTGCAATAGCAAGCCGTGGACCACCCAATATATGTGTTGTGGCCGACTAATTAACCCTGGCTCACCGTTTACGAACCGCTGACCTACACCTACTGGCAAGAACATATTAAAAGTAGGTGAGACCCCAGTAAGAGCATCGGAATAAACTTTTTTAGGGGGCATAACAATATAGCTGACTGTGATTTGTTTTCCGTTAAGTTACTTTCCATGCAAGCACGTTTGACATAGCCTATTTTGATTTTATAAATTCATGGAGGGCCACACCCCATTTCCGTTTGTCGACGCACTTGGAACACGGGTTATCTAGGTGCAAAGCCTTATTTAGCACAATAAAAGTACCGGTAGAAATCAAGCTGTGAATTATTAAAACTTGTTTTTTATAATGCAGTATGCTCTTTAATGCTTTTCCAATTCACCACATACTATTGTGGCTGCCAATGATAACTAAACTTTGAATCAATCTTTTAAAAACTGTGCCGTCTCCTCGATCTTCTACACCAGGGGTCGGCAACCTCTGTCAAGCGAGGTGATTATTTATCGCTCACCAAAAAGTGATGAATCGCAATCTCTGTTTTCTATTGTCTGCACCACGTAACAATTCGTTAGGTTGAGCGCAGCAGACAATCACGGGGCCTCGTAACTTTTTATCTGCATTAGATCTCACTCCACTCCTTTTTGAGTGCTGGCTACTCGTATTCTTTTATTTTGGGAAGGAAAATACCCGCTTTGTACACCTTTGTAACTATGTACAATCATTGGTGTAAGCTCTGTGAGAGGGAGGATTAACCCCTGCAGGTTTGAAATGATATTAACTTTTTTAATTATTTGCTATTTGACGTTGCTTAACTAGCGTGGTATAAGGACACACTTAAATAAAAATCTTAAGATTTTTTGCGCCTTCGGGAAATGATGTTGCTTTTTCTGTAGGTGGCTGCTCTTCAGTGCACTGTTTAAATCAAGGCACTAAAAATTTTTTTGCGCTTTCGGCAACTCTTTTAACAGACCTGTAATTGAGGAACTTCACTTAACACGGCCATTGTAACGAGGAACAAATTTTTTCGAGAAAGCATAGCACTTTGCCAAGATAAAGACTTTTTTGGAGATTGCTTACTTGAAAGTAAGACTTTTCCCCATTTTGATTTTCAGACAAGGATAAAGAACCTTTTTATCACATCTTTGCTACTATCATGCCGCTTTAGGAAGCGTTTCCCTTTACTTCCCACCACCCTCATTGCGCCACTGAGCATGACGTACGTAACTGGTCCACTCCCGCACTTTTGCGATATGTAAAGGCAATTACAATTCAAATCAGATATACCAGATGCTGTTCACATCAGAGGGTATAAAAATTTCTATGGCACTCAGTCGCTAACAATTCATAAACTGGCTTACTACATTTTAAAGGTTGTCGATCCCTGTTCTACACGATGAAACTACTGTAGGAACTGTATATACTGGTGACTACTTACTTTTGACCGTAAACGTTTTACTACAATATGCTACGGTGATTTACTTGCCTATGTAGTATTAGAAATGTGTTTGCTTTCAGCCAGATTGAAATTGTCTTATAGTATGATCACTATCGCAATCTATTATTTTAAAGAATCTGCGGTATGACCTATACAATATGATGTTTAAGCAAGCTTATTTATTTTTTACTGTATTTCAAATATGTGGTTCTTGCCTTTTTAAGCGCAATAATAATGCAAATTTTACGGGATCTTGGGCTTCAGCACTGTAGGCCCTCTTCCTTCATCCACCATTGTCTGCTTACACTGAGACCAACGAAAAGCTAATTAAAAACCACTACCTAATGCTAATAGACTACAATAATACAACAGCGGCTAAATGTAACAAGCGTACAAACCTCTGACATGCATTTCGGATTAACCATTTTTTTTAAGATTATTAGAAACATTGATTTGGCATTTCTTTCCAAAGTAATTGTTTTCACTCACTGCCCCCCAATTGCCCACTTGGAGGTCACCACCTTCCCAATTGTACATTTTGACATCACCGAACCCACCATAGTTTCCATCCCTTAGAGGCAGTGGCACCCACTTTGGAAACCACAGCCTGCACTAGATGGTTTTTATCCAAATTAGGTGGTCATTACTTTCATCAGATGATTATTGCATCCAGCTTGTAAATAAAACTGCTTCAACTGTGACTAAGATCGAAGTTCAGAACTTTGAAGACCATAACGGTTAAAGTTTGAAGTTCAAAACCAAGTTTACTATTTGCTCGATATTGCAACACAATGATCAAACTAATACAAAAACCTTAGTTTTAAATACTGCGGTTTTCATCACATAAGGATCTTAACATAAATATTGACAACTTATTTTAAGATACCGCAACTGAATTTGAAAAGGGAATTGTGATTAGTTGTTGAGGACTCACTAAACAGGAACTACTTGGCAGATAGGCCCATATTGTTTGCTGCACAATGCGGTGCCTTGCACCACAAAAACGTGTTATTCACGGCATCCTATTTTAAAGGATAAAAAGATTCACGGACTTAAAATTGAAATTTAAAATTTAAATAGTATTTGAGATACACATACAATCAAGCCTCATTGTGTTTGAATTATCAGCGCTGACGTACCAGTACTCTATTGATATAATATCATATATTTTAAATTAAAATAATTTTGGAGAGAGTGGATAAATGCCTCCACTCCTTTATGCATACCTTTCCCTTATATCTAAATGTCATGAAATGAATTAAACAAACTTGTAACATTGTTTTCACAGCATGCCCTGATACTCTACCAACCATAGCCAACGGGGATATAGACACCGCTGCAACCACAGACACGTCGAAATATTTTGTTGGTGAAACAGTTACATACTCATGCAACACTGGATATTCAGCAAGTGATGACAGTTCTCGTATTAATACTTGCGTTGCGGGCGCTCCGGACCCTGACTGGCAGTTCAATAGTGTCGCGCTTTCAACAGTTTGTCGACCAAGTAAGTCATTATCACAAAATATAGCGTAAAGCTATTGGTGTTGTAGATAGGTTCTTGCCGCTTAAAATCAACCACGCTGGCTACTAAAGTTTAATTGTATTGGTTAAGTGTCCGCATTAGGCCATAGCAACAACTGTAAATGGACCAAGAGCATGTTTGTAGGCGTCAACATTTTCAACGACTACAAGATTCAACGCCTAGTAGCGCGAGTTTTGGCGTAGATCTACAGATTTTGCATAAAACTAGCATACAGAAAAAAGACAAAAATTTTACTGAAAAGTTGTGAGAACGCTATAGTCTAGTCTAGTGTACATAACAAATTTGACTACTTCAAGCTACACTATCTTGAGGAAAAAACAATAATAAACAAAGCAAAGTGAGAACTAATAACAAATACCATGCTATCATCACAAATGGCTGATCTGCATATTCGAGCGCTGTAGGTTTTAGGCCAGCAACTTTTATTGAGTCACTAACAGTATGGACAAAAGCCCGCGGTATTGCGGTATGGGAGATAGAGTAAGATGAGCCATTTTATTGTTTAACAGGAACAACTCTGCCTATTTCTTTGATTAAACGGCTGTTTCAGTGCTGGTAAACACTGAGATAAATTATTTTTAAATCGGTGCTAGTTTTGGCTAGTTGCGTTGTAATCCAAAAAATCATAAACATAGAAAAAACTTCTTTCAAAAGGATCAATTTCTCTAGTAATAGGGTAAGATCAGCCAATCTCTTGGGTAAGTTGATCCACAATTCTATTGACTAAAACTCGATCCTTTCATTTGAGCATGTTCAGTACTTTCTTTTGTTTACCACTATTGTATGAAATCGCCTACAATAAGCTTTAACTAGACGCAGCATTATGAAATATACTCAAAACAACACAAGACGGTTGTTTATGGAATTTTAGCTGAAAAGAGATCTTTTGAACACAAAATTCTTGGAAAATAGTGTGAACCAAAGAACGAATGACATTAAGTTATTTGGAGGTTAAATTTAGTCTAACTGATGTCCCACTGGGCGAGACTTTCTTTAAAACATAGCAAATGACAACGTGTTCTGAAAGAGCTCCCAGTTGACACGGGCTTGAAAAGTTTACCATCACATCATCTTTTGCAAATGTAGCTTCATCTGGGACTGGTACAAAGATCGCGTTTTCTAGGAAAGCATTTTTGTCTGCAAATCTTTACCGGAAAATGCATTCGTGATCCTCACCGTTATCACATTGTGGTGATTGCGTGTATACTTGATTTTAATTTAGTTGTATTTGGCTTCATTTTTAATATCGCCATCAGTATTTCCCATACCTGGTTTTAAATATCAACATTAACATTTGGTATAGGAAATTGCATTGCTTTCACATCAACTTTATCAAAACTCCCAGAGCTTTATCGGGTCCCGTGATTCATGTTCGCATTGCTTATGATGTCTACGCTTTCTGTGACAAAGCTAGCAATTAGAGGGTCTGTAGAGGAATGAGTGTTAAATGTAGCCGAACGTGTCGTGCGTAAGCGACGTACACTGCGACAATTATGGGGCACAATAACGATCCCAGAAGGGTCGCATACAGCATTCTTGGGAAAACAAGTGTGAACAGATGGAGGACATCGAATTTGAGAGTGTAAGCTTATGCCCAGGGTTTTTACTTCCAGCCGATATACGTTTCCACGCATATCAGAATAAAGGGAAATATTATGAACACTCTCAACCTTTTGGACATTTGGGCATTCCAATCTTTTGGGTACATCCCAGAAATGGACTCTGTTGCCAGTGACGCACGACCCTTTTTTGATATCGCAATTGCCTAATTGGTATAAGGAGCCACTTAATTGCTTTTTTAGGTGATCACAAACGGCAGTGCAGCGCGAAACTACTGCGTTGGTAACAGATTCCTTGTGGGAAGTGAGCCAAATATATTTAACTGGAGGCGAGTTGATGGTAGACCAAATGTGGTCGGATTTTTTTTCTAAGGTTCCGCAACAACCACTTTCTAAGGTTCCGCACAATTTCTTATACCAAATGTTAACGTTGATATTTAACACCAGGTATGGGAAATACTGATGGTGATAATAAAAATGAAGCCAAATACAATTAAATTAAAATCAAGTATACACGCAATCACCACAACATTAATTTATGCAACGAAGTGTTTGCAAAGCATTTTTTTACGAACTTTATTATTACGAAGTCACCATTAATGCAGCCTGCTCTTAAGTGCTTTCATCTGAGGTCCCATTAAACTCATTTCATCATTTTCATCTTCTGATCAACTGACGTGTCTTTCTGGAAACAGGGTTTTCTTGGCTTTGGGAGATACCTTTTGACACATCTGCTTCACGGTCTTCGTTTTTTGAGCCTCAGCCAACACTGTCTAAACTAAAGTCCTTGTCAAGATTTTATTATCTCCTTTTTTTGTCTTCTTTTGACGGTGGTAACTGATGCTTTTTTTAGGCAGCGGAAAGACAGTCACGGGAGATACGTAGTTGTGACTATTGTTTTTGGATGTTGCTGGTTCTGGTGAAGTGACATTTTGACATTACTTGTGAAGTGACAGCAGGTTGAGATAGTAAATGATCAGCGTCGCTGAACAGATCTCTATCATTGGAATAAATGCCAGTGCTCGTAAAGCCAGACGTTATGTTTCTCGGAGTCAGTGAAGACATATGAGCTTGAAAGACGAGAGAAGGTATATAGTAAATAGTGATAGTTTGCCCTGGAAGCGAGTGCAAACACGTATCTACAGAACGACTGTAAGCAGCCTTGAAGGGTCAATAAACAGTACAATACAGGAGCTGCAGTTTATGCGATGTGTGAGGTGGAATGGTCAGCATCACAATGCCATCCTGTTTTGCCAGGTCAATTGCTTGAACAGAGATGTGAGATTCATGGTTTTCCAGCCCCACAAGAATCTTATCTTGTGTGCCGAACTACTGTATGTGTTGTAGGTATGTTACAAATAGGTTTTTGTTAATCCAACCCGATCTTGTCGCTCGACCAATCGATCCAAGGAAGCTCCTCGATTGAAGTGGTTATGTTAGTTTACTCTTGAGTATATGAACATAGGATCCAGAGCATTGCCTGATGTGCTGACGGTATATACAGCCGTCACAAGTTTCCCCCTCTTTCTTTCCGTGAGAAGAAAAAAGGGTACCCATAGGCCGATTGAACGCAGTTGCTCAGGCAAAAAATGTGGCTTCAGGCTTTTGAAGTGCTAGAGTGTGTTTCCTCTTGAAGCCTAGCCACCAGTCACTTCCAGCTCTACCATTTTTAACCCAATTTTCTGGCATTCTTGAGCAATTTGATTCCGCAAATTCGTATGCCACTTAACAGAGTTTATTTACGCTCAGACACGGCAATTTTATTGTTTTACATTTCAAAAGTAACTGATAACAACAAAATGTTTCATGAGTTACGCGAAGGCTTTTTCCATGTCTTAAGAAAATACAGCTTTGCTTTTAGCAAGTGGTGCATAACCCGAAGTTACAAGGATTTCGTCAAATTTCCTGAGGTAACGCGTAAGAGTTATTCGAACGATCATGAATTTTTTAGCCACTGTTGATACCGGTCTTCCACCGTTTGCTTCTTGCAAAGCACGTTTTGTCACATCAGCGGATGTGTTACTTGCTCTGGTAGTTTGGAGTTTGTAGATACGCGTTGTTCTATAACAAGAAAAAGGAAACTTATTCAAAAGTCAACAAAATTTCTGTGTAGTTATACAAGCAGCTCTGTCATATGAAGTCATAAATTCATCCTATAAATTTTCTGTGAATAAACATTAAACTAATTAAAAAAAATTTATTCACTAAGCGGTGTTAGATGAGCCATGGCTGAACCTGTTCCGTTTCTTACGGCTCATCTTACCCCACACTCGTCAAACATGTTGATATCAAGATTTTCTATTGGTACACCAAGCAGAAATAAGTTCCGATATCAACCATTTTTAAAGAAAGCCTTACGCAAGCTGATGCTGTAGGAATATATGTTGGACTATGCATAAGAGGCAAGCAAGAAAGATATTTGCCAAAATTTTCAAAATCAAGAGGTTAACTTTTGAAATTTTTGCTCTTTTTGACCAAAATTTGGTACCGGTCAGTACCGGTTAACAAAAAGGTCATGGGCCTCAGAAAGTAGCAAACTGTAGAAAACCTAGGCTTTTTGGTAAGTTTTGGCTGATGTACCTTGAAAGCTTATTTCCTTAGCATCATCTAGCGACCATTTCTAAAGAAATTGGCAGAAAAATAAAATTTGTAGTGATCTTTGAGGTAAGAGTACTTTAATTTTGAAAACAACTCAGCACCTGTTGGGGGGGCTAATTTGCATAAAATTTGCATATTCAAAAAAAAATTTTTGTTGTTATTATAGTTGAAATCCTCAAGAAATAGAGATTTCAACGATACATTACAATTGATGTAGAAGTAGACAGATGACTAATGATTTACAAACAAACTTGGGTATTTTATGAATATTAATTATGATTTTTTTTTATTTTTTTTTTTATTGTAGGCACAAAAACAAGAACACAAGAATAAAAACAGCAACAACGCATAATACCATGTCTGAATGTAGCTAGGCCAATTCTTGTAATGAAATTCCAATTTGTTATGTTTCTTAGCAGTATAGTGTTCTGATTTTTTTGTGGATGTAATTGCGTTAAAGTACTGGGGCATATTGGGTGTTGTATTCGAATGTTTACACCGGTAAATCAAGAATCTTGCCAATAAGAGCATGTGGTTGACTAATGGGTTATTAGCATATTGTGTGTGGAACCCAAACAGTTTATGAAAGATATTCGAAGGAATATTAATACGAAATCTTGCTAGAATCCAATCAAAAACATCGTTCCAAAAAGCATCAACAATTTTGCAATCACAAAATAAATGAATCAAAGTTTCCGGTTCTTCACGACAAAACGTGCATAAATTATCAGAGGCAATATCAAGAACACACAATTGTATTTTAGTAACAATTGATCTTAAGTTTAACCTAATTTGAAATGATCGTAGTATAGTTTCGTTTGTAGCATAGTAGTTATTTTTATATATATTTGACCAATCAATTGTATCGGATGGCAGTTGCAATATATTACACCATTTTAGTTGTTGTTTAATAGGTAGTATTTTAACTTTGTCTCTCAAAAATTGATAAGCGGTTTTACTTGAGCTGCCCAGAGTAGTAATTTGTTCTTTGACAGTTTGTTTAAAGTCAGAAAAAGCGCATGGAGGGTTATGAGAGTTACTGTTCGTAGTCGTAATCCAAGCTATTGGAATAGCTGAAATGAGTTTAATGTATTCGATGAAGCTTGTATTATTTGGGGTCATATGAAAAGTTGATGCCACTTCATCATATGAGTATAATTCAAAGTCCGATTTGAGCAGCTGAAAAAAATCAAAAATCCCGGCTTTGCAAAATTCTTCAACAAACATTGGTTGATTTCGGTATTTTACCGCTTTATTAAACCATAAATATTTGGAATCATTGTCGATATTGCAGAAATGTTTCAAAGTTCTTAAGGTGGTAAGGGTAAAGCGTAAAAAGGCCACTCTACCAATTAACATGCTATTCAACTTTATATTAGAACGCAAAATGCAGAAAAGAACATTTTCGTCGATACATCGATGTTCAAGCGACTTCCAACTGGATTGATAATTATTATCAAATAGTTTAAAAATGAAGTTATGCCTGAGAGAAAGTACATACTGTTTGATGTCAATCATTTTACCACCTCCTTCTTTCACATCACAACATAGTTGAGAGCGACCAATTTTTTCCCACTTGGAGCCCCAAATAAATTTATACATAATTTGATTAAGTTCCTTTATGAAAGTTTCTGGCAATGTTACCGGTAAATAAGTGGCTTTATACACAATTTTGGGAATGACCAGACTTTTTAGTATAGTTATTTTTCCTAACAACGTGAGACCACGAGATGACCAAATGTTTAAAAGTGTTTGCACTTCTCGCGTTATACCTGGAAAATTTTCACTGAAGAGGAAATTGTTGTCAAAGTTGGTAATTGGTATATTAACCCCCAGGTATTTGACAAGAGTTTGAGGCCAAGATAAGCCTTTATCAGAGAAAGGTTGAGACACGTTGCCCTTGCTAGATCCAACGTAAAAAGCGTTAGATTTGCTCATATTGACTTTGCAGCCTGATTTTTGCCCAAATGTATCAAGAATGTCAAAAACGTAATTAAATTGCAAAGCATTTCCATTCAAAAAAATTGCGATATCGTCTGCGAACAAAGATACTTTAAAGGTTTGTTGATTTAACTTAATGCCTTTGTATTGCCTGCTCTGACGCAGCATGATGGCTAAACACTCTATACATAAAAGAAAAATGGTCGGAGAGAGGGGATCTCCTTGCCTCACTCTCTTTTTGACTTCGAAAAGGGGGCTTAGAAAATTATTGTTTACAACACGGCATTTAGGATTTTTATACAGAATTCTTATCCAGTTAATCAAAGAATTACCAAAACCGTAAGATTTTAGCATAGTAAAAATAAAAGACCAGTGTAAAGAATCAAACGCTTTATGTAGATCTACTAATAATACAGCGCCTGGCATCTTTTCGTGGTTTGCGTAATCAATAATATCAAATACTAAACGAATGTTATCGCCAATGTTTCGAGCTTTCATAAAGCCATTTTGTTCTTTTTCTATAAGGTCATTCAAACAAGGGTGTATTCTGTTGGTAATAACTTTGGATATTATTTTATAATCACAATTTAACAATGTGATTGGCCTGTAGTTGGAGGGAGACAATTTGTCTTTTCCGGGTTTAGGCAATAACGTTATTACACCCTCGTACTGGGATTTACTCAATTGGTTGGTAATTTTGGAAAAATCAAGGCATTCCATAAATAGACTCTTAATTTCAGTCCAGAAAGTTTTATAAAATTCAATGGAAAAGCCGTCAAGACCTGGGGATTTATTGTTGGCTAGTTGAAGAATGGCTTGTTGGCATTCGTTATCAGTTATAGGTTTTTCACATTCAAAAAATTTTGCCTTATTAATACTTAGTAGCGATAGTGTACGTATAAAATCACAACAATCTTTTTCACAGCATTGTTGGTTTTCGGAATATAAGGATTCATAAAAGGTTAAGAGCTCTTTCAAAATATCTTCTTGTTTATCAATCAGTCTACCTTGGGCACTGCGTAAGGATTTGATGGATTTTTTTTCTAGATGCCATTTTTCCAAATGGAGAAAATACTTAATATTTTTTTCCCCGGATTCCATCCAACGAGCTCTACTTCTTGTAGCCGCGCCTTTAGTTTTTATTTCAATTAGCTTATTAAGATCGTTTTGAGTGAGACTGATATTATTAAGGATTTCTTCTTTTTGCTTTGGACCACAGGATAATAAATTTGATTCCATGGCCTCAAGTTTTGATTCTAGTACTGATTGTTCTTTGTTGGAGGTCTTTTTCAGTAAGGAACAGTACTTAATAGTTTCCCCTCTAATTACACATTTGAGAGTTTCCCACCTGATATGAGGTGTAACATGTCCTTGGGGATTATTTTTTTCAAAATCACTGATCAGATTTTTAATGAGCGCTATATAATCATCATTTAGCAAAACAGAATTATTGATTTTCCAGTACCCTTTGCCCCATTCTTGTAGTCCTACTTTAATCGTTAATAAGGCAATTTTGTGATCTGACTTAATGCTTTGGCAGATGTTGGCTGATTGTACGTGCTGGCGCAGCCCACTTCAAGTAAGAAAAAAATCCAGCCTGGTGGCAGTGTGTGGTTGTGACTGATATCTCGTAAAGCTTTTCTTAAAAGGGTTAAGCTCTCTGAAAACGTCGCATAAATCAAAAACGTTAAGATATGATTTTACTTTTTCTTTGGATAATGGATTTGAGTGAGCTGGGCCCCCGTCTTTATCTAGTTTATTGTCAAGCACTAGATTCCAATCCCCGCCTAAAACCAAATCGTGTTTTGTAAAATTTACGACTGTTGAAAAAAGGGCGTCAAAAAAAGTTGGTTCGTCCTTTGTGGGTGCATAAACATTGCCGATGACAAAGACTTTGTCGTTAAATTTAATTTCGATAAGCAGTATTCTGCCTGTTTGATCAACATATGTAGCTGTTTGTTCGTATTTAAGAGATTTTTTAACTAATATCGCCACATCGTTACAATGATTAGTACCATGAGAATAAAAGATATCGCCTCCCCATTCACAATTCCACAAGTTCTCATCTGTTTGATTGGAATGAGTTTCTTGCAGAAGAATGAAGTCAAATTTCTTCAATTTAAGAAAATGAAATATCGTTTTACGTTTGAGGTTATTCCTCAACCCATTAACATTAAAGCTTACAATTGTTAACAGCATTATCAATATAGTAGCAGTGAGGAAATAAGAAAATGCTAGTTAGTGTTAACTCCAAGGTTTATGTCATGTTCAAATTCATATCCGCAAGGACATTGATAAGGGCTTTTAAGCTCTTGGTAAGTTATTCTACCACAGTTGCAGTGTACTGTGAAATGGGAACAATTAGAATTAGTACATTTGAAGTTCATTGTTTTAGGAGACAGCTTGTTAACATTTTGGCACACACAAACGATGGAATATTTTGCACATTTTAAGCACTCAAATAAATTATTGTCGAGCTGCTGTACGGGTTGAAATAGATTGCAGCACGAAAGTCGCATCATGTCTGATTTGCAGACACAGCATTCTGTATAGCGTTCATTCATCTTGACAGAAAAGCGTTGATTTGAATCCTGTTTATCACAGCAAGGACTTACCACGTATTGTTCCTCGCCGCATTCGTCACAAGTAGTTTCAGTAGAAGTTTCTTCGGTCAGAACTTTGGCATTACACGAAATGCAGGCAATCTGGCATGTAGCTCGCCACCAATCTTGAGATAATGTGGATTGCTGAATTTGACTATCGTTTTGGTTGTTTTTTTTTTGGTTTGTCCGTTGTTGGTTGTATTTCAGTAGGTAAATGCTGGTCGTTGACGAATTCAATATTAACGACTGCTTCGCTTTGATTTTCCACCTGATCCGTTTCAAGGTGGTCGGAAGTGTTGTTAAGCTGTTTACGTATTTCGATTGAGCTCGTAGTAGCTACTGAGTCAGTTTCGTTTAACTCTGATTGGGAAATCTTCCTTTTCTTTGACAAGTTAACTGGTTCGGAATGTACCTTCGTTTCAGGCAAAACTGTGTTTGATTCACCTGGTTTGTTGCGTGTAAGTGCAGGAAAATCCATTCTGATTGCTCCTGGCATTCTGATTGCACGTGGCCTGCTTCACCACAGTATTTGCAAGTAATTACCTGGCCTTGATAGGTAACATATATTTCACAACCACTAACGCGAATGTAGCTTGGAATAGGGTTGTTTTGTAGTTCAGATTTTTTCATAGTGACTATTCTCATTCCTGATCGTAAACCGTCACTATGTTTTTTATCTGTAATTTTTAGGACGGCGCCAAAATTAGCTTCCAATTCTTGTTTGATTGTTTCATTGGGCATGGAGATTGGTACCCATCCTAATAGTATGTTTGTATTAACTGGTTCATAAAGCAACAGGTTGTAAATGAATTCGATATCTTTAAGTTTAGCGTACAATTCTAGAACGTTCTCCCTGGTTTTATACGTTATGTCGATACTTCTGTTTTTCATCTCTGCTACTCCGATCAAATTTTCAGTTTTAAAGCTTATTTCTGATAACATTTGCAGTATTTCAACTCTTCTTAAGTTCGCCTTTGTTTTGAAATTCAGACATGTTGGTCTCTTTAGATTTACAGCTGTATTGCCTCGTACTTTTTGGGCAAAGGATGGCTTATAATTACCTGCCATGCTTACTCGCTCACCACTCGCTACAACTCTGAATATTAATTATGATTGATTATGACAAATTATGACAGTTTTTCGCACTGACACCTTACGGACATTTTTTTTCGCTATTCACGCGGGAGCGAAAGAGTTAATGGTTAAATGTCGCGTAGTAAGTTAGTCAGGTCAAAGGTTAAACATAGGTGGCCTTATTGATTTATTCTAAATCAAATGAAAGAAGGTAGTACATATGGCTCGTCTTACCCCAGACTTCCCTGCTTTGCGACCATATCAAATTGTTGTCCAGAAACCTGGGCTTTGTAAAAGTATTGGCTTTTTTTAAGCTACAGTAACAGTGATCTGCTTTCCAATATTTTAAAGCAAAGTTTTTACTAATAGGTTATAACCTATTTGGAGTTCTGTAACTAAGTTTAAACTACAAAATGTTCTAATTGACCACAGTGAAGTTCGTATTCAGGAAGATTAGCCCGTAAATGGTAAGTTAATTGCGACTACATGTCAGCGAGTAAATTAAGAACGGTAGCCTACTTGGCAACCGTTAAAACAATTAAAAAATAATAACTATTAGTATATTGACTTTGTGTCCCAGCTTATGTAATTATGTTTTAGCAGTGCACTTGCAGCACAGCATAACAGCAACTCTGTCAAGCTACTGGAAATTATTACTGAAGTTTATTTCAATGATTGTATTTATCTTAGTTGACAAATTGGAAAAATTTATTGCAACAGCAGTTAGTAAATCATTAGGTTGCTGCAGTACGTGTCGGGTAGTCGATAAAGATAGCACCAGGGCTGTTGAGAGAACAGTCTTGGCCCGGTATCAACATTAATATTGGGCCCTCTTTAACAAGGATCTGGTAAACTGGAGTTGTCGGGTTTTATCCAACTAGAAATGGATGAATGTTTGGCATAATTGTTCAGAAATTACTTTTTTTTCTGCACATTTTTTTTAGGTTCACTCTGATGTAAATAAGACATTGCTGTCTGGCAACTTTACCATCTAAATAATCGAATATCTTAATGCAAGGTAATAAATCAAGAAAAGTTATAATAGTATGTCTATGAAATATTATAAGGCTAAAAGTAAGTCAAAAACAAAATGTAAATAAAATGCAATGCATTATTATCAGTCACCAGTAATCGATAAGTAAAATGCAATCTTTCTGTATAAAAGAGGTAACAACAAAACATAACAGAATTGATGTGAAATGATTTTGTAAAATCTGACAAAAACAAGTTGATTTATCCATATGGGATATCTGGGTTTAAGATTTAGAGGTTTGGGGAATAAAATTATGTTATCTTTGGGAAGTTATGTGCTTTAAGAGTTACAGGAAGTAGATTTTGTGTTTCTGGCTACCGGGCTAGGAAGTATTCTGGGAGCTCAAATATTTTTGAAAAGAAGTATTTAAGCAAATATTTTGTAGCCAAAATGAAGAAAACATTTGTCATCATGTCACAAAAATATTATTCAGGTTATGCCTTTGTTTCCAAAAAAAATAGAAAGCTTAGGCCTAATTTATTGCTAACATTACGCACGACGTTTGCAAAAATTCGGGCCCGGTACCAAAGATACCCCATGTACCCTCTTGTTAACGCTCCTGTGTAGTACTGGTACCGGTATCTCAAGTGATCTCATGCATCTAAATCTACCAAAAGCCAGTTTATACGTAGCGGTACTTTATTCTAATCATATAATGCAGCAATAAATATGCTTCTATTTTGTAAAAGTTAAACAAATAACTGCTTTCTCATTTCTCTTTCAAAATAAAGCAAACTAGGCTTTCAAATGCTACTTTAGACAAATGGATGCAAATGTCGAAATCCTGAGGTTTGTAACCAGCCCCTCACTAAAAAGCCCTGGCGTTTTCGATGTGAAGATCGACTAATCTGTTCTATAAAGTGCAATTTTGCCTGTGTGTCTATCTCAACTCCTCCGATACTACTAGATGTACGAGCATGAAACTTGGAGCGATTGATCACCATCTCGAGGTGAGCGTCATAAGTGGGTTCGCGAGGTCACGATGACGTCGCAATTGAAGATAACTTTTTTAATTGCATTTCTTAACAGATGAAAATCGTTTTTGTTCAAACAAAAGCCAGCCCTCAACCTTCCAACTTCCAAAAATTTTATTGCTTTGGGGTCCAAAATAAGGTTGCAGTTAGTGCTTGATTGTATAATTTGTTCTCTATGTTTCTCGAAAACTATTCATCGTAGAAACACGATCAAAAGCATTTCTGGGAGATATTAATAAGGGTTTTTGATGAAAAACTTTACAACAATTAAAGCTGAACTAAGAATAAAACCTGCGATTCTTTTTTTAAGTATTCTCGGAATGCTTCTTTGCTTTTTTTTTCACCCTTTGAACTCGCTCAAAGATGTCATAAGGCTGCGTGGTACGATTAAAATGAAAAAAAAGGAGAAAAGCTCCATGTAGCTACGTGTAAACTTGCTGGTTACTGTTATTTCGAAACTAAATAACTGATGTGGTGCCTAGGAAAGAAGAATGATACCTTACAGTATTAAACATAGCGATTGGTCAAAAAACCTGGTTTTTAGTAGTGCAATGGCAAGTTGCAATGCTTGTGTCGCAAGTCTGAATGATTTTAATCCTCAAACGACCAAAGGGGTCAATTGACCCCTTGCAATTTATGTTTTTTGTTTACTACCATTTTTCTGCAGATAACGAGTTGATATATTTTGACATTTATTTTTTCATGCAAAAGAACGTAAAATCGCTTTGTCAAAAAAATTTTTTATTTAACGTGAAGTTATTGTCCAGTTATATACGACCATAGGGGTCAATTGACCGCTTTGTCAAAATCAGCTTAAGTGTGCTAGTAAGTGTGACGTACTGGCACTAAGCATTTCCCACAAACTAAAAGTGAACAGTTGGCGCTTTGTACTTTTGTTTTGTTCAAGTTGCACACCCGACATTTGTTTTGTTTGCAAGAGAATAAATCCTCATCAACTCCTTGGTTTATTCGCTTCAACCGTAATAAATGTGGCATTTACTGCCGCCTACTTCTCTCTACAGAGCAAAGACTTTTACCAAGTTTGATGAGAAAATCACTTCTCGTTCAGTTTGATATCGATATATCCGCACACATACAGTTTAGTTTTACAGCTTGATAACTTACACATTGTTGGCATTATCTAGCCTACTGCACTAAGCATTGTAATGATAATTGTAACTTTGACTAAATTTTATGCTAGCTTACAAAACACGTGCAGAGTCAAAAGTTCAGGTAAACAAAGCGGAGTCAAGAGTTTAAATATATTTGATAACTATACTTGACAAAGGCTCGTTCTAAATAACTATTTCCTAATTTTTGTACAAATAATACTAATAAAAAACAAATGTCTTCATCTGTGCTTTTAAAAACTAAGGGGTCAATTGAACCCTTTGGTCTTTCTTGAAAAATAAATTTCGGTCTTTCTAGGATTAACCTTTCACATACATTAATCAAATGTATCAAAGTTAAACGAATGGACATTTTTCGCCTTAGATCTTGCAGGAATCACATTGTTTCTACGTTTTTTACCATAATAACCTGGTCCATGGATTATAGTCGCCATAACTTTTAACCTATTGTAATAGCATTACTGTAAGGGCTTGACTTTGAGTTAATTTGCTTTTCCTCTAGCGGCGATTATGCCAGGACCTAGCAACATACGTGCAGCCAGAGATGTTAGGCCATACAAATAGACATACAATTTCAAAAAATTGTTGGTAGTATGCCAAATATCAAATAACTTCTTTTAGAAATTACATCGCAATCACTTTGGAGCCCCTTAACTCACAACTGTATATTTTTGCTTCCATGCAAGTGATATATACGTGTAAAATTTGTGAAATTATTGGTTCATTTTATTGTTAGCAAATCCACTCCCAAGGTACATGCTGGAAACAAGGCATATAGGGACTTCAAAAACTTTGGGAGAAATATAGTGGCTATCCGGAACCGGAAATGGCACAACTCGATGCCAGGCAAACTCAATGCCGCCGACTCGATGCCGACACCACTAGTACACCACTGGTAAACAGCAATTTGAAAGTTTAACTATATATTTTGGCATCGAGTTGGCTTGGCATTGAGTTGACCTGGCATCGAGTCGGTGGCATCGAAGCGTACCCGACCCCCGGGACCAACCCTCGTGCGTTTCTACTCAATTCCCATTAAAAACACAGTATTTTTGATTTTGAAATGACAATTGACTACGTCAAAAAAATATTAACTTTTGTCATACAGTTCTCACAACTACCCATAATCATAATCGCGACTTTGCTCATTGGGACACAGCAATTGTAATAACTTAACGGAATGAGTATCACTTATTAGTATGCTCTTACCCTGCTGCCTTTATGCCAGGACCAAGCAACATAAGTGAAGCCAGAGGCTTTAGGTCGTGTAAATAGGCATACAATTACGAAGTCGTCAGCTGGGGGTTCTTTGATTTAATCCTTAAATTCATGAAATGGGCCCCCAGAGAGCCAACGATTGGTTTTGTCTACGGCACCACACCTGTTATTGAGTTATTTGGATTGCAACTGGTTGTATTGCTCAGACAATATGTGTAGAAGATATCATGATTTTTTGGGCCTATAGATCGATAGAAAAATAAATTATGACAACAAATAGGCAACTGCCCTCTGGGTCTGAGGCGACCCATTTCATTCGTTGTTACCCTCTCTCATAACATAGCAGTTTTTCTTAAACACTTTGTTAAACTGATGCAATTGTTTCATTCCAGTCATAAAAAGCCTATATCAGCTATCGGTAATATTGCGTCATAGTTTGCTTTCTTACTTCTTATCGATCTTCATAATTTTTGTTTTCGTTTGGTAGACGGCATCAAAGAAGGTTTGCAGTTTTCTAGTTACTCATCATAATTTTAAATGGCTTGATCTTAAGCTTGTAGAATAATACTGCTGATACAGTGGTATGTATACTTCAATATGAAACAAACAACTTTTTCAGCTTTTCAAGTAGTGAAGAAAAGAAAAAATTGGCTGCGTGAAACATCTGTTGATGACGAGGTAGAGTCAAACAATTCGTAGTGTAAAAACAATCTACACCATGAAATGCATATAGTGTATGTAGGCCACACCAATAATAGATTTGGCGTGACGAGTGATCAGGATATTGCAATAGAGGATATAGAAAACATTTTCAGTTAACCTTTACGTGATGACAAAATTTTCGAGGTCAGCTCTGAAGTACATATTGGTAAATCCTAAAAACAGTGGTCAACAACTGAGTCTGCTGTCTCAAACTCGGTCCACAAACATAATTCGGGTGGGAAACTGTGGACTAAAGAAAGACACCAAACTGAACTAAAATGTTTTGAGTCTTTTTCCCGACTTGTTATTGCAGGGAACTTTGAAATTTACCAACAAGCATGGAACTGCCTGATTGCAAACGTTTGGTTGAGTGGAATCCAGGCGAGCTAACTGAGATAAAGGCATTTATTGTTCAACTTTTGCATAAGAAAACCATGTACGACGGGAGTCTGTGGAAAAATAACCTGATATTTTTCCGGATTTCAAGCCAGCAAAACACACGAAGATGGCTCGTCATTGTTTGGCTTTGAAAAAAATACAACGATAGTGTCGCAAGTTCCAAAAAAGATCAGAAGCGTATTACGTAGTGTTAATCTTGCAGCAGAAATAAACGAAAATGAAAAGGAGAAAGAATCAAAATGAAAACGAAGAAGATGTCACTATAGCATATCTTACAGAAAAGAGTCATGCACCTGAAAGAAGTGTCAAAAACTGTGTGTGTGTGTGTGGAGCGCAATAAACTAAAACTATTTTAGTTGAATGTTCAATTGAATGCGAGATATTAAAATGAGCTTTAATAAATTCAGTAAAATGTGTATCAATTAAGTTATGATAAAGATACATGCGAACTTAAGTTATCAACATAGCTAAATTTAGACTGTAACGCTATTATTTATTGCCAACGAAAATACACCAACGTAATAAATCTGCTTAAAATTGATTTTAAAAACCGTGATATCGTTCAAACATGTAACAAAACTGACTAAAATAATAAAAGAAACGGGTTCCTAGGGACCCATTTCATCCACAAACGTCGGTAAAATATTTTATGCATTTAAAGATTAATACGTAATTCCTGAAAATACATAATGTATCAATCACTTTGACGTTGTCCCGCAATGTTGAACTTACGCAGTAAGCCTATGCTGATAACAGGGCAAGCAAAACATAGCCAGCGGCTCCAGGCTCCATGTTACGACTGAGCACAACCCCCTATTTTTTTAATCGATTTCATTTTCAAAAAACGGTATTTTTGTTTCGAAGTAGCATATGGCTGAGTCACAACACATAAGCTTTTTACTGCTGTTTTCACAACTGCCCATTGGGTAAAGTCGGCTTGGCTGGCTGAACCGACATTCTTGACCTCGACTTTACTGGGTGCCGTGCGGGCGACACCGGCAGAGCCGGCGAGAGGCCTCTACGGTTGTCCTACAAGTATACTTGATGGCCTCAAAAGAACTGGAACACAATTTACATTTTTATTTATTCAACACCTTTTTTAACAAACTTTACGACTTCATAAAATTCTTACCAGAACATTTTTGCGCTAGTTCCAATCAACTGCTTAATATTACTTATAAAATGCTATAGCAGGCTATGGGTTTAAAAAGTTAAAGTTGTGTTGCGATCAAGCGTGTCTAGTTTTTGGAGATGAAGAGGAGCTTAATATGTCATCAAAAGCGCACAAAACATTTTTTAGAGGCAAAGAGAGCTAATTCATCATAACTTTGTTTCTACAAAAATGCTTCTCGAGTAACTTAACATCAGTCGTATAATTTTTAACATCATGTTTATAATATAGCATATACACTAAACATATTTTCAGCCAAAAATGACTGATATTTTTAATTCCTACTCTTTGATAAGACAATAAGTTAGGCGCCGCCCATTGTATGTAAGGCATAATGTCATTTCGTCTTATATGTGTTTCCCTAAAGCATAAATCTACTCTGGACGATATAATATTTCGATATTAGCAGCACAAAGCCGTGCAACATATCACCCGCAGGCCATCAAACCGCGGCCTGTACCACACATGTGGCTTGTGGCTTTCCTAGCACACAAACTTTATTAAAAAGAGTTAAAACAACAATTTTGGCAAAGAATTTACAAAACCAGCCTAAAATAGGCAAAACGTCTCTTTAAAAAGCTGATCCTCCAAATAAAAAGCCATCGATAACGAAAAATATACGTTGACTAGTTAGTTAAATCAATGGAATATTTAGAAGAAAAAAGCTAGTCAAAGTGTAGCATTAGATATTATTTGATTGTCTGGCCTTCAGCATTACTCGAAAGATACGTCTTGGCCCATTGTGATAAACACAGTTTACCTCCTGTAATACAACAACTCCGCGACGCGATGACCGACGTGATGGCGTAGCGGTTGCAGTGTCCTCTTTGCAGTCGGTAGACCTGGGGTTCATTCCCCTTGTCGAGTCATACCAAAAGGCTTAAAAAAATGGTATCCACAGCTTCCCTGCTTGACGCTCGGTATTAAGGGGAGGCTGTTGAGAACAAGCCGGCAAGTTGGCTTGTTGTGTCTTTCGGTAAGTCATTAACGAAACGCCTCCACCTTTATGCGGAATAGAGGTGCCCCAGACATTTCGGAAATAGCAACTCCCAAGCGAGTGCGGACGTTCCGTCCAAAATATAGCGATACAATTTACTTTTTCGTAAATGGAGGATAAATATTGCAAATAAAAAAACAAGTAAATGCGACAGTTGAGATGCAGTAGCAATTGCCCATCATCGCTACTGCATCTCTCTACGAACAAAAAAAGAAAACAAAAAAGTAACTAACACAAGTTTTGATGCAAAAAATAGTTCATATTACAATATGAAGAGTCTTTAGCATAAGAAGCAGTTCACATTTTAGGGAACAGTTTACCTCCTGTAGTATAACAAGTAAATGCGACAATTAAGATGCAGTAGCGATTGCTTCGCATTAGCAAAATGACGGCTTGGCGAGGATACCACTGACAATATGCCAACTCATCAGAAGATCTGCTCCTGTGACCGAGCTGGTGTTAGATCTACAACAGGATTTTTTTGTTTGGGCTTACTCCACTGGCCTGTACATGAAAAAGATGATTTACACAGCAGTAAAACTATTTGCTTATAACCAAGGTGGAAATACAACTAACCCACAATTGGAACCCTGACAGATACTACTGCAACTGCTCAGACCAACCCTAGTAGTAGACCAATCGCAACTAAGAAGTTACTGCAATTTTCCAACAACTCTGTAATTCCTAACCTGAGCCTAGTAATCTACACATCTTTACTAAAGCGCTTGTGCTTTCTCGTCGCTCAGGCTGCATTTTCTTGCCTTGGCTGCAACGGACACGCTATACAACCAAAACGGGCAAATAAAGCCTAATTTGACGTACTAGTTTAACATAAAACTAAAACATATCCCTAAACCTAACTTTAACCTTAACTTTAACTTAATTCTAATCTTAACCTTAACCCTGAACGTTGATCAGCGCTGGGGATTATCCTGTTTTAGTAGAATCTAAGCCTATACAATACTTTCCATGAATATCCGCTTTTTAGTTTCTTCTACAGACACGATCTTTTAATACATATCTATTAAAATTGGCAGAACTGATAAAACTTCGTGCAGCACTTATGGTCCTCAGCTTACTTAAACTTTTAATTTCATTTTGCCGTGTGTTGCTGCTGACTCGTAACACCTTTTTCTCTTCGGTAAGCCTTTTTCCTTTCTACGGTTTTGATCCAGGTTGAGAAAAGTTGTTTGGCTTCTGGAGTTCTATGGTCTTTCCTTATGTTTCTATCCCACAGAAGGGATCGGGTGACAGCATTGATAAGACGCTGGGTCATCGCTAATCGTGGAAAGCTTTATATTTCTACGCCCAGCAGTTTTGGAGCAGTTAAAATATTCATACTCTGCTCGACGGCAAACAGAATTTTATTAAAACAAATGAATCGCTTGTTGGTTCTGATTTGCGTTCAAAATCGCACTACGATAAAAATTAAATTTATAAGCAACATGTAATTAGTAATGCATTAATGTGTCGTCATTGATATTTTTGCACCTCACAGCAAAGATCATTTGTGCCAAGTTCGCGTCCTCATGCATGACAGTTTTGGGGAGTTAAATATTTTCCCTCTCTCAAATACTGCTCATCCAAACCAGCTTTGCCTATTCATACATGCTTCTGACAGTACTTCGCAATGTCAGTTGGTTAATCTAATTTTTTAAATAAGAATAAAAACAAAAATTGTGCAAATGAAAATGCAGCTACAGCATGTATTACTTCTGCTAGATATTATAAACCCTTGAAGGATCATAAGATTCTAATTCATAAAATTTAAGACAATTCCTTAATTGTTTGGTAACAACAAAATTACAATGAATTTCAGAAAAATGGCTATCACGTCGTAATGGTATAACAATTAACAATCATGCAACATATACAGTACCGGAAAAAAGTTTAGAAAGATTTTTTGAAAAGCCGACAAAACGCAAAAATGACACATTTTTATGTTTTTTTTTATTGAACGTAACAATACGGGAAACAAACATCATGCACCTCCAACATGGTCCAAATTACAGCAGTTGCCCTAGTGTTTAGTATGGTAACCTTTGTTTTTAATGACCTTTTGAATGCGGCTTGGCATGGAATCTGTAAGGTTTTTGCAAACATTTTTATCAATATCTTTGGACCAAATCTCTTTAATGATCCGCTTTAGCTCATCCATAGTTGTTGGAATTGATGTAGAAACTTTCTTTTCTATCAGTGTCCATAAATTTTCAATGGGATTGAGGTCAGGAGAATTTCCTGGCCATTTGAGCACTCTGACATTTTTGGTTTGAAACCAATTTATGACGGATTTGGCTTTATGGCACGGTCCAGAGTCTTGTTGAAATGTTGTGCATCGGTGAATGCTCATGAAATTCAGTAGATGATCATTTAGGACACTAATATACCGTGAGGCATTCATTGTTTGTCCTTTTGGCACAAAATAAAGACCACCTTGGCCTTTGCTGGAAAAGCACCACCACACCATGGCCGATGGGGGTGCTTAACGGTTGGTTGGAGGTACCGTGAGTTTACTAGTGAAGATCCAAGATGTCTGCGGACAAAGGGTTTGTAGGAAGCAAACTGTATGAAGGTGGATTTGTCTGAAAACATCACTTTCTGCCAGCCTTCACTTGTCCAGTCTTTGTACCGGCTGCAAAATTCAAGCCTTTGCTGGGCCATTCTTGGTGTAATCAGGGGTTTCTTCAGAGGTTTGCAGGCAGGAAGTTTAAAATCTTTATGCAAACGGTTTCTGATCGTTCTTGTAGTCACCCTACTCAGCTCTTGCATAGATCTTTTTATTTCTGATGAAGAAATAAATGGTTGCCTTAGGCAGAGCCGTTTGATTTTGCAGTCCGTCCTGAGAGTGGTGGTACGGGGTATGCCACTTCTTTTCAAGGGAGAAAGAATGAGGTTTTCCTTGTTTCTCTGTAATATTCGACTAACGGATGCTTCAGAGAGTTTCAATTGTTTTGAAATATCAACATTTTTGTAGCCTTCTTCTGTTGAAAGGATGACGTTGCTTTTTAAAGCATTTGAAATTTGAGGCAATTTTCCCATTTTCACAACAAATTTTGAAAATCAATCCTATGCTATCAAAAACCGTATCAAATGTAAAACATATTACCATTATTTGCTGAAAAATACAAAGAATAGTAGTTTAGTCAACACAAGACACAATAAGCAATAAGCATTTCTCTGTAAAATTGTTGTAAACTGACTTTATCATGAAAAGTTCATCAAAATAAAAATTTTTCTAAACTTTTTTCCGGTACTGTATGTTACATTATCCCTCAAAGGGATATAAAAATCACAAAAACATTTTCTTGCATTGTTTCTTTAAAATAAGCACCAATCTTTGAAATATTTACGGCCTGACAACCCTGACATGAGACACTGACGTGCCACATCAATATTGACCAAGAAAAGTTAATCAGTAGCCTAATTGGTTCAAGAAAAATTAGTCCTATAGCTATTTTTTGAAAAATCTTTTATTGATATTTTTTAGATGTCAATTTCATCATCGTCATGGATCCAACCAGTGAGAATCCTAACTGTCCTGGTCCTGGCCAATCTTACTCCCAACATCAACGAGATTTTGTTGCAAAGTAAAGCTACGTTTTTGTTGCTTGTAACTAATTTTCTAAAGCATGACTAGTTTACAGAGTTCGGTGGCACGCATTAAACATATGATTGAGTTAGCAGATAAGATATTGTGAAGTGTGCATGAAACCAGCTGCCAGTTCGCAATGCTAAGGGTCCGACTGATCAATTTCAAGGAGGGGAGGATATGTAAATCAACCTATCAAAATAAACCAAATCCATATGGATAAATTTACCAAGATAAAGTAAAGTAAGCTTTCATGTTGTCGCGCGTTTATAAATCCCGAAATAAGTATCATTTAAAGGTAGTTTTCACAATCACTTTAAAATTTATTTCTTAGTATCCGGAAACATTTGATATAAAAAACCCAACAATGAATAAGGAAGGAAGCTTTACGTTTCAAATTTTAAGTCAAAGGAATTGCAACGGCGGAATTTTGATTGGTGGATATTAAACCAACGATTAAACAAATATAGTTTACGAATTTTTTTCATAGAATTTTTGAAGGCCAGTGCAACTAGGTTTCCTTTACCCTCGCTTTTTAATAAAACGTTTTTTACTCTTCATCCTTTATTACACTAAGGTCATTTACGCTTGCTCATTTTTGTGTACATTAGCATGGTCACTACATGTACGTAGCTCAACATCGTTTTTGCAAAGCTTTGGTTTGGTGTTTCCACTTACTGTACACCATCTGGTGTATGATGTCGCTTTTCGGTGTGCTGTCGTCTCATACTCGCTCGTCGTTATTTTGTTGAGCTGCATAGCATTGACTAATATTTATAAACTAGCCGGCTCTGCCGGCGTCGCCCGATTAGTAATGACGGGGTTTAGCATTTCGGTTCAACCAGTTGCGCCGGTTTGACGCATGGGGTTTTTGTGTGAGCAATAGAGAAAAGTGAAATTATTTTTATCACTTTCAAAATTCTTGCACTCAAAATTGTGATCGTCATATTGTCTTAATCATGACTAGCAATGTTCACAAAGAATCTTGCCTTAAGCTATTGTTAAAATTAATACTTGTGAGAGAGAAGGGATTGTACATATCAAAACTGATTGCAGCGACAAATTGGTGGTTGCTTTCACAATTAAAGAAACAACTATTCATTGGTAAGCCTATTTTCCGATGTGGTGGTGCTGCCACTTTCCTATTTATATTTGTGGTATTAAGTTCCTAATTTGGCTGCGCTATTTGTCTTATTTCCGGCATAGCGACACAAGCGGCTTTTACAATTTGTAAAATTGTATATAGAGAGCACTCTCTAAATCCAGTTTTACAAATTGTTATTGTTATGGTTTTATGTTGATTTTTTCTCAAACTTGGGATTTTATTACAATGGTATGGAGTAAGGACAAAAATGACATAAATGCCTTAACATGTAGTATATCAGCAAAAGAAAAAATCTTTGCTTTATAATACATACAACGGCGTCGACGGAAGAGCTCCCATCAGTAACGTCGGATCGAGAGTGTCGGTTTAGTCGGCCAAGCCGGATCCTCCTATCAGGCTCTTGTGTGAAGAGTTAAAGAAAGTTTATGCGTTTTCTGCACATTAGATTTTTACGACTTTTTGTGCTCCTTTTCCTAATAGAATATCTCGTTTTAAAATCCTGGCTATGCTTTAGGTCTATGAGCTCTATTCATTGCTGACACGAACCCAAGGAAACCTTGCGATTTCCGTAGTTTGGAAGTAAAGATCACATTTCTGATACTAAGCTATTCTAAATCAAAATAGAAAAAATTTCTTTCGTGTGATGCGATTTCACACAGTCGCTGGCCACGCTTTATGTAGCATGTTCTTTTCTCCCAGCTTGACGTGCCCTGGGGGTAAAAAGAGTCCTTGCTTTTCCCCAAATTTTTGGTTTGATCTTGGTAGCTCAATAAAGCTATTATAAAACAAAATACCAATAATCTCTTCCCTGCGGTGCGATTTAACACAGTGACGTTGTTAACTTTATTTTCGCCTCAAACTTTTTCAAGTTCCTGCTAGCTACGTACCGGTATTATGATTCATATTCGTCTTTCCTTGCTTAGTTATGATCATGGAAGTTAAATAAGTGGTTGCTTTTCCCAAATTTTCAGGTTTGATTCCGGTAGCTCTATTAAGCTATTACCAAGCAAAATAGAAAACATTTTTCTCCTAAGTATAGTGCGATTTTACCCCGACAGGGCACATTTCTACCCGTGCCAATTTAAAAGGTATCAATTAATGCAGCTGCGCCAGCTTCACAGTACAAAAACTTATGAGAGCAACAAAGAAATGATTTAGTAACATTCCCTTGTTTGGATTAATGTTTGTGACATTAACACTTTGACTGCTAAGGGCTAGTTATTTTGTCCATTATTTTACATTTTATACGTTAAAGGCATGATAACTTGTCTATCAGGCATGTCTAAATTCGATAATTTTAGCGCCGTGTAGATTGTCTTGTTTCGATCAAACAGGAAAAAAGAAAGTCAGGCATTTTGCCGATACATTGAATGCTTTTTTTTCGTTAATTGTAGAATTACGAGAGCATTTCTTGAGTCGGGTTATCATTTTTATAACTTTTAGATGTGAAGTTTTAGCTGGTTAAGTTTTAAATTTTGAAGAAAAGTTTCTAAGAGTAAAGGTTTTTAAGTGTTGTATTTTCTTTTTCATAGAGATTTTAATAAAATTATGGCTTCTAAGAGAAAATATAAATTGATCGATTTAGTAGATGATACAGATCTTTTGGACCTTTTCGAGAATGAACTTATTGATGATGAGACAAAAGCAAGCGCTTTGGCGAACAGCAAGAAAAAAGCCGTAGTCAATGTGTTAAGATTTTTGCCTACGCTATTTGCTTTAATTCGGCCATAGCTAAAACGGGGCTATGGCTTTACTTTAAGTCATATAACCTATTGCAATAGGTGCCTATTACGCTTTTTTGCAACAAAAACATTTCCTCTTAATCCAATGTTACAGATTGTTTTGTTATTGTTCAATTTTGATCTTTTCTTAAATTTGGGACTTTAATTTGGACTTAATTTCTTAAATTTGGAAATTTTGGACTTTTTTGGATTACATTTAACTTTGCCCCTAATCCAGACCTCCCTACTTCTAAATGAAGATTAGTGTTTTGTACCGATATCCTTGCAATTACAAACATCAGTAATCGGCTTTACTATTTCTGTTCGCTATCAAAATGATTGTGGATAATTTTGCTGCGTACTGCTGTTCTCAATATGCAGTGGCAAGCACTGCGATGGCATATAACATTATGACTCACAATGCGTTTTGAGCCATTGTTATTAGGATCGCTACTTACCACTTTTTCATTGCTGTAGGCAAATCAATATGAAGTAACGTCTCGACTGCATTCATGTTCCTTGGCTCTGGCATGAACGCCGCCATGCAAAGAGCAAACTAATTCGAAATGGAGCACTCACAATTGAGTTGTGGCAGTAGCGTGGGCCTGCAATAATAATGTTGAGCTTAAGAACATCCAATCAGCTGGCTGCTGCGGCAGCCTCACCAATTGCAAAGGAAATTGCTTGAATATTTAGATCATATGTAGCTCGACACTTACATTTTGTTGCAAACCATAAGAAAGGATCATCTATACTCTCTCGTCTTTTTCTTGGGTGATCACCAAGTGTTTTGTTTGGGGTAGGCTCAGAGACGTAGCAGCCGCCCCCCAAACCCCCCAATTGGGGGGGCCCAGGCCAACTTTGGGGGCCAAGTTAGTCTGAAATTGCTTTTTGGCTACGTGACTATTTTCAGTTCAGCAGACTTGTTTACAACCGATTTACACTGTAGGAAGAAATTGGCTTGTGACATCATAAGTGAATGCAACGTCATTTTATCTCGCAGAATCTAGAATATTTCGATTGATTTTCTGGTAGAATCTTGAATATTTGATTGACGTAACAATGCCGTTGTTACGCAACAATCATAGAATGGTCTGGAATTCTGTTTAGCTATAAATACCGGGACAATATATATATACACTGCAGAGTGCAGATAAAGTATTTTATTGACATTGTATAGAATGAAACGTTCAAAAAGTGGTGCTCAAAAGAGAAAAGAAGCAGCCACTGATCGAGATGAGTAGTATGTAATATTACTTTTGATCTGTTTTTTGTGGCGCGCTGTGGCGCTCTACGTCATTTCCGAACGTGGTAATACATGAACTTGAAGGCCATTGTAAACACGTGTAAACAAAAGACAACGTGTACTTGTAAACAAATGACAACGTGTACTTGTAAACAAACGACAACGTGTACTTGTAAACAAATGACAACGTGTACTTGTAAACAAATGACAACGTGTACTTGTAAACAAATGACAACGTGTACTTGTAAACAAATGACCACGTGTACCAAGTTGTAAACAACTTAAACAAATGTCAATACAACTTGTAAATAAAACTTGATTTAATGGCACCCCTCTTGAGAATACTGTCACTTCAATATTAACTGCATTTTGAACATATGGCCTGTAAGATAGCTAGAAATCTATCGCGAAAATATAAACATTGGGGCGTGAAAGTCTCAACCAATCACAAGCGGAGGCTGAATCACGACTATCAACAAAAAACTGATGCCAACGGAAGCTAGAAAGCTCCGAGGTGGTCACGTTTCTAACGACTTGAAAAGCCAATACAAACAATTTTCGGAGTTGATCACGTTCTCTTACGTCTTGAAAAGATAAACAATTTTTAGCAATGAGCGAATAAATATTTTTAACTGCATTACAGCAATGTTTTTATTTCACCATTGTTTTTATTACGCAATTCTCAAAAACTTTCTCGTTTCACCATATGGTGTTGGTTATAAAAACGCAAGCAGAAATCAAAACATACATTCGAAAATGGAGAAAATTTGTGAGATTTGTGACAAGACCTTCACGAGAGCGAGGGATCTTAAAAGACACGTTGCAACTGTTCACCAAAATGCTGAGGTGCATTGTGAGAAGTGCTTTAAAAAGTTTAACCGCAAAGATGCTATGAAGAGGCATCAAGAAAAATGCTGTATTTGTCGTCTGTGTGGTGTCGACTTCTCAAACTCCCTCGAGCTAGCGAGACATCACTGCGCAGAGAGAAGCGATTCGAAGGCAAAACCACACAAAAAAAGAACTGATTCCAGGTAAGTGAATTGAAATCTCTCAACATTGCGCTGTGTGTAATGCATGCGTTATTTAGCATTCCAAAACAATCTGTGGAGAAGAGAAGCGGCTCGACACCAAAACCTCAGAAAAGAAGAGCTGATCCCAGGTAACTGAATGTGAAATTTCTCAACATCGCCCTGTGTTCATTGCGTGTTTTATGCAGCATTCCAAGGCAATACGCGGAGGAAGAAGAACCACCAGCGATTGAAAATGAAGAGTTAAGGTAAGCATTTCCCAGATTCTTCCTTAGACTGCTCTAATGCTCTCTTCCTCAACAGGAATTTTATTCGGGAGAAATGGACCCAAATTCGGACAAGAAGCATCATCAGACCTATACAGGATATATATAATTTCTTTCTTAACTCCAACATAAATGATTTACTACACCAAATTCTTAGTACTATCATGAGTAACCAAAATTCGCGCTTTAAAATTAATTATAGTTTTGGTTACATTTTGAAAAATATTGAATCTGACACGCTTCGATTTTTTCATCCATCCTATAATAATCATTGTGTGTTGAATACGGCGAAGTTGATCAGTAACAGTGAGGAAATGGCACGTTTTTTAGAGACTGTCTCAGAACACGATTTTGAAAATTTCGATAGACCTGATACAAAGTGGCGATATTTGTCTACCACCAATATTACTTTTTATGTAAACAAGTTGAGAAAAACAGTAATTGGAAGTTCTGATTCACTCCCTGATTTTATTATCAATAATCATGGTTTGCATAGTTTAATTGCAGATGTTTGTGGAACTCTTTATAGGGATTATTTATGCGTTTTTCGCTGTTTGAGTTTGTTTTTTGGTTTTCACTTGAACAATTTAGAAGCTGACACTCAAACAAAATTTCGTTTATACTGTCGCAAACAACAAATTTCAGCTTCTAGTTTTCAAGGGGTATGTTTACATGATCTTCTTTTTGTGGAGGATCTCTTCAAAATTAATGTGATGGTGTATGAGCTAGCAGAATTTGAAAATGAAACAGTTTGCCGTCTTATACAAAATTCACGAAAAATTTATCCTAAAACTATGAAGCTCAATCTTTTTGAAAACCATTTTAGCTACATTTTTCATTTTGAGGAGTATTCTAGCGTTTTTCAATGTCTAAAATGTGATGTTTTATGGTACAATCAAAGGAATTTCAACCAGCATATTAAACACTGTCAAGGGCAAGTAAAATACACGTATAAAGGAGGAGTTTTTAGACTTACCCCCACCATTTTTGAAGAATTGCTAGAGCTCGATATTCCTGTCCCCAAAAGTGATCGATTTTACCCCTATTTCTCGGTGTATGATTTCGAATGTATTCTTTCAAAGGAAAATCTACCCCCCAATACTTCTCTCCTTGAACATCAAGCCAAACATATCCCTCTCAGCTGCTCTCTTTGCTCCAATATTCCCGGTTTCAGATCCCCAACCTGCTACATTTCCGAGGGTGATTCTCTCAAATTGGTTGAGAAGGTAATTGAATATTTAGAGCAAATGGCATCTGCAGCATTCGATTTGTTGAAAACAAAATATGAATATGTGTTTGATGCTCTGTCTGTCAGCGAAAACGTCAAAAGCGAAAAGCTGAAGCTGAAATTTGAAAAATTCTTAAAAAACCACATTGTTCTTGGTTTCAACTCCGGATCCTATGATCTTAATTTAATTAAAAAACAGCTGATTCGAGTGCTTTTACCGAAATTAGACTTTGTGATCAAGAGAAGCAATCATTTTATGTGCATTAAGACAGAAACGTTAAGGTTTTTAGACATCAAAAATTACATTGCCCAGGATTTTCAAACGATAAATTCATCAAAGCTTATGACGTCAGTCAAACTAAATTTTTCTTTCCCTACGAGTACGTGGATAGTCTTGAAAAACTAAACCATACCCTCCCCAATCACGAAGCATTCTATAGCAATCTAAAAGAAAGCAACATCTCACTGGAGGACTACCAAACAGTAGTCAGAAAATGGCAGGAGGAGAACTGGACCTCTCTTCGCGATTTACTGCTCTATTACAATAACCTTGATGTACAGCCATTCGTGGAAGCTGTGGAAAAATGTGTGGGGTTTTATTAAAGTAAAGGGTTGGACTTATTTAAGGAATCGTTTAGTGTCAGCGGAATAACAAAAAGATTTTTATTTAATCAAACAACAGTAGATTGTTTCTTTTCTCTGATTGACAAGAAAAACGCAGATCTTCATCAGCTCATGCTGGATCAGTTGGTGGGGGGCCCAAGCTTAGTGTTTAAAAGATTAGCCATCAAAAACGAAACTTTCATTAAAAGTCATCTATACCCCAACCCAAAAATTTGCCAGATTATTCGCGGTTACGACGTTAATGCCCTTTACCTATGGGCCCTATCTCAAACACTTCCGGTGGGGTATTTCGTGAGATATAAAGAGGAGGAAAGATACCATCCAAAGACTCCACACAAATTTGGATTAGCCTCCTATCAGTGGTTAAGCTGGATTGCTGCGACTGAGGGTAAATTCATCGAGCACGATTTCAATGTTGGTGAGCGTCGTCTTACCTCTAGAAATCTTCCAGTAGATGGATTTTGTGAAGAGACTCGAGAGGCTTTCGAGTTTTTCGGCTGTTGGTGGCACGGATGCGAAAGATGTCAAAATCCAGGAGGAGTGAACTCAGTAAACGGGAAAACCTTCCAAGAGCTGCGCCAAAACACGGAAGAGAAAATAAAACTACTAGAGGATTGTGGTTTTCGTGTTCAATTCATTTGGGAATGTCAGTGGAAGCGGTTATCTTTGGAGGAGGATGTGATCTCCTTCACCAAAACGTTGAAATCCGTCAGACCTAGACGCCGCCTATCCTACCAAAAAATTTTAAAAGGGGTTCAAAGTGGTGAGTTATTTGGTTTTGTTTTAGTGGATATTTACACTCCTAACCACCTGAAACAGCTCTTTAACGAATTTCCTCCTATCTTTAAAAATGTTATGGTTGGAAGAGAGGATGTTGGAGAGTTGATGAAGAGATTTGCGGAGGAGAACGGGCTCTTAAAAAAACCAAGAAGGATGCTGATATCTAGCTATTTTGGTGAGAAAATCCTACTGACCACACCTTTAGCAAAATGGTATCTTGACCATGGGTTAGTAATTACCAAGATTTATGAGTTTGTGGAATTTACCCCTGAAAAGCCTTTTGAAAAGTTTTCCCGGGATGTGAGCAATGGAAGAAGGATTGGAGATGTTGACTCCTCCAGGAAGATGTTAGCGAACACATGGAAGCTGATAGGCAATAGCGGATATTCATCATCCCTCTTGAGAAAAGACCGGTATAAAACTATTTCTTATCACGATCAGTCCACTGTAGATAAAGCCATAAACTCCCCCAGGTTTGTGAATCTAGATTTGGTGGACAATGATCTCTATGAGGTAAAAAGTCTTAAAAAACACGTCACATTCGATCTCCCTCTTCAAATTGGTTGGTATGTCTACTCCTGGGCAAAATTGAAGATGTTGGAATTTGTTTATGACTGCATCAAAAAATATCTTCCGGATCACTGCTACGAATTTATTGAAATGGATACCGACTCGCTATATCTCTCTCTTTGTAGCAACTCTCTGGATGATGTGGTGAAACCAGAACTGAGAGAAGAATTTTTTCAAAACTACAACTATTTCTTTCCTAGTTTAGCTTGCGAACTCCACAAAAAAGAGTTCATCAAGACCCGGGTTCAAAATGTAGAGTGGGTACAAAAAGATTGTTGTAAAGCTCGCGAAATATTTGATAAACGGACACCGGGGCTGTTGAAACTGGAGTTCTTTGGGACTAAGATGCTGGCTTTGGCGCCGAAAACATACATTAGCGAAAAAGAGGTTCTTCAGGGGGGTGAAAGCGACAACAATCACACAATTAAAAAAGCTTGCAAAGGTCTATCTACAAAATTAAATAAATTTAACTTCGAGACCTATTTAGATGTTCTCGAAACAAAACGCAGTGGTGTAGGGGTCAACAAATGTTTTGTATGTAAAAACCACCAAGTTTTCACCTACACTCAAAAAAGAAGTGGGTTAGGGTTTTTTTACGGAAAGCGTAAAGTTCTGGGAGACGGGATTTCAACAACTCCTCTTGATCTTTAATTTACACTTATTCTCTCCTAGATTTATTGTGAATGTTTGAAGTTAATTTGTGTCTTCTTCTGTTTTATGCTCAATAAAATTTATGTCTTATACTATTCTCGTTTGATGGAAAACAAGCTATTCTTACGAGCGTCAGTTAATCGAGAACGACCTGAAGTAACCCTCAACCGTAGTAAAGTTTGTTGATAAAGTTAATCAGCGATGCGTTAATCGTAGTAAAATTACGCATTGAATCAGTGAAGCACAACGTCTCTCTTAGTCGTGTGCTGATGAAGGAAGTCAGCGATGCGTGACGCTAGCTCAGTAAACTTCGCGTCGAATTAGCACTTCCTATCTACAAGTAACTAGTCGATCTAAACCGATGACGTCAGACACATCAGCGATGTGCGACACTGCTTCTAGCAAAATACAGACGAATTAGCACTTCCTATCTACAAGTAACTAGTCGATCTAAACCGATGACGTCACACGCATCAGCGATGCGCGATGCTGCTTCTAGCAAAATACAGTCGAATCAGCTTATTACAAGTCTTTCTACCTACAAGTAACTAGTCGATCTAAACCGATGACGTCACACGCATCAGCAATGCGCGACGCCGCTTCTAGCAAAATACAGCCGAATCAGCTTATTGTATGAAAAGAGAAGAGATGAAACTGGCAAGTTGTTGCAAATTTCACTAGTGTAATAACTGCTCTAAGCGGACGGCGGGAACGTAAAGCAGTTTCCACCCAGTAATATCCTACATACCTTGCAATCATCCTGGATCGGAGTCTAACATACAGAAACCAATTACACACACTAAAACAAAAGGTCTTCCCAAGTGGCGCTGGTGAAAACCTCCACTACAGCGCTTGTATTTACACCAACTGAGATTGTACCCCTGTGTGGTGTCAAAGCACCCACACAAAAACACTAGACGTATCATTAAACGAAGCAACGCGACTCGTCTCTGACTGCATCCGCCCCACCCTGTGAATTTTTTACCACCACTCTTGGGGAATACAAACACCAAGCTGTCACCGGAAAAACTCTGTCAACACTTATACTACAAATCAGATAACACTGACTATCTTCTACACAACATCTTGTACAGCAAAACCACTCCCAAAAGATTTAAATCTCGCAAATCTCTTCGCCTATTTCTGGAATCAATCGCTTACTAGTCGAAGCTAGCTCTAGTGAAATACGAGAGCTTGTTTCCTTAGTCGATCTAAACCGACGACGTCACACACATCAGCGATGCCTAGTCGAAGCTAGCTCTAGTGAAATACGAGAGCTTGTTTCTTTAGTCGATCTAAACCGATGACGTCACACACATCAGCGATGCGCGACACTAGTTTTAGTGAAATATGAGTCGAATCAGCTTGTTTCTTTAGTCGATGTAAACCGATGACGTCACGTGCATTTGCAAGCGATAACTGAAGCAGTCTTATTCAAGTATTGTTGAACTGTTTATCATCCGATTAAATAACACAATCAAAGATACAATTCGCTTTCTCGTAAATGGAGGATAAAAATGGCAAATAAAAAACCATCAGATCTGAAATAAAAAACACATCATTAGTCTAACGTCACAGACTAGTTGTTGAACTCCTTAGTCTGAGTAAAACATTCATCGCAGCTGAAATTCAGTCTAGCTGCTGAACTCTGTAGTCTGAATAAAACTCATCACAGCTGAAAAAAGATATCATTAGTGACCGACTAGTTGTTGGTGAGCTCTTTAATCTGAACAAATAAACAACAAACTCACTTCAATTTCGACGTAGGGGATGTCCACTCTCCCCCCTACGCTTGCTAAGCACCTGAAGTGGTGCCGTCTCATTGTGTTTCTCCGCTTGAATTTTTTCCCGCAAATCTGACATCTGAAAATATTGTGCTTAGTCTTGGTTTCGTAATAGCGAATTTTTCAACTTACTCATACGGGATCTTGAAATGCTCCACCCGTCGGTGTTGGTGGACAGCATTTTCGCTATGAAAAGGTTTTAGACAGATTCCACACTTAAACATTCTGTAAAATAAAACAGTTAGTGAAAATAACAACATACCTCTGTCATCTTACTCACGTTTTGCTTGATTTTATGAATTTTTTAGATTTTGAGAGTGTTTTTATAACCTCCACGTTTTCCGGTAGCTGTCTCTGCAGAAAAAAGCTTTACAGATTTCCTGCCTGACGACCACAGCTGTTGAAAATAGCTAGATAGAAGTTATAACTCTAAGAAGCAAACACAACCATGTTTATGGGCCTACAAAATCCTCGTACTGAGTACACCTTTCGAAAAAAGATTAGGGTTATAAATACTAAAACCTTTGCACTGTCTTCAATATTTCAAAATGTTCCATATTCAGAATTCTGTTTCCGTGCTCATTTCCGGTCCTAGCAATTCCGGCAAGACCTTTTTTGTGAGTAAGTTTATTAAAAACCGCAATCGTTTAATGAGCCCACCACCAGAACGTATTATTTGGTGTTATACTTTATGGCAAAAAGCTTACGACGAGATCGAAGCAGATTTTATTCAGGGGGTCCCCGATTTTGACTATTTTGACGGGCGACCGGCCATATTAGTTTTAGACGACCTCATGGGGCAGGATCTGGAGAAGGTGACCAAATACTTCACACGGGGCAGTCATCATCTCAATGTGACAGTCTTTTACCTCGTGCAGAATCTTTTTTTCTGGGGGATCAGAACAATCTCCCTAAACTCTCAGATTGTGGTTCTGTTTAAAAATCCACAAGACAGTCAGCAAGTCTCATTTTTCGCTCGTCAGTCCTACGCAAAACATATTAAAGAAATCGAAGCTATTTTCTCAGATGCTACAAGAGCCCCACACGGATACCTTCTACTCGATTTCCGCTCTGAAACCCCTGACCAACTTCGAATTCGCACTGGTATATTCCCAGAAGATCAGCAGTTCGTGTATGTCTTGACATGACAACGAGACTAAAAAAGAACTACCCAACTTTGAAACTACTCCACAAAGCAAAACCTAAATTTGTAAAAGCAGTCATTAATAACTCTCCGCCGGATTTTATTCATTGTTTAGCGGATTGTTGTCATAATCTTTTAAAAGGTAATATTCAGATCACAAAACAACACAAAAAAAGACTTGAACCATATAAAGAAACTCTTCGAAAGCTGACAAAGCCTATCAGTGTCAATCGGAAGCGGAAGTTAATCCAAAGAGGCGGTTTCTTAACTACTCTGTTTTCTGCTGTGATTCCTGTCCTTGGTGGTTTGGTAGGCTCTCTTGTGAAAAAATGAAGAAAATGATTTTAGTAGACCCTAACTCTTACAGGAAACCAATGCAGAAAGAGATGTCTAAACTTGATGAAGAAATGAATCAAATTTTGAACTCTGATCTGGAGGAGAGTGAGAAGATCAAGCAATACAACCAAGTTCTTCAAAAATATTTATCATTAAAAGAGAGAACCATAAATCCGCGGTTGGTGTTGGAGGAGGAAGAAAAACCTATCCCAGCAAAAGATATTTTGAAAGGGTTCACCAAGAAAAACCTAATCCAAGCCAAGAAGCTTTTGGAGTCGATTGAGAACAACAGCTCTGCTTCGTGGAATTCAAGAGGAGAATTAATTTTTGATAAAACTCCTATTCCTCAAAGCAATATTAAAAAACTAATAACAGATAAAATCAAAAAAGAGACCAAACCATCACCCGGCTCTGAGCAGTTTCGCTCCCTAGTTTGGGAGAGTTTGTAATTCTTCACAATATTTCTGAATGTAAAGAACACAGTTGTTAAGACAAACACCTAAGATTTCAAAGAAATGCAACCTATTATGTCGAAGCTTTAAACCCTGAACAAATATAATAAAACACTCTATCGATAGATCTTAATTGTAGCTGTCAAAACGTGTTGAAAGAGAAAAGCTATAGAATATTCTAGTAAAAGGTGTGGTTGCCGCTAGCTCTTTTTTGGAATTGTGCTGATTCAGTTTTAGCTGTTGGAATTGTGCTGATTCACTTTAGCAGTTGGAGTTACAGAGTTGTGTCAAGTTAAATCTCGTTTGAAGTAATATTAACAGCTGCTTGTTTTAGATTCTAGTAACATGGTTTTAAACAATGTCAAAGAATTGCTACAGCCATGACAATATACTACTTTCAACTGTTTACACAAAAAGAATCATTGCAGTAAAAGAATTTACTCAACCAAGAAGAAAATTCGGTTGTATGTACCTGATCAGGAATGAAGTGCTCTCTGCTTTGAAAAACTCTGCCATGAGGATACAGAGAAAGGTTGAACTGCAATACTCTTAACAATTTTTGGGTTTCCATGGGTTGTAATAGTTCAGTTGTTTTTATCATCTGTGCTCTATAAATTATTTACTGTATTTCAAACATGTTTGTTGTCGTGCAATAGAGAGTTTGCATTTGGTGTTGGAGAATTGTGAATCGTTGCAAATGTAACAGAGAAACCCTAATGTACTCTCTTAGTTTGTGTGTCTAGGAGTGTTAACATTTTGAATTGGTTTTTATCATTGCATCACAAATAATCTGTTTTGTTAGTGTTTTGGGATTGTAAGATTTAATCATCATTGCAAATGTAACAGAGAAACTCTCTTAGTTTGTGTGTCTAGGAGTGTTAACAGTTTGTCATTGCAACTCATCTGTGTTCTCTGAATAATTTACTTCAAACATGTTTGTAACCACTCACATGCTATGTGAAGTATAGATGATAGAGAAATCTTTTGAGGCAAATGTAGTGTTATTTCACTTGAAACAAATGTTAAGGAAAAAATTTTTGAAATATAAATCCTCTCTATAGAAAAATGTTACCATTTGCTGTGTGACACTGAAAGCACTCACCATCTCAAGATGTATGTAACTTTACCTAGCAATTCTTCACCTGATTATTACCCAGAAAATAAGATTTCAGACTACATTGTTCATTTACCCAAAGAGTTGCAACTTCCAGGGTCTTGGGAGGTGGGGTTGGCAGAAATTTAGTTTAATCATTCGTGGTATAATGTTGATACAACGAGCTATTGGGTCATCTATCAAAGAGGTGAGATCCAGATTAAATCAAAACTGCCGTCTGGGTATTACCAAGAACCAAAACAATTAATTCGTTTATTGCTGAATCAAATGAAGCATGATTTCCAAGCGAAGAATGAGGAGCTCATAGAGAATGGTACTTTGACAAACCCAATCGATTTTTTATTAGATTTGCGGTATAATGAGAATTCACAATTAGTTCAATTGAATAAAAGGAATAACTCTTCCGCTCCTACTAGAGTAGATAATGATGGAGTGGCGAGGCCATCGGTTTTGGTTCATTTAGCCCCTTTTCTAACCGAAATGTTGGGGTTTGCAGAGAGTACATTCCATAATGTTGGTATTTTTCGCTCTGAGCGCGTGGTGGATATGAATCCAATAAACAATATTTATGTGTATTGCGATGTCATTGAGAATCATATTGTGGGTCACACCCTCGCTCCGTTATTGGGGGTTATAGCAAGTCAGGGAAAACCCGGCTCCGTTATTAGTAAAAGATATGACAAATTGCAATATCAACCAGTAATGAAAAAGTCTTTCTCAGAAATTCAAATTAATCTTCGTGACGACCAAGGGAACTCGATTCGGTTTCGTAAGGGGCGGGTCATTGTTACCCTCCATTTTTGAAGGAAGAAGTTGAGTCAGTTATAAAAGAAGGTAAAACGGTATAAAATTAAAAACAATCCATCAGCTCTGAGATTGGTTATGGGAGAGTTTGCTAGTTACTACTCTTTAAAAAAACCTCAATCCTTTTCTGGAGTGGTTAAATTTCAAAAAGCTTTAAAAAAACCGGTAAAAAAATGGTTGGAAACTCAGGATGTGTATACGCTTTTTAAACCAGCAAGAAAAAAATATCAAAGAAGGAAAACAATAGCCCCTTATTCAGACTTCCAACATCAGGCTGATCTAGCAGATTTTTCGCTTTTGAAAAAGAGTAACGACGGAAATCAATTTCTTCTCATTGTCATAGACGTTTTTAGCAGATTCGCTTATTGTGAGCCGGTGAAAAGTAAAAAATCGACAGCTGTTATTCAAGCTTTTGAAAATATTTACCGTCGTGCTCCCAACCCTGTCTATCTACAAACCGACCGCGGAACCGAATTTACCAACAAAGCGTTAGAAAAATGGTTGAGACAGCAAAACATTTCACTTTTTCAGACATATAATTTTGACACCAAAGCAGCTCTTGCTGAAAGATTAATTAGGACTTTGAAAACGAAGCTTTGGCGATATTTTAAAGCTAATAATACGTTCAAATACGTCGATGTCTTGGACGACTTGATGTTTTCTTATAATAACAGCTATCACAGAACAATAAAAACCACTCCTTCAGCTGCTAGACGGGAAGATCAGCAAACCCTGTGGATTCGCCAATACGGAGATGCAGAGAAAAAGAAACCAAAATTATCTGAAAACGATTTTGTACGTGTGAGTTTGATAAAAAACCTTTTTAGAAAGGGTTATGAACAAAACTGGTCAAAGGAGTTATTCATCGTACAGAAAGCTCTTCCGGAAACCCACCGTATTATAGATTAAAAGATCTTAGCGGTGAACCCATTATGGGAACGTTTTATGAAAAAGAGTTGCAGTTGTCTATAAAAGATAATAAAATTTACGAATTCGACAGCATTTTAAAGAAGCGTAAGAGACGAGGGAGAGTGGAGTTTCTAGTGAGTTGGTCGGGGTACCCAGAAAAATATAATTCTTGGATTACAGAGAAAGATCTTATAAATTATGGGTGATTGGTCTTTTTGTGGTAAAGACATCCCTAAAAGCGAAATTGTGTTTTTCTCGCAGATTATTGCAATTTATTTTGTGGTTGGGTTTAGCATCTACAACATCACTACTGGAAACGAGAACATTAATCTCTGGATTTCGCTGTTATCTAGCTGTTTAGGGTATCTACTACCATCACCAGTAATCAAAAGAAGAAAGAATGCTTTTTATCAAACTCCGAGCTCTAGTCAAATATCAAAGCAATCAGAGAGTCTTACAACGAATACGTGATGGGGACAACACTTGAAAAAATTAACTATAGACCGGTTAAAAGAAAACAACATCTTGTGCTTACACATTACTTTCGCAGACCTTGTTGGAGAACGTTAACAGCATGAGACCACGATATTGTTGTAACCCTCAACTGTATGAAGATTATTATCTCTCCCAGACCGGAAAGGGATATTTCTCCGGTTCGCAAAGACAGTTAGGGTATGGGTTAGGAAACATCTTTGCCTCTTTAGGTCGATCGGTTTTACCGCTTGTAAAGCGAGGAGCTAAATCCATAGGTAAGAACCTGTCTTACCTATGGATTTAGCTCCTCGCTTTACAATTCTGGAAGGTAAGAACCTCAAACAAGCTGCTCTGAACAGAACAAAAGAGACCGGTTCTAATTTACTACGAAAAGTAACCACGTTTCCGGGGGAACGGAAAAGAATAAAAAAAACCACAAAAAGAAAAAAGAAATCCTCTTCAAAAGCGAAAAGAGTCAAGACAGATATATTCAGTTAAGATGGCGAGTCTGATTCATACAGAGTCGTGTGAATCGATTAAAGAGGAGCTGGATTTATTCTCTGTCCCTCCCTCTCAAACTTCTTTGGAACAAGGAAAATACGTTCAATACAATCCTGTCTCTATTTTATCAAATAATGGTCCTATCGAATTCCTCATTCCAGGAGAAAACAGCTCCTACATCGATCTTTCGAATACTTTACTACATGTTCGCGCGAAGATTAAAAAACAAGACGGATCAGTTTTAGGGAATGATAGCAACGTTGCTCCTGTGTGCAATTTCTTGCACGCTTTATGGTCTCAATGTGATTTATATTTGAATGGGGTTTTAGTTACCCATGCATCCAACACATACCCTTATCGAGCTTATATCGAAACGCTTTTAAGTTTTGGGGAGGAAGCTAAAAAATCTCAACTAAGTTGTTCTCTTTGGTATGGAGACACAGCAAGCAAATTTGACTCTTCAACCAATGCAAATAAAGGATTCCAAAAACGGAAAGAGTTAGCATCCGGCAGCAAAGAACTGGATATGATTGGTAAACTCCACTAAGATTTATGCTTCCAGAACCGCTATCTCTTAAGCGGAGTGGAGGTGAAGCTGCGGCTGAACAGATCGAAAGATGTTTTTTGTTTGATGGGGTCAGGAGATTACATGGTTGAACTTACGAATGCTTCTCTTTATTGTCGGAAAGCGGTGCCTAGTGACGCGGTCCAACTCAGTCACATTCGAGCCCTACAAAAGTCTTCTGCAAAATATCCCATTCGAAGAGTAGAGGTAAAAAGCTTTACAGTCCCACGTGGTACTTATTCCATCTCGAAAGAGAATCTTTTTCTAGGACAGTTACCGCGGCGGATAGTTTTCGGTTTGGTTGAAAATGAAGCCTTCAACGGAGCTATTGGAAAGAATCCTTTCAACTTCAAGCACTGCTCAGTCAATTTTGTTTCTTTGTACAGAGATGGGGAGCAAATACCGGCCAATCCTCTGCAATTAAACTACAGTCAAAACCGCTATATTCGAAGTTTTTTGTCGCTCTTCACTGACTCTGGTCTTTACTACAACGACTCCGGAAACGTAATCTCTCGTGATTCCTTCCCTCTCGGTCATTCTTTGTATGCGATAGACCTTACGCTGGATTTATCCGCTTCCTGTTCTCATTTCCAACTGATAAAAACTGGAAACATTCGTCTGGAGTTGCACTTCTCTACTCCTCCTACAGAAACAATGAATGTCATCATTCACGCGGGATTTGACAACCTACTTCAAATCGATAGAGATAGAAACGTTTTAGCTGATTACTGATGGATACACTGCAGATTGAGAGGATATTAAAAAATGACTCCTGCGCAAAAAAGATTTTTAAAGGTGTTTATCCTAAAGATCAACTATCTACTGTGGAGTATCCTGGGAGTTATGTTGTTAATACCGATCCAAGCACCGCCCCTGGAGAACACTGGGTTGCTATGTTTTTCAACAATCAGAGATCTGCTGAATTTTTCGATAGCTATGGTCTACATCCAATTGTTTATGGTTTGACGGATTTTTTAGATTCACACTCCTCATCCTGGACCTACAACTCGAAGACCCTACAAAGCTTGATATCTGAAGTTTGTGGACATTATACCGTGTACTATATCTTATTTCGCTCGCGTGGTTGCTCTTTAACCGAGATATTGACTCATTTCTCCGATAATGTTAGTGTAAATGATAAAACTGTTGAGCGTTTTGTTGAGAATTTATTGAAATTGTAACCGCTTTACGTGTAATAAACAGAATTGAATACAATCGAGTGTCTTTATTATACAATATAAATACGATTCACATCCAAAATAATCACGCGGCATATGGGACATTCCTTTGAATAAAGCTTTGTTGTACAAGCTAAACATCCGAAACAGTGAGAGCACGGCATGGTTAAAGCATTAATTCTCGCATCAAAACACACTTTGCATACAAGTTCTTGAGATGTGTCACACTCTTTTGCTTCAGTTAGGGGGGTTATGGTCGGTTCTTCATTTTCAACTGGAGGGTTTCTCGTTAGTGTTGGATCTGCTACTTCTTCAGGAGTAGCAAAACCAAATCTCGTTCCCGATAAAAACTTCTCTTCTGGGATGCGAAAGCTGTTGTGTTGGGTGATGAATTCAGATCCAAACGTTCTCTCTAGATACGCACACGCGGACCAGTATTTCGCGTGCTCAATTTCTGGGATGTCGCTATCAGACCACTGATAAAGAGAAAGCCCACATTGAAAGCATATTGCTCGATCATCGCTACCTCTGTATAAAAATCCAGCTTTAGCCATTCGTTCAAGACTTAAATTATCGACTCGGTGAGGCCAGTTGTTGGTGAAGGTTAAGATTCGCGATTCTTCAGATTCGAAAGAAGGGCACAACATTTTTTAAACAATTTTACTCAAATCTAAAGACGATTACACATGTTAAAATCACACATTTATTGTTTTATGTTAAGTGGAGATGGTTTTCTCTTCTTTTGATAAAGTTCAGTGCTTCTAGGCAGACTACTTGAGCGTTTTTTCTTCCCAGCTGTGTGTTTCAAGGTTTTCACAAGAGCGGCTAACTCCTTACTGATACCGCAGTTTTCATTTCTAATGATGAATCCGGATGATCGATCTTGTAGATGTTGAAAATATTTCTCGGGTGAAAAGATAGCTTCCACTTTAAATCTGATAAGAAAGTTTTCTACAGCCGCCTCTTTTTTGAAAATCTCCAACCGCGTTTTCACTTCACAAACATCACCGTATTGACAGTCCGCTGAGAAAACGACTATGACATATGGTCTGGCGTCTGTTGGGCCTTTGAAAGCCACAAAAGGCAGGCCATCGAACATATGTATACACACTTGAATAAGCTGATCGGTTGAAAAGAGAGTTTTTCCTCTTGAGACAGTCAGCACACCTTTTCTCAACATCTCACCGTCTGCGGGTATTGATTTTCCTTCTTTGTCAATGTCGAGGAAGATTTTTCGTATTTTTCTTGCTTCTTCTGGATGTTTTCTTGCACGCCTCAACAACGCTGTTTGCTCCACCAACTCTTCATAACATGGGGAGTGCGTAGTTGTAGTATCGATATTCTCCGCTCGCTCTTCATAATCGTCAGCATTTGAAGTGTGTGTTTCACCACAGTTTTCCATTTTTCTTCTTCTGATTTTCTTGCTAAAAACACGGTTTATATACACAACAGCTAGCACAAAAAAAGAATCATTATACTTGTCTGGACTTGTCTTATTCTATCAAACAATTGTGCAATAAAACATTGGTGAAATAAAAACATTGGTGTAATGCAGTTAAAAATATTTATTCGCTCATTGCTAAAAATTGTTTATCTTTTCAAGAGAACGTGATCAACTCCGAAAAATTGTTTGTATTGGCTTTTCAAGTCGTTAGAAACGTGACCACCTCGGAGCTTTCTAGCTTCCGTTGGCATCAGTTTTTGTTGATAGTCGTGATTCAGCCTCCGCTTGTGATTGGTTGAGACTTTCACGCCCCAATGTTTATGTGATAGATTTCTAGCTATCTTACAGACCATATGTTCAAAATGCAGTTAATATCGAAGTGACGGTATTTTCAAGAGGGGTGCCCACAAATCAAGTTTTATTTACAAGTTGTATTGACATTTGTTTACAAGTTGGTACACGTTGACATTTGTTTACAAGTACACGTTGTCGTTTGTTTACAAGTACACGTTGTCATTTGTTTACAAGTACACGTTGTCTTTTGTTTACACGTGTTTACAATGGCCTTCAAGTTCATGTATCACCACGTTCGGAAATGACGTAGCGCGCCACAGCGCGCCACAAAAAACAGATCAAAAGTAATATTACATACTACTGAGATGCTGTAGCGAAATTGCCCAAGATGACAAATTTTTTCAAGATTACTGAGCAGAGTAGACCTGGCACTAGTACCGAGAAGGATGAAGGAAACTATAGTGTACAAAAAAAAGAAGACTATGACCATCAGCAGTCCCGTAACACTCCAACTTCGGGCCCCCCCCAAAGTAAGCGCAAGAGCCCCTGTGCACAGGTCATATCACTTTAGAGGTGTAAAATTGAAAATCTGCATTAAGAAAATACACCACAATTTGTACATAAGTAAACAGGCTAATGTCAGAATAAAGCATGCCGATACCGAAGGTGCAAGTCATAAAAAATTCGGCACCGATGCCAGAGTTCAGTAGGACATTTATGCAGACACTGCGAAACGAAAGCAATGACACTGAAAAACACGAAAAAGTTATAAAAACACAGTATCATTTAAATAGTCTGGAGCGAACCTTTTTGTTCGCAAATGCTGTTATGACATTGTCATAATCAAGAGATCGGGCGCAGTCATTTTCGATTGACAACATGGCTAATGAAGATAGTCTGCTGTCTGTCATAGACGTTCTATTAAAAGTTTTGATCAGTTTCAATTTGCTGAAGCTTCTTTTAGCGCTGGCAACAGTCACGGGGCAAGTTAGTAAGATTCGAAGTGCGATGTACACATTCGGATACAATTCAAATAAATGAGTCTTTAGAAGATAGTTCAGAAAGTCTTGAGCCGTATTGAGATTGCGTTTTTTTTTGTAAAATTAAAACAAACCGCTGTAGCTCAGCGCTCATTTCATCAGAATCAATGTCACCGAACTTTTTTTGGAACTCTTTACAGCAAGTAAGAAGAGCATTTTCTTGTTGCACAAGCAAAAGTTTGTCTCGTGTGTACAAAAACGAAAAGGCGGAAGAAACCTCACGTAACAAATTAAAGCGCTCCTTTATTGACATAATAGCCTGGTCTACTAATGGATAGAAAAAGTTGCTTTTAAATTTCAGTTCAGGAGTAGCTCGTTGTTCCTCTTCACCTTGGTAATCAAACAATCTTCTTTTCTTTCCACTTCTTGACGGAGGAAAAGAAGGATCAATATCCAATTCCTGTGCTATTTCAACAGCAGATGTTGCGGCACTGTCATAACCCGTTGTGCGATAGTTTTGCAAAAACTTTTCAGTTGCCTGGATTTCCGTTTCCATTGTATGAAGGGAGACTCCGTACGATTGAAGAATCTTGCTTGCTTTATTGACTTGGAATAGGATATCATACCAAATAAACACCGACAAAAGAAAACTCCATTTTGATAAATGAGCTATCAACAATTTTGTTTCTGAGGCAGCTCTTCCATCTTTTCTTTCTATGGAAATGGCTTCCAAGTCTTTCAGTGCCAGCAACACCTCTTTTAAATTGTATCGAAGAGGTTTGATGCATTTAATTCTGCTTTCCCAACGAGTATCAGATTGTGACTTTATGGACAGCTCCACATGTTTCTTCAAAATTTCCCAACGCTGAGCAGAGGAAGAAAACAGCACATACAACCTTGTAAGTACTCCAAAAAATGTCAATGCTTCCGTCGATGAATTAGCACTGTCAACAACAACTAAGTTAAGGGTATGGTTTGCACAGGGCACGTAAACAGCTTTGGGATTGATGTCTAGCATTTTTGCTTGGACCCCAGAATGTTTTCCTTTCATGTTAGCACCATTATCATATGACTGACCTCGACAATCAGACAATTCGAGTTGCAGTTCGGTCGCTTTTTCTAAGAAAGCGTCCAACAAGCCTTTCCCAGTACTGTCACTTATTCTCAAGTAGCCAAAAAATGTTTCTTTAACAACAGCAGCTTCTTCATTACATAGTACATAACGGAGAATGACAGACATTTGTTCATGATGTGACATATCTGGAGTGCAGTCCAAAATTATAGAAAAATATTTTACCAATTTCAATTGCTGTAAATTTTCTTTTTCAACTTCTGTCGCTAGCAATTCAATTAGTTCATTTTGTATGGTAGGACTCAAATAGTGATCTTTAGTGTTTTTATTCTTGATTCTGTCTTGAAGCTCTTTTAGGATCGGATCTCTTCTTGCCAAAAGCTCAAATATACCCAGAAAATTTCCATTGTGAGGAGATCCTAAGACTTCTTCAGATCCTCTAAAAGCAAGATTCCTTTCCGATAGAAACAAGGCAATGTCTCTCTAAAACATTTCTCCAAAAACGTCTTTCATTGAAAAAAATATTCATCTCGCGTTTGTCGATAGTGGATGAATTTCTTATCCCTTCAGCTAGCAACATCCATTGACTGCAGCATTCTTGGTGGGAAATGCCGTTTTCATGGTCTTTCAGTTTTTTCGAAAAACCCTCCCATGTATTTATACCACTACAAAAGGGGCTTAGTGTTTTTCCAAATAGCTTAGAACAAAAGCAAAAAACTTAATCTGATTCCCCAGAATAAACTAGCCACGACCGTGAAACACTTTCACCATTAGGTAACACACGTTTATAATGGTTGGAGGAAAAACGTCGCCTTGGAGTTGTGTTATTATATGGAAAATTCATTATTAGTTGATGTGGTCCACGCTTTACTATATCACATCGTTGAGCATCAGAAATACTTTCAGGCCATTTACATGGGTCATCAGGGATAGGGGTAAATTGAGATTCAGATATTTTTGATATTGAAGGTTGCGTATTGGCAGGTAAATCACAACTTACATTTTCTGGAAAAACATTCTGGGGTCCAAGCAAAAATGCTAGACATCAATCCCAAAGCTGTTTACGTGCCCTGTGCAAACCATACCCTTAACTTAGTTGTTGTTGACAGTGCTAATTCATCGACGGAAGCATTGACATATTTTGGAGTACTTACAAGGTTGTATGTGCTGTTTTCTTCCTCTGCTCAGCGTTGGGAAATTTTGAAGAAACATGTGGAGCTGTCCATAAAGTCACAATCTGATACTCGTTGGGAAAGCAGAATTAAATGCATCAAACCTCTTCGATACAATTTAAAAGAGGTGTTGCTAGCACTGAAAGACTTGGAAGCCATTTCCATAGAAAGAAAAGATGGAAGAGCTGCCTCAGAAACAAAATCGTTGATAGCTCATTTATCAAAATGGAGTTTTCTTTTGTCGTTGTTTATTTGGTATGATATCCTATTCCAAGTCAATAAAACAAGCAAGATTCTTCAATCGTACGGAGTCTCCCTTCATACAATGGAAACGGAAATCCAGGCAACTGAAAAGTTTTTGCAAAACTATCGCACAACGGGTTATGACAGTGCCGCAACATCTGCTGTTGAAATAGCACAGGAATTGGATATTGATCCTTCTTTTCCTCCGTCAAGAAGTGGAAAGAAAAGAAGATTGTTTGATTACCAAGGTGAAGAGGAACAACGAGCTACTCCTGAACTGAAATTTAAAAGCAACTTTTTCTATCCATTAGTAGACCAGGCTATTATGTCAATAAAGGAGCGCTTTAATTTGTTACGTGAGGTTTCTTCCGCCTTTTCGTTTTTGTACACACGAGACAAACTTTTGCTTGTGCAACAAGAAAATGCTCTTCTTACTTGCTGTAAAGAGTTCCAAAAAAAGTTCGGTGACATTGATTCTGATGAAATGAGCGCTGAGCTACAGCGGTTTGTTTTAATTTTACAAAAAAAACGCAATCTCAATACGGCTCAAGACTTTCTGAACTATCTTCTAAAGACTCATTTATTTGAATTTTATCCGAATGTGTACATCGCACTTCGAATCTTACTAACTTGCCCCGTGACTGTTGCCAGCGCTGAAAGAAGCTTCAGCAAATTGAAACTGATCAAAACTTTTAATAGAACGTCTATGACAGACAGCAGACTATCTTCATTAGCCATGTTGTCAATCGAAAATGACTGCGCCCGATCTCTTGATTATGACAATGTCATAACAGCATTTGCGAACAAAAAGGTTCGCTCCAGACTATTTAAATGATACTGTGTTTTTATAACTTTTTCGTGTTTTTCAGTGTCATTGCTTTCATTTCGCAGTGTCTGCATAAATGTCCTACTGAACTCTGGCATCGGTGCCGAATTTTTTATGACTTGCACCTTCGGTGTCGGCATGCTTTATTCTGACATTAGCCTGTTTACTTATGTACAAATTGTGGTGTATTTTCTTAATGCAGATTTTCAATTTTACACCTCTAAAGTGATATGACCTGTGCGCAGGGGCTCTTGCGCTTACTTTGGGGGGGGCCCAAAGTTGGAGTGCTACGGGACTGGGTAGGCTACATATTAAAATTTGCAGACTTCATTTTTCGATAAATCTTTTTGAATAATTTGATTGATAATGCCAAAGACCATTCTAACAAGAAAGAAAAGCCAAAATGTACTAAAGGACTTAGTTTTTTTAGAAATTGCAGTTTTGTGAAATGCAGGCAACAAAATTTTGCGTTTTTTTTTAACCGTTTTAAGCGTTTTTTTTTACATTTCATAAACATTTGGAAACTCTAGTTTTTGATAAATATTTTTGAAAACTTCAAGAGATAATGCAAAAGAACCATGCTTATGAGGAAAAGTAGTCAAAATGTACCAAAGAACTAACTTTGATTTAACAATTGCAAGTTTTGCAAGAGGCCAGGGATGCACTTAGCAAACTGCAGACAGTGACACTGTTTCGACCTATCAGGTCTCTTCAGTGCAGTTGGTGACCAATAAGAAGCTATATATAATAGCTTCTTATTGGTCACCAACTGCACTGAAGAGACCTGATAGGTCGAAACAGTGTCACTGTCTGCAATTGCAAGTTTGTTAGGTCAAGTAGGATAATTGTTTAACTAAAAATGAAACATGGCGTATGGCAACCAAGTTTTGATCACTCATCATAAACTAATCCTTAGCCCTAAGTAAGTTGAGTCATATATTGCTGGAAAGCAAATTTCCTAAGCTTTCAAAAGACAGTAATTGTTAGTACTTTACTATAACTTTTCGTATTAAAGCTATCTGTTTTTACTGTGCTTACCACTTTTTAGGAGGGGTAAAAAGTACATTACATGTCTTAAAGTTAAGTTTTTTCAGTATAACAACAACGATTAATTGTCCATATTATACGCTTTCGGAATTGCATTGAAATAACCGCTAATTTGTTGAAAACAATTTGAAAATCAGAAGAGAAATGAGGTCACAAATCAGTTTTTCAGTAAACTGATTTTGCAAAATGTTGCAATTTTTAAAAACATCTTCATATCATGACCTGTGGTAGCCTAAAATTAGTGGTAATCGTACGGGGCTTATTACGACATCGTAGCGCCGGTTTTAAGCGCGCAAGTGAAATAGAGAAGAAAAATGCTTACATATCTTAAAGTGCTCAAATAAAGAAAAGCTTGTAGCACTGTCAAATAGGCAATAATTGTTGTAGAGTGGTTTTTGTCCAAAGAATCTTATTAATATCTTCCGAAAAAACGTTTAATCGCATTTCTGCGATGAGTACTTTTTGAGAAAGAACAAAAGACAAATCGTTCAATGAACCGTTGATTGTGACGTCATTTTAGACCCCAAGCAATAAAAGTTTTTGTAACGTGGTAAGTCGAAAGCTGGTTTTCTTTTGAGCAAAAAGCAATTTTCCTCTGTCAAGTAATGCAAATTTTAAAAAAGTTGGTTCGTGACGTCATCATGACATGATCAATCGTGGCAAGTTTGATGCTTTTACTGATAGCAGTTTCAGAGGACTTAAAACAGACACACAGAATTGCGCTTTATATAATAGAAGATATATTTTAGATATATAGGAAGGTAGTTGGCATGAGACAATGTAGATAAGGCAAAGAGCATAGGGCGTAGACATGGGCAAATGGCTTGGCGCAATGGGCGTAAAGGAATCAGCAAGGTCCAGTGGTCATGAGTGAATGGCCGAGAGGGCAATTAGTTTGGGTCATAGGGCAGTCAATAGGGGCCATGAGAACATGAAAAAAGTCCTAGAACTATGTCAAATAACACCTTAAATAATTGAATTGCAATATTGTTAGAGGACATAAAATAATCAAGTAATAACCTAAAATAAAATTTTTGTCTGTTTTCGATCCATTCTCTATCTAATTGGATGAGTTTATTGGTGTGTTCTCAGTGTCTCTACTCATGGCTTTTGTTTGCTACGCTGTTAGCTCACTTGCAAAGCAAGAATTACTTTTTTGCAATGCCTTGGATACCTGTAGGCTTACAGAGACAACAGAAGTAATTGAAAAAGTTAACTATTTTTTTTTAAAGAAAATGGTATTGCCGAGTAAAATTAGTGTGGTGTGTGGATTAATGGTGCTTAGCGATGCTTAGGTCCAAAAGTGGATTTTGAACACTTGGGCATTGAAAGGCTCCCAACGGTGTGTTCACGTATTGCTCCATTCACTTAAAAGTTTCACCTTCCAAAATTTTACCCGGTGGTCAAAAATGTACTTAACATCGCTGTAAAAATAGTAAATTTTGTGAAAACCAGTGCTTTACATACACGTCTGCTCCAAAAACTTTCCGAAGACATAAAATCTGAATGAAAAAAGGTTTAGTATCACACGAAGATTGTGACTTTCGCAATGGAACGCTTTATACAGAACATTTGAGAGCAAAAAGTTTTTTTTTAAATCATGTAAAACTGAGTTAGCAGTTCACTTTACTAACTCAAATTTAATTGCTTGTTTGGCATACTTGTTGGACATCTTGATTTTTTGAACATTCTGGATTTGAAAATGCTGGGGAAAGCAAAAAATATTATTCATTTTGTAGCCGTGGCTATTACTTTTTTGAAAAATTGTCCAACAGGAGACGTAACGTTCAGAAAGGCTATTTTACGATGTTCAGCAATCTGGCCAGTATTTCTGAGTTAGACGATGCGCTTATAACCGATATTGCTCAACATCTTGTGGAGCTGGAAAACGAATTCAAATCAAATTTTTCTGAAATTAGTGAACATAACCCATCGCTTGCAAAAAGTCCGTTTCGGTTTCGCATTGTGAAAGTAGCAGACAAATCGCAACAACAACAACAACAACAACTTTTATTTCGTTCAAATAAACGTACGAGATTTGAACAGGACAGTGAAAGATCACTAGTGATCATCTAGTCAAACTGCCCTTTCTTGCATCACAATTACTTATAGTATAACAGCAAAAGCGTAAGACACAAAGCAAAAGCATATGTACAGCTAAGCTACAGCAAAACTATGTACATCTGGCCAGAGTAAAACTAGTATCACATATACATCAGGCCAGAACAAAAGTACCACTACTACTACTTTGTGTAGTAGCTCTATTATATATATGATTAACGTGGTATCAGAGATTGCAATATTAGTATTGCTTTAATAATAAACTTGAGTAATATTTAGTGAAACTATGCCAAGACAGAGATTTGTTTGAAAGTGGAATTTTGTTCCAAATTTTTACTCCATGAAAATTAAAAGAAGATTGCCCAAGACCAATAGATTTACCTGAAAACGACTCTAGCTCTAGAGATCTGTTAGAAGCGTAGCCAGTTGCGAATTTCCGGTTATGTGTGACATCATCATATTTAGAAATATGCATAACTGCTCTAAAAAAGTTATTGCCATTCAGTTTTACATGGCCATGCCAATCTTCCTTTTCAATACTTGTAAAAATAAAATACCCGCAGTGCCACCTTTTTTACGCTAAACAAGATATTCACTGTGCTCCATTGTCAACAAAGTCAAGAATTTCGAACTTTGTTGCCAAAGTGGAAGAACATCAATCTCATCAAAGTAAATTGTTAGAAGCCATTTCGTCTTTCTTTGCGTCTTTTCTTCCTCTTCTTCTAAGAAGCTATTTTTTGCTTTTATAGTGCAAAAAATATCTTGTGCTCATACCGGTAACAATGGTCGTAAAATTTTTCAAAATTTTATTGAACATAGTAAGCCGCAAACCGTGTTTAAATAAATATTTGGGCCACGGATTAAAAAGTTTAAAAACCATTGGACTAAGATGTTAGTTGTTGACTTCAATTTTGACTTCATGGCGTCACTGATGCTTGATTAATATGAATGACTGCACTCTATTGTGCATCAGCAGATGTATTTGAAGCTTCACAATAACTAAACTAGCGCCATATTAAAACTTATAACTCAAAAATTTTGATGTGATAGAAAAAAGCTGATTAAAGATTTGAGTTTAACGGTCTTTCATTACTCTAGTGCAGTTATGCACTTGCTTGCAACATAATGGTGTTAATAGTGTTGTTAAACTATAACTATGTCCGCAATGAAATAAATCGCTTGATATCAAAGTACACAAATACATATATAGTATTTAGGTGGTACACATATAGTATATAGGTGGTACACCTTTGGCCAAAAAAAGCTACTTTGCCCAAAGCCTTAGTAACGCCTTTATCAGCGCCGTACACATTAAAAAGGAAGAGCTAAAGTGAACAAATTCTTCTATCACGAAGATTCAGATATGCAGGGCAATGCGATAGCCGGTTTGTTCAGCAAACATCTCAACGACTATAGGTTCACATAAAACAGCATATTTCTAAATGGCTGAAACACCAATTGACTCATCCACCCCCATCTCAACCTGACAGGTAGTGCTAATGAAATGACACTAAACTGGACTATAATTACGCTATTTATCAGCATCTGTTTAAAACGAACATTACACATCAACCTCCAACAAGTGATTTTCCATCCTTGCTGCGGCGCAGTGCTTCCCAATTCGTTTTTTCACCCCGCACTCCATTAAATTAATGAAGCCAATCTCGCATCCCTTGTTTTATACCTGAGTATTTCTAAGAAAAAATTAAAAGCACGTACAATAACAATGTAGAAAAGAGATCCGGCCTTTATGTGGCTCACAACGGGGGAAAAAGGTAGCTTTTAACAACGCAATCACACAAAATAAAAAAGTAAGTAAACAAAGAAATTAATAAAACAAACTGAGTATGAAACGGTGTTTAGGTTCCTTGACTTTTCTCTTGTATGCGCTTTGCAAATATCTGTTCGAAATGCGGAACCTTGCGAGATAATGCGATAAGTAGATCATTTTCGGGGTCCAGGGCATTGCGGTATTTATTCTTGAGGTAAAGTAGAGATGAAAATCCCAATTCACATAGCCAAGCGGTAGCAAATGGAACCAAAACTTGCAATGCTCTCTTTGCCAAAGTTGGATACCCAGTTTGAATGCTGCACCAAAAAGTTTCGAGTAAACTGGACTCATAAAGCAGCTTCATCGATTGGCATGCTTGCATCTCTATCAAATGTTTCTCATCTTCCTCATCATCTCCCATCTTCTCCAATTTGAAAGAAAAGGGGTTGACGATCCATCAAATGAGTCTTTCAGCCCTTCCAGGTGCTAACTGATTTCTGCCTTGATATTTTCTTCCAAATCCAAGTTGTTGTATTCCGGAATGACTTTGTCTAGCAAGGAAAATTAGCGAAATCTTTCTGCATGACAAGCGGACTCCACAACAACAGTTCCTGTCTGAAAGCACGCGACAAGTCAAAAGCGGTCACAATATTTACTTTCTTTCCCTGCATCGAAAGAGTTAGGTGATTCAGATGTTGGAAGAATCAGCCAGATATGCCAATGTTAAAGCAAAGTTAGGAGATTCGAAGGTATGCACTAGAGAACATTTTGTTCTTCCAGAAACTGATTGATTTTCAATCTGCGCTCAAAAAAACTTGTAAAAATTTGACCTCTGGAGAGCCACCTGACGTTTGTATAAAACAGCAGAACAGAAGCATCGTCATCAAGATCACTGCAAAATGCTTTAAACAACCTGTGCCTCAAAGCTCTTCCGCAAATATAATTTACAATTTAACATACGAATCCATTACAATTTTCAGATTAACAGGAAAGTTTTTGATACAAGAGCTTGATAATGAAGAATACAATGAGTAGCTGCCACCCCTGGAATTTCATTTTTCATGAGAAAAACAAATCCGGACCGGTTTCCTAGCATAGTTGGAGAACCGTCTGTGCAAATAGATCCGATAGCTTGTAGCAGAATGTCATTAGAACCAAAAAGCTTTTTACTAGATTGAAAATGTCCCTTGCGGGCTGTAGTTGTTTTGAGAGGTTTCAAAACAGGAACTGTTCCTCGACGGTATTCCCCTTTACATAACAAGCGAAAACCGTAAGTTGGCTGCAATTACTGACATATGTCAATTCATCTAATTGAACTGAGATCTTGGTCGAAGAAGCTTTGATGTCTGACACAATTTGATTAAGAATATCAGCTCCAAGCTCCAATATTATCAACTTTACTCCGAATAACATTGTCTGACAGAGGAATCCGTTGCAGTTTTTTTGCAGCCTCCTCACTCATGACGGCCTTTACCATTTCCAAAGCACTGGGCTTGATGAAAGTCTTCTTAACATTGTGTGGATTTTTCATTTTTGCCATTTCATATGCGACTTTGTATGAAGCAAAAAGTAGAGGCTTATCTACTGGAGCAAACCCTAACTTTGGAAGTGTTCCTTGAATGTCATATGGTGCCCTTCTGGCTTTCAAGGAATCAAGACCATTTCCTGCTCTTTTTTTCCACCGTGTTTAGCTTGAAAATGTTCGGCAAGTTTTGATGGCTTCCGGTTAGAATTGGAGAATATTGCATTGCAGAACATGACTGTGATCTGTCCTCTCCATCAATATTAATTGTTTTAGTAAAACCATATTGGCCGTAATCTTCTTTCCAGTGTCAAAGTTTTTTACCAGTTATAATAAAATTAGTTAGGCTACTAATCGAACACAGTTACTTAGGGCTAGGCCAGTATAAGGTTATCCTGAAGGTTACAGACAGTAGCAATTAGTTAGTAAGAAAAAAACTACTTTAAGCCGATGTTAGTCTCAACTCAGTAAAAGTTGCACTAATGACCAATCCTTAGTTTGCTAGCACTGCCTGCTTGCTGTCCCCACCAAAACCTGACCACAAAACGCCAACACGCGACCTCACTTTTTTCCCGCCTAGTGAAAGTTCAATCAGCCAAAGTCGGTAAGAAAACCGCGGACTCAGCAACCTGGTGAATCACACATATAGGCGGGAGCAAAGTGCTAAGCCTCCGAAAGCAATAAGTTTAAGTTAATTGTAATGTGCAACTTATAAATTATATTTAGTTGCATAAGCATACTGAAAATTTCTAAACCTAAATTATACTGTAGCCTAAATAACAGGGCAGACTTCTGTACCCTTTTTCATATGTTGGATCAGATATTGATGAATAAAATGAGTAATTCTTTGATACTTTTTGTCAATAATGCTTGCAGACTAATTATATTCATATATCAGGTGTAGTTTTGTGACCTTAAGTATTCCTTAGACAATTTTTTGGCTATTGCCTAGGCTGCTGGGCCAAGGGTTAAAAACTTGCACAAGCCTACCAGTAATAATGATCAAATAATGGTTGTTTTTGCTTACGTACCTACGAGTATCTTTTTGGCATAAAGATATTTTTACTGAGAATTAAATAGTATTTAGATGGCACCTCTTTTAGGGCCGATTTTTGGAAAATGGGTACACAGTACTAAATTTAGACTAGCCAACTGATAGGCCTAACCTTAATTAAATCACTTTTGATTAAATTCATTAGTTTCCGACCAGAAACTAACAATAATTCATTCCAATTTTTAATTAATTTCTTATTAGTTTTCAAAATAACCTCAAAAGTTAGTGTTTACCCTATACTTTTCCAGCATAAATTACAGCTTTTGATCAGCCACTTTTCTCGCGCCACATGTATGACGTCATATGCAACCTTCCTATTGCGAAATTTTTTTCTTTGGCGCGAATTATTGCGTAAGCGCTACGGCTGATTCGCCTTGATTGTCTACCGTCTGAAAAATGAGATCTCACTTACTCAGCTCTTTCAAGCTTATAGAAACTTTAAAATACTTAAAGCCTATTTCTCAAAAAAAAGCGATAAATTAATCAACCTTTCACAAACGGTAAAGTGCAACTTGACGCAATAGTCAAAAAAACATTTTTGCTAATACGATGCGCTTTTTATAAATAAAGCTGGTTGACATTTATCGGACGGAAGGTCGACATTTCAGCACTTTAGAGCCAATCCATTTTGAATGAATTTCGATTTCCGCTTTTAGGGAGAGGGATGAATGAATATTTGTTTGTAAAAGCTGTTAGTAAGTAAGACTAATCTTTATTTAAAAGTAGGGAGATGAGATTAGGGGCAAAGCTAAATGTAATGAAAGCCCAAATTCAAGAAAAGGCAAAATAGAACAATAGCTCTATGAATTTCTAAACTTGGACTTGGGGAAAACATTTTTCTTTTGATTTTGCTTACCCTCTGCTTTTTGAATAGAATAAATAACAGTTTGAGAAATAACACTTCGTTTGTAACTATTATCAGTCTCGATTAATAGAGTAAAATGATCACCATAACAGATGGAAGAACTGTGGCCTCAATTTACGGCAAATTTTTTTATTTTTTATTGGCTATATTTATCCTCCATTCACGAGAAATTGCTATGTTTTGGATGGTATGTCCACACTCGCTTGGGAGTTGCTACTGCCGAGTCACCTGTCTTCCACATAAAGATGGGGCGTCCCGTTAAGTGTCTTGTGCAAGGATACAACAAGTGAACTTGCCGGCTTGTTCTCCACAACCTTCCCTAAATGCCGAGCGCCAAGCAGGGAAGCTATAAATGCCATTTTTAAAAATCTTTCGGTATGACTCGACAAGGTGAATGAACCCCATGTCTACCGATTGCAAAGCGGACGCTCTAACCATTACGCCATCTCGTCAGTTGTCTGTTGCTGCTCTCACAAATGTTTGTACGGTGAATTGGTGGCCCCGACGTGATCATTCCTCCAAACCAGCACAGCTGCCGGAACTAGTACTTTTTGACCCAACATAGCTAACGGCAAGCCATAGGTTTAATATGATAAGGTACAATTAGTATCGTGTGATAGCTTGGAAAATTTGCTTTTTAGCAATATGTACTTTTAATTAATTAGGCTAGAGATTACTTCATAATGGCTGATTAATAATTGGCTGCCATACATCATTTTGCATTATTAGTTGAACAATTTTTCTACTCCAACTAAAAACTTGCAATTTTTAAAAAAGGTTAGTTCAATAGTGGATTTTGGCTACTTTTCTCGCAAGCATGGTTTTTTAACATTATCTATCCAAAATTTTTAAAAAGATTCATAAAAAAAGCAAGTCTCTAAAAATTTTGAATTGTAGCTTACGTCAAGTAAAAAATTGTTTTCCATACTTCCAAACTAAGGGAAACGCAAAGCCCCCTTGGCAACGTGTAAGCAACGAATAAAGCATAAAGACCTAAGGCATAGTCAGAACCTTAAAGTTACAAATTTGATTATTGCAGAAAGAAGGGTATTCATGTTCTCGAAGCTTTTCGTCTGACATTTTCAAGATAGTCCGTCAGAAATAGAGGGTAAAAAATGAAGTGAGTCACTTTTGTAGAAGCGCAGTTGACGAAACAGAAAAAAGCGCCATCGTCATTGAGAAAAGGAGCGATCAATAGCAGGAGCGGAAACTAACGTGCCATTTTTAGGCCATACACGAATGGCCCACGTTTATAATGTATTCCTACGTCCCATTTTGTCAATAACTGGCTCAGCACAGGATCAGTTAGCGCAATGGCCTACGTCAGTTATTAATTCTGTCCTTTCTCTTTATTTTGCCCATTGTATACCTGATTCCTTTACTTTTGCTGACAAGGTCAGAACTTTTAACTTTTCTCCGTCTGTCTTTATCTGCTCCTATGACGTCTACAGCCTTTTTACTAGCGTTCCACTCGCAGAAACTTTTGAAATCTGCGCTGATGCTCTGCACAATGGCGAGCTTACTCCCCCTTCTTTTTCTCGTACAGTTTTTGTTGAGCTGATGCAAACGGCTACTTCCTTCGTTGAATTCAGTTTCAATAATACAATGCACTGGCAGATAGATGGTTTTGCTATGGGTTCCCCCTTTTGGCCCTTCTCTTGCCGACATTTTTGTCGGATATTACGAAGCTTTGCTTTTTAAAACAGTTAACAAACCTTTTATGTGTTACGTGCAATCACGAAAATCACGTGCAATCGCCACGCTGCTATACAAACCATATTAATGCAGTTGAGGAAGAGAGGGTAATACCACTTCTTCGCATGAATGTTTGGCCTATATTGACTAATAAAAGAGTTCAAAAGATCAACGCCGCCCATCTCTTGGTTGTACCCCATGAAGCAGTGGGGCTGAAGAACATCAATTTTCTTTTCTAACTTTGACTAAAGTGCTTCACCTCTTTTATTGGCTGAACATTAGCAAATTCGACGCCACATAAGCAACTTGATTGTCATTCCATTGCGCCAAACAGCATTTTTGTCAAAATAACAGTGCTAAAAACTACTTTTTTTTGGACCGCGTTTGAAGAAGCCGCTGGGTATTTGATAAGACGATTCTGCGGATCGTCCCTAGCGCACGAAAGTCTTTTTCCTTCTCATTAACCAGCAATTGATAAGAAGTGAAAAAGTTATGAAAGCATACATAACACTGCCGTGGATTTTCGATTATCGAAAGTACATTTGAGACAATGTATGGGCCCAATGGTTGGTCCCGTCTTATTTCCGATGCCCCAAAGGAACTCTCAAATCTAAATGGATAACCGCAGCTTGATGCGAGTACTCAGTTTTTATAATCAAAACGAATAGTTAACCGCGAATAAACATTTTAGATGAATGTCTTCTAAAAATAAGGCACCATCTATTCTACTGATAGTAGATCCTCGGCAAAAGCTCCAAACTGCTCCAATCATGCATTCACACCTTCTTGTATAGGGCAGATCTTTGCTATTTTGTCTCGTTGAGGTGAAAAAACATTGTCCACAAATTGAAGAAAACCTTTTATTCTTTAAAAGCGGTTTCTGGTCATACTTTATGGAACCGCAGAACATGCTAAAGTATCATTTTGAGACCAGTATTGCCGTTGACGCGAGATGCAAGCACGGGAAGGTTGATCGTTCACGTTTGTGCCACGTTTCCAGTGAAGAGTCTTCGAGGTGGGTTGTTTTTTTTTCTTTTTAGCTAAGGGGCCAACGCTGTTGCTGGCCTCGGATACAACATATTCTTTTCCAGTTAAGCCTCTGCAGACCTCAAGCCATCAAGCAACTCGTTCGGCAATGGCTTCATGGTATTACTAACATCATCCTCGCCCTGTTTTAAATTTGTTGCATAGCCATACCCCTGCTCTAGAGGCAAAATAGCCGTAGATTGTTCACTGCAAACATTGTTACCACCTAAAAGGAATCTATAGCTTCTTCATAAACCTTATGTACTGTTCTGTAAACAACAAGCCGTATGTTTACACAGCAACTTGCATTCGTGAAGCCTACATGCTGTATATTTGCCTAATTTATCAGCCTATTATATCAACTTTCAAACTGGGAAGAAATGCTTATCAAGAAGTCAACGATCGTGAAAGTGTACTTCCTCTACCTTCTTGTTTTGTCTCCAACAAAACAATATATACCAGCGCAAAAGCAATAATTTGAATCCAAATTTCACATCAGTGGAAATATACTATTACTCTTCATTAATTTTATTAAGTGAGGAATATAATATTACAAAGTTCACACCATTATAAATCAGAAATTTTTTTGTAATTGGCCGCACCTATTTTGTGGGAGACCCGATTGCCTCCATTAAGTTCACTGTAAAACATGCATTTTGCACGCTTCTCTCACTTGACAGGCGTGTTCCGTTTTTCGCATGTTAAATTGATTGCGTTTTGAGAAAAAAGCAAAATTGCATAAAATGCCAAGCTTTGGCTGTTAATGTTTATTGAGTTGCAAATGAAGGGTTTTGTTTTTGTTGGATAGGACAGGCTCTGCTGAGGAGTCCAAAAGAACAAAATCCGCCCCGGGATGGTTTCGTCAAATTTTGAGTTTTGGAATTTTCTTTGCAATCATACTGCAATCGATTAAATAAAAACTTGTGATTTGTAATGGTGTGAGCTTTGTAATATTACTTTTCAAAACAATGGCAGTCCTTCCGCAAGTTTTAGCAACATAACTGTAAAGTTTAAGGACTTGTTGTTTGCGAACAAAGAGGCAAAAAAAAGATAGATACTACAATAAAAATAGCAGAGTTGCGAGTCTTGCGACTACGAATTGGATCGTAGTTCCAAAAATGAAACATCCTGTATTTCAAAAACTAGAAACTGCAAAGTCAAATATTTTTATTGACATGTGAATGGCAATGAAAAGGCAAACATATTAGAAAATGATAGTGTTCTTACGGCTTGTTTCGATTGCTGTCCAATTTGGGGTAATTATTGCCATGGTGGGAGTGTCCAAAGGGGGTTGATGATGTCATAATCAAAGGCGTAGCCAGAACTTTGGAGTTCAAAGTTTAGTTACAAAGGAGAGCGCGTCAAGTTGTGAAATACTATCTAATATTCACTTAGTATTTTCGTTAACAATCGCTACTTTGGCGCCACCATCCCCAGCTTCACATAATTTTGTCGCCCTTTCGTTATTTATTTAAAAGAACAGAGAGATCGGTAACATGAGAATAAAAGGTGTGCCTACGCTGCATATGATGTTTTTGACATAATCACTTTTTATAGTATCGGTATACTTGATTTAGGAACGAGAATTGGATGTGCAGAAGCAATATTAACTTTCGTTACTGATCACACAGCCACCAATTGCGTGAAGCCGGCGCAGCCGACTGAACCGATGTACTTGACCTTGACGTTACTGATGGAGGCCCTTCGAGCAACGCCAGCTAGTCAGATACATTATGACTAAAACTGAAAAATCTTTTGTCTTAACAAAGAAACCTAAAAGCAAAAAAATCCTTTTCATTTAGGAACATAGGCAAATAATGGGTCAATGAAGATTCATTTTATTTATATAAACCTTTTATACAATTATGGGGTTCCTTTAATGGTATTAAATATAGCTTTGAAAAAAGCTGTTTGAGTCATAAGCTTTTCGTGACGCTCTCATCAGTGGCGGTATCGCGTCAAAAGGGAAGATCTAGAGTGAATAAGTATTTTATGTGAATAATTTGGACGTTAGGCAATCAAGACAAGCCAATGATAGCGCTAGTATTATGAAGCGTGCGAAAGAAAGATTTCGCAATAGCAAAATGTCAAAGAAAGCGCAGTAAGAGGCCAAATAAAAACGCCGCAATTACACTGTTCAACAAAAAAATTTTTTTCCTGGTATCTGAAAGTTTTTCATCGGTTCCTGGGTATATTTGGGCCTCTGAGTTCGAATCTGTTGTCCGTTTTTTCCCATCACGTCAGACTTTTAAGATACCCCTATGCTGTGGTCTGTGCTATTAGCAAAAATACATGCATTATGGCGAATGGTAAAATTTTTTATATGCGTATACTTTAGCGGATTTTTGTCAAACAGTAGTAACAAGACACTAAAAACACTTAATTTACTGTTTTTGCCAACTGTACTACTATCGTTCAAAAATGATTTTGTCTTCCTGCTTTGCGTTTATGTGGGGCGTCACTTTCCCTCTGCAGGTACCAGCAATAGTCACCCATGATCCTATCATTTAGCTTTCCCTGGTAACGAGTTTCAATGACTGAAATGTCTTGATGAAAACTTTCACCTTCTTCGTCACTCACATCTCCTAAATTGTCAGGAAAAAAGTCCAGGTGTGAGTGCAAGAAATGTATCTTCAACGACATACGACACCCTAACTTCTGATATGCGATATGCGATTCTGATATGCGATCAACATCTTTTGCACGATATGGGCATAGTTCTCACTTTTTTTGCATCCGAGAAAGTTGTGTACTACTTGCTTGAATGATTTCCAAGCGCAGAGCTCCAGGCTGTTTAGACGTTGGTCGAAATTTTTATCCTTCATGAGATTTCTAATGTCTGGTCAAACAAAAACACCTGTTTATAACTTGGCATCACTTTTCCTAGAGCCAAATTTTTCCAGCAAGTACTGGAAGCCTTTTCCATGCTGATCCATTGCTCTGACAAAATTTTTCATAAGTCCGAGCTTTATTTGAAGTGGTGGTAAGTATACTTTTTGCGGATCAATGAGGAGTGTATGCTTCACGTTGTATCTACCAACTGCAAGCTCTTTCCGTGGAGGCCAAATAGTCCTGCTGTAGTGGTTACTGTCATCGCGACTGTCCCAAAGGCATAAAAAACACATATGTTTGGTGTAGCCAAGCTGCAAGCCGAGCAGTCAGGAAATCACCTTCAAATCTCCACAAACTTTCCAAGAATACTTGGAGTATTCAATTGCTTCTAAAAGAATCTTCATTGATTCATAACTCTCTTTCATATTGACAGCATATGCCAGCGGCAAAGAAGGCTTTGTGTTACCGTGTTACCGTTGTAAAGAAGAACAGCTTTAAGACTAGTTTTACTAGCATCAATAAAAAGCCTCCACTGATCAGAAACATGTTGGTAACCCAGTGACTCCATCAGGGCAGAAACGTTGTTGCAAAAGCACAGCGTGTTTTTGTTGGTAAAAAACGACGACAGCTCATCTTGTCGTTGGCGAGGAAAGGTGATCTTAGTGCCGGTTTCAAGAAGATTGCATTGTTTGAACCGTGAGCTTAAAAGCTTTGCTTTGTTTTTTGGCAAAACCAAATCTCTCGCAAGACCATTCAACATATGCTGGTTAATTAAAATTGGGTCAGGTGGCTCAATCTCGTCTATACACATTTCACTTTCAGAAACTTCTCTTGAACTTTGAGATTGAGAAGACGAAGCATCTTCATCCAAGGCACCAGTTGGAGGTGGTGATGGAATGGGAACCTCACTGCTGTGTGGAACTGGCTTCATTGCCGATCTGCAGTCAGGATGTTTAATTTTTGACTTGTTCTTTCTGGAAAATCCCTTTATATTCGTTAATCAGAAGTAACAATTGGTGGTGTGATCAGCTTGTTCTCGCCAAACCATCGGAATACCAAATGGCATTTTCTTCTTTCCAGCTAGCCACCGCAGTAATTGTGTATTGCAAGCATTGCAGCTTATATGAGGGGACCAGCTCTTGTCCTGGTCTCCGACTTCGCACCCAAAGTAAAACTTGTAAGCAGTCTTCACTTTTGGGATGAGCTTTCTGCGGTGCACAGGAGGAGTGTACTGTCCACAGAGGTAACAGAAGTTATCTGGATCATTTTTGCATTTTCTTCTGCGACTTGACATATTTTGTGTGGTAGCAACTAGTATAGTAAAATGCAATTTAGGCCTTGTAACTAATATAACCTTTGAACTTAGCACCTACAATAGAGTACATTTCAATAAATAGCATTCCAAAAAATGACCGGTGGATAAAAGCTAGATGATACAAAAGTTAGCTTAGGAAGAGCGATATAAAAGGTAGCATGAAGTACCCCACTAGTCAACAGTATCTTATAATCCTGACGTGATAGAGTAAATCTGACAGCAGATTTGAAATCAGCGACCCTAAATTGCCCTAAATCAATGTTTACCTGAACTGGTACCAAAATGTTGTTGAACAGTGTTATCGAAAGAGTTTAAAGAGTGTAAACAAACTCTTTCTGTCAGCATAACACCGGGCGCCGGGTCTTGATATAAGCAGCCTCTAAAAGATTAAGATGGAAGGAGCTGCGTGTTGCGGCGAGGATTGAAAACCGCTTGTTATCATAGTTTAATGCACATTGATCATTTTTAAAAGATGCTGACCAATGGCAGAGTCACAATCCGGTTTGGTGTCGGTTCGTTTGCACGATCTATGTGGTTGAGATCGGCGTGGATTTACTGTGGATTACTCCCAATTACTGTCTTAACCATTGCGGAGCATGTTGCTTGATGCGATCCTGTTGTCGTCGAGATGTTCGCTCTACGTGCCGACTATCACAGTGCTTTTGTATTCATTATATGATAAAACTTTTCTGAATGGCGGGTAGAACATCCTTGCGTGCCACAGGCAGCATGCGCTTTGACGTAAACACCAAGCGAGTGCTGACGGAACCATATCAGCTTTCCACGGCGGTTTTGACTTCTTTTTCCAAGGTTATGGAGGGGGCTTACCTATCCAAGGGACTCTCAAGTACACAGGGCACTTTTCTGGGCCCAATCGCTTGAGGGTGGAGAACTGAGCGATCTTCTTGACAATCTGAGCGTTGATGACGTTTCTAGGATAGAATTTTCCAGTAATATTTTCTTGCTCCGCTCAATTTCCCCGTTGGGTCTACGATTGGTACAAATCATTAGAGCTTGATGCACTAATATAAATATTAGACTTATTTTACGTTTGAGAGGACTGAAGGACTCCCAACGCAAATACTGGCCAGTGAAAGTGGGTTTCCGGTATACACTGGTTTCAAAGTCAATATCTGTTCTTTCGACGTAAACATCAAGAAACGGTAGACATTTTCCTTTATCTTTTTCAAAGGTGAATTTAAGGAATGGATGAAGGCAGTTGAGTTTGGTCAGGAATTCATCTGCTTCAGCTTCGTAATCGAAGATGGCTAACGTGTCGTCAACATATCTGAAGTATGTTAGAGGCTTCTGCGTTTGGGAAAATAATTTTTCTTCATAATATCTAACAAAGATGTTGGCCAAAGCCGGACCAAGTGATGATCCCATAGCTACTCCGTCTGTTTGCTTGTACATGGTGTTATTGAAGCTGAACTCAACTGAGGATGTAGCGCTCTTCATCAATTCAACAAACACGTCTTTGGGAATGAGTGGTTGGGAATCAGACTGGTCGTAGAGGGCTTCCGAACAGATTTTGATAGTTTCATCAAGGGGAACGTTGGTGAACAAGCTGGACACATCAAAAGAACACATGAAGACATTAAGATCGATGACCAGATTTTGCATGGTCTTAGCAAACGTAGACAAATCTGATAGATAATATGACGAAAACCGCTCCAACACAGGTTGTAATAGGCCAGCCAACCACTTGCCAATTTTATGATGGGACGAACCTATCATAAACAGTATTGGGCAAAGTGGATTGCCTTCTTTGTGTGTTTTCGGCAAACCATACATTTGAGGTCTTTGCAATCCAGATGTTAGCTTTGAAACCAGTGTATACCGGAAACCCACTTTCACTGGCCAGTATTTGCGTTGGGAGTCCTTCAGTCCTCTCAAACGTAAAATAAGTCTAATATTTATATTAGTGCATCAAGCTCTAATGATTTGTACCAATCGTAGACCCAACGGGGAAATTGAGCGGAGCAAGAAAATATTACTGGAAAATTCTATCCTAGAAACGTCATCAACGCTCAGATTGTCAAGAAGATCGCTCAGTTCTCCACCCTCAAGCGATTGGGCCCAGAAAAGTGCCCTGTGTACTTGAGAGTCCCTTGGATAGGTAAGCCCCCTCCATAACCTTGGAAAAAGAAGTCAAAACCGCCGTGGAAAGCTGATATGGTTCCGTCAGCACTCGCTTGGTGTTTACGTCAAAGCGCATGCTGCCTGTGGCACGCAAGGATGTTCTACCCGCCATTCAGAAAAGTTTTATCATATAATGAATACAAAAGCACTGTGATAGTCGGCACGTAGAGCGAACATCTCGACGACAACAGGATCGCATCAAGCAACATGCTCCGCAATGGTTAAGACAGTAATTGGGAGTAATCCACAGTAAATCCACGCCGATCTCAACCACATAGATCGTGCAAACGAACCGACACCAAACCGGATTGTGACTCTGCCATTGGTCAGCATCTTTTAAAAATGATCAATGTGCATTAAACTATGATAACAAGCGGTTTTCAATCCTCGCCGCAACACGCAGCTCCTTCCATCTTAATCTTTTAGAGGCTGCTTATATCAAGACCGGGCGCAATTTTGTACCACCAACAAGATAATTCTGTTTAACTGTACAAACATTCTATGTTTATCTATACAAACCTATAGATGGTTAACAATTGGTGTCATCCATTATGGAACAACGCGAAGGGAGAAAAATGATCTAGGTCCATTCGAACTTACAGCTATCCGATTACCAGTCAGATGCTCTCTCATTTGAATTAAGAAATACGTATCTTCCCTCCATGGAATACCAACGTCTTTATATCTATGGCATCATCAAGTTTTAAATTTTGGTTCACAAACAGCACATAGCTGGATTAATGTTTATGTGTAAAAAATTGCAACGTGGAGGACACGTTTTGTGGCTTAAAGTAGAATTTGTGCTCGAGAAAATAAAAGTCTCATTTTGTTACTGCATCTATAATTGCAGTGCGTTTTCGGTACCATTGAATAAAGTTGCTTACTTGAAGACAATGTACAAAGTCCACAGATTGATCGCAGTAATTTAGAGTGGCGGCAAAGTTATGCTCTGAAGCAATGGTCCGCAAATTTTTGCAACTATGGACAGGCGTATGTATGCATTATTTTCTCGGAGAAAACACGTTCTGAGAGTCATCAGAAAATTATAGAACTGCTGATTTGTTCACCATCGGCATTTACAAAAGCCTCCAATCAACTTGATTTCAATGTCGTAAAAATTAAGTTCTCAAAATCGTGAAAACACCAAACTTTCCAATAATCGTGAGGTTGGTCTAAATTTCACAGCTTGTATCACTCCTTTGCAACTCCAGATTTAAATTCATCCTGGTTCTTCAAGAGATAAGCAGTCAAATATTTGTTTAGGTTAAGAAGTTTTTATTTGGCCAGTGTAGAGAGTCCAGATGGAAGAATACATAGGTACAACAGTTTGAGCCAAATCTGTACGAGTCGGAAGTGATTGCAATTTAAGGGTCTTCGGAGTTTTTTCTGCAGCAGTTTTCTCCTCATTAATAACTTCTTGCAATTCAGATGCTGTAAATGCTTCGGTTGCTTCTGGCTGTTGCTGTTCCTGCTGAGTCACTTATGCAGCGTTTTCTGCCAATTACATTGTTTGGCATCGCTGCCTCACCTGCAAGCTGCTAAAACTTCTCCCGGATAAGCAAATGGTCCGGATGATTTGGGAGCTTATCCGGAATAGAAGCTTTACCGGAGACAGAAAGCGAAATAAACTTCGAGGTCTGAGAAACGGTGTCCCTCAGCGATCAGTCTTGGTTCTCCTCGACTTTGATATTCATATTTATGAACTTTCCTCCACAACTTCCAGACAGTATGCTAATTCCGAAGTTCTGTCCCTGTTGCATTAGTTTGGGTACTAGAAGGACATGGAAGGAACTTTAAGCCAAGTCTACACTCTCAGCGTATCTCAAGACTTACAGGCTGAAACTCAACCACGCTAAGACGATGTGGGCAATCTTTCATTCAAACAATCGAGAGGCAAAATGTAAGCTTATAGTCTATCCTATCGGTAAAGTTTTGCCTATCTAGGCAGTTTCAACAACCTCGGGATACAACTGGGCAGACTACTCATGTTCCGCTACCACTTCGAGACGTTACGCAAAAGTCTGTCTAACCGTGCCGCTTCTGAGGCGACTAGCACGCTTGGAATAGGGTGCCGGTTCTTAAACAAAGTTTGCAGCTGCCGTATTCCTTGGTTTACTCTACAGCTCTGTACTGCGCAGCAGTTTGCTGTCGCAGGGCGCTCACCCGTCTCATCGACCATGTATTGAATGACTCCTTGCGCATTGTTACTGGATATCTGCTTCCCGTCTTAACGGACCACCTGCCAATCCTTTTAGGCATGTAGCCAGCTAACCTTTCCGCTTGGGGCGACACTCTCCTTCTCCGAGCGTGGCATCCGGGACCCAGATTATATTTTACACGGTTAGCTACCTGATGTGTACCGTAAGAGAGAGAAGTCTAGACAACAATTTTGGACTAGAGCGAGGAAATTATTTAATGACCTGTCTGAACTAGGCATCCTCGTGGCTCACTGAAGGAATTATAGATTCATACTCCGTGTTTTCTAGGTCCAGTACTACATTCTTTGGAACGAACTCGCCAAAAACATCTTGTATTAATTTCAATCGCCTGCGGACTGGCGTTGGGAGTTTTCCTTCTTCATTGTGCAAATGGGGTCTCGCTCCTTGTCAAATTTCAAGTTTGGGACCATCAACCAAGCCGCAGACCACGTTATTTCAGCGTGCCGCATACGTCGTACACCTCAAGAGATGGCCGGTTTGACAGTTTTGTATGACAATACTGATGCTAGCTTAATACTACCAGCACTGCCAACACCTGATCCCAACAGTAAATGAATGCCCTTCCACACGAAGAAGGAGATTTTATCTCAACGGCCTTTAAAGGATGGCAAATAAATAAAGCAAAATAAAATAAAATTAATCATGCTCATCTTAACGCCGAGTCAGTGGGGGTCCTGGGGTTGTTTGTTTGCCGTGAGATGATCCCACTTGGGGTGAGGTAGTAAATGAAAATTATTAAAAGAATAAAAATTGTGCTCACCAGTACTATGTAAGTAATGTGCGATCTGTAACAAATGCTTCCTGGACTGGCATTGACCCATGGCCATGTGATTGCAGATCGCTGCTCTTAAGCGTTGTTTCAAGAGTTGCAGATTTCAAAGGATTTTGTAAATTATGACGTCACCACATTCCGTAAGACACTCGCTTTAAGGTAATGATCTATTGCGCCAAGTTTCGCGTGTGTTCATCTAGTAGTTATGGAGGAGTTAACACGCACGCGTTCACACACACGCATGCACGCGCTCACACACACACATGCACGCGTTCACACACACACACACACACACACACACACACACACACACACACACACGCACGCACACACGCACGCACGCACCCACACACGCACGCGTGCACAAAAACAGAAAAAATTGCTACAAACAACAAGCCTGCCAAGTTGCATTTAACTTGTAACATGTGTAACAGACATTCGGGATTGTGGGAAACTCTCAGCAGCTGTCCCTGAACTAAACAAAAAATAAAAACAATCCATCCTTTAGAGATGTAAAGTTTTCTAAAAAAATTTGTTCTTCTAAATAAAGAAACATCTGACCACAATAATAATATTGTGTTTAACATTTTTAATTTTTTAGAAAAATTCCTCCGCCTAAGTTTGGGTGAAATTAGAAACATTTATTTATTAAAATCATTGGGAGGGAAAAAAGAACGTGGATAAGTAACTGAACACCTCAGATAAACCTCTGATGCACCGCCATTAGCAAAATTTAGTGTGAATCGAAGCATTAGGCATAGTTTTTAATGCTAAGTTAAAGTCATGTTAGATATTAGTTTAACACAGTTTAAGCTAACGAACTTTTTAAGCTTGCTCATACTTTCTTTATGAAGTATCAGCAAAATATGCAACATTTTTCAGCAGAAATCACGGCAAAAAGATTAATGTTGATTAGTTACAGTATAAAGCTGGCCTAAAATGCCCATATAATACCACAAGTGAAAAACAAGCAATATACACACGTAGAAGTTTTCACAGAAATTACGTGGAATTCTTTGAGCAGCTCTTCCATGTCTACATCATGTAGCTCATGTTCATGGATGTTGCATAACAGCTCTACCTGCGCTGACATGTTTTGAAATTATTTTTGGGCTCCACTCACAAATGACATGCCACTCGTAGTTCATGCTGTGTCCGAGGCGATTCTGAATTCAACTCCAGAAACTTAGAAGCAATGCAATTGACAATTTTTCCCAAAATCAGCATTTTTTTTATCGCATTATAGCATTGGAAATCTGTATCTGATCGATGATCTTTCGTTTTCAGTGCATTGCATAACAAATCCAAACAAGAGTAATACAACATTCTGTAGTAAGCCCCTGCATTTTAAGGGCCATATACATTGGCAGCTCCGCAGTATCGTTGAGGAATTGAGTTCGACAAGGTAACTCCATATCTTGTAAACTATACTCGTCCGCTTTTTCTTTGGCACCTTCAAATATTTAATGGAAATGGACGTCGATTCTCAGCTACGATAAGTGTGACCATGCCAGAAACTGCTTTGCTCATCTCTGCAAATTGCGACACAAGCGTTCCATATCAAATAACGTATTTATTAGTAGGAACAACTCAACAAACAAATGGGATCAACAGGCTATTTGTACGTAAAAAAATGCGGCTAAGACGTTGGTAAAGTTGTCATGTTAACTAACATTAATAGCTTTTATAACATTCAATCATCATACAATCTTTAACTACGCTTCAACCAGTGCATGGTGTACAGGTGTAATAAACGTGAGAGCAACAAATGCAAAAGTGCATTTTTTATAGAAGCTAGAGCATGTAATTTAATCTCAGAATGAATTTTAATTCTGGCACCACTAATGCTTAATTACTTACCATGTACGGTGTACCAGCAGTACGATACTGTAAGAACGCATTCAAATTTTCCATTGCAGCTGTGGGCTTAGACGCAATAAGCAATGCAAAGTAATTCAAACCCCGTTTACATCAATCAAATAAACCTATGGCCTTCGAGGCAACATTGGTAACTGATGAAAACAGTAACTGATGAAATAGTTGACAGACTGCATAGCCATCTAGTTAGGCAAAGAGAACGAGACCCCAAACCTAACGAGTGGGAGAACGCTTTTTCACTGATGGTTATATCATCAAAAATAATCTGCAAATAAAAAAGGCTGGTAGTTCGGATCATAATGTTTGGAGCTGCAGAGTAATCTTAATACGAAAGAAAGAGAGCCAGGATTCTGGCATACAAGCCGTACTAGCTAAAATTTTCAAGACATCATTGCTGTCGATCTCAAAAGCATAATGAGGTAAGATGAGAATTTTAAGCGCTTTTTAACCGCCTTCATCTCATTTTGCTGTTGGGAATGACAGAAGTAATCTTTTGTAACGTTTAGCTAATGCAACGTCTGTGATGCCATTCTTGTTGTATCTTTTATATTAAAATTGTGCAGCTAGTTGTTTGTCGCGTTTTAATAGAGTTTTGAACCTATATCAATCTCAATTTACTCCTTAAAATTGACGCGACTTGCAGTATCGATCGAACAATTAAGTTTGGTTGCAACTCATTAGCTAGAAAAAGTTTGGATCCCACTAAAATACTTTAACCCATGCATTTTTCAATCAAGAACAGAACAATATATTCACCAAGCACTTTACAACTTCGAATTCCTTCGCTTGCCAAACCACAGAACTAAAGCACCTCAATAAATAAATATCAGAGACTAACTAAAACCAAAACCAAAACCACCAAAATAATCGCTTTATTCCTGTCACAACAATCACCACAGAACAACGTCCTTTTACTACACTCTGCTATCTTTTTCTGAACTACACTCTCTCTATGCATTACACTCTCTCTGAATGAATAAAATCTTGCTGCTTTGAATATATGACGAAAAATAATGTAAAAATTGCTAGAACATCACGTGAAACAGGAAAAACCGTTAACAAACTAAGTAATCGGTAATATTAAATAAAAAGAAAAATTTTTGAGAAGAAACAAGAATCACTACAACACACTGGAAAGTTATGTAAACAGCCATTGTGATATCAGAAAGGCGTGTGAGCTACAAATCAATTGGCAAGTAAGAAAACAGTTAGTAAGTCAGGGCTACAAACAATTCAGATTTACAAATAAAATAATCACGGCAAATCAAACAGATTAAAACTCTATACAGAGACGTAGCAGCCGCCCCCCAAACCCCCCAATTGGGGGGGCCCAGGCCAACTTTGGGGGCCCAAGTTAGTCTGCAATTGCTTTTTGGCTACGTGACTATTTTCAGTTCAGCAGACTTGTTTACAACCGATTTAAACTGTAGGAAGAAATTGGCTTGTGACATCATAAGTGAATGCAACGTCATTTTATCTCGCAGAATCTAGAATATTTCGATTGATTTTCTGGTAGAATCTTGAATATTCGATTGACGTAACAATGCCGTTGTTACGCAACAATCATAGAATGGTCTGGAATTCTGTTTGGCTATAAATACCGGGACAATATATATCCCTCTGTCTACCATGGGGTCCAATGGACCCCAAAGTGAAATTTGCTCTTTTAATACTTTGACGGTATAGCAGATACGGTCTTGAAATTCCTTGACTTTTCTTAAGTTATGTTGATCTGTAGCCAATTGGAATATTGTAAATCTAAGATAATGATATGTTGTATAAAAAAAAAAAATAGCACCTTATACCAGTGGGGTCCATTGGACCCCACGCTCGTACCAGACATACATAGCGTAATTTGTAGCATCAATGTTGATCTTTACCTTTTGTTTTGAGAAATGTAATTTTTTTGTTTAGTACCACAAAGAAAAATATATTTGCTTTTATATAAATCCATCTGTTCAACTCCAATGTTCAACCTGTATTGCGTTTCAAAACAGTTGTAAGAATTTGACGATATCATAAGAATTCAAGTAAAAGAGTTACATGGGTGAAAGGAGGGACCGGAAGAATCGCCAGAAGCAGTGAAGATCGAAGAAATGGATAAATATCTGGAAGATGATGAAACACTGAACATATTGGAACAGAGCGAAAGTGGTAGTTGGAGTGCATCATCCGATGGCGGAGAGAGCGACCATCTCAGTGTTGAAGTATTGTCTTCATCTGAAGTGTCAGATACTGATGATGATAGCCAAAACCTGAATGCTTCTTCAAGATGTTTTATTTCACGAAATAAAAAGGAAAATTGGTCATCAACTCCCTGCACAAGTAATACTGGCCGCACTGCTGCTTGCAACATTTTTTGCAAAAGAACAGGCCCTTCACGTTATGCAAAATCTCAATGCGAATCAGAATCTGATTCATTCAAACTATTTTTCAGAAATACACTGGACAAATGCCGAAGGTTGCTTGTATACAAAGAAAATTGGACTGCTATAGATCAATCTGAATTTGACAAATTTTTAGATGTAGTACATGTAATTCTTATTGGAGTATACAAATCAAATAGTGAAAATGTTGCCCAACTTTGGAGTAAAGAGGATGGGAGACCAATTTTCAATAAGCTTATGAGCCGAAATAGATATCAGCAAATCCTGCGAGTATTTCGGTTTGACCATGCAATTGCACGAAGAAGCAACCGATCAGCTGACAAATTTCAGCCTATTAGATATATTTTCGAAGAATGGGATCTCAATTTGCGGGATGCTTACATTCCAGGATCCCACATGACTGTGGATGAACAATTGGTTTGTTTCAGAGGAAGATGTCCGTTTAGGCAGTATATTCCTTCAAAGCCTTGCAAGTATGAAATAAAAGTATGAGCAATATGTGAAGCCAACACTTCTTATGCATGGAAAATGCAAGTGTACACTGGAAAAGATCCTATGATTGGAAGAGAAGTTAACCAGGGAGCAAGGGTTGTCAAAGATTTGGTGAAAGAAATTGAAAATTCTGGAAGGAATGTTACTTGCGATAATTTTTTTTACTAGCTTGTCACTTGCACGTGACCTGCTTCAAAAGAAGCTTACTCTTGTTGGAACCATTCGAAGAAACAAACCAGAACTGCCACCAAAATTCACACTTGCGAAAGAAAGTGAGGTAACCTCAACTGTTTTTGTATTTCAAAGTGATGCCATGATTGCATCATATTGCCTGAAAAAGGGGTGTGTGGTAAATATGCTGTCCACGATGCACGCACTCCCTGACATATCTTCAACCTCTTGCGAAAAGAAGCCTGAAGTAATCTTGTATTACAACAGCACCAAAAGTGGAGTGGACATTCTGGATAGAATGGTGCGGACCTACACTTCCACAAGAATGACAAGAAGATGGCCAGTGGCACTATTTTACAATATGCTTGATGTAAGTGCTGTCAATGTGTTTGTGGTATGGCATCAACTACAAGGTGAAAACAGCAGCTGCTTTAGCAAAAAGAAGAGAAGAAAGTTTTTGATTCAGTTGGCAAAAGGGCTAGCTGGAATGTTACCGACATATATAAATCATGCTGCTCTGCCACAAAACAAAAGGAAGGGAGCTGAAACTGAAGATCAACAGCCGAAACCAAACAAGGCAAGATGTCATCTTTGTGACAAGAGCAAAGATAGAAAATGTAAGCAAATCTGCATTGCCTGCAAAAAGAACGTTTGCCAAGAGCATTCGGAAATCATATGTATTCAATGCAGGCGTGCATAAGCTGAACTCGTCACAGCAGTTTTCTAAGTACTGGTACAGTGTTTATTGCTGTGTAATTGGTTTCATTGTTAACCAATTTATGCATTTTTTATTTTCATGTGTCACACTGCGCAGTAAGCTTGAGTACACTCATTTGTGTTCCTGCAAACTGCTCATATGAATCCTGATATGCCGGTACCTCAACTTCTAGTGAAGGCTATGTGCATGAATATGCTCAAAAACGTAAGAGAGTAAAACACTTTTGGGGCCCCACCAATCTGCTTGAAATTAGCATATTTTGCCCAATTTTATAAATTTGCCCGAAATCTTATTAATCTTGCTCAGATTTGTCGGAAATTCTCAAATTTTCTAAATTTGATCAAATATGTCGGAACTTTATCAAACTTTTACAGTATAAACACTGCCCCCCAAAAAAAAAATTATTTCGAATTTTGCCAAAATTTTTGAATTCTGCTCATTTTTTTAATTTGTGAAGGGGGGGAGGGTTCGCACCTTTGTCTTCTACCCTCTATGGATAAACTGACAAACATTTCATGAAATTGAAATAAACTTCTTAACATGTATAGGCCATCCAAGACTGTCTTAGTAAGCTTATTAGTAAATTGCTCCATATGCTGCTCTGTGACTGCGTGTGTCTACTTTTTGTGTATCGGTATTTTCGTTTTTATGTGTGCTTATTAGCAGATTTTTGAGTGTTAACTGCTTCATTTCCCGTTTAGCCAATAATTTTGAAGATTTCCACTGCATTGCTTGTCCTTAACATGCCTTTCTAAAATTGGGGTCCAACGGACCCCAATGGTATATGTTGAATGAGTTTTTTTTGGTAGACAGAGGGATATACACTGCAGAGTGCAGATAAAGTATTTTATTGACATTGTATAGAATGAAACGTTCAAAAAGTGGTGCTCAAAAGAGAAAAGAAGCAGCCACTGCTCGAGATGCTGTAGCGAAATTGCCCAAGATGACAGATTTTTTCAAGATTACTGAGCAGAGTAGACCTGGCACTAGTACCGAGAGGGATGAAGAAAACTATAGTGAAAAAGAAGACTATGACGATCAGCATCAAAGTGATTGTGAATTTCCAGAAAATGTAAGTTGTGATTTACCTGCCAATACGCAACCTTCAATATCAAAAATAACAGAATCTCAATTTACCCCTATCCCTGATGACCCATGTAAATGGCTTGAAAGTATTTCTGATGCTCAACGATGTGATATAGTAAAGCGTGAACCACATCAACTAATAATGAATTTTCCATATAATAACACAACTCCAAGGCGACGTTTTTCCTCCAACCATTATAAACGTGTGTTACCTAATGGTGAAAGTGTTTCACGGTCGTGGCTAGTTTATTCTGGGGAATCAGATCAAGTTTTTTGCTTTTGTTGTAAGCTATTTGGAAAAACACTAAGCCCCTTTTGTAGTGGTATAAATACATGGGAGGGTTTTTCGAAAAAACTGAAAGACCATGAAAACGGCATTTCCCACCAAGAATGCTACAGTCAATGGATGTTGCTAGCTGAAGGGATAAGAAATTCATCCACTATCGACAAACGCGAGATGAATATTTTTTTCAATGAAAGACGTTTTTGGAGAAATGTTTTAGAGAGACTTATCGACATTGCCTTGTTTCTATCGGAAAGGAATCTTGCTTTTAGAGGATGTGAAGAAGTCTTAGGATCTCCTCACAATGGAAATTTTCTGGGTATATTTGAGCTTTTGGCAAGAAGAGATCCGATCCTAAAAGAGCTTCAAGACAGAATCAAGAATAAAAACACTAAAGATCACTATTTGAGTCCTACCATACAAAATGAACTAATTGAATTGCTAGCGACAGAAGTTGAAAAAGAAAATTTACAGCAATTGAAATTGGCAAAATATTTTTCTATAATTTTGGACTGCACTCCAGATATGTCACATCATGAACAAATGTCTGTCATTCTCCGTTATGTACTATGTAATGAAGAAGCTGCTGTTGTTAAAGAAACATTTTTTGGCTACTTGAGAATAAGTGACAGTACTGGGAAAGGCTTGTTGGACGCTTTCTTAGAAAAAGCGACCGAACTGCAACTCGAATTGTCTGATTGTCGAGGTCAGTCATATGATAATGGTGCTAACATGAAAGAAAAACATTCTGGGGTCCAAGCAAGAATGCTAGACATCAATCCCAAAGCTGTTTACGTGCCCTGTGCAAACCATACCCTTAACTTAGTTGTTGTTGACAGTGCTAATTTATCGACATTTTTTGGAGTACTTACAAGGTTGTATGTGCTGTTTTCTTCCTCTGCTCAGCGTTGGGAAATTTTGAAGAAACATGTGGAGCTGTCCATAAAGTCACAATCTGATACTCGTTGGGAAAGCAGAATTAAATGCATCAAACCTCTTCGATACAATTTAAAAGAGGTGTTGCTGGCACTGAAAGACTTGGAAGCCATTTCCATAGAAAGAAAAGATGGAAGAGCTGCCTCAGAAACAAAATCGTTGATAGCTCATTTATCAAAATGGAGTTTTCTTTTGTCGGTGTTTATTTGGTATGATATCCTATTCCAAGTCAATAAAGCAAGCAAGATTCTTCAGTCGTATGGAGTCTCCCTTCATGCAATGGAAACGGAAATCCAGGCAACTGAAAAGTTTTTGCAAAACTATCGCACAACGGGTTATGACAGTGCCCCAACATCTGCTGTTGAAATAGCACAGGAATTGGATATTGATCCTTCATTTCCTCCGTCAAGAAGTGGAAAGAAAAGAAGATTGTTTGATTACCAAGGTGAAGAGGAACAACGAGCTATTCCTGAACTGAAATTTAAAAGCAACTTTTTCTATCCATTAGTAGACCAGGCTATTATGTCAATAAAGGAGCGCTTTAATTTGTTACGTGAGGTTTCTTCCGCCTTTTCGTTTTTGTACACACGAGACAAACTTTTGCTTGTGCAACAAGAAAATGCTCTTCTTACTTGCTGTAAAGAGTTCCAAAAAAAGTTCGGTGACATTGATTCTGATGAAATGAGCGCTGAGTTACAGCGGTTTGTTTTAATTTTACAAACAAAACGCAATCTCAAAACGGCTCAAGACTTTCTGAACTATCTTCTAAAGACTCATTTATTTGAATTGTATCCGAATGTGTACATCGCACTTCGAATCTTACTAACTTGCCCCGTGACTGCTGCCAGCGCTGAAAGAAGCTTCAGCAAATTGAAACTGATCAAAAGTTTTAATAGAACGTCTATGACAGACAGTAGACTATCTTCATTAGCCATGTTGTCAATCGAAAATGACTGCGCCCGATCTCTTGATTATGACAATGTCATAACAGCATTTGCGAACAAAAAGGTTCGCTCCAGACTATTTAAATGATACTGTGTTTTTATAACTTTTTTATGTTTTTCAGTGTCATTGCTTTCGTTTTGCGGTGTCTGCATAAATGTCCTACTGAACTCTAGCATCGGTGCCGAATTTTTTATGACTTGCACCTTCGGTATCGGCATGCTTTACTCTGACATTAGCCTGTTTACTTATGTACAAATTGTGGTGTATTTTCTTAATGCAGCTTTTCAATTTTACACCTCTAAAGTGATATGACCTGTGCGCAGGGGCTCTTGCGCTTACTTTGGGGGGGGCCCGAAGTTGGAGTGCTACGGGACTGACTCTATACATATGTAAAACTATTCTTTAACACAAATTTACTCATTTGTGACATTGTTTTATTAATGTTCTTTATTATACCAGTGGGTCAAAGCAATTGTCGAAAAACATCCGACACAGTTACAAAACTTTAGTTATTAAAACTCGCATTACAACCTAGTGTTTAGAACTACTTTTAGCATCTTTGCTGTAGTTTGGAGTTGGGGATCCATCTTCTCAGCTTAGGGTCAGTGAAGCCAGCTAATTCGGACGAAAAAGTTGCAACGCTCTGTCAACATGACCAGCCCAATAGTTTAACTCAGGTATCTGTGTCACAGTCAGCATATGTAACCTGTGTACCAACGAGGCAGCAAGATGTTTAACATCAGCTAAGTGTGCAAGTATTTAAAGATTGTAAAATTTAAAATCAAATTAATAGATGGAAAGGATGCTGAAGAAAAGTCAAAAGCACATTACTTTGTTCTTTGTCCAATTCTTATATAAAATTTCAAATTTGGGTACCGATTGAATTGTCATCTCTGACAAACGAACACTTGTCAATTGCTTGTTGCATGCAACATGAGGATTACAAAGGAAGCCCGAGGCGAGTGGTTGTCCATGTTTCATATTTGTGTGACAACCTTTGAAACAAATAAACATATTAGCAGCTGTATTTTATGTTTATGCTCTGAGCTTATCAACGGCAGTGAGAGGCAAGTTAATGCATCAAATGCGAATTGCACCTCTCTTGTAGAAGTTTTTATATAGAGGCCCATGAATTCTTCATTAACGTTTAGCATTACGTTTATATGCCGAATACAAATTGATTCTTGCTATTTTCCGAAAATATATTTGGTATTATCTACAATAATAGCAAATATTTAACTTTTGCTGAGGTTATTTGATATTTTTCTGAAAATGTTGTGGCTTTGATGTGACGTAAAATTTGTTAATCTTTGCATAAAATTACGCAGTTTTTTGCCATATTTGACTGACAATTTTAAGAGCTTAAAAAAATTTCTTCTTTGTGAGCTAGAAAAACTAAACCTTGTCATAAAAGATACGCTAATGACGAAAATATTCTCTGAAACGAATATCTAGCAAAGTTTGGCTTTTTTTCTTGCCTTCATTCAGTAGGTTACTGTGCATGCAAAAGGCGCCCTTGATACTTCTAGTTGTGTTACTGCAGTCCGATTAATCTTGCAAAAATTATTGCCTTCCAATGATTCAATTGTATTCTTACAATTTTTTACACCTATTCACGAAAATGCAGGTTGTTCTATGAATTACTGTTAAGCAATCCCATTCCATTTGCTTTCGTGCATGTATAACAAAAACTTCTTTGCTGCGTAGATTTGTAATGGATTCATGACTATGCATCATAACACCTACTTTGAAATCAAGCTGCTTGATATTTTTCATTTTCACTGACATTTTTCTTGTATCAGGTTAATTTGGCTTTAAAAAAACTTCTGTTTGGGACAGCAATTTAGAATTACTAATGCAGAAATCAAACCGATTTTTTAAAAGTAAATCCCACTCAAGCGATGCTATCGTTGTTTCACAGCTTACATATACATAACACACAGATATTTTCCGTTCTCACTTACATCTCGAAACAATCTGCTGAGATTCCTGACTGGTTCATCTTGGGGTGCTAGTATCAACACACTTCGTACAAGCGCCCTTGCGCTTGTCTACATCACAGCTGAGTCTGCAACTCCAGTGTGATGTCGAAGCACGCATTCGATGAAGATTGATGCTACTCTCAACGACACCATGAGGATCGTAACTCAATGTCTGCGTCCCACACCCACGAACCTCTTACCAGTACTGGCAGGCATTGCCCCAGCCAGCTTGCATAGAGAAAAGGCTACCCATCGACTTGCTTAACAAGCTGTTGGATGAAAACCATGCCCTAAACCAGCTGGTCACTGAGGCGCAACCTGATAATCGTCAAAAGCTAAAATTTCGTCACCCCTTTCCTAGCCATGCCGCAGACTTTCTAGACTCTAACTTCAGCACCCTGAAAGCTTGGAGAAGCAATTGGGATAAAGCTGCAAGACCTGACCAGTTCACTGTTCAATCCTACATCAAATTCCCACCATGTTTAACATTACCACGGAAAAAATGGGTAAAACTTAATCCCTTAATAACCGGGGTAGGCCGTTTTAATAACACCATGTTCCGTTGGGTCTCGTCAAATCACCATTCTGAGACTGCGAACCTGAACCTCAAGCTGCAAAACATCTCATTTATCTCTTCCCAATCCACCGACCCCAAGGTAGCAATGTGAATCTCACTGCACCTGATGAAACCACAGTCCAATGGCTGCAGCGCCTGGACGCAACATCGTGAATTCAGCTGTTTCATACACAAGATGATCGTTGTTTCACTTCTACTGTTATTTTTTATTCAGGACCTTAAAGCAGTTGATAAAGACGATCTGCTAGGATTGTGGCTGCTACCACTTCGTGGTTACAGCGATACAGTTTCAATTTGAAGGTATCGTAAGTCATCCTGGGTATCTTTTTCTCCCCAGTCACTATTACTTTCATCACGCCCAACTGCAAAAAATTGAAATATTTTTTGTTGAGATTGATTTCGTTTCCTCATTCACGCCTTTTCTGTACTCACTCTAATCAAACAAGCTTTATTCATAGTTGACAACAGGAAATGTGCAAAAGTCTCAAAAACGGATTCAAAAACCCAAAAATTGCAATTTTTGAGTAAAAAATTACAAGATTTTGAAAAGATATGGCACGTTATCAGTTTGTGTTCTGCCATACAATCGATTTCTCAAAATATTACAAAAAATTTGTTACTGCGGTTTTGATCTTCGAAAACAAAACAAAAAAAAACGTCTTGATTTTTACCCAACGCAAAATGGATCAAATTTCGTCAAAACTCCTAAAATCTCGGGTTTCTATACCACAAAATGCTGCATTTGCTGAACTTTTCACTATTTTGAAGATTAGCAGCTATGGCTTTATTACACTTTCAGCTTGTTTCAGGCGCACAAAATGCTGCATTTGCTAAACTTATCTCCATTTTCACTATGACATCACAATGCATTGTTTCTTTCAAAACAATAAACTCCCTACGCACTGATATTTCGGATTTCGCAATCAATCATTTATCAATTCCGCGAGTTGAAATTGTGATTAAACGATTATTTTGGATGATTGAGTACCCTATACGCGCTGTTTACCTCAGTCAAGTAAACATTAATGCGCCCGCTCAAAAATTCTACTCGCTAACCGTTCGGCCAACTCTGTGGAAGTAAACTACAATAATGTTAATAGCTTGATATTAATGCTCAAGTTATTGGGAAAATAATTACATTAACATCCCCTCAATAAGCATTGGAGGATGTATCTCCCCATCCCCCGGAATGTATATCTTTTCAAGAAACAGTTGTAACTGCAATATGGAATATATGTAATGCCTTAAATCTAAGTTAACGCAAAGTCAATAAAGTCTGAGATTAAAAAAGTCGAAATATAGTGCGGTCACCTGTAGAACTGAGGCTCAGTAGAAATTACTTTTAGAGGAAAGGTTATTGTCGCAGTTCAATAGAATTTTTGTTCTATTTCAATCTTAATTTTACTTCTTAAAATTGAGGCGACTTGCAGTATCGCTCGAATAATTAAGTCTGGTTGCAACTTAATAGCTAGAAAAAAATTGACTTCCACTAAGATACTTTAACTTACTCACTTCACGATCAAGAACAGAACAAATATATTCACAGATTATTTTACAACTTCGAATTCCTTCGCTTGTCAAACACAGAAACTAAAACATCTTACTATATAAATATCAGAGTCTAACCGTGATTAAATCCACCAAATAGCCGTTTGTCACCCTAATAGAAATCCACAATAAATCACCACACATCAACGCCTTTTTATCACGCTATACTCTCTCTACCAAACTTTCACTTACTGAATTACTTTCTCTACTGAACAACACTCTCAAGGAGTAAAAAATCTCGCTGCCTTATACAGGGAGTCTCAAAAGTAAGTATACACTTTAAAATTTGAATAACAATCTAATGGCTTATTCAAATTTGTCAAAAGTTTACAAAAATATTCTATAAACTACTAGAAACAGATTACCGTCCTAATATCTCGTTGAATTTATATATTGACAGAATGTTAGACCTCAACGTGGGAGCCACCAATTTCGGGAGATTTCAGCCACTTATTGATGCATTCCTGCCCGACACTTTGCAATAAATCTTGTGCAACTAGTCCACATGATGCTCTAATGTTTTGTTCCAACTCTAAAAGGTTTTGAGACCGTGTGGAGTAAACTTTACTCTTTAGGAAACCCCAAAGAAAAAAGTCGCATGGGGTTAAGTCAGTTGAACGAGCGGCCCATTCTAGAGGACCTCTGCACCCGATTCACCTACCTAGAAAAAACTGATTTAAGTAATCTCTGACTTTCCTGGTGTAATGTGCAGGAGCTCCATCTTGCTGAAAGTAACAGTTTTTCAACCCAAGCATTTTTTGTCAACTTTACTCCACACAGCCTCAAAACCTTTTAGAGTTGGAACAAAACATTAGAGCATCATGTGGACTAGTTACACAAGATTTATTGCAAAGTGTCGGGTAAGAATGCGTCAATAAGTGGCTGATATGTCTCGAAATTGGTGGTTTCCACGTTGTGGTCTAACATTCTGTCAATATATAAATTCAACGAGATATTAGGACGGTAATCTGTTTCTAGTAGTTTATAGAATATTTTTGTAAACTTTTGACAAATTTGAATAAGCCATTAGATTGTTATTCAAATTTTAAAGTGTATACTTACTTTTGAGACACCCTGTATATATGACTGGAAAATAACCTAGAAATTGCCAGAACAATATCACGTGACATAGAAAAAAAAACACCGTTAATAAATTATATAATTGGCAATCAAAATAAATATTTGAGAAGAAACAAGATTCACTAGTATACTCTGGAACTTAGTCACGTCGTCAACCATTGTGACGTCAAAAAAGACGTGTGAATTACAAATTTATTACCAAATACGAATGAAGAAAAAGGTCTTTTTTTGAAAACAGCTTAGCAAGTTTAAGGCTTCAGACAGTTCAGATTTACAATTAGATAATCATGGCAAAATAAAACAACAGATTACAATAACTATGCATATACAAAAACTATTCTTTAACACTAGAACGGTCGTTACGGTCATTTTGACCGTTTTGGAATTTCAAGGTGGGATATTTTTTTTACGAAAATCGCATTGGTGTGAAATTTCTTGACTTTTCCTAATTAATAGGCAGGAACTCTGATACTGAGTATCAAGCCGAAAGCTGCTTTTACAAATATTTTAGAAGGTGGTTTACCTCCAACGGCCACTAACGGTCATTATGACCGCTATACTAAAACCATTATTTCTGAACCTCCTGCTGTGCTTTATTAGACCGTATCGTCTATATGACACGTATGACTCATTTTCAAACATTGTCTTTCTATATTTTGATAAATTGAATTTTATTGGTGACATCATAGAGTCACCAGAAAGAAATGCACAGCTCAGAAAGCATACATAATAAATTTTTTCAGTTATCAGTTAGCACTGGAAGTAGACTTACGTCAGGTTATGAGAGAGTTTATGAAACAGAAATAGATTATTCTATATTGTTGAGAACTGCGAGCTTTCATCGGCATTCAGGCTACGGTGCTATTTGGGTATCCTCCTCAAACAGCACCCAGCCCACCTCCTCAGCAGCGGAGCACACAGGCAATTAGCCTTTAGCATGAGTTAGTAAGTTGATCACAACCTTTTGTTATAAAAGCATTGTGCGCATCCTCAATTAGTGCTAACCTATTCTGGTTCCACAGGTGAAGTAAGCTGCTTGACTAAAAATATAACATAGTCAAATCTATTACATCATGTCTAAAACGTCAAGACGTTTTACTGGACTACAAGTTGTTGCTAGGCTCAGGTCCATAGACGAAGATGATTCTGGACGGGAAAGTGAAACTGAACAAAGCGACGTGTTAGATTGGGAACTCTGCTCTTCAGATGAGATGAGCATCGATGAAGAAACTGAGCAATTTGATGATACACAACCCATTGTTCATTTAGGTGATTTACAAACTGCTGATACTAACGTTGAAACTCATTCTGCTAAATGTTTTGATGATGCTTCTGGTTCGGATGCTGCTGAAAGTTCGAACACACACGAGACAGCAAGAGATGGCACAAAATGGGAATTTATGGAATTCGGCGTAGAAGCACGAGGAAGGTGTGCAGCTCAGAATGTCCTAACTGAGCAATCAGGTTTATCACGCTTTGGCCTTAGAATGGCAGACTACCCTGTTGATGCTTTTCAAGTTTTATTTGATAACCATATGCTCAAACACATTCAACAAGGTACCAATGTAGAAGCTAGAAGAGTCTTAGGCAATGAAGAATGGGAGGTTTCACTTTGTGAGCTCAAAGCATTTATTGCACTGCTATATGTACGAGGAGCGTATGGTGGCAAAAACTTTCCCCTTTACAATTTTTGGAATAAAGAATGGAGCGTATCATTTTTTCAACAAACTATGTCGAGGAATCGTTGTCGTGAGATTATGCGTTTTCTACGCTTTGACTTGCGCAGCACAAGGTCAGCACGCCTGCAAACTGACAAATTTGCTCTTATCTCGGATATTTGGAATAGGTTTGTAGACAACAGCATCAGTTGTTACAAACCTGGAGAAAATATTACGATTGATGAGCAGCTGTTTCCGACAAAATCTCGTTGTAGGTTCACCCAGTACGTGCCAAACAAACCAGATAAGTTAGGCATTAAGTTCTGGTTAGCGGTTGACGTGGAATCCAAGTATATCCTAAATGCCATTCCGTATCTGGGCAAAGACGAGTCACGTCCATCCACCCAAAGGCTTAGCGACAATGTTGTCATGACTTTCACGGAACCATTCGTGGGTAAAGGAAACCGATAACTTTTTCACGTCGTTTTTACTTGCAAAAGAGCTGAAAAAAAGAAAACCAGCCTTGTTGGAACTATGAACAAGGTTAGACGTGAGCTGCCTGCATTTGCAAAATGCTTGCAACAACGTTATTCCAGTAAGCTGATGAAGGCAGGTAACATGGCAACTCTAACTGTGTATCAGTGTAAGCCCAAGAAAAACGTTTGCGTTCTTAGCTCTCTGCATATGTTTGTTGAACTTGGCGAATCGGAAAAAAAGAAACCAGAGACTGTAGAATTTTATAACAAAAACAAATGTGGTGTTGACGTGGCTGATCAAATGGCCAGGCAGTATTCCGTCAAAGCAGGTACCCGACGGTGGCTCGTTGCTGTTTTCTACAACATTCTGGATTTAGCAGGCATCAATGCCTTTGTGCTCTATAAAAAACTAACAGGTGACAAGGTTTTAAGACGAGATTTCCTGTTCAAGCTTGCTATAAAATTACGTGAAGAATGCATCGTTGAAAGATTAACCGGAAACGCTTCTATTGCTAGACCTCATTCACTATCGACAGCTCTCAAAAAAAGCGAAGCCGAGAAGCGTAAACGGTGTCAAATAGGAGCAAACTGTTCTTAAAACAAAACTAGCAAACTTTGTTTCAAGTGCAATAAAACTGTATGTGGCAAGTGTACTGCCAAGGAGTTTTCCGAATGCGTTACATGTGCGACAACACAAATATGAAACATTTTTCAATTTTGTGTCCTGTGCTTGCCCTTTTTTTCAAATAAAACTATTTTTTGTAAATAGATTGATTGAGTTACGTGACCTGAGTATTTGTTCAACACTTAGTTGCGACCACACCACGTATATACTAGTAAAAACGCGTTTTCGTAGAAGCGGTCAAAATGACCCCTGCTGGCCGTTGAGAGCTTGTCACAACTCCGGCCGTTCTAGTGTTAACGCAAATTTACTTATTCGTGACAGTCTGAAAAATGCTTTTTCAGAGTTTAGAGCGGGGTTTCGATTTTATACCCGTTGAATCTAGATGTAAAGAAAACCTCAGCAAAGATTCTTAGCACTATACCATTTTACATACTAAATGGAAATAATAACATACTAAATGGGAATAGTGACATACTAAATAGAAATAGTTACATACTAAATGGAATAGTAACATACTAAATGGAACAGTAACAAACTAAATGAAAATAGTAACAAACTAAATGGGAATATTATTTTGACAATTATATTATTTTTTAGAAAAATTTGATTTACATAATAGTTATATCTTACAATTAATAACAACACATTTTTAAAACAATTTATTGGAAGTTCATGTCTTCTTTAGCCAATGCAGAAGTTAGTTTGCTCTGAATATGCGCAATATTACTACCGCACAAAGCAGGATCAATAAACCTAATTGCTGCTTCAATAAATCTTTCAAGGAATTACAATCCGTATTCCCTCACACTCAATTGCTCTCTTGCATCATCGTTCAACATTTGATTGGCATTTTCATCAAGATTACTCTTTACGTTTACTTTAATCACAGACCAAACACGCTAGGCAGGATTGAGCATTGGGCTATAAGGTGCCAACGTTAAAATAATATTTCTGCTGAACTCATCTTCAGCCAAAAAACGGCCAGTTCTAATTGTCATTAACAATGCCCTTTGTCATTCTCGTATTGAAGAGATTTTGTCTGAAGAAGAGTTATTGACTATTATGTAAATAAAATTTTTCTGAAAAATAATACAATTATCAAAATAACATTCTCATTTAGTTTGTTACTATTCCCATTTAGTATGTTTCTATTTCATTTAGTATGTTACTATTCTGATTTAGTGTGTAAAATGATGTAGAATTATCGGAGCAATCATTTTGACCATGGTGATTCTAAATCGTCTACACTTTTCATTAGGTACGTGCAATAACACTGAAACGTCTTTACCTTTACTAAATCTTGGTTAACTTTTAACATGCTGAGTTTTATTGCATTGCAATGAGCACAGGGCAGATAACAATGGATTTACCTTTAATTAACATCAACAGTCATTTTGACCATGCAGAAATTTTTAATTTTGCATCATCAAAATTGTCTTTGCAATTAAGTCTTTTGATGTGTTGTTGTATCAAAACAATTTTGCAACAATAACTGCACTAACTGGTAAACATAGGTACCAGAGTTTTTTGGGGACCAAGAATGCCTTCAGCTCTTCCCCTCCTCTCAAAAAATTTCAAACCTGATTAAAATATTCACTTTTGAAAATTTTATTTCCTACAAAAAAGGTCTTCACCTTTGTTTGAAGCAGAAACTAGCAAAAACGTCACTCTGAAAATATTATTTTTTAAAAAAAAAAGAAACACGAGTCTTTAGCCTTTCTTCGAGACAGAAATGTTTTCAGCCCTCTACCCATTCAAAAGAAAGTGTTATGCTCAATTTTTTATGTTACGATTTAATCGAGGCTTGGCGTATTCATCAGTTTGCCTTACATGGGAAAAGACTTTTTTCAAAGAAATCTAATTTAGAAACTGCTATTAATAACGTGAAGCAAACTGTCTCAGCATCACGTAAATTTGTCGGCTTTGGATATGAGACGGTGACAGTAATGATGCAAGTTGGCTACTGCAGCATAAGTGCTCAATGATTGATTTACGTTTAACGCAGCCAAATTTTATTTGAATTGGTTGCAAAGAACAAAGCAAAATTTAAATGCATCAAATTTTTTTCAGAGAAGTACATCACAAGCTCCGAACGTACTAACAAAAACGCGACTAAAAAATAGTTGAAGGCCTACAATTCATTTCGTAGATCAGGACCTATGCAGTTTATTCCAAGACATAATAGAGCTTCCAACTCGTTAAACTCCCATTTACAATAATTCAAGACATTACTAGGTCAAACAACAGTTAAAAGAAACTTATGACACAAAATAATACCTAACTATTAAGTATTTTTTAGTAATTGAGCAAACGGTCATTTTGACCGCACGCGGTAGTTCTAGGTAGATTGAAAATGTGGTAATTCTGGTGTTAGCAACGGTCTTTTTTGCTTTCTATATTTTGCGATAAAGCGACGCGCTTTTCATTTGCTCCATCGTCATGTCTGGCAACCAAAGTCACTATCAGTAGCAAAGCTATTATTGTATGGCAATAGGCGAATGTTACGTTTTCCCCTGATGTTACGTAAACAGTACGTAAGATTAACAATTTTGATCAATTGACGGTATCAACAGGAAAACCTGAGTATTAAAAGGCCAAGTTTGATTTGCTGTGTAAAAGTACCCGTGGCATGCACACCCAAAGCCTACTTGCACACTAGTATATCGTTTAGATAAAAAGTTTCACTAACCAATTTTACACAACCTTTAACCCGTTCACTGCGTAAGACGTGTATATCCGTCAAAGCATGTCGCTCTCTCACTGCGTAAGACGTGTATATCCGTCCGAGTCGCCACCGCTTTTAACTACGCGTTTTTATTTCGCTTTCGCATGGCGTTTGTCGCGCGCCAGGGTGAGAAAATCCTGAGTAAGCATTTTGCACTAATAGAAAAGTTTTATTGCGTAAAACACTTTTATGGCTAGATCTATTCATTGAGTTCAGACCAATTTATCAAATGCTCTAAAAGTACAATCCTGTAATAGCATTTAGACAACTTTTAACGTGATGATCACTGCGAGAGTCTTGTCGGATAAATATTTACGATATTTTATTTTATTTTTGGTTTTAGTTTTCCGAATATATTTATAAGAGTATTTTAGCTGATACAAATGGCGACGCCAAGCAAAGTTTTTTAAGTCTCAGACGATGATCTTTTGTTGCATATACGTAATGCTAGTGATGATTTGTTTTCTCTAGACGACTCAGAAAGTAACAGTGCTGACATAGGGTATTTGCAAAATGCCGACGTACTTGATAGCGACACTGATCAAGCTAGCAGCAGTGTTCCTAACAACGATAATCTGCAGTGGACCGTCAACGGCCAAGTACGAAGCAGGTTTTCATTTACCGGCAACCCAGGCATACCAGTAGCCTGAACGGTGTAACTGACCCACAGGAATTTTTTGAAATTTTTGACAACGAAATTGTAGACCTAATTGTTACAGACACCAATCGATACGCCAGGCAATTCTCGGAGGAACGCTTGGCCAACTTGATGGCGCGTTTACGTTCGGAAGGGTAGATTGACACCGACAGCAATGAAATAAGGGTTTTCTAGCATTGCTGCTTATCCAAGGTGTTAATCACCAGCCCAAAATGCAGCACTACTTTAGCAAAAAAGCATCATTATATAGCCCATTTTTTGCTGAGGTCATGGATAAAAACCGCCTTTTTCTGTTTAGCAAATTTTTTCATTTCAACAATAATCAGCAGTTTGACCCAAACGTTTATATCCTTAAATTATTGTTCAAATCGTGGCCTATTCTGACACACGTGAAAGCGAAATTTTCTAGCATTTACCAGCCGGAAAGAGACATGTAGTAGTAATATACCTTTCCTGCCGATTATCAGTGATGCTTTCAAGCAGGATCGAACTTGATCTCAAAATAAGCGAGATTCAATGTCATGCGCCTTAATCTTAATCTTAACCATTCCAACACAGCGGGTACAGAAACTGCAACAATTATATACTTCGTCAAAGACTACGCAAAATTTCGCTCTCGCGAATTGAAAGTTTGAAACTGCCCGTCAGGGACTTTCCCGCAAAACTTCGCTGTTGCGAAAATAATCGAGACAGAAAAAAAAGCGAAACGCGCGATTAAATACGCACTGTAACTCGAAAAGAGAAAAATTAATTCCGCACTTAAGGGGTTAATGCAACCAATAACGCTATATCTACACTTTTTTGAAAAACGTGGTATACTATCCAATCTCGTATAATACCACGCCGTTTCTATTGTCATCAACATAATGATTATCGTAACATATCACATTGTATTTTGCTTTTAGCTTTCCCGCTGCATGGGGCAGCGCAGCAATCACAACAGATTCAACTGCTTCTAGTCTGGCAGTATCAGGGCTGACAGGATCGAACACCATACTCCCAGATTGCGATATTATATCTCTTTTTTCTGACACTGCAACGGAAAGAGTGAATAAGGTATGTAAATTTGATTTTTTTGGAGCTATACTTTATCAATATGTTTTCACTTTCAGGTCATAGCACAAATTAAATGACCGCCAGGAATCTACCCATATAACAATTCTATCCCATAGATTTGAGTTAAAACTACTGTTACTTATGATAACTGCGTAAATTCAAAATTAAAGTGAAAACAGAGATTAATTTTTGGAAAGTAACAATTTTTGGAATCAGCTTGGGTTTTAGACCTTTATGATTGACAGCTTTCGGCGTAAACGTAGAGAGCAACAACAGTAGAAGCATCGGTTTATCAACGTCTTGTGAAAATTTTTGTCAATTAACATACCAAAGCATCGGCATTTTTACAAGACAGTAGGTATTTTTAGAAGACATTAAAATTCAGTTTGTGATTTTTAGAGTCCATTGGACCTCGAAACCTTTAATCAAAAAATTAAATGCAATTGAGCACAAAAAGTTTACATATATAATACGTCAACGATGTTACAAATATAATTCGACAAAAATCAATATCTATTTCCGAGTAGTGGTGAATATATTCAGTACATGCCTTTTAAGTTTCTAAGAATAACTTATAATTTGGATTGTCCAACAATGCTATCTTTTCCCATTGTTATAATACCCAGATGTACTTAGGAAACTAGGAGGTACAACGAGAACGGCAGCTTACAGTCATGTAAATCCCAACATTGACTGACCAACTAAACAATTCTAGCCTTTGTGTCACAGTTGAAAAGTTTTCTTGATCCTTTCTTACATCACTTAATGTTGAAAACACGACTCTTCTTAGTGGTGTGAAAAATCACAGATGGAAGATACCTGCAGATCTGCGCAATCATCAAAATAAAGAGTTTGATTTTTCACACCGGATTAAATCTAGCTGATGGCCTTCAAGGCGAGGTCAGGCAAAATGGGTCGAAAACTTAGAAGCCACTATCACTTCCCTGCAGTTGAAGCATTGTACCCGCCAAAACTCTTGGCTATTCACAATTTACATAAACTAAAGAGTGCAACTGACTTGATGAATGGAATATTATCAAGCTATATCTCCAAATACACTTCAAAAAGATGTCATGTTGCATTTATTAGCAACATTTTGGACGTATCATGCTTGAATGCTTCTATTTGACATCTTCAGCTGCTGCCGCAAATTAGCTCGTAAAAGCAAGAAAAAAATTTGTGTTCATTGGCGAGTTAGGTTTTCTGCACTGTTGTAGACGCTATGAGCAACAAAGTAAACCGCCATGGTCAGTGGTGTAGCAACAAGAAAAAGTAACGCGAATAGCGTATAGTGAAGTAGCTAACAATGATTTAGCCTGCACCTCTAGCCATAGCAAATTTATTACTGAAATGAATTTTGGTTGCGCCGAAAAACATTTTTGCTAGGTTACTTTTTTCTCGATGACGCGTCATGAAGATGTTACGTCGTCAAAATTTTCAAAATTCTACCTTGTACAAAACAGTCAACCAACAAATCAACGCACAACATGTCAACAAATTTTCGTGTCCATGTAACTTACTTACGTATTATGCATATTGCTAACTTAAGATATTTAAAGGACGAAAAATTGTCGTTATTACATTCTGCATAATAATTTTATTTGCTAGGAAGACCGTAAGCCGTAGCAAGACTTTTAATAGAAATCAAAAACTATTAGCCACAAATTTTTAGTCGTCCGCTGAGTTTTTTATCTCTAGATTTTGATAAAATTTTTCAGAACTGCTAGACCAAATGCAATTCTCAGAAAAGTCAAGCAAAAACTTTGCAGCTAACGGGATCTTATCTTACAACCTTTTAGATTGTGGCATGCCGTATTTTTTCATTGGCAGATATTGTACAGTAAAGTAGGTTGAGGCAACCCGTTTGAATTGTGATGTCACAGACACTTGTCTGGATGAGCGGTGCTATTTTGTTCTGCGTGTCAGTTTTGCCAAGAATAGTAGTGATAACTTATGAGCTTGTTTTTTTGTCCGGAAATTACATCACGGTGAAAGATTATAATTAAGCCTCTATGAACTATTTGCAAAATGTTGTTGGATGCTCTTAGCAAACTGCAGACAGTGACACTGTTTCAACCTATCAGGTCTCTTCAGTGCCGTAAGTGACACAGGTTGCATTACTATAAGAGCTTGTTACATGCAATTTGATGATTTTTGAAAAGTGACAATTTTTAACTGAAAATTCAAAAAAAGTTAAATTTGTCAAATGTTAAGTTTACATTATAGCACTTGCAACATGTTATTTAAAAATAGAGTAAACAGAATTAATTTTGATTTTATAGGATTCTCCTCAGCTGTCGTAGACAGTAGGTATTGCACTATGTCACAAGTCATGCATCTTTTGGAATAAAGCAATAAAAATTTTATTTATCAAAAGTTTAGCAGACTCGATTGTCATTAAGTCAACTTTACTTCAGTTTTTGCTACACAGCATCCAGTCTCATCACAGAACAGCGGGAAATAATTTTTACTAATTTGCTGCTACTCTCCGAAATTATCTGCTTCGTACTATTCATAGAAGATTCCTGAATGATGACTAGTTGGCGACCTAGACTGCGTCAGTTGACTCCACCTATGCTTTCGTTGCTGTTTTGTAGGAAGTGACAAAGGTGGAGCTAAACTTCGCGCAGCGGCGGAGATTTGGCAAGGTAGAATAGTTTGATTGATAATGAGCAAGTGCGAAAACTTTGTGCACCACCTCAAATCAACACACTGCTATTCAAAATACATTTTACGAGCATATAAAGCAAAAAATTAAGGCATGGATGACTATACTGAAGACGAGAGCAACAATAACTTCCGCTAAAATTATGAAGCTTTGAAAAGGCCTCAGTTTTCGACTGCAGCCATTAGCAGCAGTGAAAGCAAGACAAAATTTGTTATTTCTGACCGTGATCGAAAGAATACCCAAAGAAGTAGAAAAATACATCGTATTTCCTAGTCAAAGAAAGCTCAGATGCTGCCGCGTGACATTTGTGATTGGTCAATTTTAATGACGATCAAACATGTGACTTTTGGTCATTTTTGATTGATCAATTTTAATGAAATTTTGCACCCCCAGTGTACACTACCCTCACATTCACATACCGGGCGCTCTCTCCAGTATGCACTGCCTGTGTCTAAGATGCGATCAGATCTAGCAACAACGGTATCCAAACTGGATGCATTTTTGTGAAACAGATAGGTGAAATGCTTGCAACAGATGTAATGTACTGCATCACCCCTGGTGCTTGCAAAATTGCATAAGCAGTTACCAAGGCAAAAAAAATTTGAATGCGAAGACATCTATCAAGTATAATTGGTCAAATATTTGATTCAATTTGGTAGTTTTTTAGGTTTCACCGGCCAATTGATTTTTCCGGCAAAATCTTTGAGCATTCCAAATGATATGGGTTGACAAACATGCGACTTATTGCATACACTAATCACTGCACAATCAATGCTTATCTGTAGAGCAACTTATATTGTGCAGATAGAATCAAAAGAAAACATGGTGTTATTACCCTGTATAGTAAATTCTCAGAACAAATGATTACTGTCCGTACAAGATCTTAAATTTATCAAGTCAAAGACTAAATGGACTGCCACGAGTAAACAGATTTGCAAAGAAAAAGGCAGCAATGATTAATTAACTCGCGGTCAGTCCGCTTCATATCCAACGTGGTAAGAAAATATTTATCACCTTTCTCCCTAAAATACGACTGAGGTGGTAAGTATTTTACACAAACTTGAGTATTTTCACAGACACACGCAAAAAAGAGGAACAACAAGGTAACTAAAACACGTTTTGATGCAAAAAATAGTTCATATTGTTCCTATACTATAGCATAGGATGCAGTTCATATTATAGGAAACAGTTCATGCTTGAGAAGTTAATTGTTCCTCCGCAGGGATCAATATCGTCAACTTCATGATAGGTTTTTTGATTTTATTGTCTTTAATTTGCATCAGCACGTTGCGAACATGCCCATGATTATCTGAGTAAGTGTTAACGATACGCTTAATCGGCAAGACAGCTGTACGACTTGTTTCATCAATTACTAAAACAATATCTCGAATTTGAAGATTACGCTTTTCATCAAGCCATTTTGTTCTATGTGGAGTAGTAGGAAAATATGCGTTAATCCACCTTTTTCAAAAAACATTTGCCAAATATTTGATTTGACAAAATCTACTTCTACTAAAACTTTTATCGTCAGGAAGAAGAACCGAAATCGTGTCGTTTGACGGCTTTATTAGCAAGAGATCGTTTGGGGTCCAAGGTTTTTCAACTATTTCAGTAAATTTCAACAGCGTTATTTCTCTGGAGCTCACAATGAATCCGACATCAGCAATCAGGGAAAGCAACGTTTTATCTGAATAAGCCTGTTTAAGAGCTAACATGTTTAGAACAGTTCGTACAGAACGAATCATTCGCTCCCATGCGTCTCCATGATGGCTTGCAGCCGGTGTGTTGAAAAGCCATTAAACACCTATTTTCAAAAGTGAATTATCCAGTTGCTTGCTGTTTTATTTTTTGAGATCATTAGCTAACTATCAATTAGCTTCAACAAAGTTAATACCGTTATCGGAGTACAAATGGTCAACTTTCCCTCTGCAACTTCTGAAGGGATCTCACGCCATCAAAAAGGAATCGATCGATAACGAATGTAAAACTTCAAGATGGATTGCCCTGGAAGAGATACAAATAAATAGACAACGATAACACTTCACATGGCTTCTGCCTTCTTTTACTACTATTGGTATAAAGCAATCCACTTTGGTACGAAAAAATTGATTGTTACAGTATATGCTTGTGTGCTGCATGCCGGAGGATCCGACATTATTTGTTGCTCAGGCACGGCTCTTTTCCGACGACGTATGAGGCATTCTTCAAACACATGCTTTATACTTGCCTTCAATTTTCCAACTAATAACTCTTTCTGAGAGCAATGCATGTGTGATTTAATACACTATTTTTGCAAAGTTTATGGTACTCCCTGATCACCAAGGTTGTCAGCAGTATAGAATGTGTCATTTGGCGTCAATTTCGGAAGAGCTGGTTGTGGTTCTGGCAGCGATGTCTCTAACCTTAACCCTGATTCCAATGTTAACTTTAATCCTAAACCTAATCCCAACCCTAAACCTAACTCTAATTCTAACCATAACTGTAACCCTAATCCTAACTTTAACCCTAATTTTAACCCTACATGAAAGAGCTAGCCCTAGGTCTATTGATTTTTTGTGAGGGAGCTAACCATAGGTCTAAAGACACAAATTTTAATATGAAGGAGGTTGGATAAAGCTAATGCTAGGTATAAGGACACAAATTTTATGTGAGGGAGATATGAGGGAGAAAATTCTAGTTCTAATCCTAAAATGATGTAAGTGATAGACCCAAGCGGGTTAAGTGTAGGTCTGAGAGAGTTAACACTAATTTAAAGGAGCCAACTCTAGGTCTAGTTCCATTCAAAGGAGCCGAATCTAGACCTGAAGGAGCTAATTCTACGCAAGGAATATAATCTTATGCGAGGGAACTCACGCTAGTTCTATATGAGGGAGCTAACCCTAGGTCTGAGGACACCAATTTTACATGTGGGATCTAATTCTATCTCTAACGCGTTGTTGATATCATTAGGTTTGTTAGCTTGAAAAATATATCAAATAGTTTGTTGGAGTAAAATTCTTGCCACCTTGCGATAGCATTTAACTTGCTTTATATGAAGTAATAGCTCAAACATTACGCAATTTTTTATATGGTTGTTTGCTGAAATGTTGCGCAATTCTTATCTCTGCGGTAGTATAAAACCTATCCGATATGGGGTAGTATAATGGTTTCATAATTCCGATACAATTGTTTGCTGGGATATGATGCAATGACGTTGAAGCAAAGTGATGAGAAAAAATTAGCAAAGTGCAACGTCGCTCTTAGAACTGCCCAATCACACGGTTTTGAGTCAAATACTAGCTGTTTTTAACATTTTACGGTTAGGGTTCGGTCAAAGTCTGTTACATATGTTTTCGAAAAATGTTTGCAGGCTTTTATAACAAAAAACATTTATCAATTTAGCTGTTTTAAAGCTATTCATGAGATTTTTGCTTTACGTAATTACAATGCCAGCGTTTCAGGCAGAAACAGTAGCTTGTATTACTATTCAATTTAGGAAGTTTATTTATCAATCGAAACTAAAAACTTGTATAAACTACATAAACACGGAAAATGTAATTTCGTGTAGTCACCTGACAATGGTACCGCGAAAAGGCCATAAGGTCATCAGAATCAACTGCCGCGCCTATTAAGCAACAACAAAATATACAAACTTTAGCAACAACAAACAGAAAAAAGTAATAAAAGGTATAATTTAAAATAAAATCATCAAACACAAACATTTTTCTTTATTCACCTCCAAATATCGTCTTATTTTGAGACAAAACTAATAGATCTGCGACATGCAATGCTATTTAACAGGACTACAGACCAAAAACAAAAATACTTTAAAGTCAAACGTTTTATTTGTTTCGTAAACAGTCTTGAGTTCAATTCTATATGATAGTGTTTTTATGAGATACTCAAAGGCTCTTGTAAGCAATGTTGTTGGATAAGCTTATTATGCAAAAGCTCTTTTGATCAAGTTTATTATTATGTAGACTTGTTATTCAATGTTATAGATCTTATGTTGCTAGGTATCAGTTAAGAGTCAAAAATGTTACTCAATCTACTAAGAAAGGAATATCATTTACCAATATTAAATAGATCTTATGTCACAAATTAAGAATTAAAGCAAAATCATTCCTCTAGACTAATTGTACAAATAATTAAACTGCTTTGTACTAAAACTATCAAATTTGGAGCGGCTTCAGAAATACGACTAACCAACAAAATTTGTTTTATTTCAAGCCAATACAGAAACTATTTGTCAGCAAAACGAATAGAGATATAAATTTTTTTTTGTCAAAGAATAATTGTGAACAAATCGTTTCGATAAGTTTTACAACTTTGCTTGAAATAGTTTACCGAGCATTAAATATACAATCCTAAATAAGTTTCTTACAGCATTACAAAACTATCACAATTTTTGAATGTTTAAATTTTACTTTTCTTCTTAACACACCTGCATCATTACAAATAATCTCTAATCAACATTAAAGATAATTTAAGACACAGGTTTCTTATCACTCCATTCCGACACTTTTCTTCATTTTCACCTTAAATTTCATCCACCATTATTGTTCCTCCTGTTAAACGTTTTCCTTCTTTTCTCGAACACTGTTCTTAGCACACAATCATGTCTTAAAATGTGTTTCTTCTTTTTCTTTTCTTAATATTGGGTAATAGTTTCGGTGTTTTATTTTCATTTTACTTTCTCAACTGTAAAATCTGCGACCTTATAGAAAAATTTATGGTCAAACTCTTTGGTCATCGTCAGATACAAAACTTTATTAAACAATTTTTGTGATAGCAAAAACGAAACGTCACGAATTATGCTTAGAACGTCATCACGCAATCGCTAACCACATGATAGATAAGTAAAAAAGGAATGGAGTGTTTGCTTGAACTACAAAGAATTGCGGAAAGATAGTAGCGTTGATTGAGGTCATAAGAGGGTGGTTTTAAAGGATAAACTGCCTGAAGCTGAGATGTCGTAAATTATAGTGCGTAAGACACGCGTGACCGTTAAGCACGCAGTAGATCATATCATTACCAATTTAAACTTATTTTTTGAAGAGAACGATGCACACATTGAGCCCGCAAGGGAAATACAACGCTAGTCATGTGCTGGTGCACTTCACCACAATCGTACATACACAAAACAATTGCCGTTGATTACTAAGGGTGACCTAAAAAGGTGTTTTAAAGAAAAGTATATGTAAATTTGACGTCTTTTTCAGTTGAAATCGCTTTAAAGATTTGAAATCTCATTTTTAAATATAGGTTGTTACAACAACTAGATTATTAATGGTGTAGATTAACTTAGACTAGTTAACGCTCAGCTGACTTGTAAAAAATCAAACATCATTTTTAAGCTCATAAAACGTAATAACATCATACATCAGAGCCGACATCATTTGAAACTGAAAATAAATCTTGCGTCTCTCGCTTTACCATCAATTTTTCTCCGTATATAGCGGTTTGTGTGTGGTTACCTCTCCTCTTCCTCGGGATGGAAGTATGGCACGAACGGCAATTCAGGTTCGTGCCGACAGCCTAATTGAATTAGGCTAGGGGATATATGGCAACCCATTTCGAACCAGTCTTGAGCGACTGGTAGCCCCACCACCAACAAGGCGGACTGCCACTGGTGGGTACCCAAGAGTCGTCTGACATGCTGGGTTAGCAACTTCACAATTGTAATCCGGTGAAGTACGGGTGGGCTACCTGTCTGCCACATAAAGGTGGAGGCGTGCCGTTAAGTGCCTTGCCCAATGACACAACAAGCAAGCTTGCCGGCTTGTCATCCCTTTTTTTATGCTAAGCGAAAAGCAGGGAAGCTGTGAATATCATTTTTTAAAATCTTTTGGTATGAACCGACTTAGAGAATGAACCCCAGGTCTACCCACTGCAATGCGGACGCTCTCACCACTACACCAGCGCGCCGGTAAGGTAACCCATTCGTTTAGCTGCTTTTAATCAAAATCTTAACATTTTGAAATCATTGACTTTGACTTCTATCACACATTTTTGAGTAATCAGTGCTGCTCCCAATCCAAACACCACAACCTCACAGCAGATTTGAAGACTTTACCGCTTGTTTTAACCAATATCTTCGTATTTCTGCAGTAAATTTTTTTCCCTAGTCACACCATCCTGCTAAAATCTTCTTAATCTCACTTCCAATGTGACTGCTGCTATCCCAGTCACACGGTTTGGGGGAATAGTCTTGGCATACAGCGCAAACTAAATTGAGTTATCAAAAGGCACTCTTGATAATGAAACCAAATTTAATTCAGACGCGAAAAAATCCACAGTCGATCATGTAGGAATGACATCGATACTGCGACAGGTTTTCTAGAATAATTAAACAATTAAAAATAGCCAAACCTCACACTTAATTTGGGTCCAATATATACGTAGAAGAATAGAAAGATCAAAATAGCAATTAGCGATGGCATTAAGCTTTTACAATACGACATTAAATAATAATATTATGAGAGAATTATGAGAAGCACTTCACTTTATACACAGTTAAGCTTATTGCCTTTTGACTGATATTTAGCAAGAATTGCCACATTAAATGTACGGTATTAATATTGATATTATTGTAGTTACAAGGATTACATGATAAGGTAACAATGAGCACTATTGTTAACGATAAATTCGGTAGCTTATAATATATGCACTTACTGATTGTATGCGACTTCCCGAAACGATTCAAACTTTAATAGCAGAGATTCACACTTCGACCATATTTTGATTTTGAGAAAAGATAAAAAATGAGTGAGGTGCCGCGGTTTTATAGTGCTGCAAATCTACGAGATTCTCACGCGAGCACGTGGAAGTAGACAATGAAAACTTCATAGAATCGGCTTTCCTAGGTATTATTTCTTAGTATTGCTAACAGCACAAAGATACGAATTATGAATGTAGGTCTCCAGCAGCTATATATGGTTGATTAGAAAGAGGTCTAGCAGTTTTACCAGGGTGAGAATCAGTTTTAAGTAAAATTCTCATGAAAAGATTTTGTCGGTATCATCCACAGTTATCATTTTTTGGAATAACCGATTCCAAATACTATCCGTTTTTCTAAATTTTATTTCATGAAATTTCATTGTCATTCTGTAGTCCTGTACATTAACCCACAGGTATAACGTTTTGTGTCTAGCAAAACTCATTAGATTCAAATTGTTAGAGATTACTTAGGTCAAAATTTTCAAAAACACGACAGCTTTTGGAGTATAAAATTGCCAAGTCACAGCTTTTAACAGTTTTAGTCTGTTAAATTCATGTAAAATATTGTGAGCTTACAGTTTCATTTCTCTACTTTCAGGTAAATGTTTTTACTCAGCCCCAAATTGACATCCATTATCAATTTTATCAGTAAAAAGACATGAGATCATAGTCTATCAAATATTTCATTAACTTTTTAAGAACTGGCAACCACGCTCACAGCTGATTTCAGAGCGTTTGCTACCAGGCGCAAACTGTGTCATATTCATCGACTATACTTTAACTTTAAATAAACATCGAATTTTTAACTCTTATTTATTGTTAATCTAAATCACCCAAAAATAAAAAAGACGCATACTTGCCAACACTTGCAAAGCTTTACAATTTTTAAAACTTATGTGTGTTTACAAAGCAAAAAATTTGACTGTATACCACTTTAAACCCGCACACGAAGTCTCAATCTCACTACCACTTATACGCATTCACAAAACGAACAATTCCTACTTAATTGGTAATTTACACAAATTCACATTTAACAGATTTTTATTGCATAACCCTACAACTAAAAGCTCACAATTTGGTTGTCAACACCTCGTATACACGTTACTAAACGAAAACTTTCACTTTAATTGATCAATAAAAGTTTTAACAAACAATCTTTTTATCATGCATCAAAACTTCAATACTCGTGAATTGGTGACTATGAACTATAAATCAAAAATTAATAAATTAAAAAATCTAGACCTATGAATTTATCTAATTTCTATGCGTTCTCTTAGTAATCGTTTCTTAGCGCTGCAGCCACAAGCTTCAACTCTGTTTGAAGCAAATCGAATGTGGTGGAACTTAACATCTAGTAATACTTACAGCTTTTTTTTTAGCAAGCTAGGACATTATTAACCGATGTGATCGGCATAAATACAAAAATTTTGAAGTCTTATTTTTGTCACATGTTTTAAAGTTCTACCTAAATTTCTTACTAGACACTGCGCTTTTTGCGTTTTGTCCTAGTTGATTTTAAAGCAAAAACTGCCAATTATTTGAAAATCAGCATGGTTTTCTTATTGAGCAATCAAATTATCTATTACCGCTAGACGTCGTTTAATACCTACTAATATCAGCGTACGACGCATTTTCCAAGCTTTATCTTAATTTTTTCAACAAGTATTGACTCGCAAATGCTACTCACCAACAAAATCTGAACTCACCACCTCTTGTTTTCATAAACTTCGAAATTTTTGCTCAGTAAACATGATACTTGTGTTATAGGGCTGCTATTACTTACATATTTATAAAAAAATGTTTTAACCTTTTTATATACATCAAATATGTAAAATTTCTTTTAAGCATTCTCACAAACACTAAATTCGTAATTTCTAACATGGTTATACCTAACATTTAATATAAACAGTTTTGATTCTTCTGACTAACAAAGTCAATTGTGTCAAATTTTAGTTCTATTATATTTCAGTAGATAATAGCCGGTGCGATGGCGTAGTGATTAGAGCGTCCACTTCGCAGTCGATAGACCTGGGATTCATTTCCCAATTCGAGTAATACCAAAAGACTTTAAAAAATGGTATCCACAGCATCCCTGCTTGGCGCTCAGCACTATAGGAATGGTGTAAAGAACAAGCCTGCAAGCTTGCTTGTTGTTTCCATGGGCAAGACACCAAACGAGATGCCTCCATCTTTATGTGGCACACAGATGGTGGGGCCAAGTAGTGTATCCGTTGTGATGGCCCTAGTCTAATTGAAGACTCACAAACCGAGCGTGAGTGCTAACGCAGTGCATACTTTATCTCTTCCTGCATATAATGCTCATAACAAATAGCTCAAACGACGAAGAAGTAGGTAATAAACTTGCAATTTGTACATCTTGATAAGCATTTAACATCGTGCAAATTCAATTAAACACTTTAAAAGCTTTTATCTGTTCGCTCTCACTATAGATTGAACTCGCCACTTTTATCATTTTGCTGTAATTATGCAACAAAACTTTTTTATATGTACACTTTACACTCAAGAAACATTTTAAAATTCAAGCTAATCATTGTTAGCACACATAAAATTATCTGCTTTGATCATCGCCACTCACAAAGATGTAACAAAAAATGATGACTCGTTTAGGATAATGTTTTAAAATTTGTTCAGTATAATTCCTTCTTTTCAATCAAAGCTGCTATTTGTAACTTTATTTGAATGTGAATACGACAGAAAGTATAGAAATCTTTGTAAACGTACTTACAAGTTCCTATCACTAAGCATCGAGCTCACAACTTTAATCAAAATACCAAATATTTTCTAATTTTAATCAATTCAACTCACCAACGCGTTTAAATTTTGAACTCAGTTATTTGTTATCAATATACAAAAAGTGTAAGTTTACCAGCAAGGCTAAAAATTTTTCCGTTTCTCACAAGACGTCAAAAGGACATCTTTCATAACATACCTTTCCTTATTATACAAGCACGACAAACAATCTAAACTTAAGATTTACCGACAACAAATAGTTTTTATTTTCTCCAAATTTCTTTCACTATGTCCATCAAACTTGCAACGGTTAGCAACAACACACTTAATTTCCAAACAAAGTTTATATACTTACAATCTGCTTACATCCATCAGTTAAAAATTTTCATGTAATTACTTTCGTCACATATTCAGCTAGTAATGTTAAACATTTTTAATGACTTTTACATACATCAAAGTCAAACTTATGATTAAGTCGTGCATTAAAATTTTCTTCTTCACCGAAAATGAAAATCACACAACTTTGAGACAAACTTACACAAAACATACAAACTTAAAGTCATGAAAAATTCTGTTACATTTATAACTAAAACTTGCATGAAACACTGAATTTGAAAATTATCATCATACAATGTGGGCTTAATAAAACAAAATTTCAAGTTTTGTCAATTCTAAGACGTCAGTTATCGCACCATAGACTTGGGACTGCTATTTCTGAATGCAAAACAAAAATTGTAAACGAGTGATCAAATACTATTTAATTAGTAGGTCTTTTTTACATTATTTTACCTATCAAGTTATAAATCTTTCGTTTTTGTTGCATTTAGTTCAAACTCAGTCGTCACAAAAATCACTAGTTTTTGATGTTACATAAATGTCTTTATTTGAAAACATTCAGTTGTCCTATTTTTTGTGTCTACACTACATTTTTTGAGGTGACGTAACAAAATTTGGTGGAAACATCAAATAAACGTTGTATACGTCACGGTTATGTCGGATTCTCGGCGGGAGCAATTCGTGATAACGAGACAGCAAAGCGTCAAATGTTGTTCAAAAACCAACTGGAATGGAGCAAATTATCAATCAAATATAAACTTGAACTCAAAAAATTTGAAGTGTGTGGTCAGGAAAGTACTACCTGTGATGAAGGCAACAGCGGTGGTGCAAAGAGTAGGAAGGTGCAGGAAAAGAAAAAGCAGTACCATTGTCTACATCATCAGCGATGCTTCCCCGACCATACACTTCTTACCAGTGCTGCTTTCTCCTCAGTATGATGGGATTTTACTCCAGCAGGGCATATTATCACCCGTGCCGATTCAAAACTTATAAATTAATGCAGCTGCACTAGCTTTACCGTACAAACATTTATGAGGGCAATAACGAAACGTTTTATTAAATATAAGCCATAGTTCCTCTACATGAATGTTTTATTAAATATAAGCCATAGTTCCTCTACATGAATGGTGATCATGTTGGTCTATTAATCATGACTGGCTGTTTTCAAAGAGAATTGATGACATGAACTACCAATCGCCTTTTTTTAAAAGTGTAAGGAGGATGGTGAAACATAGTCAAAATTGATGGTGTTGCCCAAATGGTGAACGTTTTAACAACTACAGAAATGAACTATTTAGTGGTAGGCATATTTGACAATTTGGTGGGCCCGCTTTTGTATATATATTTGTGATATTAAAATCTTTGCCTGCGCTGTTTGCTTTAATTCGGCCATAGCATGAAAAGAAGCCATGCCTTTCTTTTAAGTCATATAACCTATTGCAATAGGCGCCTATTAAGCTCTTTTCAAACAAAAATATTCTCTCTTAATCCAGTGTTGCAAATTGATGCTATTATTGTTTAATTTTGATCTTTTCTTAAATTTAGGATTTTATTACCTTTAACTTTGCGGAAATTACCGGGAATCAAGTTGAGGAGCTACAATATGAAACTGTGGGAGAGGGTAATAGAAGCAAGGATAAGGAAAGAGGTGACGATTGCTAAGCAACAATTTGGGTTCCTGTTAGGAATGAGTACCACCGACGCAAATTTTAGTTTGGGGATGGTGTTGGAAAAGAGCACTGTGCCTTTATTGACTTAGAGAAGGCATACGACAGGGTACCCAGAAAGGAACTGTAGGAATGCTTGCGGTAAGCTGAAGCATCAGAGTGCTACATAAGAATTATTAAGGACATGTATGACGGAGCGACAACAACTATGAGAAGTGCAGCAGAGTTGATCAAGGAATTCAAGGTAGGCGTTGGAATTCACCAAGGCTCAACCCTCAGCCCCTTCCCTTTTACCACAATCATGGACAACTGACGGAGAACATCAGAAAGAACGCACCATAAGATATGCTGTTTGCTGATGACATAGTGCTGTTTCGGCAAAATTATAGGGAGCTAGAGAATGATCTGGAGATTTTGAAAAATGCACTGGAAAGAAGAGTTCTGAAAGTAAGCCGGAGCAAGACCAAGCATTTGAAGGCTGGGGGTGTGAATGATACAGAAGAGTTATGGCTGCAAAGAGAAAAGGTAAAGAGAGCAAAAAACTTCAAATACCTAAGTTCGACAGTTAGTAGCGATGGAAGTTGTGAAGAAGAAGTGAAGAGAAAGATCCAAGCAGGATGGTTGAGTTGGAAGAAGGTGTCTGGAGTTCTGTGCAACAGTAAGTTATCAGCAAGGGTTAAGGGTAAAATGTACAAAAGTGTTGTTAGATCAGCCATGCTTTATGAAATCAAAACGATAGCAAGAACGACAGAGCTGCCAAAATCAATGTCTTCAAAAATAATGGGCCGTAAAAGGCTCAGGTCAGTAAACTTATGACAGATGCCGACAGACCTATTTCGATCTATTAGTTCTATTCATTTATTGTTTTTGTCTATACACTACAGTATTTCACTTGCTTATTAAATTTAAAATTGTTGAGGACAGGAGTGGATTTGTGAAGCGAGGTTTACTGTTTTCTTCTTTCCATTTAAGCTCTGTAACTGCTTTTTTCACTTCTTTGATCGCCTTTTGCAAGTGACCAAATCTCTGATTTTTTTTGCCGTATCGAGTACCCGCCTCAAGCTTGGTAATTTAAATAAAGTGCAAGAAGAAATAAGGGAGAGACAGAAGTTTTCATTCTACTCACGGAGATGATTACAAAACGCCACGTTTACTTCTTTGCTTATCGGCCTGCTTCATCTATCATTGCAAAGTTTAAAGCGTGACAAGAAATCGTGTTCACTTAGCTAAAACTGAACCTAAATCAGTATTCCTTCTCATTTGTATTTCCTTAAGTTTTCTCTTTTCAAATTTTCTTCCAAAAAGTCGGCAGCTGTCTTGAGAATTACATAAAAGAAGAATATCATAATACCTCAATACCATTTTTGTGGATTGTGGTGCAGAGTTCAAGATCAAACTTTAAAAGGAGGAGTTGCTGGGTCACGAATCGACCTTCAAATTCAAATTTTTGTTCAAATATTTTTGCCGTGATGTTACTTTGTTTTTTCAACCAGATCAATAACTCAGAATCAGGTAATCCAGAAGTGGGCAAACTTTTTTAGTTACTTTGTTTGATAGTTTATTTTTTGGTGTGACAGAATGTTGGTTCTTCAAAATACTTATCAGGATGTGATTGTTAGAGAAGCTTGTATCAAATGTGCTGTCGATTGTAATGTTGGATTAAGATATTTTGATATTGGTTGATGGACATTCTAGAAGTCGTGATGATGAATACTCTAGCGGAGATTTTCAATTCTTCAATTGACCGGTCTCAAAAATCAATGGGAAATAGCTTTACCACATATTTTTGGTCGTTTGGCCTCAAACAGATAATATATCATCAACCTTTTTCACTTGCCAGTCCAACATTAATTACCGCAGTTTAATGTAAAGACAGATATCTCTTCTCGACATTTCGAAGCCCCTGCTGTATGATTTAGGACTACATCAAATCATAACGTTTGGACAAGTCCAGATTTGAGCAGTTTTTTCTCTCTCGCATAACCACCAGAAGACGAATTTTCACACAACCTGCCAAATAGAAACTTCTTTTCAGTATTTGTTGGCTGTATTGCAAATCTAAAAAAACGTATAATTTGACATATTTAAATATAATTAACAGTTTTTTGAAAAATTGAAAACAATTATACAATTTGCTGCAGTATCATTGCATGCAATGACAATGAAATTGAAAAACAAAAGACTTTAAGTTCAATCAGAGAAAATGTAAAATTTAGTGTAAACGTGAAAAGAAAAAAAAATTATTCAATAAATTTGAGACAGCTTTAATCGAAAACTTGCACTTTATTACCGCTAGATGTTGATTTCCCATTTTTTAGGTAAGCAAATGAAAGAATAAAAATTAACGATTTTTCAAGTTTGTTGACAGGAAGATTTGCAAGGTGTAAAATTTCTAGTTTAGCTTAAAGATTAAAAAATTTTGTAGCGTTTACAGAAAAAGAAAACAATATACAAATGCAATTTGTCTTAACTCATAAATTTTAAGTCATTACCCATACTTTATGATCTGTTTCGATAAAAATGATCACACTGGTCCACAAAATTTTTTTTTTCAAAAGTCACTGAATGTGAAAATAATTTTAGGATATATCGAGGTCGCTGAACCCAAATATGCTTTTAGTTTTTTCGAATTGGCTCTAGTTTTTGAGATATAGCGAAATTATTCTTTTTGCATTAGCGCTTACTGATAAACTGCGTATTGCATTGCAGATTACTATAGATTGCATTAGATACAGCTGATCGTAATTTTGAGCGCACATAACTTACTTAAGTTGATATTGTTGGCAGAATAAACAATAAAGTTGGTTTTACTTTAAAGTTACATTCCAAATAAGCCATGCATTAGACATAAACGGCACTGTAGCTGTTCAAGGTAACGCTTATGAAATGTGTACACACAGTAGGTGCCTGTTAACTTTAACATAAGAGACAGTCCATTAAAATTCAATAACTAATGGCACTAAAATTTTATGTCAGCGTAAACAAAACAAGGTTTACCCTCAACAGTCCATGTTAGGTCAATCCATTTGTTGAAAGGCAAGTTTATATGATTTCCGCTTGTAATTTTGCTGGGTACTATCCCGCATAAGGCTCTAGCAATAGTCTGATATCATACGAGAATACCATCCACCTTGGTACCTCATTTCCATATTCTTAATGGCCTGATGAAACCTTTCACCCTGTTCTTCGCTTACTTCACCAAGGTTTTCTGGGAATCGGCCAAGGTAGCTAAATAAGTAATGAATTTTTATGCTCATTCTGGCCACAAGAGCTTGAAAATTTGTCAGCATGTGTTTCACTATGTCCTGGTAACAGTCTGCCTTCGTTTTTCCCAAGAACTCTTTTACCACGGAAACATATGAGCACCAGGCTGCAGATTCAACTGCCGTCATGGGCAAAACAAAGGCTGGATCTCTTACTAGTGTTCGGATTTGTTGTCCGTCAAAGATACCAGCTCTAACTTTCTCATAACTCGTACCAGGAAATCTGCTGCGAATGTATCTGAAGCAATCGCCATTCTTGTCTAATGCCTTGACAAAATTGTTTCATTAAGCCCAACTCAATATGCAAGGGTGGAAGAAGGATGCTATCACGGTCCATGAATGGCTCGTTTATCAAGTTGTTCTCCCTACCACGAGCTCTTCACGTACGGGCCAATTCTTTCTCTGCCAATGTTGATCATCAGCTCTACTGTCCCAGAGACAAAGAAAGCACGGGCACTTTACATAGCCGGATTGCTGTCCCAATAAAATGTTGACCATTTTTAAGACCACACATATTGCCCACTTATGATCGTTGTTGCACAGCTTCTGCAAGACCATCTGTACAATCGAGTAGCTCTCTTTCAAAGTTACCGAATGACCAATAGGGACACCAGCATAGGTACTTGCATTGTGTAGCAGAACACACTTTAAGCTTTGTTTAGAGCTGTCTATAAACAGACGCCACTCACCCGGTTTGTATTGGGAAACACTCATTGCTGTAAGAAGGCCTTTGACGTTTTTGCAAAACACAAAGTTATCTTTTTTAGTAAAATAATCACTAAGCGCTTCATCCCTATGACGGTAGAACGTTATTTTGGTCTTGGAATCAAGAATGCCATATTCACCGAGACGAAAAGCCAGAACCTCAGAAGCCTCTTTTGATAAAGCTAAGTCTCTGATTAGGTCATTGAGCTGGCTCTGGCTAAAAGGCTTTACCTTACTTTGCCATTCTGCAGTTGTATCAGACATACTGTCGCTGTAATTACTATCGTCGCTGTTTACCTCTTCTGTTTCTGCAAACAAGTCATCATTCAAAACAAGCTTTGGCAAAAAAGAAAAAACTGAAATGGGTACTTCCTCGCAATGCGGCACCGGCCGCCTTGCAGACTCTAGGTCAGGATAATACCACAAATTCGTTTTGTGGCGGTTCCATCCTGACATGTTCACCATGCAAAAATAGCGATCGTCATGGTGGTTCTTGGGATTTCTCCAAACCACAGGCACTCCGAATCGCATTGCTTTTACTTTACCTTGAGTCCAAAGGCGAAGAGTATCAGTGCGATTTTTACACACTTTGTGAGGAGCCCATTGCTTGTCTTGATCCCCCAGCTTCATGTTAAAGTATGCTTCGTACGCTCTTTTCGTAAAATCTCGCACATTGAAACGATGCTCTTTTTTCATATACTCTCCACAAATGTAGCAGAATATATCTGGATCATTGAAACAACTTCTACGCTTTGAACTCATACTCTATTTTAAATTTGATCTTAAATACAATTCCTAAGGAAAAAGTAGTTGACATCAGCAAACTGCTAAAACAAAAGTTTTACAAAACATTAGTTCGACAATTTTTTCAACACTGACGTATTAAACTATGTTCATACAAGTAGGCTATATATTAAACCTGTATCCGTATGAACCGACCTTCGCGCAACATAGTTTACCTTGCAATGTACAGTAGTACAGTGCAATAGGCTATTGAATAAATAAAAACAGCTATAGCAACTTTAGTGTTTCACAACAATACAGACATTTCAACGAAACAATGCAGCAATTGTTTCATCATACTGCGAATTATATTCGTACTGCTGTTTATTTTCTGTACGCAAAAATTGTTGATGAAAATTTTCAACGCTCCATATCTCAAAAACTAGAGCCAATTCGAAAAAACTAAGTGCATCGTTGGGTTCAGCGACCTCGATATATCCAAAATACGATTTCACATTCAGTGCTAAAATTTTTTTGTTGACCAGTGTTATTTTTTGTTTGAGCATAGATAAGAGGAATGAAAAATGAAATAAAAACTTTTATTACAAAAAAAGTAATGCTTACTGCTTTTAGTCAAATTTGCAATACATTTGACCTGCTCTTTGTAAATGTAGGTCCCTTGCTAGCCAGTAAAATTTTGGAATATCTTACTTGAAGAACCAGATCACCACAAGCTCTACCGCTTAATTTATTCTTTTGATATCCAAAAGCCACCCGATATAATGAGAATAGCGTTTGTTCATATCTGCTTTCAAATAATCATGTTTTTGTCCAAGATTTATATACATTTTTAGTGAAGCGATGATAAAATATAATTTTTATATAATTTCAAGGTTACTAAAATTGTTTCAAGGTTAAAAGAAGACCAATCATTTATATAACAAAGAGCTAATTTTAATGTCGACTAGGTTATTTCACAAAAGCTTAAAAAAAGTTAATTACAAATAAATATATCAAGTCTAAATTTATTGCCATACATAATACATGCAACACATTGATAAGGAATTCGGATTTTGAGAAGAATGTTTAACGATCTTTGCCATTGTAGATACATGTGATATACCTGTGATATATTATATATATGTGAGCAATGCGGCAATAATCTGGACAGTGGTTTAACGTAGCAACCTATAAGCTACCACCTAACAGCTTCCACAGCTACATCTAGAAATCGAGCGTACAAGTAAACTGAAAGAAATTATGAATTTTAGCAATATAAGTGAAATTTTTTGATTGTTATTGTCTTCGTAGGTTACCTCTTCTTCTCCTACATGTGCCGCTTCCCATATTCCACGTAGCATGGAATGCGCGTATAACGACTTCGTAGCAAGTGCCCCAACTGGCTACAATTCAAATAATCCAGTTGTTTACTTAGTTCTGCTCAACCAACTAAATTCAGCAACGAGAACAAGTAAGTATTTGTAAATTAAATAAGATAGAACTTACCACTGTGCAGAATGATTTTTCTTATTTAAACCAGGGTTGTAATCTTTACGTTGATCAACTCAAATTGAGCAATAAAGTCCCGTAATTCGAACGTACTGTAATTGATCGTGAATTTGACGTTCACTCACCAAATGCCAGAAATAAAAGAAATCAGCCCTACTATTTGTGGACCTCATCCAGGAGAAAACTAAAATATTTTAAACCCAAATCGTCAATCATATCGGACAATTATGATATCAAGACAAAACCTTTCCATGCAAAATCACAAAAGTACCAAAAGCTTGATTGCATCTAGTTATTAATGTAGTTTGTACACAAGCTTTAGATCAATTTCAAAATAACCTGTTGGCAATGTGCCATCTTTTAACCAACTATTGACGTGATCTTGTTGGCGTCACGTACTACAAATACAACGCTTTTTTGGAAAAACAAAAGCAAATTTCACGATTTGAATGTAATACGTTTTTATTTCCTTGCTTTTTTGCCGAGTGGCTGAAACCCATCTCTGCTATATTGTTACAAAAAAATAAAGACTTGAGTGATTATTACATGCATACACAGAACCATGCACAATAGCAAGCTTGCAATCAACGGGAGCTAAATGAGTCCCCTTTCTACAAACAGCTTAGTCAAAATTCGAAAAGTATGGCCCTCCAAATTTACTTGAAGTCTCTAAAACAAACCAGAATACAGTATATAGAGATCTGAAAAGGTGCTAGCAGGAACGGAAAATAAGAGGGTGGAAGTTTCCTGTTTATGTGGCTTGGAAAAAATCTTAGCAGAAAAAATCTACATTTCTTAAGACAGATGCACGCCATAAACCAGGAACCGGCGCGATGGTGTAGAGGTGAGAGCTTCTGCATCGTAGTCGGTAGATCTGGGGTTCTTTCTCTAAGTCGAGTCATACCAAAAAAATGGTATTCACAGCTTCCCTGCTTTGCGCTCAGCATGAAAAAGGTATAGTGTGGAGAACAAGCCTGCAAGCTTGCTTGTTGTGTCCTTGGTCAACGTACTTAACGGGATGCCTCCACCTTTATGTGGCAGACATGTGGCCCACCCGTACTTTACCGGATTACAATTGTGAAGTTGCTAGCCCAGCATGTCAGACGACTCTTCGGTACCCACCAGTGGCAGTCCGCCTTGTTGGTGGTGGGGCTACCAGTCACTCAAGACCGGTTCAAAATGAGCTACCATCCTTCCCTAGCCTAATTTCAATTAGGTTGACGGCATGAACTTGAATTGCCGTTCGTGCCATACTTCCATCCCGAGGAAGAGGAGAGGTAACCACAAACACATAAAAAAGAAATATTCATTTTGCAAAGTAGGCCTAAACCTAACCAAGCTGTATAGCTTTCGGCTTTGGGAAGACTAGAGTCGCAGCTTAAGATAACTCAAACCGAGTCATTTGCACACCATGATTCGACTCAGAACTTGGCATTAGCAACTCGTTACTCAACTCGCAAATTGCTGGTAATAATTAATGAAGATTTTTGGTAATCTAAATAGCCTATCTACAAAAAACATTTCTTTTGAAAAGATTTTAAGTAAGCAACAATGGGAAATCACCGTAACGTCACAAGTAAAATCTTGCTAGTTTTACCACACCAGCTGTTACCTCACAATCACAACCTTATAATCCAAATCTCGCAAACAACTTGGCTCAAAACTCTAAGTGTGGTAAACGAGTTGACTGTACCAATATCTCGTAAATTTGATAGGCTGAATCAAAACGTGGTAGCATGGCTAGTTAAACCAAATACTATAAACCAGCTTAGCAAAATCAAAACGTGGTAAATAGCAAAAAGCATATTTTAAAGCCGCTAGAAATTGTTGTTTGTGACAATCAACTTAACAAAATTGTCAAATTTTAAAGCTATTGAAATAATTACTTAACTTTTGCTGTCAATAAGTTATTTGTACCGACAATGGTAAGTAAGCCGACACCAACAGTTCACATCTATGCTTTTGCAAGAACATTAAACCGCAATGAAAGCAAAAACATGCGATTGGGCTTTGCTGGCAGTAATTAATAAACTTATATTTTAGCAAACATATAAAATAATACTTAAATTAAAGGACAGTAACATGATTCGTATTGGCTAAAGGATATAGCCCTCATCAAATATGTGAAAAAACGTATTTTTTTGGATTATTTTTGCTGTTTGTGTTGCTTGTCCATATTTTATTTGGTTTAGCTGATTATGTTGGTCTTTTATTTAGATATGGAGCAACTTTAGTATTTAGTATCCGGCCCTTCCCGCGGCAGAGCCCCATTAGTAATGTCAAGGTTTAGAACATCAATTCATCCGGATGCGCCCGCCTCACCCGATCTGTTGCTGTGAAGAACAATAACGAAAGTTAATGTAGACTGACATAGCCCATTCTTGTGTCACAATCAAAAGTACGATTTCCACTGTCACGCGGTTGTTTTATCAACTTATCAACTGCATAGAAGTATAAATGTAAAGTTGCGAGAGAGTGTCAAAGTGATTCATAAGTATTTTTAGAAAAAAGACCTTTAAATATTAGGTACACTCTTTTGTAATTGAAGGTCTATTTTTATGACCAAAAATCTGTGGTTGCGCGTATGTTACTTGGCCCTGGCATTGGTTCAGCTGGGGGAAGAGCAAACTAACTCAATGGCAAGCCCTAGCAGTTAAATTATTGTAATAAGTTAGGCCAAGGGTGTGCATTATTTTTTGCAAAACATCCAGTTTCATACAAATTAAAATTTTTGCAGGTCAGACATAGCTTGTAGTCGAAACTATTTGTTCTCATAAATAAGGTTTGAAGCAGTGGTTGGTTGTATTTTTCACCTAATAACGCTAAGACCTTTTTTTGTAGATCAATACTTTTAAAGCGAAGTACAGGGTCCGGCAAAATGATCTGAAACATTTGTAGGTTTAATAAAAGCCAAATAATATAAAGAAACAAAAAAGTGTTTTCATTTTCGAAAAGTACATATAATGCCATTTTGTTTCATTAGGTTTTAAAAAAAAATCAGTCAAATGGGATCCTTTATTGTCCATACACTGTCAAAGGACTTTACGAAAGTTGTCTTTAACTTGGCGGGTCATTTCATGTGGAAGGGCAGTAATTTCTTGACGAATTGTATCTTTAAGTTGTTCAATAGACCAAGCGCGATTAATGTACACCATTGACTTGAAGTATCCCCAGAGGAAATAATTGCAGGATTTAAATCCGGTGAACGGGTGGGCCAGCCAATGTCACGAGGCCATGAGATCAAATGACCAGGAAACATCTCCCTCAAAATCTTCATCGCACGTCTAGAAATGTGGGCTGTTGCCCCATCCAGTTGAAACCAAACATTGTTCATATCGTGGAGCACGTACAATTATGGTCTCAGAAATGTCTCTAGCATCTAACAATATCAATCAAAGTTCACAGTTACTGTAACGTTGTCTTCTTCGAAGAAATACGGACCCGCATACCGAATTCTGCCACTGCACACCGTACAGTCACCCGAGGACAATGCAAAAGGCGTTCTAAATGGCATTATAAAGAATGGCATTATAAAGAAACAAAACAAAATGGCATAATATGTACTTTTCGAAAATGAAAACACTGTTTTGTTTCTTTATTTTATTTGGCTTTTATTAAACCTACAAATGCGTCACATTATTTTGCCGGACCCTGTATTACGTGTTTAACTGAATTTAACTTAAAGATATCATTCCTAAAGATATGATGTTTTGAAGATCAAATTGATAGATTTCACATCCACTTTGCGCCACAAAATTCTTCCACCGGCATAAAATTTTGTGTCGATGACAACAAATTGCACATCACTAGGTTAAGTTATGGTTTTAAGAATTTAATCCAACGACCAGGTTTTTGTACTGAAGATGCGGATAATTTTTTGGATTCCTATAAGATTTCACATGAAAAATCGTCAATCAGTTTGACATTGCTACATATGATTAACATGCGTTAGAGTTTAAAATTGGTCAGGCTTGCAACACGACTCAACAAAATATTGTAACGTATCTTTGCTATACTAAAAAACACATTTTTTGGCCTGTTACTGTGTTGATACTGTAGTGTACCATTCTTCTTCAGAAGGATGCATATCAGTTGTTTGCTGTTAAAATGACACTGAGTAAAAACTTTAGACGTTGCTGCTGCCAGCTCCTTTTTTTTCTATAATGGTACCAAACAGCATTATAACATCACAGAGCTAATTTCAAGTGTTCTCAAAAAAAGAGAAGCATGCTTAGAATGCACGAAATTTCTAAAAAAGGAATCGCTTGCTGCATTGTCAATTTAACGCAAATTGTTGTAGAATCTTTTTATCGAGAGCAACCCCTTGTTAAGATCTCCTGAAATTGCTTTTCGTGTTTCTACAGTTGATACTTTTTGAGAAAATAAAGAAAACAAATTGTGAAATCAAGCGTTTATTTGTGACGTCATCTTACTTATTGAAAGGGAACTTTTTTACCCATTAAGGGCCTGCCTTTCGTTTGCGCAAAAAACCGCTTCTCTCTGTTAAAAAACGCATAATTTAAAAGATTATTTTAATTATAACGTCGTTGTGACAATTACCCCGCATCATTCGTGCAAAATTTGATGTTAGTTCAGCCAGCAGTTTTGGACAAGTTACAGCATGCGTACATAGAGACAAAACTATGCTTTATAGTATAGGCCAGGGTTTCTCAAACGTGCGGTTCTCCGGGGGCCACGAGCAAAGACCTTCATTTGGTATCTTTGCAGAGGCGTTCGCTAGTATTGCAAAATCCAAGTGTCACGATATTAGGTATTCGCCAGTTAAACTTAAACCCGTAGTTTTTATTATTACGTCATAGTCTTCTCTTGTGACGTTCGGTGACGCATTTTTCTGGAACGCTCTTGAATTATCCAGCACATTGTAGCTTTGTTTTTCATACGTCGCATTACATAACTTAAATGTTTAAGTCTTTATAAATAGAAATGGAATCTTGTGACAGCAAGTTGCAAATTTTGACGTAATCCTGTTCACAACTTTAAGAACGTCTGAATTTGCTAATTCCCTTTGTTACTTAATAGTGCGTCTGGTAATTTTACTTTTGCTCGCTTTATATGTATACTACAGAGATTTCGCACTTCACTATTCAGAAGGATTAGAGTCAAAACGTGTTGTGGGGACAAATGGAAGGTTCGTATTGGTGATTAAAGTTAGCTCAAGGTGAGAGTTAGTAGCGGATAGAGACGGAATATCCGCCCTATACCGTTGCAATTTGTGGTCATCACGAAGATAGTGGTTGTAAGCAGTGGAAGGATTTTGGTGCATTCTACCCTAGAAAGTATAAAGTTGGTGAATTACGAAGATAGAGTAATTGAACTACTTCTTTGTTTGTACTCTTTCTCGATCTTAACTTTTATATAGATAGCCAGTCCTCGCTTAACGACGGAGTAGTGTTGCGAAGAGCGCGTCTGCGATTTCGTTACCAAACGAGGACCCATTGAGAGAGACACATGTATGAGCGTACATAATTGTATTTATGCACATTGTACGTTTGCATAAATTACATGAGTTTTATTTTATTCATGGTAGCAAAAAATAAAAACACAAACTTGATATTTTTTATCTTTATCCATAGTGATAAAAGATACAGAACAAATCAATACAGTACATGTATGTTCAATACCTAATAACAGTCGTAATTAACCTGAAATACGTAATTAACATTTAGAACTGATCGAGCGCGTGTGTTTTGCACATTGTGTAGGCGCGAATACACACACACACTCAAAACTCGCCTACTTTGTTGGCGCTCTGATTCGAAGGAAGTAAAAGACTTTTTTTAACTTTTCTTTTAAGAGGCCGTTGTAACTCCGAGTTGTCGCTAAACGAGATCGTTGTAAAGCGAGGACTGGCTGTATTTAGCTTAAACAAGATTTTTGTGTTATCAAATGTCGATAATTCGCAAGTGAAGTGAGAGCTACGTCTCATTTGGCTTCACAAAAGTTACTCGGAACGGTCGTGATTGTGCGCGGTGTCTTCACTGCTCGGTCGTGATGTCAAATGCGTCATTACGAACCTCCAAACTAAAAACCATCGCGATAAAAGGCATTCGCATGGGGAGGATGATGACATCGATGCTCTGTCTGTCAAAAGAGTACAATACAGCCAGGAAACGACGCCACCTCATGCGGGATTTACGGTATAGAAAAAGCCTACTCTTTAATATAGCTACGAGGTGGCTTATCGAATTGCAAAGTGTAAGAAGCCGCATACTATCGCTGAGGAACTTATCACGCCATACGCAGAAAAAATATTGAAATAAGGATCAGTTCGAGGGCGAAACAGAAAATCCAGCATGTTTCACTCTCTAATGACACCATTCGCCGACGGATCGACGACATGGCTGCTAATGTGGGCCAGCAAGTTTGCTCCGAAATCAAGCAAAACACGCTATAGGTTAACATTCAACTGAACGAGTCTACCGATAGCTCTTTAAAAAGCCTCATGATTGCCTTCGTCCAACACGAGAAATTTAGAAAAATGAAGGAAGAGTTTTTGTTTAGCCATACACTGTCAGTCACAACAACTGCTGCTGATGCCAAAGCTCTTGTGGACTCTTTTTTTGAAGCCAACGAGCTTAGCTGGCAGAATTTCAAGCACATCTGTACTGACAGTGCCCCAACGATGATTGGCGACAAGTCAGGGTTTGTCACACTAGTAAAGGATGAATAGCCTCATATGACGTTCTCGCACTGTTTACTACACCGATACACTCTAGCATTAAAGACTCTACCTCTACATTTAATGGAAGTTATGGACGTTGCGGTCAAAGTAATTAACTCCATTCATTTGAGGACAAAATCACCGGCTCTTCCAACTTTTGGCCAAAGAAATGAGAGCGCAACATTTGACACTCTTGTTTTATATCAAAGTCCGTTTGCTTTGGAAAAGCATTGGCAAATGTTTCTCTCGGTTGTATAAACTTAAAAATAAGGGCGAAATCTTTCTTCGAGAAAACAAAAACAATCTATGTACAATTTCACAATGAAGAGTTTGTTGTGATGCTTGCGTACCTGGCGGATGTATTCGGCCACCTCAACGACATGAACTTGTGTTTGAAAGACCGTGATGTGACAGTCAGCGGCATTAAAGACTTGGTGGCTGGGTTAACTGCTCGAATGGGAGTCTGGAAAGTATGAATCAAGGTAGGATCCACTATCTTGTTTCCTTTGTTGGAAGGCGCCTGAAAATGAATAGAATTGATTTGCCAAATAACATCAACACTCGCAACCTAGAGCACCTTGAAATCGTCTCTGCTGAGTTTCGATCATATTTCAACGACGACCCATTGCATGTTTCATGGTACAGAGACGGGTTAACACTGAAATTGATCCTAATATCGAAGAAGCAAAGAAGTTGGCAGAGTTCAAAGTTTTGAATGCGATGAAGCTCGCATTTAATAACAAAAATGACAACTCCAGCTTTTGTTGTCTCTTCATAATTCATATCCACTACTCAGCAAGAAAGCTTCCGTAATTCTCGTTCAATTCGCAACTACCAGCCTTTGGATTTTCAGATCTGGCGTCCATAAAAACAAAATCCGGAAATCGTTTCAATGTATGCAGTGACATTCGCCTTGCTCATTTCAAAACGTAGCCGAATATCAAAGGTCTTTTCTGGCGAGTACAAGTACATGCTTCGCACTGACTACGTTAATTCAAAGTAAATTGACTGTGATTTGTTTAATTCTTTGACTGTAAAGCATTCATTTTTTATTTTTATTTGTTGGCTTTTTTATTATTAAACGTGGCAAATAAATTAACTGATGGAAAGCCGTTGAAAACAAAACTTGATATTTTTATTGAAGAGCAGGGGCCACAAGTGTTGAGAGTCTTTGGAAGGGAGCCACGGATCATGAAAATTTGAGAACCACTGGTATAGTATCGCTTCAATATACCCTAGCTTCAAGCCCGCACAGTCGCTGTCGTAGAGCAGTTGGAGCACCCGCTTTGCGGTCGGCAGGTGTGGGTATAGCTTTCTTGTCGAATCATGTCACAAATTTTAAAGACAATATTTACAAGTTCCCAGCTTGGCGCTCAGCAATAACAGGAAGGTGGAAACTAAAACATGAAACTGAATTTACTCAGTCTCGATTCTAAAAATGCAATAGGCATCAGTGACCTAAACACTTAGCCACTGTTGACGTCAGAACTACAACTTAAGCCATACACGTAGTTGTTGGGCACTCCGGTTATCTTTGAATAAGCTGTCTTTATGATTATTTTTAGTTATTCAATTACGAGGGACCCCTGCTCAATATACCGGTCGAGTTTTCGTAATCTCGTTTGGAGATCCTAGCGAACCAAATGACCAGTCAAGTGAGTTGTATGTTTAGTTTATAACGCATTGTACAGCCAGTTTCTAGACGTAATCAATTGGTTTGCCCCCAGATAATAACATGGGATGGGGTTTAGATGCCATTCGGTTAAGCCAGGTTAACACAAAAACAATTGGAAGAAACATAAAAAAGCTTTGCAAGTTTTCTTAATTTCCAAAGGCCCCAAGCTAGCTAAAAGATGATGATGATTATGATTATCATTACCGCTTTTTGGAAAGAGACAGGGTGCTTACGTCCCTTAAATGTTAAAAATCCGCCTAATAATTCATTCTAAAAATCGTCTCGAGAAGGGATATAAATATTTTAGGCCTACTCTTTTATTTAGAGTGTGGTTGTCTCCAAGCTAATCTTATTTCTAAATACCGGCACTGCCTAGATTATCATTAGCTTATACTACATTTGTCAGATTAGTCACTGTTTAAACATTCGATGTTTAAAAACTTTCAAATGATAAACCCTTAAACAAAACATTAGTTTAGCAAAGCATAGAAGTTTTTTGTAGGAAAAATTATTCATAAAACTGTAAATTTAGCAGATTACAATAGTATCATAAAATTTTAAGAGGACTGCTTGTGTCAGCTTGTGTATATGTTAGAAAATATTTTGTGTGTGAGGCACCTAACAAGGTCGCACAAAAATAACTTTCTACAATTTCTCGTTTGTTTTTCAAAACGGTTAAATGCATTCACTGTTTTTAAATTTGTTAAAAGTTTTAATCAGGAGAATTTTTAATAACATCACAATCAGAAAAACAAGCTCCTTTTCAAGAGTTAGAAACATAAGAGCATGAAGTCACATTTCAAGTTATTTGAGCCTCTTTTACAATATTGCGCTTTATGTAGGCACAGCATAGTAAGCATATTTCCGAAATAAAAAATACTCGCTGCATCTGCGACGTCATCTGCAGTTTCTCGTCAGTGGTGTCGAGATGAAAAAAATTGTTTCAACAGCATACATCGGTTTCACTAACGCTTTATCTTTTTTATGTGGGAATCGGGTCTAATATCTTGGAAGTAAGGGGCTTGGTCTTGTGTACTATCCTCTGACCTAATCAATATGCAAGGAACCCCTGCAACAGCTTAGATTTGATGTAGCAATTTGGGGTCTACTAAGTTAACAAAATAATTAGTTTCGATATGCTTTAATTTAAAATCTACCTTCTTTCGACTCTGAAAAATTTGGCCAATCCAATGAATGATAACAACACTTTTTCAGATCAAAATACTTTTCACGTTTTTGATTTTCATTAAAGTACCGTAATCCATTCCATTGGTTGAATCAAGCAAAAGATAAATTATTCAAAAAAACGAAATTAACGTCTAGAATTACTTAACAAAATTCTACAACAGTAATTTTACTAACATTGTCAATCCAATTTCTTGTATTACTGATTTAATTGGTGACCGTTTTATTACCAATTTAAAACTATCAATGAACGCCTAAAGATCAGACAGAAATTCAAAAAGTGAACGATTTTAGATAAAAATGCGTAAATTAACGAAGGCAGATTACAAAAACGTGCTGTAAATTAAGATACAATTACGACAACTATAGACCTGGGTTCAGAACTGCTGAATTCTTTTTTTTTTTATCAAAAAATTATTGCCCAAAAATATTTTGCTCAAGTTGTTCCCAATAGTGGTAAATAGTATAGCTTTGGTGGTAAATAGTAAAATTTACTGCCTTTGCTTAATTAACATTTGGTGGTCTGTCGTGCAACTTAGCTCTTCACTTTTTTTTGTTTAAACATGGCGTGGTTTTATTTCAGCAATTGAAATTGTAGCCGTTGCAGTAGACCTATTGAGTTACTTTTAAATAACAAAAATCTAGATAACTTGTAAGGTTTTACGCTGTGGCAAGGTTTGCTTTTCCACTAAACATTGGATTTCATTAATCCACTTTTCCTGCTTTCTTTTGTCCTTAAATGTCTAAAGAGGGTTGCTAGCTACAGGTAACGACATTTTTCGATTAAAGAGTGCACCCAACCCTCAAGTAGTACTTCATTTTAGGCAAACGTGACACTTTTTACACAAAATTCTAAATTTCACTCAAAAATTCCACAATTAAAAGCTTAGAAGCGACAATGTTACACTCTTATCATGCTCGTATCAAAAACACAAGCTAACTCTTCCCGGTAAGGGTACCCAGCTGCTATGTCGGGTTCAAAATATTGTCTTGACCGGCTGCACCGGATTTGTTGTAAAACATTGGGAAAACAGTAGCCTAACCAAAAGTTGTTTGTTATACATGGGGGTCTTATAGACTCTCTACCCCAATGCAATGATTTCACTTTTTAGTCAAGGCGTTTAACTGCTGATCATTTTGATGATTACAGAAACAAACTGCTTAGTGGCAAGTCCACTTTACTATTTGGTACCCCGCTTCTTGTAATGATATTTCTGACATTTAGTTCCTTGCTTTTCCTACCTCCCTTGGCTCTGACATAGCGAGAAAAGAGGTTGTAGATCAATTGCACGTGACGTCATCACCACTTGCGGCGTTCTTCAAAGTTTTGTTGGAGGACTAACAACACATTGCTTGCATAGAATTTCAAAGCAGGTTTTTTACATCAGTTCATTTTGCCGATACTTTATCGCTTAAAATTGTAATTTTTTTCAAAAATCGCAAAGATTGGTAATGCAGCCAAATATTAGGACCCTAACTAATAGCGAATATGCCGAAAACAAAATATTTTTTGGCTATATTTGGTGAGCTAACCTAGGACAGTAGAATTAGCAATTATCTAATTTCAATTTTGCAACAATCGTAAGGACGCAGTTGCGTTGAGAAGGGTCCATACCGACAAACTGGAAACTGTGCAACAAACCCAGAATAGTTGAAGTAGCTGCAACTTAACTCCTTTTTAAAAAATTATTGCGGCACCTTTATGAAAAGGATTTAACTTAATATCCTCCCAACAGTCCGTTTTCAGCTAAATTCTTAAGTGTTTTTTACTAAAAATGCCTTTATTCGCCCCGTGATGGAACAAATTGGTTCAACAGTTCTCTCAAAAATTTAAACGCGAATCAGGATCAACCTCGCAAACATCCTTAAAAACTGGCTTATTTCATGGGCGAAACAGGTATTGTGTATGGGGGGAGAGGAAAGGCACTTTTGCCTCAAAAAGAAGGTTGAGAAATTTTTTGGAAATTTTTCTGCGTGACTATTTGGCTTTATTCAGCTTCAAATAAGCGTGAAAGCTATTTTTTACGCATTACGTATATTTTCAAAGATTCTACAGTGTGGGCAAGGCTTGAAGGCATTTTTGTTTTACAACAAAATTGAAAACTTTTTTTTGTGGGAGATGCCGTACTATTTGTGATTGACTTTTTTGCCGTTTTCAGCTCAAAACAAAAGTAAAGATCTTTGATTCTACCTATAATGCCCATTTTTGATAATTCTGGAGGGCTGAAAGTATTTATGTCTTAAAACAAAGTTGAGGGCTTTTTTTAAGGATCATCTTTGTTTGAGCGACCCTTTTGCTCCAAACAATAAAAAGTGAGGGTTGTTTTTTGGAGATTAATCTTTTGCAAGTGAGTTTTTTGCCTATTTTGGAAATTTATGGTAACAGGAGTGCTGACAATATTTTGACAAGACCTTAAAAAATGTTATTTACAGCTTCCCCGCTTGGCGCTCCGCATAAAAAAAGATTAGTGTGGAGAACAAACCTGCAAGTTTGCATGTTGTGTCTTTGGGCAACGCACTTAACGGGATGCCTCCACCTTTACGTGGCAGACATGTGGCCCACCCGTACTTCACCTGATTACAATTGTGGAGTTGCTAGCCCAGCATGTCGCAAAAGGCGACTCTTGGGTACCCACCAGTGGCAGTCCGCCTTGTTGATGTTGGGGCTACCAGTCACCCATGACTGGTTCGAAATGGGCTACCATCTATCCCTAGCCTAATTTCAATTAGGTTGACGACATGAACTTAAATTGCCGTTCGTGCCATACCTCCATCCCGAGGAAGAGAAGGGGTAATCCCGACAACAGCAACAACAAGGCATAGCATTTGCTACAACCTTTTGCCAAGTGTGCATCGAAATCAATCGTAAAAGTTTTTCACGTCATTTTTTATTGCCCATGTTTATCCTCCATTCACGAGAAAGCAAGCTGTATAGTTGCGTTTTTGATGGAATGTCCGCACTTGCTTGGGAGTTGCCATTTCTGAGGTATTTGGACCACCTGTCTTCCACATAAAAGTGGTTGCGTCTCGTTAAAAGTCTTGTTCAAGAACACAGCAAGCAAGCCTGCCTGCTTGTTCTCTCCAACATCCCTTAAATGCCGAACGCCAAGCAGGGTAGCTGTAGATACCATTTTTTGAAGTCTTTTGGTATGACTCGATAAGAGTAATGAACCCGAGGTCTACCAACTGTGAAGCGGACGCTGTAACCACTATGCCATCTTGAAGCAGAAAAGTTATCCGAATTAAAACATTGGCTATTTTTGAACGATTAAGGAAAGGTTTTAACCGGTGGAGTTCTCTGATTATTGACAAATAGTGAGCAATACAGTTTACTTCTTTTTAATATTATTAGGAAGAGCGTTAGATTTTTAAATGATCAGAAGGAAGGGGCGTGGGTGACCGAATATAACATGGAGAAGGCAGGTGGAAAAACAGATCAAATTAAAAAGGGTGATGTCATCAACCGAAAAAGTGGTGCAACGCTGTGTATAACCTTTCGAGGACCATGAGATGAATCTGACCACTTGAGTAAGTGGTAACAAAACCGGATATGACAACATTAGGTCTCTCTTTCTCTCTCTAAATAATTTTGTAAGTTCTTTGGTGTAAATTTAGCCCAAACTAGCAGTGCATAGAAATATTTTGAAGTGATTGTTACTCTTATAATGCCACAAGACTCAAGTTATGCACTTACTGGCCGCGGCGTCGCACGGTAGATCTACCAGTCAGTTTCGTTTGGTTACAAACTTCGGTTCAGCCGGCTGCGCTGGCTTTACTCAAACAGCATTTTTGTAACTAGTTATTAACAGTTGGTGCAAATGGAATTATCGCCCCTACATTATAATCCCGATCTCTGTACTTTAGATTAGAAATCATCTTACTCACAAGCTATTTATCCTTTCACAAATTCTACCCATTTTTTCCAAAAAATGCAGGAACAAAAAATCACAGTTAATGGTAGACGTGGTAATGTTTTTGTTTTACAATTTCAGAAATAAGTTTTTTGGTGTTAGGCTTTTTTTAGAGGTAATTCAGATTTTACAGTAACTTTGGAAAACTTTTACAATAGTTACATCACATTGCATTTTGTGTCGTCAGTGCACTGATCTGCAATAGATGCTTCCATCACCTCTTATGATAATGAGCGGTTGTTTTTTAAAACAACATAAATTTCTTTTCTTTCTCAAATTTTGCTGCTGAAAAAATGGCCAAAAAAAGGGAGTTGCCAGCTGTTAATATATTAAAATTGTTATATTACATGAAGAGGGGTGCTGGTATAAAGAAAGGTGCTCAGAAAGGAAAATATTTGAAAAACTGAAGTTCATCCAAATAGCAATTCACCAAACATTTTTCAGATTCAGAAATTTTAGAAGTTTTCACGACTTAAACAAAGCTGTTAGACCCACAATAACCAGGTCAAGAGATAATTATATGATGAAGAGGATGGTAGTGCACTTGCCCACATGTTCGGGCAAAAAATTTGATCTGCTTTGTTGCTTTCCAGCACAAACATTAACACATTTACAATAAAACGTTGTTTGAGTGGGAAGTTTGGACTCCGAACCTATAAACCTGCCAAAAAACCAAATACTTTTTTTCCGAGAGCTTAAAAAACGTATTGTTTCCTTATTTACTGAATTTTTGATTAAAAATTCACTCCTAGTACCATTTTTCAAAATATTTTTGGTAAGCAAATTATAAACAACGAAAAAAAGAAGTTTATAGAATAGATGACATTTTAAATCACTTGATAGGTTGCTTCCTTGCCCTTTACTGGTTTAGAACAGTTGGACATTAAGAATTTTTCCCAAATGTATATTAATTTGTTCCGGACTATAAGTGATTTTGTTGTAGGTTTGTTTCATGACTTGGTGCAACCACTCTCGTAGTGATATTTGTGACACTAAGTTCTTTGGCTGCATTTATATGTATGCGTTCAACCCGTAATAGAGAAAAAAGGCCTGCACCTCGATGATAGATCCCTGGGGGAAATGAGGGCTTTGCATTCCCACCACCAGCCTTTTTTTAGTGTTGCTTTGGAAAGATAATTTTTTGAATTCGTCTTGAAAAAGAATATCGTTCAAAATATTGGACTTCAAAAAAGTTGATCTCATGAACAAAAGAACCAGGTCGTAACCTTCAATGATAATGCGCCAGTTTAGACTTACCAAACATTTTTGAATCCGTTATTGCTATTTTCCATTGCCTCTAACCACCCGGTTGGTCTAATCGCCCGTTTTGAAGAAATAATTTTTCCTCTAATGCACGACTGTATACTTGTATTTGGTGACTATGATTTCACAGAATGGTGTAGACCTATAGTGACCCATTTTTTTCTATTGAATTTCTCCTCAAATTTGAATTTTCGTCAGCTATACACACATTATTAATTTTTCTGCTAACCAATTAAAACTGTGCTTATTTACAAGCAGTACATAACATCTCAAACTTTTATGCGTTCATTTAACTGAGTACATTGGGACACAAATTGAAGATGTCGAACGATGCTGAAATGATTGATATACTTACAGGAATTAAGTACTTGGCCTAATACTTAAAACTTTTTTGTAGCTGCAGGCCTGGTTATAAAACTTAAAACCTATGCCTGCGCGTATTTTCCTAGCTCCCGACACCAGAGCAGCCTGGGGAGAGTGAAGTGACCCAGACCACAGAGTCCACCATCTACAGTCCAGTTCTCACTATAAGTTGGATAATGGCTTAATCCTTAAAGGACAGTAAATTTGCACTTATAGAGGTATAATCAACTACAATTTGTAGTCATTGTCTTAAATCTTTTTTCGCCTTGTCATAAGTTCCTAACTTGATTTGATTACCATTGCAAATAACTAGTTGCTGCAGAAAACTCAAATGTCGCTAAATATCAAAGCTTAAGAGGGTCGACGTCACTTGACCTACAAAATTTGTGGAATTTCCTCAAACCGGCGGTTGACCGACAACAAAAGAAATTTTCTAAAACAGTCAGTTGTCTGACAACAGCTGTCAGCTTCCCTCCCACTGAAAAATATTCAGCTGTCATAAATTAGATCAAATCATAAAATAAACTTAATAATATGTTTCTGTACCAGTTCTTTTTGAAGTTCCTAACAAGCAACATCTTAAAGCAAATATATTCACTTTTGTCGGTCGAGTGACGCTTCCCCGCTTGAGATTAAGGAACACATAGAGTAATGAATATGTTTTACTGAAAATACACGAAATAAAACCCCAAAATACATAAGTTTACAGACACCAGCACATTTTTGGTATTTACAAATTTTTACAATAACTCTGTGCAGTGGATAAACAGCTTTTTTGTAGTCATCACTCAATGAACGGGTCCTTTTGTGCATACTAGTTAAAACAGACAGACACTCAGAAACACAAACAGATAGAACCACGCTCTATATTACAGATGTTTTTTAAATTTTTGTGCAACCAATTAGTTTAATAAGGAAATTAAAAGCAAGCAAAAACTCGAAATATTCTTGGTATAGGGCGTTATCCACTGCTTCAAAAGTAACGGCGCTATCCCTACTTACCGCAAATAGTAGCAGGGATACCGCAACTTGCTCTTTAATTCAAATTGTTGCGCGCTACCGCTACCTTTAAGGCAAAAAATCACGTTTAAACTTTGAAATTGTGTAAACGGAACAATGTTATTATCAGCATACTTAAGCGCCAAGTTCTCAAAATTTCCAGGAGAGCAAAGATGTGGCATTACGCTTAGTGAGTAATAATTCTGGTGATCATCTCATCCCTGAGTTGACAAAGGAATAGCCAAGCAATTCCTGATTGGCAGGATTAAAAGATCTGGTTGTTTTGATTTACAAACGATTACCAATTGCAATTCTAATTTATTTTGTATTTTTTCAAGCATTGAAATAAGTTGAATGTGCTCACACAAACTTTACCAGGCTTTTTAGGTCATTCTTGAGCGTTTTAAAATATCAGAAGACAGTGCAGTTCTTGTTGTTGTTGTTGTTACCCGACCCCTTCCGAGGGATGAGACCATGGCGGAAGACCATGGAGCCCCAGAAGCCGGGTAATTCCAAAGGGTCTGGACCAGAGGTCGTAAAGAGATAGAGAGTCGCCAAAGAGTGAGCGGCGCAAAGAGACCGTAGCTGGACAGTGCAGAATGAGATGAGAGGTGTCATGGGTCTATATCCGCAGGCGCTGCATGAAAAATTCCCACTTCTGCCAATCCTACAGAGATAGGAGCTTAACAGAAAACTGTGTCCGTTGCAGCGTATACGAGAGAAAACACAAGGAGCGTGACGAGGGAGGCAGAAACTGTCTTTTTTCTCCTTATGCGCGCTTGGCAGGAACTGTCTTTTTTCTCCTCCTGTTCTATCAGGCTACAATGGGTCTCCGGACACTCATTTCTACCGGGAAACAACGCAGCTGATGAGCTTGCCAGACGGGGAGCGCTACTTGCGTCCTCCGCTATCCCTTGTAGTCTCTCTCCTCTTATCTCTCGTATCCACTCTCGCCTTATCTCGGACTGGAGGCGTACTGGCTCATCGAAGTTCTTTGACACATAGGTTCCCTCGATTTTCACCGAGGAACTTGTGCTCCGTTGTCATTCTTGCTGTGTCCTCTTTCGTCTTCGCTTCAATGGACAGAGCCTTCTTTTAGGCTCTTATTTCTCGAGGATTGGCAGAATTGAGAATCCTTCTTGCAGCGCCTGTGGACACTCGTCCCAGACACCTCTCATCTCATTCTGCACTGTCCAGCTACGGACTCTGCGCCGCTCACTGTTTGGCGACTCTCTATCTCTTTACGACCTCTGGTCCAGACCCTGGGTAGTTGCCCGGCTTCTGGGGCTCAATGGTCTTCTGCCATGCCTCCATCCCTCGGAAGGGGTCGGGTATACAACAACAACAGGGAGGACAAGTTCCTCGGTGGAAATTAAGAGAATCTTGGGTGTCGAAGAATTTAGATGAGACAGTGCGCCTCCAGTCCGAGAAAAAAGAAAAGTGAATACGAGAGATAAGAGGAGAGAGACTACAAGGGATTGCAGGGTGCATGAGTAGCGCTCCCCGTCAGGCCAGCTCATCAATCGCTTTGTTTCCCTGGAGAAAAGAGTGTCCGGGGACCCATTGTAGCCTGATAGAATAGGCGGAGAAAGAAGACACTTCCTGCCAGTTCTGCCCAAGAGAGTGAGGAAAAAGGAAAGGTGGAGGAGAAGACAGGGCGGTGAGGACAGAACGAGAGTCAGACAGAAGGAGAAGAGAAATGAAGTGCCATACTTGTTGGTGCTGCCGAGATCAGAAAAGAGCTTGCAAAATGGCCCAGGCTTCAGCGAAAAAACTTGAGCATACTGGGCCTGCTGATGAGCAAAGAGTTGCCTCAGTGCCATAAAGAGAGCAGTTGGCAAGTACGCCAGAATCGTCTTTGCCAAAAGAAAAAGTAAAGAAGCCGTCTGTCCAAAGCACCAGATTGTGAAGTGGGAGAGAGTCAAGTTGAGCGAGAGCGGCACCTAGGCAAGAGAGAGAGAGAGAGAAGGATCAAAGCGGGAGCATCGAGAGAAAAGGGTAAACTTCACAGTAAAGGAAGGCAAGTTTTAAGGAGGTGAGGGAGGGCAAGCAAGTAAGTCTTCCTATTGGAAGTAGAAGGAAGCATGAGCGGGTGAGTAGACTTAAAAGCTCCCCAGAACGATCTGCAGAGTCTTAGTTTCACTCCAAGTCTGGCCAAACCTTAAATGGGAAAGCAGGTTGGGAGACGAAGGGTTCGCTCATAACATGTTAGAGTAAAATGAGTCAGGGTGACTCGTGAGGGAGGTAGAGAAGCCTCTGAAATGGGAAGTGGGATAGTATAAGAAGAGAGGCAGCCGCAGATAGCACGATTAGCCGCTCGGTGAAGGCGTTCCAATTTGGTGATATTGGTAACGCTTAAGAAAGTAACCATCCGTGTGAAGCATAAGTGAGAAGGGGCCGAAGAAAGCTTTATACAGAAGAGAGAGAGGACTCCTTAAACGGACCCCAAGAGGAAGTGGAGATACAGCGTAAGGCTTTGAGACAAAGGAAAAACATGGCTTACATCGAAGAAACATGTCTAGAAAAGAAAAGAGTGCGGTGGAAGATGACCCAAAGAAAAGTTGTAGTGGGATTGAAATGGGGGCGGGAGTTGAATAAGAGGAGGTGGAGCTGGAGGTTAGCTTGGTGGGAATCCACTGAAAAGAAGAAGGCCTTACATTTGCTCGGGTGGGTGGGTGCGATCAAATGGCAGATCAAAGAATCCAGGTATCCAGAAAGAAGAAGATAAATTAAGGTTAGATTCCTGGATACAAAAAAAGTCAACGGAATGAAATGAGAGAAAGCGTAAATGTTTGGTGCTTCTGATTTGGAGACATCCAGCATTTAATCGAAAAACGCTGAGGGGGTCAGGGGGAAGAGGAAGCAGCAGGTTCAGAGAGACAGTCAGGAGCATGAGACGGTAATGACGGTGCACAGGGAGAAGATACAAAGTGGACAGAAAAGGGATAACATGTTTGAAGGCGAGGGTGGGACGAGAGTGCTGCATTAGCAGAGGGGGCCAGATGGGCCAGATTGAACAGTGGAGGTGTACAAGCTGGAGGAGTCCGAGGAAAAGCCACAGTGTTGGTAGGTGTGGGATCTCCAGAAGAAGCAGGAATACAGCAAGAGGGCAGCTCCAGAAGTGAGAGCTGCCAAGAATTCTGAATTTAGAGGAGAGAAGTAAACAAGTTAAATGGACCCATTTGGAGCTGGTGCAACATCGTACTGATTTACCCCACCAGGTCACATTTCCAGCGCACACTGAACAGAAAAAGACGGGGCAGGATCCGGATGAACATTGCCGTTCATCAGGAGAAGGAGAAGAATGAGGAAACGAAGACAAGCAAGAGAAAGGCAGGAAAACAGAGAAGACAGGCGACCGATTTTACAGAATCTGTGTGCTGCCCTTGTGCGGTCGTTTAGGGGGCAGCATGGCGAAAAAATAGTTTGTGCGAGGGAAGTGCCCGGGGTGACTGAGACCCTCTGAAAGGCCAACCCAAACGGGGTCGGAAACCGCACCACCTCGTTGAGGCGGCTTGCTGGTAAATAAGAATAACATTATGACGACTTAAACATGAATTATACTTGTATGGCTGTTACCAGGTAATGAGTAAGAGGATCAGGGGCGTTGAGAAAATGACCGGGGCCTGATATCAAAGCTCGAAGACTCGTTATACACTTTACGTATATTTTATATTTGGAGACAAATATTTGACCTATTTGTCCAGTTGAAGACTTTTTTGGAAACCAACCTTTTAAAAGCGATTGTTTAGCTTATTTTCGAGGAGCAGATCCTTTTTTATTTATATTTTTAGTATAGCTTTGAAAAAACCTGTTTTTGCTATAGGCTTTTCATGACGTTTTTATTAGAATTGGTATTGTGTGAAAAGTGGAGAGCTAGTCTATGCAAGTTGTTACGTCTTAGTGATTTGGACGGTAGGGAATCAAGGCTAGCCGATTACAGCGCTTGCACAGTGATGCGCACCAAAGAATGAGATTTTAATGCAAAATGCGAGAAAAAAATAGCAGCAAGCCACATAAGAACGCCGTAATTATCCAAACAATTTGAGTGCGTAATCAAACTCTCTCTGTCTACATAACAGCGGGCGCTCAGTCTTGATATAATTTCGTTAGTCTATTTGATCCATTTATTCGATGTTTGATAATAGTTTCTATTGGTAAAAATATTGTGTTATTCCTTACTGTTTAAAGTTCTGTGTTTGCGTTATGTTAGTCGAGTATAGAACCCGCGATTTAAGTTCTTACATCGCAATCTTTACTTCAAAGCTAATGCACACCTTTGTACGCTGATTACAGCGTACCTTGAAACGATGCAACTTTGCTACTTGTTGGCGTTACATCTCTTCAGCTTGGTATCAGTTGTATGAAGCAATTTACTTGACAGCTGTTTATTTGTTGGCTGAGAGTGTTTCAAGTTGTTGATTCAGTAAATGCACTAAAAACTTAATTTCTTTATGTTTAACATTATGCCAATTTGTACACAGAAATATATTGCAAGTAATTGCTCGAATTAATGTAATATTAAGTTAATGATCAGTAATACAATTTCGGTAATAAGTTAATGATCAGTAATAATTATCCAAATTTAATAACCACCTGCAATGTATGGTTGGTAAGTTTTGGTTATTTAATTTATTGTTTAATACTGTCTCGCACGTTCTGGTTATTGTTTATCGTTTAATAGAAACCGGATCGGATCAAAACACCGCGTTTCAAGGCATCTTTGTAAGCGTTAGCGTAAGGTTGGCCGCGTTGTATGGCATTACACTTGATATGAACAACCTCTAATAGATAAAGGTGGCAAAAACTGCGTGTTGCAGCGAGGACTGAAAATCGTTTTTTGTAGTTCATTGCACATAGATCATTTTCTAGCAGATATTGGCCAATGGCAGAGTCACAGTTCGGTTTAGTGTCATTTTGTTAGAACTATCTGTCATGTTGAGATCAGCGTCGATAATTCAATATCTGTCGCAATCATGTAGTGTAGAAATAAGCTACCCTATACAATCCTGTAGTGACATAAAATGAGGCCAGATTTCCATTTTGTCAGACATCATGCAATACAGTTGAGCAAGAGGCCATCATGAGTAGGTTTTCGCTATGTTATTGTGTTTATATCTGCGTCGTTTAATGCTATCCCAACATCAAGAATGGAAATCAAAAATATCTATCTTAAAATCAAATTTTGCGATCGCAATCATGCAATGCAGAGCTACAACAAAAATTGATTACAACAAGTAGCATCGCCGGTAAAACTTACGATTTGATCAAAGTACTCGAGGAAAGTAATCAGCAAGACAAGTTGTTTTAGTGATTGGGACACTCGAATACTAGCTTGCTAAGTATTTGGATTTAATTATTAAGCCATATTTACCAACAGACTGTATGTTATGATCAACAGGCCATTTTTTAGAGAAATTGAGCAAATTCAGATTGAATCCCAACCTTAAGCTAGTAAGTTTTGATGTATCGTTTCTTTTCACCAACATACCGCTGGATGAAACTTCAGATCATAGCAGATCGTATCTATATTAATAATTCATCTAACAACGAACTTCCACCAATAAAGAGAGACACATTTTTAAAATTTCAACAATTAGCCATATGTAAGAATATCAACAACACGATGGTGTTAGAATGGGTTCTCCCTTGAGTTCAACTTTAGCTAATTTTTTTCTTTCACTCGTTGACAAAAAATGTTTGAAATGAATAAAGACTATTATCCGAAACTTTATTTGCTTTACGTCGATGACATTTTGGCTGTATTTGAAGACAACAATTCTTGTGCTACATTTTTCAACTTGCTCAGCTCGCAACATCAGAATACCAAATTCATCGTAGAGCGTTCGTCCACAGCAATTCCCTTTCTTGATGTTGAGATAACATTAAACGACCCTGGTTGAAACACAATGGTATGGCGAAAACCTATTGGACTCTTAACCTACAGACCACACTGGACTCTTGCTCAACTGTAGTGCATTGTATCCGACAAAATGGAAATCCGGCCTCATTTTATGTTAGCTAAATTTCCCTCAGCGTATTTACTCCACCAATTTACTGTTTAATCAAGAAATTATTAAATTGAAAAAATGTTTATTGCCAATGATTGCCAATTGCCAATATTGCCAAACCGACGCGATGGCGTAGTGGTTAGAGCGTCCGCTTCGCAGTCGGTAGACTTAGGGTTCATTCACCTTGTCGAGTCATACCAAAAGACTTTAAAAAATGGTATTCACAGCTTCCCTGCTTGGCGCTTAGCATTTAGTGGAGGTTGTGGAGAACAAGCCGGCAAGTTCGCTTGTTGTGTCCTTGGGCAAGACACTTAACGGGATGCCCACACCTTTGTGTGGAAGACAAGTGGCCCAGTTTTCCCTCTGAAGAAAGGGTTGGTGGCGGGAAGGGCTTCCGACCGTAAAACAAATGCCATGTCATAAAAATGCAGATATCTGCTGTGACGACCCCTAGTCGGAAATAAGCCGAAAGAAAAAGAAGAAGAAGAAGTTTATTGCCAATGGTTACTTTCACTATTTTTTCGACAAAATATTGCAACAATTTTTCAATTCTCATTGCATTGCTAAGAACAATAACAACCACTCTAATGATGGCTATAATTATTATATGCATAACCATATCCTATATTTGATAGAATTCACGAAAATTTGCGCAACACATTACAAAATTGATAAAAATAAATTTAGGCAGAAAAATAACTCCTATGTACAAGACTTTCAAGATAAATAGATTTTCAATTCTTTATTGGCTTCAAGCTCAAATGTTCTATACAAATTTACTTGCTTGTGTGATACCAAGTAGACATACATCAGTATATCCTCCAGGCATTTGGGCACTTGGGTTAGGAAGCATCTCAAATTCAACAGTTGACAAAATATTGCAATTAAGGACCACATTGTGTCATGTAATAATTGTTCCGAAATAGGATTTGGGTTGGACAATTTTAGTCTCCCTGGGAAATGTGAGTCTGATTATCACACTAAAATTCACGAAGCCTTGTTAAAGAAACATACTCCTAGTCTTAGCCGGCAACTTTATGCTGGAGGTGCGTCTTTTCTGTTTCAGTTGTTTTAATTCTGTTTTTATACAAGTCCCTCTTAACACTAAAATTACCGCCGAGTCGATTTCGACTCGGCATGTTTGTTTATTGTAGCATTCCCACTTTATTGTAGCAAAAAGATTTCTAAAAGTCTTTGACTTTTCCATTAATTTATCGTAGTTTCTAAATTTAGTTTTTCTAACTTTATAAGTTGACCGGAAGCCGACCTTTGACCCCCGCAAAATTGGCACCCCATGTATTACCAATGAGTCGATTTCGACTCAAAGCCTGGATTGGGCGTTTATAGTTATGTATTTTGACGGGAAGCACACAGTGCTACCAGCTGGTGATCTAATTATTGCCAGATATTAATCTTATTTACAAATATTGATCCGGTTCGTTTTCACAACATGATATTGAGGTCATCGCCCTCGTTTCGTTGATATTTGTTCTAAATGCCGTAACGTGCAGAAGCTTTCCAGCTACTTTGTTATAACTGTACCTAGTGCTTTCAATTTCCATTTGAGCTCAGTTGAGCAGAATCGTCAAACCGTTTTAGAAAAATCAGGCTATTAGTGCAGAATATAAAGCATCTTCGATATGTGCGTATTAGAGAGAATTATTTGCCCGAGCAGTTAGATCATCCGCAAAATAGTCGCGGTTTTTGCAAAATTCTTAGGCTATAGGTCTACATATATGAATTATATTACCCATTAGTTGCCTAATGACCATACTAGTTTTAGTGCTTCTTTCACTTTTACAGATAAGATAGCCAAAAGATAAATTGAACGAAAGCTTTTTTTAGCAAAATTTATTTGATAACTAAAAATAGTTGATATGGCTGATCAAACTACTGCTGATGAAGCTGCGAATATAATTGTGTCTTGGGACACAGATGATGATTGTTCAGATGAAGACGACATGTATTTTGCAGATAGTTTAGGTGCTGGTGACTGCTCAAATTTAGCTGTATCAGATGCCGAAAGCAGTGACAATAGTGACGATGAGAGCGACAGTGAACAAGATAATCTCATGCTACCTCAAACTACAACATTGTCATCTAACCAGGTGATAGGAAGAAACGGTGTTTTGTGGGAACGTTTTTCATCAACAGTTACTGGAAGAATCAGGGCACTTAACATTTTTACTCCCTCTTCCGGTGTTCCAAGAGCAATTGCAAGAAGTATTGTGACCCCTTATGATGCTTGGAAGCATTTTATTCATGAAAGCATCCTGAGAAATATTGTCAAGTACACCAACGAGGAAGCGCAACGCAGAGGTGCTACTTCACTTTTGTTGGATTTGCAGAAACTTGAAGCTTTTATTGGTCTACAGTACGCACGAGGAATCTACGGAAAAGGCCATCCAGTTGCTTTTTTGTGGAGCAAAAGCTATGGCATTCCAATATTTTACGAAACAATGGGGCGCAATTTGTTTCTCCAAATTTTGAAATTTATGCGATTTGATGATAAGCCAAACAGAAACAAGCGAGGACCTGATATTGACAAGTTTGCACCGATAAGAGTAGTCTTTGAAATGTTTACCTCACTGTGCCAAAGGAAATATGTGTGTGATTTTTCTCTCACTGTCGACGAACAACTTATGCCTTGTAAGTCACGGTGCTCTTTTATTACATTTATGCCCAACAAACCCGACAAATATGGAATAAAGTTTTGAGTAATTGTTGACGTAAATTCAAAGTATGTCTCCAATATTATACCTTATCTCGGAGCGCAAGAAAAAGATGAACGTGGTGGTGTGCCTCTTGCTGAGTCGGTTGTTATGAAGTTAGCGCAACATGTAACTGGAAAAGGATACAACATCACTTGCGATAACTTCTTCACCTCCTTGCAGTTAGCAAAAAGGCTTGCAAATGAAAAGATTTCCATTGTAGGAACAATGAGGAAAAATCGAAGAGAATTGTCAAAAGAAATGACAGAGGCAGAAAATGGAGGTCTACATTCAAGTCAGTTCTTTTGGAATAGCGACAGTGGAGGCCTCTTTGTAAAGTATCAGCCAAAATCAAAGAAAACAGTATGCTTGCTATCAAGTATGCATCAATCACCAGATTTGAACCAAACTACGGTAAAGAAAAAGCCAGAGATCGTACTGTTCTACAATAAAAACAAAGTTGGAGTCGATTGCTTTGACCAAGTGGCGCGTCTGTACACCACACGATCTGCAACTCGAAGATGGCCTATGAGTGTTTGGGGAAATATGCTGGATATTGCTGCAATCAACGCTTGGATACTCTATAAAAAATCAACACGAAAACAGATTAGCCGACGAAAATTTATTCTTTGTCTTGTGGAAACACTCATCAACAGAATGGCAAACAATAGCGCAGACAGTGACCTCCCTCAATGTAGACCAAACAGCACTGCAACTCGGAAGCGTCGGCATTGTCATGGAACAAATTGTAAGAATATGACTGTAACATTGTGCATGACTTGCAATCGTCCATCCTGCGGAAGCTGCTCACAAAATAACACAAGAGTTGTGTATGTAAAATGCAAACAGTGTGCTTCATCCCAGTAAAACATTACGGTTGCATTATCATCCGGTATTTTATTGACATTATTTTAGAATAAATACAATTTTTGCATATTATTTGCATTTTCAGTGATTGTTGTTGGTCAAAAAAAACATATAGAAACTCACTTAACAGATCAATTATAATGTTGAGTCGAAATCGACTCAATGGTAAGCGAAGGGGTAAAAAAATCGCGGTAAACCTAGTGTTAAAACATTTGTTATTTGCTTTGCGCCTTACTACCCTGATCGATTGCTTTGCATTATTTAAATGCGGACTGATTGCTTAGAGCTTGCAACATTGTGTGGTGTAGTCTAACTTTAATTTATATTGGTTAATTCTGCATAGTATTGTCATGTCATAGTTTAAAAATTTTAAAACTATTTTAACCTTTGCGTACTTTCAACTGAAAGCATAGACTTTCACTAATTTAATGAATTCGAAATTGTCGGAAATGTCGGAAAATTCATTAATTTGATAAAATGTCATAACTGTCTGAAACGTCTAAAATGTTGGGAGCATTCGGAATCATCGAAATTGTCGGAATAAAAGTGAACTATAATCAGTTAAACCTATTCTAAACGAAAACAAATTGTATGATTATATAACAATGTCATAGCTATCTCAATGGAAAGATAAAATTTTTGAACATCTTAAAATTTTTAGATATTAAATAACACACAAGCAAAACCAAAGAGAATGGAAAATTCATTTATAAGCCTTATAAACAACAACAAACTCATCGAAGGAATATTAATATGTTTCTGCATAGAAATAAGCTAGTAGGTGTCAGATATTCATCTACAAGCCTCTGAATAAAACCAATAAGCGTCGTAAACCCAATAACATGCTTTTAAAGCAACGCAATAACTGCCAAAAACTCATTCAAAAACATTTAAAACAAAAAACTAAGTGATGAAATATACTTAGAAGCATCTGATATACGGAAGTGATCAATAAGTATCAAAAATTTTTTTAGAAGCCTTCGAAATACGGCAGTAGATGTTGGAGTATCCTAAACAAATATTTGTTAGCGAGTAATAAAGGTTCTTGAGCAAATAATGTGTCAGAATTTCATTTATAACCATCTGTAGTCAGAGTAATAACTGTTGGAATCTCATTTATAACCATCTGTAAGTGAATATAAACTGTAGGAATTTTATTTACAAGCATCTGTAAGCGTATAATGACTGTCGGAATTCATCTAGAAACATCCATAACGTAATAGTAAGTGTCGGAATTTCATTTAGAAGCATCTGTGATGGAGTAATAACTGTCGGAATTTCATTTAGAAGCATCTGTAAGCAAGTAATAAATGTCGGAATTTCATTTAGAAGCATCTCAAAGCAAGTAATAAGTGTCGGAATTTCATTTATGTTCATTTTTAAGCGAGTAATAAGTGTCGAAATTTCATTTAGAAGCATCTGTAAGCGAATAACAACTGTCGGAAATTCATTTACAAGCATCTGTAAACGAGTAATAAAACTCGAAAATTTATTTAGAAGCATCTGTGAGCGAGTAATAAGTGTCGGAATTTCATTTACAAGCATCTGTCAGTGAGTAATAAGTGTCGGATTTTCATTTAGAAGCATCTGTGAGCGAGTAATAAGTGTCGAGATTTTATTTAAAAGCATCTGCGAGCGAGTAATAAGTGTCGGAATTTCATTTACAGTGAAACCCCGATTGGCGACCACCTCGACAACAAGACCACCCCGTTATGAGGACCACTTCAGTGCGGTCCCTAGTAATTTACTATGGTAATACATTGCATTCTGTTTCAATGACGGGACCACCCCGGTTTCCAAATCAGGACCACCGTATTTTGGTTCAAAACTGCAAATTTAACTGCGCTAAAGCGACCACATGTACTCAATAATTTACTTTTGTAATCAAAACAATAAGATTAGGTGAGCGCGTGCACACACACACACACAAAAGAAAATGCAGCTGCACAATAAATAACCAGTATGATATGCACACAAAGACAAATTACTGACAGTGTTTCTGGTAGGTAGGCTACTGCTTAAAAATTTTAAATTCATTCTGCAATTTGTTTTTACTGTACAGTATCTTATAAAAAACATATAGCACCTAGTAAAAAGCAACCAAAAGAATTTTCAATCATACAAAAGGTTATGATAATAAAGCAAAATAAAAGTGAAGGAAAATTTCAGAGGTAACTTGCTAAGATTTCGGCTTAAGCAAAATTCAAATACAGAATACACTTTTTATTGGAAAGAGACGTAGCCTACCTTCTTACACCTCTCTATGTAATTGAAAAAGGACTGTATGAATTGTCAACGAATGCATTAAGACAAAAATCAATTCGTGGCTTTTTTAGTAGTTGTGATTCACTGCATGCGTATTTATGTTTTGTCCTTTTAAAATAAAAACCAAATTTCGTTTTCAAATTGTGGTTACTTACGTAAATCACTGGTTGCATATTAAAGTGCAAGTCTAACTGCTACAAACATGATGCTCCAAAGCAAAATCCGCTAACACGACCACCCCGCTACCGCGGCCGCTTGAATGCGGTCCCGTTGGTGGTCAGGTAAGCGGGGTTCCACTGTACAAGAATCTGTAAGCGAGTAATAACTGACGGAATTTCATTTAGAAACATCTGTGAGCGAGTAATAAGTGTCGGAATTTCATTTACAAGCATCTGTGAGCGAGTAATAAGTTTCCAAATTTCATTTACAAGCATCTGAAAGTGAGCAACAAGTGTTGGAGTTTCGTTTACAAGAATCTGTAAGCGAGTAATAACTGTCGGAATTTCATTTAGAAACATCTGTGAGCGAGTAATAAGTTTCCAAATTTCATTTAGAAGCATGTGCAACCGCAAGCCCTTTAGGCGCCTATTTCCAGTTTTCTGCTTGTTCTTTCACATTTCATTGAAAAAGCAGAAAGAATTTGAAGATGATAAAGTTTCTAAGACCTCTCTTAGTTAAAAGCAATCTCACTACAATCGGGATTAGCGGCATAGGTTTGATATCCCATTGGTACCAATTTATTGCTTATGATGTTAATAACAATTTGATTGAAGCTGGATGAACCGATGTTACGGACCCGACATAACTGACTGGCAGCCCTGCCGGGAGACGGCGGCTGAGCCGGCTAGTATAGAGTAAATACTGTATAATTGATTGACCAATAGGTCTTACCCTGTGAGGTGTACTAAAATCAAGTAAGGTATTTATGACATCACAATTCTAAATTATAAAATAACAGGGTGGAAAGCAATGCAATCAGTGCAAATCTAAAACTGACTTGATAACAAGCAATATACAGCAAAGAAGCACAAATTGACAACAGGTTTAATTATAACATAAACATAAATACAGATAATGCTTTTTGCTTGATTGTGTTTCAGTCAACAATTACATAATTAACCACCATACAACTATTGACATACCATTGCTTTCATTTAAAAGCATCTGTTAGCGAATAATAAGTGTGGAAATTTCATTTACAAGCATCTGAGCGAATAACAAGTTTCGGAATTTCATTTAGAAGCATCTGTAAGCGAATAATAAGTGTGGGAATTTCATTTAGAAGCAACTGTGAGTGGGTAATAAGTGTCGGAATTTCATTTAGAAGCTTCTGTAAGCAAATGATAACTGTCGGAATTTCATCTATAACCATCCTTAAGCAAATAAATGGTGTTGAAATTTTATTTAGAAGCATCTGTGAGCGAGTAATAAGTTTCCGAATTTCATTTAGAAGCATCTGTAAGTGAGTAATAACTGTGGGAATTTCATTTATAACCATCTGTGAGCGAAAAATAAGTGTTGAAATTTCATTTAGAGGCATCTGTAAGCGAGTAACAACTGTCGGAATTTGATTTAAAAGCATCTGTAAGCAAGTAATAAGTGTAGGAATTTTATTTGCATGCATCTGTAAGCAAGTAAGAAGTGTCGAAAACCCATTTACAAGCATCTGTGAGCAAATAAGTGTCGATATTTCATTTAAAAGCATCTGTAAGCAGGTAATAATTGTCGGAATTTTACTTAGAAGCATTTGTAAGCAAATAATAAGTGTCGAAATTTCATTTAGAAGCACCTGTAAACGAACAATAAGTTTTGGAGTTTCATTCAGGAGCATCTGGAAGCGAGTAATAAGTGACAGATGCTTCTAAATGACTCTCCGACACTAATTAGCGTATTTGAATGCTTGTAAATGAATTTCCGACACTTGTTACTCGCTTGCGGATGCTTGTAAGTAGAACTCAGATGCTTATTGTTGTGTTTTAGAGACTTCTAAATTAAATTCCGACACGTGTTACTCGCTTACAGATGCTTGTAAAAAAATTTGAACACTAGTTACTCGCTTGCAGATGCTTCAAAATGAATTCCAACCCTTATTTCCATATTTCAGATGCTTGAAAATAAAATTCCGACACTTGTTATTCATTTGCAGATGCTTGTACATGAATTTCCGACAGTTATTGCCGTGTTTCAAAAGTTTTTGATTAAAATTGCAACACTTACTGCTCGCTTGGAGATGCTTTTAAATGAAACAGTTTTTACTCGCTTGCAGATGCTTCTAAATAAACTTTCGACACTTATTATTCGCTTGCAGATGCTTGCAAATGAATTTTCGACCCTTATTATCGTATTTCAGATATTTGTAAATATTAGGTTGTCCGGAAAAGAATGTCGTATTTCGCAAATAACCACATATATAATGAACCAACCAACAAACCCAAGTTGTAGTAACCTACATCATGCTTGTTATAACAGTACATTCGTTAAACATAAAAAAAACCGTGCTGTTTAGATCTCAACTGTTATTATTTTGCAATTGTTGCAACCCTTATAAGTAGCATGATTAACAAGGACCTTCGCTTAATTTATCTTTATGAGTTTAAACGTGGAACGAATGCAACGGAAACTGCAAGAAACATCAACGAAGCATTCGGAGACAAGTCAGCTGAAGTTCGTACAGTACAGCGGTGGTTTGAAAGGTTTCGAAATGGAGATGAAAGTTGTATGGTCAAGCAATATCATGGGAGGAAACGTAAGTTTGACGACGTCAGACTAAGAACAGTGGTGGAAACTCAGACAGATGCAGAAACAGCTTTCCAGACCTTTCTTGACTCAAGATCTGACGACTTTTATAAAAAAGGCATCGATGACATTGTCCCACGTTGGCACAAATGTATTCAATCTTATGGAGCTTACTTTGATTAAATATATATTTATTACGTAAATGTTTTTGTATCTTTAACGACCTACGTCCAAAAACGACATTCTTTTCCGGACAACCTAATACAATTCCGACACTTGTTACTCGCTTACTGACGCTTGCAAACAAAATTCCGACACTTAATGCCGTATTTCAGAGGCTTTTGTATAAAATTTGGACACTTAATACTAGCTTGCACGTGCTTGTAAATAAATATCCGACAGTTATTTCCGTATTTCAAATGCTTTGAAATAAAATTACGACACTTAATGCTCACTTGCACATGCTTCTAAATGAATTTCCCACAGGTATTCCCACATTTCATAGGCATTTAAGTAAAATTTCGACACTTAATACTCACTTGCACATGCTTCTAAATGAATTTTCGACATTTATTTGCGTATTTTAGAGGCTTGTAAATATAATTCCGACACTTATTACTCGCTTACTGATGCTTGTAAACAAAATTCCGACAGTTAATACCGTATTTCAGAGGCTTCTAAAAAATATTCTCACACTTGTCACTCGCTTGCACGTGCTTGTAAATGAATTTCCGACAGTTATTTCCGTATTTGAGATGCTTCGAAATGAAACTACGACACTTAATACTCACTTGCACATGCTTGTAAATGAATCTCTCACCGTTATTGTCGAATTTGAAATGTTTCTAAATGAGTTTCCGACACTTATTATTTGCTTGCAGATTGTTGTAAACAAATTTGCGACAGTAATTGCCATATTTCGGAGATGCATGTAAATAAATATCCGCCACTTGTTACTCGCTTGCAGATGTTTGGACATGAATTTCCGACACTTACTGCCATATTTCAGAAGCTTTTGATTAAAATTCTGACACTTATTGCTCGCTCGCAGAAGCTTGTAAATGAAGCTCCGATACTTGTTACTCGCTTGCAGATGCTTGTAAATGAACTTTCAACACTTGTTACTCGCTTGCAGATGCTTCTAAATAAAATTCCGACACTTATTTCCATATTTCAGAAGCTTGTAAATGAAATTCCGACATCTGTTACTTGCTTTTAGATGCTTGTAAATGAAATTTCGACACTTATTATCAGCTTTCAGATGCATACAAATAAAATTCCGACACTAATTACTCGCTGACAGATGCTTCTAAATGAAATTCCGACACTTGTTACTCGCTTGCAAGTACTTCTAGATCAGTGTTTCTTAATCTTTTTTTACCTCAGCACCCCTTTTGGTCAGACCTAAGCAGTTGGTTAACACCTGGTTACTTATAAGGATAAAGTAAAGACAAGTGCAGTACATCTTGATCATATGTTTGGTCCATTCTTCAAAACAAAAACAGCAATTATGACAATAGCGTTGAAAAAAAACAATGAGAAAACAAAGGAAAGCTCATTGACAAACTCAATTTAAATTACACTCATCAATGCGATTTTTGTTCTTGCTTATGTGCAACTAGTTTTTCATATCGTGGCATCGTGTTTGCCAGAGCCATACTCATGCTGTGTAACACACCTCCATGAAGACGATTCCGGACAGTTGTCTTGATTAACAGCATTGCCGAGAATGCCTTCTTGCACAGGTAAGTAGTTGGGAATGGAGTGGTCATCTGCAGCGCTCCCCTCCCCGGTCCAGGATGTGCAACTAGCCAATCACACCAAAAATGAGACAGAGATAACGCGCGGAATTTTGTCTTGCAACGCTAATTCTCTTGCAAATCTATAATTCCTCCCTCAGGTTGTCAGCATCACTCATTTCTGCCAAGAAGGACTGCTAAATCCATTCTGAGAACATCAAATTATGGGGCAAGTATTTTTTTGTGGTAGTTTCAAGGTGCAGCAGATGAGTAACATTATTTTCTAAAACCATTGAACCGATTGTCTTATCCCCAAAGTTTCTTCAATAATTGAAAAGTTTTCCACACTTCCTCCTTCAACTTAACGCTTCCAGAGCCCAAGCTTCTTTTTGGTTCTCTGTGCAAAGAATATGATTAGCATACATGCCTTGCATGAACATATTGAGATCATTGAAATGACTGAATATATCTGCAAGATAGGACAGAGATAGGATAAAGATTTCGTCCTCGAATTTATCTACAAAATTACTCTGATATTCTCAAAAAAATATTGTAATCTTTCCTTTGAGCTTTGCCATACGAGTCAAGATTTTCTCGCGGGAGAGCCACCGCACTTCTGTATGAAAGAGACGAACCTGATGTTTGTTTCCCATTTTCTCACAGAAAAATTTAAACAATCTGTGGTGTAAAGGACGACCACGGATGAAATTTACAACTTGCACGCACATAAACAGAACATTTTTCAATTTAGGCGGCAATGACTATAATATCTGGTACCTTTGTCTTTAACAGAGCAGCAAACCCAGACTTCTTTCCGATCATGGCTGGGGCACCATCTGTACATACTGACCTTACCTTCTCTTATTTTATCTGATACATCTCAGAAAAATCGGCCTCAAGTCGTAATGCATTATCTGCCTTCGTCGTTGTTTGCAATGGCTCACAGAGGAGGAATTCGTCTTTAATATCACCATTCTTGATGTACCAAGCATATTCAATCAGCTGGCTCATGTTGGAAACATCTGTTGATTCGTCCATTTGTTAATAATGCGGATTGGACTATCTTTAATCTCCTGAACAATCTGATCTAAGACGTCACAGCTCATGTCAGCAATTCCATCTGCAATGACATCATTGGACAGAGGTACGTCCTTCATCTTCTTGGCTGCCTCTGTTCCCAAGACTAGTTCTACCATTCGAATAGCAAATGGCTTTATTCGGTTTTTCTTGGCTGAATGTGTAGCCTTCACTTGGATGAACTGGTATGCCACCTCGTAGGAAGCTCTTAGAAGTGGCTTTTGCATTACGTTGCATCCAGATGGGGTAGTGTACCCCTTTGGTCATATCTTGTTCTTTTAGCCTGCAGAGCCTGGAAATTGTGTTCATGTCCTGCTGCTGGATATTTCGCCTGGTGCGCTTTGAGTCTAGCATGCTTCAAATTAGAGTCGCACAAAATGAAAGGGCAGGCCATGCATTGTGCTTGGTCCGGTCCTCCACAATTATCCAGCAGTGCAATGAAGCCATACCTGGTATATTCGTCATTGCATTTGCGTTTTTTCAGCATTATGGAATCATGCAAACTTAACAGATAAACAATCTGACAAACACATTAAAATTAAAAGTTTTATACTCTAGCGAACGTTAGCACTAGTAATTTACAAAGCTTGTGATTCTGATTTGATATTGAAGTGTGAACCGCTCGTACAAATCAAGTGGTTTTTATCACTATGCTACAACACAAAAAAAAAACCGGTCAAAGTTTAACGCGATATTAAATTTTAAAATATGTGGTAAAAATACGTTCGTAGAAGCGTATTCCTTATACCTTTGACCGCCACATATGCGACCTTCCCCAGCACCTCCGGTTAAGAAACGTCGTTCTAGATGAATTTCTGACACTTATTACCATAATTCAGATGCTTCTAAATATAATTCCGATACTTGTTACTCGCTTGCAGATGCTTTTAAATGAAATTCCGGTACTTGTTACTTGCTTGCAGATGCTTCTAAATGAAATTCCGACATTTGTTACTCGCTTGCAGATGCTTCCAAATGAATTTTCGACAGTTATTCCTGTATTTTACAGCCTTCTAACTAAAATTCGGGCACTTAATACAGGGTGTTTCAAAAGTAACATACCACTGTATTACTGAAATACGTTATGACAATAATTGTATATCTACAGGGAATAATGCTTACATTTATTGCCGCAAAATATATCTTTATAATTACAAAAACAAGTTTTATTTCAAATATGGTGGATTGTCACTTTATGACGTCATAACAGCACACCATGGCAACATAAATACTTGGCACTAGTAGTATAATAGTGGAGAAAAAATTAATGATCTTAAGTCCAGTTTTCATGGCCGTACAGGATGCCTTTGTTTTTTTACCCTTGGGGAAAATTGAAGGGACTTGTTTATGCTGACAATCCTCGTTCAATCAATGATCTTAAACATAATATCAGACAAGTCATTGCCGATATCACATGTGAGGAGCTGCACCTAGTTTTCAGCAGCCTGCGTCGGAAGTCGAGCTCTGTCTCCAAGAAAATGGCTCACATTTCTAACAACAGTTATGATTAGTTAATGTAGCAAATATTCATAGAATACGCCTATGTATATGGTATATATTCCGCATTTTGGTTCTCTGTTATGTTATCTTTGATGAATAAATGTTATAGAATTTATACAGCTTGTATTCTATTCACCAATATGAGATATACTTTCGGTGTGTTACTTTTGAAACACCCTGTATTTGCTTGCACATGCTTCTAAATGAATTTTCGACATTTATTTGCGTATTTTAGAGGCTTGTAAATATAATTCCGACACTTATTACTCGCTTACTGATGCTTGTAAACAAAATTCCGACAGTTAATACCGTATTTCAGAGGCTTCTAAATAAATTTCCCACACTTGTTCAGATGCTTGTAAATAAAATTCCGACACTTAATACTCACTTGCACATGCTTGTAAATGAATCTCTCACAGTTATTGTCGAATTTGAAATGTTTCTAAATGAGTTTCCGACACTTATTATTCGCTTGCAGATTGTTGTAAACAAATTTGCGACAGTAATTGCCATATTTCAGAGGCTTTTAAATAAATATCCGCCACTTGTTACTTGCTTGCACATATTTTTAAATGAATTTCTAACAGTAATTGCCATATTTCAGAGGCTTGTAAGTATAATTCCGTCACTTGTTACTCGCTTGCTGATGCTTGTAAACAAAATTTTAACACTTAGTTCGGTATTTCGGAGGCTTTTGAATGAAAATCCGACACTTGTTATTCGCTTGCAGATGCTTGTAAATAAATTTCCGACAGTTATTACCTCACATTTCAGATGCTTGTAAATGAAATTCCAACACTTGTTACTCACTTGCGCATGTTTGTAAACGAATTACCCACAGTAATTGCCGTATTTCAGATGCTTGTAAATATAAATCCGGCACTTGTTCCTCGCTTGCAGATGCTTCTGCATGAAATTCCGACACTTATTGAGGTAATTCAGAGGCTTTTTATTGCGTTAATTCTGAGGCTTTTTCACGTGAATCAATTGTGCTGTCATAGTACAAATGTGCATGGCCGGCGAGTCGGGCTTTTAAAACAGTGCACTCTTCAACAGAACTGGCACTGTGATGAAAATCTGTGCCCACAATAACTCAAATTTGGCGAAGATTTCTTTGCAAAAATACCTGGGTGGCGACCCGAAGTTGAGACCATGCGATAGTACGAAACTTTTACTGTCAGATAAGTCATAAGCTGAGAGATTCAGAATATGCCTTGTAGTATCGCTAAGAGCATTGCCGAAACAATCACGTGCGAGTGAAATAAGCAGTCGTTCATTTTTGATCTTGGATTTTGATTCAGTTCTTCCATCAAGTAACGGCAGGTATCTACAGAATCTGATTGCGTCGAAGAATGTAAGAAATTTGAAAGCCGCCCGCCAATTGGTTGGTAAACTGTTCGTAGTTTTGTTGATCGCACTGTTAGCTTTTCAACGTCATCTGTTAAAAAAGCGCGTTCTATCTCTGGGCTGTGCCTGGCTCGTGATCGTTCAATACGAGCCACAATGTACTTAGGGGCAACTCTTTTAGATATGCAAACTTTGAGAAAGACTGCAGAAAACGTAAAGAGTTCTGATTTCTTCTCTAGTTTTCACCACATTGTTTAAAACAGCTATTTGCTATTTAGTTTACCAAAGACGAAAGTACGCAAAAATCTTGTTGGTGGTACAGAATTTTAATAGAGCTTTGAAAAATCCTGCTTTGGAAGCCCAAATCGCCGACCTTGCCCATTTGTATTGTGACGGCACAATAGATTCACGTGACTTCAACAAGTGCACAAACAGTGCTTTTGTGCAATCAACAAGTAACGAAAGAATGATGATATCACTGTCACTACACTTGGCAAATGCTCCGGCGTTGTCCTTTTAAACAAAAGCGATTACATCGATAAAATAAACGAGATTGTTGATGATTAATCAAAATTCGAAAGACTTGGTCCGGTCTCCAGCAATGACAACACAGCCAGCATTGAATCGCGCCTTCAGAAGCGTTTGCTTGACTAAGTCGAAGCCGATCCTATGCCGAAGTGGATATATGACGCAATACGACCAAACGGATCGCAAAGACCTCGAATGTATGGTTTGCCGAAAATACACAAAGAAGGCACTCCACTTCGCCCTATACTGTCTATGATAGGTTTGTCCCATCATGATCTTGGCAAGTGGTTGGCAGGCCTATTACAACCTGTGTTGGAGTGGTTTTCGCCACATTGCATTTCAGATTCGTTTACGTTTGCTAAGACCATGCAAAATCTTGACATTGACCCTAATGTCTTCATGTGTTTTTTTGATGTGTCCAGCTTGTTCGCTAACGCTCCCCTTGATGAAACCATCAAAAACTGTTCAGATGCCCTTTACGACAATTCTGATTCCTAACCACTCATTCCTAGGGACGTGTTTGTTAAATTCATAAAAAGCTCTACATCCTCGATTGAGTTCAGTTTCAATAACACCATGTACAAGCAAACAGACGGAGTAGCTATAAGATCACCACTTGGTCTGGCTTTGGCTAAAATCTTTGTTAAATATCATAAAGAAAGTTATTTTTTCAAACGCAAAAGCCTTCAAGGTACTTCAGATATGTTGACGACACGTTTGCCATCTTCGATTACGAAGCTGAAGCAGATGAATTTCTGACCAAACTCAACTGCCTTCATCCATTCCTTAAATTCACCTTTGAAAAAAGATAAAGGAAAATGTCTACCGTTTCTTGATGTTTACGTCGAAAGAACAGATGTTGGCTTTGAGATCAGTGTATACCGGAAACCCACTTTCACCGGCCGCCAGTATTTGCGTTGGGAGTCCTTTAGTCCTCTCAAACGTAAAATAAGTCCAATATCTACATTAGTCCATCGAGCCCTAATGATTTGCACCAATCGTAGACTCAATGGAGAAATAGAACGGATCAAGAAAACATTACTGGACAATAGCTATCTTAAAAACGTCATCAACGCTCAGATCGCCAAGAAAATCGATTAGTTCTCCACTCTTAAGCACTTGGATTGGTAAGCCCTCCACACACTTAGAAAAAAAAGTATTAACCACCTTGGAAAGCTGCTATGGTTCCGTCAGCACCCGCTTGGTCTTTACGTCAAAGCGCATGTTGCCTGTGGCCCCAAGAATGTTTTACTTACCATTCAGAAAAGTTCAGTCATATATAAGTGCCACTGTGATAGTCGGTACGTAGGGCGAACACCTCAACGGCTGCAGAATCGCATAAGCAACATGTTCCGCAATGGTTAAGACAACAATTGACCCATCCACGCCAATCTCAACCACACAGATCATGCAAACGAAACAACACCAAACCGGATTGTGACTCTGCCATTGGACAACATCTTTTAGAAAACGATCAATGGGTATTGAACTGTGATGGCAAGCGGTTTTCAGTCCTCGCCACATCACGCAGCTCCTTCCATCTTAATCTTTTAGAGGCTATATATATCAAAACCCAGCGCCCGGTAATATGCAGACAGAAAGAGTTCGTTTACGCTCTCAAACTCTTTCGATAATCGCGGCGTTCTTATGTGGCCTCTTGCTGCGCTTTCTCTAACTTTCGCTATTGCGAAATCTTTCTTTGGCGTGCTTTACAATGCTAGCGCAATCATTAACTCGTTTTGATTGCCTAACGTCCAAATTTTAACCCCATAAACCACCTACTCACTTTCGATCTTCCCTTTTGACACGATATTGCTACTGATGAGAGCGTCACGAAAAGCTTATGACTCAAACAGGTTTTTTTCAAAGCTATATTAAAGTTTTTAAAGTGTTCAAGATTTTTACATTTGCATTGAGATAGCTGTGACAGTGTTATATAATCATGCAGTTTGTTTCCATTAAGAATACGTTTAATTGATGAGAATTCATTTCTTCTCCGACAATTCCGACTGTTCCTCAAATTAGATTTGTAACATTTCAGACGTTTCAGATAGTTCCGACATTTCATCAAATTAGTAAAATTTTCGACAATTCCGAATTCATTAAATTATTGAGACTCGAAAGCATAGCTTAGTAGCTTCTGATAATACATAATAATGAGATGTTGTGTGACAAATTTTGCAAAGTTAAATCAGCTATTATTATTTAGGAAACCTGGCGAGGTCTAATGTTTAGTCAAAAACGTTTGTTCACGAATCAATGAATGAGCAAAATATTATGGTTGCTTTTGCTGTACTGTAGCTAGCTAAAATAGAATTCGTCTCGACATAAGATCTAGCGGGGGTGACGGTACCATTGTAGCTTTTCACAGCTGTTCTGAAATGTTTTTCTGAGTTTGTGGAAAGCTTGCCTATCCACAGAACCCTTTAGCGCTTAGGGCACTTACAGGGCCAAATCGCAAATCGGTGATGACTGGAGACCTAAGCGGTTTTCTTGGTAATTTGGATGTTAAAGAAGTTTGTAAAGTGGGCGTTTTTAGGCCTTTTCTCAAAAATATTTTCTTGATCCGTTGTATTTCTTATTGAGTCTGCGTTTGGTACAAGTTATTAAAGGTTGTTGCACCAATGCTGATGCCACGCTTATTTTACGTATGTTTGTAGTGACTAAAAAACTCCCAACGTAAATACTGGCCAGTGAAGAGGAATTTCTTGTTAGTACTGCTTTAAAAGCTAATATTTGTTTTAATGACTCATACTTGAAGCACTAGACACTTGGTTTTCTTTTTTTAAAAGTGAATTTAATGGGTTGATGAAGGCAGTTGAGTGAAGTCAAAAATTCATTTGCTTTAGCTTTATGATCGAAGATGGCAAAAATGTCGTCAACATGTCTGATGTAAAATGGAGGGTTTCGTGTTTCAGAAAATAGCTTTTCTTCATAATGCCTAACATGGTATTTGCAAAAGTGGAATCAAGTGGTGATTTCATAGCTACTGCATGAGTTTGTTTGTACATCATACCATTGAAGCCAAACTCACCTGAACATGTAGCTTTCTTCATCAACTCAACAAACACGTTTTGGGAATGAGTGATTGGGCGTAAGACTTATCACAAAGGGCTTCTAAACAGATTTTGACGATTTCATCAAGGGAAACATTGGAGAGCAAACCGTACAGATCAAACGAGGACGTGAAGTCATTTGGATAGATGTTGAAATATTTCATGGAGTTTCATACAAACGCTAACGAACCAGATATGCTATGTGACAAAAAACGTTCCAATACAGGTTTCAGTACACCAGCAAACCGTTTTCCAACTTACATGATGGGACGAACCTATCATAGCCAATATCGGGTGAAGCAGGTACCTTTTTTGAGTTCTTATGGCAAACCATGCATTTGACATCTTTGCGATCCAGATGGTGATATTGCCTCACATTTCCACTTTGGCATGGGCCTGACTCTTATTAAGTTAAGTGACCTCTTCTAAAGAGTATATTTGGTTGGCGGTGTTCTCATTGCTTGAGGTTGGAACCAGACTTTCAAATTTTGGCTCTTTATCTAGTATCAAAAATGATTTATTAGCGTTGCCACTTTTGCTCGAAAGGATGGTGGCAGAGCTTCTGTCAGCTTTAGTGATGACAATATCATTGTTTTTCGCAAGCTGCTACTTGCCTGAAGACACTCTTTTTTGGTTGCGCATTTATGAGGGCCTATAGTACTTTCACAATGTAAATGTGCAAGGTCAGCTTGTTGGGATTTTAAAGCAGTACGTTCTTCAACAGAACTGGCACTATGATGTAATAGATGTGCTCCCAGTGAATCAACTTTAGCAAAGATTTCTTTTTTTCACAAGTAGCTGGGTGACAACCTAAAATTGAGATCATCTGACAGTACAAAAATTTCCGTATCAGGAAGATCAGTGGTTCCCAAACTTTTTTAGCAGGATGATTTCTTTTGCTTACTTAAAATAAAAGCGGACCCTCATCATTTTTTACGACAAAGATTGTTTAAAATAAAATTTATTTTGAAATTTCAAGTCTAGTTTTATGGAATGTCTCAAATAGGAATGCCTCAAAATAGAATGTCTATTTAAACAACAAAAGTTGTTTTGCTGTTTAAATAGCCTTGGAAATCAAATTTCTTCCGTTTTAAATCAACCTCATTCTGTTGGAAAAAGCTTAAGTCCTTTCCTGCATGTTGCAGCTGCTTTGAATAAAGATGGTGTGCGAGTTCACTGAGTTTCATTGCTATGGGGCGCCAACTGTAAAGTACGCGGTAAAGTAAAATTTTGCAGAGGTTAGGATTTGCGTACTACAACAATAACATTTTTTCTTTTTAAAGACAAATCATACAGTAACGAAACACATTTCCTTTCCAAAGACAAATCATACAGCATCCAAACAATTTTTCCTTTTCAAAGACAAATCATACGGCAACAAAACAATTTACCTTTTCGAAAACAAATCATACAAAATGCAAAGAAGTGCCATCTATAAAACAGTGGCTCGTGCAAAATATGTTCGCAAGAGTTCGTGGTGATTCGGAAGCGGCGAGATTTGGTTAACAGCAAAGCAAAGACCAAGCCTACCTGTAAATAATCAGCACATTTTACAGTAAACCGAATCTCCCGGCTTCCGAATCACCACGAGCGTTTCCGAACATACTTTGCACGAAGCACTATTTCAGTAGTGCTATTTGATAGACTGCACTTCATCGTGTTGTCGTTGCAATATAATTTGTTTTTGAAAAGAAAAAACGTTGTCGTTACGGTACAATAAGTCCTACACTCAACAAAATTGTACTTTACCACGTATTTTACAGTTGGTGCCCCATACATTGCTTCCTTGCAAAAAACATCTTGGCACACAACACATTAAAGTTTTGTTATGTTTTACTAGTTGAAGTAAACGATTCTTACTTTTATCGTGGCAACCAACAAAAGGACAAAATCATTGGAAATAAAACACAGGCGTATAGTACGAAAAAAAGGCGAGCTACGTAAAAGGCAAACTCGCTGATATTAGGATAATTTTTCCGTCAATGATTTTGTGACAAAAGGAACAAGGTTATACTCAAGCTCAAAAATTGAGCAATGCTTCGCAGAACTCTAGAAACTTCCTCATGAACCCCAATTCGGGAACCATTGAGTTAGATAATCAAACGTCTTTTGCGACAAACTTTTGGGAGCCTGAAGCGCTTGCTCTGCTCTCACCATGTCAAGATTATCACTGATCGAAACTCGCCAATTGAGCTATAGTAAAGCAATAATGTTTCTCCTTGGTACAACTTTACAAATATCTGGCCGATTGTTTAACTTTAATTTTCCTCAAACTATAGTGGCACTTGGTAGGTCAAACGGACCAATGTTCCTTCCCCGAAGTTTTTGAATCCAATTAAGAATAAAGACGTGTTCAAGTATGGCACGTTTTTAAATACGACAACAAATTCTCAATCTCTAAAAAGAAATTAAGACACAAAAATCACTTTTCAAAAAAAAGAGCATCAAACAAAGCTGAGAGAAGCAAAGCCCAGAAAATAAACTTTTGCCCCCCAAACTCTATTTCCACCCAACACTATTACCTCAAATTTGGAATTTAAATACATTTAACTACACCCCTTGTCCACAACTCTCTTCTTTTAAAATAATACTGGTCTTATGTAGAAACAACCTGTTGTTTTACAAATATTTATTTACTCCTTTTTTTAAATAGAGTAAGAGAAAACTAATTCAAAGCTGTGGCTAAATGCCAATCTGCTCTTTCCGTCTCCTTTTGTAAAATCAACGTGGTGTTATATACAAAAATTGTATTTTTTTACAGAGTTTTAATCATTTAATTCACAAAGCGGTGAAATAAACATTCAAAGTTGGTATGGGTGCCGAATTGATTGATGAGATAACAGAAATTACCGATTAACTAGTATGCCTTCTCACGTTTTCGTAATTGCAATTGTGCTTTCAAGTCCCTGGGTGTGATTGTGTTTTTTTGTTTCGGCACAGGCGCAGCCAGGGGAGAAGCAAAAAGCTCTGGTCCGTAAGGCAAAATCCCTATTTATTGGTAAGGATAAGAAGTCTCAGCGCTTACAGTTCAGTTATTACTGTCGGTTATATCTAGGGCAATTTTTTTGTAACCTAAGCAACTTATAAAAAAACTAATTACTTTTTTTAAACCTAATTAACTTTTATATTATTGCAAGAGGCTAGCGATGCACTTAGCTAACTGCTAACAGTGACATTTATTAAAAGCCTCTAGCTTCTTGTTGGTCACCAATTTTACACAAAGCACTGCATATATATGCAGTACTTTGTGTAAAATTGGTATACTCTTTGGGACCCCTGAAAGTCGTTTCGCGACTCTTAGTTTGCGAAGCCTTGAGCTAGAGCAAGGATGGGCAAACATTGTAGCCAGAGGATTGCATTGACCATTCAAGAGTTGGCCAAAGACCAGTGCTTAAAACTTGCAATAATTTGGGGCTTTGAAAATGATGGTCTCCAAAAAATGGTCATCACCCTCTAATATGACGGAAATGCGTCAGTTCAAATTAAGAATTGATTGAGCGGTGGCTTTTTCAATGATGGCTTCTATTGTTTTTGGCTCTTTAGTATAATTAGTGTGGTCACCCCTGCCATACCAAAGTAGATGTATGGAAGTTTCTACAAGTGTTGGTAGGCCGTAGTTTGCCCATTCCTGTGCTAGAGCATACGACTCTTGCGACACGATAGTAAAGAGATAGCCTAAACATGATTCCAAGGACAGTTCCATTGCTGTAGCTTTCATATTTGCCATGGCAAGTACGTACGTTAGGAACATACTATTCTGCTTTATATAGCAGTATAGATATATCAGCATCAGACTTCAAAACTAGCATTACTTTAAAAATAAAGTTTATAGTAACTGGAAATGGTTTTAATTTTGCTGCTATGTAATTAGACCCCGTAATGTCGTCATTTGACCTCATGACAAAACAGTTCTGCTTTTTGAGGGCCCAAGAAAAAAAGAAGAAACGCTGGCTTCTTGAAAATGTTGAGAAAAATAATATCTTATTGCATCGCAAACAAAGCTTAAATTGCTGTAAAAATTTTTTTGTGGAAAACAGCTAGTTAACATCTTTCAAAAAGATTTTAATCGCGTTTCTATATTTAACATTATTCAAGAAAATGATGAAAACAATTTCTACAACCAATCATTCATTATGTCGTCACTCGTCACCTTACACTCTAAAAGTTTTTGGAAGGTGATAACTCCGGTGTAGGCATTCGTTGAATCAAAAAATCACTTTCTTCCGTCAAGGAATATAAAGTCAAAAAAAATGTGTATGGTGACGTCACAATGATGTTTTTGTGGGGAAATTTTTGTCCATTCGGTTATTTATATAATCCTTTACAGCAAAGATTCCAAACCTTTTTGTAGTGACGAGCCCTCTTACAGAAATTGTCAGTACTGTGAAGCACTATTGATTTGAAGTCGATTTTGTAGATCAATACATTAAAGAGATGTTATCACGAATTTTGTTTATCAAATGCTTGTGAAGATTTTTTTTGAGATATGGTTTTTGAAACCGCTGGCAATTCCACAAACCTAAATTTGGTTATGCAGACCGTCACCAAATGTCATCAAAAATTGAACAAGTGTAAATACATTGCTTTAAGCAAGGGAAGTAAGTTGTGCACCGTCTTTACATTCTCAAAGCAACGCACTAGAGGGTCACAAAGCCCCTTATGGGAGCCATTGGTTTACAGAAGCTAAACATGGAAATATTTTTGCTGAGACAGTGTCAGACAAGACTATAATGGCATTTGGTATTATGACAAAAATTTCCTGTATTTAAAGCGTTTTGAAAAAAGGCGTGCTTATTCTGAATGCTAAAAAAAGAATCACTTGCTGCGTTGTTAATAAAACTGAAATCTTTGTGAATTTATTTTGTCAGAAGTAGGAAGTTATTATTTCCCAAAAACAGTTTCAACGGCGTTTCTACGATCAATATCATTTGAGAAAATATAAAAACAACTTCTAAAACTGATCGTTCATTTTAGCGTCGTCTTACTCCCCCAAAAGGGTAAAATTTTGCAAGTTATTATTTAAAAGGTAAATTTTGTTTAGGTAAAAATCCGCTTTCCTCAGTCAACAGATGAAAATATAAAAGCGAGTATTTTAAATGTGACCTTGTCTTGAGGTCAGTTACCTCTTAATGAAACTCGCCAAGAAGTAGTGATTAATCGCTTATAGCTTTATATTGGTACGCTCAGTAGTTTCGGAGGATCTAACACAGACAAAGTGAACAGAGAATTATGCTTTATAAGATAGATTAAATGGCAACAATGTTTCCCTCCAATCTCGTATTGATCTTGCATTATTAATGAAACCATTCCTTGAGCTTCTAATGTTGCAAGGGCGTTGCAAAACGCTGCGGTAGTTGCTGACCACAATCACCATTTTTAGTAAAGTAGAGATTATTGTTGCTCTAAGGTGTAAATGACGATGTGCCATCAACTGTATTGGCAACTCTTCTCCATCAACATATCTATTGTTTTTAAATCATCTACCCTCATGTCATTCTCATCAGAAAAGTTGTGTAATTTTTTTCGCAAGGCTCAAAATTCCTTTAAAAAATGGGTCAAAATATTCAAAATTACTCTGAAAAACAGATATTTTAATGCAGATTCTTTTGGGAGCAATAAGTCCAGCGTCAAAAATGTACTTGATGTCGCTATCTTCTCAAAAAGATAACCTTAACATAATAATGCGAGAGAGTCAGATGTTGTCTCATAATGTAGTGTTATTACACCCTCACATCCAATGGTTGTTGCATCAGCTTTGTCAGTGCAAATATGACCATGGTTACAACCCCCTTATGTGCCACGTTTGATGCTCGTACGTCCAGTAGTTTCAAAAGAGTTAAAACACGCAGACAGACAGACACGCAGATGGAACTGCACTTTACATGTATTGTACAGACAACTCGTATATGACAAATGTACTTGATGCTTGAGAAGTTGAACGTTTAAACTGCTTGTTACGGGCTACCTTATCGTGAAATTTAAATAGTAGTTATTGCATTTTATTTGAAATTAACAAAGACGTTTGTGCTTTCAATAAGAATAGTATATTGGACAGAATAGCATATTGGGCACTTAATACTTCTTTATTATATTGGACAGATTAGTTTTGTAACAATAATTTCAAGCTTTGATTTTACAATTAGAAAGTGCAAAAATGATCGCAACAGGTTTTGTTATGTATGTGGCAAAGTCACCTTACCCAGTTGTCAAGCAAGAATTACGCAGCTAGTAAAAAACATACTATACATATTTTGGAGTAAAGCTAGGCAACGATGACAAGGCATTTGCTCCGCCGTATGCTGTAAAAAATTGGTTGAAAGCTTGAGATTATGGAGCGTAAAGAAAGTAAAAATTCTCTCGTTTGGTATTCCCAATGTGATGGAGAGAAGGAAAAGACCATGTCACTGGCTGTTATTTCTGCATGACCAACTTGCAAGATATGCTGGTACTTGCTCTGCATGGTAGCATTTTTATTCATTGTTTGATTCAATAGTAAAAGGGTTCGTTTTCATTTTAGAAATAAATCAGAAGAACAAACATTATGTGACTTACCATGATGTTTTTTCAGCCATAAAACCAGTACCACATGGCCCTGGAATTCCTATTTTAGAGCCACTTGAAGAAATTGGAATGTTTTTCGTCTACAAGGGAGCAAAGCAAGTGAGCAAGACACATGAAATGCAGAGCAAAGCACAAACCAGCCAAAGCCTTTTACAAAACTGGAACTGAATAATTTAACGCAAGATTTATATTTCTTCAAAGCATCTGCTCTGTTCAAAGTGCCACGACTATGTGAAAAATTTTTTTGCTCCGCGCACTACATATTTCTGATATCGGAATAGAGAAGAAAGGTTTAGAAAATATTTCTATTATGAAAAAGACTGTTCTTCGGTATTCTATCAAGATATATCAAGATTGATATTCGATTTGAGCAAAGTTAATATCCTTAGGTGTAATCAGAAAAATGTTTAATTGTAACCAGAAAAGATGTATGGAAACCAATTTGTGATTAGCCATTTGTAAACTAAATCTTAGCTCTAACCGATTAGTGTCACATATTGATGGAAAGCAAATTACTAAGCTTTCAAACGACACTAATTGTTAGTACCTTATCATAACTATTATGAAAACGTTACCTGTTTTTACTTAGCTTTCCACTTTTTGAAGAAAAATAAGTTACACTACAGGTGTTAAATTTTAATTTTTTAGTATAAAAACAAACTATAAATGTACTACATGTCATGTATTATCGGAATTGGGTTGAATTGACCTGCAGTTTGTTTAAGCAATTTTTAAAACCAGTTGAGAAATGAGTTCACCCATTAGTTTTCAATAAACATATTTTAATAAAATGTTGCAATTCTTCAAAAAATCATCCTAAGACGATCTCTTGAAGCGAAGAACTACGTTAATCGAACCAGATTTTGATCGAGAAACTCGGAGATAGCATTTAATAGTGGTACCGAAACTTGAGATTAGGAGTTTTGAGTAAATTCGGGCGGTTTTGCGTTAAGTGGAAAGTAAAAATCTTTCTTTTAGAGTTTAATACCGCAGTGACGAATTGTTTTTAATTTTGGAGGAGTCGGTTGTGTGGCAGAACATCAACGGATCATGGACTTAAACTTTTCAGAATCTTATGAATTTTTATTGAAAAATTGCAGTTTAGGGGTTTTGGAACCGTTTTTGAAATTTTTGCTCATTTTCATTTGGTAATTTGTGGTTTCAATGCTTTAGGGGTGTGCCACCCGTAGTCCGTGGCAGCGCTTGACGCAAAAACCTGTGGCTCGCGAAAGGATTATGTGGCTCGAAGTGGAAGCAAAATTAACCACTTGACAGCGGATTTTTAAAAGCCTTTCTATGTCCTGCTCGCGGGTTTTTTTAGAAAAATTGCATAAAATTGAAAATTCTAAAAAAAAGAACAACTAAAAAATATGAATAAAATTTTAAAATATAATGATAAAAATAAATCACGTGTCGCGTATATACGTTTGCGTATATATACGTCATCCGCGGTCAAGTGATTAACTAATTTGATCTTCAAAAAATCGATCTTAAAAATAAATCTTATTGCATAATTGACAGATGCCGACAGGCCTATTTCGATCTACAAGGCCTCATCGACCAGGCAGGACAAGTTACTTTCACCAGTAATGTAGGTCTTTAGACCGGTCTTGGCCTTTAGGTTTTCAAGGCTTTGGCCTTGAATTTCATGGTCTTGGTCTTAAAAATATTTTCGTCTTAAGACCAAAAGGTGTTTAAGGCCACTGCTACACTTCGAAATGTTTCACGGCCATGTTTATTTCTATGGTGATTGTGTTAAATCATTTCAGACTAAAAACAAAAAATTTACGATGGTCAAAATACAGATGTAGTGTTAATTAGCAGCAAATAGGAGTTTTTGGCATTCAAAAAGAAAGGCTGTTTGCAGCTGTGGCTGTGCGACCGCGAAATACAAAAGTAGATAAGAAGTTCTTTTGCGTGACATTGTGAGACAACAGACAAAAAAAGAAGCTTCTTGGCAATTCGTAGGTGTGACTGTGCCGCAGGAAGTCGAAAGCTTCTTTTGCGTGAAGTCGAGAAAAGAATATTGATTTTTGCTTATCAGCTAATCGGCTATTCAGACGTTTGACCATAACTGGGCAAAACAAACGGCTCTTACAAGGTTTAAATTGAATTAATAAAAAAATCAAAAAGCAAACTTTTTCACAACGATTAAGGTCGTGGTTTGTAACTTAGGAGCTCTATGCTTAAACAAAAAATCGATATTTCGAAGGTGCGAACCATCACAAAAAAATAAGAGGTTGGAGAAAAACTAATAAGTGTCTTACTTTTAATCAATTAAACTTTATCGGTTATACATTAGCGAATAAGTCTAGTGTATTTATAAAGTAGCGTCAACGCTGGTGGAATGACTTGTCGGCAACACAAAAAACTGTCTCTTCTTCGATATTAATTTTTGTCGATACTGATATTTTTAAAGTACATTAAAAGAAAAGTCTAAACCTATTTAATTTCGAATTATTTTTGCTAGATTGTCCAGTTCTATTTTTTGCTTTGTCGATTGATGATACTTTGTCTCTATGCTAAATAGAAAAATATGCAGCATTGATGTTTAGCTGACCTGACCAAGCAACGCCAATTTGACTAAAATGTGAAGAATAAGAGTGTAATAGATCGGCTTCTAGTTAATACCACCACTGATTTCTAGCAGAAACAGATAGTAAATTCATTAATACAGTTTGTTACAGTAGATTGAACCATATACAATTATTTTGACCAATAAAAGAAGTTCTTGCGCCAAAATGTACTGCATGTAAAATTGGTAATATTTGTTTAAAACAGAAACCTACTGCACGATAAAAATTTGATAACCTAAACATTAAGAAATAGGCTTCCAAATTGGAAGTTGTAATACCAACGTGATTTGAAAGTTATAAGATGCATTTTGCGCAAATTTGGATTTTACTAAACAGATTACAACATACTTAGTTATTTATATCTGTAGTTTGCAAAGAGCTAACCACATTGTGTGCGTAGTAATCTGGTAACCACTAACCATGTATCTAACATTTCTTTGATTTTTGACTTATGCGATGTTACGGTCTTGGTTCTTATTTATAAGTGGTCTTGACTGAGTGGTCTTGGTCTTAGCATACAAGGTCTTAGTCTCGAAAACAAATAAAGTCATGGTTTTGCTGCTTGTGGTATTGACTTCATCAGTGATATTCACTATTAATAACTCTTAATGTTAAATTTGAATGATTAACACCTGAAATCTCGCTTTGAAAGTATTGATCGCAAAAAAAAGAAAAAAGTGCCTTCACCTTTTTCTTGAGATAAAAAAGCAATCATTTAGTGCTGCAGAGCGTATTTTTGCGTACAAAAAGATTGTTTTACAAATTTTGATTGGCTTATTACATTTTCAGCTAATTTTGACTAGCCTGCAATTATTCATACCTTGTGCAGTTTTGACTGCCCGGTTACTTCTGACGTACAAAAATCTATTGGAACGTGTTTTGGGGACAAAAACGATAGTTTACGCAACAATGAAAACTGTAAAGCGTCATATAGATGTCAAAGCGAATGAAAATTTTATAACAGAAACGCTTGAGAACAAAAAACGTGTGCTTTGTTCAGACACTTTAAGATTTTAAAGAAGGAAATGCATTGTACAAAAAAACTGCTTCCATATTTTGCCGTCCCCAGCAATCTTGTCGCCCTTGAATATATCCACAATATTCAGTGGATAGGTACGCCACTGTCCCGTGCCCCCTCCCACTTATCTACGTCTATGTACGGCCTATATATAGGAAAACGTGAAAAAAGCATTGGCAAAAAGAAAGCGTTTTTATAATGGCAACAACCAATAACACAATGTTATTAACATCATTTATTGAGTAGTTGTTAAATTTTTGCTAAACTATAAAATGTACATGTTTTGCAGCCTTCAGAATAATTGAAGCATTTGGTACTATGACTGGAGGAACTTTAGGACCTTCTTCGAATGTTGCAGGTGTCGCAGCAGCTTTGTATGCAGCAATCTGAGCTGACTTTGGCTCAATGTATCGTTTTACTTTGCACTGTAATGACTATTGCTAAGTATCTAATTACGTTGCGACATTTACCGCGAACACCAGTCCTTTGATTGTACAAATTGTAATTATTGAAGCGAATTACAATAATATAGCCCATCTGCTTAATGTGTGATAAATCTTCCCAACAAAGCTGTTACAAGCCGCAAGACCAGAAGTTAAGGGTTGGTGGAAAATGAAACAACGTCATGCGTGTAGCAACACTACTTACCCCACCATGGACAAAAACTAAAGCCGGTTGGGTTTCCCTGTTGAGTATGATTGAGGGGTAAACCAAAAACTTCCAAGCATCGGCAGAGTTAGCTAGAAACTCCAACATTCGAAGGTATCTATAAAAGTGTATTCCAAATTGCATTAAAAACACACATGATCGATAGAAGACTATTATTTGCTACCACTGATAAAATATTTGTCAAGATTCATCAACTATAAAAACATATTGCCTGCTCAAAAAATTTTAAGCGATGGGTACCTGCCGGCCAACCTCTCCATTCGACGACATGGCTACTTGATAGTGGCTCAAAAATCTATCGCTTTAACCTATTGCATCTTTGCCAAGGACGAACGTCAAAATTTTCTGTGGTGGTGCCGTTTCTTGACAAACTGTCAAGGCTTTAATTATCCAGCTCTGAAGCCAGATCGCTAGGTGACGAAGCCAACGAACTCATAAAAAGCAAGGTGGAATTCATAACGTCATTAATTTGCCAGAAATGATGAAAGGGGCCCAAAACAAGTGCTAAATATTCTTCAATGAAATAGGTTAGTGTTTGAAGCGGCTGTATCAAGAGAATCAAAGCAGTGAAAAGCGAGATGTTTGTTTCTTGTGTTGTATTGCCAAGTGCCAGAGAAATGTAAGTAATCATTCCACAGTTACGCCCACCACAAGATATAGAGTTTCATAGAAGAAAAACAGAAGCTAATTTTTTGTGCCAACCAACTGCTCACGATTTACTTTTTTATTGAGATGAAAGGCTACCGACATTGTTTTAGCTTTGCTCAAGTTTTATTCTCTATTTCTGAAGATACAAAACATAGTAGTTATTCTGCCTCAATGCAATCAGAGCTTTTTAAGTTTTTTCCAGTGTGCAAGTGTACGCTGTTTAAGGTCTTTGAGACCAAAATGGGTGAAGTTTCAAAAAATTGATTTTCAAAAAAAAGGTCTTCATGTAAAGGTCTTCATGTAAGGGTCGTCCATGGAAAAAAGATCTTCAAGCACAATAATTTGAACACGCAATCTCGAGAAACATTTACGGCTGTTGCTTTCTTTGTTGCATACATTTGTCTCTTGAAAATGATACTGAGCTAAAGTAATGCTTGCTCTCATTTCCTTTAAAAAAGTTAAAAATACACTACTGCCTCTACAAAATGGCTAAAATGTCCGCGTGTACCCATTGTTTGAAAACTATCATAGGCGAGCCGTTGATGTATTCGATGTGTTGACAAGGGGACATTAAAAGGTATCATACCTGATAATGTCCTTTTAATATCATACCTTTTAATCCCTCAAAAGAAGCACCCAAATAAAGAAGCCTATTTTTTGCTAAGCGTGAGCATCACTATTAAACACTACAGCGTGTTGCAGCTGAATGCAGACTAATTTTAACAAAATAGGAAAACCTCAAATTAAACAATTGTCATCAATACATTTACTTGTAATTCATATGGTAGCATTGTTATAACATACATCATCAAATTATTTAATATGATCGCCCTTTTTCTCAAAGACGGCCTCGAGGCGATGGCCGAAGGTGGAGCAGGCCTTCTTGACCTCCATCCTGTCCATGTGGTCCATGGCCCCCACTATAGCATTCTTCAGCTCCTGCTTGGTGTTGTATGGGCGAGAGTTAACCTTCTTCTCAAAATCGCCTCAGACATAACAATCCAATGAGTTAAGATCAGAGTTCGAGGGTGGCCAGAGGTCCGGCGGCCAGTTGGGGGTAGTTGCTGGTACAACCAGGCCTGGGTCGTACGGGTCATATGGGCTGGCGCAGAGTCTTGCTAAAAGACATACGGCCTCACGCCGGCTACTCCAACCATCCAGGGCTTGACCACGGTTTCCAGGACCTTGATGTAGTCGTTAGCCGCCACCCTGAGGCCATCGGGTAAAAAGTAAGGGGGCATGACGTCTCCATGACGTCTAAGGGAGCGACTTTAGTAACAAACTCGGGGCTCCTGGTGGCATCAAACCGTTGCTGGTAGGTTTTCCTTTCTCCAGTGAAGGTTTTAGGGTCATCACAAGCTTCAAATTGCTTTTTCTATATATAAAAAACTCAAAGTTTGTCTGTCTGTATGTCCGCTATAGAAATAAAACTGGAGACATTTAGATACAAACAAACATATGAATCTTATATAACTTTTTCCAGGGAAGCCAAGTACGGTATTTTGATTTCGATCAGAATCGTCTATGGGGGGCTACAAGCCTATATTTATTCAACCTATATTAAAATACTAGAGTTGTCTAAAGTTTTTGTTAGGTACCACAAACAGAAAAAAATTCGTGACAAATAAAAATCCAAAGGTGGTGGTTGCTGTAACTGAAAGCATCAAACATCTCCCTAACAGTCTTGTCGGCGCGGAGGGCCTCGATGATGGTGTGCCTCTTCATGTTTATTTATCTCTTCTGGTAATAATAACGTTTATTCAAGTTGATACAAGTTCTTACCGAGCATGCAAAAAACTTCAATATTCGTCAACGTTTTGAACAGCTATACAGCTGTTCTTTATCAGAACTAATAATAAACGAAAGCACGAGTGAGGCAACATAAATAGTGGGCTACGCAATCAAAAGAAAAAGGCAAAACAAAAAGTTTAAAGGCGAATAATAAACAACTGTAGATTACGTCAAACTATCATAAATTTCAGAATAAGTTGAAATAGAAAAACTTGCTCAAAAATGATCACCAACATCATTCCGTACCATACAGCAATCTATTACATCATGCCGATAACCCGCGACCGGTTTCGACCTTGTTGGGTCTCATCAGGCAGGTGTAAAAACACTCAATAATAAACATGCTGAAAAAAACAAATTTGCTATTGGGTGCAAAAAAAATGCAATAAAAACAATATGATACAGCAATACCTATATCATGGGGGTCTCATTTAAGGACACACACATGACATGGACAGCAAGTCACATTCGTAAGCCCTAATAGGGGTGTAGGATCATGGTCAAGACTTATCATTCCATAAAATATAGAAGTTGCTAGTTGCTAATTAGCATTTTCAAGGCGATCTTCTATTAAGAGGGATCTGCCTCCAGCATCACACTAAGTTAACATAGAAAAACTTGCTCAAAAATGATCACCAACATCATACCGTACCATACCGAAATCTATTACATCATGTCAATAACCCGCGACCGGTTTCGACCTTATTGGGTCTAATAATGCGCGATACTTGGACTCCAAGAGCGAAAGTTGGGTGGGGAGGACCGTTCAAGCACGCAGTGCTACGAGACAGTACAAGACGATTTCTATAAAAGAAATATACCAAAATCAGTTGCTGCCAATATGATTACGTCATACTAAAGGAAAATTAATACATACCAGAAACAATATTGCGGCAAACTTCTATCAAACAATTTTAGCAATACACTTTATTATAACCAACTTCATCTAAAATCAAATAGAATAGTTAAGTTTCCGACTTTAGCTTATGAAACACCTAATCTAGTCTACATACAACTGCCAGCTCTTTTGGCTTACTACTGAAATTTCAAAACAACGGTACAGTGAAAAAACAAATTTTGCGCTGTGCTTGAACGGTCACATGATCGTGTGATCAACCAAAGGTAGCAATTTTAACGTAAAGACGGCTTACAGAAAATATGTGGCGGTAACGACAGCATGAATATTTAACGGGCCTATAACCTTAATTTTGGGTTTTGGTTGATGTCAAATCAAAGTATGTCGCAAATATTACGGTATTTAGGTGCGTATTTAGGTGCCCAAAAAAAGGAACAACCTGGTGATGTACCACTCGGAGAGCCAGTTGTGGTTAAAATTACAGACCTATATCAAGGAAAAAGAATATAACATCTGCTTCGATAACTTTTTTTACATCACAATCATTGACTGAAAAACTACAACAGGCAAAATTCTCTTTGGCAGGTACTATAAAGAAGAACCGACGTGATCTGTCACAGGTAATGACTGAACTACAGAAACGATGGGTAAATTCCAGCAATTTTTTCTGGCACAAGAATAGTGGCGCAATGTTTGTAAAGTATCAACCAAAAGCTAAAGAAACCAAAGATAAAAAATAGTCTGTCTTTTATTCACCATGCATACTGCACCAGATGTTGACACCACCACAGCTGTCAAAAAGCCGTGTGTAATCGGATTCTTCAACGAGAAAAAAGCCGCGTCGACTGTTTTGATCAAATAGCTTATTGGTACAGCACGCAATCAGCTTCCAGGAGGTGGCCACTAGCTGTATGGGATAACATTCTCCATATAGCGGCAATCAACGCATGTGCCATTTTTACAAACGCGATTGGTATTTATATGTCACAACAAGACTTTATACTTGAGCTAATTGAAAGTTTGCACCGCCAAAAACAAAGCAACACAGCTACTGCCCTGAGAACTGGGTCAAAAAACCCAGCAAATGCAATAGAAGCGGCTGTAACAATGCAACGACATTCACATTCTTCCAATATCAAAATCCTATCTGTGGAAAGTGTTCGCAAGATGATTCAAAAGTTGTGTTTGTAAAATGTAGTGGTTGTTGCAATTGATATCAGTAATACACTTTATTTTTGGATAGCTGCAAATGTGTTTAATCACGTATTTTCGAAATCTGTTGACCAGTCTAAAATTGCGAAACGGTGTGCCATAAAATACTTTTTTCTTATGCGCTTTTTGTTCGAAATCGGTTTTCTACAATACAAATTGCACGCAAATGTGTTCTTTGGTAACTGCCTTCATGTAGAATGCATAATAACAGCTAAAGCACTTGCAATTACACAGAAATAATGCCGCATTACTACCGATGGTGTTCAATAGGATACCGTGGTAATTCTAGATATAAAAATAATTCTGGTAATTCTAGTGCTTCACCGTTCCACCAGTTCAGCAAATCTATTTAGATAACTGGTAACCCTAATAGTAGACTATATGCAATTGTATAGACTTTACTTGACATCCTAGAATGCGATTTCAAAAAACAAGATAAGTAACCAAAATTTTATTTTGGTTAGAGCAAGAAAGTATAAGAAAAGTAAAATTTTGCAATCAATATTTTTTTATTTGTCCTTAAAAGTTATTATCTTAACATGTAATTTGTTTTTCTTTAATCGTATAACTCACTTTAAAACTGTAGTGGGGTCTATTTATATTACCCGACTTTCCCTCTATTTGTTACAGCGTTTCTATGTACAACGTAAATTGAGTAAGTTTTCGTATCACATAGATTTTCACGAGTCTGTTCAATAATTTTCATAACCTTAAGTCTACTTAACTTTGTGTTGACAAATTTTTAGTTACTTGAGTGAAAGCATTCAAATGTAGATTTCCGCTATATTTTAAAATCTGAACCAATAAAAATAAATTTTGTGTTGTGGAGCAACAAACAATTACTGCTAGTGAAGGTATTTAGGTCATACTTATTTTGGTGATACGCAAAATTGTTAAATTTATAACAGTAAAGAAATTTCATTTTGACCAAGTTTATCTAAGAAGTTATAAATATATGAAAACTTACAGGCTATTTTTTATATTCGGATATAGACATTGGGGGATTTGGGATAGGGCAAGTGAGGCATTAGCCTCGAGCTCCTTTATGGAGAATAAGGGAACCCCTTTTCAGGCATGTACGATAAGCTATTAGTACTTCGAAATAGTGGAATTTTCAAAAAAAAAATAAAATAAAAGGTCTTCATTGATAACTTTGGAAGTTAAGGGCCCCTTGTGAACTTTTGACAAAGACTGCTACATGAAATCTTAAATCCATCTGTCGCGAATACGTAAATTTGCGTAAGAAGAATAGTTTTACATATGTATAGAGTTGTAATCTGTTTGTTTTGCCGTGATCATTTTATTTGTAAATCTGAATTATTGGCAGCCATAACTTGCAAAACTGTTTTCAAAAAAAGACCTTTTTTTCTCGAATTTATAAATAGACTTGTAACTCACACGCCTTTCTAACGTCACAATGGCTGTCTACATGACTTTCCAGTGTACTCTAGGGATTCTTGTTTCTTCTTGAAAATTTTTCTTTTTTTTATTATTATCGATTACGTAATTTATTTACTGTGTTTTTTGTGTCATGTGATGTTCTAGCAATTTCTAGATTATTTTCCAGCCGTATATATATATAAAGCGGCGAGATTTTTTTTATTCATTCAGAGTGTAATCCATTGAGAGTAGATCAGAGTAGAGTAAAGATTGGAGTGTTGTAAAAAGGCGTTGTTGTGTGGTGATTGTTGTGACAGGAATCAAGCAATTATTTTGATGGTTTTAGTTAGTCTCTGATATTTATTTATTGAAGTGCTTTAGTTCTGTGTTTTGGCAAGCGAAGGATTTTGAAGTTATAAAGTGGTTTGTGAATATATTTGATCGAGAAGTGAGCAGGTTGAAGTATCTTGGTGGAGGCCAATTTTTTCCTAGCTGTTAAGTTGCAACCAAACTTAATTATTCGATCGATACTGCAAGTCGCCTCAATTTTAAGAAGTAAATTCAAATTAAAATAGAAAAAACACTGTATTAAAATGCGACACCATCACTAGATGTAAAATAAGACTCTTTGTTTTTACTTTAAACACAAAGGCTCAACCCTAACATTTTCGTCGATGTAGTTTATTGACTCGCGACTCCAAGATTTTGCCAAGCGACCCCATTTGGGGTCGCGATCCATAGTGTAAGTAGCCCTGCTTTCAGCATTGTAATAAAATCCCAAATTTAAGAAAAAATCACAATAAAACTATGACCCTAACAATTTGTGAAATTGAATTTACAGAGAACATTTGTTTAAAAATAACTCAGCCTGATGGGCGCCTACTAAAATATAGTGAATGATTTTGGGGAAGCCATAGCCACTTTTGTCGCTATGCCGGAAACAAAACAAATAACTTAGCCAAAAAATTTAATACCACAAATATAAATGGGAAAGGGGTAGCACCACATAGAAAAAATAGCTCACTACTAAATAGTATACTTTTGTAATTGTGAAAGCAACTAACAATTGACTGCTACCATTAGTTTTGACTGTGTTTTAATCCCTTTTCCCCAACAAGGACGGATTGGGGGCAAGATTCTTTCTACAAACGATAATTTGAGGCAAAATTCTATCTTTTTGAGCACTACCAGTCATGATCAAGAGAATATGATGATCACAATTTCGAGTGCAGAAATTGAGAAAGTGCATGAAATTCATTAACTTCTCTCTACTACTCACACAAGAACCCGATGGGTGAAGCCGGCGCAGTCGGTTGAATTGAAATATTAAACCCCAACGTTATTGATGGAAAGCCTCTGGCCGGGCGACGCCGGCAAAGCCGGCTAGTTTGATGCAAAATGTTTAACATATATCGGCTGCTTAATTTTGCTACTTTTTGATGTAAAAATTACTTTATATCTTAACACTAGAACCGCCAAGGTTTTGGGTTGTCGCGAACAGCCAAAAGCGGTCATTTTTACCGCTAGTCTTACGGTCGATTATTTTGTATAAACTAATTTGTGTTGTTTATGTTCTGGATCAAGATAGTGACTAACATTGCATTTGCAATAGTTAACCGTTCAAAAACGATATTCTTACCAATTTTTGCTTCAAATATTTACTCAGTTAATCAATTACACATAATATTTATTGGTTTTACTGCATTTCCATAGCACAAATGACGCATTCAACGAAACTGTTTGCTGTGCAGTTACCACACACGGTGCTGTTACATTTGTGACAGCAATTCGAGGTTTTGTTTTGTTTGCAGTTCACAGCAACTTGACACTGCTTCCGTTTTAGGGATTTCTTGCCAGCAGTACTCAAGCCTTGTGCAGGTGCAATTCTTCTGCTGCTTCTTTCAGCGATGTAGTCTTCTCTTAGCTCACAAGCAAGTTTGAAGATGAAATCTCTTCTTGAAATAGAATCTCCCGTTTTCTTCTTATATAAAACAAATGCGTTGATGCAAGCTAAATCCAAGATATTATAAAACACCGCAACCGGCCACCGGCGCGTACCAGCTTTTACTGAGTACTGGCGAGCCATTTGATCTGCTACATCTACTCCACATTTGGTTTTGTTGTAAAATTCAATCGTTTCTGGCTTATGTTTTTCGGAGGAATCGACACCAACAGACATGTGGAGTGAGCTAAGAACACAAACGTTTTTCGTTGGCTTGCATGGATAGATGGTTAGCGTGGCAACATCATCTGTTTTCAAGAGCACAGTTGAATATCTTGTTGCTTGTTTCTTCGCTGATGGAGGGAGCTCTCTTCTAACTTTATTTACAGTTCCCACTATGCTTGTCTTCTTCTGCAGCAATTGCTTTGCCAGGCTGTACGAAGTAAAGAAGTTGTCCGTCGTAACATTTCTTCCTTTTCCCAGGTAAGGTTGCATAAGGTTCATGACTACCCAATCAGAAAGCCGTTGTGATGGAGCACGTGATTCCTCTTTACCCAAGTAGGGAATGGCATTCAAAATATATTTTGTGTCTACGTCAACAGCCAACCAAAACTTGATACCAAACTTATCAGGTTTGTTAGGCATATACTGAGTAAACCTGCAACGAGCTTTTGTAGGAAAAAGCTGTTCATCTATAGTAATGTTTGGCCCAGGTTTGTAGGAAGATATACAGTTGTCGACAAACTTATTCCACAAATCCGAAACTAACGCAAACTTGTCAGCTTGTAAACGTATTGACCTGGTGCTGCGCATATCAAAGCGCAAAAATCGCAAAATTTCTCGAAAACGGTTTCTTGCCATTGTCTCTGAAAAAATGACACTCCCCACTGCTTGTTCCAGTAGCTTTCCAAAGCAATATTTCTCCCTCCATAAGCTCCGCGCACATAAAGCAAAGCAATAAAAGCGAGTAGTTCAGATCGTGAAACGTTCCAGTCTTTATTGCTAAGCACTCTTCGAGCTTCTACATTTGTACAGTTTTGTACAAGAGAAATCATATGACTGTCCATGAGTAACAAAAAGGCACCTAAAGGTGAGTAACAAAAAGGCACCTAAAAGTCTGACAGTTGCCGGCTTTGTCTGGATAAACCCGCTTCTTCAGTGAGCACATTACGTGCAGCTCTTCTTCCTCTGCTTTCAGAACCCAAACTTATAAACGACCATTTAGTTCCATCTTTTGCTGTCTCTTCTACAACTGTTTCCACGGTTGGAATCAAACTACCTGAAGACTGACCGTTGTGAGACGCTGCAGAAAGAGAAGCATTGCTTGGAGAAAGATCTGAAACATCTTTCTCCAAGCTAATCTTCATTCTCATTTTCACTACTCAACTCCTCATCAGTGGTTGATAGCTCCCAGTCATTAGTGTGATGTTGATCTTCTTCCCAATCAAAAGCATCACTTTCTCCTGAGTCTTCTTCTGCTATTGAAGTCAGCAAAGCTAAAGCTTGCGCTCTGCTAATCCTTTGTGGTCGCTGACCTGGCATAATCTTTGAAGCTTGCAATAAACTGGAATAGATGCAGATGTAAACAACACGTAATGGCTATTGATACTGTGTCTTCAACTGGTTTGCTTCAGTCATTTTCACTGGTAGTTAGTGCCTTTTTTGTCATTGGTTTTGAGCGACTTCTCTTTGTTGTTGTTAGCTAATCTAAAGTGTGACCTGTGATACTGTTGGATACCAAAAGGACAAAACTACAGACAGTTTTGCAAATTAGAAGGTATCCCACAGTGATACTGACACGTTTTCTCGCCTTGCTACAGTCACAAAAGAGCTATGTAATGATTTTCCATTGACAGTCAAATTGGCCGCTTTTGGCTGTTCAAGGTAAACTGGACTCTAGCGAATAAACGGATTAATGTATTAACTTCTAATTTCTACAGATTAGACAAAAGCATTACTTAGGAAAAGTCAAGAAGTTTCAATACAATCCGATAAGTAGAAGTGCAAATACCATATTTTAAAAATGTGAAACGGTCATTTTGACCCATTCGGCGGTTCTAGTGTTAACAAAAATACATTATTCCGATTGAAGTTAAAGCTTATTCTGAAATGAATTAAGCAACTTTAAGCCTCTCGTTAAATGCATGTTTACATCAAGGAATAACTTTCACAATGAAGTGCGTACCAGCATTACTGAACTTATGCACAAAGTCAGAAAGCGAGAAGTTTTCATTTATAAAGCTGATAAAGATGGTAAAATCTTGATAATTGATTACAGCAGTTATTATCAAATAATGAGCAATCAATTGCCTTCACAATTCACCCAGTTGGCTTTAAATGTTGTGTTTTACACTGTAGGAGTTAAACACAAAAACGGTGTCCACCAACAAGCAAAAAGATATTACGCAAAGTTTTTCGGTCTAAATAAGACAGCGTACGCATATCCTCTATTTAACCCTAAAAAGCTCAAGGTATTTTTTCGGTTAGTCTACTCAACGTTGGTCTGCAGCAGTACAACAAACTTTGAACGCTTATATCTCGAATAACACTAAAAATTTCACAAAATTTTTTTCACCACTGTATTTTAAATTTATATCTTAACCTGTAAAACTTCTTTGCTGCGCAATACAAATTTCATTGAACTTGAAAAATTAAATTTTTTGTGAAGGTATACGAAATTTTATGTTTTCTATTTGTGTTGCGTCGCTAATCCGCAATTATCGGATAATAGGTCACGTGGCAACTGCTGAAACCATGACGCAAACTGTAACGTAAGGACTTTGGCAAACAGTAAACGTTCAATGTTGATTTATTGCAGCTGCACAGTCTAACAAAATTTGGATGCTCTGCATTTCACAAAAAATATTGTTTTTATAATTCATAACTTGTTTCACCCGAAAATTGCAAAACGCTTGCATCAGAGCAAAATTTGTTTACTGATAATTAATTTTCAATTATTTGTATAAATGCTAGGCTACTACATCCCATATGCACATGTTTCGGACATTATTATGTTTTTATTACCAACGTATTTTAAAATATGCTTTGGCTAAAAATTCTTTGCAGAAAATGGTTTGTTTGCGAATGGCTTACTGATATTGCAAGAATGATTTTTTAATGTTTGCAGAAAAACTCTTTTCTTAATGTGTGTGTACTGAATAACTTTTACAAAGCAGCTATTTTATGATGCATTAGCTTTATATACAGAATGTATCCAAATCAACCTGAGCTATAACCAATACTCTGAATCAAACAGTTTATCTATAATAAATTTTATAGTTCTATATGTTAGATTTAAAAGAATAATGGGCATTTTTTGCAAATCATAAACCAATGCAGTGTCCTGCTTATATTGCTTGATTGTTTGACAGCGCGTTCAAGAATAAAAAATGAGTAAAAAAAGTTTAGGGTAATCTTTCTTATCATGGGACGTTATGGTTGTGTCGTAGCCTACGGTCTATTGATGTTTCCTGATTACCAGAAGCCCGAGTTTGTAACTAATCTGATTTTCGACAAAGCTTAATACCATGATATATGGTATCATTTCAATGGACAGTGCCAGCTTACGAAAGCAAAACAAAAATAGACATCTAACGTAACCTAAAGTAAAACCTTCATTAAAAATAATATAGCGACTTTGTCATTCTAGAGCCGCAGCCAGAAAAATGTTTCAAGGAGGAGATTCGAAAACATTTGTTTGCAGGGGCAAAACATTCATATAAAGCCAATGTATGTCTAGAGACATTTTTGGGAAAACTTTGCCTGAAAAAATTTTTGTGGATGAGGTTACAGCAAGAGCTGCAGCCCCTGAAAAAAATATTGCAATTTTTTTGATTAAAATAATTATTTATAAGTAAGAATATGCTTTGCTCTTGCCAAAGCGATTATATTTATTTCCTGGTGCATATAACCTATGCACTTTTTAGTCATATTAACTCACTCAAGTGAACTACTCGTCTTTCGTAGTGCAACTGTAAATCTACTTTAATTCTAATAAATTGCAGCAGAATCATCACAAAATTGGTGAAGCAAAGTCACAAAAGCAGTGGCATTGCCCATTTTCGCAACCCTTCTTGGCGCCGGCACAGTTGGATTCGCTTGCACTTCACCAAAGTATGTAAGAAATAGCTTCATTCAAGCTCATTACGACAACTGAGCCTCAATCAAAAAACAATTTATGCAGAAAACATTGCTGCAGTGTCAAAGCTCTGGCAGCACTGCCTTTGATTTTGCCGAGTTTAGAAAGAAACTAGACTTCCCAGCCACAAGGAAATAACCATAATCCCTGCACAAAGTGGTTTATCAAGAATCAAGATATAGCCTTAAAGTTATAAAAATTGAGCATGACGGTTATATTTTATTTGCTTATTAACAAAATTTCAACAATTTTTACGAATAATAAATTGCTTTTCAATAATATATTAGAAAGAGTGGCATCTTCTCTCAGTTAAATAACATGAAATTTATCAAAATAAAGTGCATTGTATGGTTCGTTTATCTCATGAGTTTTGATCAATTTTTTTGCATTTAAAGCAATCTGTAAAATCTAGAGCTACAAACGATCATGTTTACCGAAAAAAGGGCAGTTCTTTTTAAGAGGGTCTGAATGAGAATAAAGATGAATCCTTAGCTTATAACTAGAAATTATAGGGAATTTTGCAGGGCTGAGAGAATCGCACCGGCAATCTAAGTTTAGAGATCTACATTTTACCGCTTCACCATCCTCGAAAAATAAGCGTGTAAGCTGCGCTTTCACGATGAATGCGATGTAAATGTGATAAAATCAAGCAATTGTGTGCATAAAATTTAACACTTCCTCCCAGTTCTGTTTTAGGGCCGCGGCGTATCTGTAGTTCCAGCTCAGTTGGTTAGGGTGTTGCTTGAGTAACTGAGAGTTTTCTGGCTCTCAGTACGATACTCGAGTTGGGCTTATAAAAGACTTAGTGTCCATTTTCCTGGTTAGCAGGTTTCTCTAACTTCGGGGTAAGCAAATTATATCCGGCTGTGTGGCCTATCCTGACCAAAAAAACTGCAACGAGATCCGCAACAGCGTGCGCCGTGTTGGATTGTTAGATATGTATACGCGGTGGAGTAGCTGAATCATACAAAAAAATTGGCACTTTGCATGTATTTCAAGATTCCAGAGGCAAACTTAGTCACTGAAGAATTTTCGGCAACAAATCTTGCTGAAATATCACAAACAAATTCAAGCGCGAATGCAATTATGCATTTTTCTTGACGCAGTTTCAATTCAATGCAACTTCAGATTTGCACCTTCATTAGCACAAAATGTTTGCAAGCAATTAATTTTATCAAACAACACTTTTTACTAGATGAACCTACAGGTTTGAATTTGAGGCTGGTTGATGTACTCAAATTTTTTCTTTTTTGTTAGCTGGAAATTTGCACTTGTAAAGATTACTATTTCAACAGGCAGCAAAGCAAAAATAAGTAACACTAAAACATAAAAAGATTTTTGTATTTTTAGTAGAAACAGACAACCACCCAGGTGATAAAAGCTATTTTCAATGATTTAATAGTCAATTAATAAAAAGGCTTATATTTAATGTTTGACTTTGTGGAGTCAGAGTCGAAATCTTTACGTGTTGGGAGTCAGAGTAAAATTAACAAAGACTTTGAAAGTCGGCTTCGAAATGGTATCGATTTTCCTACGATTCCCGACTTCTTTTGCCATCTATAATATTTACTGCAACTAGCCATCATCTGGTGTTTGCTGATGAGTTACTACAATAAAAATTGATTAGCAAAACCGTAGCCAATAAATTTCATATAGTAAACAACAGTAGAGTGAACAGCGAAATGAAAAATAAAATTACTGTAGTAAATTTCTTAGCTGTGATGACTTATGACATTGCATACACATCTGAACAGTATGATCTGAACACGTAGCTAGTAAACAGATTTGACATTGGTTTTTACTTTTGGACATATCTTGCACTTTTTTACGATTTCCCGGCTTAGCAATTTGGTTCACACATTGCTTGCATCTTGATAATTTAGCACATTTTTTTGGGTGCAGTTCTTCTATAGACCTTCCTGTTTCAGAAGCCATGGTTTGCTTCGACTTCTTCCCCGAGAAGCAAGGACATTTTCTTTTTTACGTTTACTTGAAGGCCAGCCAAAGGTCTTCGTTGGATTTGCGGACGAATCAATGAAAAAACCAAGTTCATACCAAAATCATAACAATCTTGCTTGCATGAGTCAATCTTTTTGTTGAAAGCAAGAACAGTGCTGGCATTGATGCGGCACACATCCAATATATAAGAAAATGCTGTCAAAGTCCAACGGTTTGACTTGGCTTTGCAAGTATAGGCACCGATTCGGTGGTCCATGACATCCGTTCCGCCTTTCGTAAAATCATGTAGTTTATATATAGCGGGTTTCTTTTTACCATTATCTTTGGTTACTCCAAGGATAGGTTGTACTGTGGAGGGGAGCAAAACGTTGCGCTTGCCAGAGCTCTTTGTAGGAACCACATAAGAATTTAGCACTAGCTTATTTTCCGATGACTCCCAAAAGCATTGATAAGAAAACTGCTCTCTTTCTGCAACGTTTTTGATTTCATTAGGTATACCTCTTCTGTTTGATTGAAGAGTACCCACACATGTTATGTTTTGAGAAAGAAGCCATTGTGCCAGAGATACACTAGTGTACAAGCGGTCAAAGGAAATGTTGCGCCCTTGCAAATCAATGTAGTTCTGAAAGTTTTGAACAAAATACTTCACTGTCTCTTCCACTCCTTTGACGTAATATGCAGTTGCTTCTTCGTTAGGTTTTCCACAATATGGAATTATGTGATGCGTGTAAGCATAAGTGACTGCATTTATAGACTTGAAAAGTAAACCATATTTTGCAGGCTTACCCGGATTATACTGTTTGAAACTAATTTTATTTCTTGTGTGATACAAGGTTTCGTCAATGCACAGATACTCTTCAGGAACAACCTTAGTTGAACAATTTTTATTGAAGCATTCAGACAATTCTCGCATAGCTGCGAAACGATCATGTTTCTCCACCGCTCTTCTCTTGTATTGAAATCATCAAATAATATGCAGGTGTACAAAAACTGAAACCTGTTTTTACTCATTGTAGCTCCAAAAGGTGGAGGTCCCATGATCGGATCATACAAACAAGCAACATCATGGTTGTTTATGCCAGCGAAGCCACGTATGTACATCAATCCTATAAATGCACAAATTTCGATGTCGTCAGTATCTCTTGTGAACGACAAAAGAGAAGCTGATACCTTTTGAAATGCTCGGCGTGCCATTTCAATTCGTTTATTCGTACATTGTACAATACAATCTACAATACTTTGAGAAAAAAAGTTTCCACGATTGTAAGCAATCTATTGCTGATGATGCTTCGCTAGTTGGTCCTGGATTTCCTAGTATAACTGATGCTCTGAGATGTCTACCAACAGCAACTCTTTTAGGTATTGATCCAGGAAATAGTTGTTGCACTCGATAATGGTTTTTCTAAAAAGCTTGTGTACTGTGTTGTTGTTTTGACTGGTGGTATATTTTCATAATTTTTGGGGTTTAACGCTGAAGTTAGACAACAAACCAACCGCTGCGATTTTGTGGCAAAATTCCGCCTTCGAGAAAGCTGCGGTTGTTCATGCAGATCAAGCTCTTGATCGCTCTCACTTTCTGATGAACTTGATTCCAAAATATTATCTTCCCCGAAAAATTGAGCTTCTAATCCAAGCTCTACTCCATCGTGAGAGTCAAATTCTGCAGTTAATTCTTCTAAAACTTCCTCGGTTGTATAGTGTGGTCGATACATAACTAATTTTATTGACTAACAAATATTAACGCTTATTAAAAAATTTTTCTGCTGAAAATCTCTTGAATTTATTTTAGCGTATTGGTGATTAATATTTCATGTCTACGTTAATTTGCAATGAAGCGAGAACCAGGTCACCGAGAGCGGTCATTGTAGTATAATGAATCCAAGACCCATGCTTTAGAGAACCATCAACAGTGGCGTTAAGAGCGCTGGAGGCCAAAATATTTTTTGCAGATCAACTTTTTATTGAGCAAAAACCACCCCGAAGTCGTAATATCTGACCGGCTATTTTCCCTCCAGATGTAAACATTTTTTATGTTGTACCATGCACCAATGTCGAGCTGTGGCCAAATACATATTTGTTTAGTTACTATTTGAGTAGGTAAAAATTTGCTATGGATTACCCGAACAATTAACTTGTTTTTCTTGAAAAACCAAAAATCTCTACAGCAGGTGTTCGCCTACACACAACCTGTAACAGCTTATTCCAGTTGAAAATTATTGATAATAAGTCAATTAAATGGTGTTTTATTGCTTTTTCTTCAGTCAAGAGTTATCATAAACAATCTTTCAGTTACTTCAATATCTGGCGTAGCCCTTTTTTTAGGCCAGATCGTTTCTGTCTGCTTTATCTCATTAGTTAGTAGTAGGGCCTATGGTTCACAAGTTTATAAAATTACTAGTTTATATCTCAAATTTTGCTTCTTTTTATTAAAAAATTTTGATTCTGCAATCAATGTTACTGAACTAGCTTCATAAAGAAAACTTTGCTAAAAAAATAGAAGTTTTGAAAAAATCTATAAAAAGAAAGAAACCGTTGTTGGAAGACTTAATTTGTACAAATCATTGTGTTTGATGTAAAAATTATTTTGTTTGCATACATTAGTGAACACAAAAGAAGAATTAACCCATTTGTGCCGAAGGTTGAAATACTTAAGATATTTTTTATAAAAACTTGAAGATTGCTTAGTGAACATGTATAAAATTTTTTCCGATTGATTTTTTTAAAACTTTTTGCGTACTTTTTGAGATAAAAGCCGTCCTACATGTAGGACGCTAGGCAAATCCGTTAGCAAAGTGGAAGATGCGTGAGCGACTGAGCGTAACGCGTACGTGTTGTGTAATCAGGTTTTATTGCTTACTTTGTCTGTTTCGCTCGAAGCTATAATGTTACAACCATCAGCGTATTTTATTGAAGTCTTTATTTCGATGAGTAACCAAATAAGCACAACAAAGTTTTTACTAAACATGAAATTGGTAAGAGCATTTTAGAGTTCTCAAAACAGTTCTCTATGTACGAAAATCACAGAAAAGACATTACAGACTATGATAATCTTTGAAGCATTTTACGTGCAGGCCAACATCGCATTTTTCACATCTAGTTGTAGTTTTCATGTGACAGTGGCGGCATTTTGTTTGTCCATTTTGCGGTATTACCCAATGCTTATATCCATCATAACGAATATCCGATAAAACATCTTGAGGTTTTCCCCGCATTCCTTTTTCAGGCGGCTTGCCATATTGAGACAAATACGTTCTAACAATATATCGTCGAAATTGAAGCATATCCATTGGATTTTCATTGTTGCAAATTTTCTGTAATTGCCAGGGGTTGTTGATGGAAACATCGAGCATATATGAAATCAGACACCAGTACCACTTTTTACCTCTCAAACCAATTCGATACTTTGAAACATTTTGATCCATTCTATCGACACCCCCCATATGTTCGTTGTAGAGCTTGATCAAAAAAGGTTGGTCAATTTGCACCTGCTTCTTTTCAGAAGAAGAATATCGAGAGGCTTTAGATATGGGATGGACCCCAGCAGCATTTGAGCATAAATTTACCACACTATTGTCATTCCATTTGCAAACGAGGACGTCGTTTTGGTGTCAGTTTTGAAATCAAACTTTCCACGTCCTTGCTTTTTCAAAGCATCGTTTGAGGTCAGTGGACATTTTTCAGTCCTGTTTTCACGAATTGTACCAGTTGCTTTTACTAATTTGTCTTTTAGCATGGTAACGAGTTTCACACTATTGAAAAAGTTATCATAGCATAGGTGGAAAAACTTTCTACCACATCCGGTTAGAACATCTGCAAAATGGCTGACAAGATTTCCTCCAAGCCCTAATCCGTTATCTTGCGGTCGAGATGATGCTGATTTTCCTTGATACGGATCAAACCAAATCAAGTATCCCAGCGGCGTAGTTCCACACCAAATTTTAAAACCAAAACGTATCGGTTTACCTCTCAAAAACGGCTTACATCCATGGCGCCCGTAATATTCACACATTGATTCGTCAAAACTGTAAAATTCTTTGTTTGGTGAGTGACGTTGGAACTTTTGATTCAAAAGTTTTATTAGTGGTCTGAGTTTTGCAAATTTATCCTCTTCATCTAAGCAGTTGTTATCAGCTAAATGAAAGTTGGTAAAAATTGCCTCAAATTTGTCTCTTCTCGTAGCATTGGTAACAAGGTCGTGGTGCGTGTCGCTAGCATTTTCCCAGTAAAGTCTTCGTCTTGCTGGAGCAAGGTATCCAGATAAAAATAACGTTCCAATAAAACATTTTACTTCATGCTTATCAACAGTCAAGTTTCGATTTTTTTGGGAAGCATACCGATTGGTCTCATCTACGATTAAATTCAAAACTTCATCATCAAAAAATAGTTCAAAATTTCCTTTGGGGGTCAAGTTTTTGTTTCGTAATTCTTCAATTTTGGCATCATCTGACGTCCACTCTGGCAACTCACTTTTCAGATCTGTTTTGACCCAGTCTCGTTTTGGCTTGTCAGTTTGCTTCTTTCGTTTGTTTGGTGGCCCCTCTGGCTCATCAATATTTTCGACATTTTTACAACTGCTATCATCAATTAGAGCTGGAGCTAAAAGCATGCTTCCTGGTAAATTGTTAATCGTTCCTGCTCCATCTTCATCTCCTGAGTCTTCGTCTGTAATATAACCTGTGGCATTTGTTGGTGGAAGTACAGTTACCGAAAATTGGTCATCTTTATTGCGGTAGGGCAAAGCATTTTCCTCTGCTAAATCTAATATTCTACTCAATGATGTAGGGGTTTTATTTCTACAATTACCATAAAAACGTGAAGATTTCATCTAGAAAAAATATGTACAGTGTTACCTTTTGGTCACCTACATTTGTACTCGAAATATCGAAAACAATCACGCACCATAACTTATTTTTTATAAACAAAATTCTGCCTTTGTCTACGGCTTTTCTGACTAAAGTTTTTCTGATCAAACAAGTTTTGTCACAAATTTCTAACACTCATTGCGAAAAACGTAAACTATAAATGAAAACAAGAAGACCGGATTTGATATAAAGAGATTTATATTATATAGAAGAGCTGATTAGCGAGTAGGCGTTAATGATCAGGGTTAGATTGATGGCTTCTATGGCGGAAAGATGAAAAGCGGTGTTATCTTTGGCAATACTGATAAACTTTTTGATGCTGAGCGCAGGTGGGATTTAAAAGAAAAAGGAGTTCAATAGCAGAATCAGATGAAAGGATTTGATTAGAACACTTGAAAGCACGTATTTGCAAGTCTTATTTATCCATTTAAAAATTTAATTATCTATTTGATTGTTTTAATAAATACAATAGGGTGGGATCGCTGCTGGAGATTATGGTTTCTAGTGCGTGAGAATAGCGACTTGCAAACTCTACTTGAACATACTCGCAGCGGCGCACATTTTGCTATCACGTGTGCCTAGCGGCCTATATGTAGGACACCAATGTTTCAAATAAAATTTCTCGGAAACTATAAGTTCAGAAAAATTTTAAGATTCACCATAAAACAGAAGAATTACTAATAAATAAATACACTTGACAATTTTTTCAGTACTTCTTTGGAAATGCGTAGTTATTGGCTTAACTCTATATGCACTCTCAACATTTTCAAAAAAGCGAAATCAGACGATTTCAAAATGGCGTCACGTCTCACCTAATAAAGCAATTTTTTAAAATACTACTGTCATATGTGTCAAATTTGCTCATAAATGTAGTCCAACTTCAGCTATATTCAAAAATATAATATACGAAGAGCAATCCTAAATTAAGTAGGCGTCCTACATATAGGACGCCAGGCACAAATGGGTTAAGAAGTTAGTAATTAAGGTTCGTTTACTTACTACGATCTGATTTTGGTCTCGCCACTACGTAAGGAAGAGACGCACACCTTCTAAATAGAGAACTGGCAGTAAAACAAACAACGCGACGTCACACGTAATCGGATTAACTTGCGTCATAGCTGTTTCTTGGCAAAAATTTATGAGTATATGACAAAAAATGCTTCCTTATTCAAAATGTGCAGACGGTAAAATAATGATTTTGGGTTCATATTAAAGTATAATAAAAAGTAGGAAAAGTCAGGAAATTTCAAATTATTTTGAAAAGAATATCGTGTATTATTTAACGATTGAAAATTTGTTGGTTCGCTGCAGACCAAAGTTGAGCTGATTAGGGTTAATACTCTCAAACTTTCACCTTAAGAAAGCTTTAAAAAACCTGTGTACTGTATTCCTGTTCGCTTATTGCAAGGTGCTGGAAATTTTAAATCACATCTCTAAAACTTGCCAAAAATTATTGCAAATCGACCGTGAATAAATACTGCCAAGATAGCAAGCACTATTTGTTAGAGCTAGAGGAATGGAAAAATAATAATTAGAATGAAAACACCACAGTTCGATTTTCTAATTCCGCATTGCATGTTGTAGCTGCTGATGAACAAGGGTTATATTTCGACTTTAAAAGAACCTTATTGATGAAAGTACTTGAAATTGCGTAATAAAAGCATGCAAGTTATGGCAAAGATTTTAAGGTGATGCAAAAGATTTTAATATGATTAACTGATTTATGTTTAAAAAATGTCCCTGTCCAATACTATAAAAGTACTACAACCAAAAAGATAGAATCCTTACAGGAGACAATCATTCAGTTTCGTTTGCCAACCATGCATTGCATTAGGTTGTGTGCCATGTTTGCACAGAAATAGAACACGCAGAAATATTCAAGCGCTTTATCGATGATATTTTTCGGCTTTCTTTGGTAATTAAGCTACTCAAAAAAAAACCAAGCTTTTAGAGACAGTGGCCAACTGATTTGACATTAAAACACAGAGATATCAACACAACAGAAGAAAATGGCAAGCTGGAATTTCTAGATATGCTCTATAAAATTTCTCCCAATTCTCAATTTCAATTTGTCACCCCACCCTACATTAAATCAACGGCTCCTGATTGTTGCTTGTTTCAAGGCACCTCCCTCCACCAAGCAACAATATTTAAATCGATTGTGTTTGTAGAGTCAGTTGTTGTTGTTGTTGTAGTTGTTGTTGTTGTTTTGATTACCCCTCCTCTTCCCCAGGATGGAGGTATGGCACGAACGGCAATTCAGGTTCATGCCGTCAATATAATTGAAATTAGGCTAGGCGAAAGATGGCAGCCCATTTTGAACCAGTCATGAGTAACTGGTAGCCCCATTACCAACAAGGCGGACTGCCACTGGTGGGTACCCAAGAGTCGCCTCTTACGACATGCTGGGTTAGTAACCGGAGAATCAGTTCGACTTTGTTGTTTAAATTAACGCACCGAGGACTATTATAGCAGCTTAGAACAACTTAAGAGGAAGACATTTCAAGATCAGTATGCCGAACCACTAGCCGCAGATAGGATATTCAAAGTTGAAACTTGGACAAATAGATTTAAACCATCCGCAGCAAATGTATCACATAAGCCAGAAACAATTGTTTGGACAACATTATTCAAAAGTCTTGTCAAACTATCAGAAAAGAGGAAAGAGCTTTAAACGCACAACATGGTCACTTATAACAAGCCGCTTTGCTAGGCGTCACTTCTGCTAGATTTTAGATCCTTCTCAGTAAAAATCGACAAGCTTAACAAAGAAGGATTATCACTAGAAGCCCGGACCGGTCATTTTTGACCGGTTTTAAATTTTGACGCTTCGTATTTCTGGCATTTTTGCTATTTGATTTTTCATACTCCTTGACTTTTCCTAACTTTGGATGATGTTTTGGTAAGTCAAACAATTTTTCTTTTATAGCTTTTGTAAATGGAGCATTTTGCACATCTACCTATAAGCCCGAACCGGTCAAAAATGACCGGTTCTTAAAACGGTTATAGTTTGTCTTTGAGCTGATGAATTAAAACATAATAGAAGGGAGAGAAAAGTTTGTTTTTCTACAAGCAATGCCTCACGTGACAATAAGATTACGATTGATCACTGCTGCAATGGATAACTGATAAGCAGTAACCAAAATAATTACTATTTTGCTGGCTTCATCCAAGTAAAGTTGAATTTTATTTACTGTCTCGAACAATGGCTGGTCATTGAAAGTTCTAATGTCTTTCTTAGTAGCGTAGAGTTCATCAGTGGTGTGTGCAGATAAAATAGATAGTTTATTACAGCGTATTGACAACCTCGTAAAATCTCTCAAGTTTGTCTCACAGATTTGAAAAAATGCATATTGTATAAATAATGTCTTAGGTATAGGAATTTTGTTACGAGTTTTTTCATCGTTTTTGACAAACTGGTTTTTCTAATCATGAATCGTGGCAACAATTATACTGTCTAGCAAATATTTCAGCGGTTACAAACTGATCAGCTCGATGACTCCTGTGATGAGAATGAAGAAATTGAATTGCAAGATAAAGAATTTGTTTTTAATTGTTGTGCTGGTGTCGAAAGTTGTGACAGTGATACCGACAGCGGTGAAGACGAACAAAGCTCTGCTGCTGTTTCTATAGATATTCTTTGTGAAAGTGATCAATCAGTATCTCAAAATACTGCCGGACAGGTGAACGCACGAAACGGAACTGTGTAGAAAAACATAACAGGTGCTCCAGGTCTGGGAAGAGCATCTTCGTCCAATGTGTTTTCGGAACGTCCTGGCCCAACGTCTTATTGTCACAGATCTGTAGTAAACGGTAGCCCTTACAGTGCTTTTCAGTTATTTATAGATGAACATATGCTCGGGTGTATTCAGAAACACACTATCAACCATGGAAAAAAAGATAATGACGATTTTGATTTACATGTTGATGAGCTGGAAAGTTTTATAGGTCTGCAAATCGCTCGAGGAGGGTTCGTCGGGAAGAATACGCCAGTAAAGCAACTTTGGAGCAAGGAATGGGGACAACTAATCTTTCGAAATACAATGAGCCGTGATAGGTACCAGGAAATCATAAAACATTTGAGGTTCGATGACTTTTTTAGTCGGAGGCAAAGGAGAGAAACTGACAAATTTTGCTTGATTTCCGAGGTGTGGAATTGCTTCATAGAAAATTGTAAGAAATGCTATGTACCAAACTTCGATTTGACTATTGATGAACAACTTTTCCCATGAAAAACCAGGTATCCTTTAATACAATATATGGCTAACAAGCCAGACAAATTTAGAATTAAGTTCTGGCTTTTGGCTGATGCTCAATCAAAATACTTGTGCAATGGCAAACCATATTTAGCAAAAGATCCTAGCCGAAGTAGATGTAGCGACCTTCCAGGTGATGTGTGCTTGACCCTTTTACAACCTTATTATAAAAAGGGCTACAATGTCACCACCGACAACTACTTTACCAGCCTAAAGCTAGCGGATGAACTTAAGCAGAAAAAAACAACAATCCTTGGCACTATACGGAAACAACGACGAGAAGTGCCAAGCACTGAGCTGATAATGAAAGGCAAGGAATTATATGCTTCTGAAATATTTTCTTCGCCATCCGGTTGCAGCTTGACAATATACAAAGCAAAGAAAAAGAAAGTTGTTTGCATCCTGAGTTCAATGCACAGAAACGTAAATATTGATCAATGCCACAAGAAAAAACTGCCAGAGACAATACAGTATTACAACAAGTCCAAGGTGGGCGTGGATGTACTGGACCAGATGGCTCGATACCATACCAGCAAGAGATCCACTAGAAGATGGCCTGTGGCTGTATTTTTTAATATTCTCGACTGTGCCTGCATAAATGCTTACATTATTTACTGCCTTACAACGAAATTATCAAGAAGACAGTTTATGCTTGAGCTTATAAAAGAACTTTGCAAACCAAAAGATGGAGTGGGCTCAATACCTCCTTCTCCAGCAGTGGATCACATAGTCAGCATTGCATTGCTGGGAACCAGTGGTTTAGCACACCAAGCACGGAAAAGAAAAGAGTGCCAATTTATCATGTAGAAATAAATCTAGCTCTGTTTGCCAAAACTGTGGAAAAGTATGCTGTGGCAAACACACATCCGAAAAAGTAACAATTGTAAAATGCAAAAATTGTGATGATTGAGTGTCAATAAATTTGTATACCTTGCATTTCTACTTAATTAATTATAATCATCAAAATGTCAAAAAATTAATCAAAAAAATGTCAAATACGCAAGAATAGTTTCTTTGTGCTTTTGATACAGTATAAGTCAAAATTAGTGAAAGAGAGAACCTATTAAAACCGATTTACAGATAACCGGTCAAAAATGACCGCATCCGTCCTTATAGGTAGGGAAATAATTCAGGGCTTCTAGTGTTATGTATATCATGCGGCCACTATGCTCTTTGCGGTAATCACCGCCAACATCGAAATTCAATGGTCATACCCACTAACATCATAATAAAAATCAATGAACCCATCAAGCTAAAACAAAACTTTACCAGTCAAAACTACGGTGTATATGCTGCAGAATGAACTAGTTGCAATGCTAAAAACGTTGGCGAGCGAACAGAACCAACTGGAACAAACAAAACTCAAAATTTGACAATGACCACAGCGCACTTTTGAAGTATCATTTGAACTAACATTTTAGTGACTCGAATCGGAACAATATATTTTTGTAAAGGTATAGAGTAATTTTTGTTGGTGGTACAGAATTTTAATATAGCTTTAAAAAAGCTGTTTGAGCCATAAGCTTTTCGTGACGCTCTCATCAGTGGCGGTATCGCGTCAAAAGAGAAGATCTAGAGTGAATAAGTGCTTTATGTGAATAATTTAGATGTTAGGTAATCAAGGCAAGCCAATGATAGCGCTAGTATTGCAAAGCGCGCCAAAGAAAGATTTCGCAATTGCGAAAGTTAGAGAAGGCACAGCAGGAGGCCAAATGCCACGATTATCGAAAGAGTTTGAGAGAGTAAACAAACAAAACGTTGGGAGTTCTTTAGTCCTCTCAAACGCAAAATAAGTCTAATATCTACATTGGTGCATCGAGCTCTAATGATTTGCACCAAGCGTAGACTCAATGAAGAAGTAGAACGGATCAAGAAGATATTACTGGACAATGGCCACCCTAAAAACATCATCAACACTCAGTCACTAAGAAAATTGCTCAGTTCTCCACCCTTAAGCGATTTGGCCCTGAAAAGTGTTCTGTGTACTTGAGGGTAAGCCATCTACAATTTTGGAAAAAAAAGTCAAAACCGCCGTGGAAAGCTGCTATGATTCCGTCAGCACCTGCTTGGTCTTTACGTCTAAGCGCATGCTGCCTGTGGCCTGCAAGGATGTTTTACCTGCCATTCAGAAAAGTTTTGTCATATATGAATACAAGTGCCACTGTGATAGTCGATACGAAGGGCGAACATCTCAACGACTACAGGATCGCATCAAGCAACATGCTCCGCAATGGTTAAAACAGTAATTGACTCATCCACGCCGATCTCAACCACACAGATCGTGCAAACGAACCGACACCAAACCGGATTGTTACTCCGCCATTGGTCAGCATCTTTTAGATAATGATCGATGCGCATTAAACTATGATGATAAGCAGTTTTTAATCCTTGCCGCAGCGCGCAGCTCTTTCCATCTTAATCTTTTAGAGGCCACTTATATCAAGACCCGACGCCCGGTGTTATGCAGACAGAAAGAGTTTGTTTTCACTCTCAAACTCTTTCGACAATCGCGGCGTTCTTGTTTGACCTCCTACTGCGCTTTCTTTGACATTTTGCTATTGCGAAATCTTTCTTTCACGCGCTTCGTAATACTAGCGCTATCATTGGCTTGTCTTGATTGCCTAACGTCTAAATTATTCACATAAAACACTTATTCACTCTAGATCTTCTCTTTTGACGCGATACCGCCACTGATGAGAGCGTCACGAAAAGCTTGTTGCTCAAACAGCTTTTTTCAAAGCTATATTAAGAGTAATTTTTCTACAACAATCTGAAGCAACATTGCCAGACTTTTATAAAGATTTTTGGTGGCACAAAATCACACCTTCAATTAACATTCAGCCAATGATAATTTTTTTAACTATTTGTCGCTCAACTTCAAGCCTCTCGATTTTGTTCAATGTACTGTAATGTTTACATCAAATAGTGCTTCCTACGGACCAATGAGCTTTCAGTCCCTTTTAATTTTATTAACTTGTTTGTGACGTCATATTACATTTTAGTCTCATATTCTGCTGTTGCTATGTTTACTGCTCTTGACATATATAGACTGAAGCAGATTTTTTAATTTTTTTCTCTATGCCTAGATGTATTTACATCCATTTTCTGTTTAATAATACTACTACAACTACCCGATTTCCTTCTGCTAATAAGATTTTGCTGTATGTATTGCAAAGATATGTAACACGTACTATGTTGGCCATGCAGAGTTTTTCACTTGATGTTTTTATGCTGTTACCAGGCATTGATGATGACTATTTTGATAGTTGAAATATACTTTGCGATATTAAAAGTTAAAGGTGAATGATTTGGTTGTATTTAATTATCCAAAATACAGGGTGTCCCAGAAGTTGCGCACCATGTAAATTTTTTTTAATTACACATGAATAACAATTTATTAATAATAATCATAACAGATGCTCAAATTGTTCACCCTCTGCATTGATACATGCATCAATTATCTTAATAAAACTGTCTTTCACTCACTCACCCTTTATAAAACTGTCTTTCACTCACTCACCCTTTATAAAACTGTCTCTCAAGGTCAGCAACTGAGCCAGTTTCTTGGAAACGTTTAATTATGCCGATGACAGTACCATGCCTCAATGCTTTTCTCGCTCAGGATGAGTGCGGTTAAATTCTTCAGCTACAGAGCGGTATGTTGCTCCATCTTTTGCAAACATAAAAACCAATGTAACTCTTTCTTGTATAGTAAGTTTTTCACCCATATCTGGAACATAAAAAATGAATTATTAAATTTACATGTGCGCGACTTCTGGGACACCCTGTATATATATACCGCCACTGGTGATTTTCAGCTACAATTGTTTAATTTTTGGTTGGTCAAACTATTTGACCAGATTCTTTTTAACTTTAACTACTTTGGTATTTTACTATGAATCCCAACTTGGTAAAGCAGAGGAAAATACATTCGAGGAAAGTATGAGCAAAACCATTTTTTAGAAGTTATTTGTGAAGAAGACATACAAACTTCTTCGAGGGACTACATGTGAACGAAAAAATACAGCTTAAGATCTTGAAACGCGGGAAAAACTTGGCTTTGAGCAAAGACATGTTTGTAAAAGGAAAGAGTGGTGTTAAAGTTGACCCAAGATATCTGGGAATGAAGTTAAAGTCAAGAGGGGGTTAGGCAGCAATGATGGTAATAAGAAGTAGTTTGGTGGGGTTACAGTAAAGAGAACAGAGGTTTTACTATTTTCCAGTTGGAAAGAAACATACCAATGCTTAAACCAATTCTTCATACAACCAGGATCTTTCAATAGCTTTCACAGCAGCAAGAACAGAGGGAGGAAGATCAAATGGCCAGGAGGGAGCCCAACGGAGGAAGAAAAGATAGAGCATCTAAGGAACCGGACGCAGAAAGAAAGAAATGTTGAAAGATCATTGACGGGGAGAGAAAATGGAATTGAACTCCAGAAAGAAGATTAGATTGAATATCTGGATGCATTTTAACAGCTTTGAGACGTGGGAGGTGAAAAAGATAATCCGGAATAAAACAGAAAATTGAAACCGGCTAGCTGGTGTTGCGGTTAGAGCGTCCGCTTTGCAAAAGGTAGACCTGGGTTTTATTTCCCTAATCGAGTCATACCAAAAGACTTTAAAAAATGGTACTCACAACTTTCCTGCTTAGCTTTTACTACAAAAGGGACAGTGTAGAGTACAAGCCTGGATGCTTGCCTTTTGTGTTCTTGAGCAAGATACTTAACGGGATGCCTCGATTATCATGTGGCACACAGATGGCAGGGCCTTGCAGTCTATCCTTCGAGGTGACCCAATTTAAATGAAGACAAGTAAAAGGGGCTGGTGAAAGGCTCATAACTTGAGAAGCTTCTCAAAAATGTAAGATCTTGCCCATACGAAAAAGAAGAAAAAAAAGAGCTTTTCTTATTTTATGGAAGACAATGATAAGGAAATATTTTTAGTGCAAAAAAAAAATTAAAAGTTTAAAGAATAATATTTATGCCATAGCGAGCAAGGTACTTTCGTATGGAGTAGACGACTTTATCGGGATTGGAGGGAGGAGAAGTAGGATGTTGAGAACAGCAGGCAAATAGTCTAGCTCAAATCTTGGAGCTTCTCCCATAAGCAGAAAACAGCAAGAAACAATGGAATCAGAGCTTTTCACTGTTTTAATCCAGTTTTGTTTGCGTTAACGCAGGTGGTAGGATTCACCTCATGTTTCGTCGAAGTTTGTAAACATCATCACGCCACTTTGTTCTGTCAATGGCAACTTCTTTATTCAATCCAATCTAATCAGTATGTTCTTCCACTTGTCTTTTCCACATCATGATTGGTCGCCCACGCCCTCTTCTTCCCGCCACTTAAAAATCCAATACTCTTCTCAAAATATTATAATTTTTTCTTTTTAAAACATGTCTATAACATCATACTCCACTCTCCTTGACTAGTCCATCCAAAGTATCCTTCAAAACCTTGCAAACTCATAAGTTCTTGGCTCCTTTTCTCAATCAACTTGACTCCACACTTTGTCCTCATCATTGCGATTTCAGTTTTTCTCAAAATTACCATCTCATTCTCTATCAGACCCGAGACCCGATGTCTCGCTCCCATATAGCATTGCTGATCTTACGCAACTCTAATTGATCCTTCCTTTCATTTTTAACGAAAACTTTCTCCCATAAAGTAACTCCCCACATTTTCCAAATTTTATCCATCCAATTCTTGTTCTTGCTGTTACCACTGCTTCACTTCCACCACTGTCTAAATCATTCTTTTCATTTTTAACGAAAGCTTTCTCCCATAAAGTAACTCCCCTCATTCTCTAAAATTTATTCATCCAATTCTCGTTCATGCTGTTACCGCTGCTTCACTTCTACCAATGGCGTTCAACCTATTTCCCAATTTACAAAAGCTCTTCACAAAAGTCAACCTGGTCAAAACTGATATTTCTTTCTATTCTCAATTATAGAGAAATGAGTGGAAATAAACGCCAGACAAAGAATCGAAGCTAGAGAGTGGGAAAATCAAAATTGTTAAAAAAAGAGCATTTCAGAGAGAATAACCCAATCGAACACTTCATTTCTACTAAAATTTGAGGATACTTCTTAAATCTCAAATGAAAATTATGTTTAATTTTGAAAATTAAGGTACCTGTGATTACACCTGCGAACAAAATTTTGTCATGCAATAAACACTATTAACTTTTTTTGATAAAGATAAATTAATAAGGTTTTTACGTTACCAGCGCTTTAAATGTAAGTGCTTACGTAATAAAGTCAATCTTTAAAGTGTCGGAGCGTCCACTTATGATGGCAATGTGGTTTGGCATTTGTACTATATTTTTTCTTGTTTTGATACTTTAGGTTTAATTAACAAATTCAGCGCAGATTTTTTGACAAGTACAGTGGAACCTCGCCATTCGTACACAATCCGTTGCAAAAGTCTGTTCGAATTGTGAATTGTACGAATGCCGAATCAATTTTTTCCATAAAAAACAATGTAAATTAGATCAATCAGTTCTAGACCGACAGATAATTGCCGATGTAATCCCTAATAATACGTACTTAAGCACATATTACATATAAACCAAAAATATATACACTAAATACATTTATTAAACCAATAAAACTTTAATTGCCCTTTACCTGTAGGTACTAAATTGGCATGATTCGAAGGTGAAGAAGGAAATGTTTATATTACGGTTTGGAAGAAGAGTCACTATCCATAGGAACATCAGACAACATCAATTCTGACGTTTTTTCTCCTTCTGGTGTTTTTTCTTTTTTCGGTTTTTTGATGCTAAAGGAATCTTGAGATTTTTGCTTTATAAACATATTTAATATTGTTTGCCTTTGACGGCTTTTTGCCTTTGAAATCACGGTATGGGTTCGAATCGCGGAGCAGCGTACAAATGACGAATCAAAAGCTGTGTGAACATGTTGGACGAATAGCGAGTTGTACGAAAAGCGGCGTACGAATGGTGAGGTTCCACTGTATAAAAATTCAGGAAAAAAACTGCCACTTTTCCAATGCAATTATGTCTGTCATACATTTTTCAGCTCTGTAAACGGATACCCTACAATAATCACTACTGATGTTCAGTCAAACATTGCTTCTGTACAAACCTCGGATGGAAATAATTGCACTATAGTGACCATTTATAACCAAGATTTAGCAATTGCAGTAAGTACTGAGTAACGAATCTTCAAGTTGTATTTATATTTTTCTGTGCAGAAAGTTTCCTGAGGTGCATATAGCAAGCAATTTTTGGTGGTTTTACGGGTAGATTTGGTAGAATTTATCAGAAAATTTATTGTGTTTTTACTTGCTGATAGACTAGGGTTTTATGATTTTTAGAACACAACATATTTCCCACCATCTGAATTATAGCAAGCAGTTTTTTCATATCTTGCGTTGAAGCTTGCTGCCGTATTACTACAATCAATACCTTTCAAGAAAACATAGGAAATAATGATATTGCTCAAATAACTGCAAGAAAATCTCCGCATCTTGCAATGTTCCTTCACTTATTTGATATAAAGTTCGGCACCATTGAGCAACTCGAGAAATGTCAATCAACCGAAAGGAAGTATTGTTTAACCAACCCTGGGCAAAGTTATAGAAACCTCTCAACTAAAGCGTGTTTGCGGAAAACGAAGGATTCTTTCTCCTGAAATCACGTTTCATAGCGCCCGAAAGAATCTGATTAAAAACAATAACAAACTTGCTATTTTTTCCAATAATAATAATTGTTACTTGAAAGCAATCCTACATTGATTGCAATAATTTTTTTATTTCTAGCATTCAGGTAACAACCTAGATATCGTATGTGCATTTTCCAATAATACTTCTACTACAAACAAAAACTAAATAATTTTTTCCTTTTCCTGTTGGTCAATGTCCCACAAATTCAAATATTTTTTAAAGTAATCAGAGCATTCTATTCGATGGTTTCCTCTAAATGTTGAAACAAAATCTTAGGCAAAGTTGGAAATGTTGAAATAAGTTATATCATCGAATCTAGCGTTTTTTGTTCCGAAGTTATTATTCGAGTCGGCAATAATGCTGCCCTAAGCATAACTTGATTTACTTTATAGGAAAATTTTCAAAGAGTCCGACGCTGTTTTGAATTTTGTTTTATTAAATCAAATCGTCTCTGCACTGCATTAATCGGTTTTACATTATTTACTCTTTAATTGGACTTATCTTTAAAAAAATCGTCTGTCAGAAAAGCAGCGCAAATTAATGTTACTATTTTTTATATAATCATAAGACAAATGTGATGCAATGATATCCCTGTGAATTGTTACAAATCGCTTTGTGAATTGTATAGTTTTTGACGACGTTTTTATTTAATTTGTATTAGCGGTGAAGTACATTCTTTAACGATACCGACGTGACGGTGTAGAGGTTAAAGCGTCCGCTTCGTAGCCGGTAGACCTAGGGCTCATTTCCCTTGTCAAATCATACCAAAAGACTTAAAAAATGGTATTCACAGCTTTCCTGCTTGGCGCTCGGCATTTAGGGGAGGTTGTGGAGAACAAGCCGGCAAGTTCGCTTGTTGTGTCCTTGGGCAAGGCACTTAACGGGACGCCCCCACCTTTATGTGGAAGACAGATGGCCCAGTTTTCCTTCCGAAGATAGGGTTGGTGGCAGGAAGGGCATCCGACCGTGAAGCAAATGCCATGTTGTAAAAATGCAAATTATTTGCTGTGGCGACCCCTAGTCGGGAAAAAGTCGAAAGAAAAAGAAGGTAAAGCAACATTCTCTTTACGTGTATCATGTTTTTGCTTAGAAAATACTGCTGCCATTATTGCTGCCTACACTGCCGGTTTCTTGCATTTATTGTAGCTTGCAAAAAAAAGAGTGGCGAGTGTGATCAACAAAAATTTTCTTGAAAGTTAATAAACAATTATACCAATACACCGCTATAGCCTTGCACAAAAATTAGCAGTAGCCTTCAATTAGTTGTTTTTACAGAAGTAGTTGCTGAAGCAACCCGTGCAGTAAAATGATTAGATGTAACTTTGTGGTCTCAATTTATCTACATCACTAAATACTGTCACAAAAAACTAGAAACTGAATATGTCTATATACCTGATAACAAACAATTTGTTAAAAAGAAGGCTAAAAGTTGGGTTTGAACTCGCGTTCTTACTAAACAGTACAACAATGGTCATTTACTTATCAGAGTAGGCATATAACCATTTCGGCCATCCCAGCTTTGGCGGTTGATAAATCAATTGTACAAGTTGAATAAAGAAGGAGACACCAATTAATGATTGGCATGTAAAACTCATATAATATCAATCGCTTTTGCGATGCCCATTACAGAAGTTATTGCATTTCAAGTATCAGTGTAACTTGCCATACTGAACTGGTGACTACAATTAAATCACATTCTATACACAAGTCGGGTTTTAGATAGGAATATGGATTTAAAACCCATTAGCAATCTTGCTTTTAACAATCTAATTTAACTTTAAAGAAAGTTTGTTGCAATATTTTCCGTGTTTATAGTAATGAGTTAGATCATTCATGTGAATGGAATACCCTTCTCACTCGCTCCAAAGGTTGTAAAATTCAAGTTCCCTGAAGATTAATAGACTCTACCGCAGCCAATTCACAAAGCAATGACGATGGAGTTTGTTAATAGTGATTCAAAAATCACAAGCATTATCTAACGTAAAAAATTCGCATGTTTTTCAATAATCGCAAAACCTAAGTTTTCATTCTGAATTTCTTTTCACCCTCAAAGCAAATTGAAATGAATATAATTTTAAACAGGTGCATAAAGCCAGAAAAAACTTTAGGAAACAAGATTTTAGTTTCTGTTTGTCATAACAGTATCAGCATAAATAATTTTTGTTGTAAGTTCAAAATTTAAAGGGGGAAAACGGTAAACTGCAGTGTTTATCGCCCCTTGCTACGCCTTAGGGTAAATAAAAAAAAATGAAACACCAATATTCAAGAAATTGTTGTATGAGAGGGCAAACTTTCACTTCCCTCAAGTTTATCTTTATCATAATTCTAAAGTGCGGTATAAAGGTCGCTGAGCACGGTATACGTTTTTGTCTGATATTGTACGTTTCTTGTTTACATAAATTTTTGCACAAAAATTTTCATCCTCTTGAGTATGTACGTCAGGGGTCGGCAACCTACGGCCCGTGGGCCGGATTAGGCCCGCCAAATAAAATATTATCCGGCCTGCAGCCCTTTTAGAAATTTTAGTAATGATTCGGCCCTCCTAGTAGTAGTGTATTTTATTAATCTGCCCTTCTTGCACTTATCTAGCACTGTATATTGAGAGAAACTATCTTAACAGAAATCGAAATTTATGAGCTGGCGTAAAGCTTTGATTCACTATAAAAGTTTGCCAACCGTATTATAATGGTGAATGCAAGCCTGTTCTACGTTTCTAAGCTTTTTTAAGTCAACGTTACATTCAACTACCTTGTTGTGTACTAGTACTTAAGTCTTAACACCTTTTCACGCTTTTGTAAACCAAGTGTCTCATATTCGATGACATACTATTTAGGTAACTGACAACTGACAGCAGTTACATTTGCGTTCAACCTTTCTTTCAAATTTGGTGGTATATTTTATTCGTAGTAGTGTAGCTGCGCCCAAAGAAAGAATTGAGTGGAAGTCATAGAAAGGATTGCATAAAGGTGCTTGGCATTTTCAGCTTTGTAATTGAAATGTACGATATATCCCAATTTCTAATTGTAACTTTATTTGATATTTACCGAGAAGTTTAGCTAATGATGGTCATTAAGCATAATATTTATCAAATTTTGCAGTATGGCAATGTTGACAAAACGTAGAAAAGTTGATGCTAAGTGACGAGCTTTTAGTGAAGAATGGGAGAACAAATACTTTTTTGAGCAAACTGCTCAAACTGCATCGCTTGCCTGTTGTATCGCTTTCAGTACTTTTTTATTAACAACTAGCCAGCTTTGCCGGCGTCGCCAGGCAGAGGCCCTCCATCAGTAATGTCCGGGTTTAGTATTTCGGTTCAACCGGCCAAGCAGGCTTCACCCATTCGGCTCTTGGGTGAACAGTAGCGAAAAGCTAATGAATTTTATGCATTTTCACAATTCTTCTGCACGAAATTGTAATCATCATATTCACTTAATTATGATTTGCAATGCTCACAAAGAATCTTGCCACAAATTATCGTTAACACAAGTGAGGGAGCACGGATTGTACATAATCAAAACTGATTGTAGCGGCATAATGGTGGTTGCTTTCACAAATGAAGAAAAAAATCTATCTAATGGTTAGCTTATTTTGCCAATTAGTGCTGCCCCTTTCCTATTTGTATTTGTAGTATTAAGTTCCTAATTTGACTGCGCTATTGGTTTTGTTTCCGGCATAGTGACAAAAGTGGCTGTTGTTCTGTCTATATCCAGTTTTACAAATTGTTATGGTTATGATTTTACGTTGATTTTTTCTTAAACTTGGGGTTTTGTTACAATGATGTAGAGTATAATCATAAACGACATAAAAACCATAACAGGCAGCGAATCAGCATAAGAAAAAATCCTTGATTTATAGTATATATGACGGCGTCAATCGCAGAGACCCCGTCAGTAACGTCGGGATTGAGAGTGTCGGTTCAGCCGCCCAAGCCGGCTTTACCTATCAGGTTCTTGTATAAAGAGTTACCGAGCGTTTATGTGTTTTCTGCACATAAGATGTTTACGACTTTTCGTGCTCCTTTTCCTAATAGAATATCTCATTTCAAGATCCTGGCTATGCCTTGAGTCTATGTGCTCTGTTCATTGCTGACACGAACCCAAGGGTCTTGCCTTTTCCTTAGTTTAAAAGTAGGAAACACATTTCTGGTAATAAGCTGTTCTAAAGCAAAATAGCAAAAATGTCTTTCGGGTGGTGCGATTTCACACAGTAAGGCTGTTTTCTTTTGATTTCCTCTTAAGCTTTCTCAAGTTTTCGCATTATGTAGCATGCTCTTTTCTCCCTGCTTGACGTGCCCTGGGGAGTTTAAAGTGTCCTTACTTTTTCTCAAATATTAGGTTTCACTCCGGTAGCTCTATAAAGTTATTATAAAGCAAAATATCAATAATATATTCCATGGGCGGTGCGATTTAGCACAGTTACGTTAATTTTGATTTCGCCTCAAACTTTCTTAAGTCCCTACTGGCTACGCATTATGATTCATATTCGTTTCTTCTTTTTTAAGTATGCTCATAGAAGTTAAACAAGTTCTTGCTTTTCCCAAATTTTCAGGTTTGATTCCGGTAGCTCTATAAAGCTATTATCAAGCAATATAGAAAAATGTTTCTCCTAAGTATGATACGATTTAAACCCGGCAGACCATACTATCGCCCGCGCCGATTTGACCTTTGAATGCATACATGAAAAAATATACGCAAATGCACAACACGGGTCATTTTTGACTCATAGTGTTAAGAACCCAATTTTCCACATTTCAACACATTTTCTGTTAGGTCATTACATGCATTAGGTCTCTGCGCATTATTCAATGAAGTACAGGTGAATCCGGTTTATTGCATACCTCATAATCTGCATACTGAAATAGATGTAGATTAATTCTAACCAACTGCAGAACTGTTATCAAGATAACCCTCTCGAGTAAAATATCTCCAATAGAAGAGCGAAGACATAACTTTTTAAGGGGATCAAAAGGAGAAATCGATCAGTGGTTATATGATTTTATAAAAAATTTCAAGAAGTAAACGATTACGCGCGATTAATGCTTATGCTCGAAAGGAAGTTGTTTATGATTTAGTATCAAAGGCTTCAGTCACGACGTAAAAGTTAGTGTTTCCACTTCACAAAACTGTGTTTACAGTAAGACAAAAGATCGTTAACGAGTTGAAAACCAAAGTGAAATTAATTGGAGAACTTTTGAAGTGGGGGTATTCTGAAGCGAGGGTACAACAAATTAGGACATTTTCAAAAATAAATGAAATCATTTCCAAAAAGAAATAAAACCATTTCCAAAAAACAACATTTTCAAAACATTTCTAAAAAGAACTCAAACAAATAAAACCATTTCTAAAAACAAATATACCTAATCATTCCTAAATACAAGAAACAGCATTTTCAAAAACAAATCAAACAAATATAATCATTCTTAAAACATGAAACAACATTTTCAAGAACAAATAAAACCATTCGTAAAAAAAACTCAAACAAATAAGAATTCCAAAAAAAGAACTCAAACAAAACAAATAAAACATTTTCAATTGTTAAATCCAAACAACGTTACAAGTAAAATACACTTCCAAGTTCATGTATCAGCACGTTCGGAAATGACGTATCAGCACGTTCGGAAATGATGTATCAGCACGTTCGGAAATGACGTAGCGCTCCACAAGCGCTCCACAAAATCCGGCTCGAAAGTCGTATTACATACTACTCCTGCGTCGTTTAATGCTATCCCAACATCAAGAATGGAAATTAAAAAATATCTATTTTGAAATCAAATTTTGCGATCGCAATCATGCAATGCAGTGCTACAACAAAAATTGATTACAACAAGTAGCATCCCCGGTAAAACTTATGATTTGATTAAAGTACTCGAGGAAAATAATCAGCACGACAAGTCGTTTTAATGATTGGGACACCCGAATGCTAGCTTGCTAAGTATTTGGATTCAATTATTAAGCCATATTTACCAACGGACTGTATGTTATGATTAACAGACCATTTTTTAGAGAAATTGAGCAAATTCAGATTGAATCCCAACCTTAAGCTAGTAAGTTTTGATGTATCGTCTTTTTTTACCAACATACCACTTGATGAAACTATTCAGATCATAGCAGATCGTATCTATATCATAATAATTCATCTAACAACGAACTTCCACCCATAAAGAGAGATACATTTATTAAACTTCAACAATTAGCCAAATGTAAGAATATTAACAACACAATGGTGTCAGAATGGGTTCTCCCTTGGGTCCAACTTTAGCTAATTTTTTTCTCGCACTCGTTGAGAAAAAATGTTTAAAATGAATTAAGACTATTTTAATTATCCGAAACTTTATTTGCGTTACGTCGATGACATTTTGGCTGTATTTGAAGACAACAATTCTTGTGCTACATTTTTCAACTTGCTCAGCTCTCAACATCAGAATACCAAGTTCATCGTAGAGCGTCCGTCTACAGCAATTCCCTTTCTTGATGTTGAGATAACATTAAACGACCCTGGTTGAAGCACTGTAGTATGGCGAAAACCCATGGGACTCTTAACCTACAGACCATACTGGACTCTTGCTCAACTGTAGTGCATTATATTCGACAAAATGGAAATCCGGCCTCACTTTATGTTAGCTAAATTGCCCTAAGCGTATTTACTCCACCAATTTACTGTTTAATCAAGAAATTATTAATTGAAAAAATGTTTATTGCCAATGGTTGCCAATTGCCAATATTGCCAAACCGACGCGATGGTGTAGTGGTTAGAGCGTCCGCTTCGCAGTCGGTAGTCTTAGGGTTCATTCCCCTTGTCGAGTCATACCAAAAAATTTTTAAAAATGGTATTCACAGCTTCCCTGCTTGGCGTTCAGCATTTAGTGGAGGTTGTGGAGAACAAGCCGGCAAGTTCGCTTGTTGTATCCTTGGGCAAAACACTTAACGGGACGCTCACACCTTTATGTGGAAGACAGGTGGCCCAGTTTTCCCTCTGAAGAGAGGGTTAGTGGCAGGAAGGGCATCCGACCGTAAAACAAATGCCATGTCATAAAATGCAGATATCTGCTGTGGCGACCCCTAATCGGGAATAAGCCGAAAGAAAAAGAAGAAGAAGAAGTTTATTGCCAATGGTTACTTTCACAATTTTTTCGACAAAATATTGCGACAATTTTTCAGTTCTCATTGCATTGCTAAGAACAGTAGCAACAACCCTAATGATGGCTATAACTATTATATAACCATATCCTATGTTGAATAGAATTCACGAAAGTTTGCGCAATACATTACAAAATTGATAAAAATAAATTTGGCAGAAAAATAACTCCTATGTACAAGACTTTCAAGATAAATAGATTTTTTCAATTGAAGCCGAGAACTTTATTGGCTTCAAGCTCAAATGTTCTATACAAATTTACTTGCTAATGTGATACCAAGTAGACATAAATCGGTATATCCTCCAGGCATTTGGGCACCTGGGTTAGGGAGCATCTCAAATTCAAGAGTTTACAAAATAGTGCAATTAAAGACCACATTATGTCATGTAATAATTGTTCCGAAATAGAATTTGAGTTGGACAATTTTAGTCTCACTAGGAAATGTGAGTCTGATTATCACATTAAAATTCACGAAGCCTTGTTAAAGAAACATACTCCTAGTCTTAGCGGAAACTTTATGCTGGAGGTGCGTCTTTTCTGCTTCAGTTGCTTTAATTCTGTTTCTATACCAGTCCCTCTTAAAACATTTGTTATTTGCTTTGCGCCTTACTGCCCTGATCGATTGCTTTGCATTATTTAAATGCGGACTGACTGCTTAGAGCTTGCAAGATTGTGTGGTGTAGTCTAACTTCAATTTATATTGGTTCATTCTGCATAGTATTGTCATGTCATAGTTTGAAAATTTCAAAACTATTTTAACCTTTGCGTACTTTCAACTGAAAGCATAGAGTCCCACTAATTTAATGAAATCGAAATTGTTGGAAATGTCGGAAAATTCACTAATTTGATCAAATGTCGGAACTGTGTGAAACGTTTGAAATGTTGCAAATCTAATTTAAGGAACAGTCGGAATTGTCGGAATAAAAGTGAACTATAATCAGTTAAACCTATTCTAAACGAAAACAAACTGTATGTATTATTTATATCCTATTCATAATGAATATAATATTTTTTATTCAACGAGACAACAAAGTTTTTTGCACAAATGGTATCATACAAACAGTGCTATTTATCAGAGCTACACATTTGTAACTATGCCACTACCTCATCACATACATTCAAACAAAAACAGAAGTAAACAATAGCCATGAGTTTGTGACGCAAGTGTCTTTTATGAAAAAAAAATGTATCCTATATCACAGACTCCAAAAAATTTTGTTAACTTATGAAGGTTTGTTTTGCATTCTTGTTGATGCATGACAGTCTGGTGACATTTATCAGTGTAGCTTGCCTAAATGTCACATGTGACATCACTTTGTCAAGTCCACAACAGAGATAAGTAATCTTTGTCATAACCACAAGTACATGGTGCTGACTTACAGCACTTCACTATACCTAAAATTATTAAATTTCAGTCACCAGCAAATGCTTGTGTTTAGGGGCTAATTATAGAAAAGATAAAGAACGAAAAGAACTACACTAAAAGTACAATATTCAAGGCATTGAAACACTGCACCATTAGGCAGTCATATTGCTCTCAGTGCTATATTTTGTATATTAGTAGGTTTTGTAAAGTAGAACCAGAATGTTGAGAACAAAAGCAAGTAAGTTTTGTCCACACTAATGCCAAAAAACATATATATGTTTCAGGCAAGATGCTATAGACAGAACTGCTTGAAAGATATTTTTACTCTTTTTACAACGTCTCCCAAGCGTATCAATTAATTGATTAATGTCAACGTTATTGATATAAACATGTTATTAGTCACAGCAATAAACCTGTTATTCGATACAGCAATACGAGATTTTTACCATCATATGATATAATCAACATGTTGTTAAATAATTGCATGATTTTATGCTATTTAAAACCAACTTCAAACCTAAATTTAAGACTAATAGTCTGCTAAACTTTCTGTCTCAATTTTTTTCAGGTTTTACCCAAAAAATCTGCTGTCTGCTGAAACAAACTTTTTCCCGCCAAAAAAATCATGACACGGACCAATTTGAAAGAAAAATATATGGTAACACTTGCGGGAGAGTTTCCTGAAAACTGATTCCGGATTCCATTTTTATGTATTCTAAAAAAACAAATTATCCAATGTAGCTGCTTGCATTGGCCTGAAAAAGTTAAAGAATTGATTACACTGTGCTGCGTAAATGGTAAGATTACTAAACTGTTGACGCCTTTTAGTAAACTTTTTGACGCTAAATCCAAAAATTTAACCGTTTTCTTTCATCAGGTCTAGTCTTTTGGCCAATTGCGTATCAAATTTTTGACAGCGAGTGCTTTTCCGACCTTCAGATTGAAGTTTGTAATGTCGCAAAAATGATTCAGGCCTTGAATAAAGTTTTGACGAGCTTCAGTGATATTGTAATGAAATAACAGTAACATTGCAATAATATTATAACGGCACTAGCCGGCGTCGCCCACAGGGCTCCCCATCACCAAGGTCAAGATTAGCAACATCAGTTCAGCCGGCCAAGCCGGATTCACCCAATGGATAATTATAAAAAGAATTACATAAAGTTTATGTTTTTTTACATCGAAAAATTTTCCATAACAAAACCATTGCTTTTTAAGCGCAATTGATTAAAAAAATTATTGTGAGGGTTGCGCATAGCTACTACATTTCTTCCCAGTTTCTCGAGTCCCTGGCAACATCTTATTTGCCCTGCTTTATCATAGATGTCTTTTAACTGAACAAACTTTTATCAGCTAAATTCAGCAAGTGCTTGAAAACATATCAAAGTTGTGAAAGGGCGCCAGGGTGACTGATATGTATTTTCTGGAACAACCTTTTAAATATTAGGACCGCTACTAACCACTTTTTTGCAGTTGTATGCCTATTTGTACAATCTAAAGCTTCTGGCTGGACGCTATGTACTTGGTCCTGGCACAAACGCAGTCAGCGAAAGAACAAATTAACTCAAAGAGATGTAATTACGGATGCAGCGCCCCCAGCAATAATGTCAAGGTTAAGAATATAGCTAATTGTGAGAACAGTGATGAAAAGTTAATTTTTTTGACATAGCCAATTCTCGTCCCAAAATTAAAAGTACTGTTTTTTAAAGGAAATAGATTAATCCTAAAAAAACATTATGAGGGGTTGCGCATAGCCGGGATATTTATCTCAGAGTTTCAAATGTTCCTGGCTGCGTTCCTTGCCATGTCTGTGCTTAAAAAGTGGACTTGCTCACAATTGAAACAGCCTAAATAATGCCAAAGAATCATGCTTGCGAGAAAAAAGAGTCAAAATGTATCAAAGGACTTAGTATTACCAGAAATTGCTATTTTGTAAGGCCCAAAAACCAAAATTTTGAGCGTTTTTGACCGGTAGACTACATTTCAGAATATTTACAGACTTTATTTTTTGATAAATCTTTTTGCAAATATAAATAAATAATGCCAAAGAACCATGATTAGGAGGAAAAATAGTCAAAATGTACCAAAGAACTAACTTTTTCTAATAATTGCCAGTTGCATAGGTGTAGCTGGATAATTATGCAGCTACAAATGGAAGATGATGTATGGCAACAAATATTTGATCAGCCATTATAAATCAATCTGTAGCTTTACCTAATTGAAAGTACATGTTGCTGGAAAGCGAATTTCCTCAACTTTCAAACGACGGTAACTGTTAGTACCTTATCATTTGAGAAAGCTTTAAATGCTTAAAACAAAGATTCTGTTGCGGCGTCATCAATTAAGCTCAAATTGTTGTAAAGTTGTTTTTATCAAAAGCATCTTGTTAATATCTCCCCAGAAGCGTTTAATCGCGTTTCCACGGTCGGCGCTTTTCGAATAAATTAAGAAAACAAATTTTACAATTAATTGTAATTACGACGTCACGTGGGATCTCAAAAAGATAAAACTTGTTGAAGTTGTTAAAACTGGCTTTTGTTTAAGCTGAAAACCGCGTTTCCCAGTTCAAAAACACGATTTTTTCAAAAATTATCTTTCATTGTGACGTCACAAAGCCCCTTATGTGCCACGTTTGTTGCTCGTACGTCCGTAGTTTCAGAAGAGTTAAAACTGCCGACAGACAGACAGACACGCAGACAGAACTGCGCTTTACATGTATTGTACAGACAGCAGAGAAGAATATAACAAATGCACTTGATGCTTGAGAAGTTGAACGTTTGAACTGTTTGATACAGACTACGTTATCGTAAAATTTAAATAATGGTTATCGTATTTTATTTGAAATTAGCAAAGACGTTTGTGCACTCAATAGGAATAGTATATTGGACAGAATAGTATATTGGGCACGCAATACTCCTTTATTTTATTGGACAAGTTTGTTTTGTAGTAATGATTTCAAGCTTTGATTTTACAATTAGAAAGGGCAAAAAGGATCGTAACAGGTTGTGTAATGTATGGGGCAAAGTCACCTTACCCAGCCGTCAAGCAAGAATTACGCAGCTAGTAAAAAAACATACTATACATATTTTGGAGTAAAGCTAGGCAACGATGACAAGGCATTTGCTCCGCCGTATGTTGTAAAAAATAGGTTGAAAGCTTGAGATTATGGAGCGTAAAGAAAGTAAAAATTCTCTCGTTTGGTATTCCCATTTTGATGGAGAGAAGGAAAAGACTATGTCACTGGCTGTTATTTCTGCATGACCAACTTGCAAGGTATGCTGATACTCGCTTTGTATGGTGGCATTTTCATTCATTGTTTGATTTAATAGTAAAAGGGTTCGTTTTCATTTTAGAAATAAATCAGAAGAACAAACATTATGTGAATTACCATGATGTTCCTTCAGCCATAAAACCAGTACCACATGGCCCTAGAATTCCTATTTCAGAGCCACTTGGAGAAATTAGAGTGTTTTTCGTCTACAAAGAGCAAACCAAGTGAGCAAGACACATGGAATGCAGAGCAAAGCACAAACCAGCCAAAGCCTTTTACACAACTGGAATTGAATAATTTAACGCAAGATTTAAATTTCTTCAAAGCATCTGCTCTGTTCAAAGAATCACGACCATTTGAAAACAACTTTCTAGCTCCGCGCACTACATATTTCTGATATCGGAATAGAGAAGAAAGGTTTCAAAAATATTTCTATTATGACAAAGACTGTTCTTCGGTATACTGTCAAGATATATCAAGATTGATATTCGATTTGGGCAAAGTTTGTATCTTTAGGTGCTAAATAAGAAAAATGTTTCATCATAACTAGAAAAAGATGTATGGAAACCAATTTGTGATCAGCCATTTAGAAACTAAATCTTAGCCTTAACCAATTAGTCTCACATATTGATGGAAAGCAAATTACTTAGCTTTCATACGACACTAATTGTTAGTATCTTATCATAACTATTATGTAAAAAAGTTACTTGTTTTTACTTAGCTTTCCACTTTTTGGAAAAAAATGAAAATTTACTTAGCTTTCCACTTTTTGGAAAAAAATGAAAATTTACTTAGCTTTCCACTTTTTGGAAAAAAATGAAAAGTTACACTACAGATGTTAAATTTTAATTTTCAGTATAAAAACAAACTACAAATGTACTACATGTCATGTATTATCGGAATTGGCTTGAAATGACCTGCAGTTTGTTAAAACAATTTTTTAAATCAGTTGAGAAATGGGTTCATTCATTAGTTTGCAATAAACTTATTTTGATAAAATGTTGCGATTCTTCAAAAAATTATCCTAAGATGATTTGTTGAAGCAAAGGACTGGGTTGATCGAACCAGATTTTGTCAAAAAACTTGTAGATAGTATTTAACTCTTATCAGCACGGTGATTTTGGGTAACTTAATCGGCACGTATGTTGACAAATGTCAACATGCCTTTTTTGTGTGCATTTCAATGCTGCTGAAGCTGTTTTCAAGGTTTGTTTCCGTTTTATACAGTACTGGTATGATAAATATGTGCTATTAAACAACGTCACATTGCAACCAATTGATAACAACGCACATTCCTTTGAATGAACAGTTGATTTTGACAAATTATCACAATTTTCATTCGAAACTCCGGGTGTGCTTTGCATGCAAGGGCTGGTTTTACAAACATCTTAGCTGAACTAGAACGAAATTTCAACAAAGAAAGTTTATTGTTCCTTGCAAAGAAAGTTTATAAAAAACACAAAACCGCAGAAACATAACACAAGCATGTAGGCGTACAGTATTTCATAGTTCAACCATACTTAGGTGTTCAGCATTCCATGCAATATGTGTTTTTAGGTGTTTTTCTGTGTTGCGGGCATACACGTCGGCGGCAAGCTTCGCACACCTGTAACATCTTCCCCGTTTGATGCGTTGAGCAGTGTCACTAGTGGTGCTACCACAAGCAGTAATGAACCCCATCTTTTCTGCAAGAAGCTTTGTTTCACCTTTCAATTTTCGTTTGCTGACATATGGTTGAGCCAGTTGAAAGCTTAGTTGCTTGAGAAAATTTGTTTTTTTGTCACATTTCCCACTGCTTCTCATTACGATAAAAGCGTTGTTAGTGGCAACGTTTATCAAATTGTAGTTGATAACCATTGGCCACCGGTTGGTCTTCCTCAAGCAATTGAATTCTTCACAGTTTTCATCAAGAGTGTCAATTCCTCCTTTGTGCCTATTGTAATCTGTGATAACTGTAGGTTTGCTGTGGCAGTCCGTGATTGAAATGAAGGAGTGTGAAGATGACATCATGAGCACATTCTTGTTGCGCTTGGGGACATATGACAGTAGAAGAATTTTGTTGGCATGGTCATACAGTGCCTTAGTGCTTTCAACTTCTCTTCCTCTTCCTGTTTTGAATTGCGATGGTACTTCCCGCCGATTAGCCATTATTGTACCAACCAATGTCAGGTTTTTCTCCAACAGGTTGTACACCAGACCATGAGAGGTAAAGTATCGGTCAACATATATGTCTCGACCTGTACCAAAATAAACTGAGCACAACTTCATTACAATATCATTGGCAAGGTTTCTATGAGGTGCTGAGTCAAATTCTCTCCCAGAGTAAATCATTCCATTTAGGGCAAAACCGGTAGTAGCTTCGCACAGCCAGAAGAACTTCACGCCGTATTTTCTTGGTTTTGATGGCATATATGTTCTTCCGGGAGTCTTTCCACGATATCCGACCAGTTGTTCATCCACGGTCAAGGCCTCGTTTGGGACATAGATGTTGCGTAAATTATTATTGAACATTTTCCATACCTCTCGAATAGCAGCTAATCTATCGGTTCTCTGTCTTGCTGGTCAAGAACGATAGTTGTCGAAACGCATGCAACGTAGTAAGAATTTGAATCGATTCAATGCCATCGTAACTCGATAAAATGGTCTACTGTCAATAGGATCCCACAACCGACGCAAGTCTGTGAAATTGTCTCTGTCCAAGCCAGCACGAATCATAATAGCAAGACCTGCTTCAACTTCTTCAGAAGTAAAGTCTTTGTAGACATAGTTTGGCGGCAATGCACATTCATGTCTCACGTCCCTTGCTTTTCTGTTTGTCTCACGCACTATCTGAAGTGTAATTTCAGGTCGGTAAAATACTTTGAAGGCATCCATTTCATGTTCAGGAGCAGCAATAATTCGAGGTTGTTGCGTCAATATATTTCTCCTCCTGAGCCTTCTAGAAAAAGGATTTTCGTAATACGTAGCATTTCCAGCTGTAATTCCTACTTGATCATCATCTAAACTAGCATTATCGTCAATAGGATCTTGATCCTCATCACTAAAGTCGTCTTCACTTTCTTCCTCACACACATCTATGTCAGAAAGTTCCTCAGGTGGCACAGGAAGTTCGTCATCATCAGAAGTAGATTCGGATTCGCTGGCACTTGTATCCTCGGCATCAGAGTCGTTATCAACATCATCAAACACTATCTGCATTTGTCATAGAGCCTCTTGAAACGTAAATCTTCTCTGTCTATCCATCGCCAAGTTCCAGCTATATTGTCTAAGCAATTGAAAACGCCTAACGCAGTTTGAATAGTTATTATTTCAAGCTGAATACAGTGTTATTCTACGTTCTTATTTCTGAAATATATCACTAGATAGGTAAGGATTCAAAAAAATAGCTAGAAATATTTCCCTCGTCTCTGCCTGAGAACAGCAAGAACTGATTTCGACATGAAAGCTTCCCGTATGCTGGCTGGAGATTGATGTACCAGAGAAGAACACTTACTCTTGTGCAATAAAGAAGCAACACATAATGTCTTACAGCGCATGGTGCAATCAGAATCCATGGTGCAATAAAGCTGACGAAATCGAATAATTACTGGTTCTGGCCGCTCCTGGGAAAACTGCTGAAAAAAAGAATAACTTCTTCCAGCCAAAGACCAAGTTAGTAACTGCGCTTGCTTGTTTGATGCAAGTTATTGGCAATTCCATTGAAACAATGGCAATGGTTTCTTGTAACTCTTACTACTGTATTTTCACGTAAGTCATGGAACGATCTAAACTCTCAAAGGCCGTTTGTCTCTGCTAATCTACTGTTGTTACTACTTGTTGACATTTGTCATGTGTCGGGTGATGAAATGTCGGTAAACCCGTCTTTTGATTGCGCTTGCCCTCTATATGCTAGCTCAGCACAATTCACGGACAATGGAGAACTTTTGATTACCTTACTACTAAAGTGATATCAAAATCCCAAATTGTTTTTACAATGCTTGTTGACATTTGTCAACAAGCGTGCCGATTAAGATAAAATGCAAATAACTCATTGTAAAAGCAATTTGGGATTTTGATATCACTTCAGTAGTAAGGTAATCAAAAGTTCTCCATCGTCCGTGAATTGTGCTGAGGGTTTACCGACATTTCATCACCCAACATTTAATCACCCGACACTTAATCACGGATATTTAATCACTAGACATCTAAAAACGTAGACTTTATAACACGACGATATTGCAAGTGGACTAGAATCGATCACCCATTCCTGACCCTAACCCTAACCCTTGCTCTAAAGCGATTAAATGTCTCGTCTCTAACCCTAAACCCTAACCCTATCGTGATTAAGTGTCTGGTGATTAAATGTCTGGTGATGAAATGTCTGTACACCAAAAAACGAAAATAAAATGTTGACAAATGTCAACAGAAGTGCTGATAAGGGTTAATAGTGGTACAAAAGCTTGAGATTTTAGGAATTTTTAGAAAATTTGGGCGATTTTGCGTTAAGTGAAAGGCGAAAACTTTTCTTTTAAGTTTAACACCGCAAAGACGAATTATTTCTAATTTTAGAGGAATCGGTTGTGTGGCAGAACATTAACGGATGATGGGCTTAAACTTTTCAGAATCTTATGATTTTTTATTGAAAAATTGCTGTTTTGAAGTTTTTGAACTAGTTTTTGAAATTTTGCTCATTTTCATTTGGTAATTTGTGGTCTCATTGCTTCAGGGGAGTACAACCTGTAGTCTGAGGCAGCGCGTGACGCAAAAACCTGTGGCCCGCGAAAGGATTATGTGGCCCGAAGTGGAAGCGAAATTAATCACTTGACGGTGGATTTTTAAAAGCCTTTCTGTGTCCAGCTAGCGGTTTTTTAGAAAAATTGCATAAAATTGAAAATTCTAAAGAAAAGAAAAACTAAAAAATATGAATAAAATTATACAATATAATGATAAAAATAGATCACGTGTCGCGTATATAAATTTGCGTATATATACGTCATCCGCGGTCAAGTGATTAACTAATTTGATCTTCAAAAAATCGATTTTAAAAAATAAGTCTAATTGTATAATTGACAGATGCTAATTTGATCTTCAAAAAATCGATCTTAAAAATAAGTCTTATTGTATAATTGACAGATGCCGACAGGCCTGTTTCGATCTATAAGACCTCATCGACCAGGCAGGACAAGTTATATTTACCAGTGATGTAGGTCTTAAGACCGGTCTTGGCCTTTAGATTTTCAAGGTCTTGATCTTGAATTTCATTATCTTGGTCTCAAAAATATTTTGGTCTCAAGAGCAAAAGGTGTTAAAGGCCACTGCTAAACTTCGAAATGTCTTAAGGCCATGTTTATTTCTATGGTGATTTTGTTAAATCATTTCAGACTAAAAAGCTTTAAAAAAATTTACGATGGTCAAAATACAGATGTTGTGTTAATTGGCAACAAATCCGAGTCTTTGTTTGGCATTCAAAAAGAAAGGCTGTTTGCAGCTGTGACTGTGCGACCGCGAAATACAAAAGTAGATAAGAAGTTCTTTTGCGAGATATTGTGAGACAACAGACAAAAAAAGAAGCTTCTTGGCAATTCGTAGGTGTGACTGTGCCGCGGGAAGTTGAAAGCTTCTTTTGCGTGAGGTCGAGAAAAGAACATTGATTTTTGCTTATCAGCCAATCGACTATTGAGACGTTCGACCATAACTGGGCAAAACAAACGACTTTTATAAGATGTAAAATTGAATTAATAAAAAAAATCAAAAAGCCAACTTTTTTTACTACGATTAATGTCGTGGTTTGTAATATAGCAGCTACATGCTTAAACAAAAAATTAACATTTCGAAGGTGCGCGTCATCACAATAAAATAAGAGGTTTGGGGAAAACTAAAAAGTGTCTTACTTTTAATCAATTAAACGTTATCGGTTATACATTAACGAATAGGCCTAGTGTAGTTATAAAGTAGCGTCAACGCTGGTGGAATGACTTGTCGGCAACACAAAAAACTGTCTCTGCTACGATGTTAATTTTTGTCGATACTGATATTTTTAAAGTGCAATAAAAGGAAAGTCTAAACCTATTTAATTTCGAATTCTTTTTATTTGATTGTTCAGTTATATTTTTTGCTGTGATGATAATTTGTTTCTATGCTTAATAGAAAAATATGCAGCATTGATGTTTAGCTAATCTGAAATGGCAATGCCAATTTGACTAAAACGTGAAGAATAAGAGAGCAATAGTTCGGCATCTAGTTAAAACCATCACTGACTTCTAGCATAAGCAGACAGCAAATTCATTAATACAGTTAGTTGCAGTAGATTGAACCATATACAATTATTTTGACCAATAAAAGAAGTTTTTTGCGCCAAAATGTACTGCATGTAAAATTGTTAATATTTGTTTAAAACAGAAACAGACTGCACGATCACAATTTGTTAACCAAAACACTGCTCTTAGCTTGAGTACATTATTCATTGTTAAGAAATAAGCTTTCAAATTGGAAGTTGTAATACCAACGTGATTTGAAAGTTATGAGATGTATTTTGCGCAAATTTGGATTTTACTAAACAGATTACAACATACTTAGTTATTTACACCTGTAGATTGCAAAGAGCTAGCCACTTTGTGTGCGTAGTAATCTGGTAACCATTAACCATGCATTTAAAAATATCTTTGATTTTTGGCTTATGCAAAATTACGGTCTTGGTTCTTATTCATAAGTGGTCTTGGTCTTGACTAAGTGGTCTTGGTCATGACATACCATGTCTAAGTCTCAAAAAAAAATTAAGTCATGGTCTTGTTGCTTGTGATCTTGAATACATCAGTAATATTCACTATTAATAAGTCTTAATGTTAAATTTGAATGATTAACACCTGAAATCTCATTTTGAAAGTATTGATCTCAAAAAAAAGAAAAAAATGTCTTCACTTTCTCTTGAGATAAAAAAAAAGGAATCATCTAGTACTGCAGAGCATATTTTTGTATACAAAAGGATTGTTTTACAAATTCTAACTGGTTTATTATATTTTCCACTAATTTTGGCTAGCCTGCAAAAAATGTTGCACACCACTCAGGGATGTCGCCACTTCTCCACAGTATACAGAGTGAGTCAGAAGTAACCGAGCAGTCATGATGTTCGTGATCTAAGTATACAGAAATGCGTTTACGTTGATCAGTCGGTTGATTTCTTGCTGTAAACTCACTAGCAATGAAGATTATGTACATGCAATAATAATCATGTAATCTTGTAATGATAAATTGGATTTTCATACTTGTGTAGTTTTGACTGCCCGGTTACTTCTAACTCACTCTGTATGTTAATGTTTGAATATCCGATTTTGTTTGCAAAGTACGTACCAAAGCATAAGCCGTTTTTACGGCAAAAACGTACAAAAATCTATTGGTACGTGTTTTGGGGACAAAAACGGTAGTTTACGCAGCAATGAAAACTGTAAAGCGTCATATAGATATCAAAGCGAATGAAAATTTTATAACAGAAACGCTTGAGAACAAAAAACGTGTGCTTTGTTCAGACACTTCAAGATTTTAAAGAAGGAAATGCATTCTACAAAAAAACTGCTGGCATATTTTGCCGTCCCCAACAATCCTACTGCGCTTGGATATATCCACAATATTCAGTGGATAGCTACACCACTGTCCTGTGCCTCCTCCCACTTATCTACTTCTGTGTACGGCTTATATACAGGAAAACGTGAAAAAAGCATTGGCAAAAAAAGCGTTTTTATAATGGTAACAACCAATAACACAACGTTATTAACATTATTTATGGAGTAATCGTTAAGCCTTTGCTAAACTATAAAATGTACATGTTTTGCAGCCTTCTCAATAATTCAAGACTTTGGTGATATGACTGGAGGAAATTTGGGACCTTCTTCGAATGTTGCAGGTGTTGCATCTGCTTTGCATGAAGTACTCGCGTAATTGGCTACGAGCTCACTCTGACTTAATGTACCGTTTTACTTTGCACTGTAATGACTATTGCTAAGCATCTAATTACGTTGCGACACTTACCGCGAACATAAGTCCCTTGATTGTAGAAATTGTAATTATTAAAGCGAATTACAATAATATAGCCCTACTGCTTAGTGTGTGATGAATCTCCCCAACAAGGCTGTTACAAGTCGCAAGATCAAAAGTTAAGGGTTGGCGAAAAATGAACCAACGTCATGCATATAGCAACATTCTACCTACCCCACCATGCACAAAAACCAAAGCCGGTTGGGTTTCCCTGTTGAGTATGATTAAGGGGTAAACCAAAAACTTCCAAGCATTGGCAGAGTTAGCTAGAGACTCCACAACACTCGCAGGTATCTATAAAATTGTATGCTGAATTGCACTACAAGCACACAATCGATAGAAGACTATTATTATTTGCTACCACTAGTAAAATATTTGTCAAGATTCATCAACTATAAAAACATATTGCCTGCTCAAAAAAATTTTAAGCGATGGGTACCTGCCAACCAACCTCCACTCAACGAAATGGCTACTTGATAGTGGCTCACAAATCTATCGCTTTAACCTATTGTATTTTTGTCAAGAACAAACGTCAAAATTTTCTGTGGTGGTGCCGCCTCTTGACAAACTGTCAAGGCTTTAATTATCCAGGTCTGAAGCCAGAACGCTATGTAACGAAGCCAACCAACTCATAAAAAGCATGGTGGAATTGATGGCGTTATTAATTTGCCAGAAATGATTAATGGGGCCCAAAACAAGTGCTCAATATTCTGCGATGAAATAAACTAGTGTTTAAGGCAACTGTACTAAGAAAATTAAAACAATGAGAAGCGAGATATTAGTTTCTTGTGTTGTATTGCCAAGTGTCAGAGAAGTGTAAACAACCATTCCACAGTTACGCCCACCACAAGATGTAGAGTTTCAGAGAAGAAAAACCGAAGCTAATTTTTTATGCAAACCAACTGCTGCTCACAATTTACTTCTTTATTGAAATGAAAGGCTACCGACATTGTTTTAGCTTTGCTTTAGTTTCATTCTCTATTTCTGGAGATGCAAAAACGTGGAGGTCATTCTGTCTTAATGTAGTCAGAGCTTTCTAAGTTTTTCCCGAATGCAACTGCACGCTGTTCGATATCAAGGTCTTTGAGACCAAAATAGGTGAAGTTTCAAAAAATTGATTTTCAAAAAAGGTCTTCAAATAGAGCAAACACAATGATTTAGACATGCGATCTACACAAGCATCAAAAAAAAGGACTTCCGCAACCAAAATGATTCCTTTCAAAAAGTTGATTTCAGTAGAAAATAATCTTCAAGCACAATAATTTGAACATGCAATCTCCAGAAATATTTACGGCTGTTGCTCTTTTTGTTGCATATATCTGTCTCTTGAAAATGATATTGAGCTAAAGCAATGCTTGCTCTCATGCCCCTCAAAAAAAGTTCAAAATACACGACTGCCTGTACAAAATGGCCGAATTGTCCGCGTATACCTATTGCGCGAAAATTATCATAGGGGAGCCATCGATGTAGACAAGGCCGTGTTGACAAAGGGACATTAAAAGGCACTCAAGAAAGAAGCCAATTTTTGCTGAGGCTGAACAAGAGCATCACTACTTAAACGGTTTCACTAGTTTCGCAGATCCATTTAGATAATTGGAAACCCTAATAGTAAGCTATTTGTAGTTGTATGGACTATGCTTAACATCCTTAGATGCGATTTCGTAAAACAAGATAAGTAACCAAATTTTATTTTGGTTAGAGCAAGAAAGCTTAAGAAAAGTAAAATTTTACGATCAAAATTTTTTTATTTATTTTTAAGGATTATTATTTTAACACATATATTTTTCTTTAATCGTGCAACTCATTTTAATTAATAGAGTGGTTCTATTTATATTACCTGAGTTTTCCTCTATTTGTTACAGCGTTTCTATGTATAACGTACATTGTGTAAGTGTGCATAACAATATCGATTTTCACACGAGCCTATTTAATAGTTTGCACGATTGCAAGTCTAGTTAACTTTGTGTTGACAAATTTTCAATAACTTTAATGAAAGCCATTTCATGTAGGTTTCCGCTATATTTTTAAATCTAAACCAATAAAAATTTATTTTCTATTGTGAGGCATAGATTATTATTACGGTCAGTAAAAGTACTAAGGTCATACTTAGTGTGATCATACGCAAAGCTAAACATTATAGCAGTGAAGAAATTTTATTGCGACGGAGTTTATTTAAGAAGTTATAAATTTATAAAAAGTCAAAATCCTTTTTCTATATTGGGATATAGACAATGGTGAATTTAGAGTAAGGCAAGTGAGGCATTAGCCTTAAGCCTCCTTTTTGAAGATTAGGAGGCCTCTTTTCCAGACATGTCCGATAAGCTATTAGTCCTTCGAAATAGTGGTATCTCCGAAAAAAATAAATAAAAGATCTTCATTGATAACTTTGGCAATTAAGGGGCCCCTCGTGAATTCCTGCCACAGGCTCCTACGTAAAATCCTTTATCCACCACTAGATATAAAATACGACTCTTCGTTTTGCTTTAAACACAAAGGTTTAACCACAATATTTTTGTCGATGTAGTTCAATGGCTTTCTGTAGACACCTTTGTAGATGCAATTCATACAGCTTCTGGAGGTATTAAAGTTGATAATTTGTAAATGCAAGAGGCATTAAGAGTTCTCATTTCGAGTTTTACAAACCATTGAAAGCAACACTTTCATTATTTTCTGTAGTCCCACAGAGATTGGTGTTCGATATCAATTTTGCATCGGGACATTTTCTTAATACATTGTTTTGCAGCACACAATGTAGTGTTTGGAATATCATAAACACTTGCAACCGTCCAGCCTCTGCAGAAATATTTAAAGAGCCAAGAGCATTTTATGAGCTCAGAAATTTGACAGTTACTACTGAGTGGCTAGCAGTGAGTAGTGCTTCGTCCAAATCTAAATAGAAATTTTGCCAACACAAGTATTGCATACGTAATAAGCATGCACTTGAATGTCTATTGATTAGAGGCATTGAGTCTTTGTAGCAATTTCTTAGTGAAACAGAATTGGTTTCTTTGTTTTTTGAATGTGTTACTGTTCAAACAACATCTAAAGGCTTACACACGAGTATTTAATTACGGAGATCAGCATAAATTTACCAATCAAAAAATAAAGTCATATAGCCTATTGTCATATTTTAAGAAGATAAAATTATAAGGTAAACGCAGCAAATAAAGCCCTGCAGGTAATAAGGTCCAGTAGCCGGATCTCCTAGATGGATAAAAATTGAAATCCTAATCCGTTTGCTGACAAAACTTGTTTTTATAATCGAAATGTTTGTACGGTCATGTCAAGTTAGCTGCCCAATCAAAGATGATGAAAGCGAGTAAAGTTTATCCCTATGGCAAATTGAGCTTTGCATTATTTAAGAAATATGTAAAAATCTTGTTGGTGGTACAGAATTTTAATATAGCTTTGAAAAAAGCTGTTTGAGCCATAACCTTTTCGTGACGCTCTCATCAGTGGCGGTATCGCGTCAAAAGGGAAGATCTAGAGTGAATAAGTCTTTTATGTGAATAATTTGGATGTTACGTAATCAAGACAGGCCAATGATTGCGTTTGTATTGCAAAGCGCGCCAAAGAAAGATTTCGCAATTGCGAAAGTTAGAGAAGGCGCGGCAGGAGACCAAATGCCACGATTATCGAAAGAGTTTGAGAGTGTAAACAAACTCTTTCTGTCTGCATAACACCGGGCGTCGGGTCTTGATATAAGCAGCCTCTAAAAGATTAAGATGGAAAGAGCTGCGCGCTGCGGCAAGGATTGAAAACCGCTTATCATCATAGTTTAATGCGCATCGATCATTATCTAAAAGATGCTCACCAATGGCGGAGTCACAATTCGGTTTGGTGTCGGTTCGTTTGCACGATCTGTGTGGTTGAGATCGGCGTGGACGAGTCAATTGCTGTCTTAACCATTGCGGAACATGTTGCTTGATGCGATCCTGTAGTCGTTGAGATGTTCGCCCTACGTACCGACTATCACAATCGCACTTGTATTCATATATGACAAAACTTTTCTGAATGGCAGGTAGAACATCCTTGCGGGCCACAGGCAGCATGCGCTTAGACGTAAAGATCAAGCGGGTGCTGACGGAACCATAGCAGCTTTCCACGGCGGTTTTGACTTCTTTTTCCAAGTTTGTAGATGGCTTACCTATCCAAGGGACCCTCAAGTACACAGGACACTTTTCAGGGCCAAATCGCTTAAGGGTGGAGAACTGAGCGATTTTCTTGGTGATCTGAGTGTTGATGATGTTTTTAGGATAGCCAATGTGCAGTAATAACTAGCATGAGAAAACCGTATATTGCTCTCTTTTTTGAAATCAAGTAGCCTAAATTTAAACAAAAGCTGGAAAATAAAGAGCTGCTCCTTCGAGAAAAAGTTGTTTTTGAATCCTCAAAACTTGCACGAAAATTACAAGTTTTCACCAAGTATAATGTGTTACCTAAGTTTTGATTTTAGTAATGTTTTGCAGTAATCTTTAAAATTTTAATAATTTGAATGCTGTTTTTATGCAATACTACATTTGACCTTATTTGTTACATATGAAGGTAATAACGCCCAAAGATTTTCTTTATTTTTTAAATTATTTAGAAAGAATTTTACTAAAGTAGCTGAAGATAAATTTTGTTGTAGCTATGACCGCACTCTATCAACTAGCCAAAAAGAGTTTGAATTTATTGATCAATCACCAAGATATGCGAATTTAAAAATTAGCGGGCCTTATTTGCTGCATGTACTCTAGTATTTAATTTTTTTGGTCATAAAAAATAACCTTATTTATTATCCAACTTTTGACAGTCATCAACTTAGTAAAATTTCGTTTGAGTTCGGTTTCTTTTTACTTTTTTGGCCAACTAAATTGATTGCAAAACTATTTTATGAATTTAAGGCACAAAGAAATGCTTCGAATACCGTTGAAACATGCGGTAAAAGAAAACGAAAAAATTGACCCGAAAACCAGTTTTATATTGCTATTATTCTTGCAACCGAACCACAATTTTTATAGAACGTTGAATCTAAACCGAAACTTTGATGAGCCAAGCTAATGCAAATAGCAATATTTTATTGAATATTGCAAAGCTAACTTAAAAAACTAACATAAATAAAAATATCGAAGCTTTTCGTCTACTTTCGCGGATTTTATCAGGGCTAAAATAAACCTAAAAATTCAAAGATAAATTTACTGAAAATTTATATCTTATGCTGAAATATAAAATTTGTATTTGAATTTTCAGATTTCTGTTAGCTCTAATAAAGTCCCGAGAGGAAACAAAAAGCTTTGGCGTTTTTGTATATGTTATTTTTTTTAAGCTAACTGTGCTATGTTCAATAAAATATCACTCTTTGCATTTGTGTGGCTCGTTAAATCATGAAAGAATAGTTCCACCCTAAAGGGGATTTTAGCTGCAAAAGGAAAGTAAGCAAAATATTTCATGGCAAGGTTTTTAGCACAAGTGGTAATTCAAGTGATCAAATCGCTGCAAATGACACCCGCAAATCACATTTTGATTACCCCAACTAGGGTAAATTAAGAGTCGCCATTTTAATCCTGGATTTGCAGATCGAAAAAAATAAAGTAGTGGTACAGTAATGACCTATGCCGACAAACTTGTTTTCATTCGTAAGATCTCTTTACAGAAATGACGTTACGAGAATGCTACATATGTAAAACTACATTTGTAATCCTGAAAGCATTTTCTATTTGTGGTACCGTAGCGAAGTAGTACAAAAAAAAACCTTTTCCAATTTACAATGTATTGCTTGCTGCGAGCAGAGGAGCACATAGTACACTGCTCTAAACGTGGCTAGGGTAGTTATAAGCAGGAAATATAACTTGTCAATCATTTTTTCATGCTGTAAAATTGATAAATTCGGATTCAGATTGATTCATAAGTAGGCGGACTCAGGTGACTCTTCTAAAAGCGACTTCCATTTTTTTCGTAGCTTTTGATGAATTGCTTGAAACATTAAACGTCTTATGAAAGGAGATAAATCAACACTTTGCCCTATTTTTGATAATGATCAAATGTGACCGTACAGAGTACACTGTACTGAACTTGCATACAATGGCGGTTCCTAGTTGCCTCACGTCCAGCTAAGCTTCCTCGCGATATTGCTTGTCTGCTTTTCAAAATGTTCGAGAATGAAATGTTTATAATTTTGCTTAAAAAGCATAATATTTAGCGGATACACTTTAAAAATTGTGTCACCCACCCAAACTAGATTTAAAAATTTTTGCTCTCACTTTTCTTTTAGATCTAAAAAACGAAAAGTTGGTTGGTGGTACAGAATTTGAAAATAGAAGATAGCAATAAATTATCCCGAAGCTTTTTCTCTAACTCTTTTTGAGAGAATATACATCAGAACCAGCAAGAGAGAAGTGTGGCGGCTTTTATAGTGTGAATAAAAACAAAGAATTGTGCGAACGCAGAAAAATGCGCGCTCGCACCAATTGGTTGGAAGCGGTCAAGGCAAACGAGCGACTGATGAGACAGTTTGAAGCTATAGGTCCGGTTTTGTTTGCATAGATCCGGTTTTGATGCTTTTACGTATGTGACTTCAATAGTAAAAAAATGGAAGGCCGTGCGTCCGTGAGCGAAGATTGAGAATTATCTTTCATTGTATTCCTGCGCAAATGATGGGTTTCGCAAAAGATATTGTCCGATTGCTGAGTAGGAGGTTTCAGGTGGACTCCTCTTGGATTGGCTGGAGCGAGAAGAATATCGGCGGTCAAGTGGAGTGTGTCTTTGCAGCATCGATCTAAAAACATGTTGTTTAATCCTTTGCTGCAGTCTTTGGGAAGTACGACCCATGTATCAACTGTCACAGTGACACAGAAATTGGTCGATAACGCTGCTATGAGGGGAAACAGGTAGTACATCTTTGTTGGTTGATAACAGTAGTTGTCTGGTGGTGTAGATGATATGAGGTTCGACAGCAAAGAAACTGCGTTTAACAGCAGTATTGATCTGAGTTTTGAACCTCGTCGAAACATTTCCCAGCCTTGGTAAATGCAGGTATGCTGGGCGTTGTACCCTAACCAACTACTTCAGTCAAAGTATCCTCACTTACCAAAAAAATACTTAAGTGAGAGTAGAAAAAATAATAGGTATTTTGACTTAAGTAAAAAGTACTCAAGAATCCAACTACTTTAGTTGTAAAAGTAAAAAGCAGTTTTATTTTTTAGCAATTTTGTTCTAAAGCTTATCTCTCCCAGTCAGTAGTTATCAATTAGAAGTGGTCGCACCACATAAGTCATGAGTACAGATTCTAAATAAGCAAACTTCTCTGCCAATTTGTAGCTTAATTTACATTGCCGACCATGTTTAAGGCTTACGTATGTGGAGCAGGTAATGCCATCCCTATAAAAGGGAGTCGGTCACAGGAGACACTAAGTTAGGGGTGACCCCACTTTTAAAAATTTCTTGAAAGAGATTTCCTTGATTCAGGTAAGTGACTCTTTCTTTTGAAGACCACTTAGAAAAACTAGGTTGAAGATCTTTTTTGGAGAAACTTTTATATTCTGGGTTGGCGCTTTTGGAATCCATGATCCGACGAAGAGCAAAAATTGATTTTTTATAATGCAAGAGGCTAGCGATTCCCTTAGAAAACTGCAGAGAGTGACGCTGTTTCGACCTATCAGGCCTCTTCAGTGCAGTTGAACTTGGTGACCGACAAGAAGCTAGAGGCTTTTAATAAAGCATGGCTTAGACCGTCACTCTTGTGGGACCTATACTAGGTCCACTGCAGTGGGTGGTCTGTCATTTTTTTTTTCTTTTTGAGAGTGCTAGATGCCAAATAACAAGTTGAGGTCCGCCGATCTGGATCTAAATTTTACAGCGCACATGTTGGCCTAATTCTTAATCTCTACTTTTTTTGGTAGATCTATTTAATGATATTTTTTGATTACTGTCTTATGCGTTTGATAAAACTTTTGTTAATGAATAAAAGTCGTTAGAACGTGGAGCGACTCGATGAGGCCAATGCTTCTTTACTTCTCAATACAAAAGTTTAGATCTTCATGGCACTTACAATTTATCATACAGAAAATAGAGCCAGATGACGTAGTCAGCCAAGCTTTTGTAAGGGAGAATAAGTCAAATTTTTATATCTTGGATCACACTTTTGGTGATGACCTTTACTTTATCATTTTTAGAGACTCTACAAAGTTTCGGCAAGAATCAGTGGTATCAGGCAAATTTTATAGATATTGCTGAGGTTAAGCTGCATGAAAATTCTTTGTGGAAGGCATTAAAAAAGTTCAGTCAAAAGCAAAACTTTATAAATATGTTAGTAGGACAATTGCCTTTTTTGCTTCTTTCCTGACAAGAATGGCAGCTGATTTTGCGAACAAACTTACGCATGTTTGGGAAGATACAGTAGAACAAACCGCAAAAAAATTAACGCCGGAGAAGATTTGAGTTTACTTTTGGCGCTAAAGACTTTTTAAAATCAATGAAATGACAACACAACCCGCTGATAACAACTCATCGCGCCTTACCTAGTGAGCATTTAATAGTGCAGTGCTGCCAAAGAGATTTTCGCAAAAACTTCAAATAAAGATTTACACAACAGATCGAGAAAGAACGATTAGTTTAAAATACTTGAAACACATGCTGTAGACAACTAGTACATGAATTATTTTTTTGCAAGTTGAAAAGAAAAGGGCCGATTTGTGACTCATCATATGTACTTATTAATGTACTCATCAAATGCACGTCAAATCACATGGGCACATCTACTCATCAAAACAAAAAAAATGTTAAAAAAAGACTTTTCGCCATTTTAGGAGAAAACAATGTCGCGTTCTTCTTCTTTCGTTTGAGGTGTTGTTGTCTAATCATCTGCAGGAGATCAAATATCGGGGCATACATTGAGCAGCCAATCGATGGTGTTATCCTCCAGTATCAACAGCCCGTCTTTTCTGGCTAGACTGTAAATGGGGCATTGATGTAGTAAATGTTCAGGAGTTTGTTGTTCTGCACCACAATCACATACTGCAGTTGGTGTCAGTCCCCAACTGTGCATGAGAGATCCAAATCGTCCAATGCCAGTGCAAAGACGATTTGGCCGAACCCAGGCTCACCGGCTGAGTTCATGTCCTGGCGGTAATGGTCAAACATCGGTAACGAAAGAATGAAAACGTTTGAGGGGGAAGATGAGCACCTTCACGTGGTCCCTCCTGTAAGTAGCTAAAACATTGAAGCAGCAATTCAAGCTGAATTAATAAAGAAGCAAAACGAAGCTTATTAAGTCAGAGGAAATGATCCTGCTCTCTTCATACGAAAGCATAAACGGCCCTTTTTAGGGCCTGAGGCCACCCCAGCTGGGAAAATGGCCAAAAAGAAGAGTACTCGGCAAGGATTGCCTTTACGAATACTCCAGCTAAACGTGGAGGGGTTCACAGCCAGTAAACTTGACATTGCTGAGCGACTGGCCACTCAGCACAACGTAGCTATCATCCAATGTCGCGTTGTCATGCAGCGATACGTCTACTCGTGCGATGTCGCGTTGTCATGCGGCGAATAAAAGCACAGAACCTCAGGAGCAGCTCCCAGCAATTTTTCAGCTCAGCCTCTCAGTTTCTACTTTTTTACCGTTGTTTACTCGGAAAGCAGGGAAGGCTTGTTTTACCAAGCGGAGAGCCGAGTTATTTGCAGTATTTAGCTCACACACTGCTTGGTTAAATGTGTCGTAAACATAGTGGTTCATTTACTTGTCTTCTTTTCTTGGGAGTATCCTTTTATTGTCGTCTCCATTTTTGTAATCATTGTGTTGTGATTTTGATTAGTAGAATAAGACCGAACTACAGTAGTTCCCTAATATGAGTTGAGAGAATAGCACATAACGCTAGTGTATTAATACATTTGCTTCGAATCATGGGAGCTGGTGTTAGCCTATTTAGATATCAATTTTAATTTAATGGTATCAGCTGGTGTTGGCCTATTTAGATATCAATTATAATTGAGTGATATTAGGTATATTATTGAATTATAATTGATATCTAAATAGGCTAACACCAGCTCCTATAATTCGAATAATATAGTAATAAAGACACTGGCTTGGCTGGAATTAGGAGCATATAAGCATTCAATTTGCAGTAGTGAGCGTGCAATATATAAGCTAAAAATTAACAACATAATTTGACAGAACCGATGGCAGAGTAGTTAAAACCGCATGAAGTAATTCGTAAGATAGTCGGTTGAACACCTGAGTCCACCTGAAGAGATCTAATAGGAACAAAACCGGTCGTTGAAGTGGTATTTTAATCAATTGATTGCAGGTTAGCTTTTAAGATGCCTTGATATCATTAAATTATAATTAATACGTTTGCTCTTAAGCTTCAGCCTAAAAGAACGAGTGAACAATGATTTTTAATATAAACAGGCCAAATCTCTAAACAATAATCAAAGTTAAAGAAGCTTGTCAATCAAGATCCAAACCAGACCAAGCACCAGTAAAACTTTGCCTCTTTAATCAATAACAACAAACTATTTTGCTAACGGAAAAAAATCAGTATCAACAAAAAATGCTTTCAAAGGAACAAGTCAAAACAGCTGAAAGGGGACACTTTTGCAGTTTATTAACAACGCAGAACGAGGCATCACTTACTGTTTATATTGTAAAACTGCAACTAACAACATATTGCGGTTGTTTATGAAGGTTTTAGCAATTGGAAAAAGTGTTATCTGTCCCTCATTAAGCCTAATTTAATAGTCGAGTCATACTAATCACCATAAAAATGATATTCACCTTCTTCCTTTTGATGCCCAGCACGAAAGAGTGTTGAGAGAAAACCGTCAAGTTTGCTTATTTAGGCCTACGCATTTACCTGAATACCTGTGTCACGTCCGGGACACCCGTGTCTGCCTCACGCTGCGCCGAACAAGAGATGGACCAGATGTCGATGTTGAAACGCAGTTTGTTGATCAACAAAAATTCAAGGCGAAATCAAACAAGTCGGATATGACATAAATACCACAAACTTAGAGCGAACTGGTTTCTCTAACAAAAGTAACAGATATAATACAATTGTTACTTGCGTAAACGACCGATATACAAAATTACCAACTTTTTTTCAATAGAACATTCAACAATTTTATTAATTTAGTTACAAATTTTTGCAGCTGAAAAATGATACAATGTAAGATGCTAGTTGATTTGATGATAAATATTGCGTTACACCAGCGAACTTTAGTTGCTGCTGCTACAGTGAACAAATCAAATGATGAAAGGACTGGGATAGAATTTTCATATTGAAATTAATCATTTAAAACAGGATTTCCCAAACTTTTAATGCAAGGAGCCCTTGAAGAGGTCGAACATAAGTCGCGGAGCCCACAAAAAATTTATACATAATTTTTTAAAATAACATCAACACCTATCAATTGTTTTATAATGACTAGGATGCATCTGCTGTTATGTACTTAAAAATGTTTCAAATTTGGGTTCAATATAGGAAGAAAATTTTACGTAAATATACATAAAGAATAGAAAAATTGTAAAAAACGCAAACATATAAAAAATGTTAATAAAAAAATGGCTTACAAAGCCTCTAGGCTTTTCTCGCGGAGCCCTGGGGCTCCGTACGGAGCACTTTAGGAACCTATGATTTAGAGCAGTGTTTCTCAAATTTTTTTCAATTAGTGCCCCCTGAACAGCCTACCAACTTTCGAAAGCCCTCTTGACCAAAAGTAAACAAATATTTATTTGATAGTAATGCAAGAGGGTAGCGATGCCCTTAGCAAAACTGCAGACAGTGACACTGTTTCGACCTATCAGGCCTCTTCAGTGCAGTTGGTGACCCACAAGAAGCTAGAGGCTTTCAATAAAGCATAGCTTAGACCGCCACTCTTGCGGGATCTATACTAGATCCACTTGGTGGAAGGTCTGTCAGTACTCTGCGAAGCCGTATCACTCGTGAATGAGTGGCGGTTATCGCAGGTGCACTAGGTCTAGCAACTACTAGAACTATAGTGCTGTCACAGCCTAGTGGTCACAAGGTCTTACATGTATACTAATGCAAGAGGGTAGCGATGCCCTTAGCAAAACTGCAGGCAGTGACACTGTTTCGACCTATCTGGCCTCTTCAGTGCAGTTGGTGACCGACAAGAAGCTAGAGGCTTTCAATAAAGCATAGCATTATTCGACATTCAAGATATTTATTCGACAAGATATTTATTTGACATTCATATAAACAACGTAATATCAAACTTAGTAGCTTTTAATGGGATGGATGACACTGGTGTTTTGTTATCAATTCGTCAATATCAGGTTCAACTTAGTAAGGAAAAGTCTCAAGTCTTCACGGTTGACTATTTCAAGACAATTTCACTTGCTGTCTAGAAGCGTTATCCCTCCAATAAATGCACGCTCTACCTAGTAAGAGCTGGGAAAGGCAATCAGAAAAAGTTTGACCCGATCCCACACATGAGGATATCTTTCTTTAATTTCGTTTTGCAGCCAAAGCGATTTATACGAAACCTTGAACCTTGGTTTTTGGTTAAGATCACTTTTCAATGTTATGAGTTCCTCTTCCACAATTCCATTTTCAGAAGTAATATCACAAAATGGGTCGATTTTCTAATTAGGGACTTCCAATTGAAATACATCCTGGAATCGCACTTTCATGTATGCCTTTAATTCCTGAAAATGTTTGCTATATGCGTCTATATGTCAACATTGATTATAGCACAGCCACTGCGTGAATCAAGTTGTTGCAAGCTTGCGAACTGAAAAAAATCTCTAGCTAAATTTCGCTGATATAGTGTGAGCTTGTTATTGAGTCCAGACGTGCCGACTTTACCTTGTTGAGGTTTATTTCGTTTCCTTGAAGGGATAAGTTCAGTTTATTAAATTTGGCCAATATGTCCGATAAGCATGCAGAATTATTTCTGATGAACATGACTTCTTGAGCAAGACCAGGATCGCAACTCTGCAAAAATTCCACGACAGTATCAAAAAACAAGTTAAAACGTGCAAGGCAGTTTTCTTTTGAACGCCATCGTACTTCGGTATAAAGTAATAAACTCTCAAAGGCTTCACCATTCTCATTGCACAATTGTGTTTTAATAAGCGTGTGTTTAGTGCGTGGGCTATGATTTTATTAACTGCCTTGATAACTGTCTTTAAAAACTGGTTAAGACGACCACTAATATTTTTTTTGCTGCCGATGAATTACGAAATTACCAAATGCTAAGTACAGCAGGCATTCCTAGTATGTCGAGTGTGATGATATTTCAATCAGATTACTTCATTCTTTCGACAAATTTATTATTCAAACTTAACGTTTCGCTCCCCTTAGTTACCGGGGAGCTTCTTCAGAACACGGTAGATGTTAATAATGTGACATACAAACTGTACAACATAAAAATATAAAGACTACCTGTATTACTAAACACTAAAAATTATTTATCAACAGGACAGGCAATCATGTAATAACATGTTTATGTTATTGTTATTACTATTATTGTTATATGTTTATGTTATTATCATGTTTATGTTATTACATGATTGCCTGTCCTGTTGATAAATAATTTTTAGTGTTTAGTAATACAGGTAGTCTTTATATTTTTATGTTGTACAGTTTGTATGTCACATTATTAACATCTACCGTGTTCTGAAGAAGCTCCCCGGTAACTAAGGAGAGCGAAACGTTAAGTTTGAATAATAAATTTGTCGAAAGAACGAAGTGATCTGATTGAAATATTACCAAATGCTGCGGATGAATTACGAAATGACATATTATCACATTAGAATTTTCGGATTTCGAGAAAGCGTTGAATCCACGATAACGGCCCATCATAAATGGTGCACCGTCAGTTGCACAGGCGATGACAGTGGTCAACGGAAATGCATTGGTTTCAAAATAAGTTTTGACTTCTTGAAATACTGTTTCTCTCCGCGTATCAGTATTTAGAGATAAAGCTATTACCAGCTCTTCACAAAAAGCTCCATTGTGCACAAAACGAACATAGCCAAGCAGTAGCGACTCATTACCAGGCAAAGCTGACTTGCCCAGTTGGAGGCAAAATTCTGCATTCCTAAATGCGTTGCATAACTTATGTTCTACATCTGCTGACATCTCATCAATGCGTCTTTGTACGGTATCATTACTCAAAGGAATTGACGTGATTACTGAGGAACAAGCCTTGTGATGCAAAACAGTGTTCAAAACTTCTTTTACTGCAGGCAAGATCAATTCTTCACCAATAGTATGAAGCTTGCCTTCTTTTGCAATTATCAAAGACAGATTGTAAGATACTAGCAATCCATCAACACTTTGTATGGAAGAGCTTGCAACCATCAAACCAAAAGTTTTTTGTTTTTTAAAATTATCCCAAAAGCACTGAAAAAGTGTTGCACCTTTGTCAGCTTCATCGGGGTGAATTTTTGTTAAATGCTCAGAAAGTCTAGATGGTTTCATAGCTTCATTCGAAAATACTCTATTACATAGCAAACACATTGGCTGCAACTCAGAATGAGGGGCTGGATAAATTCATATTGGAGGTAGCTGACGCTGTATTGCCTACATTTTCGTTTCGCACAACTCATTGTTGCTGTAATAGTTAGGTTTAATTCACTTTTTTAATCTAAAAATGTTTACTATTTTTAAATTAAAGATTTTGTAAGAGCAATTATTTAAACGTGAAAATAGCCTAGCCCAAAATAAATAAGGTTGAGTAAATGCATCAACAAACCACGCCATCTTATTTTAGTTTCTGACTTGTATGAAAACAAACACCAAAAATTAAATGTTCGAATTAAACTATTTAAGCTAAGCTGTAGAACACCAACTTAAAGCGACTTACAGCTTGTTACAAGACACTTTGATTCTTGACCAATAAGAAAAGAACAAATACTGACGTAACAATCGGTGAATTGGAATTTATTCCATGTTGAAAAATCGTAAAAATATTAGCGGGCGGTTGCACCTCTAGTAGCTGTCCAATCACATTAATGATGTAATCGCATTAAATATATTAAATTTAGACATTTCAAGATGTTAAATCATGCGTTACGATACTGACGAACATGCCTAATGCTGCAAAGCGATGTTACTCAATAGGCATCTGCAAGGAAGACACTGAAATCATCTTTTTTAAAATACTGTCATTTTGTTTTTAGAACTGCCTCAATTTATTCTCAGCGGCCCCCAACTGCCCAATTCGTAGCCAGCGCTCCCCAAAAGCGCTGGCGCCCACTTTGAGAACCAGTGATTTAGAGCAACGCAACAGAATTGAATCATTCTGTAGCGAGGGCGGCTAAAAATATCATTTCGGCAGAACAAACCACCGCGCCGCAGTTACAATAATTGATAAAGCACACAAGCGGGTATACCCTAATTAGGTCTTTGACCTTATCAGACAGGTCAGCTACACTAAATTTTACAGCTAAAGAGTCGCAAGCTCAAAACTCGCTCAAATCGAAAAGCAATTTCAACGAAAAACGATTTATGACGCAACACCTCCATTTCCAGATGGCAGAAAGGTAGCAGGGTCAAGCATTTCACTTGTCGTCTGGCCCGATCTGACTAAAGACTTGCAAACTACAAACAGAGCACGAGGAGCTCGAATGTATTGATAAATGGATTTTAGAAACAAATATTCGCATTTTCATGTGCTTTAAAAGCAAATTTATTGCCAACTGTAATACTTCTCGTCAAAAGAGGTTATACAGTTTTCCTCAAAACAATAAGGCTAATACTCTTTCAACTGAGCGTCAATGAAAGACCTTATTTGTACTGTAGAAGTCCAATCAGCCCATCCAGCCATAAAGAGCAAAGTTTTACGCCTATACATGTACTTGTGCGTTTTTTTCAGATTCAAAATAGCGTTAAGCAATAAAAAATTCAGGATCAAGTGATTACTATAATATATAAAAGCAGGGGTGTGCAACATACGTCCCACAGGTTTGACAAAATTATTTAAACCAAGTACTATTTAGACCAAAAATCGGTGACGATTGCCAGGTGAGATGATTAATCATGACACACTAAAAAGTAATAAATACTATACTTCGCTACTATTATTTTCTGCCAAATGTTACGATTTGTTAATTGTGCATAGTAGACAATTAACAGTGCCTCGTAATTTTTGAATGTGTATTGGAATTTCAAGAGAAAATCGTTACTATTTTTTCGCCTTCGGAGCTAAATAGATGAAAGATGACCCTTTTTGTAGTTTGCTGCTTGTTAGAGCACTTTTTCAACGTAACGGCAAAAGAATTTCTTATTTGTATAGTAATACAAGAGGCTAGCGATGCACATAGCAAAACTGCAGACAGTGACACTGTTTCGACCTATCAGGTCTCTTCAGTGCAGTTGGTGACCGACTGACAGACCTTCCACCAAGTGGATCTAGTATAGATCCCGCAAGTGTGGCGATCTAAGCTATGCTTTAATAAAAGCCTCTAGCTTCTTGTCGGTCACCAACTGCACTGAAGAGACCTGATAGGTCGAAACAGTGTCACTGTCTGCAATTTCTTATTTCTTCGGCGCATGATTACAACTGACGTACAGTTTGGAAGTCTTTTGACATGGCTTACGTAACTGCTCCCACATCCGCACTTGATTCATGCGTAATTATGTCAGATTGAATCAAATCAAATAGACTAGGGTGGCACAAAATTTTAGCGACCTGAAGTCATTAATAATTTGTAGACTGGTAAACTACATTAAAAAGGATGACAATCTCTGGTTTGTACCAATTGTTGACGAGAGAGTAACCGGTTGATATAGCCAAAAATTGGAAAATGGCCACTTTTAAAAATTTAATTTTCCAGATGAGGTCTCACCATTGTTTTGAAATAAAAATAGGAAACAAGCTCTTTTTTAAAGTAAATCTTAAAAAGCAACAATGTAGGCAAGCGGCTTGTGGAAAAAAATTTGGTTCTTGCAACCCTTTTACTATTTTCAGTCGTGCAACCCTGCATTAGGAATATTTCAAGCACCTGATCAAACGTCGTCAAAATGCGATTTCGAAAAAAATGGCTGACCACTTTTGTTGTTTTTGCATTGAATTGAATAGAAGCGATATTGCTTTTTGCAAATTAAATAAAGAAACTAGACAGTTGTTAAATGAAGGTTAAATGTGTTGTTTTACTGATGTTATGGAATGAATCTGAAGTCAAAGTAAGCTAAGAAGTGTTACGGTTTATTTGTTAGTGCTACTAGTCAACCTAGTTTTATGGGCTATACATGCAGGCTTATTTGTAGTTAGGTTCTAATAGGGTTTCGTAGTCAGATAATCAGCGTATTTGGGAATACTGAGTTCAAATTAATTGTAACGTACAACTTATACAGCATGTTAAGTTAACATAAGCAAATTAAAAGTTGTAAACCTAAATTACACTGTAGCCTAGATCAGTGGTTCCCAACGTGTGGGTCGCGTTGCTTGTTTTTGTAAAATAAAGCAGAAAGTCATTGGTTTGTTTCTGCATCGCTTTTTATGTTTATATTTTGTAATATCCACTGCTGCGCAGTGGCATAGCCGGGGAATAGGTGAAGACACAAAGAACTATGGGCTTTCCATGTTTCTGCAGTCTGATCCAAGCATTAACACACAGTAAAATACCAAAAAATTTCACAAGACATAGTTATTTTTGATTTCCTTTTAACTGTAAATGTCATTAACTTTTACGTTATCACCACAAAAATGAATCGGGATACTAAATTGATCTGTATAATATAACGTAGAAAAAAAGGTAATTTGATTTTTGTGTGCCACAAGCATGTAACTACTTAACTCATCATTCCACTTATTGTTTTAATGCTGTTATTAATTAACTCATTACACACCATTTAGTTTCGAGCAAATAAAACGCATTGAAGCAATGATAATTGGAGAAATGATTCTTATTATCATCATATGCTTGTCTACACAAAATCAATCAATATATGTGGAACTCTAAACTATTACATGCACTTCAGCACAAAGTTTTTTTAATTTAAATAATACTGTGGATTGGAATATCATAATTTTGATCAAACTTTTCCTTCAATGATTAAAGTTTCCTGAAGAGTTTGACAGAGAACCAAGTTTTGTTCTGCTACACCATGGGGCCTACAACCTTTTCATATGGGAAGCTGTAATGCCAACTTTATTTTACTCACGGCCGTCAGTAAAGAAAATTGAGTATTCTTCTGTACATTTAAAGATGAAAACCTTTTTCGGAGATATATTTTTTGATTGCAACACTTTCTGTTTTTGATAAAGATTTTTGTATAAACTGACGTTAATTTTGCTTTTGAAAAAGTGAAGACATTTTGTGTTTTTGATTATTTTTTGAAAACAAAACTTACTCATCTTGACCAAAATTTATGTTCAAATTGAGAATATTTCTGTTCATGTAAAGATGGAGGTCATTTTTATTCTATATTTTTGAGATTAAATCTAAGATAAATATTAATATATGTGTGCAGTGCCACACAACCCATCACTCACGGCTTTGTGCATTTGTAGTGCTACGCTCTGATTATTGCGTAAAGTGGGAAGCATCATTGCGTAAAAACTCGACAGCATTTTTTTTGTCATAAAAAGCTTTCACAATATGCCTTTTAGCTCGCTTATCTAAAACATATTCTTGGGTCACGAGATTTTACAAAATTGAGTTTTCAGAAAAAAAAATTCCACTCTTAAACAAACCTCTGTCTTGGCATAGCTTTATTAAATATTGCTCAAGTGTATTGTTAAAGCAATACTAATATTACAATCTCTGATACCACGTCAATCATATTCATAAAAGAACTATCGCACAAAGTAGTAATAGTAGTACATTACACAACGTAACACAATTTTTGTTTGGCTACTTTTTATGTATTTTTGAGCGCTTAGTTTAAAAATCCGGTTAGTTTTTTTTGTATCATCGTTACTTTTTGAGATATTCATACTTTTTATTTCATCCGACCTAGCTGTAGCTAGCAGATTGTGTTCTACCTTGCAGTAGATCAGGTTTCCCAAACTTTTTCAACTCGCGTACCATTAAAAGGTTTCGTATTATGTTTGCGTACCACCAACATTTGGATAATTGAATAGCTCAAAATATACAGTAACAATGTTTTATTAAACTAGCATCAGCCCAGAGTTGAAAAAAACTAAAAAATGACTGAAAACACAACAATAAATTTAATGAAAAGGATGTAGTTGTTTTTTTCTCCACTAATTGGTCAATTCGAGGAATAACTTTGCTTACATCGCGTCTAAAATCATGCCCAGGCGCAGCAAGGCGGTTCCAGATTTTCGATTTTATGCTCATTGAAAGCGGAAAACCCCTGCTTGCGCTCGCACGTTGACGGAAAAATCAATAATTGTGGAACAGCGTGAGTGGCTAGGTTTGGGTACGATGACTCCATGCTCAACCAGAAATTTATAGAACAGCCGCATTCCTCATGCTTAATCTTTGCTGCCTCATCAGAGTAAATGTCTATTAGCTCTTTTTGTTCTCCAGTCCCAACACGCAGATCGGTAGGATCAACGAAGAACAGGTTAATGAATTAAGTGCATGATGTAACGCTAGGAAAGTTATGCATCAACTACTTTTTTAGTTGCGAAAGATAGCAGACAATTTCTTCAGAAAATTCATCATTAGGTTTGTCCTCAACCGAGGTGAGGAGTTTAAACATTGCGTACTTTTTATTCTTCACGTTCTCCATTCAGAGGGTCAGTTTACGTAGGAACGCTTCCAGCTTTGAAATATACTCAGATAAAGTTCCGTTGGGACCTTGGAATTGTTATATATCCTGTACTTTGCCTTATCTCATAGATACACACTAAGCTCTTGCTATGTACATACTTTTAATGATCACAAAGAATAAGAAAACTACGGTTGCTATACATTGCAGTGTTCCATAAATAAATATACAACTAAGATATATCACATCCCCCCCATAGATACAAGACAACACAAATTAGCCCCAACAAACGCTAGATATGTACAGTGGAGTGCACTCACTCCATTACAAAGTCATTAAAACGGCTGGGGCGTCGAGACATTCTTCTCGACCGTCGAGGAGAGGCATCTGCCTGTTCATCATGGCCCTGATCAAACGCCTGCCGCGTACGACGAGGTCCGTCTTCTTCATTACCAGGACCAGTGCCAGAGAAAGAACGATTGTGGTGCTCAGTACCACGTGAGGTCAGTCGTTTGCGAAGGTGGATTCTGTTTCGGCGAATGATTAGCCCTGATTCGAGTTTGATCAGATAACATCGTTGTGCTTGATAGCATTCCATCACTTGGCCATATCTATCCCACCGTTTTGTGTTAATGTTCTGCACACAAACAGGGTCACCAACCTTGAGTTGTGTTAATGGTTTAGCACCTCGGTTGTAGTACTTTTCCAACTTTTCCTTTCTTCTGGCTGCTTCCCTGTCAATTCGTAGTTTGTCGTCGTGCCAGTTGCGGGATAGTGAGCTCTTATGACATGGAATAGCATCTTGAACAGGGTGGCCATATAGCATTATGGCAGGGGATAGTCCAGTGGACTTGTGTGGCGCATTCTTCCATCGGAGAATTCCTTTCACCCACTCCTCATTAGTGCGCAACGGTTGCCCTCTGCCACGCCAACATTTGCGTAGCAATCCTTTGGCCCACTTCACGGCAGACTCTGCAATAGAATTACCCTGGGAATAGTGAGGCGAAGACGGGCACCACTCGACACCCCAACGTGCAAGAAAATTGTTTACTTCCGTCGAGCCAAATGGAGGACCACCATCACTCCATAGTACGTCACAAACAGCTGTGTTTATAAACCATTCACGTAAACAACTGATCAACGAGGTGGCGTTAGGATTTGGAACGGGGCCCTTGACATCAAAATACCCCGAATACCAGTCTACAATAACCAGGAATTTTTCACCGTTAAGATCAAACCAATCAGCTGATATGATTTGAAAGGCGTGTGTCGCAACTGGTAGATGCTGCATTGGCTCTTTCACATTGCTAGGCCGATCAAATTCACACTTCGAACAGCTTTTACATGTATTGGTGATGTCATTGTCAATTCCCGGCCAATAAACTATCAAACGGGCTCTCGCTTTTGTCCCTTCAATGCCCCTATGTGAGGCGTGCAAGTCAGCTAGTACCTGTTTACGCAGGTTAGCAGGAATAACTAAGCGAGTACCTTTGAGGACAAAGTCATCATCGCTGATTAATAAGTCGTCACGAACATTCCAATACGGGTGAATTAATTCGGGTAACTCATGTTTATGCTCAGGGAAACCTTGCCGAACCTGGGTTTTTAGTAATTGGTATTCTAAGTCATTTTCGGTTGCGTTTCGGATACGTTCGAGTCGAAAGGAGCAATCGGCCTTTTGAGCCAGTGACAAGCGGCACATGCGAAGGAAAAGGGTTTGCATTTCACCGTGCGTTTCGTCGCTTTCATCTGGGCTATCAACCGGGTGGCGTGAAAAGGAGTCCGCTGCTTTATTATGCGACCCAGGGATATATTCCACGGTAAAATTGTAGTCCATTAACTTAAGGAGGCTTCTCAGAATTCTAGAATTACTTACATCGCTAAGTTTTCGTTTGTTGCAAATGTTAACCAAAGGACGGTGATCGGTAAACAGTTTAAACGTTGTGCCTGCCAGAAAGGTGTGGCATTTTCTTGTGGCGTATGCTATTGCTTGTAGTTCTAGCTCAATGGGAGCGTATCTGGTTTCAGCAGACGTCAATGTTCGTGACCCTGTTTGGACGGTTTTCCAACTGTGGTCAGGTTGCTGTTGCTTCAGATGAAATCCCAGACCGTTCTTTAAACTTGCGTCTGTAAAGAGCTGCATGAGGGCTCCTGGTCTAAAATAAGCAATTACTTTGTCGCTTGTCAAAATGTCTTTGGCCTTTTGAAAAGCCAGTGTCTGTTCTTTGGTCATATTAAAGGGGTCAGCAGTCTTTTTCAAGAGCGGCCGTAAAGGCTGTAAGGCAGTTGCCAAATCTCTGTTAAAGGGGGCTAATTGATTGGCCATTCCTTGAAATGACTGCAGGTCGGTCAAAGTCTCGGGCTTTTTGAAATCTTTAATAGCGTTTAATACTTTGTCTTGAATTTTGTAGCCACGATCGCTGAGAACAATTCCAGCAAAAGTTATTTTTGATTTGGCAAAAACAAATTTATCACGTTGTAATCGAATGCCACGTTCACGGCATCGAGTTAAAAATTTCCTAACTAAGTTAGCGTGGGTGGTCAAGTCATTAGCTGAGTACACAATGTTATCGTCAACAACTTTAGAAATGTTTGGTAATCCTTGTAGTTCTTCAGACATGCGGCGATTGTAATGCTCACTAATAGAATTGATGCCAAACGGTGCGCGTTCATAGCGAAAACGACCAAAAGGAGTCAAAAATGTAGTCAAATTTTTACTTTCTTGTGCAAGTTCAATTTGATGATAGCCTTTCCAAGCATCAAAAGTGGAAAATAAGCTTGCATGATCCGCTTGGATATTTTGAACTACTTCAAGCACACTTAAGCTTTGGTAGCACTCACGCACACAGTATTTGTTTAAATGTCGAAAGTCCACGCATAACCTAATCTTACCATTGTATTGTCCATTACGGTCACGTTTGGGTTCAACGACTATGGGGTTCACCCATTCAGTTGCTTCGGTGCAACGTTCCCTCTAAGCTGCGCGGCTGCGCGGCCGCGCAGCTGGTCGAGAACCCCCGCGCAGTACTTTCGTTCTGCCGCGCACTGCACAAGTATTGACAAGACAAGCTAAATACGTGCTTTCAATCGGAAGCAAGCCCCACATTTGAGATTTGACAATATTGTTTTATAAAATCAAGGCGCAATCAGTTAATTGTGCAGTGATACCATGAAATTCTACTGTGCCAGTAATCAATTGAGCAATTAACTAAAAATGATGTCATAATCATTTGTCAATGTCAATAGAACGCATTGCTATTGAAGAACTCGTGAAAAAAAACGGCATGTTGTTGACAAAATGCAAATGTTTCGTAGAAGTACTGTTCTGACAAGGGTTAAACTAATAAGCGCAAGGCATGTGATAGTTGGTTGTGTGTTTTAATGAAAAGTACTTAGAACACATGACGTTAAAGGAGAGAATGAAAAATAGGTAGGTAAGAGGTTGATGAAACCGTGACCTCGGCAGGCAGAGTTACGCTCCTTGCCAGTTATCACTAGGCCACGGAAGCAATTAAGATTCTAATCTGATTTCATGTACTTATGCCGTAGGCTACCGTGTGTCCACTTTAGGCAAGGAATTAAAATTGCTGGCTAAATCGCTAAGATACCGTTCCTAGCCTACAACGTGAGCAGACTGTTGCCTACGGCATAAGTACATGAAATTAGATTAGAATCTCAATTGCTTCCGTGGCCTAGTGATAACTGGCAAGGTGCGTAACTCTGTTTGACGCCTGCCTGGTTCAGGAGTTCAAAACCTGCTTCCGTCTGGTGATGACACTAATATGTATTAAATTCAGCAAAAATTTTGCACATTAATTGCTTTTAAATAATTTGTATTTTATAACTCTACCTGAAGATCTCTACCAGAGTAAAACAGGCTGTTGGGGGTTAAATTTGTCATTAACATTTGGCAACACAACAGGTGCTGTTACATAAACTTATCAAGTAGCAGCAGACATCAGTATATTTGTTAGTCTTGTGATCAGCAGGCATTCATTTTACAAACTAAACGTCGTTTTTTTTCAGTGTACTGTATTAGTTAACTTTAATTTTATCTAGCAATATTGACCATGTCCAAAAGGAATTTTGAAGGACTGACTGCTAAAGGAACACAAAATAAAAAAAACGAGAGACTCATTCAATCCTGAATGGCTGAAAGTAAAAGCAACTACAGATACACCAGATTTAAAAAATGTACACGTTGAACTAAGTTCGATTCACGAATATTCTTATGAGAACGGACTCAAATGTAAAATTTGTGCTGCTTGTTCAAGCTTCAAAACTAATACAGGTAATGAATATGCAACTGGAAAGCGATGGGAAGCATGGAAATTAGATTACTGTAAGCGACATTTATTATCGCGCATCCATGCAGAAAATGTTCAGATTTTGTACAACCAAAAGCACGGAATCAGTGTGAAAAGACTTCTGACGGAAAAACTTGCTGACCGGGAAGCACGCGTAGACCGTGCCAAACGCCAGCAAACAGATGAGGAGCAAATTTGCATCCTGATGGACAATGTTCTCCTTGCTATAAATATAAATACTTCGATGCTTTCTGTACAAACTATACACGACCATATCGGAAAATTTGTTTCGCTACCAGACAGCTGGCGAAGTAAGAACTACACATTCGAGTTTGTTGCGGCAATTAATGAGTTGTTGCAGACGAAATATTTACAGAATTACGTGCATCCTTATTCCATACACTCATTGTTGATGAAAGCACTGATATTGCAGTACATAAAGTGTTAGTATTGTATTTCAAATATCGTTCTCCCAATTCCCTGGTTTATAAAACAGTGTTCGGTGGAATCATCGAACTGACAGCATGCCATGCTCAGGCTCTTGAACAGGCTGTAAAAGTATTTTACAATGAACATGAAATCGACCTCAACCGTTTAGTCATGTTAACATCTGATGGTGCATCAGTTATGCTGGGTCGGTGGAATGGATTAGTGGCCTTATTAAAACGTAGTGTTCCCCACCTTTCAGAACAGCACTGCGTCGCACATAGAGAAGAATTGGCACTATCTGCTTCATGGAAAGATAACAGTTTATTGAAAAAACTTGATGTTCTTTTGCGTACTGTTTATACTTTGTTTAGTCGATCTTCTGATAAAACAGCTGCACTTGCTGAATTGGCCAGTGTAAATGAAGTGGATGTTTTGTCTTTTCGACCAATTCAAGAAGTTCGTTGGCTATCACGACATTTTGCTGTCAGCGCTTTTGTAAGAAATATAGATGCATTGGTTTTGTTTTGTGAAGAACAAATTAACGAACGTAGTGATCCCATCTGTACCTATGTTTTGCGATGTATACAAGATCCACAATATTTACTGGGTTTGTATACACTGAACGATGTTTTACACGAATTAGCAAATTTATTGAAAGTGCTACAGAGAAGTGCTTTATCACCAATCGAAGCTCACCAGTTGTGCGTTTCTAAAGTTCGCAAATTAGAAGCACAGTACCTTGGCTACAACACTTTTTGGAATGACAAAGCCAAACAAATTTTAACTGAAAATGAAGACATTGACGCAAGACAAATTACGCGGTTTATTAGATCAGTGTGTGATCATTTGCATGCTAGATTTCCATCTGATGAACTAGAATGTTGGTCTGCTTTTGATCCTACTGCTTTGAAAAATTGCACATTTGACTTTGGTGTTGCAGAAGTTAAGAAACTGTGTGTGAAATATAAAGATCTAATTAACGCAACAAATGACAATTTGATCATACAGCAGTACAACGATTTCAAATTCCTGATGAGTGAAAAATTAATATCAGGCACTATTACATCATTGCCAGAAATAGCTGACATCACTATAAATGATGATCAGTTTAACTTGCTTTCAATATTAGTTGACATTTGTTGTACTTTTCAAGCTTCCAGCGCAGATTGCAAACGAGGCTTTAGCCTTATGAACAACATTGAAGTGAGGTCGCGCAATAGGCTAAGCAATACTCACTTGGATCATCTTATGCGAATAAAATCGTGTTTAAATGCAGGTAGAACTGTTGACTTACACAAAGCGTATACTATGTGGAAAGAGCAAAAAGTCAGGCGTGAAAAGATTTAAAATCATTACCATTGAGGTATAATGCAGAGTGAGTGCGAGCGAGCACATATGTGCTTCTCCATTGCTGTAAGTTGGAGTTATTACGGATGGCGGTGTTGATGTGGTCAAATGTTGTTGTTTAAATGGTGCCAATATTGCTCTTGGCTGGATTAATGAGTCTACACTTGTGCTTCTCCATTGCTGTAATTTGAGTGTCTAAATAAATTCTGTGTTCGTTTAAAATGTTGTGTTCTTTTCTATTTTTTCGAATTTTCCGCTCAGAACTTTTTTTTGTAGCTCACACGGCCTTCCATGCCGCGCACACTAAGCAAGCTCTTAGAGGGAACGTTGCTTCGGTGACACCGGTGATAATACCTTCACGTAGAAGTTCGTCTAATTCATTTCTCAAAGCTTGTTGATAAGCAATTGGTATTGGTCGGGCTTTGGAGACGCAACACGGAACAGCATTCTCCTTCAACACAATATTAAACTGCTCACCTTTCATCGGTGGTTGCGATTCAAAAACGTCATGAAATTCTTCAAGAAGGTGTTGCCGCAGGAGCTCAGCATCATTAGTTATAGAAGAACAACAATGCAATTCAGTATTCAAAAATACATGATCAGGATCAAAGGGAAGGAGAATCGACGAATCAGACAAACTTGCTCTATTCAAAGAAATGTGGGCCTGTTCTGACGGGCTCACAGAAGATTCAGTTAAATGAATTACAACGATTTTTAGTTGCTGCAACACGTCCACAGACAACAAAGGGGCTTTGATATTTTTAAACACCACTAATTTTGAATCGGCTTGTTTGCACCCATAAGAGAACCTGGCATCAATGTAGCCATCTGGGAGCAATTGTTCCCCGGTTGCTGTAACCGTGTTGCACATCTCAGTGGTAGGTGTTTGTAAACAACTGGGTGTCAGCCCTAATTCATGTAAATTTTGAGGGCCAATCACGCACCAATCAGAGCCTGTGTCAACGATAAAACGCATTACTTTACAAGTACACTTATTAATTGATACATGCACTAGCACGGTTTCAGTTTTGGTACCAATCTGTGATACAACAGCACCAGATTCCAGGGTAGGTTCAACCGTATCTGATGTTATTAAGTTAGTGGTAGGTTTGGATTGCCTTAGCTTTTTAAAGCATACGCGTTCGAAATGGCCGATACCATGACAAAAATTACAATGTTTGCCCTCTGCAGGGCATCTGTTATCAGGAGAATGATTGTAACCACATCGTCTACAAATGCGTACAGTAGGCCTAGTAGGTTTAAGGTAGGTAGGTGGACTCGGAGCACTCTGAGTTTTGGAATCCAGAGTCTGTGACTTCGTGCGCCTAACATACTGTACAGTTGGACCCGTGGTCTCAGTAAAAATGTCAGCAGTTTTTTGTAGTGATTCATAGGTCTCCATAATTCGTATAGCAGAGGCCAAAGTTAGATCAGTTTCTTCTATTAACTTTCTCTGAGCCGAGATATCAGTTGATCCAAAAACAATTTTCATAAGAAGGAGTTGGTCTACCACTCGAATCTTGTCTGCATCACAAAAATCTTTGTCAAATTGACAAAGAGAAGCCAATTTTCCAATTTCGGCATAGAATTGTTTAAAAGTTTGATCAGGCAATTGTCTGTATGCATCAAAAGCATGTCTATGGAGCCACACATTTGTCTGCAGCTTGAGCTAAGGTTGCAGTTGCTTCCAACAGAGCATCTAAGTTTTTTCTTTGGTCGGCTGGCAACTGCGACCGAACGGCTTGAATTTTTGAAAATGTTGTGGTAGTCACACATGCTTCGAGTGCTGCCAGTTGAGACTCCCATGGTATTGCTGCTGCTTTAATGCCTGCTTCTCGGACAAAATTATTAAACTGCCGTCTCCGTGATAAGAAAGCTTCACCTGAGTGCACAGTTAAATCTAAATCTTCTTTTACGAATACTTTACGCAATGACCAGTCAATAGAAGGAGCCATGTTTTTGTAGGTTAGACCTAGGCTAATAGATTGACTGATTAACCTGTATCTAGAATGACAGTTTACTACAAGGCTCGCAATCAAGTTTTATAGCCAACAGAGCTTTAGCTTTGTGTGTTCTTGTTGATTTCCGACGACGCCATGTTATATATCCTGTACTTTGCCTTATCTCATAGATACACACTAAGCTCTTGCTATGTACATACTTTTAATGATCACAAAGAATAAGAAAACTACGGTTGCTATACATTGCAGTGTTGTCATAAATAAATATACAACTAAGATATATCATAGGAATGACATATTGAAGTTGTTTAGAACTTCAAAAATGTCGGATAAATAAGCCAATCTTGCAAGTAACTCCTTACTCTCAAGATCTCTCTAAAAATCATGATTCTTTTTCCTGAAAAATTGAAGTAGTTCGTCCCGCAGTTAAAAAAGACGCCTTGTCGAATTACCTCTGGAGAGCCAGCGCAATTCCTTGTAATAGAGAGGACAGATGTTTGGAGGCAAAATCTTCGCAAAGTCGCTAAAACAACCGGGTATTTACGGCAGATGTTTTAAAAAATTTACCAGTTTGATAACTCGCTTCAAACATAATAACATTTTCTCAGGAAGCATCTTCGCACAAAAGGCAAATCTATGTATGAAGCAATGAACAATGGTTGCGTTTGATGAAACTGTTTCCACATAAGTTGTGAACCCAGATTTACGTCTCAGCATGGAGGGAGCCCCGTCGGTTGTACAGCCAATCAATTTTTTCCAGTCTATTTCATTCTGTTTGAAAAAATTAAACAAAACCTCAAAAGCATCCTCTCCTTTTGCTGTGCTGGAAAGTTTCTTGCTCATCAGCAACTCAGTTTCTGCATCATAGTTTTGAGTAGTATAGCGAGTATAGACAAGTAATTGAGTATTGTTTGTTATGTCCTTGACTCGTCCAGTTGCATAGAAAACCCAAACTTCGAGTCTTTCACACTGGAAATTACTTGGTCGGCAATATCGATGGGCATCTCCTCTATTCGATTTTTAACCGTGTTGTTAGAGAGGGACACAGTTTTGAGCTTTGCAGCCCCCTCCACTTCAATTACGTTCTTAGCCAAAATCTTTGCTGCTGGGATTACCAGAGACTCGCTAATGGCAAGTGCTTTCATGCTTTTAGCAACTAGAAGAGCAACTTCATACGATGCTTTGACAACGCCCTTTTTTTTTCTGGTAAATCACGCCACTCTTGTCTAGACGTTGTCTTTTTGCATTTTCTCCAAGTCGCTGGAAGTAACTCTCGTCTTGTCCTTTCTCTTTAACATGATTTGTTACAAGGTGAAGCTTGAGGAGGCTGGGTTTCATAGCTGAATTAGAAAGTGTCTTCATACAAATTACATATTGTGGCAGAGACTCTCCCCCATGTTTATTGGCTATGAACAGATTCTTTGTGTACATTGGACAGCACTTTCGCTTCGGCATTTACAAAAATATTTTATATGCTCAGCTAAATATTAATTAGTTTTAAACATATTATAATGTAGCTTTTATATATTTTCAGCCAAATACTTTATATCACTTGGACTATTTCTAAAAATATAAAAATTAGTTTTAAACAAATGTAAGACGAATAAATAAGCTACAACTTTATTGCAACCAGCAGTTGACCTTACAGCTCAAACCAACTTTATAGTCATTTATTAGACAATTAGCCTTTCTATTGGGGTTTAAAGCCCAAATAAAAACAATTATGACATAATAATTTTAAAGAATTTTCAATTTTAACTCTTTCGCTACCGCGAAGCAGTCCTGAAATTCTTTGCAACAGATGCAAAAACGGCTAATTTGCATAAAAAAACGACTAATTATCTTTACTTTTATCATTCACTGGTTTTAGGACATTGGCTATTATATCGATTATGTCATATCGCTGAAAAGGAAATTTCATTGTGATTTAAAATATGCTGACCTTCAAAAAAATTTTTTGCCCGTAAATATAATTTATGCAAATTAACCCCCTCCTTTTGGGGGAGTAAATTACTTTCAAAATAAGGTACTGTAGCTTTAAAAAATTCTAGAGACTTCATTTTTTGATGTTTCTTTTCGAAAATTTAGACACATCATGCTAAAGAACCATGCTTTCGAGGAAAAATAGCCAAAATGCACCAAGTTACTTAGTTTTCCTACAAGTGTTACTTTTCTGAGACCCAGAGCTTCAGATATTTCAAGATCTTTTTAGGCTACAACAAAAAGATGTGTATTGGAACTGAGTTTTTGTTTGATCAAAATGAAATCAAGATTAAATCAAACTACGTAGTGCAATATATTTTTGGAAAGAAGATTTCATCCCAGTTAGCGTGATGTGCATTCTAAAAACAATGCTTTGTGACTCAAAATGAAACAAAAACATCTTTGCCCCATTCTTTTTTTGATGAGGGAAACCAATGTTGCCCCAAGTTCAAAAGATATTACAGGTATCGCTGTGGATGAATTTTTTTTATAAATGGCCGCTAGATGATGTAAAAGAATTATCCTTTGAGGTAAAATGTCAAAAATTACTGAAGAACAAATTTTTTGTACTATTTTCAATTTTTTTTAAGCCTACAGCCAATTTTTTGGCCTTTTTGGGGGTAATGGAATCTACTGCAACTACCCTTTTCATCAGTTGTTATATAATAACTCTTTGCTTATACCACCTAATATTGCCTATCTTTGAAAAGACTGGTTCTTCCTAATTCAAATGATATGCAGTTTAAAAAGATTATTTTGTTGCTAAGGTGAAACATAAGCTACGCTTTCCCTCCCCCTTTTTGCTGGGAGAAAGCTAATTTTGATTGATTATAGCTGCCTGTCAAAGTAAATAAAAAGTGCTTTGTTTGCATTTTCTCCTTGGTAACGTGATACAACGAGGTAAAAGAGGGGTGCAAATCAATAAAAATGTTTTAAGAGTTTTAAATGGTGTACTTTTTTTACAAGTTGCAATTTTATGAGGTCTAGCACCAAAATTGGGGAAGTTTTTGGCCGGTACCGAAGATAATTTAGGGTTTATCATGTAGGCTAGCCTTTTTACCAATCAAAACTTAGCCTAAAATATGTATTATGATTTATTTTTAAGAAGAAAATTTCTTCAACTTTCAGATAATATAAAACTAATATTTTATTGCTAAAGATGAAACAGGACCATTTTACACCCCTCCCTTTTTGTTGGAGGAACCAGATTATCACCCGGAGTACCCTATCTTGCAAAATCTATAAAAAGTGTTTGATGTACACCAGCTCCATGAAAATTTATTACAGGATGCAAAAATTAGTTATGTTAACGCATAAACATGATTATAAATTTGGAAAGAGAATACTTTTTGTGTGATTTGCATTTTCTGAGATCCAGCTATCAAATTTTGAGTGTTTTGGGCCGGTACTAAAAATAACTATATGTATCATGCTTCATCAATTATTATAGAATAACTCTTAGCCTGAACCACGCAAAAATATATATTTTTTGAAAGGAAATTTCTTCAACTTTCAGATGATATGTAGTTTGAGATGAAAATTTTGTTGCTAAAGATGATACAGGACTATGTTGATTTCCCTACCTTTTTTGCAGGGGGATCGCCAATTTTTTTGCTTTCAATGTTTTTGGAGCCGGCTACCTATCAAAAATTCCACAGACCTCATTTTTTGATCAATCTTTCTGAAAACTTATATACAAACAGCTAAATAACCATGGATATCAGGAAAAATATCCAAAATGTACCAAAGAAATTAGTTTTTTTTACAAATAGCACTTTTGTGAAGCTTAAAAATCCAAATTTTGAATGTTTTTCACCGGTATTGAAAACAGATTAGGCCTACGAAATTTGCCAATTTTATCAGTAATTATAGAGTAACTCTTAACCTGAACCATGCAACAATATAAACTTTTTGAAAGGAAATTTCTTCAACATTTTGGTAATATGTAGTTTGGGATAAAAATTTAGTTGCTAAAGATGATACACGATCATGTTGACCCCACTTTTTTGGCAGAAAATTATCTATTTTTTGGTTGGTGTCGGCTATCTATCAAAAGTTCTACAGACTTCAGTTTTTGATCAATCTTTCTGAAAACTTAGATAAAGACAGCTGAATAACCATGGATATCAGGAAAAATGTCCACAATGTACCAAAGAAATTAGTTTTTCTACAAATTGCAGCACAAAAATCCAAATCTTGAGAGTTTTCGACCGGTATCGAAAACAGATTAGGCCTACGAAATTTGCCAATTTCATCAGTAATTATAGAATAACTCTTAACCTGAACCATGCAACAATATATATTTTTTAAAAGGAAGTTTTTTAAGCTTTTAGATGATATGTAGTTTGAGATAAAAATTTTGTTGCTAAAGATGATACAGGACCATGTTAACCTCCTTTTTTTTGCAGAAAATTATCTATTTTTTGGTTGGTGCCGACTATCTATCAAAAGTTCTACAGACTTCATTTTTTGATCAGTCTTTCATAAAACTTAGATACAGACAGCTAAATAACCATAGATATCAGGAAAAATATCCAAAATGTACCAAAGAAATTAAGTTTTTTACAAATTGCACTTTTGTGAAGCTTAAAAATCCAAATTTTGAATGTTTTCGACCGGTATTGAAAACAGATTAGGCCTACGAAATTTGCTAATTTCATCTGACATTATAGAGTAACTCTTAACCTGAACCATGCAACAATATAAACTTTTTGAAAGGAAATTTCTTCAACATTTTGGTAATATGTAGTTTGGGATAAAAATTTAGTTGCTAAAGATGATACACAACCATGTTGACCCCACTTTTTTGGCAGAAAATTATCTATTTTTTGGTTGGTGTCGGCTATCTATCAAAAGTTCTACAGACTTCAGTTTTTGATCAATCTTTCTGAAAACTTAGATACAGACAGCTAAATAACCATGAATATCAGGAAAAGTATCCAAAATGTAGCAAAGAAATTAGTTTTTCTACAACTTGCAATTTTCTGAAGTACTGTTAGAAAATTTTTTAACTAAAAATGAAAAATTGTGTACGCTTACCATTTCTTTATCAGCCATTATAAAGTAATTCCAAGCCTCAACTATTTAAAATTATACATTGATGAAAAGCTAATTTCCTAAGCTTTCTAAATATATTAACAGTTGTCAGATTATTACATTGTTTATATATTAAATTTATCTGGTTATACTAGATTACCAAATTTTAGGGGGGTAAAAAAATTCGACTACAGGCAATATAGGTCATTTTTTTCAGAACAAAAGCAAATAGTTAAGACAAATGTCAAACATCATCAAAATTGCCTTAAAATCACCTTTAACTAAAAATAATTGCTGAAATCGGTTGCGAAATAAAGTCACAAATCAATTTTTAAGTAAACTGATTTTTTTCAACTTTCGAAAAAAGGGTATCGAAAGGGTATAAGCGCAAAAATCATCAATTGATGATCGCGGTAGCGAAAAAGTTAGATATTTATTGTAGCTCATCAACTTATGTAAGTTGCTCGCGAACCACCAGAAAGGCTCTCGCGTGCCACAGTTTGGGAACCATTGCAGTGGATTCTAACTGCATATCAAGGTTCCGTTCAATGCATATTGAACGCAAAAGTCAGTTTGAAAATATTTCATAAAGAAGAAGGCGTGAAGATAAACGTAACACAGTTATTCAAATAATAAGAGTCATTCAAAAATGCACTGTTGAGCGAGCTTTTTTTATGACCACTTTTATCTTGCCTTATCAAAGACCAAATGTAGTCTCCCATCATTGCATTGTCCCAGCGGCCTTTATATCGTCTTTCCATTGGCTCAATATCCTGGTGAAATCTCTCACCATGCTCCTCACTGAAGTCACCAAGATTTTCTTGAAAGAAATCCAGATGAAAACATAAAAGGTGAAGTTTTACAGACATGCGACAACCCATGTTTTGGTAACTTTTAATAAGCTTTTTCACCAACTCTTTGTAATTTGGATCCTTTTTATTTCCCAAAAATCCATCAACCACACCTCGAAATGCTTGCCACGCTTCTTTTTCTGTTTTATTCATTTTTTCTTCCAAGGCTTTAGAGCAGTGGTTCTCAACCTTTTTTTGCCTGCCTCCCTTTTCCTATTTTTGAATCTTTTCATTCCTCCCCTACCGTATAAAGTACCCACAATTTGAGTTACTACTAGACGAAATAAGCAAATACACATATTCAGAGATACATTTATTTGAACTTTCGAATTAATGCGATGCTTGGCCTTATTTCCTATCGAAAGCATCCGAATGCGAGGTGCAGTCTGAGAGAGTGCACATCGTAAGTGATCTTCAACATCAAGTTTATTTCTTTGTTTGCTTTTAATTTGCGCCAAAGAAGAAAATCCAGACTCGCACAGATAAGTGAAACAAAGGGAATAAGAATGTGAAGAGCTTTTTCCGTTGTTTTGGGGTAAGAATCTTTCATCGCGACCCAGAATTGTAACAAAAGTTTCTTTTCATATTCTTGCCGTGCAGTAGAATCATTGATAAGCTCCAAAAATTCGTTCTGGCAATCATCAGCAAGCTTTTCAACTGGATATTTAAAAGGATTTCTTACGAAGTCACGATCTTCATCAGTGGTTTCAGGAAAATACCTCTCCAACTCGCTTTCAAGAGCTGAAAGACGTTCCAGCATTCCATTTTTTATGTGATCGGGCATGCCCTCTGGTCTTTCATCAAGGAGTATATCCAACTTTTCAAACATTGTGTAATTGTGCATTTCCACTTTTCTTTTTCAGTTTGCCAGTTTGGATTTAAAAGCTCTCAGCGCATCAACAAATATAATGATGTTAGTGTCCTTGCCTTGCATTCGAAGATTCAGTTTGTTCAGTTGTTCAAACATGTCATGTAAGTAAGCAAGCGAGAGTATCCATTTTTTATCCTACAGCCAGGAATAATACATCATCTTGTTTTTAAGTTGACAAAATTCTTTCAGTTCGTCTTTCAATTCAAAAAATCGTCTGGTAACATTCCTTTTGGAGAGCCATCTGGTCTGAATGTGGTACAGTAGTACCAAGTGCTCAGAATCTAGGTCCATACACAGCTTCTTAAAAAGCCGAGAATTTAGTGCTCCAGCTTTAATGAAATTACCAATCTGTATCATCTCATCCAACACATTTTGCAATGCATTAGGCAAAGTTTTGGAAGCTAAAACTTGCCTATGCAGCATGCAGTGAATACCCTTGCTTTTCTCTTCACCAAAGCTCGAAAGCCAGAGTGGCATCCCAACATTGATGGAGCACCATCTCTGCAACAACCAACAAGATTTTTTCATTCCAAATTCTCTGACTGAAAAAAAGTTAAAACCTTCTCTAGAATATCTGCTGCTTTTGTAGTTGTTTCTAAAGATGAGCAGAATAGAAATGCTTTCTAGAAAGTGTCATTGTAGATATATTTTGTAAACACAATTAACTGTGCACATGAAGAAATGTCTGTTGATTCGTCAATTTGAATTGCAAATAGACCAAAAGGAGCATTTTTGATTTCCTCTACGACCTGGCATTTGATGTCATCAGACAAATCTTTGATTCTTCTTTGAATTGTGCAATTGGAAAGAGAAATTGATGCTAGCTTTCTTTCAGCATCTTTTCCTAGCTTTATATCAGTCATTTTTAGAGCACAAGGCTTGATTAAAGTTTCTCCAAAAGAGAGCGGCTTTTTCTATTTGGCCATTTCAAACGCCGCTGCGTATGAAGTTTCTACAATCTTGCGCTCTCCAGAAAAAAATTCTCCTGAAGCATCTAGTCTCATTTTCTTCAAAGCTCTGTTTTGTCCTTCGAAATAGGTTTTTTCTTTATCTTTGTTATGCGGATGGACAATAGGCAAGTGCTGTTTCAGTTTTGCTGGCCTCGTGGAATCGTTACTGAGAACTTTGTTTCAAAGTACCACTGTGGTCTTTCTTCGTTGTTAACCACGATAGATGTAAAACCGTACTGCAAATAAGACTCATCATACTTTCACTTTTTGATACTCATCTCAATAATTATTAATAATTAGCTTGGCTACACAGTGACCTTTACAATCTGCAATATAAAGCAACAAGTTATCTGTACTAAACTTCTCGAGTTAAAGCAGCAAGGGCTGCTCGTTTATTCAGTATGCTGCATAATACAACTGCTAAACCACTTTAGTGTTACGCATATAGGCCTATAGGTCTGAAAGTAGGACTACGTAATAATACAAAATTTCTAATTCGACTTTTGAGTGATATGTGTAAGTGTTACGTAATAATAACAAATGTCATCAATTAAAAATTTCAAAAAATCGCCCTAGTGTCATATAACACAAAGTATAGAATGCACAAATTTCTCCCTAGGGAGGAATTCCTCCCCGGTTGAGAACTGCTGCTTTAGACTTTAACATTGTGTTTATCTGGGGACCAACGAATATTCCGCCTTTTATTTTGGCCTCTGATAGCCTGGGAAACATTGAACAAATTTCTTGAAAAACTTCTCCTTCAAAATCCAAAGCTTTAACAAACTGTTTTACTAGACCTAATTTGATATGAAGTGGCGGAAGTAAAACCTTTTCCCGGCTTATAAAAGGCCCCATGATGTCGTTATACATTCCTGGTGTTAGTTCTTCCCGCGTCGGCCAATGAATTTTCTCCTAGTGCTCACTATTAGCTCCACTATTCCACAAGCACAAAAAGCAAGAGTATTTTGTGTATCCACCCTGCAGACCCAGCAAAAATCCTAGCATTTTGAAATCACCACAAACATACCACTTAAACTGAGCATAATTGATTTTAATGAGCAGTTGCTTGACATTTTCATAGTCTTCTTTCATCTGCAGTAAATAATCAAGTCGAATTGATGGACATATATTGCCATTGAGAAGTAATACCCAGAGGTGGGCACTTCCGCAAATTGCGGACTCAAGTTTCTATTTGCGGATTTGCGAACCTAATTTCCTACCGCAAATATTTGCGGTGAAAAATTGAAATTTACCGCAAATCCGCAAAGCAATAGGCAGTGTTGCCTCTGTTCCGCGGTAAAACCGCTTGGAAAAAGTGGACGCTCTTATTTTCTGAGTTGGAGGTTAACGTCCGGGAATTGATGACCTTGTTTTTTTAGAGGTCAACGTCTGGTCGATGGCAAAATTTGACCAAAAATAAAAAAGGTCATCACGAAGAGAAAATAACAGTGAATAATGTGGTCTAAGTTTGCGGAAGTGCGAAAACGCAAACTTGCGGATTTGCGGTTGCGGAACACCTCTTGCAGGTTTGCGGAATTGAGTGTAAATTTGCGGTGCCCAGCTCTGGTAATACCGCTTTAAGACTTTTGGTAGAACTGTCAATAAAAGGCCACCATTGAGTAGGATCATGATTTATTCCAAACAGGCCTTCTATATCTTTGCAATAGCAAAGGTCTTCAATAACATCAAAATAGACAGAAAACTCCAAGTGCCTCTTCCTGTAGGCAGTACTCTTGCAGTCATTGCCAAGCAGATTCCACTCATTCAGTCTGGATGTTAATAACTCTGCTCCAAATTTTGTAAGACCCAGACCACGTATTAAATCATCCAATTCTTGTTTAGTCGGAAAATGAGGTTCCGCACTTGTTGTTGGACGTTGGTGCATATTCTGCATCAATGTTTGAATTTTCACTTGCTGCTGCCGAGTCTTCACTTAAGTACGTTTCTACCTGAAATGATAAAGAACAAGTACATAGCAAGAAATTGGATCCAATCTCAGAACATATAAATTACTGTTAGTTATACTTACCTACAGAAAATTACTCACATTTGATGGTGGGTTTAGAACCGGTAAGGCGTCACTGTGAGGAACAGGTACAATGGATGAGGGTATACTTGGATGGGTCATAGGTCTTCTTGCGATACTTCAAAATGTTTATCATGCAAAAATAGCAATCATCATGATGATTTTGGGGCTCTCTCCAAACTCTGGGAACTTCAAATGATATATCTTTTCAGAAGCCCTCAACCATTCTTCAAGATTAGATCGACAGCTGCCACAAATTACATGTGGTGCCCAGGACTTGTCCTGATCGCCAATGTCCATTTCAAAATATGGTCTATACGCTGTCCAATACTTTGTTCTTTTCACAATTTTATACGAAGAATGTTGGCCGCTGATGTAGAATCCACATACACAACAAAAGCAATCTGGTGAAGTTTTGCACTGTCCACTAACCATTTTTATTACACTATTTAAACAATGAACTCAATCAAGATTAACACAAGACTTAACTCTATATAATATATATAATCATAGAGAGCTACTGATTAGGCTGTTGACATACATGGCTGGCTGTTAGATTCCTGACTACAACGCGCAACTTCTCTGCAAACACTGAACATGGCTTTTTAATCAGACTATTCTGAATTTTATAGGCTGAAATAAAACGAAACTGAGGACTGATAAGTAATAAAAGCACTTTTGTCAGTAAGATTTCGCACTCCCATATGCCCATTCACTCCCTCAAGTAAATAAAACACCGATTTACAACATGATAATGCTGACAGAGACAGATCACAGCAAGCATTACTGCATAAGAAATTTACAGCTAACGGAAAATCATAAAAAAACGGAAATCGTTGTATCTTAAAAACGATCGACGATAGAAAAAAAACTGATAGTATTTTTGGAATCAGCGCTTGAAAATCATATAAACGCACTCAAAAAAATTAACCAAACAAATTTTTTTAAATTTTGTGACGTAGTGTTATTTGCGTTCTGGCCAGGTGTACCGTACATGCGATACTAGCTTTATTCTGGCCAAATGTACATATAATACTAGTTTTGCTGTGGCTAGGTTGTACATATAACAAGCGATTTTCGATACTGGCCACAGCACGCAGCTCTTTCCACATTAATCATTTAGACTTTAGAGGCTGCTTATATCAAGACCCGGTGCCCGGTTTAATGCAAACAGAAAGAGTTTGTTTACACTCTCAAACTCTTTTGATAATCGTGGCATTGGGTCTCCTGCTGTGCTTTCTCTAACTTTCGCTATTGCGAAGTCTTTCTTTGGCGCGCTTTACAATCAGGGATGTGGAAGCGGTTATTTTTCAAACGCTTCCGCTTCCACACCTATCGCTTCCGCTTCCGCTTCCACCGCTTCCGCTTCCACCAACAAAAAACGAAAAAACGACCATTGACAATTTTTTTAAAACTTTTGTACGTCTTTAGCCTGCTTTCTCCTATACTTTATCATTTTGAGAAGACAAAAACCTTCATTTATTACTATTACTTTACCTACTTCGCTTGAGCTTATTGTTTCGAACTACTCTGTGTTTGTTTTTCTTAGATATTAGAGCTCGTGTTGAATGTAGAACAGTGCTTTTCAATCTTTTTGTCATCGTGGAGCCCCTAATGTACGAGGGGCATACCAAAAGTTCTGCACAAACTGTTATATTTTTAGAACAAAGAATCACGAAATAATAAAACAAGTTTATTTTTTAACAATATCTCCTTGCAAGTCAATGCACTTTCTCCAACACTCTGCAACCTTCTTTATTCCTTCTTCAAACCAGTCTTTTGACATGGCCTTAAGCACCTCATTCACGGCTGACTTCAGCTCATTTTTACACCCAAATCTTCTGCCACAAGGAGGATCCTGTCCACACAGCATAAGTTTCCATGGCTAAATTAGGTGAGCTGAAGTCGCAATTTCTTCCTCATCCAGCTTATAGCCCAGATCTTGCTCCAAGCGACTTCCACCAATTTGGGCCACTCAAAAATCCTCCTCGTGGCAGAAGATTTGGGTGTAAAAATGAGCTGAAGTCAGCCGTGAATGAGGTGCTTAAGGCCATGTCAAAAGATTGGTTTGAAGAAGGAATAAAGAAGGTTGCAGAGTGTTGGAGAAAGTGCATTGACTTGCAAGGAGATATTGTTAAAAATTAACTTGTTTTATTATTTCGTGATTCTTTGTTCTAAAAATATAACAGTTTGTGCAGAACTTTTGGTATGCCCTTCGTACTTTCGCGTTTGTCACAAAACTCCCACTAACAAAAATTTAGAAATCACAAACTGCTTGCAAGAAAATCAAATATTTCGTTACTACAATTCAAAAAATAATTAAACACTTCAACAAATAGACAGTGATTACCAGTTCCTTCACTACTTACAACTACTTTTACAGCAGTTAACCTAATGCTTCTCAGATCTAAATCGTATAACCACATATCACAGCTCTCGACAATAACCTGTCGTCACAACAACAAATTACACCGTATAGCGTTGATTTTCCCTCTCCATTCTCAACTAACTCTGACTTTGAGTTAACTTTAACTCTAATCATTATTACCGACTTTCTGTCCGTCCCCAAAACACGTATTGACTCCGATCTTTTTGGATAGTGAATTGCGAAATTTCTGTCGCATATATAGTATATACATGTAAAGAGAGCAAAATTGAACTGCACCAATCAACAGCCGCCTCAACGTGGTGGTACGGTCCCCGACCAGTTTGGGTTGGGTCAAAATGGCTGTTGGCCTTTCCGAGGGTCCCAGTTACCCCGGGCACTCCCCTCACACAAACCATTTTTTCGCCGTGCAGCCCCCTGAACGACCGCAGAAGGGTAGCATGCAGCCTCTTTAAAATCGGCCTGTCTTCTCCTGCCTTTCTTTTTACTGTCTTCTCATTCTTCTCCTTTTCCTGATGAGTGGCAACTTTCATCCAAACCCTTGTCCTGTCTTTCCCTGTTTAGTGTGCAGTGGAAATGTGACCTGGCGGGGTAGGTCAGTGCAATGCTGCACATGCTCTAATTAAGTTCATTTAAAGTGCTCACTACTCTCCTTTTGTAGAATCAGAACTCTTGGCAGCTCTCATTTGTGGAGCTGCCCTCCCTGCTTTTTTTGGAGATTCTACACCTACCAGCAGTGTGACTTCCTCATCAGATTCCTCCAGCTAGTATATCTTCACTGCTCAATCTGGCCCTCTTCTGCTAATGCAGCACTCGCACCCCACCCTCTCTTTCAAACCTCTTATTCTTTTTCCGCCCACTTTGTATCTTCTCCCTCTGCACCCTCACCACCGCTTCATGCTCCTGGCTGTTTCTTTTTACCTCCTGCTTTCTCTTCCCCTCCCTAACTCTCTTAGGGTTCTTGAATGGAATGCTGGGGGTATCCGAGCCAGGGGCACTAAACTGCTACACTGTATTTCGTCTCATCCCGTTGACCTTATTTATATCCAGGAATCTAACTTCAATTTTTCTTCCTCTTTCCGGATCCCTGGATTCTCTGCTCTGCAATTCCATGGCACTCACTCCCGATCTGGTATTTTTTCTACTGATGTGGCGAATGCTAGCGGCGGCGTCATCATTTTCGTCAAGCAGTGCTTATCCTTCTCTGAGCTTTCTACCTTCTCTCTTTCTTTGCTTGGCCCCTACTCTGATTATGTCGAGGTCAACATCTCTCTTAACGACTCCTCCTCGCTCTCATTTCTTAATGTTTATGCTCCCCCTATTCGTTCTTCTACGAAGGATAGCAGAACCAATTTCTTTTCTCTCCATTCTTCCCTCCTATGTGGAAGCGGAAGCGGTGGATTTTTCGCGCTTCCGCTTTCGCTTCCACAGAAAAAGTACCGCTTCCACCGCTTCCGCTTCCAGCTTCCGCTTCCACATCCCTGTTTACAATAGTAGCACTACCATTGGCTCGTCTTGATTGCCTAACGTCCAAATTAACCACATAAAACACTTACTCACCCTAGACCAGGGGTCACCAACTGGCGGCCCGCCACGTTGCTTAGTGCGGCCCGCTGAAGGCATCAGCATACTAATATAACCAAAGATGCTTTTCTTGTTGTACTTTTTTGTTAATTTTCCTGGGGAGTTAGAAGTTGAAAGGAGTTAAAATAAAGACAAAGACTCCCTTGTCGCGTTATAATCGGCATTTCGATAAAGCTTTTGCGCAAATACTGAGTTGGCGTAAGAAGAAAGGAATTTCGCATTACGAAATTCGCGGCTGGCAGCCAACGCGATAAAGATAACAGGACTAGCGATGCACATAGCAAAACTGCAGACAGTGACACTGTTTCGACCTATCAGGTCTCTTCAGTGCAGTTGGTGACCGACAAGAAGCTAGAGGCTTTTAATAAAGCATAGCTTAGACCGCCACACTTGCGGGATCTATACTAGATCCACTTGGTGGATGGTCTGTCAGTACTCTGCGAAGCCGTATCACTCGTGAATGAGTGCGGGACTAATTTTGCTTGAAAATTGAAACGTAGTAAAATGTCTGTTCCCAAGTCTAACAATAGAAAGCGTAAAATAACTGAAGAAGGCAGAAGTTTTAATGAAAGGTGGACGAATGATTACCTTTTTGTTCCAAATAAAAACAAAGCAACCTGTCTAATATGCAATGAAGTAATCACGCAGAAAGAGTACAACGTAAAACGCCATTTCGAAAGCTGTCACAAAGAGTTCAAGCAGCTAAGTGCAGAAGTACGCAATCAAAAGATTGCTATTTTGAAGAGAAATCTTTCTCACCAGCAAAGCGTGTTTGTGAATTTGCAAGATGTCAGCAAGTCAGCTGTGAGAGCAAGTTTTTACGTGGCTCAGTTTATAGGGGAGAGCGGCAGACCCTTTACAGATGGTGAGTTCGTCAAGAAGTGCTTGATAAAGGTTGTGCAAGAAACGTGTCCCGACAAGCTACCTTGCGTGAGGGATGTTAGTCTATCAGCTTCTACGATTACTAGAAGAGTCGAAGACATTGGCGAACATCTTCACGAGACATTAAAAAAAAGTCCAAAGTTTTTTAAGTACTTCTCTCTTGCTATAGATGAGAGCAACGATACTACTGACACAGCCCAGCTGTTAATTTTTATTCGAGGTATAGATGCCAAATTCAGAATCACAGAAGAGTTATGCTTTCTGCGGAGTTTAAAAAGCACAACAACTGCTGAAAATATATTCTCAGAGGTTACTACAGCTCTGAGTAGCCTTGGTCTTTCATGGAAAAATTTGAAAAGCGTAACAACAGATGGGGCAAGAAATATGGTGGGCAAGAAGAAGGGAGTTGCGGCACTCATGAAAGAAAAGGTACTGGAGGCGAACGGTGCGCAACCAATGCAATTTCATTGTATAATTCACCAACAAGCTCTATGTGGAAAAGTCCTTAATTGGAGGCATGTGATGAGCGTGGTTGTATCAAACGTGAATTTTATTAAAAATCATGCTTTGAACCACCGCCAATTTCAAACCTTCCTTGCCGATTTAGATTGTGAATATCGAGATGTGATGTACCACAATGAAGTTCGCTGGCTTAGCAGAGGAAAGGTTTTGAGACGTTTTTTTCAACTTCGCCAGGAAATAAATGAATTTCTCAAAGAGAAAGAAAAAAAGGAAGAGGCTGATTTGATTGCTGATCCAAGATGGCTTTGTGAGCTTGCTTTTTTAAGTGATATCACAGAGCATCTAAATATTTTAAATATAAAATTGCAAGGCAAAGAAAATTTGATCTCAGATATGTTTGCTATTTTGAAAGCATTTTTGTCTAAACTTGACCTTTTCAAGGACCAAATTGCTAAGGGCAACTTCGCACATTTCAGTAACTGTAAAACACTGGCTTCTAACAATGAAACTGGATTGGGATTTGACTTAGAAAAGTATACTCAAGCTCTTGAAACACTACAAAGTGAGTTTGCTAACAGATTCTGTGATTTCCAAAAGCATGAAACTGTGATAAGATTATTTGAAAATCCATTTGCTGTATTACCTACAAATGTAGATTCATGCTTTCAACTAGAACTGATAGAGCTGCAAGCATCTTTAAAGTGGCAAGATTTGTACAAGGAGTGCAAAATTGCTGAGTTTTATTTACGAATTCCTGATGAGTTTGCCAAGCTGAAGGAGAACGCTGCTATTATGCTTACAGTCTTTGGTAGTACTTACGTATGTGAGCAAACGTTTTCACGAATGAATATTGCAAAATCGAAAATTCGATCAAGGTTGACAGAAAAACATTTGCATGATATTTTGAGAATGTCTGTCACGAATTTCAATGTAAATGTTGATGTTCTTTGCAAAAATATTCAACAAGGGTCTCGTCGAAATTTTTGTTAGTTTTACTGAGCTTATTTCGCTTCTCAACGCAAAACTTACACACATTTCAATAAGATCTACCTACGTTTAGCTGTGAGCGCAGGGTTGCTTTCTTTAACTTTGTAAAGTCATGTAAACATTAGTATACTTTCCACCACTACTGTCTTTCATGAGTTACGCTAGAAACGTTTTTCGGTGTTTTCGATAAGCTTATGTTTTATGGTTTCTGGTTCCTTTCTTCCTGTTATTGTAGCCTATTCTACGCCGGTATGTTTCCAAGTCACTATTGTTGCTTCTACTGCAGTGTGTTGAAAATTTACTCCTTTCCTGAAGCTGTTAATTGCAAGATATCATTTGTCGTACAAAAAAGGTTGACGACCACTGCCCTAGACCTTTCCTTTTAGACGCGATTTTGCCGCTAATAAGAGAATCACGAAAAGCTTATGGCTGAAGCAGCTTTTTTCAAAGCTATATTAAAATTCTGTACCACCAACAAGATTTTTGCATATGCTGTTGTTCGTTTTGCTCTGCTGCTTACGCTGTTTGCTTTTATACTACGTGTAATTGTGAGGTAGAAATGGGCAGTTTGACTAGATAATCACTATTGGTCTTTCACTGTCCTGTTCAAACTTTTTACGCGTTTTGATCGAAATAAAATTTTTTTGTTGTCTGCAATAAAAAATAAATAAATACAAATAAATGCATTTCCCACATTTTCTCCTGGATCCAACACTGAGGTACAGTCAGTTTGCTTTATTGCAGAACTTTGGAACATAGGTGCAGCCAAGGAACTTGCTGTCATAAGTATTGTCTATTACGATGGGAATGACACTAAGTTGTGAAATACGCCTATCACCAAATAACGTAGTTCTGTAATTGTAAAACAAAAATCATTGCGGTGCCCTCCCCCAACTTTGATTTTGCTCCCTTATCCTTACCAACTGGTAGCGCAACCGGGCGATACCGGCAAAGCTGGCTAGCAAGCAAATGAAAAAAAGAATCTTTCGCTAACCAATTGCCGTAATAGGGTAAACATTTGACGTCATGGAGCGCGCATTACGCGCTTTCACGCTTCAGCAACTACTTCGACTTTTTCAATGTATTACCGAGTTTCGCTCTCAGAATAGATTTTCTTCATGTTAACATTGAAAAGTTTGAACTGTGTAGCTGTCTATAACGTACGCTTTCAGAAGAATTAAGTTTAATCTTTTAAATGAGGAATACAGCTTGAGATTAGGTATAAATTGCTTTCCTAAAAGCAATGTCGTAGAACTATTATTGAGGCTTGAACCTAAAGACATGGAATGTGACTTGACGAAGCTCTTTCGTGGTGTAAACTTGAAAAACTGCCTTAGAGTAATTATAGTATAAAGCAGAATATTGATAAAAGCTGGGGGTGGTTTTGAACAGAGGCGTGTACCCACCTCCGAAAGGGCTTCCTGTTAAATTTTCGCGCTTCTATATTTAGGCAATTTTACTTTGTAATAATTTTTTCTCAAAAGATTGCGTTCTTACAAGACCAGAATGCTCTGCGTAGAAATGGAAAAAGTTTATATTGGGATTTTGCGAAGTTAGGTCTATGCTTTTTTTTACCCCTTTTTACATGCTATCACTGACATTGACTAGATGGTGTAGCCTAACTGCTGACCAGACTGCTATGCTTCAGCTGATTTTTTTTTTATCTCCACCAAAAGTACGAAATATCGATAATAATTTAATATGATATCTGATATCTCAAACAAAGTTTGAAGAAGTATTCAACATTATGGTTGATAGTTTTTCAGCTGCTGTTTACCTAAGATCTAAACAGTTGCTTGACTACAAAAAAAGTTTAGTTTTTGTTGTCTTTTTGAGTGCCATTCCGAGCTCTTAGATATATTGCATCGTAACCTCTGAAATGACAGAATCATGTTATTATCTTGGTATTGCTTTGAGAGTTTAATTGACTTCTCCAGAATGCGTTGCTGGTGGTGAACGCAGCTCTTCAAAACAAAAGTCAACAAAAAGTTACTTACGATCTCGAATGAGGCAAGAACGACTGAACAGCTTAGCTCTGAAGTCCATTCAATCTGACGTGAGTAATTCTCTTAATTATAATGAACTAATATGACAACTTCGCTGAAAGAAAAGTTAGGCGATGCGCTTTTGTTTAGTCAGCAATGCTGGTGTTAAAGATTTTGCACAGACACATGCTTTCTTAAAAACTGATTATAGCCTTGCAAAAATGTTATTTATGGTTGTGTGTTAAGTTGCAAACTACAATGGTGCAAGGCGTTAACTTATGCTTGGAGTAGCATGTCTTGGTGGAAAGTTTTATTTTCTTCTATGTTTTACCTACCGGATTTTCATACTGTGGTACTTGTATTAGTCATAATTTAAACTTGCATGTTTTAAGTGTTTTTGATTTTGCATTTATGTGGCTAAGTTATTACTGAATGGGATAATGTATGGTCACATAGACACTATGTTTAATCTTTTTTTAACTCTATTGTTGAAAAGTTAATACTGTGCTTCACAGCTTAGGTCAATGTATTTTCAAGAGCTAAATGTTTTATGTATAAAAATATAATGTTGATGGCTAAAAGCTTTACTGAATGTGAGTGTAGAATTAATTAATCAAATAAGCTCGTAGTAGATAGGTGGTCAGGTGGTTATTGGTAACCGCAAGATGGTGCAGCTATAAACGCCCAGGGACATGTTTGGACTGCGTTTAATAAAACTTGATTTTTGCCTAAATACTTATGATGTTGTTGCTTGAAAAGTCTTATATGAAAAATATAAGGCGTTTTCAGCAACATATTTCATTGGACAACCAAGGCTGAACGGTGGAACAATTACCTAAAAAAGTCCAACTTATAAAAGAAACATATGGGGCTGTCCACAGGAAGACCTATTTCTTTGACGTCTAGGTAGCAACTGCGTAGCTAAGCTCTCAGTTTTAGGCAGTAGTCTACTGTTGCATTTGCTCCTGCTTGATTGAAGGACTTTTTGTAGTGGTTCATTTCAGTGTATTTTGGTAAAAATTCGTGATCACAGTAGGTACAGACGGGCTATGTCTGAACTGATGACAGATCCTGACAAATGCATTTCATTGTTGGACCTTGATGTTGATTCGTTTGGCCTTGGTGTTTTGCAATGCAATCTATTGTGTATGATTCAGTGGGATTTTACCAATAGATTGCTTGTGGTTGAGATGGTATTCATAACTGCTGTATAAGAGTTATGTAAGTGAGAGCAATTTATTTTATGTTTGTAACGATTAGCCCTGCAAACCATTTGCACATTTATTCATTGATGTGTGTGATCTTATACTCTTGTTATCAAGTTTTTACTGGGACTGAGCCATCGCAACGAGCAGACTAATCGGCCCCACTACCTGTCTGCTACATTTAGTTGGGAAACTCCTTTAAGTTTTCGAAAACAATAAGCACATATCTCTGGTTTTCCTTCACACTAGAGAAGCTGTGAACACCATTCTCAAGTTTTCGGAGCAGACACCCGGACCACCAAACCGCTTCGCCTGTTTGTGGTGGTCACTTTGCTATCGGCTTCACTTGTTGAGAGAAAACAACAATTTAAAGGAGTATTCACTACTTTCCTGCTTTGGGTTCAGCACTAACGGGACGGGAGGAAGCCAGTATGCTAGCCTTGCAAAAAGCACTTAACTGGATTTCCCTTCTTAATATATCAGACAGTCTGAAAACTGATAAAAGCCGAAACATTCACCAATTGCGGTAGCTTGCAAACAGAGATTTTTACACACATAAAATACTATTGACTGCAGACAATGACCATATGAGGCTGACACAAAGTTTTTACTTCAAAGAGTAGGCATGACACATGGCTGAACATATATTAGCATGCACATGGCTGTACCAGAATTCTCCGGATATAAAATACAGCAATATTTACTCCATCTACAATAAATCGGTGACCTTTAATTTTACGTCTCTTTTTACGCATTGCCCTGTGCAAAAAGTAGACTAATCGAATCTATATTTTTCTTGTTTGCAAACTCCAGAGATAACTACCCCCAAAAGTGAGAGGTTTGGTTGTGTAACCTAAAGTTCAGTGGCTGATCTAGATAGTTAATCTTGTGAGGAAACAAAAGCGCAGTTACTTCGATAAGACCTTATGAGAAGTAATCTCAGCATCTTTTCTTTAACCGTAGGTCTGCTTTAATATGAACGCTTACAACTATTGTAAATTTGTAATAAAGATGGGAGAGCGTTGATCAAAACGTTTTTTTTGTTATGCACAACTGCATGTCGGCTGTAATTGGCACGTGTATCATACGAGGTAGATTTTAGTTTAAATTTCTTTGTTATTTAAACCTCCCATTCTCATGTTGAAGTATTTGTTCACTAGAAAGCGCAATCGTTGTGTAGCTCTAGCATCAAAGTCACGGTTTTTTGATTTATTGCCGAGTTAAATTACACAAAAACTAGCCGGCGACGCTTGGCAGGGACCCTCCGTAAATAATGTCTCGGGTGAAAATTTCTGTTCAGCCGGCTGTGCTGACTTCATCCATCGGGCTCTTGTGTAAGCAGTAGCGGAAAGTTAATGAATATTATGCACTTTCACAATTCTTGTACACAATTGCGCTTGTTAAGATGACAAAGAACATAGCTCTCGGTTTCAGTTTGGCAAAAATTGGCCATTTTTTGAAGAAACGGTTCAATTTTTGTAAATTACATATAAATACTTTCTCACGTGCTATTAATGAAAACTAAAAGTGTAATAAAATATGATTTCTTACCAATTTCAGTTTTAAATCCCTCTCCCAGATTTTTTTAAAAATAAATTGTAGCTGACAGCTATGTGCTATGAGAGCTTATCAGTCATCATTCAAATGATCCTTGAAACGTGAAGAAAAAATGTAAATTTTAGTTTCGATTTCTTTAAAAACGTTTTATGTTGAAATCTAGCCTTATTATTTTCATTGCTTGAAAGGTAATTTGTAATAAATTAAGATTTGCCTATAACTTTGTGGGGTTTAAAAAAATTTCCGTTCACTATGCATCATTTTAAAATTCTCTTGGTTCAATCTTTAAGGGCTATCATTTAGTCTAGTTTACTAGTGTAATAAAAAATTGCTAAGAAAGTTTAGTTGAAACTAACAGAAAGCTGTGTATTGCATAAAGTAAACTTTTTTGACGTATAATTGTGCACACCCGGCTATTGCAGTCTTTCACATCTACCTGTACACAGTGGCGCACGGTAGAGTAGACGGTGTCTCCCGAAAATTTTTTCCGGGGGAGGTAGCCCCCTGACAAATACAATAAAACTATGTGGTTTTGCATGAAGAATGTGCCTTAAAGTTTTTTGCAGTCAGCCCCTCTCGGCGCAGACGGCCATACAATTGTTGTTCGGACTTGTTTTTAGATCATCTTTAAAGATCTTTGATGCGCAGTTAACTCGAGTCCTTGATGCGAAAAACGCAACAAAGTAAACAAGAGACAACGCGCAAACTGGCGTCCTAATCAAATTAATAAAGGATCATTCGCGACAGACGTGATAGCCTAGATCAGTGATTTTCAATCAATAGACCCTGGTCTTTACTGGGCCAGTACTTTAGTTAGCCTTAACATCGAGCAAAATTGTAAAAATTTGTTTTGAAAACTTGATTTTTTAGTTTATTTAAATAGCAACCCTGAAATTTATTCAGTAACATTTTTGAGGTCACTCATGAAAATGAGAAAAATATATAACAGATCCACATGCTTTTGTGCATTTCGAAATTGGACCACACGCCAAAAACAGTTGAAAAGCACTGAACTCGATGAAAGTGTCCTAATCGAACGAAATACGTCAGAGAAAAAACAAAAGACGGCGTCATACACAAGCCAATATTATGGGTAAAGTCAGAGACGTAGCAGCCGCCCCCCAAACCCCCCAATTGGGGAGGGCCCAGGCCAACTTTGGGGGCCCAAGTTAGTCTGGAATTGCTTTTTGGCTACGTGACTATTTTCAGTTCAGCAGACTTGTTTACAACCGATTTAAACTGTAGGAAGAAATTGGCTTGTGACATCATAAGTGAATGCAACGTCATTTTATCTCGCAGAATCTAGAATATTTCAATTGATTTTCTGGTAGAATCTTGAATATTCGATTGACGTAACAATGCCGTTGTTACGCAACAATCATAGAATGGTCTGGAATTCTGTTTGGCTAGAAATACCGGGACAATATATATATACACTGCAGAGTGCAGATAAAGTATTTTATTGACATTGTATAGAATGAAACGTTCAAAAAGTGGTGCTCAAAAGAGAAAAGAAGCAGCCACTGCTCGAGATGCTGTAGCGAAATTGCCCAAGATGACAGATTTTTTCAAGATTACTGAGCAGAGTAGACCTGGCACTAGTACCGAGAGGGATGAAGAAAACTATAGTGTACAAGAAAAAGAAGACTATGACGATCAGCATCAAAGTGATTGTGAATTTCCAGAAAATGTAAGTTGTGATTTACCTGCCAATACGCAACCTTCAATATAAAAAATAACTGAATCTCAATTTACCCCTATCCCTGATGACCCATGTAAATGGCCTGAAAGTATTTCTGATGCTCAACGATGTGATATAGTAAAGCGTGGACCACATCAACTAATAATGAATTTTCCATATAATAACACAACTCCAAGGCGACGTTTTTCTTCCAACCATTATAAACGTGTGTTACCTAATGGTGAAAGTGTTTCACGGTCGTGGCTAGTTTATTCTGGGGAATCAGATCAAGTTTTTTGCTTTTGTTGTAAGCTATTTTGAAAAACACTAAGCCCCTTTTGTAGTGGTATAAATACATGGGAAGGTTTTTCGAAAAAACTGAAAGACCATGAAAACGGCATTTCCCACCAAGAATGCTGCAGTCAATGGATGTTGCTAGCTGAAGGGATAAGAAATTCATCCACTATCGACAAACGCGAGATGAATATTTTTTTCAATGAAAGACGTTTTTGGAGAAATGTTTTAGAGAGACTTATCGACATTGCCTTGTTTCTATCGGAAAGGAATCTTGCTTTTAGAGGATCTGAAGAAGTCTTAGGATCTCCTCACAATGGAAATTTTCTGGGTATATTTGAGCTTTTGGCAAGAAGAGATCCGATCCTAAAAGAGCTTCAAGACAGAATCAAGAATAAAAACACTAAAGATCACTATTTGAGTCCTACCATACAAAATGAACTAATTGAATTGCTAGCGACAGAAGTTGAAAAAGAAAATTTACAGCAATTGAAATTGGCAAAATATTTTTCTATAATTTTGGACTGCACTCCAGATATGTCACATCATGAACAAATGTCTGTCATTCTCCGTTATGTACTATGTAATGAAGAAGCTGCTGTTGTTAAAGAAACATTTTTTGGCTACTTGAGAATAAGTGACAGTACTGGGAAAGGCTTGTTGGACGCTTTCTTAGAAAAAGCGACCGAACTGCAACTCGAATTGTCTGATTGTCGAGGCCAGTCATATGATAATGGTGCTAACATGAAAGGAAAACATTCTGGGGTCCAAGCAAGAATGCTAGACATCAATCCCAAAGCTGTTTACGTGCCCTGTGCAAACCATACCCTTAACTTAGTTGTTGTTGACAGTGCTAATTGATCGACGGAAGCATTGACATTTTTTGGAGTACTTACAAGGTTGTATGTGCTGTTTTCTTCCTCTGCTCAGCGTTGGGAAATTTTGAAGAAACATGTGGAGCTGTTCATAAAGTCACAATCTGATACTCGTTGGGAAAGCAGAATTAAATGCATCAAACCTCTTCGATACAATTTAAAAGAGGTGTTGCTGGCACTGAAAGACTTGGAAGCCATTTCCATAGAAAGAAAAGATGGAAGAGCTGCCTCAGAAACAAAATCGTTGATAGTTCATTTATCAAAATGGAGTTTTCTTTTGTCGGTGTTTATTTGGTATGATATCCTATTCCAAGTCAATAAAGCAAGCAAGATTCTTCAACCGTATGGAGTCTCCCTTCATACAATAGAAACGGAAATCCAGGCAACTGAAAAGTTTTTGCAAAACTATCGCACAACGGGTTATGACAGTGCCGCAACATCTGCTGTTGAAATAGCACAGGAATTGGATATTGATCCTTCTTTTCCTCCGTCAAGAAGTGGAAAGAAAAGAAGATTGTTTGATTACCAAGGTGAAGAGGAACAACGAGCTACTCCTGAACTGAAATTTAAAAGCAACTTTTTCTATCCATTAGTAGACCAGGCTATTATGTCAATAAAGGAGCGCTTTAATTTGTTACGTGAGGTTTCTTCCGCCTTTTCGTTTTTGTACACACGAGACAAACTTTTGCTTGTGCAACAAGAAAATGCTCTTCTTACTTGCTGTAAAGAGTTCCAAAAAAAGTTCGGTGACATTGATTCTGATGAAATGAGCGCTGAGCTACAGCGGTTTGTTTTAATTTTACAAAAAAAACGCAATCTCAATACGGCTCAAGACTTTCTGAACTATCTTCTAAAGACTCATTTATTTGAATTGTATCCGAATGTGTACATCGCACTTCGAATCTTACTAACTTGCCCCGTGACTGTTGCCAGCGCTGAAAGAAGCTTCAGCAAATTGAAACTGATCAAAACTTTTAATAGAACGTCTATGACAGACAGTAGACTATCTTCATTAGCCATGTTGTCAATCGAAAATGACTGCGCCCGATCTCTTGATTATGACAATGTCATAACAGCATTTGCGAACAAAAAGGTTCGCTCCAGACTATTTAAATGATACTGTGTTTTTATAACTTTTTCATGTTTTTCAGTGTCATTGCTTTCGTTTCGCAGTGTCTGCATAAATGTCCTACTGAACTCTGGCATCGGTGCCGAATTTTTTATGACTTGCACCTTCGGTATCGGCATGCTTTATTCTGACATTAGCCTGTTTACTTATGTACAAATTGTGGTGTATTTTCTTAATGCAGCTTTTCAATTTTACACCTCTAAAGTGATATGACCTGTGCGCAGAGGCTCTTGCGCTTACTTTGGGGGGGGGGGCCCGAAGTTGGAGTGCTACGGGACTGGGTAAAGTTGAAGACCTATGCAACGTTAGCTTACCGTATACACTGGATAAATAGCAGTAGACTACCGCAAATATCTTTTTTTACACCTTCATAATATGTCGCTAAGGTTGGTATAACGGTTTGTTCAGCAGTGTTCGCTAAAATTTGTCCGGCAGTTTTCGTACACTTGCCAGCAATATCGCACTTGCGTCGGCGGTTACGCACTCACTAAAATCTTAGAAAAAACACTAATTAGGTCTATGTGCTCTGGTCGTTGCTGACACGGACCCAGGGGAGCCTTGTGTTTCTCGTAGTCTAAAAGTAAAAAACATATTTCTCATATTGAGCTATTTTCAAGCAAAAGAGCTGAAATGTCTTTCGTGTGATGCGATTTCACACAGTGACGCTGTTTTCTTCTGATTTCCCTTTAAACTTTCTCAAGTTCTCACTAGCTACTCATTGCGTAGCATGCTCTTTTCTCCCTGTTTGACGTGCCCTGGAAAGTAAAAAGAGTCCTTGGTTTTTCCAAATGTTTGGTTTAACCCGGTAGCTCTATAAAGCTATTATAAAGTAAAATACCAATAATACTGTATATTTCATGTGGTACGATTTGACAGAGAGACGTTGAGTTTTTTGATTTCCCTTCAAACTTTCTCAAGTTCCTGTTGGCTACGCATTATGATTCATTTGTACGCCTATAGAAGTTAAAAGAGTCCTTGCTTTTCCCAAATTGTCAGGTTTGATTCCGGTAGCTCTAAAAAAGGTATAATCAAGCAAAATAGAAAAAAATGTTTCTTCTAACCTTGGAGCGATTTTACACCGGAAAGGGCATATTATCAACCGTACCGATATAAAACACATCAATTAATGCAGCTGCGCCAGCTTTACTGTACAAACATTTGTGAGAGCAACAACGAAATGTTTTAGTAAATATAAGCCATAGTTTGTGTACATGTAATGGTGATCATGTTGGTCTATTAATCCAGACTGGAAGTATTCACAAAGAAAGAATAATATCACAAACTACCATTCGTCTTTTTTTAAAAGTGTAAGGAAGAGGTGGTGAAACATAGTCAAAATTGATGGTCTTGCCCAAATGGTGGTTGCATTGACATTTAAAGAAATGAGCTATTTAGTGGTAGGCCTATTTGACGTTTAGGTGGGCCCGCTTTCGTATTAATATTTGTGACATTACGACTTTTGCCTGCGCTGATTTGCTTTAATTCGGCCATAGCATGCCTCTCCCCTAAGTCATATAACCTATTGCAAAAGACGCGTATTAAGCTCTTTTTACACTAAATCATTCCCTCTTAATCCAGTATTACAAACTGATGCCATTATCATTATTATTTTGATCTTTTCTTAAATTTGGGATTATATTACATTTAACTTTGCCCCTGATTCATACCTCCCTACTTTTAAATATCTTTGCAATTACAAATATCAACAATAGGCTTTACTATTTAGTCTGTTATCAAAACGATAGTGGATAATTTTGCTGCTTGCTTTGGTTTCCCTACATAGTAGGAAACATTGTGATGTCATTCAACATTATGACCTCACAATGCGCAGCCATTAATATTAGGATCGCTACCTACCACTTCTTCGTTACTGTAGGCAAATTAATATGAACTAACGTCTCTGACTGCGTGCATGTTCCTTGGCCCTGGCATAAACGCTGCCTTGCAAAGAGCAAACTAACTCGAAACAAAGTACTCACAGTTAAGTTATCGCAATAATGGGAGCCCCCCCTTAGTAATGTTGAGGTTAAGAATATCAAATCAGCTGGCTGTGCCAGCTTCGCCCGATTGCAATGGAAATTGCTTCAACAGTTAGATCGTATGTAGCTCGACACTTACATTTTGTCGCTAAAGCTAAGAAAGGACCATCTTTACCTCCTCGTCTTTTTCTTGGGTAATCACTAAGTGTTTTACTTGGAGTTGGCTGCATAATAAAATTTGTAGATTTCATTTGTGGATGAATTTTTTGAGTAGTTTTATGGATAATGCCAAAGATTTGTATTATCGAGAAAGAACAAACAAAATGTATCAAAGGACTTAGTTATTCCAGAAATTGCAGTTTTGTGAACTGCAGGCACCAAAATTTTGTGTATTTTGAACCGTTAAGCTACATTTCATAAAATTTAGACTTCGTTTTTTCAAGAATCTTTTTGAAAACGTCGACAGATAATACCAAAGAACCATGCTTGTGAGGAAAAGTTGTCAAAATGCTTCAAAGAAAACTCTGTTTAACAATTGCGAGTTTGTTAGATCTAGTAGAATAATTGTTCAACCAAAAATGAAACATGATGCATGGCAATCAATTTTTGATCAGCCATCATATACTAATCCTTAGCCTTAAGTAATTCGAGTCACATATTGCTGGAAAGAAAATATTCCCAAGCTTTCAAAGGACAGCAATTGTTAGTACCTTATTGTAACCTTTTTTGTATCAAAATTATCTAATTATTTTGAGGTTACCACTTTTCGGTAGGGGTAATATGCTACACCTCAGGCCTTAAAGCTCATATTTTTTTCAGCAAAAGAACAAACATTAACTATGCATATTATACACTATCGGAACTGCCTTGTAATAACCTTTAATTTGTTGAAAAAAGTTTGAAAATCAGTTGAGAAATGAAGTCACAAATCAGTTTTTTAGTAAACTGATTTCGCAAAAAGGGTGCAATTTTTGAAAACATTTTTCTGTTATAATCTATGGTAGCAAAAGATTTGTGTTAATTGTACGAGACATATCATGACATCATAGAGCCAGTTTTTAGCGTGCGAGGGAAAAAGAGAAGAAAAATGCTTTAAGGGCTTAAAGTGCTAAAATAAAGAATTGCTCGTAGCATTGTCAAATAAGCTTTAATTGTTGTATAGTTGCTTTTATTGAAAGCACCTTATTATTATCTCCTGAAAGAACGTTATTATACTCGTAGTATAGTTTATTGCAAATTTAGATAAAAATATTGTCAAAGAACCATCTTTGCTTGGAAAAACAGTCAAAATGTACCAAAGAACTAATTTCTATAAAAAACGCAAATTTCTTAGGTCTAGCAGGAAAATTGTTCAACTAAATATAGGGCATGATGTAAGGCAGCCGATTTTTGATCAGCTCTCGTAAAGAAATCATTAGCTCAAACCAATTAAAATCACATAATGCTGGAAAGCGAATTTACTAAACTTTCAAACAACACTAATTGTTAGTACGTTATTATGACTTTTATTATTAAAATTGCATGCATTTACTCATTTACCAGTATTTGGGAGGGGTGAAAAATTACCACAGATTGTATAATTAAGTTTTTTACGTAAAAACAAACGCTAAAGGTACATATTATACACTAAAATAATAAAAAAGATGCAATTTTTGAAAACGTCTTCATATCTTGGTCCTTGATAGCGATATACCTGTGTTAATCGTGTCAGACGACATCATGACATCCTAGAGGGAGTTCAAACGTGCGAGAGAAAAAGAGAAGAAGCATGCTTAGAAGACTTGAAATGCTTAAATAAATAATGGGTCATTGCATCATCAAATAAGCTTAGATTGTTGTAGATTTGCTTTTATTGAAATCACCGTATTAATATCACATATTTTCTGAAAATGTGTTTAATGGTGTTTCTAGGACCATTAGCTTTTGAGAAAATACAACTAACAAATTGTGCAATAAAGCGTTGATTGTAGATTCATCTTAAACCCCAAAAAATGAAATTTTTTTTAAAGTGATAGGTTGTGTGCTAGCCATCGTTTGAGCACAAAACGGTTTTGTTTTGCCAAGAAACGTAAATTAAGAAAATTTTTTGATAATGACGTCACGAACCCCCTTGTGACGCTCACCTCGAGGCGGTGATCAATCGTGCCAAGTTTGAAGCTTGTACCTCAAGCAGTCTTGCAGGAGTAAAAACAAACAGACACACAGACAGATTTGCCCTTTATGAAATAAATGTTGGAGTCGCCCTCAGGATCTCCAACAGTAACGTCAGGGTTGAGAATGTCGGTTCAACCGGCCAAGTCTGCTTCAACCATTGGGCTCTTTGAGTAAAGAGTAACGAAAATTTTGTTTCTTTTGTACATAAGATTGTCACGACTTAATGCTCTCCTTTTTCCATAGAATTTTTGATTTCAAGGTCATGACTATGCTTTATGTCTATGTGCTCTGTTCATTGCTTACTTGAACCCAAAAGCGTCTTGCGTCTCCCTTAATTGGGAAATAGGAAACACATTTGTGATATTACGTTATTTTGAAGCAAAACAGCAAAACTGTTTTTCTTGTGTGATTTTACACTAAGATGTTGTTTTCTTTTGATTTCTTCTTAAACTTGTTCAAGTCCTCGCTGGCTACGCATTACATTGCATGTTTTTATCTCTCTGCTTGACGTAACCAGAAAAGATAAAAATTCTTGCTTTTCCCCAAAATTTTGTAGGTTTGATTCTGGTACCTTTATAAAACTATTACAAAGCAAAATATCAATGATATGTCCGATGCGGTGCGATTTCACACTGTGCTGTTTTTTTTCTTTTTATTTCCTTGCATACTGTTTCATGCCCTTGCTGGCTACGCAATATGTTTCATGTTTGTTTTTGCTTGCTTAGGTCTTTGTCGTTTGAGCTATTTGTTCTCAGCATTATCCAGGAAGATGTACATTCACTGCATGTGCGCTCAGGCTCGGTTTGCGAGTTTTCAGTTAGACTGGGCCACCACGACGGGCAGACTGCTTGGCCCCACCACCTGTCTGCCACATGAAAATGGAGGCATCCCGTTAAGTACCTTGCCCAAGGACATAACAAGCAAGCTTGCCGGCTTGTTCTTCTCACTATCCCTTATTGTGCTGAACGCCATGCAGGGAAGCTGTAAACACCGTTTTTAAAAAACTTTTGATATGGCTCGCCTTGGGAAATGAATCCCAGTTCTACCGACTGCGAAGCGGAGCTCTAACCACAATGCCATGTCGTCGGTTCTTGCTTAGATGTGCTAATAGAAGTTAAAAGAGTCCTTGCTTCCCCCCAAAATTTTTAGGCTTGATCGCGGTAGCTCTATAAAGCTATAATCAAGCAAAATAGAATAAATATTTCCCCTCAGTATGGTGCGATTTTACCCAGGCAAAACATGCCATCAATTGTGCCGAGTTAAAACTTATAAATGAATGCAGCTGCGTCGCATCACCGAACAAACATTTGTAAAAGCAGCAACGAAAAGTTGTAAAAAATATAGGCCATAGTTATGAAAACAGTAACAAACAGTTTGTGTTTTTTTCACATAACCAAATCTGGCTCCGAAATAAAACTATCGTTTTTGAAACGCAATTGATAAAAGAATATTTGCGTGGGATTGCACATAGTCACTAGGCCTACATGTCTTTGCACACTAGACCGGTCTAAGCTATGCTTTGTTAAAAGCCTCTAGCTTCTTGTCGGTCACCAACTGCACTGAAGAGACCTGATAGGTCGAAACAGTGTCACTGTCTGCAGTTTTGCTATGAGAATCATGTGTATTTTCCCCTTCTTTTTTGGGGGTATCTCCCAGTGTTTTACTTGGAGTTGAATACATATTAATATCTTTAGAGACTTCATTTTTTGATAAATCGTTTTGATTATTTTTTGGATAATGCCAAAGATCTATGCACTCGAGAAAGAATAGACAAAATTTACCAAACTTTTTGTAGCAATTGCGATTTTGTGAAACGCAGGCAACAAAGGTTTGTGTGTTTTTAACCCGTAGGCTACATTTTATAAGCGTTTAGAGACTTTGTTTTTGAAGAATATTTTTGAAAACGTCGACAGATAATGTCAAAGAACCATGCTTGTGAGGAAAAGTAGTCAAAATGCTCCAAAGAACTAACATTGTCTAACAACTGCAAGTTTTTTAGGTCAAATATGATAATTGTCCAACTAAAAATAAAATATGATGAATGGCAATCAATTTTTGATCGGCCTATGTAGTAGGAGTAAAATCTAGTAGGCTAAATATGATAGCTAGAAATATAATATTTGGTATGATGATATCTGAATTTCTTTTTTTAAGAACCCTCTACTTACGTAACGTCATCTACCTAAATTACTTTTCAACACAAATGTGTAAAACGGCAATTTAAAACAAAACATATCTTCATATACTGCCTACTTATTATCTTTCCTTTACCAACATATATGCAGATACACTGAGCTTCAGCTGCGCCACTGTAGTTAACTTGTAGTGACGATAACTGAACTCTACTGCTCTCTGTTACGTCACGGAAAGTCGGGTAGCGCGATCAAAGCAGCGACAAAAAGAATAAAGGAGATATCAAGGGTTACAATATGAAGGAGATATGAAATTATCAAGCTATGAGCCATGTGAGGCCTACCAATTTTCGTTCGTGGACCTCTGACAGCGCTTCACGCCCCCTGAAAGGTCAGCGGACCCCACTTTGGAAACCTCTGGTTTAGATCAGATGTTTGTCGATTTTTGACTCTCATTTGAATCCGTTCAGTGCCTTTTTAAAAGATACGGGTCATAGCTCACATTTACTTCATGATGGTGCTGACATTATTATTGGGCAAGCCATGAAATTGAAGGTGATTACATGTCAACTTACTTTGCTATTTAAACTACTTAGTTTCTCACGTCACACATAAAGATGAGTAAGATGACGAGTTTCTCACGTGACGTAATGGACAGCTGCTTGAAATGACGTCAGTTTAAAAAAGAATTTAAAAAGCGATGGCAAGTCCGAGATTACAATTTAACAGTTGTTCAGACGTAAAAGATTTTCATGCAGTTTTAGCTTGAATGTCAATTATAAAAGCAGAACTGTCTAAAGCTTTTTAGTTATAAGTCACATTTTTCTTTAGTCTCGAAAATGGAGAAAACGCAGTAAATTACATGCACAACTTTTCATTATACCACAACATCGGAGTGGAATATGTCAATAGTAGATTTTGTTACGTGTGTTTTCTTATGATGGAGTTTGCTAAAATCTTACTGTAGAGCATACTTTCTGACAAGAGCGAAGAAATGAAAGCTAGAATGTATGGAAAGGAGAACATAAATTAATTATATTGGTGGGAATTGACTGATAAATTTAGTCTATTTTGTTTTCAATCTGGTGGATCATATCTAATGATGTTTTGCTAATGCTAGTGAAAAACATTGCTGTATCGTTAACAAGTATGTTGATAAAAATAAAATGTTCCTAAAAATCGCTATTTGGGCATTGCAGTTGCTTATCCAGTATGATTTACATCAGAATTTTGAAAAAAGACTGATTTTACCACAAGCTGAAATAACTTGTCTAGCTCGAGCAGTTATACAGTTTTAGCTTAAAAATAAGTTACATTTTGGTTCAAAGTGACTTAGATGTCACCTTAGCTTCATTATACTTAAATGCCTAAGGTGCGAAAGTTGTAAGGGTAAACACAGATTTTAATGACGTTGATTCAGTCACATTCTTCTAATGTTACACATTTATGCGCAGTTTTTGAAGCTTTGTCATAAAGTTAGCCTGCAGGCTATGATATTGCTGTTGCCATGCGCTCTCTTTCCGTAAACGATGTTGATTATGATTTATTGATAGTTCCAAGTTTATTGACTACAGCAGTCAGATTTTCCTGAAGACCTCGGGAAGGCATACTAAAAGACGATTAATAGCAGTTCGTAGTTGGTGTTCTCAACCTTTTTTTGGTTTACTTTTGGTGACGTTCAAAAACGTCATTCCTTTTTGGTTATCACACCACGCTATTGCAGAACAACTTGAAGGGTTAAACTTGCCACTTTTAACGATGTTAAAAGTGCGCAAAATCATGATGTCATTTCTAATATATGTTGTGAAGCTTTTTGTTGACATCTAGTGTTGATTCGTGGTACAGAACTTGAAAATTAACATCTAGTAGTAGATAAGTTTGAGTTGTGATAGTGCCGGTGATTGCAAAAACCGTTTGCTTCTATTTCTGCTAGGTTAAAATGACCTCATGATAATTAAACTTTACCTCTCTAAACTTTAAAATTTATTTTTGGTGGAAAACTTTTGGTTTATAGCCCAAAAATAATTGAAATACTCGCCTCATATGGCCATTTTTCACTGTATGACTTTTGTGTTGACCGCTGCATTGAACACCGAAATAAGTTGAGGGAGAATCTCCTGGAAGTTAGTGACCCTCGAGTTTGTATTAAAGGTTTCTGAGCTCCGCAACGAAAGGGCCTGTGAAACAGCGTCCCTTCTTTATATTGCTCAATATCTCTCTTGTGTAACATCTCGTGAGTTGTCCTGCCCGAAATCAAACCTATGTTTGTCAACATGCAAAATTTGCTCAAATTAAAACTCATTTGTCACCACTTCTCTGCTGAAAAGCCTCACCCAGTTAGAAATGCCGAATGCTTCGCTACGTGCAGACTGCAGATCTACTTAAAATCTAAGAATGTTGCTTGATGTGCAAAAGAAAATGCACCGTTAAGATTTTTTATTTTGAATACGCTCATACAGTTGATTACCGAAAAAAGTATTTTCATATGACTTTGAATTTAATTTATCTGCTTTATTTTTTTAATTACTGTATTTTTGTATTTTGAAGGAAATGCATGATAGGTTCAATGATTATTGTTGTTTCTAAGTTTAAGATCCCAGCTGCTGTGCTTGAAATAGCATGATTCCTCGAACTTATCTGCTCCTACTCTATGGATGTTTATCTGCTGGATACAATTTGGAAGGCCGTTTGCCCCTGTACAAAGTCGGACCCGAAGGAAGTACATTCGGTTTTAGCATTGCCATGCACAAAACATCTAGCACATCTCAGAGTGAGTACATTCTTTTAAAATAATGATACTTACGATGAAGAGCAAGGTTGGAAATATCTATTACGTTATTCTGTAACTTTTTTATTATCAATTATGTCGCCCTTTTACTTTTAAATTTTTTATCAAATATTTCCTTTTCCCTACTTTTTTAACAGCTTGGTATTCCTTTACTAATAGTTTTACGTAGACTGTATAGAGTATTGACCTTAGTTTTATGTAGGGTGCAGTAAGCCTACAGGTAGGTTACCGCAAGTTGCGTTGTTAGCTTAATGTTGATAGGGTGTTGGTTAATTTCAGTAGTAATATTAGACAAACATGTGCGGGAACTGTTGATCAAATTTTCTTGAGTAATAATGCTTTAGCTATCGCTAGCCATCAGCTAATGGTATATTGGAAAGTCTAAAACTTAAAATATCCAAAGCAAAAAGTTCAGAAAATCAATGACTTTTTTTATTTAATATTAAGTAGGCCCACTTATACAGGTTTTACTTGCATAGTCGCAATTAGCAACAATTTCATTTTTTAATGCATAGCTTGCAGCTAATCTTAGAAATGACTAATAGCATTGGTTTACTCCGTTACCTTCCTCCAGTAAATCACACGACAGACAATAACAAAAAATTGTTTTTAATAAAATTAACAACTTAAACACTATCTAATGGTTTTACAAGTATGTTTTTATTTAACTTTTGTAAAAACCCGGAGTCTTACAGCAATTAATAGAAATTTGTTTGAAGGTATTCATGCTCGTAAACGTTGAGCTGAGCCTCTTCATTTCTAGGACAAAATGCCTTTAGTCACATTAAAAGCGCATTCGTTTAAATGTATAGTTAGAAAATGTATATTGGAAGTGTTTTTCCGGTCACCACAGCCAATTTGGTGTAAGGATAGTATACTTTACGTTCACTTGGAGATCCAAACACATCAACTGGATTTTAGGTACATAGATTGTTTGCATGCTCTCGTAACTTTGTAAGCGCAAAAAAGCTGATGGAAGAGTAAATAATTTATGCAATTCACTTTTTCAAAGAGGAAAGCTTTTGCCTAAAATTTTGCGCAGACTATGTTCCTTTTGATGATTATTTCAAAATAACTGGACTTTTCTGACCAAATTGCAACAAGATTTTGATTTTATGGAGATTGAGCTACTTCGTGTTATGTAAGGATTTCAAAACTTCATTGAATTGCGGGACAACACGTATAATCAGAGACCTTGCTAATTTTATTTTATTTGCGGTTTGTGGTTAGATATGCTTCGTGATCATACGTCATTTACTATAGTGTTGAAAGGGAGTCCTAAGAATCATTACGGACCCTGGTCCAAGATGATTTAGGGGGTTCAGGATCAAACTAGGATCCGAAATTTTTCGAAAATTTCCTTGTTTATTACTGGTGACTCTTCGCAAAAATGGGTCCAAGGCTGCTTTCAACAAGTTGATTTCTAAAAATGATTTGATCATCACCACTTTTACTCGAAATAGGACACTAAAGTTGTTTTAAGAAATTGATCATCGAAACAAGTCTTCAACAGAAACGAAGAGCACAACAAACCCCTCAATAATCCTTATCTTTTTACGCCACCGGCTATGTTTCTCAAAAACTTTACTACCGGGTCAAGGTCAGCCTCTCTACCCCTAGCGACTAAGAGCCGTGTTATGTTACAATGTTTGCGGCTCAAAGCGCACTGTTGCCTCGAAGATACTGAGATTGCCAAACTTTTGTTGATGAAAACACTTTCCATGTGACTGAATATTTTAGCACTTGCAGTATCCAATATTTTAGTTTAAAATGTACAACAAAAAATTTGTCTATTCACTTACCTCAATATATTAGCAATGGTTTGCTTAAATAGCGTAGTCTACATGTAAACCACAATAAAACCCAAAACTCAAAACCCTTATTTTTCTCCTCGAAACCCTGGTAGAATAAATTTCTACCCAGAAATTAGTGATTTCTCGTTTGATGAGTTAAGTGGCTTTTGCTTTTGAACCACTGGCCAAGAGATTAGCAGATTAGTCACATTACCTAGTTATTTTGATTCATGTGAAGATCCTCCCATACTCATGTATAACTTTGCAACACAAAGCTTGAAAATTTGTCTGATCTTGTTCACCTACAAACGTGCACTTTTTAATTTTAGGATAGAGATCAAAAAAATTCTGTAATAAATGTTGGTGAATAGGATTAAACTTGTAGACTATTGTTGATGGTATTTTGGTGACTGCACACGAAAGCCTGTTCAATCAATGTTCTTGGGTGTCTCATTTAGAAGAGTGGAATCAGTATTTTTCAAGTACATTTTTGGTATCAATTGTAATCCTTGTTCTTTACTATTCTTCTGATTTCGAATATCGACACTCCTTACTTTTCTGTGAATGATGTAATATCTGTTAAACTTAACTTTTGATTAACAACTTTCAACTTCAATGAAGATCACAAAGTTGCAAGTCGCTACCTTTAAGACTTTTAAATCGTTCACTTCAAAAACTGCTTAATTCAAAATTTTTGTTGGCATTTTGCGCAATCATTAGTCAGCAACTTCATATTATGAAGCACAAAAGTATACACAGCTTTCGCGCCTTTTAATTGGAATAAAGCTTAAACAGAGCGAAATTGAAATTTCTGTGATGAGGTTTGTATTTTGTCAGTTAGGTTTGCTAGATATTTACGTAATGTAGTAAATATTTAGTTTTGTGTTTTGATAAATGATTTATGCGCCTGAAAGCCGATAATTTGATAGCTTATTTTTACACCTGTGGCTTAACTTGACAAATCTTTCACATTGTTTATATTGACATCTACTCGGTTTATTTTACGCATCATCTTTAAAAAAAAGAGCAAGTTATCATATTGTGTAGCAAGTAGAAAATAACCAATTAATTGCTCATCTTAGTTTCGGTTCATGAAGCTGTAGATCGTAAATAAGATTTGGCTTTTTTGCCCGATAGTATAAGCATAATAATCAACAAACAATTTTGTTTGTGAACAAAGTGCAATTTATTACGAAGTGGTGTTGAGGGTTGACCAAACTGCTTTGCCCTAAAACACTACATCGTTATTCAAGCAGCGAAGAAACCCTTCAGAAGGAATATAAACCCCTATTTTTTTATCCAAATTCTTCTCAATTCGGTTTTGAAGTAGATTGTCGGTAAACAGCCACCATTAAAGCAATACAAATTGGAAGACGTACTTTAGCGTTGTAAAAAATGGCTGATCCTAGAACACAGGCCAACAAAAACATTTCACTTACAAGGTAAGAGTGTTTTTGGGATAATTTAAGGGCGCTAAGTTTAAAAGCTCTTACCAGTTTTTCTAAATTGGTTCTAGTTTTGAGATATTCAACAATATTGATTTATTTGCAGTAGCGAATTTTTAAACTTTGCATCGCTTTGTGCACATTACGAAGCAATCACTGGAGGAAATATGATACTTAATTGTAAAAATGAACTTGAATACAACCTCTATGGCAAAAACAATTAAAATCTGTAAATATGAACGATTGAACTTTTACATTCGGAGTTCTCGCAGACCTACAAATTTGCTAAAATATGTGAAACCGAGATTGGCACCGCTCTGCAGGAAAAATGCACAAAAAGGTGTGGCAACAACTTTACTTCTTTACTAGTTTGCTGGGTCTGAATAAATGTTCTTTCGTGCGATTTTTGTTTGAAACATCACTGGTCAAAATCAAGCACAAAACTCCGAGGAGAAATGCGCACATTGAAGTGAATCACTGTTATTCCGGAATAATTACTACCAACCTGGTATACCTAATCTTTTTTCCCGAATAAAAAAACAGCCCCGCCATTTTGAAAGTGAAAAAACACTATATCACAATGGTCCGTAAACTTTTGTTATGACTGCTCAAATCCACCTTTCAATAATTACAAAAGGCTGTTTCAGCATCGTGTGTAGCGACTGACACAAACATTTGAGACAGAGTCGCTGTGATGGCCTCGTATTGCCAGATGCAAATCAAAAATTGTCTTTTTTTCTCCATCGTCTTTTTTTCTGCATGGTCACAGCCTATAAAATCTTTATTAGTTGACAGCATGTGTGAGATACACATAATCGCCCGTGAAGCGTTGCATCCCGCAATGCCACCCAATGGTTGACGTGAACGGAAACCCGTGATTACAAAATTACTAGCGAAAAACGAAAAAGTTTTTCGGCGCTTCGGTAAAAACTCCTTCGAATTAACACTGGGTAATGTATTATTGTTTAGAATTCAAATATTTGATAAAAATTGTTGTTTGGCTTCGGATCGCAAAAAATGTGATTTTGTGGTTTTGGTATTTCAGTATGTTCATTCCTGACTTTAAGAGTTGTCAACCAATATGCAAAGGTCCCGTCGTCCTAGATACCTTTCATCCATTGATTTTATGTCTTTATGGAACCACTCATCTTGTTCCGCACTCACATCAACATGGTTTTCCCGAAATTTATCCAAATGACAGAATAAATAATGTATCTTGATACTCATTCCACATCCCTAAATATGAAAATTAGTAAGCATTATTTGAAGAAGTTCCTAGTAGTCGACATTTTTGCCACTGCAAAAAAATATGAGACAGCAAATTCATTCATGGTTATATCCCATTCGAAAGCATTGTCTATATTTAGTCTCTGAATCTGAGGTCCGCTCAATATTTCCGCTTTCAATTTGTCTTTCCTTAGAACAAGAAACGTTTTGCAAATGAACTCAAAGTAAGCCCCACTCTTATCTAAAACTTTCATAAATTCGTTATCAACCTAATCGTGATCTGCAGTAGTTGAAGAATGATAGATCAGACTAAACAAATGGCTTGTTAATGACGCTTTGCAACCACGCACCAAGTGCATCTCGTGCAGGCCAGTCATTGTTTTGCTAGTGTTGCTTTTCATCTGCAGTGTTCCGCCAGCAAATGATGTAAGGATGATCCATGAAATCACTTCACTAACAAAAAGTAATTATTTGCAAATCAACACACGTGACCCATGGATGAGTCTTGTTGCGCAACTTAACCAAAACTGTTTTTACTATAATGTAGTGAATTTTTTTGAATACTGAGTGGCCATTTAAGTCGCTAGCAATGCAGAAGTACACGCTGCAGAGTTGTTTGCAGCTGCCAAAGAACAAACTCCTCTCATTCGAGTAGGACTGTGATGGGTCTTGGGTCAAAAGATGCTTTTTTATTATTCTAAAAAAAACAAAGTTAACTACTGTATTGAAACACTGAGTGAGCACTGTGCATCTATTTTAATGTAATATAGTGTATTATTCCAGATTCTGAATCAAGAGCGCGATGTTTACCAAGACAAGAAGCTCACCTCTGAGCTGCTTATTTTAGCAAAACTAAAATCTCTAACCAAATCATGTAGTGACCTTGAGCGAATGACTTTGATTTTGGTATAGCAAGCTAACAACTACTAAAAAACTCTGGTTCATATCACTTTCATGCATTGGTAAATATTAAGATGTTTTCTGAAGCAATGCCTGGCTGGAAAAAGAAAATAAGAGTAGAAACTTCATTGCAATGCGGCACTGGCCTTCATCCAATGATATGTTACTCAACAGCAACAAGTAATTAGCTTGTTGTTGTTTACCCGACCCCTTCCGAAGGATGGGGGCATGGCGGAAGACCATGGAGCCCCAGAAGCCGAGCAACTACCCAGGGTCTGGACCAGAGGTCGTAAAGAGATAGAGAGTCGCCAAAGAGTGAGCGGCACAAAGAGTCCGTTGCTGGACAGTGCAGAATGAGATGAGAGGTGTCCTGAGACGAGTGTCCACAGGCGCTGCAAGAAGGATTCTCAGTTCTGCCAATCCTAGAGAGATAAGAACTTAACAGAAGGCTGTGTCCGTTGCAGCGTAGACGAGAGAGGGCGCAGCGAGCATGACGAGGGAGCACAAGTTCCTCGGTGGAAATCGAAGGAACCTGTGTGTAAAAGAATTTAGATGAGACAGTACGCCCCCAGTCCGAGATAAGACGAGAATGGATACGAGAGATAAGAGGAGAGAGACTACAAGGGATAGCGGAGGGCGCAAGTAGCGCTCCCCGTCTGGCTAGCTCATCATCCGCGTCGTTTCCCGGTAGAAATGAATGTCTGGGGATCCATTGTAGCCTGATAGAACAGAAGAGAGAAGACAGTTCCTGCCAGATCTGCCACAGAGTTTGAGATAAGAGGAAAGATGGAGGGGAGGACAGGGTAGCGAGGACAGAACGAGAGTTAGATAATAGAAGAAGAGAAGAGAAATGGGAGACTTGCTGGTGCTGCCAAGACCAGCAAAGAGCGTGCAGAATGGCGCAGGCTTCAGCGGAAAAACTTGAGCATACTGGGCCTGCCGAAAAGGAAAGAATGGTCTCAGTGCCACAGAGAGAGCAGTTGGCAAGGACGCCGGAGCCGCCCTTACCAAAAGGAAAAGGAACAGAGGCGTCTGTCCAAAGCACCAGATCATGAGGGGGGAGAGAGTCAAGGTGGGCGAGAGCCGCACCTTGGCGAGAGAGAGGGGGATCAGAGCGAGAGCATGGAGTAGAAAGGGTGGACTCCACCGTGAAGGAAGGTAGATTCTAAAGAGGAAAGGGAGGGCAAGCAAGAAGAGCCTCCCTAGAGCAAGTAGAAGGAAGCATGAGCGGGTAAGTGGACGCAAAAGCTCTCCAGGACGATCTGCAGAGTCTTGGTTTCACTCCTAGTCTGGCCAATCCTGAACTAGGAAAGGAGATTGGGAGACGAAGAGCCCACTCATAAGAAAAAAGGGTGAAATGAGTCAGAGTGACTCGTAGGGGAGGCAAAGAAGCCTTAGAGAGAAAAAGTGGGATAGGGGAGGACGAGAGGCAGCTGGTGATGACGCGACTGGCCCTTCGGTGAAGGCGTTCCAATTGGGTAAGATTGGTAGCGCTTAGGAAAGGAAACCATCCGGGTAAAGCGTAAGTGAGAAGGGACCGAAGAAAAGATTTATACAGAAAAAAGAAAGACTCCTTAGAGGGGTCCCATGAGGAAGCAGAAATGCAGTGCAAGGCCTTGAGACGAGGGAAAAACTTGGCCTTCAGCGAAGATACATGCTTAGAAAAGGAAACAGTGCGATCAAAGGTGACCCCAAGAAAAGTTGGAGTGGGATTGAAACGGAGGCGGGAGCCGAGTAGGAGGAGGTTGGGTTGGAGGTTAGCCTGGTGGGGATTCACTGAAAAGAAAGTGGCCTCACATTTGCTCGGATTGAGAGGAAGACACCAGTACTCAGACCATCGCTCCAATCGAATCAGAGATCCTTGTGTGGCCTCCACCACAGTAGGGACCGAGGGGGAGGAGAACCAAATGGCCAGATCGTCAGCATAAAGAGAGCAGCTCACGGAAGAAGGCAGAGAGGCCGGAAGATCATTTATAAAGAGAGAGAAAAGTGCAGGGTCAAGAATGGATCCTTGCAGAACATTACGACGGACTCGAAAAGAACGACTTTTGTGATTTTGAAAGATCACACAAGCGCGCCTATCATAAAGGAAAGATTGAGTCCAACGAGCAAAGCAAGGAGGGAGGCCAGCCGAAATAAGTTTGTGGAAAAGGGCGGGATGCCAGACAGAGTCAAAAGCTTTAGAGAAATCGATAGTAGACAGGATCGTCCGAGAGCCCGGCCTGGGTATGTTGAACCCATCTGAAATGGACTGAGAAAGATACAGAATTTGATCAAGTGTAGACCGTCCAGGGCGGAAACCAACCTGGCGGGGAGAAAGAATGGAATTAGATTCCAGAAAGAAGAGTAGACTGGATAGAATGATGCGTTCAAAAAGCTTTGATACGCAGGAGGTGAGAGAGATAGGCCTGAGGAAAGCAGGAGAGTCGAGAGGCTTTCCCATCTTTTGTATGGGAATAATGGAAGATGTCTTCCAGATGGAAGGAAAGGAATGCGAAGACCAGGAGAGATTGAAGATATAAAGAAGAAAATCTATGCCAGAGCGAGGAAGGTGCTTTAGCATGGGATAGGCAACTTTGTCTGGACCAGTGGAAGTGGAGGAGGAGAGGTTGGAGGCAGCCGCAAGAAATTCAGCAAGTGAGAAAGGAGAGCAAAAGGACGAGTGAGACTCCTCCGAACACGTGGCTCGGCGGAGCTCAGTAAGGTAGCCTCTGGCTCTGCTACGCAGGGCCTTTGGCTGAGAAATGGAAAAGTGAGATCTCAGGTAAGCGATATAGACCGAAGCCGATTCCCTGGGAGAAGAACAGTTAGGAAAGTTAGGAGAGGAGGAAGGAGAGCCAGCGATAGAGCGAAGGAGAGAGAGTACAGATTTAAGTAATTAGCTTAGCTTGCTTCAGTTAAAACGAGTTTCCTTTTCTTCCCTGCAAACTCCGACCTACAGTATTTTTTGCGAACCTGATCTTCTATCTCACAAAGATCAAAGCAGAACAATATATTTCAATTTACGATTGACAAGATCACAAAGAACGCCGGTCATGAAGGAATTTGGGACGTTGAAACGATATCTATAAAAACAACAACAGACACAGTCTTAAGGGGATGAGAGCATAATGTTACTTTACATCGGTCTATATTAATCAAAAATAAGTTGAACAAAACTGCAAAGCAAATACCACGCTATTGCACACGAGGTTTCAAATATTGCCACCAGATCAATACTCAGCACGGCAGGCCTGGGTGATTCGAACAGTTGCCCAAGCTACAAATTAAATAAAACTCAGCTCTATCACAAAGGCGATGTTCAATAAATAAACTACTAAACCCTAATGTACTTCATGCAAAATAGGCTTGCAAATATCATGTGAAAGTGACAATAATTAAAGGCTAACATACCTTTATTTGGGATAGTGCTGTGCACAGAGAAGAATATGTAGATTGTTGAACAAAACAAACAACTTAACCAGTAAAACTTATGTCTGGCTTCACACTGAAAAACAAACTAACATCAAAACAGATCCTTTAAACAAATTCACATTTCTATCAATTAGTGCATTGCACAGGCCATTTCACTTCAAGCTGTTAGTTCTTGATTACAGTTAGTTTGGAAATTGAATCAAAATGTAGATTTGTACGTCACGTGAACTGCAAAATTGCAAACAGCAATAAAGGCGTACAAATTTACATCGATCCGGTTGGCGGTCTCATAAAACGACAAAGTTACGTTTTTAGACGCATCAACTATGTCTTAGTCTTAAGATACAGGTTCCAACACGTAACAAACGGGTGAAAGAATATAACAATATTTTACATGATATGTTGGGATAGAACCATATATTCTCGTTCACTCCAGGAAGTCATGTCCGCCACGCAAAAGTAAAAAATCGTAGTTATGTTTTGTTGATTTCAACCTACCCATGCACTCACCAAATCTCATTTCCTTGATTTTTTTCAGCACAAAAATGAAGGATTTCAGTGCAACTGTGTGTGTGTGTGTTTTAGTTAAATTCTCATCAGCGGAACATATTACATACCAAAAAAACTATATCCAGTGTAGCAAAACCAAAGGCATTTTTGGGTTCAGTGACCTTCGTATACCTCAAAACTAATTCAAAAGAGTTTTCAAAAAAATAGCTTGTTATTTGTAGTCACATTATGCGGGTTCCGCTGTTATACAAAGATTTCATCTCATAATACCCTTTGTATTTTCCAAGATGCCATTCTGTAGGCTTTACCTACTACTGAAAACACTTTGGAAAACGGTGTTCTAAAGCTGTATAATGTATTTATTTAATATTGAGACTTTAATATCATTTTGCAGCATCGGTAGTAGGGAGCCTTCTACTTGCTGGAGCACCGACAGCCAAAGCTTTACCGACTCAGGATGATACTATTGATCCTGGCGGAGTGTTTACCTGTCCAGTTACCACCATTCCTGCTGATTGTTCGAGAGTTCAAATGGACAATGGTACGTAATCTTCATCGCCATTAAGTGATAGTAAACCTGTCGATGGGATAAAGTGTGCAAAGCTATGCGAATTGCAAAAGTCAAACATGTTGTGGTATTCTTGTTCATTTTTTATGATCACTATGTATAAAGTTTTAGATTACCTACTTCACACATGGGTATAATCGCAAACAAAACAACTAAATTTTGTTGAAAAATATGAAAAATTAAGAGAATTTTTGACCAAGACCAGGCAATTTAACCTGTATTTTTTGTAAGTATGTTAAATATATTAAAATGTAATTAACTCTGATTCATGTTTTTTCTCCAACAAATTCATGTTGACTAAATTAAATGTCAATGTTTTACTTGCGTAGATGCTATAATTATGCAAGTATATTTTACCCAGGGTGTTAAACCCATTAAAATATCGCTCGGGTTCGGGCTTAACAAAATTTGTTTTTATCGGTTCGTTTTAATTTAGGTTCCACGCTTTATCAAACTTGTGGTTCAGGTTCGGTTCGTGCTCATTAGTATCGAATTCTTGAGGCTCGTTTTCGGCTTAGGTTCGCTTGGAATTCGGCCCTGGTTAAAGAATAGCAATATAAAACTGGTTTTTCGCTCAATTTTTGTTTGCTTGCTTTTATTGCATACTTAAATGGCTTTCGTTTTTGTTGCATTCCCCTTTTTTTAGCCTAGCCTTATGTGTATAAATAAATTTTGCAATGATTGTAGTTGGCTTGAAAAAAATAATAAACCAAACTCAACAAAAGTTTGACTGAGTTGATTACAATCAAAAGTAGGATAATCAGAACCATCTTTTTGTGACTTAAAAATCGAAAAAACTGTGATTATATTTTTTAAAGATATGTGACCATATATGGCTTTATTTTTGAAGCATCAAAAATATGCTGATCTCCATAACTAACTACTCATATGCAAGCTTTTACATTTGTTTTGAACAGCAATACCATTGAACAACCAACGAAGCAATTTTGCTTTGTATAAAATGCTGCAAAACGCAATGGACCTTATCAATAAGCATTTAAGTACGCTCTTACAGTTTTATTAAATATGCAATGTTTGCGTCTACAAAATTTCTGTTTGGACTATTGGGTACTAGCCTAAGTAGTAAGAGCCAAAGCTCTGATCTCGAAAAATGCTCTTGGCTCTTAAAATTTTGGCACTGGCCGACCTATTAGGCTATTGCATATATATAATGCTCGAATACTACATTGTGTGTTGCAAAATTAAGTTTCAAGACAATGTCACAACCAGTGTTTGGATACAGAAAATAGAAAAACTCTTGCCTTCAATACTTCGTAAAACTCTGCATAAAAAGTGCCACTGGTTTCCTCATTCACAAATTATCAAATTTTAATGTGTACAGATGCTGTATGAACTGCATCTACGCAGCTACTAGGCTTGGCATTTTAGAGTAAAAACAAAAGGTCGTATTCTAGAACCTAGAACAGAAACTATGACTTTTTATGACTTCTTAAATTAACTCCAAAACTCTATCGCTTTTTTGCTGCAGTAGGTTAAACAATTGTGAAAACTAGCAAAAAAATATGACTTGAATGACTTTTACTGGCCCTAATAATGATCTCTTGTCTCACAACAACGCAATTTTTAAATACAGCAGTACTTTTAAATTGTTTTGTTTAAGTTAGAGGAAATTTGGTGACATGAAATAATTAAACCTACAAATGAGCACATTAGTACATGGACTAGAAGTCCATATTTTGACAAGACTTAGGTTTAGGTTATATGTTAAAAAGCTTGAACAAACAGGGGGAAAGTCATGTAATTTAAAACTTTATCCCGGTTCCTACAGGCATTTTAAAGGTTTAAGGGAAACAAATTTTATGGTAGCACCACAACCCTTATGGATAACAAAAAAATCTCTGCACCAATCATTAGCCGCCTCAACGAGGTGGTGCGGTCCCCGGGTTGGGTCGAAATGGCTGTTGGCCTTCTCAAGGGTACCAGTTACCCCAGGCACCCCGCTCATACAAACCATTTTTTCGCCGTGCTGTCCCCTGAATGACCGCAGAAGGGCAGCACGCAGCTTCTTTGAAGTCGGTCACCTGTCATCTCTCTTCTCCTGCCTTTCTCTTGGCCGTCTTTGTCTTCTCATTTTTCTCCTTCTCCTAATGAGCGGAAACGTTCATCTACACCCTAGCCCTTCTTTCCATGTTAAGTGTGCGCTGGAAATATAATCTGGCAGGGTAGGTCAGTGCAATGTTGCACCTGCTCCAAATGGGCCCATTTAAAGTGCTCACTACTCTCTTTCTGTAAATTCAGAACTTTTGGCAGCTCTCACTCCTGGAGCTGCCCCCAGCTTGTTCTTGTTTTTTCTGGAGATTTCACACTTACCAGCACTGTGACTTCCTCCTCGGACTACTTCCAGCTTGTGTACCTCCACTGTTCAATCTGGCCCACCTGGCCCCCCTCTGCAAATGCAGCACTCCCTATCCACCCTCGCCTTCAAACCTCTTATACCTCTTTCGCCCACTTTTTATATTCTCCTCCTGCACCCTTATTACCGCCTTATGCTCTTGGCTGTCTCTCAAACCTTTTGCTTCCTCTTCTCCCCTGACTTCTGAGGCATTACAAGCGACTTGCTCTTCTCTCTCGCCCAAATCTAACTCTGAATCTATATACTCTCTTCTTCGCTCTGTCGCTAGCTCTTCTTTCTCATTTTCATCCTCTTCTAACTTCCCCAACTGTTTTCTCCCAGGGACTCGGCTTCGGTCTACCCCGATTACCTGAGATCCCACTTTTCTATCTCTCAGCCTAAGGCCTTGCGTAGCAGAGCCAGAGGCTACCTTTCCGAGCTCTGCCGAGCGACGTGCCCTAAGGAGTCTCACTCGTTTTTCTGCTCCTCCTTCTTCCCCGCTGAATTTCTTATGGCTGCCTCTGACCTCTTCTTGTTCACTGCCACTGGCTCAGACAAAGTTGCCTATCCCATGCTAGAGCACCTGGCTTGCTCTGGCATGGATTTTCTTCACATCCTCAATCTCTCCTGGACTTTGCACTCCTTTCCTTCTATCTGGAAGACATCTTTTATTGTTCCCAATCACAAGATGGGAAAGTCTCTCGACTCTGCTGCTTCCTTCCGACCTATCTCTCTCACGTCCTGCGTCTCAAAGCTTTTTGAACGCATCGTACTATTCCGTCTACTCTTCTTTCTGTAGTCTAATTCCATTCTCTCTCCCCGCCAGGCCGGTTTCCACCCTGGACAGTCTTTTCTGGATCAAATTCTTTGTCTTTCTCCGGCCATTTTGAATGGGTTTAGCAAACCCAGGCCGGCTCTTCGACGATTCTCGCTACTATTAATTTCTCGAAAGCTTTCGACTCTGTCTGGCATCCCGCTCTTTTTGCACAAACTTATTTCGGCGAGCCTTCCTCTTTTCTTTGCTCATTGGACTCAATCTTTCCTTTATGATAGGCGCACTTGCGTGGCGTATCAAAATCGCAAAAGTCGTTTCTTTCAAGTCCGTCGAGGTGTTCCGCAAGGATCCATTCTTGACCCTGCACTTTTCTCTCTTTTGATCAATGATCTTCCGGCCTCTCTGCCTTCTTCCGCCAGCTGCTCCCTTTATGCTGACGATCTGGCCATTTGGTTCTCCTCCCCCTCAGTTCCTACTGCGGTGAAGGCCACACAAGGATCTCTGATTCGATTGGAGCGCTGGCGTTAGTACTGGTGTCTTCCTCTCAATCCGAGCAAATGTGAGGCCACCTTCTTCTTAGTGGATCCCCACCAAGCTAACTTCCAGCCCCACTTCCTTTTATTCAACTCCCGCCTCCGTTTCAATCCCACTCCAACTTTTCTTGGGGCCACTTTCGACCGTACTTTTTCCTTTTTTAAACATGTATCTTCGCTGAAGGCCAAGTTTTTCCCTCGTCTCAAGGCTTTACGCTGTATTTCTGCTTCCTCATGGGACCCCTGTAAGAAGTCTCTTTTGCATAAAGCTTTTTTTCACTTATGCTTCATCCGGATGGTTTCCTTTCCTGCCTCTCCTACGAGTCACCCTGATTCATTTCGCTCTGTCACCGTATGAGCGGGCTCTTTGTCTCCCAACCTCCTTCCCCATTTTAAATTTGGCCAGACTTGGAATGAAACCAAGACTCTGCAGGTCTTCCTGGAGAGCTGTTGTGTCCACTCACCCGCTCATGCTTCCTTCTATTTCTCCTAGGGAGGCTCTTCTTGCATACCTCTCTCTGTTCCTTGGAATCTGCCTTCCTTTACTGTAAAGTCCACCATTTCCTCTCCATGCTCTCAGTCTGATCTCCCCTCTCGCCGAAGTGTGGCTCTCGCTCACCTTGACTCCCACCTTACGATCTGGTGCTCTGGACTGACGGCTGTGTTTCTTTTCCATTTGGCAAAGGTGGCTCTAGCGTATTTGCCAACTGCTCTCTCTGTGGCACTGAGGCCACTCTTCAGCAGGCCTAGTATATTCAAGCTTTTCCGCTGAAGCCTAAGCCATTCTGCAAGCTCTTTGTTGGTCTCGGCAGCACCAACTAGTCTGCCACTTCTCTTCTTATCTGACTCTCGTTCTGTCCTCACCACCCTGTTCTCTCCTCCATCTCTCCTTTTACCTCAATTTCTCTGAAAAATCTGGCAGGAACTGTCTTCTCTCTCCTCCTATTTTATCAAGTTACAATTGGTCCCCGGACACTTGTTTCTCCCGGGGAACGATGCGGTTTATGATCTGGCCAGACGAGAAGCGCTACTCGTGTCTTCTGTAACTAGTCTCTTCTTATTTCTTGTATCCACTCTTGTCTGTTTTCAGACTGGAGGCGTACTGTCTCATCTAAATTTTTCGACCCCCAGGTTCCCTCAATTTCCACCGAGGAACTTGTGCTCCCCCCTCACATTTTCTGTGTCCTCTCTCGTCTACGCTGCAACGGACAGAGCCTACTGCTAAGCTTTTAATTTCTCTAGGATTGGCAGAATCGAGAATCCTTCCTGCAGCGCCTGCGGATACCCGTCTCATGACATCTCTCATCTCATTCTGCGCTGTCCAGCTACGGACTCTTTGCGCCGCTCGCTCTTTGCCGACTCTGTTTCTTTTCGACCTCTGGTCAAAGCCCTGGAGAGTTGCCCAGCTTCTGGGTCTCCATGGTCTTCCACCATGCCCCCATCCCTCAGAAGGGGTCGAGCAACAACAACAAAACAAAAATCTTAACAGAAAACATCACTTTCAATTTGCTTCGTTACATCAACCTGAAACAAAGTTTTAGTTACTTAGCTTGTTGTATGATATCGTACCTTTAAGCATCAGGCTAAGTCCGCACAACTACATACGCAATTTACCAGTTATCTAAATGGATCTACGGAACTAGCGGAACCCTGTAAATAATCACTATGCGATTTAGGTTCAGATTCAACAAACTTTAGTTTTTTGTGTTTTAGACTGATTGCTTTATAAAAATTGTGGTTTAGGTTTAATTCAAGTTCAGTTCCTCTTTAGCGTCAAATTTTAAGATTTGGGTTTTGGAAAAATAAACGCTTAATGCCGCTTTTTGGTTCGTAGTTTTGGTGTTAACTTGCGCTTCCTTCTGAAGCCACCATCTTGACAACGATTTCCTTTTGATTTGTTCAAAAGTCGAATCAATATTATGTGATCACACATCGCCGCTTCTACTCTAGAAGCTCATTATCGATTGGTCGTTTTATCGATACTGTCAAGCGCAATTCTGTTTGTCGGTGTGTCTGTTTTAAATCGGAAACTGCTGGAAGTACAAGCATCAAACTTAGCACGATTGATCACCAACCTGTGGTGAGTGTCATAAAGGTATTGGTGACGTCATGATGACGTCATAATCAAAAATAATTTTTTAGAATTTGTATTACTTAACAAAGAACAACCGCTTTTTGCTTAAACGAAAACCACCTTCCGACTTCCTACAGTTCAAAAACTTTCATTTGTTTTGGGGTCTAAAATGACGTCACAATCAACGATTCATTGAATAATCTGTTATTTGCTCTTTCTCAAAAAGTACAGAAACGCCATCAAACGTTTTTTTAGGCGATATTAATAAGCTGCTTTTGATAAAAACAACCTTACAATAATTAATGCTTATTTGACTATGCTACGAGCACTTCTTTATTTAAGAACTTCAAGCCCTCTAAGCATTTTTTCTTCTCTATTTCCCTTGCACGCTTAAACTGGCTCTATGATGTCATAATATGTCTCGTACGATTAACACAAATGTTCGCTACCGCTGATCATAATATCAAGATATTTTTAAAAACTGCAATCTTTTTGCAAAATCAGTTTACTAAAAAACTGATTTATGAACTCATTTCTCAACTGATTTTCTTCCTTCTTCAACTTTCTTCAACAAATTAAAGGCTATTTCAAGGCGAGTCCGATAGTGTACAATATGTACAATTATTATTCGTTTTTTTACTGAAAAAACTGAACTTTAAGACCTTTTGTGTAACTTTCTGTCCCTCCCAAAAGTGGTGAGTTCAGTAAAAACAGGTGACTTTAATACAAAAACGTTATAACAAAATATTAACAATTACTGTCCTTTGAAAGCTTAGAAATTTTCCTTTCCAGCAATATGTCACTCCAATTACTTGAAGCTAGGAATTAGTATATAATGGCTGATCAAAACTTAGTTGTCATGCATGAAGTTTCATTTTTAGTTGAACAATTATCCTAATAGAGCTAACAAACTCGCAGTTGTTAAACAAAGTTAGTGCTTTGATACGTTTGACTACTTTTTCTCACAAGCATGGTTTTTTTTCATTATCTGTTGACGTTTTTAAAAAGATCCATCAAAAACTAAAATCTCTAAACGTTTATGAAATGTAGTCTACCGGTTGAAAACACTCAAAACTTTACTGCCTGCAGTTCACAAAATTGCAGTTTCTAGAAAAACTAAGTGCTTTGGTACATTTTGGGTATTCTTTTGCGATAGCATGGACCTTTGGCATTATCAATCAAATTATACAAAAGACTCATCGAAAAATAAAGTCTACAAATTTTAATATGTAGCCTACTCCAAGCAAAACACTTAGTGATCACCCAAGGAATAGACAATGGGGTAGAGATGGTTCTTTCTTCATCGTTTGCAACAAAATGTAAGTGTTGAGCTACATATTATCTAAATGTTGAAGCAATTTCCATTGCAATTGGGCAAGGCTGTCGCAGCAGCCAGCTGGTTTGATGTTGCTATCGAACCTCGACATTATTAATGGGGGCTCTCGCTACTGCTATAACTGAACTGTGAGTGCTTCATTTCGGGTTGGTTTGCTCTTTGCACGGCGGCGTTTTTGTCAGAGCCAAGGAACATGCACGCAGTCAGAGACATTAGTTTATTTAATTCGCCATTAGTAACGAAAAAGTGGTGAGTAGCAATCCTAATGATAATGACTGAAAACGCATTGTGAGGTCATAATGTTAAATGACATTGTAATGCTTACCACTATTTAGTGAAAACAGCAGCAGGCAAAAAAATTATCCACTATCATTTTAATGGCAAGTATAAATGGTAAAGCCCATCACTGATATTTGTAATTGCAAGGATAGGCCTATCGGTACAAAACAATAATCTTCATTTTAAAGTAAAAGGTCTGGATTAGGGGCAAAGTTAAATGTAACAAAATCCCAAGTTTAAGATAAGATCAAAATTAAACAATAATTGCATCAATCTGTAACACTGGATTAGAAGATCATGTTTTTCTCTGAAAAGAGCTTAATAGGCGCCTGTTGCAATAGGTTGTATGACGTAAAGAAAAACCATCGCTCCTTTTTATGCTATGGCCGAATTAAAACAAACAGCGCAGGCAAAACTCTTAATGTCACTAATATTAATACGAAAGCGAGTCCACCAAATCGTCGAACATGCCTACCATCAAACAGCTCATTTCTTTATGAGTCAAAACGTCCACTATTTGGGCGACGCCATCAATTTTGACTATGTTTCATTTCTTCCCTCCTCTTACACTTTTAAAAATTACGAATGGTAGTTTGTGTCACCGTTCTTTCTTTTTTAATACTTCCAGTCTTGATTAATAAACCAACATGATCACCATTACATGTACAGGAGCTATGGCTATATTTAGTAAAACTATTTCGTTGTGGCTCTAACAAATGTTTGTACGGTTAACCTGGCGCAGCTGCATAAATTGATACGTTTTAAATCGGCACGGGCGATAGTATGGCCTGCTGGGGTAAAATCGCACTATACTTAGGAGAAACATTTTTTCTATTTTGCTTGAAAATAGCTACCGGAATCAAACCTGATTCCGGTACCTGACAATTTGGGAAAAGCAAGAGCTTATTTAACTTCTATGAGCATACCTAAACAAGGAAAAACCAATATGAATCATAATGCATAGCCAACAGAGATTAAAGATAGATTGAGGCGAAATCAAAATTAACATCGTCACTGTGTTAAATCGCACCACATGGAAGATATTATTGGTATTTTGCTTTATAATAGCTTTATGGAGCTACCGGGGTCAAACCAAACATTTGAAGAAAAGCAAGGACACTTTAAACTCCCCAGGGCACGTTAAGCAGGGAGACAACAACAACATGCTACATAATGCTTAGCCAGCGAGGACTCGAAAAAGTTTAAGGGAAATCAAAAGAAAACAGCGTCATTGTGTGAAATCGCACCACACGTAAGACATTTTTGCTCTTTTGCTTTGGAATAGCTTAATATTAGAAATGAAATCCCTACTTCCAAACTACGGGAAACGCAAGGCTCCATTGGGTTCGTGTCAGCAATGAACAGAGCACAGACCTAGGGCATAGCCAGGATCTTGAAATGAGATATTCTATTAGGAAAAGGAACACAAAAAGTCGTAAACATCTTATGGGCAGAAAACACATAAATTTTTGGTATCTCTTCATACAAGATCTGCATAGGTGAAGCCGGCTTGGCCGGCTGAACCGACACTCTTAATCTCAACGTTACTGATGGGGGGTCTTTGGGTGACGCTGTCATATACACTATAAAGCAAGGATTTTTTTCTTATGCTGATATGCTGCCTGTTATGGTATTTATGTCTATACTCTACATCATTGTAATGAAATCCCAAGCTTAAGAAAAAATCAGCATAAAAGTATAACCATAACAATTTGTAAAAGTGAATATAGAGAGAACAATAGCCACTTTTGTCGCTAGCCGGAAACAAAACCAATAGCGCAGCCAAAGTAGGAACTTAATACCATAAATATAAATAGGAAAAGGGCATCATCAATTGGCAAAATAGGCTTACCATTAAATAGTTTTTTTTCTTTAGTTGTGAAAGCAACCCCCATTTTGCCGCTACAATCAGTTTTGATTATGTACAATTCCTGCTCTCTCACAAGTATTAACAATAATTTGTGGCAAGATTTTTTGTGAGCATTGCCAGTCATGATTAAGAGAATATGATTATCGCAATTTCGTGTACAAGAATTGTGAAAGTGCATAAAGTTTATGAACTTTTACTACTGCTCACACAAGAGCCGGATGAAATCGGCGCAGCCGTTTGAACCGAAATACCAAATCCGGACATTACTGATGGAGGGCCTCTGCGGGGCGACGCCGGCTAGTTGTTTATGATTGCACTTACTGTCTTCCTCGCTTGTGGTACCTGCTAATACCGAGAGCTTCTGCGATCATTGCCGTCGCGCATGTCACGTACGCGTAAACCCACTAGTTGATGCTCAGTTTATTACATTACTTGTCACTTATCATAATTTATATTTCAACTGCCTTTTAGTGCCATTTTTGAAAAAAACATATGCACACAAAAGATTCTACATAAAAACTTGTGTAAAAAAGTGATCGCAACAGCGAAGGCTTGAATTACTCAGTTGAGGTAATATTGCACAAAAAGCTTTTTTTACATGATATGCACAAACATAATTTTATGTTGTAAAGCACTTAATGAGTTGTATATATTTTCAGGAGAATCAAATCAACAAAACAATAAAACAAACCAATGGTTGGGAGTTACCATTCAAAGCCAAGGTAAGATTGTTGCAGCTGCTTGTCATCGTCATCTTTAATGTAGTACACCCAATAATTTTGTATTTTGACATTGAAGCGGTTTAGTGTGTCGTTCGAACAAATCTGTCCGAATGCAAACTCTGTTGTGCACTGTTTTCTTGCATGGACAATATTGCTCGGTAGAAACTTAGTTTTACACTGAAAAATTGTATAGTAAATTTGAGTTGACGTATAGTAAATTTGTATAAAATTTACTATTGCTATTTGTATAAAAAATATTACTATTTGTATAAAATTACTAAAATTTATTTAGTATAAATAAAAAAAAATGTATAGTAAATTTGGTGCGATATATGTGGGCGCGAACCACCAGTTCATTGCTTCTACGACCAGTACAGTGCTTCCTCGATTATCCGTACCTCGTTTAACCGGCATTCAATTATTCGGTCGCTCTATTTTGCTGCAACATTTCAAAATTAGATTGCTTTTAACTAGATGATACAGAAATAGTTTCCTGGAAACTTTACGCTAAATCCCATTAAAAAGAGCTGAAATACTGTATTTTCGGCGAATTTTCTGTGGAAGAAAACGCAATTAGTTCAGAGAGAGGGCTGAATGACGATTTCGTAGAAGAATTTGCCGCACTAAACATCGAATTGACGAGCTCTGATATTGATGGCTGGTTTCATGCTGATGTGCCGGGTTATGAATATTTGGATGAGCAGGGAATAATTGATCTTATTTCACTAGCAGAAGGGAACGAAGTGATGAAGAAGAGGATGCAGACGAGAATACACAACATTTAACGCAAAAAGCACAATGTTCTTTTCCTCGTACAGAGGCAATGCAAACGTTTGACCATTGCCTAACGTGGCTCCGTATTCAGCAGGAACCAACAGTTTCAAATACTTCCACATTGGTACGACTTCGCGAGTTTGCTGCTGAAAAACGCTAATCTTCCCGCAAACAATCTAAAATTAATTCCTATTTTAGTAGATCTAGTGCTGCAAGTGATAGTTAAGCGGGAAATTTCTTAAAATATTGTAATGTTGAACTTCTATCACTTTTTAAACCATGAATGTGTTGTGCTTTTGTTTGTTTTTTGTTCCCTTGACTCAAACGTTAAGAATTCAGTTATCTGGTTTTTTTGCTTATCCATTTCGATTTCTGAAAGTATTATCCCAACTGGATCGGATAATCGAGCAAGCACTGTAATTACATTTAGCCTCTCCCGTTGCCGAAAACAAAAACCTTATACATGTATATTTGTTTGGAACCACAGCTCTAGATGCTGTTGGTAAAACAACAATCAAATTACAGTAATGTCATAAGTAGAAATTAATCGGTCCTATGATTCAATATGACATCACAATAAAATCTTACAATTGAAATGTTGTAAACAAGTTATTGCAAACAATTATTCTGGGTAATAAAAAAGAATTTTTTCTCTAATGTCTCAGATATTAGACCTGTTTTTGAGAATAATTGGGGCGCTGAGCGCGAAAATGACATCGATTTTTTCGCAGCAGTTCTAGTTTTCGAGATGTGGTATATTTTCCTATAATTCGGTTACAGCTATTATTGTGTTTTTGCTTAAGCCTCATGGAAACGTATTTCAAAACTAAATCTTAAAGTAAATTATTTTATAAAAGCAGTTTCAACAGGGTACATTTTCACTATGTCATTTCTTTATTATATGAAATATGCCATCAGAATTTCTAAGTAAGTGATATATTTGAAGTCATCAAAACCTTGCTCAAGCTATCTTGAACTCTGTTTTATCGTGTTTTTAATTCAATATAGAAGCTAGCCGTTTACTCCCATGAGTCATGACGCTCTAGTATTCCGCTGGCCATTAGCCAAAGTTTATCGCTTTTGTAGCTAACTTCCCACAGTCAGCAGATGACAGATATTCTTTTCTCGAAAGTTCATTACCATTTCATCCACAACAGGTTTAAACTTCACCTACAGACAAACCGTTTTGATCAAAACTTTTCTCCCACGGAGTTCAGTTTAAAGCGTAATGTTTATGTGTTTATAGTGAATAAGAGATTTGATGAGAAAGTTTGATATCTTTTATGAGTTCAGACTATTTTGTCGTCCGACAGTTCGCTTTCGATGCAATTTTGTTTTTATGTTACTAGTAATGTAGGCATATCCAGAGAATATTCGACATAGAGTATTTTGGCGTGAAGAAGTTTTACTCTTTAGATTAGTTGCCTTATCAAGCTTTGAATTCAATGGCTCTATTTTGTAGATGTGGTTTAAATCACCCAGATATCTTCTGCTAAATTTGTGGTAGCTATACTTGGAAATAACAAAGAAAACCTATTTTACTGTGGTGACAAGAGCTTACTTCACAAGATTAGAAACACGCCGCTTACTTCGGCCTCAAAGTTGAAGATCAAGATAAACAATGGGCTCCCCGAATTGCTATAAAACCTGTGTGCAGCATTTGCGTCGGTGGATTAATGGAAAGAGACGAAGTTTACAGTTTGGCATCATGATGGTTTGGAGGGAATCTAAAAATCACGACGATTGTTATTTATGCATAGATAACATCAAAGGAAACAGTCGAAACAGAAAGAAATAGACATACCCCGACTTAGAATCAGCAAGATGGCTTATCGCACATTGAGATGAAATTCTCGTTCCTGCATTGGACGATTTACCAGCGCTGATAGAATGCTTTGATGAAAGCGGTAGTTGTGTTGATGCGGCAATGTCTTGTAGCAGTGTAGTGAGTTTCATGGCGCAGTAGCTACATCGCTACAATTTAATTAAGCCGACTTGAATGACCTGATTAGAAACTTCAATCTTTCAAAAGATACCTCTGAAGTCCTCGCTTCCCTGCTGAATGAGAAAAATCTTTTTCAACCTGGTACTAACGTTACGTTACGTTGTACAAAAGAAAAAAAAGTTTATTACCACAAACAATCTGGTTTTTTGTTATGATGTCGGAAGTCTTCAATAAAAAATGGGATTAGAAGAATACAATCCACAAGAATGGCGACTTTTCATTGACATTTCTGTAAAAAGTATAAAATGCATTCTACTACACAACCGCAATAAGTATGCTTTTATTCCAAAGGCCATTCAACAAGTATGATAGAAGAATACGATTCCATTAAGCTAATTTTGGAAAAACTAGTATACCACGGGCATCAGTGAGAGATATGTGTAGACCTAGAAATGGTAAACTTTCTTTTGGGCCAACTAAACGATAATACAAAATAACAGTGTTTTCTCTGTATGTGGGGCAGCAGAGCAAAAAGTGAACAATGGACAAGGAAAAAGTGGCCTTTGGGTAAAGAGATAATTGTGAGAGAGAAAAAATCATTTACCAACCCTTGGTTGCCACAGAAAAGATCTTTCTCCCTCCATTACATAAAAAATTTGGTTTTATGAAGCAATTTGGCTAGGCATTGAATAGAGAGGGAACTCGCTTCGATATTTGTGCAATACACGAACACGATATTTGTGCAATACACGAACATGATATTTGTGCAATACACGAACACGATATTGTGCAATACATTCCCCGGAATGAGAATGGAAAAGATTAATGCAGGAATTTTTAACAGTCCGCAGATTAGGCAGCTCATGAAAGATTCGCATTTTGCTAGCCAAATGACTGAAAAGGAATCAGCAGTTTGGACAGCGTTTATGCTGGTAATTAAAAACTTTTTGGAAAGTTACAAGGCAAGCAACTACGTAGAGCTTGTAAGCAACATCAACACAAACGCTGTCCAAGCCCCTGATTCCTTTTCGGTCATTTGGCTAGTAAAATCGAAGATCTTGATCTTGGCTGTAGCATGAGCATCAAATTCTACTATCTTCATAGCCATTTGGATTACTTTCGAAAAATCTTAGTGGCTTAAGTGAGGAGCAGAGTAAAAGATTATACCAGGGCATAAAAGTAATCGAGAAGAGGTACCAAAGAAGATAGGATATCACATGCTGGCTGATTGTTGTTGAAGTTTACAAAGACACTGTCCTGATGCTAAGCACTCAAGGAATTCCTACAGAAAGACAATTTTTAGATGTTATGTAATAACGATATTTGAAGAAAAGATGGTATTTTGTGTTGTGTATGGCCATTATTGAATCATTTCATTGTTTCCTATTGCTGAAAATACCACTAACACATTTACAATTTGCTACTGCGCATTAGACATACTTTTGACCAATCTTCAAAAACTCTTTTATGACCCCAGGCACAATTGGTCAAAATCAGAATTATAGGGTTAGATCATATCTCAAAAACTAGTGCTGATGCGAAAAAACCGATATCATTTTTAGAAACAGTGCCTCAAATATACCTTAAACCAGGTGTAATATCTGAGGCATCAAATTGTGTGCTAACCAGTGTTATTAACAAAAATCACATGCTCAGCTATTGGTTGAATATGGATTCAAATTACGCGATAATCAGAATAACAATGTCTAAACCTCAACTACAACTATTAATCGTGGAAGCAATAACTTAATTCAATTAGGTATTGGAGAGTTGATTGTAACTTGCGCTCATCGCTTCTCCCAGTGGCAAGGGATCGACGAAGGAGAAAGGCAGCGGGTTTGTGGAAAGTGTTTTCTTCTCAATGGTAAGCTGGCATAAAACGAATAGTTAAGCGCTTTTTGGTAAAAAATTAAATTTATTTATAAATGCGATTAAAGCTTGTTGACTTTTTGCCATTATAAAATAAAGCTTTGGGTGATAAACTTTAAAAACCTTTTTTGAATATTTAGCTGAGTTATTTATCGACGTTTCATTTACCATTTTTTCATTTTGATATGCAATTTGATGTATCATGATTTGATTGGTTTTATACCTGATCTTTTTTTGCATTTAGCTACTGACAAATTTGGTGTGAAGGAGCTAACGGAAGACGAGAGAGGATCTAACTTTATTTGTAAGTGTTTCCAACGATTGTGCTTGCATTCCAATTACTAGGGCCATTTTTTATGATTTAAAAATCGGAAAATATGACGTCATCTTTTGCGATATATGACAATATATGACTTGATTTTTAGACCATCAAATTTATGCTGATTTCCGTAATTAACAGCTCGTGCGTAAGTTTTTAAATGTATTTTGAACAATAAAGCAATCGAGCAACTAACAAAACTTATCTATTTCACTTGAAAATTATTACAAAAATTTAAATGTCTACTGCACCCAATCAATAAGCATTCACCATTTTATGTAGTATTAAAAGTTTGTGTCTGCAGTATTTCTGTTCGCATGAAGCACTAATTACAAAAGGGAAAATGATCGCTCTACAGACGATGAAGTAGGCTGGCATTGTAACAATTTTGCTTACAATGCTTAACAAATATCTGGACTGCTCAAGTCCACAATTGTTTTTACATCATTTTTTTTCTAAGCGCTTCTTAATATACTTCCTCAGTTGTAGAGAGTTTACATCATTATAGACTTCTTGCGCTGCGTATGCATTGGGTTAGCAACTAAGTTTCCGCCGTTTTTAAAATTTTAGCATTACACTGTTCATTAAATATTTTTGGCATAATGTTTTCGACCAGTGTTTCCCAAACTTTTTCTTACGGCTCACTTAAAAGTTTGGTTATTAGCAAACGGCGCTTCTACAAGTCATTGAAATAATTTTTTATGGCTAAACAATTATGTGAATGCCACTGAATGGACCCCTCGGATTCTCGGTTGTATTACAAGCAGAATAGCTTAACACTGTGGTTTTCACCCGAGAACTACTTGGCTCCCTAAAAAAGAAACTATTTTTTAGGGAAAAATTTGACATAGAAAGTAATTGGGCAGGAAAAATCCGGGTGTTCGAAGGAACAATTTTTTTGCGCACTTTACGTAAACACTCAAGTGTTCAGTATAGGTTTGTATGCAACTCCCTAAAAAGCAAAAAGAAAAGGTCTTTAGAAGTCGAATTTAGCACTTGAGTCCTCTAAAAATATTGATTTCCGAAAAATGGTCTCCACGTTTAATTTGGAAAGTGCGCACACTAATTAAGATCAAAACATTAAGATCAAAAATATCGATCTTCAAAAAAGAAGATTCTCATCTTGATATTTGCGGTAGGGAGGAAAAAATTAAGACTACGGTTTGTAGGGGAGGAACACGAAAAACGTTGAGAATCACTGGCTTAACAAATAAGGTTTTAGCAATCTTATACTACATTGCAGCTATGTTGTTTCAAACTGAATCAGCTTATTAAAAAATTAAATTTCATTACGCTGGCGTTTTCGATTTTTTTAATAAATTAGTTTCATTATCTTTTGGTTCGATTCGAGAGGGAATAGGAGCGTAAGTAAGATGAGCCTAGCCAAGTGTTTCTCAACCTTCATATCCATTTTCAAGCTAAACAGAGGTTTGTGAACTAATTACATTATATTTTTTCAATACTAGCCATGTTCTCCTTATTAGTGGAAGTTAAAATTGCAAGTTGTGGCTCACCCGACATATGTGCTGTGGCTCACCAATTAGTACTAATAATTCACCCAAAAGCCAACTAACGGTTCACCTGATAAAAGCTGCTCGCGTAGACCTACTTACAGGATCAGATTAAGAGTAGATGAGAACCTGGGTCACCAATTGCAAAGTCCTTTTTAGCGCAATAAACTTCACGGTAAAAATCATGAAACTAATTGTTTTCGGTGTTGCAGTATGCTCTTCCAATTCAGCAGCTGCATTGGTAGTTGGTTAATGAGAACTAAACGTTGAATCTATCTTTTAAGCATATCACCGTCAGCATGGTCTTCTGCGCAATAAAATACTCCTTTTACTAGCTCAATATTCCCTATCAGTAATTTATTCTTTCCTAACCGTAATCGTTCTATTACCAGTAGCCCGTTACTACATGCCACTGCTATTTTTATTTTCTCAGATGCCACTATTCTTAGCATTGAGGACAGATTTGTTAAATCGTTCGCTTGTATCAAGATTAAAAATGCGTTTTGTGATCACTGTCAAAAATTATTTCTTTGAAAAATCAACGTTCTTACGTACACGATAAGACAATTTGGCAAGCTTTTTCATTTTTTTTAAATACGGTGCTTCTTGCTTTTCGAAGCGCAAAGCAAATACAACTTTAGAGAAATCACTGGCTTCAGCCTTGTCAACCTTCTTCCTTTATCAACTTTTCTCTAAAGCTGAGCTTAAAGAAAAGCTGATTTAGAACAATCAGCCTATGCTTCTTCTTTCGGCTCCTCTCATTCTGTGGTCGTCAAAGCAGATTATTATTTTTCATCTTTCTCGGTCCATTGCATCCTCTTTAATCCCTCCAACCACCTTCAGATTATCCTTCGCTACTTCTATAAACCCTTTTTTTGGTCTTGTCTTTTTCCTTTTTGTTGTTAGGTTCATTTTCATTACCAAATCGAACCGCAGTTGTTTTTCCCAGCATAGTTGTTTTAATTAGCCTAAGCTAATACAAAAAAAACAGAAACTAAATGTAACAAGCGTACAAACCGCTGTCTTTTACTTTGGTTCAATTATTTCTTATGCAAGTATTTCCCAACTTTTTTATTACATTGCCTCCACCGATCTGTCTGAAGTAATCCTTCACCTCCCCTACATTTAGATGTGTTAATCGGCTAGGTTGCACAAACCGATTATTTCGGTTTTAGAAGTTCATAGAATTAGTTGTTGAAAATATTTTAGGTAAATTTCAATTTTGAAAATTTTGATCTCCAATGAAAAAAGATTTTCGCCTTGTTATGTGGTATATTCATCAACTTTGTTTTGATAGAACCTATTCTTTCAACTTTTGAATGCCATCGCTGCCTACATTCACTATACTCTCCATTCAACGAACACAAATAGCAAAAAACCAAATTACTTTTTCGAGCGGATCAACTTTTTGGAAGAATTAATGGAACAAGTGCAAAATTTTCCCCAGCTAGTTATCAAGTTTATTCTTAAGAACATTAGAACAGATACCATGGTTGCGGGTTCGAATCTCAGCTGGCAGGGCATTAAAAGAAAGGCAGTGTACACTGAAGGGGCAGGCCTGGTATGTAAATGTACGGGGCAGTGTACACTGGAAGGGAGTGTACAGGGTGGGGCAAGTGCATAAATTTCCCCACATGGGGAAATTTATGCACTTGATCCGAATTAATTTTCCCACTTTGGCCCCAAAAATTTTGAAGCCGTTTTCTTTTTAAAATCGGATCGAATTTTCTGCAAGTCACCTCCCATTGAATTTTCTACAAGTCTTGTTCACCTCCCATTGAATTTTCTGCAAGTCTTCTTTACCTACCATCCAATTTGATTTTATCTCTTCTGGAGAAATTGGCCTCTCTGGTGGGGAACTACTGACTTATACGATTGTTAGAAATACTGCTTTGTCATCTCTTTGTGACGCAATCGCCTTCTCTCAACGTCCCCCTAAAGCCCACTTCGATGTCACCGTCCCCCAATGCCCAATTTGACGTCAACACCCCCTCCATGATATCCACAGCCCGCAAGGGGGCGTTGGCGCCCACTTTGGAAACCACTTTTTAGGCCATTTAAAAGAGAATGCTTTGTTGTTTGTTCGAGTTAATTGATGTTGGTTTCAGATCATTAAAATAGAATGTCAAGTTGAGAAGAATGAGCGGTTTCAGCGCCTTCTACTATTTGCTTTGAATCGCGGTTTTAAGGCCGCAATAGCTGCTGTGCTGTGTATGGAGATGATGATATTGCTGAAGAACGGCTCGTGATTCGTATGCCTGGTTCAAAAATGGTAATTTTGACCTAAAAGAGGTGACTCGTTTTGGCCGTCCAGTTGAGTTTGATGAGCGATTGAACCAACTTTTGCCTAAAAATTCGCGTCAAACAACAAGGGAACTAATAGGGAAAATGGAATGCTTCCACACTGCTGTAGAAAATCATCTTCACTTGATGGGAAAGATTTAGAAGTCTGGAGGACAAGTTACGCATGTTTAAGCGATAGCAACAAAAATCAACGAGTCACAATCACCACTGGTTTGCTTGCTCGTCACCGCTCAACTCATGGACGCAAGCAACAATTTCTTGATCGAATCGTCACTGGCAACAAAAAAGGGTGCTTGTTCATCAATTTGAAGCCGCGCAAGTAATGTCTTAGTCCGAGGTAAACAAGCAACACCGCGCTTGAAACAAGATTTTTATCCGCAAAAACGATGTTATGTGTATGATGGGAATGGGAAGGGATTATCCATTACGAATTACTTGAACGCAACCTAACGGTCAACGCGGAACTCTACGTTCAACAGATGAAAAGACTCAACAGGGCTATTCAAGAGAAAAGACTTAATCGACAGCGTGGAGTTCTTTTGCTTCACTACAACTCTCGCTCTCATATTTCCAAAATGACCAAGGAAGCCACTTAAACGCATGACTGGGAAGTGCTGCCACATTCGCTGCACTCTCGCGATTTGGCACCTACGGGTTTCCACCTCTTCAGATCTTTTTGAGGTTCTATGTAAGGAGTTTCATTAAATAATGATGTTGAATTGAGAGCTTGGCTGAATACATTTTTCTAGTCGAAACCGGGTGATTTCTACAAAAAAGGTGTTGAAAATCTCGTTGACGGTTGGAAAAAGTTATAAACAAAAAAGGAGAATACATTATTGATTAATTAGTTGTTGATATTTTATCACCATAAAATTTAAAAAAATTTAAGCAATCGTGGGAACTTAGTTGCCACCTAATACTTTTTTCCATTTTGAGAATTAAACTTGTTGGCTCACATTGGCATCGGCTAATTTCTGCCAACTGGCTGGTCAGCGTTCGATCACTCACCTTATTTTTCACCCTTTTCACAATCAACTCTTACCCTTCAATAAATTAACAATTTCCCGGACTTGTGGAAGTTTCTCAGCGTAGTAGTGTAGTAAGCAGTATCCAACCAATTCTCCCAACGAGTAATTAGCGGCTACGGAGGATTTCCACAGACGTCAAAGTCAGTGGCTCTGCTTCTGTTCTCGACAACATTTGCTTTTACTGCAGCAATCCAATTGTCAACGTCATTATAAAAAATTTTTACCTTAAAACCACAGTTATGCTTTAAATGTGCAAGACAGGTAACGTGCAGTAGGTTTAGCTATATTTCTTGCAAAAGTTTACCTGCACGGCACACACAGGCTAAAGCATCAGGTATTAATAAATTGACGTGCTCCCTCGTCACCCTGAATTCTTCTAAGACGTCATCCAGTTCATGAATAATTTTTGGACTATTAGGCAAGCCATCAATCACAGAGTATAAACCAAAAAAACAGGAGTCAGGTTTATCCAGCGTACCAAATAGTATGCGCTAAAAGTTTTTACCTTTTAATTAAGTTTTATCTATACCAAAAAGCAACGGCTGCTCACTCAAGGCTTCTGCCAGCTTCCAATCATTTGTTTCACTCAGTTCTTTAACTTCAGACGCTACAGAGTTTCGGAAGGTACGCTTTGCCCCAAATCTCGAAAAATCTCTTTAATCGCTTGGTGGTTTAATTTGCCTAAGGCATATGACGAGATAAAAAAGCTTGAACAAATTTCGTTGCAAATTCTTGTTATGTACCAGCATTGATAAATATTTGTCGTGGATCCGAGGTTTCAGTACTATCTGTCTTTTCGGTGTCTATCTTGTGCTTGAGATTAGCAACATGCTGCTCAACAAAAAAGCGCTTTTCATGCTAAACTATGCAGCAGCGTAGCGGGTAGTGCAGCTTATTCTTTGGGGTGAATGTGAACTCCTTGAAGTCTTTTATAATTGATCAGATCTTGCTTAGGTCGGAAACTTTCGGTTTTGGCATGAGTAAACGTTTAAGCATTTGTCTTCCTAAGGATTTCAACGAAATATAACAGAGTTGCCATTTTGTCAGTTTTGGTTTTTTCTTCGGTCGATCATTTATCTACCTGCCCTAAAAGGCGTTTGTTGGGTATAAATCTTATATAGTGCTGAGCGCTGTCAATGTTTTCTTTACAAGAAACATTTACAGCTTCACTAAAGCTATCCGTTGACAGATATTTACTGTAATGCAGAAAAAGGCGTTAAAAGCCTAGCTTTAAACTAAAGGAATAGCCTTAATCTATATACGATGATGAAGGCTATTGAATAGGGACTGACTTGTGAATTGGTCAGTCACTAGTTACTACTAGCTATTAAGTAATATGAGTCAAAGCTCTCAGCTCGAAAAACAGGCTACCCTTGGCTCTAAAAATCTCAGCACTGGCAGATCTACAGCAAGCGTTTGCAATATTCAGAGACCAGATAGGGGTTGCCAAATAGTGTGTCAAGATGACGTCACAACGTAAGTTGACATTAAACAGGGAGCGCTATCAAGCTACAGAAAATTGAAAAATGCTGCTTGCAAAGCTTCGAGAAGTTCGGCATGAGAACTCTCACTGCCTCTTTTACCCACAAATTATCTAGTTCAATATCTACAGGACCTGTTAGGGCTGCATCTACGAAGTTTCTAGGGTTCAATATTGGCAATTTAAAATATAATCAAACCGTCATATTTTTATGATTTAAAACAGAAAATATGACTTTTTGTGACTTTATAACTTTTTGAATACACCCGCAGCACTAGAGCGAGAAGTGAAAGTGGCACAAACGCTGCAGACCCGACACCAATGCCAAAGTCCTTTTACCCAATTTGTAAATCTTAAACTTCCCTCTACCCAGCAACATCAAGTAAGCCAAACAAGCACAAGATCACGAATCTCAAGTATTTTTGTTAGGGACTAAACTTGCAAATCCTGAGTTCTACACCCATCAGTTGGCATTAGATTTGAAACACGCGAAATCTAAGTGTTCTCGTAATGAACTATACCTGAAAACTAAAAGTATCAAACCATTGGTCAACATCAAGCTCAAGACATGCGAATCCGGAGTGCTGCCATCAAGCAAAAATCGTGAGACTTCGCAATCACCGGTGTGCACGTTGCCTCTGAACTAAAGAAGATAGACTGGGGTCTCGCGATTCACTTTTTGAAATTCATTTTCACAAACTTTATTTTTCAAAAAGATGTACAATTTGAAAATGGCCAAAAACACAAACAACAACGAGTTTGCGCCAAACAATTACTTTTAAAAAGTTCATCGCTAACGAAAAAGGCGATTATGTTTGAAATGGCCGAAGCATTGTTCACAGCATTCATATTTAGACCCTCTGTAAGCAGATTGATTTTCATCGCTTTTCCTGTTTCTATCACCAAAATTGTCCAACTCTAGGTTAGAATAATTGGAAAAGTGAAATTTTGAAATAAACCATTTGGTGGCTATATGCTACTGCTGCTACACCTAAGCGTGGTCTGGTTGACCACATTGCTTGCGCTTTAGCCGAAAAAAAGTTGCTCTAAAGTCTAGAATTGTTTACCGGGTTGGCCTAATCAATGATAATTCAAAAATACTTTCTAATTTCAGCGGAACATTTAGTTAGCCAAGGCTGGACTGCCTCGATCTATCATTTCGCAAACTCAAAAATTGAATTCTTGCATTCAGTTTATAATTTAACTAATGCTTTGCTTGCTTTTCGATTCACTAAAAGTAATTTATACCATAAATGTTATTTCTTTAAAAGTTATGTTTATCCCCCATAATTTAATTTGATTTCCTTTTCAAATGTAGTTGCCTAGTGTTAATAGCGATAAAAAGGTAGTTTTTTTGAGGTATCCAATTTTTGCTTCAAAATCAAAAGTGGCTTGTTTTAACTAGGAATCAAGTAGAAACACATCAGGTATTGTTGCCAATAGTTGCTATATTTTTCCCTAGGTTTTTGAAGTCCCGAACAGCGTTATACTTGCCCTGTTTCCAGTATTAGGAACAGGACTTGCTCAAAACTGGAACAGGCAATGATTTTACGTACTTTTATTGGTTTATATTTTACAACTTGCATAAAAGTAGTAATGTAATGTTGTTGATAGGGAGGAGGGGAAAGTGATTGTTGTGTAATTTCCAACTCAAGCTATTAGATATTTGGCGTACTACTAACGCCTTTTAAGACCATGCAAAAATCGTTTGCTAAGACCATGCAAAATCTTGACATCGACCGTAATGTCTTCATGTGTTCTTTTAATGTATCCAGCTTGTTCACCAACGTTCCCCTTGATGAAACCATCAAAATCTGTTCGGAAGCCCTCTACAACCAGTTTAATTCCCGACCAGTCATTCCAAAGGACGTGTTTGTTGAATTGATGAAGAGCGCTACATCCTCAGTTAAGTTCAGCTTCAATAACACCATCTACAAGCAAACAGACGGAGTAGCTATGGAATCACCACTTGGTCCGGCTTTGGCCAACATCTTCGTTGGATATTATGAAGAAAAGTTATTTTCTCAAACGCAGAAGTCCCCAACATACTGTACTTCAGATATGTTGAAGACACGTTTGCCATCTTCGATTACAAAGCTGAAGCAGATGAATTTCTGACCAAACTTAACTGCCTTCATCCATCCCTCAAGTTCACCTTTGAAAAAGAGAAAGGGAAATGTCTACCGTTTCTTGATGTCTACGTCGAAAGAACAGATGTTGGCTTGGAGACCAGTGTATACCGGAAACCCACTTTCACTGGCCAGTATTTGCGTTGGGAGTCCTTTAGTCCTCTCAAACGCAAAATAAGTCTAGTATCTACATTGGTGCATCGAGCTCTAATGATTTGCACCAAGCGTAGACTCAATGAAGAAATAGAACTGATCAAGAAGATATTACTGGACAATGGCTATCCTAAAAACATCATCAACACTTAGATCACCAAGAAAATCGCTCAGTTCTCCACCCTTAAGCGATTTGGCCCTGAAAAGTGTCCTGTGTACTTGAGGGTCCCTTAGATAGGTAAGCCATCCACAAACTTGGAAAAAGAAGTCAAAACCGCCGTGGAAAGCTGCTATGGTTCCGTCAGCACCCGCTTGGTCTTTACGTCTAAGCGCATGCTGCCTGTGGCCCGCAAGGATGTTCTACCTGCCATTCAGAAAAGCTTTGTCATATATGAATACAAGTGCCACTGTGATAGCCGGTACGTAGGGCGAACATCTCAACGACTACAGGATCGCATCAAGCAACATGTTCCGCAATAGTTAAGACAGCAATTGACTCGTCCACGCCGATCTCAACCACACAGATCGTGCAAACGAACCGACACCAAACCGGATTGTGACTCCGCCATTGATCAGCATCTTTTAGATAATGATCGATGCGCATTAAACTATGATGATAAGCGGTTTTCAATCCTCGCCGCAGCGCGCAGCTCTTTCCATCTCAATCTTTTAGAAGCTGCTTATATCAAGACCCGACGCCCAGTGTTATGCAGACAGAAAGAGTTTGTTTACACTCTCAAACTCTTTCGATAATCGTGGCATTTGGCCTTCTGCTGCGTTTTCTCTAACTTTTGCAATTGCGAAATCTTTTTTTGGCGCGCTTTGCAATACAAACGCTATCATTGGCTTGTCTTGATTGCGTAACGTCCAAATTATTCACATATAACACATTTATTCACTCTAGATCTTCCCTTTTGACGCGATACCACCACTGATGAGAGCGTCACGAAAAGCTTATGGCTCAAACAGCTTTTTTCAAAGCTATATTAAAATTTTGTACCACCAATAAGATTTTTGATGTCATTTCTGCAAAACTTAGCATAAAAAGTTGTCAATTTGTTAAACTTTGCTTTTGTGACTAAATGTTGAAATAGAGTCTGTTATTAACAAACCAGTACAGTCAACTTCGGATATAAAAGATTCAGATATAAGGGATTTTCGCTTATAAGGGACTACGCAAAAAGTCCCAAATGATTTTCAATATAAACTAATAAGTCGGTATAAGAGAATTCGGTTGTAAGAGACTGATTAAGCTGGTCCCGGCGGATCTCTTATATCCGAAGTTGACTGTATTACCTTTTAGATAATTAAATGCAGGCAATCGTTCAGCTTTATACGGCCACTGTAGATCTACAGCTATAATTGCTCAGTTTTTGATTGGTCAAAGTTTTTGACTGGATTCTCTTACACCTTAACCACCTTTGTATTGTACAATAACCAGGATTTTCATTTCGCAATTATTTCAAAGATTTGTACTTATTTTCAAGTACACTGTCTCAAAAATTAAAAATGTGCTTAATTTTAAGAACCGCGCTTTTTTTGAGGTGCCTGCTTATTTTGTTTTAAAAATTGTAGTTAAGTCGTTGGTCAAAATTTGTACCTTCAAAAACCAACGCGATTGCCAGGCATTCGAGAGAAAGTATCGTAGAAGTTTTATTTTCAAAATAAAGCGGTTTTTCGTCATTTTTCCCGCGTTTTGCAGGCTCAGACGTGCTGATTCAATGTATGTCTACCACCACACACTCGCTTTCGAATCAGACTTTTTAGTGAAGCAACGTAGTACTTTAAATTCCCGATGCTCTTCCTGACGAATACCAGCGGTGTTTTTATACAGTTTTGAAATCCAGACCTTTTGCTCTAAAACCCGCAACGATACTACTACACCACGGCCACAAAAAAAAAGGAAAAATGTCAAATCGTGGAGTAAATCACAAATTTACGGCAAAAACATCGTTTAACTACCTAACCCTGTCAAAAGAAATAAGTTTAGGAAAGGTAAAAATGACGTCCGATGTTAACTTTTTGGCTGGCAATCAAGTACTTGATTTCTAAATTTCCTTTGCAATTATAGAAATAAGATTTTGAATAAACACATTACGGAAAATTAAGCAAGAATCACCCGCAAATAGTCTTGGTCTATTGTTAGTGGAACGGTCGAGAATGTACTTACACCTTAACTCTTCTGAAGCTATTGGACATACGAGGATCAAACTTTTCCCAAATGATCACCTCCGGGATGAGTGACGTTGTCGTGACGTCATAATCAAAAATCATTTTCTTTAAACTTCCTTTTCTTGACAGAAAAAAACGATTTTCGCTCAAACAAAAGCAATACCTAACTTACCAACTTACAAAAAATTTTGTCCTATTGAGGTCTAAAGTGACGTCTCGGTAACGTTTGATTGCACTATTTGTTCTGTATTTTGTCAAAAACTACTGCTGCAGAAACGGGATTATAGCCTTTGTCGAAAGATTTTTACATGATGCTTTCGCTCAAAAAAGCCACCACAATTAAAGCTGACTTGACGATGCAGCAACATATTCCTTTTTTAAGTAATATATTATTTTTTATGCATTTTAAGCCTTCTAAGCATGCTTCTTCCTTTTTCCTGCACGCTCCAAATTGGGTCTTGATATCATAATGCCGTCTGGTACAAGTAACAAAGTCTTTCGCTACCAGAGTTTATGACATGATGATCCTTTTCAAAAATTCCACAATTTTTGTAAAATCGGTTCATTAAAAAACTGACTGGCGACCTCATTTCTCAACCAATTTTCAAAATTGTTTTAACTAGTTGAAGGCTATTTTATGGCAATTCCAATAATATATGACTTCTATCTTTACTGCTTGTTTTTATACAACAAAAATTAAACTTTAAGACTTGTAGTGTAACTTTTCCCCTCTTTTTCCCCCAAAGTAGTAAACTGAGTAATAACAGACGAGCTTATTATGTAATGGTTACGATAAGATACAACAAATATGAGTGCTTCATTGCAGTATAAGGAAGCTGAGACATCAGTGAAACTTGAAAGTGAATTGTCAGAATGGTTTGAAGTGAGAGTTGGAGTACCTCACGGGCAGTGCTTAGTCCACTGCTTTTTGTAATTGTTTTAGATGATGAGGTAAAAACAATGAAAGAATTTTTATATTCTGACGATTTTGTTCTTGCTGGAGGTAACTGAAAGGAAGTGGAAAAAAAGTACGTCAAATGGAAAAAGACATTAGAAAGCCAGGGGTGAAAAGTAGATGTTAATAAAACTAAAACAATGAAAATTGGTGCGAAATCATCTAAAAAGGCTACAAACCATACGGTTGATCCATGTATAATATGTGGGAAGAGAGGAATGAGGACCTCCATCCAGTACCAAAAATGCAAATATTGAATACATAAGAGATGGCGTAGCGCAGTGCTACTCAAACTTTTTGATATAGTGTACCGGCAGCGCTGTCTGTCTTATCTTCTGTCGTTCGACGTACCAGCTATGTATTTCAAACGGAAAACATAGACAATAAACAACAACTGTACCATAAACAAAGTCAAAAATGCTTTTGTTTTAATCCTCTAATGCAAGGTATGGGCTTGCTTCTTTTCTATTAGCTTATCCAATTACGGTTCAATGGAAGACAGTGCTACTCGAAGAGGAGCATGGATATTGATTGCATTTCTGCACTTTCCTTTTAAGTAAGTCATAGTTGAAAAGCAAACTTCGCAAAGATATGTGGAAGGAAATGGAAGTGGTGTTTTAATGGCCACAGCACTTAACCTCGGAAATTCTGCTTTCACTTTAATCCAGAAGTTTGCAAGTGAGGTTGACTTGGTAATTAAATTCTAAAAAAAACAAAGTACCAGTGTGTGTTGCATGTTTTGCTAATAAGAGCGTATTATGCTTTCTACCAGCTGACTTATCAAATGCTTTCTACCAGCTGATAGAAGACTAGCGAAATTAGCTATTGTTCTACTAATTACTAACTTTTGTTGGTTTTGGTTGGTACGGTTGATTTACTATTAAGAAACTTTTGCAGGATAAATTAAAACTAGTATTTTGAAAGTTTGCTTTCAACAAAACTACTAACAAACGCATTCAACTCACTGCTAAACCATACTGTATTCTAAAGTCTATATCTAAAGACCTTCCAGTGAAGATCGCCATGTCAGTGAATGTAAATGAAATGCGATATAGTCGTGAAAGCCTAAGAAAGTACGTGAAATTACGCTTAGAACAAAAAATACTCAAACCACTGTGTGAAAACATGCTTTGATCAGTGTAAATCAGGCCTGCCCAACCTTTTTGGTGTTGCGGGCCACTTGCAGATGTGGAAATTTAATGCGAACCACAAACGTTTATACCAAACTTAAATACTAATCAAGTTCTAGTTTACGTAAGAATTTACAAATTAGATAAAAAGCAAATTTATTTACATAAAATCAGTCAAGTCAATAATTACTGGTTAATGAGCCACTTGACTCTGTTTTTCTCGAACTAAAAAATCTATTTCGGGATCCAACGATGTAGTGGCCAAGCGCATGCATGGCTCCAGATGACCATCAGTGATAGAAGATCTAATCTTGTTCTTTACGTGTTTAATTCGAGAAAATATCTGTTCGCAAACATATGTGCTACCAAATAGAGAAATTTTTCGTGCTGCATTCTTTTTCAACTTGGGAAACTTTTCAGAATGCACGTATTTGCGATAGAATTCATCTACTGAAATTTCACCAAACTTCTTCCTGATAAATTCGTCGCATTGCAAGTCGATTAGTTCCAGCTGAAGCTCTGTTGGTGCATCTTCAGCTTCAACAAAAAAAGGTTGTGTAACAAAATTAATATTTCTCTCCTGTAAACGGAAATCAAAAAAGCGCTCACTAAATGTGTTTTGCAATTCAGAAATGCACTTTACAAAATTCGATGCGTACTCTTTGCAATTCATGTGAGCCATTATTGGGAAATGGCTCAGATCTTTCTTGCCAAGCTGCTGTTCGAAAAGTTTCAGTTTAGCTTGAAATGCTCTCACATGACTGAAAAGAGCATTGACCAGTTGTCCTTTTTGTTGCAGTTTGAGGTTGAGAGTCGCCAGGTGAGAAGATATACCGTATCAGTGAGAAATGCAAAATCTAACATAAATTGCGGATCGTTAAATTCCAAAATTGGTTATTTTTCAAGGTCATGAATTGGATTGGATCTTTTAACTCAGCAATTCTTTTGAGCACGTTTGCACGACTCAACCAGCGTATATCGCGATAGTAAATCACGTCGCCATGATCTGCTTCCCATTCGGATGTTAAAAAGTTTTGAACTGACGGTGGTTCAAAGCCTTTGCCCGAATAAATTTTACAACGGTATTAACCACTTTCATAACGGCATCAAATCGCAACGTTTTTGCATACAAGTTTTCTTGATTGATAATGCAGGGGTAATTGATAAATCTGTTTTTGTCGATTCCATCCTGCTTTTTTAAAAAGGCCACCAAACCACTATGTTTACCGATCATGGAAGGGGCTCCGTCTGTAGCCACGCCTGCAAGATTTTCGAAACGCAGGTCGTAGAACTCCATCACGTTCTTAAGTGCTTTAAACATATCTTCACCTGTAGTACCATCTTTTAACGAAGCTATGCTCAAAAGTTCTTCAAATACATCAAAATTGCTATCAACCCCTCGAACAAAAATAGCTAGCTGAGCAGTGTCAGTTTGATCGGTACTTTCGTCCAAGGCTAATGAGTAAAACACAGATGTGCGCAATTTTTCCTTCAAAATGCTTTCAACGTTGCGAGAAAGATCTTCTACCCTTCTGGTGGTTGTGTTTCTTGAAAGACTGATTTTTTTAAAAATCATTAACAGTTTTAGGAGAGACGCATTGCGCTGCATGTATGATGCAGTCTTTTATGAAATTTCCATCGCTAAATGATTTCATATTTTTAGCAATGTCTAAAGCAATCATGTAACTCGCTTTGACAGAGTCATCAACCCCTCCAAGTCTGGTGATAGCGGTTTGTTGCCGACTCACCGACTTTGTCAACTGCTGAATTTTATCTTCACGTTGTTGGCCTCTGATGTTGTCATACTTGGCTTCATGTCGGCTTTTATAATGGCTTTTGAGGTTATATTTCTTCACAACAGATATTGTTTCTTGACAGATCAGGCATAGGGGCTTACCATTACTCTCAATAAACGAATATTGTGTAGGCCATTGCTCATTAAAAACTCTGTTTTCGTCGCAGTATTTACGTTTTCGTCTTACAGGTGTGCTCATTTTTGCTTAATCACTTGTTAAATTCTGCAATTATTCGTACAGTACCGTACTAAAATCTATACCTCGCCTAGCTAACGCTAACACTAACTGCAAGCAAAGTCCGATTACTAGAATATAAACAGTTAAGCTTTTGTGACGTGATAAATCCCTTGATTTTGATGTTTTATGCGATACACGAGGTGATAATCAGTCGCTATGGTTGCATGCAGTGTTGCCAGGTTGTATGGATGTAAACCAAATCTAAAAAATTGACATATTTTCGAAGCGTTTGTTACACAAGTGTTCGGGGTTGTAAACCTATAACATAAACAACAGGTATAATTTTGGTGTGTTTGATGTCAAATATACTTGAGCCTGTAAAAACTACTAAAAATTTTAAAAAGTTTGCTTCCGAACTTATTACATCGCGGGCCACTTAAAACAACCTCGGGGGCTGCGGGTTAGGCACCCTTGGTGTAAATAATACTCAACATACTTATTTTCTAACTGACCATGTACCGGCAGTCAAGTGCTTGCGTACCGGCACCGGTACGAGTACCACAGTTTGCGTAGCACTGATCTGGAGGTCTTAGTTTTTTAGGTATGGTCACAATTATTAAAAACTCAATTACGCTTACAAAGTAGCAAATATATCTCGCATCAAATCAAACCAATTTTTGAAATAACTTAGTAATGTGCTTTACAAGTTTATGTTGGGATGCTATTGGGAAAGAATCCATTCCAAAACTTTGTGCGCCGATATTCAAGATGATGGTGGAAAATGATTGATAATTAAACCTACTTTACTGCATTACAATTTAAGTTGGCCTATTTTTCTTTTGACCGATAGTTTATCTTTTTAATGGAAACCAATGCTGCAACCTCATGTAGATAAAGATCTTTTGCATGATCTTCTGAAATCCAATAGAGGAATACAAAATAAAACCATTCCAAACTTACATCCTTTGCATTCCCTGGCAATTATAATTCAAATGCTTGAAAAACTCTGTACGAAGACATATCAAATGACGAAGTAAACACTTTTATGGCTAAATAAGAAAAAAAAATGGGACACCTTTGCATACCAGTTTTCCAAACCAGACATTTTAGACCTTCGGCAACTAATAAACAAAAATGATAACTTTAAACAATACAACGACTTGGCGGAGGAGCTTGACTTGTGAACCGACAACGCTATTTCTAGAAAAAAATTGTCGTTTGATACTATGGATTGATGATAAGCGTGTAAAAACAACTTCCTCGTAAGTCGTAGCGGAGGATAATTTTGTTACTTTTATGACTCTTGTTGGCGCTATGAATCCAACCAGATGCTTAGTACGGGAAACATAGTGTACTTGAATAACAGTTGATTTACAAAGTTGCCAAATAATAATGACAGGTGTGGAAGGAAGTATGGCAAGGCCTGATAAATATTTTAGTTTGTTGTTTATGCCTAGCACATCATTTTGTATAAGCATTATATTATCTTAAAATGTCCTAAATAACTGCATAGCCTAGAGTGCAATTTTTTCTTTCTTGTAGTTGATGACAAATCAGGCGTAAGCGCAAGTGATAAGAGAGATTTTTACCAATTTTCATTATCTGATGTACAACTTAGCAATGTTGCTAGTAACAAACTATGACCTTTTTCGCTAAACATCAAGTGAGCAATAGATAATGCAGTGTTCTGTTTGAGGTGCATCATCTGACTTTCACCAACTTCATCATGCGATGTACAACCTAACAATGTTGCTAGTAAAAAACTACGACCTTTTCTTTGCTAAACACCAACCGGACAATAAATAATGCAGTGTTCAGTTTTAGGTAAATCATCTGCAATATCAGCATCTCTTTGTAAAGAGAAAAGACAGTATCAATGGAAGAGAACTTTTTCGTCAACATTTTGTTTGAATCGGAAGGCCCTTCTCTTACATCTGAGAAAACAATATGATCTCCTGTGGATTACTTTAGACATTAAAAATCCTATAAGGGTTAGCAAAATTTCCATAGTTAATCAGATTTTAACTAATGGGACTTTCACTCCAGTATTCCTGAGATATTAACAGGCATGCTACAGCAGCTAGATCATTACCCCATTTTGACCATTATGGGCAATATTTTTTTGTAGAAAGCAGATTAGGCTTGTAAATCCGACATGCATAGTGCATTAAAAGCCTAATCCTAATAAATATTGCGCTGATTTTAAATTCTTCTGGCCCTGATTTCTTTATACCACTTCCGAAATAACCAAACTAAACTTCAATGAAATATCTAATTTCTTTGCAAAAAAAACACGTAAGTAGCGAAAGCTATTAATTAAACCTTGGATTACAGAAGGCATTCTCTAGCCTGTGGCAATAAAAAAATTTTCATAACACGTTTCATTTCAATAAAAATAAAAAGCAAAAATTGTTTTATAAAAGTATGTAAATAAGATAATAAAAGTCAGGTTTATCACAAAAAAATTGTACTTTCAAAATAAACTTTATTTGTCAAAGTTTGATTCACATAAAGTATGGCAAATAATTAAAAAACTTTTATCCATTGATGCAAAAGAGTTATCCTCGAATGAGCTTTACGTATATGGTACTGTCACAATGGGTGGCAAACTTATCGCTAAATCACTTCATCAATATTTCTGAATAGATCAAAAGTTAAGTAATAAAATTTCCACTGCCACAACATTGAATGTTTTGCGTGTTATATGCCACAACTGATCCCTTCCTCTGCATGTTTCTCAGATGTCCTCAAACAAAAGAGCTATTTAATTTAATTTTTTCTTTAAAATCATTTAAATCTATTGGCTACGACAATATTTTGGCAAACATCCTCAAGAGTATTTTTTCTGCGTTCTGTTTGGATACTACTTTACTCTAAGATTTTTTTCTGATGCTCTGAAAGTAGCTACAGCTGTACTCATTCGTAAGGGAGGAAACATGTATGTTTTAATTAATCACGATCCTATTTTAATTTTAGGATTTGGCTCTAAAATTCTGACAAAATTCACCATAATACAGCAATTTCCTTTCTATGCAAGCAATTAGTTTTACTTTCTACTCAATATGGAATCAAACCAAAGCATTCTACTGTTCATGCTATTGTTTACGTAGTTACTTTTGGTTATGATAATACTGACAGCTTTTATTGCCCCTCCCTCTCACTAACTCATTGAAGAAAAGCTTTTGATCCAGTACACTACGCTATCTTACTTTACAAACTTAATCACAATGCAAAATGTGGTATAGCATATGACATCTTTTTGTCTTATTCGCAAAATCGATTACAATATGTGTCTGCAGATGAAATGAGATTAATCCAAATCACATTTATGAGAAAAGCAACGATGAATTGGTAGAAATGCTCAAAAATTTACCTCAAAAATGCACGTCGTCAAATTCAGACCCAAAATTATCTTATCAAACCCCAAATGACACTCATCCCGGAATAATGATCCATCGTACCAAGTTTCATGCCCGTACACCCAGTAGTTTTGTAGAAGTTAAAGCAAATACACACACAGATAGCATGCGTTTTAACCCTTTGAGTGCCAAATAATTTTTTGCTTAGTTTCTGGGATTGCGTAATTTTTTAATGAAAAATTGAAATTTCAAGAAACAAGTTAAAATATTATGTTTTGGGAAGCTTGAGTATTGTATTTTCCGAATGCGAGTTTGAAATTAAAAAATTTGAACTGCTACTTACGACTTTTTCGTAACTGTAGTCTGTAGTCTAAGTTGTATGAGCTAATGCCTCTGGCTGGACGCATGTTGCTTGTTCCTGGCATAAACGCAGTCATGCAAAGAGCAAACTAACTCAAAGTGATGCGCCTACAGTGAAGTTATTACATATGTACGCCCACCATTAGTAATGTCGAGATTAAGAATTTGAAATCAGACGCCTGCTGCAGTTTCACCCAAGTGTAACGAAAATTTCTTTAACATTTAGACCAGTGATTCTCAACCTTTTTGCTACCGCGTACCACCTGGCGATTTTTTGTTACCCTTGCGTACCATTGAGTTCAATAATAAGTGTATTTATTCATATTGAAATACATAAAAATTACAATATTATTTAATGCGATGGTCGCACCTGTTTCTCTTGCACAAGTTGATTAAAGCGGGGAATCACCTTACTTACTGCACATCGGAAGTCGTGAGATGTCGAAGCAAGACGATTCCTACCTTTGCTTTTAATGTTCATCATCACAGAGAATCCCTGCTCACATTCCATGTACTGGGAAATACTAGCAACTGAGGAATAGCTTTTTGAGCCAGAGTAGGGTGTGTAGAGGACATCGTAAGCCAGAAATTTATATGACTGCAGTCTTTATGCTTTATTTTAGCTGCCTCGTCAGACTGAATGTCAATGATTTCCTCTTGCTTTCCTGTTCCAACAGGTAGGATGGATGGATCCACAAAGAATGGATTTGAAACATACGGACAACTATCCATGTTTGGAAAATAATGCATCAACTCCGTTTTTAACAGTTTTAGATGATAGCAAATTTCTTAAAATAACTTTTCGCTGTGTTGGTGTTGAAGCGAAGAAAGATCTTTGAACATGTGATACTGCTTGGCCTTAATGTTCTTTGTCCACAAGTCTAGCTTCCGTAAATAAGCTTGCCATTTTGAAACAAAATCTGCAATGGTGCTGTTCGGACCTTGAAAAAACATGTTCATTTGGTTGAGAGTGTCAAAAATATCCGATAAGTAAGCCAGCCTCGAGAGAAACTCCGTATTCGCCAAATCGTTCTTAAAATTATGATTTCTTTTTTCATAAAATTCAAGTAACTCATTCCTCTGTTCAAAAACCCTTCTGGTCATATTTCCGCGTGACAACCAACGTACCTCTGTATGAAAGAGCAGACATGTATGATCAGAACCAAAATCAGCACAAAGCCTTGCAAATAGTCTTGTATTCAACGCTGACGTTTTCACAAAATTAACGATCTTGACGATTTGCTGTAAGCATGAAAGCAGTTCAGGAGGTAACACTTTGGCACAAAGTGCAAATCTGTGTATAAAACAGTGGGTAAAAATGATCCCAGGCGAAACAGCTTTTACGTAAGACTGAAATCCTGATTTTCTCCCAAGCATAGCTGGGGCACCGTCGGTCGTACAGCCAACCAATTTTGACCACTCTAAACCATTTTTCTGGAAGAATTCATCCACGATATTATAAATATCTTTGCCCTTCGTTGTACCAGGCACTTCATTACTCATTAGCAGTTCAGTTTCAACTATGTCATTTTCTGTGAACCTGACATAGACAAGCAATTGACTGCAGTTGCTGACATCGGTTGACTCATCGAGTTGCATAGCAAACCCATATTTTGAAGCTTTTACCGCGGTAGTCACTTGATCAGAAATGTCGTCGGACATGTCATGGATCCGACGTCTCACCGTATCATTAGAAAGCGATACAGAATTCAATTTGCCAACCTCCTTTTCTCCTATTAAATTGCGAACCAGTATTCTTGCTGCAGGTAGAACAAGGTTTTCAGCAATAGTGTGAGCTTTCATATTTTTGGCAATTAGTAAATTAAGAAGAATATAGAATCCCAGTACTCTTCTGGTAGCTCTGGCCAGTCTGGTCCAAACGCTGTCTTTTCACGTTTTCACCTAACCTTTGAAAGTAACCCTTATCTCGATCTTTCTTGTCTGAGTGGTTTGACTCAAGGTGACGCTTGAGAAGACTAGGTTTCATTGCTGAATTAGACAGAGTTTTCATGCATATCACACACTGGGGAAGGCATTCTCCTCTGTGTTGAACAGAAACAAAACCATATTTTATGTATTCCTCATTATACTTTCTCTTCGACATGTTAACACAGATAAAATTTATACAAATTGACAAAAAAATCCTTTTGGAAAATTATAAAATTTTTAGATCTACAGATCGAACGAAAAAAGTTAGAATGTAAACGATTTCTACTTATTTTTACTTGTGCCATTCTTTGCGTTTGTATTTCTGCTTTCTACTTTCTTCTTGCTTATATCGAGTTCGCTTTTTCACTTACCGCACTCCTTTGGCTGCCTAAACACAATCAGCGGAAAGGTCACTGTGATGCAACAACAACATTACTGACAATTACACAAGCAATGAACAACAAACCATCAACTCGTGAATATGGTTATTTTACTCGTCAATACCGTAGTGTCATTCTACTAGCTTGATTGTGACATCACATTATCGATAGTGATGTTTTTCGTTACAAATCGAATCACGGGAGTTGTGTTCAAGTGCGACTGTGAAATTTGTGTAACAATTTCTCTGCGCAGTCAAGCAATTAGGTTATTTATTGTATCTCCAATAAAAGACGCAACGAGGCAAGCGACGCGGTAACGGATACCCTGCTGTGACATAATAATGGATGCTTGTTATGTACGCCGTAAATTTTAAGCCCTGGGGACGGAGATAACTGGCATTAAAAAAAAAAAAAAAAAAAATCCACATTTGTGGACACTAGGTACTATAAACCGCTAAAGCCGGGGTTCTTAACCGGGGGTACCTGTACCCCTTGGGGGTACGAAACACCAAAGCAGGGGGTACGAGATGAGGCCTCAGAATAATGGGTATTTTAAACTCTAGGGCACTGGTTCCTAAACTTTCTTGTTTCCTGGCACAGGAAAGTGGTTGTTCTCCGTTCGCGGCACACTGACCAGGAAACGTAGTTTTAGCGATGGCGAGTGGCATCACGGGCGTCTGCGAGACTAGTAATGACTTTTTTTTTTTTGAGGTCATTTTCTTGATATTGGTAGAAAAATGGTATCAACAGAAGCCACATAAAAAGACTCGCGGCGCACAGTTTGGGAAACACTGGTCTAGGGGTACAAAAACATTTCACAAAATTTTAAGGGGTACAAGCGCCAAAAAGGTTAAGAAACACTGCGCTAAAGTGTTAAAGAGTTGAACAAAGGTCTCGCGTACCACCAAAAATAGCTTCGCGTACCACAGGTTGAGAACCACTGATTTAGACGATATATGGCTCGACACCAATATTTTGTTGAAACAGACAAAAGAGGACCATTTCTACCACTTTCTTTTTGTAGAGGTATCACCAGCTTTTATGCTTAGATTTGCTACTTTTCAAAATTTTCAAAGACTTCATTGTTTGATGAATTGTTTTGAAAATACTGATAGATAATAGAAAACACACCATGTTTGCGAGAAAAAGAGTTAAAATGTACCCAAGGACTTAGTTTTTCTGGAAATTGCTATTTTCTGAAGACCAGCAACCAAAATTTGAGCTTTAACCAGAAGGCTACATTTCAAAATTTTGAGGGACTTTACATATAAATGAATCTGTCTGATCATTCAACTGGACAATGCCAAAGAACCATGCTTGTGAGAAAAAAGTAGTCAAAACGGACCAATAATTAACTTTTTGTAAAAATTGCAAGCTTTGTAGGTGTAATAAGAAATTTTTTTAGGTATAACTAGAAAATAATGTATGGCAACAAATTTGTGATCAGCCTATAGAAACTAATCTATTCTCATTTCTGTCGTCTGCATTCGCCAAATAACAGCCGTCCTCATCGCCCAACATTCAGCTCCATAGCAGATAATGGTTCTCACACGCGATTTGTATACCTTTAAGTTTGCTGAGTGTATTCCGCCGCAAAATGTACCAGACAATCGTTTTAACTATCACCTCGAAGCACGTACTCTTGATGTCACAGCCTTCCCAGTGCTGTCTTATTTTAACTGCATGTCTCCAAAGTAACTGTTTCTCTTTAACAATTTCATCACATCCCTTTACGTAGTTTTTATCTACCATATCATTAACACCATCTTTTTATTGCACACATTCGTAATTCATACGACTCAACGATATTTTATTGATATTTGAACATCTCATATGTTCTTCTTCGTCGTCGTATGAGCTATTTGTTGTGAACATTTTGCAAGAAGATGTATGTATAGGTTACAATGCGTTAGCGCTCACGCTCGGTTTGAAAGTCTTGAGTTAGACTGGGCCATCACAATGGGTAGACTGCTTGGCCCCACTACCTGTCTGCCACATAAAGACGGTGGCATCCCGTTAAGTGTTTTGCCCAAGGACACAACGAGCAAGCTTGCCGGCTTGTTCTCCTAACTATCCCTATTTTGCTGAGCGCCATGCAGGGAAGCTGCAAAACACCATTTTTTAAAGTCTTTCGGTATGACTCGCCTTGGGAAATGAACTCCAGGTCTAGCGACTGCGAAGTGGACGTTCCAACCACTACGCCAAGCGGACCCTCTAACCACTACGCCAGTGCTACGCAAACTGTGGTACGCAAGCACTTGACTGCCGATACGCGGTCAGTTAGAAAATAAGTATGCTGAGTATTATCTACACTGATCAAAGCATGTTTTCACACAGTGGTTTGAGTATTTTTTGTTCTAAGCGTAATTTCACGTACTTTCTTAGGCTTTCACGACTATATCGCATTTCATTTACATTCACTCACCTGGCGATCTTCACTGGAAGATCTTTAGATATAGACTTTAGAATACAGTATGGTTTAGCAGTGAGTTGAATGTGTTTGTTAGTAGTTTTGTTGAAAGCAAACTTTCAAAATACTAGTTTTAATTTATCCTGCAAAAGTTTCTTAATAGTAAATCAACCGTACCAACCAAAACCAACAAAAGTTAGTAATTAGTAGAACAATAGCTAATTTCGCTAGTCTTCTATCAGCTGGTAGAAAGCATTTGATAAGTCAGCTGGTAGAAAGCATAATACGCTCTTATTAGCAAAACATGCAACACGCACTGGTACTTTGTTTTTTTTAGAATTTAATTACCAAGTCAACCTCACTTGCAAACTTCTGGATTAAAGTGAAAGCAGAATTTCCGAGGTTAAGTGCTGTGGCCATTAAAACACCACTTCCATTTCCTTCCACATATCTTTGCGAAGTTTGCTTTTCAGCTATGACTTACTTAAAAGGAAAGTGCAGAAATGCAATCAATATCCATGCTCCTCTTCGAGTAGCACTGTCTTCCATTGAACCGTAATTGGATAAGCCAATAGAAAAGAAGCAAGCCCATACCTTGCATTAGAAGATTAAAATAAAAGCATTTTTGACTTTGTTTATGGTACAGTTGTTGTTTATTACATAATACTTGCTTTTGTCTATGTTTTCCGTTTGAAATACATAGCTGGTACGTCGAACGACAGAAAATAAGACAGACAGCGCTGCCGGTACACTATATCAAAAAGTTTGAGTAGCACTGCTTTGGATGACCAAATATTGTAACTAGTGTTTATGTCACGTACAGTAGTTTCAGGGCTTCGTTAAAACATAAATGTGTCGTTCTCAGTTTGATTTTCTTCAGGTATTCAGAAACCCAAGCATCTGTCCAATTTTTATTTTATTGCATTGTTTAGCATCACCGTGCGAAAAAAAGAACTGGTTTGGAAAAAATTATTTTGCATATTCTCAAGCTGGCACTTCGCTCGCCATTTCACCGGAAGAAGAATACATATTAGGTGGGTCGATTTGATAATATTTTCGTATCTAAGATAAATTAACATTGACAAATGGCCAACCATATTTGAGATGCATTTTATGCTGAGTGGGGGCTAGGCTTTGTAATGGCGTCAAAAACTGAAAAAACTTTATTGTCAAACTGTTACAGTATTTTTTTATCGCCCAAAAGAATTTAAAGTGCAACCTGAAGTTTATACATTTTGCAATTGTCAAGTTCTAAGTTGACGTTTGGGAAAATGCCATGCAGTACAAAATTTTATAAAATACGTCCTATATGAGGGGAACTTGTGTGACCTAATCATTCAAATCAAATTTTTTCATTACTGAGTTCGGCATGGATTAAAAAACTAAATGGATTAAAAAAATTGAAAATTTATTCCCAAAAGCACGGCTATTTAAAAGTTTAATTTCTAGTTAAGGGAAGACAAATACCAAGTGACGTCATAACACAATAAATAATATTTTAGGCAAATGAAAGATATATTGGAGTTTGAAGATTAGGATTTAAAATAAAATCTATGAAACTGAAAAAACAAAACTAATAAAGCACTGTATTGTATATGAATTAGTGGTGTAAAGTTAAAAAAAAATGGTTATGAAACAAAATTAGGTTTTAATGGTGCTAAGTTCGTGTTTTCTCCGATATCTGTACTTTAATATCATTTCATAATTGTTGTTAATGCAGGTTTTGGAGTTTCTTTGTAATGTGTCTATGGCTTTGCAAATGTGCATAAGACACGGACTGTGGAGCCACAGAAATATGGTTAACCTCAGCAGCAATGCACCTTTTTATAGTTATACGATTATTTCGTTCTTTTAATTTCCACATTAGTTTAGACAAGTGGTCGACATGCTGTGGAATGCGACCACATTCTGACCCCATTGGTACATTTTAGTAAGTCGTACACAGTCCACAATTATTCCAGATCGCATGGTGCGCACAAATTATCAACCAAAAAAAGTAAACAAGAATTAAAGTTGATCTCTAAAAAAAAAGATTTTCCTCATAATGAAGAAAAATTTTTTTTAATGTTGGTCTCCAAGAAACATGAAAACGTCTTCAGCAGACGAATGGTGGAAATTTTAAAAAGTTCTTCCAAGTCTTAGTCTAAATCAGGTTCCTTCAATGCTTGATGGGCCAAATCAGATTCCTTCAGTTATTAATGCTGGAAAGATGACTTCAGCAATTATACCAAATGTTTGGCGATTACTCATTAAAGCAATTCGATTTTGGATTTATGTACCAATATTGGGTTGTTGCGTGTTTTTGTGCAGTTACGGTATCGAATTTTATACCGCCCTTCTGACAGGCCATAGTAATTCTTAATTTTGCCGCTGATTTCTTATTTTCTTTTAATACGAGATATTACAGACATTTAACCATCCAATGAACATTTTGATTGGACATTTAACAGTAGCAAAGTGTTGTTGCTTTTGGTCCATTTGACACGCCAATATTCGGTTGTTATGATGTGTAATGTAATTTGCCATCTGGTCCATGTGTGAATACTGAATAGTCAAGCTTTAGTTTATTCGTAGTAAACAGTTTTGTGTGCTTGTGCCTTTCAAAAGTAGATCCAAGTATATTGCTTATATCAGGGGTCCGCAAATACATTTTGGCATGACCCAAAAAACAGAATCTTAAATGTCTCGCGACCCAAACATTACTGAGCATGGTTTTACAAAGAATATGTGTACTTAAATAGTAAAGTCAAGGATGCATATGACTGAGGCAACTTTAAATGAATTTGTGTGAAACTTGATACGTACGGAGTAAATTTATCAATCTTAAATTTTTTCTGTCGAATGACAATTATTGGGTGTGTGTTTAGAAGAGAGCACATCAAGCCGAGGTGTGATTTTAGAGACGGCCACCAGAAGATCTTTTTCCAAATCTCGTGTGGTGTTGTAGTTGTTTTAAACGTATAATAAAGCGGAAAGTGTCTTTTCACATAAATAGGTGGTTGGAAAGGAGATCAAAACATTCGTCGCAGCTGCTGTCAGCGGTCGATGCTATTTTCCGACAAAAATTCAAAATTCAGCTCAAATTCTTTTACATGTTGTATTAAAAGCAATTTTTCAAACCACGGCGACACAATGTTTAGTTAAACATAAAGTGTAATTGTGACGTAAGAAACGAACACTGCAGAAAACATTGTGCGACCATAAACCAACATTATACTGATACAAGCGATGCTACATTATGTAAATAAATCGCTAAAATAGTTAGTACTTGCCACACACCCGCAAACATAAAAAAACTGTGATATTATATCAGAATAATTTTGGTGAATTGAAAATTTTTTGCGGTCCAAAAAGCAAGGTCTCGCGACCCACTATTTTCGGACCCCCTGCTTATATTATTGTGTCCATTTGGCAGTTTTTGCAGCTCCTTTTGCTTTATATTTTTAATTTTCTGTAAATTGATCTTTTGTTTTAAATTCCATGCCACAAATTCCAGTTTACTTTTTGATTGCTCTATTGCGGTCAAAATATATTCATTTTTATCATATCGATAAACTAGCTCATTAAATAGCCAAGCTTTAACAAAAAAACTCTCGATTTTTTAACCCATTTTGAATTCACGTCTGAAAATAAGTTAAACATTTATTCCTCGTGTGTACATAAAAATAATATTTACGAAATGTTATTTTCTATAGATTGCAAATAAATCTAGTGCATAACTATCGCAAAGTATATGAAACCTGAGATTGTACTAACTTTAAAGCCGTCTTAATGATATACTATTTAAGATTTTTGACTCAAAAGTGTTTCACTATTTAGTACATGTATACATGTATCCAAGTACATGATTTCAAGCAATGTATTCAATATTTTAAGATATGGTTTTATCTTTCCAATTCATTAGGTGGGCCCGGTGCATATGCGTGGTCAGGAGGTATATTTGGTTATCCTCTGCCGGACTTGGATGCGAACACCGACGACTATAATTCGTTTGAAGACTTTGAAAGACCTGACGTGGACGAAGATATGTTTCAAACTCTTGGATGCACCCGAGGAGAGTTTGGGAGTACAAGCAGCAAAGTAAAGTGTGACAAGTGAGTACTTTGAAATTTAAACAATTCAATGCTGATGTAAAATTTTGAAATGTTTATTGAATTTATCTATTCGGAAAAACAAAATACAGAGGTTGCTAGCTACTAGGCAGCAATTTTTTGGTAATCTCCTATTAAGAGGATCTTGGAGCAAAATTTTCTATTTTGCCTTCTATTTGGAAACAAAATATCTTAGAGATTCATTCACTGCGATGACTGATTATTACAATTGTAAAGATTACGATACTTTTTTCTTATACACTGCTGTTTACAATAATTACACAAGGTGTTAAATGGTTGTTTTCCTTTCATTTCAAATTGAAAGTTTAAGACAGTTGTATTCTGGATGGGATTGCACCCCTGGTGTCATTGCTGCTTCACTTGTCACAAGTAGCAATGTACCTAATTGTTAATAAACTCTCTCCAAACAATTGTTTATATTCTGGTTGCAATCGCATGAAAATTATTGTTTTACTGAATATTTTTGCAATGTAAAAAGCTTATAAAAATATTTTTCCGTTTATAAATAATAAATATTTTCTACCTTTGCAGCATTCCTTTGAGACGTGACAGCTATATTGGATTTTCAGTAACTACAAGCAACGCGATTGAACGAGGATCAGATGAAACTATCTATATTGCAGGCGCGCCAAGAGGAGACTTTACTGGTGCTGTTGTGCTATATAGAAAAATACAAGGTAAAAAGTTAATTATTATCATTTATAACAAAGGTGATAGCTGAAGAAGTTATAGAGCAGGAGTGGCCAAACTGCAGCTTTTTTGACTCTTGTTGTATTTGGGTACAATGATGTAGTGTAGGGGTGTGCAACCTGCTGTGCCACACGTTGAGTTTCGGGGCCGGTGGAAAGGTGCAATACCGTAATTTCGTGCTTTGAAAATGATGGTTTCCGAAAAAAAGGTAATCACTCCCTATCTGGACGGAAAATGCGTCAATTTAAATAAACTAAGAATTGTGTAGCGGCTCTTTCTATGATGGCTTCTGTCGTTTTTGGCTTTTTATCACGAAAGGTATGGCCACCCCTGTCGTAAAGGGTTTTGGGTAACAGAAATCTATTCATCATTATAAACAGATTTTGTGGAACTCTGTGTAAGAAAGGCATTTTTGTCACATTTGCAAGCGAAACTCTTTCGGGTAAAATTATGTGTTAACATCATGCGTTAAAAAATTTTTGGCATGTTCATTTCATGCAGTCAAATATCATTTAGCTCTTCACTTTTCTCACTTGTCTCTTTTGTTGTCCTCTTTAGTTTGGCACATAACCCGCTGGTATATACATGAGTCATGTGATAAAGAAATAAATCCTTACGTCATATAGTATGGAAATACCCTCCATGCGTCATATAATAAAGAAATATTCAAGAATTATTTCTTTATTATATGTTTTCTTTATAAAATTATTCTTCAGTTTAACCAAAAAAAATTGCTACAAAATAAAATTAAACAGAAAAGGTCTAACCACCCAACGGGTGAATAACGAAAACAATTGCCCCCAAAAAACAATCAATAAAATGGCTTAGAAAGTAAAATAGCTAAGAAAGGGTTTGTATACAAGGGAATACCGGAAATAATTACCAAAAACAATGTACTACATGTTCATTGAAATGGGAAAAGAGATTAACTAATTCCTAAATTATTGTTGTTACAGGCTATATTGTTGTTTTGTTGAGGTGCGCACACATTCTAGCAAAAAAGCAATATTTTTTCTTCAAACTAGTAACTTTTAAATATTTTTTGTGTGATGAATAAGTATAAATAGGGCAAACTAATATTTTGAAGTCATTGATTGTGTTATGCTCTCATCAAAACAAAGTAAAAATCTCTATTTCTGAGAACAACCTGTGTCCGATTATGGAGCCGGAGTGGGAGCTGGAGCAGTTGGTATCCAAAAGTTTCAGAGCTGAAGCAATGTTTTGATGGAAGGGAGCTCCGGAGCTAGGGCAGCTTTAAAATTAGGCCTGCTTCAAAGCCCTGCTAGTAACCGCAGATTTTACGTAAATACGAGCGAGTAAGCTTAACATGGAAGTTTTTTAAAGCAACATGCCGTTTTTCGACAATTAGTAAAAGAACAACTTTTTGCAATTTTTTAACTGATATTTGAAAAGCAAATTTCGGTAAGAAGGTTCATTTTTTCTTTCAAATTGTTACGATGTATGGCAGTCTCAATATATCAAACATTTTTATTTAAGTTCGAAACGTTTTCGGCATATCATGTGGCCCGTCTCAGAGAATAAAAATGCCCAGCTTGTCTTAGAAATTACACTTGCAAATGAATATGAACACACAAAATGACTAATTTTACCCCTACACGATATAAAGACGCTAATAGAAACATTGATGACCTAAAAGTACCCGCCAAATGTGGCACAAGAGAACGATTAATGACGAGAAATTTAAGAACAAGGCAAACGCAAAGATCACAAACCAGCCTTGAATCAAAACACATTAAGCAAAAAGAACTACCGTTAGCGTACAATTGTGTGTTCAACTTTGGTTTAAGTTTCGCAATCAGTAATGCTTGAATTTTAGCTTGGTAATCATCATTGCATGTCTAAGCATTTTAGAGGAACCAACACCCAGGTTACTGCTACCACAAGATGAGCAAAAATTAATATGTAGGGAAATAGCAGCTTTATTAATTGGTCAGTGTAAATGCTCCTGCGCTCTGGGGACTAAGCGGCGAGAAATCATACCAATGTATGATTTGCATCGAGCAAATACGCGAATTTATAGACCACATTAAATCCAAAATGTTAAGAACTTATATACCTTTAGACGTTTAGAACTTAAATAAAATGTTTAATATATTGAGGCTGCTATACATCTCAACGATTAAAAAGCAAAGTTTCTAAAATCAGCAGACGAAAAATGTTAAATATTTTATATAAAATCTGAGCGCTTTTGGTACATCACAAGGCCTTCTTCAAAAAATTCAAATGACCAGCAAACATCTCAACTTGAAGTTTGGAAGTGAATATTTATACAAAGCTGGTAATTGGACATTATCAGCGCACAAGCGAGCTACATAAGACATCATGGTACTGCTAATGAAGTAATAAACAGATGACTTTAATACAGTTAATGTAACGTACAAAAAGTAGAACAAGACATAGGCAAACCGCAAATATTTATTCCAGTTAAGACGAAGACGGTAGCTGAATAGTGCAGTAAATTACAATTATTAGAATACATTTCGAAAACGAAAAACCACTGAGGTAGAGTGGGTGATTGAGTTGCGAATTTCAATATGCAACTCTTTGACAATCCTCTTCGTTTTTGGTTAATGTATTCAAACTATTGCGTTGGTTTAAAACTCAAATCGCGGCTTTTATTTTCTGTTTTTAGTAATAATTGACATTTTTCAAGATTCCCCGTCGAGTACTACTTAATGCATTACTTAATACTAAGCTAAATACTCAGCTACTTGATGAAAACCAGCAAAAACATCACAAAAAAACAATAAATAGAAACTAAATAAGATATTCTCGAAGAATTGAAAGAGACAATGCTCCCCTGACGCCATACTGTCTCATAAAAATTTAAAGTGAGAGCAACCCACGATACTGGTACAGTACCCAATGACGTAAACCAGAGGCTCCCAACTTATATGAATTTCTGACGCAGTAATCTAATCTTTAAAATTATAAGACGCCCTTATGAGTTAACCTCAAAAAAAAAGCTCTAGAAAAGGTCATCAAATCAAAAATGGGGACAAGAAAGCCTTCTACATAAGTTGACCTTCAAAAATACAGGGGTCATTAAGTCAATGATAAGGACAAAAGCTCTCAACGCAGGTTGACTTCCAAAAAAGTCATTAAGTATATAAACTTGTGGCGCCCTTTTTCCAAGCACCACGCCAGTGCGTCGTGACGCCCCAGTTGGAAACCTCTGGCCTAAACGAACGCGAGGACTTCGCTTTACCACATCGTCCATTCTTTGCTAATCAGTTTTTGTAGCTTTCTTTATTACTGCCAAGTTTATAACTGCTATCAATTTGGCCAAATAAAATACTGAGTGAGAGCAACCCACAATACGATACAGTTCACAATGATGTAAAAATCCGCAACTAGCTAGTTTCGCCTTTAAGAGGCTCACCAGGCAAACCAGAAAGTTCGGTAAGCATCAAACACATGACAATATACAAAATTAAATCAACGCAGTCACCCCTGATAATAATACATTTGGACGGATAACTGGACTTCCCGTCCGATAACTGGACTTCCCGTTGTTGGTTGGTGTTATGGCCACTGAAAACGTCATTGCAGTTATTGCTTTCTGTTTCAATAAAGATGCATACGAAGAATTGGAAGAGATTTTCATCAGAGACAGTGTTTCCCGGTCACTACGCCATCACAGAAAGAGCAGCCTCCGATCAGTTGCATTACACAATGACGTAATAATCCGCACGGTCTTCGCTTTGCAACATTGTCCATCCAAAGCTCATCACTTTTGGTAATTTTTGTGGTTACTGATTGCCACGTTTATAGATAGCAATTTCATGTGAGAAAATTACTGACAAATTGGCTACTTCAAATTATTGTTACTAATCCTTTATATACAGGGTGGCCCAAAAGTAGGTATACAGTTATTAAACTATTTTTTATGTGCTTTGAAGTTACCAGCAGTGCACTTTATGTGGCCCAAAAGTAGGCATACAGTTAATGGAGAGAACTATTTAGAAATTCTTTGTGAAGTGGTAGTGCCACAACTTCAAACTAAACCTAACTCTGATGAACTCTTCTTTCAGCAAGATGGAACTTCTCCACATTATGCGTTAAGAGTAAGAGATTACCTTAACAAAGTCTTTACACAGCGTTGGTTCGGAAAAACAGGTAGCATTGAATGGCCACCATGCTCACCTGACCTGACACCAATGGATTTCTTTTTTTGGGGTGTTGTAAAGAACAAAGAGTATGTAAAGAACAAGGAGAAGAATTCCAAAACAGTAAATGAATTAAAAGATTGCATTTATGACGCATTCAGAGAAATTGATGCAAATTGAAATTTGTGCTGCACGGTATGTCAGAGTGTTTTGAACAGATGTAAAGAAGGACATTTTGAGCACTAAGAAGATTAAACAGTTTCCATTTAAGATATAACTATCATTCTAGAGGTTTAAAAGTGCCTACATAAGAACTACAAATCTACTTTTGAATCCAAACCCTACTTTTAATAACTGTATACCTACTTTTGGGCCACCCTGTATATCTTGTTTGAGACGAAGGGCAATAACTGCGACCGTGTTTACGCTGGCCCATTTGGAAAAGTCCAGTTATCTGTCCTGGTGTATTATTATCAAGCCTAACTACGTTGGCTTGATAATGTGTGGTGTTTAATGCTTACCTAATTTCTCAATCGTCTGATGAGCCCCATGAAAGCAAACTTTCGTGGTCGCGGATTTTTACTTCCATGGGTACTGTGGTGTTTTGTAATTTCACCATTTTCGATTTCAAAATGTTTTTATTTTCTGCTGATGGAGTTTCGGGCGCGGAATTTGGGATTATTTTTTGTTTATGATGTCATCTTGAGAGTGCAAGGTGCGATTTTCAAACGTTTTTTGCAATTTTTGATTTCTCGAAAACTACTTGTAAAGTTTACGACAAGTAGTTTTCAAGAAATCGAACGTAAACGAATAGAGTTAGCTTCAAACAACATACAATACATTATTTCTTATCTTGTTTAATTGATTATAAAGCCGTATTTGCTTCAGAAAAAAAGCAATTTAAAAACAATTCTTCAGCATATGTTAAAATGTATTACACTTCATTGAGCGAGTGTTTTTTAATAACTTTGTAAAATAATATTGGTACTTTGCGACAACTAACTTGTAGCAAACAATGCTCATTGTTTGCCCATAATACAAATGCTGCATTTTATTAAACCCTAAAAAATAACTCACAATTATGAAATAAAACGTTTTTAAATTGTTGACATAAGGTCAGCTAAGTTACTTTGTTTTGAGTAGAAGTATAACCGGTGCGATAGCGTAGTGGTTCGAGCGCCCGCTTCGCAGTAGGTAGACCTGGGGTTTATTTCCCAAGTCTTTAAAAAATGGTATTCACAGCTTTCCTGCTTGGCGCTCAACACAATAGGGATTGTGTGGAGAATAAGCCGGCAAGCTTGCTTGTTATGTTCTCGACAAGACACTTAATGGGAGGCCTCCGTCTTTATATGGCAGACAGGTGGTGTGGCCAATCAGGCTACCCGTCGTGGAGTTCAGTCTAACTGAAGGCTCGCAAACAGAGCATAGGTTCTCACGCAGTGTTTGTACATCTTCCTGCATAATGCTCAGAACCAATAGCTCAAACGACGAAGAGCAGAAGTATGGCTTTGTTGAGATCTGATGGTGCTGACTCGCTGATTGTCAGGAGTAAGTTAGCGGAAAGTGCTTTGCCAACAAACAGGGACATTGTAGAACATTGCTATTACATTCAGCAGCTTCTTGCTGATGCAGAAGCTAAATTTTTAAAGCAAATTTTAGGATTAAATGATAAAAAGAACATAGTAATAACTGATGCAGTTGAGCTGTAAAGAAAAGCTAGTTCGATAATTAATGAAAAGTGTTCATACCAAAATGAAACAAGTCATTGACAATTTTGTAGGTACAAGAAAATGTGCCAAGATATCAAAGCGGAATTCAGTCAATAAAGTATGGCTTGATAAGGTTTTTGATTTATCAAAGTGTCGATGTAAAGTACCTTCTTCGTCGTTTGAGCTATTTTGTTGTGAGCTTCATGCAGGAAAAGGTATATATAGACAGTACTGCATTAACGCTCACGCTCGGTTTGAAAGTCTTTAGTTAGACTAGGGCCACCACGACGGGTAGACTGCTTGGCCCCACTACCTGTCTGCCACATAAAGACGGTGGCATCCCGTTAAGTGTCTTGCCCAAGGACACAACGAGCAAGCTTGACAGCTTGTTCTCCTAACTATCCCTATTTTGCTGAGCGCCAAGCAGGGAAGCTGCAAAACACCATTTTTTAAAGTCTTTCGGTATGACTCGCCTTGGGAAATGAACTCCAGGTCTACCGACTGCGAAGTGGACGTTCCAACCACTACGCCATCGCGCCGGTTGTAAGTACCTGATACCTGTAAATACAGTAAAGGTAAGGAAGGTGATGTGTATGCGCGATTTTGATGATAGAATTCCAGTAGAAGAAATACCGTCCGCCAAAGGTCCGTTAGAAAAATGTTGTCTGCAGCAAATGATTTAACAAACGCAAGCAACAGGCTTTTAATAAACAAGCGATGCAGAACGATAGAATGTTACTCTGAGAGACTTGCAGTTAGCAAATTGAGAGCAGCAGCTAGTAACATATCCAGTAATGACAAACTTCCGAGTACGCTGAGACCACGTAAAGATCATTTACACGCGAGTGTTCAGAGTGAATGCGAATTATTAGAAGAGGGGACTCCAACTCCAGCGGCTTTATCTAAGCATTCCGATTCTGTTTGTAACGTCCCTTCATCAGGCAGTACTGCAGAAAATGCTTACAAAAAATGCGTTCATTTGCAGAGGGTATCGCTGACTATGTTATGGCTGACCGGCGTTTAGTATCTGTGCAACAACAGTCTAAAATGCAGAAATCTACTGTTGGGGAAGAAAGCATGTCTGCATCTCCAGCAACTGTTTTTCGAAAACGTGAGCAATCCCGGTTCGAAGCCTTGAAACGATGAGAGGAAAAGCTACGACATATCACTACCATTCAGCTGTTCTACGATGGAGAAATTTTGAACAAAATGGATAGATATGTGGTTTTAGGTCAGCTTGTTAGTGAGGAAAAAGTTATTGCTGTGATAGTCTTTTCAGAGGGAACAACTGTGACTTCTGAAAGTATCTTTACAGTTGTAACTGAAGAAATATGTGGGGGTGCTTTAGATCAAGTACCATTCAACAATTACGGTTACTACTGCACTAAATACTGGTAAAAAATCTAGAATAAATAAGTGTTTTGTCGACTTCTACAGACATCACTACGATCGTGGAGTTCACTGATTGGAATATCTATTCCACTTAAATGAAATTTATTTTACCTACGTCATTGCAAAGTTTGAATTAAGAACGAAAGGACCAAGAGCTATGTAAGATTGAGCAATGATGAAGCACTTCAAAGATATTCAAAAAGCCTGACTTTAACAAAATCGTTAGTCGCGAAAAACTTAAGGTTACAGTACAATCACAAAAATTGCAGCTTTTTATTTGGAAAAGAAGACAGAATGGTTTTTCAGTCAAATGAACAGCAAAGAAGGAACAGTTCATTCAAAAGCAATCATATGTGCTTACTTGCTTTGTCATGTCATCTAGTGATGAAGGTTCCAAAAAATATGAAAAAGTTCTTGGTTTACAAACTAGAACCGACATGTCACTCCAGGTGGGTTGCAACAGCAAGTAGTTACCTTTGCTTCCTAACATATGATGTCTGTCACCTTGGTGATGACCAATGAGCAAAACTAGTCAAGTCCGCTTTTTACATCATTTCAGTGTGCGTTTCTCATTTATATTTATCCATTTGAAGTTGACAGTAGCTAAGACCCGGAAACTACTCTTTTTCAGGGAAATTTTTTGCTCGCATGACGTGAAATCGATTCAGAACTAGCAGGTCTAGTATTCAAATATTTTTCCGAGCATGCAGTGCAGTGGTTAACATCGATAAATGTCGTATTGAGCGTTTTTGCTGAGGTGCCACCTTATTCCGTTCAAGCTGTAACAACTGGGTTGTTTCCACTATTTGTAGATGCTAAAAGCTTATTGCAGTATCGCAAAGCCAATCTTAAATTCTTCTTTAGTGCGGAAAGTAAGACTGCTCCTTGCATCATGTGCCCGGAAATATCAGCGTTGTTTTGAAAATTCATAGAAAACAAAAATCGAGCAACAGAGAGACTGATTGGCAAGTTTAAGAGTAATGTGCGTACTTGCAAGATCTTTGACTCGCCATTACATCTTGACAAGACAGATATTCGTTTTCGTGCTTTTCTTTGCAATATCAAATAAACGTTAAGCATTACACTCTTCGTTGTTGCTTAGCTATGTGCCTAAACGTAGAACGATTGGTAAGCTAATTAAGTTGTTGGTTCTTGTGTTCACCCAATACTTCCTCCAAATAGTAATTTAAGCAATCGGTTAGTATTAGCTGGACAGAACCCGAACATAATAAATTTCTTTCGACCGTGGCTGATATTCGAATGACGACATGATGGTTGATATTAGAATGGCGTCATAATGGAACTTGTTAAACTGTTCAATAAAGAAGAATTTGGTGTCAGTAAACAAATGCATGCAAGAGAAGTTTTTTTTTTCAAATAACGTCTTTTTGAAGCAGATACGGCTTTATATTCTATTAAACACAGGTAGGAAATAATGTATTGTACGTTGTTTGAAGCCAACTCCATGCGTTTACGACAATAGTTTTCGAGAAATCAAGAAAATCGCGAAAAAGATTGAAAATCGCGCAGTGCACCCTCAAGTTGATCTCATAATTAAAAAATAACGCGAAATTTGTATTCCGTGCCCAAAACTCCATTGGAAGTAAACGTTCGCGTTTTTTAAACCGAAAGTGGTGAAATTATAAAACATCCTCATGTGCATTTTTACCGTGTAGTGAATTGCTCTCAATTCGTATTTCTAGGTGCCAGAGTAAACAATGTAGCCAGCGAAGTTTTTATTTATTTTTTTTTATGTTGCTAACCCAGCATCTCAGACGACTCTTGGGTACCCACCAGTGGCAGTCAGTCTTGTTGGTGGTGGGGCTACCAGTCACTCATGACTGGTTCGAAGTGGGCTGCCATCTTTCCTCTAACCTAATTTTGATTAGGTTGATGGCACGGCATAAACCTGAATTGCCGTTCGTGCCGTACCTCCATCCCAAGGAAGAAGAGGGGTAATCAGAGCAACAACAACAAGTTTTTTTATAAAATCAAAGCTAAGATTCACTTTTAATTAGCTGTTTTTTTAATGTATACTTGTTGTTATTGTTGTTGTGATTATCCCTCCTTTTCCGGGGGATGGGGGGTTACGGCACGACCGACAATCCAGGTTCACGCCGTCAATCTAATTAAAATTAGACTAGGGGAAAGATGGCAACTCATTTCGAACCAGTCATGAGTGACTGGTAGCCCCACCACCAACAAGAGGGACTGCCTTTGGTGTGTACCCAAGAGTCGCCTTTTGCGACATGCTGGGTTAGCAACTTCACAATTGTAACCCGGTGAAGTACGGGTAAGCCACCTGTCTGCCACATAAAGACGGAGGCATCCCGTTAAGTGCCTTGCCCAAGGACACAACGAGCAAGCTTGCCGGCTTGTTCTCCACACTATCTCTTTTTATGCTGAGCGCCAAGGAGGGAAGCTGTAAACACCATTTTTCAAAGTCTTTTGGTATGACTCGACTTAAAGAAGAGCCCCAGGTCTACCGACTACGAAGCGGACGCTCTAACCACTACACCATCGCGCCGGTTTAATGAATACTTTGTTACCATAGGCACCAACCAATGTTACCAATAAAATATTGCAAAATAACCTATAAACGTGACACATCTTCCGGTCAACTATTTGATCCAAGACAATAAAACTTCTTTTTTGAAATCCATTGACAGATGAGGAAATAATGAATAATATTAAAGATGTTGATCCCAACAAAAGTGCAGATACAACTGAAATCACCGTAAAATGTATCAAAATGTCAGCAATATAATTTTTTTGGATCAAATTTAACTAGTTTTGTACAATCGCTGTGTCTTTTAAGATTATTATTTAGCAGCTTTGAAATTTGGCATAGTTATCTCCTTCAAATCAAATCGAAAAAACTTTGCAGTACCCATAGCCCATTTTAATAATAAGCTCAATTTCAAAGATACTCTAAAAATGCATTCATCATCAACTTTAGCTATTGCAACACTCACGGGAAGGAACTTCTAAAACATCACTATGAACATTGCATATACATCAAAATCAAATTATTAGACTCATAGGTTTTTCTATTAAAACAAAAGCAAAATCCATATTTCAAAGCTTTAGTTATTATCTTTGCCACATATTTATGCTCTACGTAGAGAAAATGTGTCTACCTACAAATAAGTTCTCACTAGAATGCACAGCAAGATTTCAAAAGCTTTCCACTATTTACTCCTATAATACCAGGCAAAAATCAAAGCTATTTTATTGAAAAGAAAAAAGCACCATCTTTACAGAAATCTCTGCATTTTATTAAAGCCAAAATACGAATTCAAATACCTAAAAGCATTACAGTACAGAAATCACTTTTACTCATTTAAGAAAAAAAATGAAACTTCAACTACAAAAGACACAGGTTAAATCTTACAACGCACAGTTTGGTTAAATTCGTCTTCTTCGCTGTATTTTTATGCGCACTTTGTTATCACCGCACTTCATCTATTCGTATTGTTCATTATTTTTTTTTCATACGTTTATCAAGAACAAATCATGGGATCGACTGTCGTTTATCAAGAACAAATCAATCTGACATCGAGTGGCTGTTTCTATAACCTCAAGTTAACAAAAGACATGTGTAGAGATAATCTACAGATAAAAAATTTTGGTGCATTGTCAGCCTGATGATAAAACTTTAAAACATTAGCGGCGACAAACTCGATGACGTTAATCGCTTTTGCCTTCCAAATTATTACCACTATTGTTTAGTTTTTATTGATTCTTAAGTAGACAAAACTGAGACAAAATAATTAAATAAACTGCTTGATTGATTGAAAAGCACTTGTAATGAAAAACCCCTATTTGGTGGAGTACTCTATTCATCCGCATTTACACTTGAAGCCTTTGAATTTGGTGACAACAAGACATAATTTAGAGTAAATAATAGGAATTGATGAATTATAGTAAAAATAAGTAAAATCTAAAACATGTGTCTAATCATTTACTACACAGTAACAAAAACTTCGACAAAACAACCATTATGTTCTTATGTAAAATACATCTAATCATTTGTTGTTATATAAATAGGGTTTGCTGAAGGAAGAAATGGCCCAGTGTTGGAGGCTACCAAAGATGTGGTTAGGGGTGAGCACATCGGATCCAGTTTCGGGTTTTCAGTGGCTGTTGCGGATCTCAATGGAGACAGCCTTGACGATTTAATCGTGGGCTCACCACATTATTACGAATATTCGAACAAAGGAAAGCATGGGGGTGCTGTCTACGTTTACATCAATGGGAGAATTCCCAGATTTAGGTAAAAAATGTTTCTTATAATGCTTATTAACAAATGTTAGGCTATGTTTGCATTTTCTCACAGTCATTTGTCGAGAACAAATGTCGTATTTTAAATTGTTGCTTGCACCGAGGTTGAAGAAATAGAGGGAAACAAAGAGAGAGAGAAAATAATTATTTGTTTTCGCGTTCATAACAAAAATAAGGTAATTTACCAAAGTCAATACACAGAACAGCTCGCAAAACTCAAAGAGCATTAAAGAATTGCTGTGGTTTTTAAAAGATACCCCCTGGCCTTGACAGTTCAATCAAATTCTGTGTGGTTAGGTTTTATCTGCTCAGCGCTTTAACCTTTTGGAAAGATTCGTCTTCAGTAGTGTGTTTCGGCATTTAAGAACTGTTGCATTCTACAGCTACTGTACTTGTTGTTGAATCTTCCACGTTTTATAGGGCTTTGAAAACATGCTTCAGTTTTTGTTTGTTATAGATGTAATACCAACCCACAAGGGTAAAAGAATTTTCCTTTTAGTTTTTCAATAACATTTGTTATTGCCTAATCATTTAAGCACAAAAAAGAGCACATACTTCTGAGAATAGTTATACTTTAGTTTAGATGTTGATTTTGATAAATTGCTGTTTGTTTAGTCGTTTTGTCGAGAAAATCTTAACTTCGACTTTAACGCAATATACTTGCCAAATTGTTTTTGGTCTCATTTATTTGTCAAGTTAATACCCATTATATTTTGCTTTATAGTAAAATTACTCCTCAAAAATTGAAAGGTTCGTTAGGATCTTTTTTTGGTCACTCACTTGCTCCTCTTGGAGATATTGACCAAGATGGGTTTAACGACTTTGCGGTCGGAGCTCCTTACGAAGACAGCGGGAAAGTTTATGTGTATAGAGGTAAATGCCTTTGGCATTGTTAACTTGTGCAAGTTCAGCTTCTTAAGAACTCTTCAAAAACTAAGCGAATGCCAAAATTATCAAGTTTACTTCTTAGAAATTGATTATATGCATCAAACCTTTCAAATATATTTTATATTGTTTTTAAGAGATGTAGTGTTTTAGTAATTACATTTTTACGACCACAAAAAAATCCCATGTTGGCCCTAATCTAGCAGAAATTAGAACGTTTGTTTTTTGGTGTATGTGTTCATTGGAACTAAGTCCATACAAGACGCCAGCAATCCACTTTAAGTGTAGTTATAGACAGTGCATACTGTTTCGAACTATCAGGTCTCATCAGTGAATTTGGTGACTGACCACTGGCCAGAGGCTTTAAAATAAAGCATTATGTAGTTGTACATTAGTGGAATCTAAATAGATCCACTGAGGTTAAAGACATTAAATTATTTCACGTTGTGTTGTCTGGACTTTGTTGCTGTTGATAGCAATGCAAACTTGATTGTAACTTAAGAATCAGCTAAACACATCTTTCCATTTAGGCACCAAACAACTTGTTTTCAGTCATTTGTTAAAAATAACTCCAAAAGCAACTCTTAATTGTGACTACTGTCTTGGCTAAGTGCGTTTTTAATTACTGATGCAAGTTTGTCACTTTTGTAGCAATGGTAGTCACACATTTGCCCCACTGTGCGCTGTGTTCTGGCGTTGCATGTAGTAATTGGTGTTGATGAGAAATGTGATAGCTAATTGGACGTTTAAAAGACGTTTCCTGGCAAATAAGCAAATCTTTAAAATTTTTTGCAGGTTCACCAGACGGCAAAGTGAAGTTGTCTCAGGTACTTGATGGTCGGGATTATCTGGCACTCCGGTCAAGTATGAAAGCTTTCGGATTGTCGATTTCAGGAAATGTAGACATTGACAACAACAAATACCCTGATCTTTACGTTGGAACTCTTGAAGATCAAGCTATTCTTTTTCGGTCAGTTGGATCATAAAAACTGTTAGAAACGTGAAAGCTGACCTTTGAGCAAGGATGTTTGTAGAAGATGCAAGACCATTATTTGAGTACAATAGTGCGTGATTTTAGGAAATTGTTTCATGTGAACGTGAGTTACTCATAAAAAACCCTGTATTGAAATCTGCTACGGAGTCTGCCAGTGTCTGTTGCCCTGGTATTAATTGACATTTTGCAACCAGTCAGAAGAAATAGTCGTAAAGAGTTTTTTGGTGTTACAGAATTTGCGTTTGGCTCTGCAAAAAAGCTGTCTATCACATTTTGAGGGGACTTGTTGCTCATTTCATTGACACGCTTCTGACTGCCAAGAGACCCATGGCGTAGATGTTCATGCACTGTACATATAAGGTTTTGTTCAGCATAGATCTTTCCACTTGACGCGAGAAAGCCACTGATGAGAGAGTCAAAAATAGATTTTGGTTCATTTTTTAAAGCCATATTGTGATTGGTGATTGCTTTACTGCACAAGCAATCAACAAGTGAGTGTTTAAATGAAAATATATTTCGGATTGACGCATCTTCAGTTCATCGTATTTGAATAGATTCTTTGAATTAGACGAACGGAAAACGAATAATTTTTCATTGAATGATAAATGAATAAAAGCTAAAATTTATTTCCATTACAACATCGACTGATTGATTGCTAGTGCAATTGAGCAATTTCTAATCATATCATTAGATACGGCTCAGTGATCATCAGTAAAGCTCGCTGCTTCAGCTTTTTCGATTCTGAAATAGTCTTCTGTCTACGAAAGCTATGTGGAAACATATAAAGTTGTTAAGTACTTTTTACAAAGAACGCAATAGCGCTGATACGACGCGGGTTTTAAAACTAACAACCGGGAAATTAGTAGTCGGTGATGCGTTGCTAACAACTTACTAGATTGTTCCAACACAACATACCATTTTTATATGATTGAAATTCGTGATTGGAAGCCGCACAAAATCTTGATAAAAAAATTACGGTGATAACTTCCGTCTTACAGATCATATACAAACGTGCGCAATTACACAAACAAATTAGAAGCCGTGCAAAATCTTGATTTAGAAGCAGCACAAAATCTTGATAAAAAAATTACGGTTATAACTTCCATCTTACAGATCATATACTAACGTGCACAATAACACAAACAAAGATTGTTCACGCATTTTATTTTACATGACCGGTAACATCATAAGTCTCTACCCATGTAAGGCCTACGTCAATTTCAACATCATCAACGATTGCATTAATATTGACGTCAGTTTTTCACCTCAGATATCGGCAAACTTGCTTCGTAGCAGGACATTGAACTTGTAGGCTTTTTCTCATTTCAGGCCAATCCATGTTTAATCTAGTTAAACGTAATATGAAAGGGCGATTTGTGTGTACCTGGCATAGTCACTAAACCGCAAAAATATTTTCTTGCGGTATGCAAGACAACAAAAAATGCCAAGTTGTCTTTCAACTACCTTTACTTAAGTTATATATTAGGCCTACGTATTTTTCTTAATACATGTACAGAGTTTTCATAATGGTGAAGGTAAATTTGAATTTCATATTCATGGTAAAGGATCACTAGTTTATGCTTAAAATTTGGGTCGGACTTGGACTTGGATTAGGACTAGAGCAATAAAGTTGGACTTGGGACTTTCCTAAAAATGTCTGCATGTTCAATTCCCTGCTTTGTAGACAAAAAATTGGACGAGCAAAAGCAAAGATTTATTAATTATTTGTTTTTGGTTGTCCAATTCCTTGTTTTTTTCTGTTCTCCCAAGGTAGCTTGTTATTTACTACGGTAAGAAAAAATTAAAGCCTTCCTTTTTGAAGCAGCATCAGTACCGGAAAAAAATAATAGTAGCCGCGGCTTCTGTTCAAAAACCTGCGGACACTTTTTATTGGTAGGATCAACCAGCAACTTTTTTTCCAATATGTTTTCAAATAGTTCAATTAAAATACATAGCGCCGAGGTAATTGCCCTCGGTGATTAGAAAAAACTCAGATAAAATCGTAATGATATTTATTGAAAATCTAAACATTTTTGGCCATTCATATTGACCTCCTCATAGAAATTGTTTTTGACTTTTTCTGTGGCAACAAAATCAAAGAATGAAAAGTAGAATACGAATTTCAAAATTGAGGCATTTTTTGACTCACAAGATTTTAATTTTCAATAAATATGCTTGTAAAGTTATCTGTAATTTGCTTCACAAAGCTAATGGTTTAGAAAAGTAACCTCTTTCGTCGAGATTTCATTATTAAAATTTCTACATTTTGGAATACACTAAATTAGTAATCTATGTCAGAAAAACAAAACCGCTATCTAATTTACGATAGGTTATTTTTGCTTGCAGATCTCGTCCTATCATATCTCTACAAGTATCATTCAACACTACAAAACTGATCGTGGATCTTGACAAACCAAATTGCCCACCTGGTGAAAACCTTTACACATGTTTTGATCTTGAAACTTGTTTTAAGTACGTGGATAGACGCATTGAGGACAGTTTGACACTTTTACAAATCTTCTTAGCCGGCTTTTTACAAGCTTATTAGAATTGAACCAAGCGCAACTGCGTTTTGCGGAATAAAATTAAACAAGAAAAACAGGAAGTTATTTCAGTTTCCGTTGCACTTTACGCTTGTATGTAATTTTGAGCATGTACAATTTCTATTTGTTTCAACATGATACCAACGAACATTTTTTAATTAACGCCATTTTGTTTCAGGTACACGTCTCGCCATGACGAGTATGCTTCGGCTTTGACCATAAAATATTCAATTCAATTGGACATCGAGCAACCAAACAAGGCTGCACGTGTTCGATTTTCATCGCCACAAGGACCTAGCTCTCAGATAAATACGTTTACAATTCCTCGGTCAGGTATGCGATGGCTCAACCTCTCAGTTTTTACAACTTCATACAACGTGATCCAATTACTGGACAGTCGTGGTCCTCAAACTCTTTTTAATGCCCGCGAGTTGAAAATCTAATGTGATTTTTATTTCTTTTCTGTTTTTGTTATTGTGATCAACACAAAATGCTCTGCGCCAATTCATATCAGCAACCTCAATCAACAACCGCTCTTCGGACACCTGTAGTGCTGCTCACTTTCTTTTGGGAGGTGCTTTAGGATTTTGGCTTTGACCAGCCCTCTACTATAATCTTCCGCTTGAATACGCATCCCGGATAAGTACACAAAAATACGTCAAAAAATCGGATTCATGTTTGGCGGTAATTTTTATACAAATTAGTGCTCACCAGTCCACCACAGCACTGTACTGCATTGATCATCAAAACGACCAGTGGCAGGCTCAGATAAAGGGGTGTGGATCTTCTACACAATTACAATAAAGCTACAACAAAAATAAAGCAAATATCAAACAAACTAACTTAAAAGATCTGTGGCTACCCCTTCACTTTTGTTTAAACAACTCATATATCGTCAACTTTTGCATATTTTGCACACTTCTGTGCTTTGTTTGAGATGCTACCCGTCTGAGGGCATTTTGAAAACTTTGAAATGTGCTTTATACAGCAAGCGCTATATATGTGTGCAGAATTCAATCCACAACCTAGTACACTTATCTCCTATTTGCGATTACGTACAAGTTTAATGTTGTGATTTAACGCTAGCCTATAATAAAGAAGTGCTAAACCTCTCACAGATGAACAGTTAGGTACCATTTAAAGAACTAAATTCAGTCATCAATCTTCTTGCAATTGCTGTCGCAACAATACTCATAACAAACGAAAACGCGCAATTGTTACACAATGTCACGGCTGAAAAAGCTTATTTTAATGCGTAATACAGATCTGCTGCACGGTACTGTAGAATGATTGTAACAGGAAAAAGTAAAAAAGCACTAAGTACGCACAAACCATTTCGATTCAAGTTGCGTACTTAACCGGGAGATGACTGCATTCTTGTCACTGTCTATCTTTCTCCGATCTATATCCTAATGAGTGCCAATTTTCTTTCAATTTTCAGAAAGCTTGGTAAGATGACTTTGACTTTCCCTGTTCTCTTGCAGAAGAATACTCCTCTCTTTCTTTACTCTCTGCAGTTGCTCTTTTCACTCTTTTTAAGCATTTGATCTCTTTGTGGCATAGTATTTTTAGCAGAAATAGCGAATCGCTTGAATGTTCTCAATTTAAATCAGCAAGAAGAGAGCAAAGGATTTTACATTTAATTGGACATGTTGAAGGAATCCGTTTGCAGTCAGATTTGCTGAGAGACTGTTTGCAAAGATAACGATCGTACTCATTTTACCCGCTGCTCCATTATCAATCAAAGAAAATCTGACAGTTGATTTTACACAACTCGTAAAAAATCTGGATTCATTGTTTGATGAGTCCCAACCTGTGATGGCTCGCAAATAAGCAATGTGAAACTGCAGGACCCCTTATTTCCTCTTGATATTGTAGATAATATTCAATAAAATAAGCTCTTTTTTGTTTAATTCGTTATACTTGTACTAGTACAATATATAATCGTTAAAGCTTGAAAAAGAATTCACTAAGACGTTATGAAGCTGCTGCTTATGAAAAGTAAAAGTATTGAAATGGGACTGTGCGCTGCACAATTCCAGAGGCGGGGATTTTGGCTGTACACATCAGGGACGTGCAGTCAGGTGAGGCAGTTTATTCAGGCGCTATTCATATCCAGCGTTTTTGTAGCCAAAATCGCTGAAATGCGCGAGGTGTGGCACAATCGAGCTCCGCCTCGCTACAAAAGCTTTTATGGGTGTAGTGATGTAAGTAATGACAGATGATCCTCTGTAATAGCTCAATATGTCTTGAGAATATTACCAAAATTTAAATCCATGGATAAGCTGATAGCGAAGACTTATGACGGAGCACTGTGATGTCATCTAAATTGAAAGGGGTGCGAACCACAATAAAGGAAAAGATGCCTGAAGCTATGTTTATGCATTGTTGCCCGCACAAACTGACCCGGTGCTCTTACATTCAGCAAAATGCTATCCTGAGTGCAAAGCTTTTTTTAAATACTGGAATGGATGAGCGCACATACTTACTGTATGAAGTTGGGAAGAGCCGTTTACCAAAGGCATCTCCCAGGAGATGGAGCTTAAACTCTAGGCTTGTAAACAGCAATCATGTACCACTTTGATCTTCTTACGGTTTCTGTGTTACTTTTGGCAGTGAAGACAAGTGGGACAATGATTCAGTAATGGAGTCAGCTGGATACGAGCAGTGGTTTTCAAAAACGGCCGTCTGCTTTCTACTCATGATCTATGAGGAGATATTTAATAATGATAGGTTGTTTGTAGTGCTGCAAAACAAATTAATGAATATCGCGTTTTGCTGCGCGCAAATAAGTGACACGATTACCTATGTCGAACGACGAAGACTAGAATTTGACAGTTTTTGACGGAGATTTGAGCAGAAATGCGCAACACTGGGTCTTACTGACACCGGTGATATTCGAAATTTTACGTCAATTAAAAATAAAAGAAAACAAACATTTTACGCTATTTTGTATGATATTATTGTTCAACTAAAAATCAGATTTGACAATTTCAGTCAATTGTCCTTTTTGGGTTTGATAGATTGTTCAATATTTTTCGAAATTGCTTGACAGTTTGATAACACCAAATTGCAGAGCCCATCAAAACAATATGCTAGATTTTTGGAGTGAGAAACACTTAAGGCTGCTTAGATTGGACTCTATAGCTCATAAATAGTCAGAAATGAATGTAAAACTCCAGCAAAACACTCAAGTTTTTTTGCACAAGAACGATTTAATCAAGACTGTTCCTAAGGCAACTAAGTTATTCCAGGTAGTGCTCACTGTACCCGTTGCAACAGCGTCGTTGGAAAGATCCTTGTCTGCGCTGAAAAGAATCAAAACATACAATAGAAATCGAACGAAAGAAGAGTGTCTTTCATCCCTGGCAATAATCAAAATTGAGATGGAGCGACTTTAAAAGTTGCGAGAAAACAAGGTTGGCTTCTACTACTAAGTCATGTTGGCATTCTACTAAGTTTTCATCCAAAGAGATAAGCAATAAGATTTATATTTTGTTAAATAGCCCAAGAAACTGTTTATGTTTGTTTTTGTTTAAAAATTTTTGCAAACATGATTTTGGAAAAGTTCTGCTATGAAGATAAAGCGGATGTTTGGAAATGCGTGTACGAAGATTTGTGAATAGCGTTTTCAACAATAAACAATATCAAAACAAAAAAACTTGCTCACGGATCTTAGCGTGACCTCAACTGCAATCTCTGTAAATTCAAACGCTAATTGTGAAAGAAAACTTGACAACATACGTTGCATCAACCATCACTGAGCAAAATGATAATGTTTGGAATAAAATTTGTTTCTATTTAATAATTGAGTTTGTAATTATTTCAAAGCAAAGAATAGGTTTAGATTAGAATTTCGATCCTCAACCTATCATGTATATGGCATTGTTATGCAAATCAAAACTGACTGCTTCTGATTGCCCGCGACGAAATGTAGTTGGATGCTTACTTAATGAATAGCTTATCAAATCGATAAAGGCTAAACAACTTCATTTTATCAAATTTGTATTTGATAACTGTATTACTAAGAATGACTGCGTTAGTTTAATTTGCTCTTCTATTGGTCAAAGCTCGTACCCAAGAAACCGTCAATACACAAACTACGCGGTCATCAAAACGATCTCACATCACCTGCGCTTTATCGCGATGAACAACGCTGTCGACTGTGATTCAAAATGCATCATTGGTTTGAAAATCATTGTCATCAATATTTTATCACGAAGCGTTTATGATTTGTAGCAACATAAAAATCGAAAAATGCTGATCAGGAATTTCAGTGACAATATGGCTATGGTAAAAGAATGATGGCAACTAAGGATTCTTTGGTAGCTCTTTCTATTGTAAAATTTTGATATTTCTATTTTCTAGGATATATGAATAGTTATATTAGTAACACACAGAATTAGGGAGTTTATTAAGTGAAGTAGTAGTGACATTACTCATGCAGTAATTATAACCTAACATCTGACTATTTGAGTTTGTTTTTAACTTCTTTGTGGTAGGTCATGTGTTTGGGAGAATATTGCATAATTATCCTACGTTTTAGATTTGTTGGAATGCTTGGAAAAGCAAGTAGTCTATTTCCGACCTCAATCTCGTGACCGCCTTTCCCCAATCTCTGTTGCTTTAGGTAAGTCACTAAAAATTTTGCGAATTCCAAGATATTGAAATAAGCACAGAATTTGGGAAAGCGAAAGTGCAACATATTTGGTTGGTGATCTCGTCACAAAGTCATGATGAGAAAAAAAATTCACTGTTATGAATTGAGTAATTGGTTACTAATTTATTGATTGATTAGATGTTTCCCTTGACGATGATGATGTCACTCCTGAGGCAGAAGGTGATCCCATTTTTGATTTAATCAACGATCCAATTTTGGACAGAGACCTTCCTAGTCGAGTGCAAAGAAATGTCGCAATTTTGTCAGATTGTGGTGATGATGGCTGCCAAAGCAATCTTGCTTTTACTGGAAGCGTGCCATCTGAGATTGTTGTTGGTAGGTACTCTTGTGATATACTGTATATATGATTGGACAACAACTGTTTTTATTGCCGGCGTCGCCCGACAGAGGCCCATGTCCGGGGTTAGTATTTCGGTTCAACTGGCCAAGGCGGCTTCACCCATCCGGCTCTTGTGTGAGCAGTAGCGAAAAGTTAATGAATTTTAAGCACTTTCACAATTCTTCTACGAAATTGTGATCATCATATTCTTAATCATGACTAGCAATGCTCACAAAAAATCTTGCCACAAATTATCGTTAATACTTGTGAGGAAGCACGGATTGTACATAATCAAAACTGATTGTAGCGGCGAAGTAGTGGTTGCTTTCACAATTAAAGAAAAAAATTATTTAATGGTAAGCCTATTTTGCCAATTGGTGCTGCCGCTTTCCTATTTGTATTAGTGGTATTAAGTTCCTACTTTGGCTGCGCTATTGGTCTTGTATCCGGCATAGCGACAAAAGCGGCTATTGTTCTCTCTCAGTTTTACAAATTGTTATGATTATATTTTTATGCTAATTTTTTTCTTAAACTCGGGATTTTATTGCAATGATGTAGAGTGTAGAAATAAACGACATAAATAGCATAACAGGCACCATATCAGTATGATTGAGAGTGTCGGTTCAGCCGGCCAAGCCGGCTTCATTTATCAGGCTCTTGTATGAAGAGTTACCGAAAGTGTATGTGTTTTTTGCACATGAGGTGTTCACGACTTTTTGTGCTCCTTTTCCTAATGAAATATCTCATTTCAAGATCCTGGCTATACCTTAGGTCTATATGCTCTGTCCATTGCTGACACGAACCCAATGGAGCCTTGCGTTTCCCGTAGTTTGGAAGTAGGGATTTCATTTCTAATATTAAGCTATTCTAAAGCAAAATAGCAAAAATGTCGTTTGTGTGGTGCGATTTCACACAGTGACGCTGTTTTCTTTTGATTTCCCTTAAACTTTTTCGAGTCCTCGCTGGCTACGCATTATGCAGCATGTTGTTGTCTCCCTGCTTAACGTGCCCTGGGGAGTTTAAAGTGTCCTTGCTTTTCCTCAAATGTTTGGTTTGACCCCGGTAGCTCCATAAAGCTATTATAAAGCAAAATACCAATAATATCTTCCATGTGGTGCGATTTAACACAGTGACGATGTTAATTTTGATTTCGCCTCAATCTATCTTTAATCCCTGTTGGCTATACATTATGATTCATATTTGTTTTTCCTTGCTTAGGTATGCTCATAGAAGTTAAATAAGTTCTTGCTTTTCCCAAATTGTCAGGTACCGGAATCAGGTTTGATTCCGGTAGCTATTTTCAAGCAAAATAGAAAAAATGTTTCTCCTAAGTATAGTGCGATTTTACTCCAGCAGGCCATACTATCGCCCGTGCCAATTTAAAACGTATCGATTAAGGGCTGCGCCAGGTTAACCGTACAAACATTTGTTAGAGCCACAACGAAATAGTTTTACTAAATATAGCCATAGCTCCTGTACATGTAATGGTGATCATGTTGGTTCATTAATCAAGACTGGAAGTATTCAAAAAGAAAGAACGGTGACACAAACTACCATTCGTAATTTTTAAAAGTGTAAGAGGAGGGAAGAAATGAAACATAGTCAAAATTGATGGCGTCGCCCAAATAGTGGTCGTTTTGACTCATAAAGAAATGAGCTGTTTGATGGTAGGCATGTTCGACGGTTTGGTTGGCCCGCTTTCGTATTAATATTGGTGACATTAAGAGTTTTGCCTGCGCTGTTTGTTTTAATTCGGCCTTAGCATGAAAAGGGGTCCTGCCTTTCCCCTAAGTCATACAACCTATTGCAACAGGCGCCTATTAAGCTCCTTTCACACAAAAACATTTCCTCTTAATCTAGTGTTACAGATTGATGCTTTTACTGTTTAATTTTGATGTTTTCTTAAATTTGGGATTTTGTTACATTTAACTTTGCCCCTAATCCAGACCTTTTACTTTAAAATGGAGATTATTGTTTTGTACCGATAGGCCTATCCTTGCAATTACAAATATCAGTAATGGGCTTTACCATTTATGTTCGCTATCAAAATGGTAGTAGATAATTTTGCTGCCTGCTGCTGTATCCACCAAATAGTGGCAAACATTGCGATGTTATTTATCATTATGACCTCACAATGCGTTTTGAGCCATTATTATTAGGATTGCTACTTACCACTTCTTCGTCACTGTAGACGAATTAATATGAACTAACGTCTCTGACTGCGTGCGTGTTCCTTGGCTCTGTCATAAACGCCGCTATGTAAAAAGCAAACTAACCCGAAATGAAGCACTCACAGTTCAGTTATAGCAGTAGCGGGAGCCCCCATCAATAATGTCGAGGTTAAAAACATCAAATCAGCTGGCTGCTGCGACAGCCTTGCAAAATTGCAAAGAAAATTGCTGCAACATTTAGATCATATGTACCTCGACACTTACATTTTGTTGCAAACGATAAGAAAGGACCATCTTTACCCCATCGTCTGTTTCTTGGGTGATCACTAAGTGTTTTGCTTGGAGTAGGCTACATATTAAAATTTGTAGACCTCATTTTTCGATGAATCTTTTGTATAATTTGATGGATAATGCCAAAGATCCATGCTATCGAGAAAGAATAGACCTGTACCAATCAACAGCCGCCTCAACGTGGTGGTACGGTCCCCGACCCCGTTTGGGTTGGGTCGAAATGGCTGTTGGCCTTTCCGAGGGTCCCAAGTACCCCAGGCACTCCCCTTTATTTTTTCGCTATGCTGCCCCCTGAACGACCACAACAGGGTAGCTCACAGCTTCTTCAAAATCGGTCGCCTGTTTTCTCTTTTTCTTTTCTCTTGCCTTTCTCTTGGCCTTCTTCGTCTCCTCATTCTCCTTCTTCTCTTGATGAGTGGGAACCTTTTCTCCCAACTCTGGCCCCATCTTTCCTTGCTCTGTGTGCGTCGAAAATGTGACCGGGCGGGGCAAGTCAGTGCAATGCTGCACCTGCTCCAAATGGGTCCATCTAAGGTGCTCACAACTTTCCCTCTCCAAATTCAGAGCTCTTGTCAGCTCTCACTCTTGGAGATTGGCCAGACTAGGAGTGAAACCAAGACTCTGCAGATCGTGCTGGAGAGCATTTGCGTCCACTTACCCGCTCATGCTTCCTTCTACCTCTTCTAGGGAGGCTCTTGATCTGGTACTCTGGACAGACGGGTCTGTTCCTTTTGGCAAGGGGGGCTCCGGCGTTCTTGCCATCTGCTCTCTCTGTGGCACTGAGGCCACTCTTTCCTTTTCGGCAGGCCCAGTATGTTCAAGTTTTCCCACTGAAGCCTGCGCCATTCTGCACGCTCTTTGCTGGTCTCAGCAGCACCAACAAGTCTGCTATTTTTTTTTGCCATATTTATCCTCCATTCACGAGAAAGCGATGTATCGCTATGTTTTGGACGGTAAGTCCGCACTCGCTTGGGAGTTGCCATTTCCGGGTCACCTGTCTTCCACATAAAGGTGGGGCGTCCTGTTAAGTGCCTTGCCCAAGGACACAACAAGCGAACTTGCCGGCTTGTTCTCCACAACCTCCCATAAATGCCGAGCGCCAAGGAGGGAAGCTGTAGATACCATTTTTAAAGTCTTTTGGTATGACTCGACAAGGGGAATAAACCCCAGGTCTACCGACTGCGAAGCGGACGCCCTAACCACTACGCCATCGCGTCGGTCCATTTCGGTCGATTTCTCTTCTTCTATTATCTGACTCTTGTTCTGTCCTCACCACCCTGTCCTACCCTCCATCCTTCCTTTTATCTCAAACTCTGTGGCAGATCTGGCAGGAACTGTCTTCTCTCTCTTCCTGTTCTATCATACTACAATGGGTTCCCGGGCACTTGTTTCTACCGGGGAATGACGCGGCTGATGAGCTGGCCAGACGGGGAGTGCTACTTGCGCCCTCCACAATCCGTTGTGTTCTCTCTCCTCTTATCTCTCGTATCCACTTTTCTCTTTTCTCGGACTGGAGGCGTATTGTCTCATCTAAATTCTTTTACACACAGGTTCCCTTGATTTCCACCGAGGAACTTGTGCTCCCTCGTCATGCTCGCTGTGTCCTCTCTCATCTTCGCTGCAACGGACACAGCCTTCTGTTAGGTTCTTATCCCTCTAGGATTGGCAGAATCGAGAATTCTTCCTGCAGCGCCTGTGGACACTCGTCTCAGGACACCTCTCATCTCATTCTGCACTGTCCAGCTACGGACTCTTTACGCCCCTCACTCTTTGGCGACTCTCTGTCTCTTTACGACCTCTGGTCCAGACCCTGGGGAGTTGCCCGGCTTCTGGGGCTCCATGGTCTTCCGCCATGCCCCCATCCCTCGGAAGGGGTGGGGTAAACAACAACAACAGAAAGGATGGACAAAATGCACCAAAAGAGTTAGTTTCTCTAGAAATTACAATTTTGAGAACTGCAGGCCCAAAAATTTTGTGTGTTTTTAACCGCTAAACTACATTTCATAAACATTTGAATAATTCTGTTTTTGATGGATCTTTTTGAAAAGTTCGACAGATAATGCAAAAGAACCACGCTTGTGTAGAAAAATGGTCAACATATACCAAAGAACTAACTTTGTCTAACAATTGCAAATTTGTTAGCTATAGTAGGATAATGGTACAACTAAAAATGAAACATCATGTATGGTCACCAAGTTTTGATCAGCCATTGCAAACTAATTCTTAGCCTCAAGTAATTGGGGTCATATAATGCTGGAAAGTAAATTTCCTAAGCTTTCAAAGAATAGTAATTGTTATTACTTTATTATAACGTTTTTGTATAAAAGTCATCTGTTTTTACTGAGCTCACCACTTTTGGGAGGGACAGAAAGTTACACCACAGGTCTTAAAGTTCAATTCTTAAGTACAAAAACTAAGATGATTGTAGATATTATGCAATATCGGAGTCGCCTGAAAATAACCTTTAATTTGTTGAAGAAATTTTGAAAATCAGTTGAGAAATGAGGTGACAAAATTCGGTTTATTAAATTAATTTTGCAAAAAGAAAACACCTTGATATTATGATCTGCAGTAGCAAACATTTGTGTTAATCGTAGAATGCATATTGTGACGTCATTGACTTAACCGACGTGATGGCGTAGTGGTTAGAGCGTCTGCTTCGTAGTCGGTAGACTCGGTTTAATTCCCTCGTCGAGTCATACTTAAAGACTTTGAAAAATGTTATCCACAGCTACCCTGCTTTGCGCTCGGCATTTAGGGGAGGTTGTGGAAAACAAGCCGGCAAGTTCGCCCGTTGTGTCCTTGGGCAAGGCACTTAATGGGACGCCTCCGCCTTTATGTGGAAAACAGGTGGCCAGGCCTGGAGAGGGATGGGCTCCGCCAGGCGCCTTAGCGTAAGATTCGTTGCATGATCAACACAACCAAAAACAATTGGTCATCTGCAGCGCCCCAACGGCAATCGCCACGGGATAAGTAAAGTAAGACCCAGTTTAAGCGTGCAAGCGAAATAGCGAAGAAAAAATTCTTAGAGGACTTGAAGTGCTTAAATAAGGAAGTGCTTGTAGCATAATCAAATAAACATTAATTGTTGTAAAGTTGCTTTTATCAAAAGCAGCTTATTGGTCTGCAATGAGTACTTTTTGAGAAAGAACAAAAAACAGATTGTTCAATAAATTGTTGATTGTGACATCATTTTAAACTCCAAACAAATGAAAGTTTTTGAACTGTGGTAAGTCGGAAGCTGGTTTTCGTTTGATCAAAAGGCGGTTGTCCTTTGTCAAGTAATGCAAATTGTAAAAAAAATATTTTTGGTTGTGACGTCATGATGACATCACAAATACTCTTATGACACTCACCACGGGGTGGTGATCAATCGTGCCAAGTTTGATGCTTGTACCTATAGCAGTTTCAGAGGGGTTTAAACAGACAGGCAGAATTGCGCTTTATATATTAGATAAAGAAGGAGCATGGAGATGCATACAGAACCGAGAAAGATCTCTGAGAAAATTGCATGAATGTTCTGACCTAGTCACTGTCACTGTTAACCAGTGCTGGGGAACTGGCCTAATATAGACCAGGCTGCAGCTCCGGAGCTAACAATTTTCTAATCTATGGCTACTGCTCCAGCTCCCAGCTAGTGTTTAGATTCATGTGGAGCCAGCTCCAGCTCCAGTCAAGTTTTTAAGGTTTTACTAATGTAGTCAAATGCAATATATTTTTAGCCATAGATTTTACCAACAATACGACTATATGGTAAAGGAATATCCAAAAATAGTTATAAAAAAGCAATGGCTTTTAGATAAACACTCAGATCAGTGAACATAAAATTGAAATACATCTGAAAAATCAGTGGAATTACAGTACTACAACTACATCTTTTCTATAATTGGATAAGAGCTGGAGCTGCCAAAAATTTTGATAGCTCCAGCTCCGGCTCCTTCAAAAAATCCCAGCTCCCTGGCTCCCAGCTCCGGCTCCCCAGCCCTGCTCTTAACAAATCATTAGTAAAAGATTTAATATGTTTCATTGTAGAAAACGTCTGTTGACATATGTAAGTAGATCCAAAATGCACAAGTAACTTTTGAGAAAACCATGTTCAGTTGAAAAATTTTAATCGTTTAGAGAGCCATAAAATTCATTCAACTGGCAATTCGTAAAAGCATTAGAATGATGTAAGCTACTTTGAAGTTCAATTAATTCAAGCTGAAATTCATAGGAAGCTTCTTCAACGTTAAAAAGAAACGGATTAGTTAACCATCTAAAATCACTTTCCAAAGGTGAAAAATCCTTAATTGTTTGTGAAAACTCAAAATGTAATTTTTCCAGTTGAGAACTATATGTGGTAAAGTTTTCAGTGGAAACTTCATCGACCTGTTGCATTGTTTTGAAATAAAAGTTGTTTATCCTTAATTTGCTAAATAAAGAGTAATAAATTATTCTTAAATGCTTTTACTGCAGAACATATTCCATGTATAAATTTCCTTTTCCTTGCAATATCAAATTGAGCTCAGATAGGTAACACACAATATCAACCCGAAAAGCAGAATCTGCTGTCCAACAGGCATTCTTTAGTGTTGATAATCCATTTTTTGTTTCAGTTCTCAAAACAAACAAATTTAATTTCTTAGTTCCCGTACTTTTTGCAAAATTTTACCTAATCTAAGCGATCTTACTTTTGTATGAAACAAAACATCATTATGTTCAAACTCAACTTCCGAAAAGTTAATAAAATCTTTATAATTCAATTCTCTTGATTTAATACAGTTTTCCAGTTATATGACTGGCTAAATGTCATAATCCAACTGAAGAGTACTTTGCAAAGAGCCTGTTGATGAATGATACAGTGAAAAAAGTTTATGGCTCAACCTGAATTTATTTCAGTGATTTTATCTTAAATTTTTTTGTAGGCTTTTGTTTTTACGTACAAGACTAGGATATCTATCAGTAGTAATGTTTACTGATTTTGTCTAATTCAAATTTAATTTTTCGAAGCATTTCTCATTTCTCTCAATAAATCTTTCCCTGTAATTATTCCTTCATAGGTTAAAGTTCTGCTAATTCAATTTAAAATCACTTTTAAATTATCTAATAAAAATCAAAAGTTGTGAAGTGTCTTTGATATCACATCTTTCATCAAAAGCGAAAAAGAAATACCTACAATTTCTAACTTTTTTTCTTATTTATTCTTCAAAATTCTCTGCAATTGTATTGATTCTCCTTACAACTGGACGACGAAAAAGACGTAGTTTTTCAAAGTTATTTTTTTTGGACAAATTAATGCTGCGCTCCCAACCAAACAATGGTTAACAAATTCACCATCAGAAAATGTTTTGTTTTGCAACATTATAGCTTATCATGTAACTCACTTTATGAAGTTGAGAATAGACTTTTAAATTTTTTGTAAAATTTAATTTTTGCTTTTCTAAAACACTATCCATTTCGTGAAAATTTTTTTTTCTTCAGTTGTTAATTTGCAATAGACATTACCATGCATTGTATCATAACGACGTTTCAAGTTGTAATCTTTTAAATTAGCAACAAATTTCCTACATATCACACATCAAGTTTTACCATTTGCGAGATGGAAAAAGTATTTTTCCATTTCTACTCATCGTAGAATTTACGATGCTGATCCAACTTTTCATTTTTTCTGTCACTCACATTGAAAAGGGGTTCATAAAGGTATAAATAATTATAATTGGAATGACCAACATTCAGCAAGCTGCCACTTCTACGCCAGTCAATGAAAACTGAAGAAAAAGAACGCCAGGGTTGCCAGATACTTTGCAGCAAAATTATATGCTAAAACACAAAAATTTAGTTGCCAATGTAGTTACTAAATATATGAATAATAGCAAACTAATGGTAGTAGAATACAAAACTAGCTAACTACCTATAACTTATCTATAATTTTTGCCAAAAAGCAGCCAGATTTTCATTGAATCAATGTTAAAATTTTTAAAAATGAAATTAGCCTATCTAACATTTAGAGAGGTAAAGATTGTATCATTTTGTATACCTGCACTCCTACCATGTAGATACCTTATTATGACTCAAAAAAATTTAAAAATAAAAATTTTATTGTTGTAGTCGCCGGCCATATTTTGCCCAGACCTAATCTAGACCATAACTTTCCCCAAATCTGAATTTTTGCTGCTAAACAAAGAGTACTAAAACCTGCCCAGACTAAGGCATTTGACCCTATGATATTTATGATGTGCTAGGAAATGAGGAAGTCTTTGATTAGCTGCAATTTCGACTCTTTTGTTGAGTTACATCTAACCAGTATAATAAGTGTTGTTGCTGTCTTTACATTTCATTTCAATTTTAGAAAATCTCCCTGCGCACAACAAAAAATCTCGCAGGGATTTCCTATTCTCTACAGGTGACCAAAAATCCCACGAAAGGCAGCCCTGCACATACCTTTCTTTGTATGGGAACGTAATGAAAGATTTATTCTGAGTTGGGTAACAACAAATACCGACCAAAATGCGCTCAATATTTCCGATTTTGGAAAGATAAGAAGTTCGGCGGATCTTGCGAAAACCAGTCTGTAGCCACTTCAACTTGATGATGTAGTTCACAACCTAGCTAAATTGCGTCAAAATGGCTGTTCTCAAGGGTTGCAGATAACCCGGGCACTCCTCCATCATTAAAGCATCAAACTTTCAGTTGAGTTATTCACTGCTACTTCTTTGATTTTATGGGAATCGAGTATCCACAGCACGTCTGACTCCAAGGAACGAATTTATTTAATCACAGCACAACGTTGAATGCACGAATTTGCTTGAATCGAATCGAATGGAATTTTTGCCAATGAATTTTGAATTTGAATTTTTAATCAAAAAACCTCTCTCTCTCCGAAAATAGCAATGCTTCTTTTTATATACTTGTTTACTAGGTCACTCCGCCGCACGTCACACGTAACCACGCCTGGCCACACGGCTTAGTCACCCAGTATTGTTACATCATGATATGTAACTAAGGTTATTCTTTTATGACCTGTTTGTAGGCCAACGGATGATTTATAAAAACGATTACAGTAAAACAACGAGCGCACGAACAGAACGAGAACGTTTATGAGTCACCCACATAATTTCAGCAAAACATCAATGATCCACAGTTTGTATCCCGTGAGGTCGCCATAATTTCTTTACAATTATCTTTATTTGTCCCTTGATTTTGTTAAACAGAAAGATTTTATCTCATTTTGATGTATTTTTAGATTCTCCTGGCAGCGATGGAAAGATTAGCGTAAGTGTCAATGTTTCCAACGACGGAGAAGAGGCTCATGAAGCCAGTGTGTCAATTAAACTTCCTCCTCTAGTGTTCTATGACGATTTTGTGGTAACGGGCACGTCCGGAGCGGGCATTACTTGCTTGGCAAGACAACAAGGTAGGTCGAAGAATTTATACACTTTTGTAAGTAAGAAACTCGTAATAATTTGAAGCGCTTATAAAAAGAAAAAAAGCTAAAATGCTGGTAAATATTTTCATTAAAACGTTTCGCTTTTACACTGAAAATATCATCAGTTATTACAGTTAAAGAGCGATCAATGGCTATAGACTAAATTAGATACACGATTGAAAGCTCACTACTGTACTACTTAAATCTAAGTATAGAAGCTGGTGTTAACCTATTTAGATAATAATTCAGTTTATTGATAATAAGGCATCTTAAAGGCTAACTGCAATTCGTCAATTGATTAAAGTACCATATCCACGACCGGTTTCGATTCTATTAGAACTTTTCAGGTGAACTCAGATTGAACCGACGATCACCTGAATTGCTTCATGCGGTTTATGCCACTCCGCCAACAGTTCGATCAACTAATACTGCTGATTTTAAGCTTATACCATGCACGCTTACTGCTGCAAGCTGAATGCGATATAAACTATGAATCCCAGCCAAGCCAGCCTTTATTACGTTATAATTCGAATTATAAGATTTTCAGATGATGCATTAAAAACCATAGCTTATATCGCATTCAGCTTGTGGTAGTAAGCGTGCTTATAGTAGTAGTGATTCAGTTTTTATCCGGTGTTGTCCCTTTAACAGAGATGGCCGGATTTATCCCATTCCTTCTGCAATTGCTCGCACTCCGTCCCTCCACTTGTCTCATCTCAGGCCATCCTCCTTCTTCAAACCAATCTTCTCTGTCTCCTCTTCCACTTGTTTCTTCCAAGTCGTCTTCGGTCGTCCTCGCTTTCTCTTTCCACTCACTTCAGATTCAGAGCAAGATTCAGAGCAATCTTCAAAACACTATCGTCATCCCTCCTCAGCACATGTCCATACCATCTAACTCCATTCGCTGTTGCTAACCGGTCTATAGTTTCCTTCAACCCCAACATATCCATCTGTTCTTCAGTCGTCTTCCTGTCTACCACTTTCTGATCGCACATGGCTCTCACCATAGCTCTCTCCGTTCTTCTCAAAATTGCTTTTTCATTTTCTTTTAGATACCATGTCTCACTTCCATACAGTATTGCTGACCTTACACAACGATAAACTTTACCTTTCATCTTCAGAGGAAACCTATTTCCAAGCAACAATTCTCCACATTCCCCGAATCTTATCCAACCGATTCTTACTCTTGCTGTAACTGCCGCTTCACAACTTAAGTGCTTAAAATTAGCTTTAAGCATTTAAGTTGTGAAGCGGCAGTTAGTTATATGATTGGTCGTAATTAGCTTATATATTGTCTTATATAATTAGCAGTTAGTTATATGCCTGATCGTAAAAGTAAATTAGCTTAAAATTAGCAATAGCAACTGAGTTCAACTGAAGAGTTCTAATAGGAACGAAACCGGTCGTGAATGTAGTACTTTAATCAACTGATTGCAGTTAGCCTTTAAGATGCCGTACTATCAGTAAATTGAATTATTATCTAAATAAGCTAACATCAGCTCCTATAATTCGAATTATAACGTAATAAAGGCGCTGGCTTAGCTGGGATTCATAGCTTGTATTCATCGCATTCGGCTGGCAGTAGCGAGCGTGCATAATCCAAGCTTAAAATTAGGCAGCATTAGTTGATCGAACCGTTGGCGGAGTGGTATAAACTGCATGAAGCAATTCATGATCGTCGAGTTCACCTGAAGAGTTCTAATAGAAACGGAGTCGGTTGTGATAGTGTTGCTGTAATAAACTTATTGTTGGTAAGGTTACCACTAATGACGACATAGATGTGGTTAATAGGTTAAACAGCATACAGTATCTAAACTAATTTTGCATTAGATTATTATTTAATATACCAGTTGATGCTTTTAGCCTAAAAGAGAAACGTTTTAATTAAAGTGTTTATTGACATTTTGGCTTTATTCTTTTTATAAAAATTGAGGCTAAATTCCATTTTTATAATCCTAAATTGAAATGTAATTTCATAATTCTTTGTTAATCAACTTGTTGGCTATTTGAAACTGGGGAAAATGATATATGGTAGCAAGCAATTGCAATAAAGTTTTATAAATAAATCAACAACAAAGTGTTGTCTCGACTGAAATTTAGAATAAAATTGCTCTGCCAAATTATTTGTGGTGCAGTTACTGTGGCCGTTATATTATTTTTTTTACAGGAAACTCTACTTTTGTTCAGTGCAAGCTTGGTAATCCTTACGTTGGAGGGGGCTCACATAAAATCCTTTTCCATCTAGATGTTTCATCGTTGACAGCTGATACCAAAGAGGTTAGTTGTTTGTAAATAGGTGATCGACAATCTGCAGGATTTACTCACGTGCTGTAAAATACGTGGTAAATTAAATTTTTGAAGAGATTAGAACAAATCATACAGCAACCAAAACGTTTTTCCTTTCCAAAGGCACAGCAACGAAGCATTTTTTCCTTTGAAAGGACAAACCATATACAGCAACGAAAACATGGTGAAGTGCGGTCTGCAAAATAGCGCTAGTTGTAAAATAGTGCTTCGTGCAAAACGTTCTGTTCTGAAACTTTCCTGGTAAATTAGGAGCGGAAAGATTTCGTTAACAACAAAACAAAGCCTAGGCCTACTTATAAACAGTCACCCCATGTTACTCTATTACGGACCTCGCAGCTTTTGAATTATTTATCATTGGCCATATTTATCCTCCATCCATGAGAAAGCGAATTGTATCGCTATAATTCGCTTTCTCGTGAATGGAGGATAAATATGGCAAATAAAAAAAATTAACTACAAAAGTTTCTAACCATATTTCGTACGAAGCACTATTTTACAGGTAGAGCTATTTTACAGACCGCACTTCACCGTGTTTTCGTTGCTGTATGATTTGTTTTTGGAAAGTAAAAACGTTTTCGTTCCTGTACGATTTGTTTTCGAAAAGGAAAAACATTTTCGTTGCTGTATAATTTATCTTTGGAAAAAAAAAATTATTTCGTTGTTGTATGATTTGTCCAAAACTCTGCAAAAATTTATTTTACCTTGTACTTGCAGTTGGCACCCAGTTACCACGTACTTTGCAGTTGGCACCTCGTGACAACTTTATTTGTCACGAGAACATTATTGCATCTACTTTTTTTCAAAATTGGTCGGATTGTACGACTAACCGATGGGTTAAAAACACCACAGTTATTAATCTATGTGGTTTATGAAGTATTGCAGGGTGATATACAGTCGTACAAAATTGATGGTTTCCAGCTTTTTATCTCAGACCACGACAATCTAAACATTAATTGTGTGGTCCTCCACCTAAATTTTATTGGAAGCTTAAACAACTTACAATAGGTTCATGCCATGCGCCTCCTAACCACTATAACAAAAGATAAATATCATATGCAGTATTTAAATATGGTAATGTCGTTAAGGATGCTACAAAAGTGATGAATCAAATTAAGTCGAGCAGTTGTCAAGTGCATAGACACAAGAAAATTGGGGGTACATTATTGATAGCCTGTTCTGAACGAGAAAATTAAAGCAAAATGATGAGACCTTAATCCAGACCTATTAGTTTTGGAGATACATATACATTCCGCATCAAAGCAACATGAAATCCCTTTTACTGAAACTTAATTTCTCACAAAAAATGTGTAAAGCAAGTAATAGATAAAATCGTGATACGCCAAATCAGCTGACCTTATCTGTTGCTCGAAAAATCAATTTCGCCTTCACACAGGCCTTTCTATGACTTCTACATATAAAAGAAAATGCATAAATCATTTTGCTTTAATGTTTTATTTTTTTTCATAAAAAATTGAAAATGCGTAAGTGAAAGCGAAATCGATTTTTTGAATAACAAATAAACTCAATTATCCTGGCCCATCATGGTTTTATCTGGTATATGATTATTAATCTGGATCGCTTCGAGCACTTTACCTCACGAACAGATTTCTCGTATTTACTTCTTCCGTCTTATAAAGTAAGTATTTAAGATTTTTGATAACGACTTTTTCGGAAAAAGTTTAAAAAATCGAAGTTTTAAAGAAAATTGAACGTTTTGGAGAAAAAAAATGATACTAGCTTGTGAATAATCAAACCACAGATAAAGTAGATTACTAATATTTCAGTTGGAAATGGCTTGATATTACAGATTGGATTCAAAAAATTTGGGAGCAGTACAACTTCGGCCCATTGGCTGCGGAAGTGACATTTGCTCAAACAAACGAATTTTTCAAGCAAAATTTGTCAAGAGCATCTAAAAATGAACAAATCATAGCACTGAAAAAAGACGGTCATAATCTGCTTAGGCAACAAAACCATGATTTAACACTTTGATTGTCGCGACTTTTTCATCTGTGAGCAGAGCCATTTTATTTAAAAATGGTCGTTGGTGATGAATTGCTACTTCTCTTTCTCTTCAGACCACAAACGCAAAAAATCGCTTATAAAAAGGTTTTACTGAATCAGTGCTAAAACTTTGGAATTTGACTATAATTGTATTTAACAGAATTTTTAAAAATACGAAAAACAGAAACCCGAATTATGCCACTAAAAAAAATTTGCCTACGCACTGCAATTAGCTCATTAGCAACATTAACTTAAATAATCAACAATTCCCCTGACTGGAAATGGAGACGCTTTCTTTGATGCATTATAGCGATAATATCTGATGAGAGCCAGACAAAAACGTTCAAGTTTTCACTTATCACTTAAAAGAATACAATAAATCCGTCCTCTATAGCTTTATTGAAGCTATTTTGAAATTTTGTACCACTAAACAACCGTTCAAAAGTAAAAAAATAAAATAGGCTTACATATTACAGTACTCTAATTTGACGTTCTAGTGACCAATAGAGATAATCTGCCACAAATTCTATTTCTGGTTACTTGATATTGGTATGAAGCATTAAATATTGAAACGAAAGTAAATGTTTTACCAAAACTTATTCAGACATTAAAATCGTTTCATGGACCGCAGGTTGGAAACTATTGTTTGCAGCCATCAAAGGCCAGAAAATATTACAATCCAGTGTACGTTAGCTACATGGCCTACATCAAACATGTGTTACGTCATAAATTGTTTTTGTTGGAATTACTTTTTGATGTGCGCGAGTTTTGAGCTTGTGACCCTTTTGCTGTAAAACTTAGCGTAGCTGACATGTCTGATGAGGTCAAAGACCTAATTGGCGTATACTCGCTTGTGTACTTTATCAATTATTGTAGCCCCAGCACGATGTTTTGTTCTGTCATATTGTTCTCTTAGCTTCGATCGTTAAACAGAATAATTTGATTCTGCTGCGTTGCTCTGATGATTAATTTCAGTTTAAAAGTTCTACCTAGAACCTCTCATTCGCATTGTTCGCTGTAGCAATTTTTGGTATTCATGTCTTGTCATTTCCGGCTCGTTTGATTTCTCCTTGAATTTCCGTTGATTTTCTTTTCTTTTTGAGTCGATGGCACTGTGTAAAACAGAACGTTTAGATCAGGGGTGCTTAAACTGAGGGGGGGGGGCGTGGAAAGTCTCCACGGTGGGGTGCGAAGAATGTGGAATGTTGCAATGATGCTGTTTTGAGCAAGTCATGAACAGAAATAACGTTAATACGTTTCCTCGTGTTTGCAAAAATCTGTTAACAAATTTTTTCAGAAAAACGTAATAAAATGTTGTTTTTACACATTAAAAATTTTAAACATTAAATATCCTGAAAATCGTTATACGCTTACGCTCAAACAGAACTCAGACAAAAGTCATTGATGTGAAACCAACCGTCATAACAAAAAACTGTTTTAATGGTTTGACGGTAGGGATGTGGAAGCGATTATTTTTCAACCGCTTCCGCTTCCACTAACAAAAGACGAAAAAACGACCTTTGATGATTTTTTTTAACTTTTGTGGGTCTGTAGCCTGCCTTCTACACTTCATCATTTTGAAAAGACAAAAACCTTCGTTTATTGTTATTCCTTTACCTACTTCGCTTGAGTGTATTGTTCCGAACTACTCTGTGTTTCTTTTTCTTAGATATTAGAACTCGTGTTGAATCTAGAACAGTGCTATTCAATCTTTTTGTCATCGCGGAACCCCTAATGTACTTTTGCGTTAGTCAGGGAACCCCCACTAACAATAATTTAGAAATCACGAATTGCTTGAAAGAAAATCAAATATTTCGTTACTACAATTCAAAAACTAATTAAACACTTCAACAAATAGGCAGTTATTACAAGTTCCTTCACTACTAACAACTACTTTTACAACAGTTAACGTAATGATTCTCAGATCTAAACCGTATGACCACATATTACAGCTCTCGACAATAACCTGTCATCAAAACAACAAATTACACCGTATAGCGCTGATTTTTCGTCTCTATCCTCAACTAACTCTGACTTTGAGTTAACTTTAACTCTAATCATCATTGCGGACCTTCTGTCCGTCCCCAAAACACGTATTGACTCCGATCTTTTTGGATAGTGAAGTGCGAAATTTCTGTCGTATATATAGTATGTACATGTAAAGCGAGCAAAATTGAACTGCACCAATCAACAGTCGCCTCAACGTGGTGATGCGGTCCCCAACCCCGTTTGGGTTGAGTTAAAATGGCTGTTGGCCTTCCTGAGGGTCCCAGTTACCCCGGGCACTCCCCTCCCACAAACCATTTTTTCGCCGTGCAGCCCCCTGAACGACCGTAGCAAGGTAGCAGGCAGCTTCTTTAAAATCGGCCTGTGTTCTCTCTTCTCCTGCCTTTCTCTTGCCCGTCTTCTCATTCTTTTCCTGATGGGCGGCAACTTTCATCCTAACCCTTGTCCCGTCTTTCCCTGTTCAGTGTGCGCTGGAAATGTGACCTGGCGGGGTAGGTCAGTGCAATGCTGCACATGCTCTAATTGGGTTCATTTAAAATGCTCACTACTCTCCTTTGCTAGATTCAGAACTCTTGGCAGCTCTCACTCCTGGAGCTGCGTCCCTGCTTTTTTTGGAGATGCCACACCTGGCAGCACTATGACTTCCTCCTCGGACTCCTCCAGCTGGTATATCTCCACTGCTCAATCTGGCCCCCTTCTGCTAATGCAGCACTCCCACTCCACCCTCGCCTTCAAACCTCTGATCCTTTATTCCACCCACTTTGTATCTTCTCCCTCTGCACCCTCACCACCGCCTCATGCTCCTGGCTGTTTCTCTTTACTTCCTGCTTCCTCTTCCCGTACCTAACGCCCTCAGGGTTCTTCAATGGAATGCTGGGGGTCTCCGAGCCAGGAGCACTGAACTGCTACACTTTATTTCATCTCATCCCGTTGACCTCATTTGTACCCAGGAATCTAACCTTAATTTACCTTCCTCTTTCCCGATCCCTGGATTCTCTGCTCTGCGATCCGATGGCGCTCACTCCCGATCTGGTATTTTTTCTATTGATGTCACAGACGCTAGCGGCAGCGTCATCATTTTCGTCAGGCAGGGCTTATCCTTCTCTAAGCTTTTTACTTCCTCTCTTTCTTCGCTTGACCCCTAATCTGATTATGTAGAGGTCAACATCTCTCTTAACGAATCCTCCTCGCACTCATTTCTTAATGTTTATGCTCCCCCTATTCGCTCTTCTCCGAAGGATAGCAGAACCAATTTCTTTTCTCCATTCTTCCCTCATATGTGGAAGCGGAAGCGGTGGAATTTTCGCGCTTCCGCTTCCACAGAAAAAGGACCGCTTCCACAGAAAAAGGACCGCTTCCACATCCTGTTTGACGGAAGTGAAGCAAAAAGCGTGTGAGCACATGGTGTAGGCTATACCTTTAAGACAGAGTTATTATAAAATGAAGATTTTCCCATTTAGATTGCCAGAACATGAGTTCAAAAAAAGAAAATATGACGAAGATTATCGTAATTTCGGCTTCACCAAAGCCAAGGACAAGGACGTGTTGTTTTAAAATGTGCAATATATCTGGAAAACTTGTGCAAAAATGATTTAAGAACAAGCCACTTTCAGCGCCATTTACGAAAAAAACATCCTGGCCTACCAGATAAGAACTTAGAATTTTTTGAAGCCGAAGAGGAGTTGTTTAAAAGAATGAAAATTGTGAGTAGCGATGCATTTCGGAAATATTCATCTGCCGAAGCAGTAGAAGCATAATTCAAAATTGCTTAATTGTTCTGGCAAGAAAACTCTGCTGTACCAGGGAAACATTAATAAACCATGCATGATAAAAGGGCCAGTCTTGTTTTGAGGGAGGTTGACAGGAAAGAGCTGGCGATAATTTCTTTCTCTGACTCTACAGTGAAAACACGCGTTGATGAAATCGCAGAGGATATTGAACTTCAAGTACTTGAAAAAATAAATCCAATGTGATGAGACAATTGACCTTGCACAAATGTCTCAGTTGCTGATTTACATCCGCTTTGTTGGATCTACTTCGGTTGAAAAAAAAATGCTATTTTGAAAACCCTTGCGCAAAAGACTACCAAAGCAAAACATGTGTTCGAAGCTGTTTCCTCTTACTTCGATCGCAATTTAATTAAATGGGAAAAACGTGTGGGTGTCTGCACGGATGGTACTCCTAAAACACTTAGATCACGAAGCGGAATTGTTGCCAGGACAAAGCAGGGTAGTCCAAACGAAGTAGAAACTTGCTGCGTTATCCACCACGATGCTCTTACCTCAAGGACTTTACCTGCTACAATGAAGGACAAGCTGGCCATTGCCATTTGTGTTGTCAACTTTGTCAAAATAAGTTCTGTCAAGTCGCGCCTCTTTACTACTATGTGCAAGGATTTAGATGCTGATCATAAGACGCTATTGTTTCACACTGTTGTTCGATGGTTAGCAAAAGGCAATATGCTTACTCGGGTTTATGTGCTGAGGAAGAAAGTAGAGCTACTCCTCGAAGCTCCAGGAAATTAGAATCTTCTGCAGTTATTCACAGCTGTTGGGTTTCAATTGACGTTGGCATACTTTAGACAATTTTCGAAGCGCTTAACCTTCTCAACCGACATTTGCAAGGCAGTCATACTGGCCACATAGATTGCTATGATTCTACACGCAAATTTATAGAAAAACCAGAGCTGCGGCTTCGAAGAGTTAAAAGGGGAAACGTTGCGTCTTTCTCCAACTTAGATGCAGTCCTTGAGAAAAACAAAGTTGAGCAGAATGCAGAACTAAAAGCAGAAATAGAAGCCATCTGCAATTGCTAAAAAAGAATTCGAGGGATATTTTTCATATGTGGCTAACAATGTAGTAGTGATTCAGTTTTTATCCGGTGTTGTCCCTTTAACAGAGATGGCCGGATTTACCCCATTCCTTCTGCAATCGCTCGCACTCCGTCCCTCCACTTGTCTCGTCTCAGGGCATCCTCCTTCTTCAAACCAATCTTCTCTGTCTCCTCTTCCACTTGTTTCTTCCAAGTCGTCTTCGGTCGTCCTCGCTTTCTCTTGCCACTCACTTCAGATTCAGAGCAAGATTCAGAGCAATCTTCAAAACACTATCGTCATCCCTCCTCAGCACATGTCCATACCATCTAACTCCATTCGCTGTTGCTAACCGGTCTATAGTTTCCTTCAACCCCAACATATCCATCTGTTCTTCAGTCGTCTTCCTGTCTACCACTTTCTGATCGCACATGGCTCTCACCATAGCTCTCTCCGTTCTTCTCAAAATTGCTTTTTCATTTTCTTTTAGATACCATGTCTCACTTCCATACAGTATTGCTGATCTTTGTAATGAATTTCCGGAATGAAAACTGGCAAGAAATCACTATCTTGTTAAGGTGGGCCTTCTGCCAAACAAAATATATGAAGAATTAACGGAATTATAATGCAATTTTGTTGCTAAAGATAACTTTGAAACAATGTCTCTTATTCGTTTCTGTGCTAAATACGTGCGTGTGCACAGGGGTATTGGTAATGTTGCTATGCGTATTCTGTTATTATTTTCGGCCACATATATGTGTGAAAGAGGTATTTCTGAACTTGTAGGTATGAAGGCAAGGGCTCGAAACCAACTTGATTGTAAAACCGATATGCGATGTGCGTTGTCTTCAACTAAGCCAAGAATTTAACTGCTAGTTTCGAAAAAGCAGCAACATCTTTCATATTGATGCTTGTGAAAATAAATTGTGCTCTACTTATTTCTTTTGATTTATCCATAATAAAAAATTAAATATAAACATTGTTTGTTAAACAATTGATTGAGAACATTGAGAAGGAAGAGGCGCCACATTTTTTGTTTAATGGCAAGGGAGAGGGAGGGCGCAACCAAGAAAGTCTAAGAACCCCAGATCCAGATTTCACAGCGCAACCTCAATCAAGTGGAAACACGCTAATCGAGTTAGGACAGCTCTTAACATTTTTCTACTCTTTGCCCTTACCAATTCAATTTGCTAGACTTACTCTCAAAGCATTCAACTGTCAGAAGATTCGTTTACAGCGTAACGGCAAATTATTGTTACAATGTCATTGAAGGAGCAAAGTAAAGAAATGTACTTTCAAAAATAAAGAAATTTACCTCTAGGGCTAATTTAACGGTAAATTACTGGGCGTAAGTCTTTTATATTTTGAGGTAAATTTACCGTAAGTTTGGAAATGCTGAGCAAGCAAAAAGCGGCAAGCAATTTGAACCCATCATAAACATTGGCCGTTATCTCACTGCAAACGAGGCTAACCACTATTGTTGGGTTCCAACAAGTCCCCTTTTACTGCATGTTGAAAAACTAACTTCAATATCCTAACCGGGTGAAATACATAGATTTGTTTCTACAGCATAAGCAATATGAGCAGTAATGTATTACAGATCTGCAAAAAATTATGTTAGACAAGAACGAAATTTAACGCTTTTACAATTTTAAAGCATTATTGTTTCTTAAACATTTCTTTACTATTAGGTGAAATTTGTAGTAACCGGAGCAACTACAAGCGATAACCCTGAGTTGGCACCTTTGGTACTTTATTCAAAGGTTGTAATTGAAATGCAGCTTTCTTTAACTGGATATAGCCAACCCCAACAGGTACGTAATTAAATTTGCATTTGTGATGAAAACTACTGTAGTTGTATAAATTATTAAAAATATTTGTTCAGCTAGTTATTTTTTATCTAATAACATTCTTCATAAATCATTCAAACTGTATTCAACAAACGAATAAGTTCTGGTTCATGCTATTTCACACCATAAGTTCCAAACAAACTTTTCAATTGAAAACGTCAATTTACTTAAATAAAAAGGCACTGCAGTACTCATGCTGAATATCGGTCAATCAAACACATGATTAATAAGCAATCGACCACATTGGCAAGCCCGTCACTTTTGTTGCTAAACAGGGTATGCAAGGTAATTTCGCTTGTATAAAAAAAAGATTTGACCCATTTGTGTGAGAAAGATTGAATTTTGTTTAATCTGATTTTATCTTTATTAATTTAGGTGGCCGGTTTCATCTCATGTTTCTAGAAAGTTCATATACGGCATTTCTGTCAGTGGCATATCCCCTTTTTTAGTGCAGTCTGTTCAATATGATTTTCCACCTGCCTTCTCCACGTCATTTTCGGTCGCCCACGTCCTATTTTTCTAGCCACTTCAAAATTCAAGCTCTTCTTAATACATCGTCATTATTCCCCCTCAAAATGTTTTTCAAACCTTGCAAATCCTTGCATCCTTGGCAACTCATTTTCTGAATCAATTTCACCTCACACATTTGTGGTATCCTTCCTTTTTCTGCTCTTATTTAAATTGCCATCTCATTCTCCCTCAGACACCCTGATCTCGCTCGCTTACCGCGTCACCGACGTTACACAACTCTGATAAATTTTTCAATTTTTAAAGGAAGCGTTCTTCCATAAAGTAACTACCCACAGCCTTTAAATTTTGCGAGTCCAATTCTTGTTCTTGCTGTCACCGCTACTGCTGCTGCTGTTGCTAAATCTCTTTAAAAACTGGACCTTGTAATAAAATGATAACTCTTGCTGTGGTTCCACAATTCTTTTTACTGTATTGTCTTAACTTATTGTTTACGAACAAAATCTTTTGCCTGAGTTGAAGTTACTCTTTTTATCTTCGCGCATCTATCAGGCACCGATCCACCACATTTTGTGCACAACGCTAAATTTTCCATTACCCTCTGGCTGCATTTGGGCACAGGGATTAAGTTTACTTATTAGTATTTCGCATTTCGAACGATTCACTATCTCTTTGGTGTTCTTGAGGTTAACCTTCATGCCCTTGAGATCAAACACTTTTTTTCCATTTCAAAAACTCTTCTCAAATTTGCTATGTTTTTACTCATCAAAACCCAGTTATCTGCGTACAAAATCTCATTCGTCAAGACTCATTTCGCATTCTCCGTTATTACATCCTTTGCAATTGCAAAAATCAGTAGCGACAACACAGATCCTTGATGTGCACCAGCTTGCACCAAAAATTTTTCACATAAATCTGATCCCACTCTCACTTTTTTACCTTTGCTCTGTGATAGAGGCTCATCGTTGCTGTTACATTGAGCTCTGGTAAATCTTTCCTTCTCATTATCTACTCTATGAACTTTTCCAGAACTCTGTCAATCGCCTTTTCAATATCCACGAAACACACATATAACTTTTCTGTTTATTTTTGTATTACTAGAACAACAAACAATAGATCTTTCATTCCTCCGCCAGGCATAAAACTAAATTGCATTGCATTAATTTTATTTTCTCGAATCCATTTTTTTAGCATTTTTTATTGCATGCAACAGGTTTCCTCTTCTGTATGCATTACAATTTCTTACTTTTCCTTTTCCCTTGAACACTTGTCTGCCATTCATCCAGCATTCTTTTTCCATTCCGACAAGGCTCCATCGTGACACTAGTTTCCACTTCTTCACTGGCAAGTATGATCTCTGCACATACTTCAGGGGATCCAGCTGCTTTTCCTGGTTTTAATGCTTTTTTGCTATCACCATTTTTTCCCATGTAATTTTTCCCACGTGCCCTCTTCCATATTAGCTTTTATCACCTAATCCCAATCATTTAGTTTATTCATGATCTTGTCAGTGAGAAATCCATATTCTTTTCCTGTCTTTTTCACCAAAACCTAACTTTCTATTTTTTCCCATGTGGATCCACCTTCTACGATACCTTTTCCATCTTTTTGTAAGAATTTCATTAGTTTAAAGATGTTATTTGGTTTTTCGCTCAGTTGGTTAACTCTTTCTCAGCTTCTTTTCTTTTGGAATTAGCAACCACTTTCTTAGTTCGATTTTTGCATTCTCTTATCTAACCTTGGTTTTCTCTCATCGATTATCGCACATCTTTTTATATGCCGCTTTATTTTTCGTGTGCTTCCTTTACCTCCTCTTTCCAACACCACTTATCTCCTTGCTTTCTTCTGTCTTTCTTCTTTTCACATACTTCATCAAAAGCTTTTAAAATACCTCTTTTAAAAACAATTCATGCACTGGGCGCATCTGCGTAACCAACTTCTCTTCACTTTTGCAATCTTATTTCCATATTCTTCTCTTTTAACTTTCAGGTTAAATAGAAAGAAAGAAAGAAAGAAAGAAAAAGAAATAAAGTCGGTTTTACGTCATTTTACCGCGTTTTGCAGGCTCAGACGTGCTGATTTAATGTATGTCTACCACTACACACTCGCTTTCAAACCAGGCTTAAATAGAAAAAATTTTAAAAACAAATACCAACATACCGTACAATACAACAATTTCTTACGACATGTCAATAACCCGCGACCGGGTTTTGACCTTATTTGGTCTCATCAGGCGGGTGTAAAAGTCTAACAATAATAAAAATGCTAAGACTCAAACACAACACATTTGCCATTGTGTGCAAAATAATGATGCAATACAAAGCAGTACAATGCAGCAATACCTACATTAAGGAAGTATCATTTAAGAATATCCACACATGATATGTACACATACATGATGTGGTCATTATTAAGCCTTAATAGAGATATGGGATCATTATTGAGGCGTTATCAATTTACAAAGTATAGATAGTGGCAGTTGCTAGCTAGCAAATTATAAGCGATCTCTTATCTAAGAAGAATCTGCCTTCAACTTCGAAAATCTTCTTACATTTTGTTCGTTCTATATTGCTTTCTTCGACTTTCTTTTGTTAATGCCTATTTCCTCCACCTGATATTCAATTCCAACGGATTGCTTTCATGTCTGCTACATATTTTGTGTTATTTTTACCAACCTACACAAAATTAATCAGTCAGTTTCAATTGCAACTTTTGTTGTGATCATTCTACGTGTTGTATCAGGGTGCATAAGATAAGTTGCAACGCTGCGTAATCAAAATTACAGCAAACCTTCTTCCTTGGTCAATTCCATCACTTTGGCCATGTATACTAAATTTTATGACCTTACTTAAATTCCGTATCAAATATAGAGGTTGCTAGTTGCTAGGTAGCAATTTTCAAGCGATCTCCTATTAAGAGGGATCTGCCTCCTGCATCACCTTAAGGTAAAATAGAAAATTTTGCTCAAAATGATCACCAACCTCATACGGTTAAATATAACAAGCTTTTTTCGTTTGTCGAGTGTATTGATATTTTAAACAGATAAAATCGTTCTTTCGACAATTTATTTTTAAAACTTGGCGGTTTGCTCCCCTTAGTAACCAGGGAGCTTTCTCAGAAAACGGTAGGTGTTATCACCAATGTAACATGTAAACCGTTAAACACAAAAATATCAAGACAAATATCAAGAAATACCAAGAAAAATATCAACATAAATATCAAGGTTGTCTTGACATTTTTGCGTCTAACAGTATATATGCTACATTGATAATAACATATGCTGTTTTCTGAGGAAGCTCCCTGGTTTCTTAAGGAAGTGAAACATCAAGCTTTAAAAATGAATTGTCGAAAGGATAAGTTATCTGTTTGTAATAACATTTATACGGTACCATACAGCAATATACATCATGTTAATAACCCTTGACCGGTTTCGATCAAATTTCGTATCAAACGTAAATTTTGTTATGAAACGCATCTTTTTAATCATGTTAGTGGAATGGCCGCCTGAATCTGTTGATAAGACAGGCGGCTTGATTATTGTCACGTATGGCAAGTTCGACCACGAGCGATGTGACGAAACAATAGACTAGTTTTAGGAGGTGGTACGGTCAGAGAAAAAACCTTTGAGAAGGCGGAATTCACGATTACAATGTTTTGAAAAGTTGGTTGGTGGGCCGGATTGACTAGTGATGTTGGGCACCACCAGCCCGCAGTTTATAATGTGCTTATCCATGGTAGATTATATTATGTGGTGTTTTGCTCGTACCATGTTTAGCTTCTATTGCGTGTTATGTTGCCTCCATTACAGTACCAACATAATATTTTCAGTAGAAACATGTTTATCACGTGGATCTTCAATACCCACATGCTAACTAATGCTGTTTACAACAGGTCCGGTATGCTGAAGCTCCTATTAAGGGAGAATCGGCAATAAATTTCACTGATGAGATTGGACCATTAATAAATCACACGTTTAACATTAAAAATAATGGTAAGTCTGACTATAATGAAATATCATAATATGAAAGAGCGTTCAAAATTTCCCCTAGAAGCCAACAACTGGAAGGTGTCTGACTTTGATCTCGGTTAGATCAGTTTAAGCATCTAGGGGTTGCATAAAATACTTTTTAGAGGCTCACAGAAGATTTTTGGCCACTTGAAGAAGACAATACAGCTACACAAACTTAGATTTCTTTGTATGCTCAGACTCGTTTTTGAGTTACCAGTGAACAGGCTGCTGGGGCAATGCATTTTTACCACAAAAGCTGCAACTGGAAAGTTTGTTGTAGAATACCATTGCCAGGTGCTCGGTAACGTAGACACCTGCATAAATGTTGAGCTCGCAACTTGCCGATTTCAACATTTGCCACAGTGGGATGGAATTGCTGCTGCAAAAATATCATTTGTGTATCGACGACAACGCGGAACCTTCTTCATTGATGTTATTTTCCAGGCAAACAAAGCACAACTGACATAATTCTCCAAGTAAATTTTCCCATGGAAATTAAAAATGGCAAGTGGTTGCTTTACCTTGTATCAACCAGCGTCAGTGTTGGGGGAGGCGGGGTGGCTGGTGTCTGCAATAGAAATTATACAAACGTCCTAGCTATAGAATCTTCCTCTCGAACACCGAACCGAGGAAAACGACAAGCTGATGAAAAGGTGAGAAAAATTTGTCGATGATCTGAGCAGTTTGTTGTTTTCTTAAACAAAAGCGCAAGAAGTGTGGCTATTCAATTTACTTTTAAAACAGAGTATTCTCGCAGATATTATAGCAGTTTGAAGAATCTTTATCTTTGTTAAACGATATTGTAACTTACATGTGAGTCATCAGAATACCATTTTTTTGCTCGCGACCCACTTTTGTTGATGTTGCCTTTAGGTAGTTAAGATCATAAAGTTTCATATATATTAATGTAACTGGTCAGCAAGCATTTTAGGTTCAAAATTTCGAACGACAAATGATTTTACTCATCGCCATCCAATGCAACACATGATAAACTGTACGGAAGTCTGCCCTGTCATTCAGGCAACAGCATAATCCAGAATTACAATTCCTGATATACAGGGTGCTTTTACAACTTAATATGCTGTATAAGCTGCACATTACAATTAAAATCAATATTCCAAAATGCGCTTATTATTCGAATATAAAGCCCTACAGGAAGCTGGCTACAATATCAAGCCTGCATGTTAGGCCCATAGAATTGGGCCAACTATCAGCAATAACAAGTGAACCTTAACATTTTTTACGTTACTTTGACTTAAAATCATTCTATAAGATAAGTAAAAAAACGTATTTAACGTTATTTTAAAACTGTCTTTTTTATCGATTTGATTCACGTAACACGATATTACTCCTATGCAGTTCAATGCAAAAATCCTGAAAGTGGTTAGGCACTTTTTTCAAAGGCAATTTTTGATAACTTTTGGTCACGTAAGCGAAACGTTCCTATTGACTTTGCTTTCAAAATGCCCGTGAAGGAGAAATAAGCAAGTTTGCTCTACACATACTATCAACTAATAAGTATAACTTATCTTGAGCTCTGAAAACCTGCTCTTTGACGCTCGCATAGTTTCGGCTCTTCAGACATCAAAACAGAACGTATATAAATAACTTCTCGCTTCGCCCAGATTTTTAATGGCAGTCTCACTCACTTCGTACTGTGGTGGGATGCTATGTTTACCAAAAGGATCTTACTGACTCAACCTCGAGATTATTTCCAATCTCTGTTGCTCATTTAGCTTGACTTCATTAGCTTGAAATTATGTGAATATAAAAATAATTTTGTGTAGTGTTTATACAATAACTTAAAATCTTTTCTGAAAATATCAAAAATACAAAAAATCTTGAAAAAATAGGCTTGTACTTGCTAAAACAATTAGGCTGATTTCAGGTAATGTGTATATCAATCTCGAAGTGCGAATTGTTAGTCCCAGTAGTTACTGTCTTCAGTTTTGCTGATATAGACTTTATGTTATGTAATAATACGGATATTGCACTGTATGTGCAAACCACCAGTGCCAAGTTGGCGCCTACCGCCTAAGTTCGCACGAACTGCCCAAATTCAAATGCAAGCTCAACCGGGGCATAACTGTACTAAATTATTTGCTGATTGGCTTGCTTAACTTTCTTAGTTTAGCCGATATGTTTTACTACCTTGACATAGTCCTTGACCACCTTACTACCTTCAGTTATCGTTTTTTTGTTCAAAAATGACTGGTCCTCGAAATTTCGAGGAAAGAGACGTAAAATCGAATTTTTTTTATACTTAATGCTTGGGATCATTCATAGAAGCTAGAGGACGCGAAGTTTCGGTGTAAGCACTAAATTTTATTGTGGCACAAACATGATCTTTTCTCACTTGAAGTGTTCGCTGATAACTCCTGTGGTAGTCTTCTTGTATTTCTAGCAACTAAGTGATCGTAATCATCAATTGGTTTCTCGTTGATAATTGATTAGATAGCACATAGGTAGTAGTGGGTATGCGGAGCACATTTGGTTGGGTTACTCCTCCTCTTCCTTGGATTGGAGGTAGGGTGCAAACGGCAATTCAGGTTTACGCCGTCAATCTAATTGAATTAGTCTAGGGAAAAGGTGGTAGCCCATTTCGAACCAGTTATGAATGCAAATCACTGACTGGTAGCCCTACCACCAACAAAGTGGACTGCCATTGGTGGGCACCCAAGAGTTGTTTCTTGCAAAATGCTGGGTGAGCAGCTTCACAATTCTAACCCGGTGACGCATGGGTACCCCACCTGTCTGCCACATAAAGATGTAGGCATTCCGTTAACTATCTTGCCCAAGGGCACAACAAGCAAGCTTGCTCGCTTGTTCTCCACACTAGCACCAAACGAGAAAGCTGTGAATCCCATATTTTTGTTTTAAGTCTTTTGGTATGATTCGGCTTGGGAAAGGAATCCCAGGCTTACTGACTGCAAAGCTGACGCTCTAACCATTACGCCATTGCAATCCCAATCGCTAATCCTTCACCTATGGAAAACAATTAGGCTAAAACAATATCTTATAATTGCTTTGGCATTGGTTAAAAATACTGTCAAATTGTTGAATATCCTATAAACACTAAAACCGCGGCCTCTTTAAAATCAATTGAATCGATAGTTCTTGTTGCTTAAAAATTTCGTCAAAACCTTTAAAGGTTTTTAAATAAGGCTTAAGCTATTAAGGATATTATCTTTTATCATCGGTAATTTTTACGAACACTAGAGCGCTTCAAAAGCTTTCTAATGGTGTCGAAATTTTATGTGTTAACAGGGAAAGATTTCTCCTCTGTACCAGCCCACACGCGTTGCAACTCCATACACCACTGGTAATGTACCAAGCATTCTTGAACTTAACTGTCTAAAAGACAATGCTAGATGTGTAACAATACAGTGCGAGATTGACTTGATACAAAATGGTACATCGGTTTCAGTTTCTTTTCAGGTAAACGCCTTTTATTTCTTTTCTTTTGCAAACCAGAAATAATCTTGACCCCAAAATCTTCAGGATCTTTGCTGTTTCCTGGTCCATAGTAACTAAGAATCTTATTTACAGCAAGAGATAACTATCTACGATTTACATTACGCAGTGGGAGTAATTGGTGTCATAAATGCTTGCTATGAAGCAGTGCGAAAGACCAAAACCGATTCCAGTGAGACTCAAACCTACTGTCATTCAGGAGATTACCATTCAGATGTTATACCTCATAAGCTACGGAATACCCAGCTTTCGCACTGCTATATAACGCTAACAATCAGTTGTTTGCTGTTCAAAAACTAATTGTTGAAGTGTTATGTAGAGGCAGGCGCATATAGTGACGTGTTGGTTACATAACAGAGTTACATAAAGGTTCTATTTGTATAAAAATTACTTTCTGACGAGCCCCATAGGTGAAACTGACTGTTGAAGTGTTTTACCTTGAATATATTTTATTTTGAGTTACAAAGATAATTAACTTTCTGCTTTAAAAGTTTCAATTTTGCTCTATACTCAGTCACTGATTGGGGTGTACTAATACTTAGAATGCCATGGGGCGGTGTGAAAGGCCAAAATCGATACTTTTTTGAATTTAATTGCATTTCGAATCAAGAGACTTCGGGTCCAAATCCAAACATAATCGTTTGTAGCTTTTCGCACTGGAATAAGCGAATATTTTTTATCTAAGTTGTCAGCCCGTTGGCATGTCCATTTCTCTTCTCACTTCCTCGTTTCCCTATCTTCAGCTTTTACATTTTATAATGCTAAGAGTTTTTAGTTTTCTCGAAATCTAACATATTTATTCTTCTCCTTTTAGTCTTTTTCCATACGGCTTAATTGATAACCCACTCAAACAATTTTATCATGTTAAAGAGCAACCCCATTTTCCAATATATAGATGCGGCATTTTTATATCTTTTATCATACTTGGTTTATTCACAGTCTTTCACACCTCTTCATTTGCACGATGTTTTGTCACTTAATTTTCTTCATTCTTTTTGATATCCACCTTTCACATGCCTCCATTCTCTTGTTGTCCGATTTTTTTAATGCCCACGTCTCTGAACCTTGTAGTGATACACTCCATATCAAAATCTATATTATTCTCTTTCGCAATGTTAAGACAAAGTTGGCCAATAATTCTGTTTTTTCTCAAAATGCTCCTTTTGCCATTGCAATAATTTTACTATTTTAATTGCTCACGGTGACAGAACTATGCATAATTATAAGTAAGCCCAATTATAAGTATCTTATACAATAGGCTACTGCATTTTTTTTATCTATTCTGGGATAAACGTAGTATTTTTCCCAACTTTACAACTAGAACACTGAATCTTCACTTGTTTTGTTGTCATGCAGTCTCGGCTTTGGAATGCAACATTTTTGGAAGAATTCAAAAAAGCAGATTTGGTAAACATTGGAGTGTTTGGTAAGCTTGTCCATAACAATGAGAATGTGCGAATATCCGGAAATCAAACTTCAAAGCAGGTAGGCATACGAACTGTATTATTAAACTGCTTCAGGTTCAATGTAATGGTTTGCACACAGTAAATCCATGAATTCAGCCAATGCGTGGAAGCCTCCTTTATTTTCAGGGGTTGAAGCAGAGGTAGCAGGCTCCTGGGGGAAGGTGGAGGGCGCAGAAAATGTGGTGGCGTAGCATGTATTTGGAAGTGCAATCAAAATGAACTGCCTTATAAAGAAAAATATTGGTTGGATCTACCGCCAGATCTTACAGCTCCAACCCCATCAAAAACCGAGCTGGGAGTGGAGTAAGAATCACCTCCATGTCAATCAGTCCAGTAGTGATCGCTCATCAACAGGGCCTGGAGCAAGTACTTATGAAGGGCCAACTTTCTGAGCTTAAGTTAAAACCTCAGCACAATAAGTGCAATCTTTCCGATATCCATTAGTATACCTTTGACCCTTTTCGCAGACGAAAATTTGACTTATGAAATCTTAATGCTAAACCGAATTTTACAGTTTAAGAGCATAATAATTGCATGGCTATTCAAAAATACAGAAATTGCAAGGTCGTTTTTCTTATCAGCTATCTGAAAAAATACTCTATTTACATCTTGCAGCTTAAAATAGACAAAAATCACAGCACTTCTGTGGGCATTAAGTTCTAAGCGGAAATTAGAGTAGCTTACTTATGTAGCTAATTAATAAATACGGTGCATGATGCCCAATCACACACACGACCAACTATTGTATAGTGTTGTAAGCCTATGATTGTTCATTCATGAGTCAGAGCTCGTGCCTTCTGCTAGTACATGTAGTCTGATGGGGCTAAAATGACCACTAGACTCCTTATCCCTACTTCCTCTCCACCATGTAACGAAAGATTAGCTGCTTTAAGTGGTTTTTCGAAAGGTATATCAAGCCTATTTTTTCATGTTATCCCTTACCCGCTGATCGTTTACCAACAACTGTGATTACCATTTTCAAGAAGTAGCTTTGTATAATCCGATCAAAGGCTATACAGGCAACTTACTGCATTTACCGTATTTACCCGTGTATAAGTCGACCTTTTTTGACCAAATTTACACCCTAAAAATTCGACCTCGACTTATACACGGGGTATAAAAATCAACTTCAATTAAAATAAAAGAAAACTCATATAATATATGCATATTTTACTTAGAACTAAACTCAAAAGGATACTTGACTGGTCTAATGTTGTCAGATTCAATAAAACGGCTTTATAAACAATTTTCTCTTGTGTTTATTTGTTTTCATCCTTCTTTCAATTGTAATTACTTACCAGATATTATTTACGCAGTAATTGTAATCTTTTCAGCTATTTCGTAGTCCATTAATTATATCGGTGTAACAAGCAAACTTATAGCAATTAAATTGTCAATAAAATAGAGAATCAATACTAGCCAAAATCTTCCCTTCAAACGATCCTCAACATGCCTAAACGAATGAAATACTCCGCTAAGTACAGAAAAAAACTAGGGTCGACTTATACAAAGGATATACGATAAAATTGGCAATTTCTCTCGGATTTTCGAGGGTCGACTTATACACCGAGTCGACTTATACACGGGTAAATACGGTAAGACAGACGCTCTGACTGCACAACCAGGTCAGTTTAAAGGAAAACAAACTCAATATGTTCAAGTTTATGGCTGTGAAAATGTTACAATGCTACAACTTTGGATTAGCCTACACAGCTACATTCTTTCCGAGATTAGGAAAATCACATGTTAGTACATCCAAACTGTAAATTACATAGTGGATACAAGAAATATTCTGAGGAAATATTATAACTAGTTATTAACTGAATTATGTAAAGAGTTAGACACTGAATTTTAACGGAACTACATGAACAGTAGATAAAATAGAAAACAAATAAGTGCGAGAAACAGCACATGTGAATAAAACAATAGACAAAGTGAGAGAGACAAATTAATATGGTTTGAGCACGTTTTGTGGAAAGAAAACAAATATGATACGTTGGGAGAAGGATGATGGAAATGGATCAATCAAATAAAAGAAAAAGGGAAAACCAAACAGCAGGTTGTGTGACGGTGCAAAATGATATAAAGGTGGTTGGATTGATGGAGGAGGAAACAGTGAACTGAGAAAGATGAGCCACAATAATCTGCAGTGGCGATCCCTGAAAAGGAATGACAAAAAAGAGGAAGTGAAGAGTTAGACCAATGGTTACCAATCTTTTCTTGTCCATGCCCCATTTAACAACGAAGTAAAGCCCAAGACTAAAAATTTAGGCATATAGGGAAATGGTTCGCTTTTTCCAAGGAGGGAAGGGCTTGTTCTCCCCACTATCCTTTCGTGCTGAGCACCCAGCACGAAAGTGTGAATTCCATTTTTAAATTTTTCGGCATGACTTGACTGGAGAATTGAACCCAGATCAACCGACTGCAAAGCGGACGCTTTTCTAATCACTACACTAACGCGCCGGTTTCTACGTCTGCATGGAACAGAAAGAAATCTTAAATCAAATGCTGCGATGTAGATTTTTGAACTAAATGGAAGGAAGTATAAAGCTCTAGAGGATTGGAAAGAAGGTTACTAGAAAAGGCCAAGATAAAAAATTAAATACTTACGTAAAATCTACTTGCTTGCTGGTAACTAGAATTGTTCAAATAATTTTTTGTAGCTTTATGCTCTCGAACTGAAAGAAACTTGAGTGAAAGCTATATTAAGCCGATAGCTTTGAGGTGACCACGAAGCCATAACTTCATTATTAACTACATTACTACGGTTGCGTCAATACGAATGCATGAATGTAATGTAAATGAGTAATAGGCGATATGTTGTATTGCGCGTAAAATCATTACTGTATTAGGAGAAATAATGATCGGTTCTCTCTTTAGATCTAATAAGTTCCACCTTGTTAAAAATATTGCTTGGAGAGGTGTTCTAACTCATCTGCACCAACCAGTCGGACAATGGTCATGGGCGTAGTATACTAGTTTAGAGCAAGACTTAACCATGGGTGTAGTATACTAGTTTAGAGGAAGACTTGACCATAGTCTTTAGCCTGTTTTGGCTATTTCGGTCCGACGGTTTTTGAAATTAATTTCGCCATATAAATTATGAAAGATACATTATATCGTGATTGGCACATAGCATCCATGACATTTATCTCTATTATTGCAGGTATTCTTGTAATTACTACGTATCAATTATGATAGAGTTAGACTCAGCCATTGTCAATTCCCCAGTAGGAGTGTTTGTGACCTTTTCGTTTGGTACTTCATGTAAAAGCTCTGAACTGATAAACAAGCAGTTTTACCTGAAGTACGTTCGTAGCCTTCATCTAACTTTGCTTTACCTCTGAGCAGCATTATATAGTGGCGGCAGCAGAGGGAGCATTCATATACGCCACGATGCCTGCTACATCAACTCAACCGCGTTGCTAACCTAAGCATAACAGCGGTAGTAGAATTGGAAAAGTTTTTATGTTTTTGTCAACTAAAAGTTACAACTAAATGAAACTGTTTGTTATCAGATCGAGACTACCGTCGACCACGCTTTCTTTGAAGACGATGTGATACCTGTTTTCCCGTGGTGGTATATTTTGATAGGAATAATAATTGCATTTATTATTTACATTACCATTATCTGGCTGCTTGTTCGCTGTGGCTTCTTCAAAAGAAAACGGTGAGTAAATAGTTTGCGCGTATCTCTTTGACTTCAACTTGAAAAAGATCATATTTTAAAAGAATTTAATATTTTGGCAAACGTTGCTCATATTGTGTAATTCTATGACACAAATGTTACTACGCAACATCGGTGAGTAATTTCATGTTATTTATCCGTCAACTTTTAGATCAGCATCACAAACTTTTATCATTGACTCCACTTTACCTACCCCCTCAAACATTTCACAGTTTTTTATGTCGAACACAATTTATTTTAGTCCATTTACCTATATCTGTGATCCTTACATTAATTTTTTTCTCGTTCATTTAATAATTGTTACTCTTTTCATTTAAGTGTAATTCAACCTTTATTTTTATTGTAATAGTAGCGCCAACATTGGATGCATGTTTAGTGTAAGTTACTGTCACGTTTCAATAGAATTTTCGTTCTATCTCAATCTTTAATTTACTTGTTAAAATTGAGGTGACAAATAGTATCGCTCGAATAATTAAGTCTGGTTGCAACTTAATAGCTAGGAAAAGATTGGCTTCCACTAAGATACTTTAATCCACGCACTTTCGATCAAGAACAGAACAAATATATCCGCAAACCACTTTAAAACCTCGAATTCCTTCGCTTGTCAAACACAGAAATAAAGCACTTTAATATATGAATAACCGTAACCGTAAAAGCACCGTTAATAAATTACGTAATTGGCAATCAAAATGTATCTTCGAGAAGAAACAAGATTCACTAGAATACACTGAAACTTAGTCACGTAGTCAACCATTGTGACGTCAGAAAAGGCGTGTGAGTTACAAATCTATTAATAAATCCGAAAGAAAAAAAGATCTTTTTTCGAAAACAGTTTAGCAAGTAGGGCTTCAGACAATTCAGATTTACAATTAAAATCTTTTTCTTTCGGCTTATTTCCGATTAGGGGTCGCCACAGCAGATATCTGCATTTTTATAACATGGCATTTGTTTTACGGTCGGATGCCCTTCCTGCCACCAACCCTCTCTTCAGAGGGAAAACTGGGCCACCTGTCTTCCACATAAAGGTGGGGGCGTCCCGTTAAGTGTCTTGCCCAATGACACAACAAGCGAACTTGCCGGCTTGTTCTCCACAACCTCCACTAAATGCTGAACGCCAAGCAGGGAAGCTGTGAATACCATTTTTTAAAGTCTTTTGGTATGACTCGACAAGGGGAATGAACCCCAGGTCTACCGACTGCGAAGCGGACGCTCTAACCACTACACCATCGCGTCGGTAAAAATTAAAATAATCACGGCAAAATAAAACAACAGATTACAATAACTATACATATATAAAAGCTATTCTTTTAACACAAGTTTGCTTATTCATGATAGTTCCATTGCACTCGTTTTAATCATGATTGAGTGCATTTAGTTTCATGTTTTGCGCTCCACATTGCCACTACTGCTGATGCCGAGTGGAAGATCTATGAATATCAAATTTAAAGTTCTTGGTATGAGTCTACCACTCCATCTATTACTAGCCGGCGTCTCCCGCAGGATCCCCATCAGTAATGTCGAGGTTAACAAGTCGGTTTAACCGGCCAACCCAGCTGCACCCAATGGATAGTTGTGAAAAAAGTAATAAAAAGTTTGTGTTTTTTTTGCATAGTGTATAGGTTCTTAGTCGAAATAAACGTTCTTGTTTGATTTCCTCGCACGAGACCAGTTGTAACAATAATTGAGGATATAATAGAAGAATGACACAAGCGGTTTTCTGAAAATATACAATCGCATCATACACAAATACCACATAGACATGATAGGACACAAACGTTAGACAATTTAATACTATTTCGTATCAAAAACAAAACAAAAATTTTCTTACCGAACTATGAACGTACCCGTCAAAAGTTATCTCCACGGAATGCCGATGATCCACAAAAAATGTAATTCAGGAAACAACCAACATGTTCACAACAAAAACAAAGAATGACCTGAAAAAAGGGACGTGGGTCACTCTACACCGTCCATAGCAGCCGGTCAGCGCTCAATTAAACGTGTGTAACTAACTTGCCTCCAACAATTAAAAGTGTGCAACCAATTTGCCAGGCAATCAAGGAGGCAAGTAGCCAAAGTTGCGACAAAAATACACAGACCAGACGGAGGGAAACGGGTTCAAAACCGTGCTGTGTCAAAAACCAAAAGTACGATTATTTCTTTTCCGAATTAAAAAAACTAATAAGCTATTATACGTGGAAATTTCTACGCATAGCCAAATCTTGTTCCGAAATAAAGCTATCGTTTTTGAAACGCAATTGATAAAAAAAACATTTGCGTGGGATTGCGCATAGCCTCTACATGTCTCCAAGTTTCTGAAACCTCTAGCATTGTCTTCACCATAAGTCTCCTTTAACTTAACAAACTTTTATTAGTCAAAATAAGCTAGTGCTTCAATTGAAAGTATATCAAAGTTGTGGAAGGGTGCTAAAGTAATTGATATCTATTTTCGGGATTAAGCTATTAAATATTTGACCCACTACTTACAACTTGATCATAGCTGTTTGGGTATTTATATGAGCTAACGTCTCAGGCTGGGTGCATGTTGCGTGGTTCGGCATAAGCGCAGCCAGGCAAAAAGCAAACTAACCCAAAATCAAACGCACGCGGTTAAGTTGTGAAAATAATAGCGCCCTCATCAGTATTGTGGAGTTTAGGAATACTGGTTCCGCGGGCTTCACCAAATTGATATTTGTGAGAACAGCAATAAAAAGTTAATGTGCTGTTGACGCAGCTAATTGTCGTTCCAAAATCAAAAGTACCGTTTTTTATGAAAATCCATTAAGCCTTAAAAAGCCATTACTACTCTGCTTGTGTTCTACGTAGGAACTGAACTTGCTTGCAATTGGAACACCCAGCGATTACAAATAGTTTTATTTGTTCATTTTACAAAGTGCATGGAAGTAAAATTTCAAAGTTATGGTTAGGAGAGGCTCCAAAGTAATTTACGTATGTATTTTCAAGAATAGTCAAACAAATATTAGGACCAGTTTTAATAACTTTTTCGTAGCTGAATGCGTAGTTGTGCGATCTAAAGCCTCTGGCTGTGCGCATGTTGCTTGGTCTCGGCATGTATGCAGCCAGCGAAAGAACAAAGTAACCCAAAGTGATGCACCTACAGTTAAGTTATTACAATAGTAGCCATTAGTAACGATGAGGTTAAGAACATCAAATCAAACGACTGCGTCCGTTTCACCCAATCGCAAAAAATTGGCTTCAACGTTTAGGTAATATAAAGCTCGAAACTAACATTTTGTTGAAAAAGACAAAACAGGACCATCTTTACCACCATGCTTTGTAGGGGGTTTACCACTTTGTTTGTTTGGAGTAGGCGGCTCCATTTTAAAATGTTTAGAAACATCATTTTTAGATAAATTTTTTGGAAACTGTAGATATGCTTTTAAGAAAGAATAGTGAAAATGTAGCAAACAACTAACTTTTTCTGGAAATTGTAATTTTGTGAGGTGTTGGTACCAAAATTTTGAGTACTTTTAATCAGTTGGCTATACCAGAAAATATTTAAAAGCTTCACTTTGTGATGAATCATTTTGAGAATTTAGATACTGTAGATCAGTGATTCTCAACCACTGTGCCGTAAAATTATAAAAGTGTGCCGCCAAATTTTAGACATAATTTTAAATATATTTTGCATTAAAAGTATTCTTATTATTAATTTGTAACTAATCCTTTAATAAACGTAATGTTATTTTTGTAGTACATATTATTTTATTTTGCATATTTAAAATTATTGTGATAAACTATTTTGCGCAGTTTGTTATAGTTAAGTAAATAGTTATTAAACTTATTTTTTTCTATGTGTGCCACCAAATTTTGAAATCGTTAGAAGTGTGCTACAACAAAAAAAGGTTGAGAATCACTGCTGAAAATAATGCCAAAGAACCATGCTTGCTCGGGGAAGTCCGTCAAAATGAGTCAAAGAACTAACTTTTTTAAAAATTGCAGATTTCTTTGTTCTAGTAAAACGGTTGTTCAACTAGCAATGAAACATGACCAATTTCGATCAGCCATTATGAACTAATCCTTAGTAGTAGTAGTTCAATTTTTATCCGGTGTTGTCCCCTTAGCAGAAATGGCCGGATTCAACCCATTGCTTCTGCAATTGCTCGCACTCCGTCTCTCCACTTTTCTCGATTCAAGGCACCCTCCTTCTTCAAACCAATCTTCTCTGTCTCCTCCTCCACTTGCTTCTTCCAGGTTTTCTTCGGTCGTCCTCGCTTTCTATTGCCACTGTTGTTGTTGTTGTTGTTGTTGTGATTACCCCTCCTTTTCCTCGGGATGGAGATACGGGACGAACGGTAATTCTAAAGACAGTCCAGTTTTACTGTATCATCTATCTTTTCTGATTTTTTATTTACTGACATTGTTATTTTTAAATTATTTACCAGTTAGGATGAATGTGAGCCTTTTTCTACTAAAAAATGGCCTAAGAAATTCACAAAATTGCCGAAATTATGAAAAAAGCTTTGACAGCGGAATTCGCGAGTATGCGGGAGCGCGAACAAAGAACCGCGAATAAGTGAAGGGTATATTGTAGATTACACTACTACGCCGATCTTATGTCGTCGCTGCTCTTTCAAAGTAAATACAAAATACCAATCACGACAAACTTAGTTTGAAGCATCTTAATGCAAAATGAATTTGGTTTGAGTTGCAGTCTAGAAAGAAAACCAGAAAAATGTCAAAATGCTGAGCTATTACATCACAATAATATTTCGTGATTAACGAAAACAGTGAGCTTGAATTATAGATCTTTTGGTCAAGAGTTGACGACAATTAATCAGCCTAAACGTTGACGTTGTTGTGTCACTTCTATACCAAACGTCATAGTTCTGGAGAAGTGCATGCGAGTGATCGTCAAAAGCTTTTTTACTCGGGCATTGGCCCGACAACATTAGCTCATTTTGCACATACTAGACACCACCCGATTAGCAGATTGTACAAATGAATATATATTTCAATGGGGAGAGCGAGTGTGTTACAAAAATTAAAGTTGATTCGATCACCAATTCTACAGCTCTTTTGGTAGTTTGCCTCTTTTTTGTACTTGGTGGTGGTTCTTCATCCATGAGTAGCTAAATTGGCATTATTGGTTTCATATTCTTAAACTGTGTTTATTACAACTGATGCTAGTTCATCTTTATAGTAACCTTGGCTTATTTTTTGATACATGTACTTTTCTCTCCGAGGGGTGGTCAGAGCTTATGGTAACCTCTTCATTAATTACACTGCCAATTTACCATGATTTTCAGCCTGCTTGCCATAAAGTTCCTCATTCTCATGTTCTGCCACTTTTCTTTCGAATTGGTCATTGGGTTAGCGCTAATATTTTCCATATCTCTTGAGTAAAAGTGTTGAGCGATATATTGCTCCTAATTCTGTTGCAATTAAAAAGTTCAATTAAGCCTAAAGACCACTAAACACAAAGAAAATAATGGAAGTTCTATCTTTTTTTGACTGGTAGAAAATAGTAGCGGAAGTAGAAAAAAGTCGCGGCGAAGAATATCTTTTTTCAGAGGCACAAGTACAAAATCAACAAAGCAAATCAATCTTTGACAAATGATATATTGAAGGGTTCTGCAAAGATGAATTATTGGCTGGAAAACTACCACTACCCGATGATATTCTTTAGCACATTGCTGGCTGATTTAAAATGAGCCAGAAATTTAAACAACGCATGAAATTATTTTGAAAGTAATTTAAACAAAGCGATAGCAGTGAGATTAATTGAAACAAAATGTTGGTATATAATAAAAGACCGAAATGGTGTGAGATTACAATTTTATACATGATCCGCATTGACGTCACTCGAATGACAATCGTGAGCAAGCATTGTTTCCAAACATGGAATTTAAATGATCATAGAATTGTTGGGATCTATCTTTATTATTAAAGTAGAGGCAGTCATTACACTCTTGTGTATAGATATAAGGTGAAGTATAAAATGAATTGGTGGGAAAGTTTTTTAATTCAAGATGTATAGCATGGTCATAACTGTTTATTGTACATTAAAGTTTATCCGTTGGCATGTTTGCTTTTTTAAAATTCTGAGAAGTTCTTAAAGGAATACTTCTACTTTTCTATCCCTGTGATGAAGTTAGTCGCAAAAAGGCACCTTCCATGAACGCGACCGCTTACGTCAAAATGGATACAATATCTTCAGGCAACAGTGGTAAAAAATTCTGTTATAATGTAATTACTGCAGGACCCAAAAATAATAAATTTTTCGTCACGAAAAGATTGACGTGTACTTCGTCTAATGTCATTTATGTGCTCCCATGTTTACTTTGTCCCAAAGCTCTATATGGGAGAAAATGAATATATCATTAGAAAACGGATAAACGGACGCAAAAGTGATACCCGCCGTCACAAAAACAAATTTGTTGCCAAATATTTTAATCTTCTTGGTTATTTTGTCGGTTTTTGGCTGGTATCGGTGTTAAGAGAAACCAATTTTAACCGGAGGAGGCAAATCGACAAAAAATCATTTCCAAATTTAACTGCATTCAAGAAGGAATAGACAAAAACTATGGCTTTGTATCTCATTACATGAAAAAACAATTGTTTTTGTTGCTTTTCTCTTTTTTGTAATTTCTTTATTTATTCTCTATTTTTATAGTTATATCTATATCTCTATATAGTTCTCCTTTTTCTGTTTTGTCTCAATAGTTTATACTTACGAATTTCCACTTTTGGGAGTTTACTACAAATTCTATTTTATTTTTTACCATATTTCGTTTTCTTTATTCCTATTTTTTATTGCTACCTTTCATTCCTATCTTTCAGTTTTGTGATGCTATGTGCATTCACTTAACGTTTCATGTCTCACAATAGTTATTTGCATTCATTTTAATTTATTTATTAGTTTCTCGTTTGTTTTGCCCGAAGAAGTGGACATTTGCTGACGAAAGCTTGCAATAAAAATTATCGTTTTAAGTCGATTGCTTGTGTCATTTTTAAGATTTTGTCTGCTGCTTTAAAAGCCAATTCGACTATTCAGCCTTTAATTTCGTACGAGTTTAATCTACGATATGATAGCTACTATGTTTACAACAACCAACTATGTTTGCGACAATTAAAAAAAGCAACATGTTAAAGTATAGATCCAATTATGAAAGGAAAAAAAAAGTAAACACTTAACTTTAGGTATTCGCTCTGACAATCAAGTGAAAAAAACTAGTTATTTCTGTTTTATTTTTATTCTATAAAAGCCAATAAAATTTTATCACTTTTTTCGAATAATTTTTACAAAGAACTCTTTCTACAAGAGTTTGCCACTTCTTTGATTAAGTTAATACCAATTTAAAGTCTGCAAGCAAAACATAGTGTTGTTTAATTAGGCATGCCAAAAAAACAGAAGCACCAAAGCCAGAAATTATTACCTGACAGTAACGATGTAAATTGTCTATTACAGCTACCCTGCTCCTCCTCCAGAAAACCATGACGACGAGGAGCTTTTGGAAGAGAAACCAAAAGACCATGAAGAGATAATGTGATCTGAATGCAACGCTCATGCCTGGTTTTGATAATGACAGTTGACACAAAATGAGATTATGACGCTATTAATGCCGCAGTGCTTTCAAAAAATGTTCATACTTAAATGTTTTTTTACTTTTTAAATGTTATTATTACCTACGTAATTTGCAAAAATTGATCACTTTAATGACTTTAAATTTTGTAGATCAAGTTTTTAATGTTTTTTTACTTTTAATTTCAATGTCTTTTCACGGGATTGCAAGTGGCTTTTTGTTACTAATTATTTGTGCATTGTTTTGCCATTGTTTTAGTTTGTTCACGATAAGCTATTTGCAGTTTTTTTGTGAATGGCAGTTATTGCGCATGCGATTTGTTTCAATTACATATTATGTTTTACACTTTAAACGTTGGTGCCTGAAAATTTATTGCATGAAGTGCCGGCTGTCTGCTTATTATTCATCAATGGAAATGATGCTTGATTTCTTAATGGTTGGTGATGCGTGAGTCAATGTATGCCAAACACGAAACCAAATTTTCAGATATATTTATTTTCGTGGAGAAATGTTGAAGGGGTTGAAACTTTGTCTGGAAGGATGAGCCACCTGCCGCATTTCTATAAGTTACCCAAAAACGTAGATATTTGTAAACATGGTGATTTTTAAACTCATGTTTTCAGACATTTGTCTAATCAATCAAATTTGCTGAAAAGTTTTTGTTGACTTACTGTAGTTCAATCTTTCGCTGTACTAAAGTAACTAATAAGTGCCATAGCTGGTGAACAAAATGGGTTTTGCTTTGGCTGAAGTAAAAGAGTGGTTTCACTAAATTTAAAAACAAAACGAAAGGCTAGGCCAGCTATCTTTTGATACTACATATTTTGAAGTTAACATAAACTTTCAATTATTTTCTAAGTTGCTTTGCATCGTTGCTTTATAACTTACTTTAGAGCATATCACATTAAATATCAATTAACTTTTTTATTTCTAGAGTGCATGAGTCAAATTATAAGTTTTGTAGTATGCCTGGAATAGTTCAGATTAAGCTATTTACGATAAGCATACAGCGGAGACTAGAAAGCGAGAGACAACTAGAGAAAAAAATTTACAACGGTTCATTGCAGCGTCTGAACACCGAGCATTCAAGTGACTAATAACAATTTTGTGCTCAACTATTTTTCTCCTTTCGTTGTTGATAAGCCTTGACCCAGGCGATTCGAATGTTAAGGAGACAAAACCTTGATCATTTTTTTTAGGCTCTTTTCTCTACATCTTAACTTGTTTGGAATTATCACAAAAAAAGCGATACTCTGCTTTCGAATTTTTCAAATTCAATTATGCATTGTAAGAACGCGTGTACGTACGCAAAGGAATATAGCAGCGTCTTATACGTGACATTCAATCAAACAAATGAGGTTACTTGTATTTAATTATGTTACCGGTATCTAAAGATGTGAAACTAGGGGGACGGCAGTGACCAGCAGGATATAACAAGAATCGATCAAGCACGATTGAATGTCCAACATTGAAAAAATTTAGTAAGTTCCGTAGACAAAGCGTTAAAAAACAATCATCAGGTAAGCTAGGCCACTCCAAAGCAAATAATTTACTATTTCCAAAATCAAAATTTACAATTCCCCTGTGTGTCCATTGGCTATGTCTCTTTTGAGCACAAAAGTTAATTCAGTTGAAGTAAAAAACAAATAATGCAATCAAATCTTTCTGGGATAACCATCAAGCTCTTCGATCTTAAAAATGATAAATTTTATTTTTTTATGTTTCGAACAAATAGGAACACAAAATACTAAAAAGAAAATTACCACGCCTGACATGAGAACGTAAGACAACTATTTAAGAAAAGCTGTGAAGAGGGAATAGAATGTGGCTGGCAATGACAACCGGTACTACTTTAAGATAATGCTGTTTACATTTATGAGGCACACTGAACAAATATAGGGTATCACGAAAAAACAAAAATAGAATGACATAAATTCCACAACACTTTAGATATTTATGTCTTTAATGTGTCATCTTCAACTGCACGTTATGAAACTTTATTTGCCTTGTTCATTTCCAAATTTCACTTATGTTTGCGCAAGCTTTGGCGATTTCAAAAATATCAATTTTCAGTTTTCAATACATTAATTATTCACAGTACATGCTCAATATGTCTCCCTCTACGGTTACGACATTTCAATTCACCTATCATTTCCCGCAAATTTCACTTATTACTATCTCGTCAAACTCGACAGCATTCATGCCATAACTTTGTTTTCTCCTCAACCCCTTCTTTATTTTGATAGAAATTCAGCCTGACTGCAAGCTTCCCGATAACTCTCTTGCACATATCTGCTAGGATTGCTTTAATAAGTCTTGTAATAGCTGACTTTAGCTTCTGAAGTGTCCTTGGTTTGTCAGCATGCACATGATCTTTGGCGTATTCTAAAAGAAGGAAGTCAAGGGGAATTAAAATCAGGAGAATGAGCTGCCCAAGGATAATTCGTTCTTTGAGAAATCACTCTGTCGCCAAATTTTTGTTTCAACAATTCCTGGGTTGCATTAAAAGTTTGAGGAGTAGGATCATCTTACACAAACCATTGCTGGTTGATAGTAATCCCTTGGCGGCAATTGAGAGATGAGCAAAACTCGCGGATGATGCTGCGGTAATTTTCCTAATTTACTGTAACTGATTTGCCACGTTTATTTTCAAACCAGTCTGGCCAAATTATGGCTCTTGAGCGCATAGCACACCATCCAGTAACTTTAGAGGAGTAAAAAAGCCGTTGCAACACTTTCTGTGGGGTACAGTTCCCCAAAATTTATTGTGTTGTTCATGTGTTCCGCCAATCGCCATGTAGTTTTTTACAGCGATTTGACTTCATACAGCGTAGTCTCTTGAGAGTGTGACGCAAAGACTTCATAAGCAATTTCCCAGAAAATTGATTGATATGGTGGTAATTTAAGTGATCTCATGTTGTTTTGTTAGGAGTTTAAGTAAATATAGCTTTAAATTAGACCCCTACAGCGAACCGAACAATTAGCCCCTACTGAGATGTAGTAGACGTTATAACCGAGTTTTTTACGGACTACTTCTAAAAGCCTTCCTTTGTTGTATTGTTTTTCTTTGGTTTTTGCCCGGTCGTTAAATAAGGCCACATGTTTGACTCATATATATAGCAGATGCATCTGCTCGTGTATATATATAGTGACCACGTCTATTTTCGCTATTCTTGTCAAAACGTGAACGTGGAGAAACGAGTAGTGAATTTTTGTTTCGATCTGATTATGCTTCGGATTTCTGTTTGGGCCTGAGTGTTGGTCCCCCTGCTTGATTGCTATTAAGGCTGTGTGGTAGCCTTTATCGCCGTGAATTTTCGTTCTGCGCACGCTGGGAGGAGCTGCGCATACTTGTAAATAAAAAACTGCAAGAAAGTTTCAACCGCTTCCTGCTTTTTGTTTGACGAAGCAGAAAGGATCCGTAGAGCTAATATTACTAGCTCTACAAAGCAACTCTACTGGTTCAGTGCTAATCAACAACAATACGCTTGGCGCGGGAATCAAAGAGTTGAAATCTGGTGCTGCCGCACCATAAAATTGAAACGTAAACTGCTCGATCGAAGATTGAAGTTGTATCAACCAGCAAGAGATTAAAGGCATCTTCTACATTTTTGAAATTTGTCAAGTGAACGTACGCTAGAAGACGCCAGAAGGGGCGAAGCGACGCCCCTACAACGAAGGTATTGGTATTTGTTGTATTTGTATATTTGTTGTATTTGTATAATCTCGGACTGCTCGAGACGGCTTAACGCGTGTTTAGCCGGAAAATTTATATTGTTTCTTTGATGCTTCCTAAATTGAAAGTATTTGGCTTGTTTTGATATATTACGTGTTTTGCAGTGAATTTCTTTGTGAATGATGTCGCTAGTAAGTGGCGGGCTAAAGCATTCCGCAGCGGTTGGGAGTGCATCGAGGTGTGTGACCGAGGGATCGGTTCTCCCGCCTCGACTAGGGCATCTGGGGAGGAGCATCAGTTACCCGGCGGTATCGTCGCTTCCACTGAGGGAGGTAAATTTAAACGAGAGGTGCGTTGTCAAAAGAGGTATCTCATTGCCCGCATTGGGGAACTTGGTCAAAAGCTGTCATTGTGTACCAATAGGCAAGAAGTTTTACTTTGCTGGGATAAGCTCGAAAATTGGGAGAAGACGTGAGCAAATTTCATCAATTGTTAAGTGATAATGGAGACACTGCTGCGTCTGCTGATGTGCAGCACAAGGTGGGGCTCACCTTTGAAAGTTTATGGCTAAAATGTCGGGATAAGATGAACCAAATAATAGAGCAGCCCCATTCCGAGGTGCAATTAAATCAGTTCAATTAAATCACTTATAGACTGAAGGATTCCAGCACACCGGTTCATACTATAGATCCAAAAAATCCTAACTGATTTTGTAAATGGACGCCCTCGTGCTAGTCTACCTTCGATTTTTAAGGTTCTCATCAAGATTTGTTCTATTGCAAAGTCTGTGGAAATGCCATTCTAAAATTTGTTGGACCTTCTAACAGTATGAATATCCATGAGAAACGAATTGATTGTTGAGCAAGCCATGAATGACTTTTAGGAAGATCGTGCATTAGTTGTAGATAGAGTCGACTTGATTTGGCATAATTGCTGAGGCTTGTCGCTGCAAACTGATTTATCATTTGTGTAGTGGCTACAAAGTGGATGTTCTGGTCGCCAGTTCTTTCTGCTCTAATAAAAAATTTTATTAGAGCAGTGGAGCCACTATATTACTCTCACAAACAAACTTGCCAAGACTTTGCCGCCACTTTATTCACTTGATATGGTGAGTATCAGTGTTTCTGTAACGCCATCAGTACTGCGGCGAAAAAGTGTATTCCATGTGACCGACGAAATAATCGTACACCATGTCGGGATGCCAAGTGTGAAAACCTCTACCAAACATTGTTGCAATACCATGAAGGGCATGAATCGAGCAGAGCTGCTACAGCTTTGCTTGATAGGAAACGGGGGATCGATTGTCTGAGGCTGTCCAGAACATCGACTTTTCACACTTTAGCCGGGAAGTATAGAGTACGTTAACAATCTTACTGGTAGGTCACGACAATCCCCTCGTCAATGTCCCGTTTTAGCAATGCTATTGCTAGCCAGCTGATAAAAAAAGGGGAAATACGAGGGTGCAAATCAAGAGATTTCTCGATTCGTAATGCAGGAATCGTCTGACCTTTGAAGGGCTACTGCTCCATATGCAGTAAATATCTCTGAAGATTTTTCTACTAGAGAATTTGCTGCTGCCCTCCATCACTTAAAACCAGGTAAAGCTCCGGGCCCTGACTCTATTTGTCCGGAGCTTTTATTCCATGCTGGTCCCGGCTTGAAGCTCTGGCTACGTGGCTTCCTTTCTTTCTGCTTGCGCCAACTCAAAATTCCAAAAGTCTGGGGAAGAGCACTGGTAGTCGCGATCCCTAAGCCCTCAAAACCAGTAGAGGACCCATAGAGCTACCGTCCTATCTCTCTGTTCTGCGTTCCTTACAAGATCCTCGAACGACTGATCTATAATCATGTCGAACCAATAGTTGACCCCTTGCTCCCAAAGGAATAGGCTGAATTTCGACACGGAAAGTCTACCCTAGATCAGGTCGTTTTGCTTACGCAAAACATTAAGGATTCTTTTGAGGCAAAAAAGAAGGCCGGTGCCGTGTTTGTAGATCTGACAGCTGCTTATGACACTGTCTGGCACCGTGGCCTCACCTGCAAGCTGCTGAGACTTCTGCCGGACAAGCACATGGTCCAGATGATCATGGAACTTGTTTGGAACAGAAGCTTCACCCTGACAGCTGGTGACAGCGAGCCAAGCAGGCTCCGACGCCTAAAAAATGGTGTCCCACAGGGATCAGTCTTGGCTCCTCTTCTTTTCAACATATACATATAAATATACAATCTGGCTTACATAACCTCTAAGAAGTAAGCGTACCCTGACGACTTAGCGATACTTTACTCATCTGGAGATTGAAGGTGGTGGAAAGAACTTTGAGCAAAGACATGACTACACTTTCTGCATATCTACAGACATGGTGGCTAAAGCTCAGCCATGCTAAAACGGTGACGGCAGCCTTTCATCTCCACAATCGAGAGCCTAAGCGTGAGCTAAAAGTTAATAGCGATGGTAAAATCTTACCATTTTTCCCAGTCCCGATCTATCTCGATGCGAAACTGGACAAAGCGCTCACGTATCGTCATTGAAGCATTGCACAAAAAACTATCCACACGCGTTTCGCTGCTGTGGCGACTTACAGGTTCAAAATAGGGCGCTGGTGTCAAGAGATTGTGCACAGCTGCCTTGTCCCTGGTCTACTCAACTGCTGAGAACTGTACACCAGCTTGGTGTCGCAGCGCGCATACTCGCCTCATCGACAGCATTTTTAATGACACTTTGCGCATTGTCACTGAATGCCTACGTCCTACTCCAACGGACAACTTTCCAGTTCTCTCAGGAATCCAGTCAGCTGAGCTTCGCCGTCAAGGAGCGACACTCTCGTTGACTAATCGCAATTCTTTGGACCCTGGCCACATTCTGCATGGCCAGCTGACTGAGCCACAGGCTGCTAGCAAGGAGAAACTGAAATCTAAACACTCGTTTGTTTTTTACAGCGCGGAAACTGTTGCACAACTTATATGAGTTGGGCACGTGCGCTGCCCAATGACGAACTTGACATGGGACACAGAGTACTCCAAGAGTATATTAGCGCTCGTGTCTACATTCCTAGGGTCAGCACAAGGTCTATTGGAATGAGTTTGACCAGAACAGCTTGGGCCAAACTCAATCGCCTGCGTACTGGCGTTGGGCGTTTCGGTTCGTCCATGCACAAATGGGGTCTCGCTTCTTTAGTGAAATGCGAATGTAGCGCTTGTGAACAAACTGCAGACCACAATATTTCAACGGGTCCCATAGATCGGGCACCTCGAAGAATAATGGGTCTGACAGTTTTGGATGAAGAAACAAGATGCTGGCTCAACTCCGTCACTGCCAGCATCTAATCTAGGCAACACAGCAGGCTGGGGTGGTAAAAAGATAAGCCCTCGATCCCCATCCTTTTCTTGTGTCTGACCTGGATCATGGATACCCTGCCATACCACGACGACGACGAACAATTTTATAACAGAAATATAGTGCAAATTTTGCAACCACATTTTGGCTGTGCGCAAAACCTTTGACAGATTTTGCTGGTAAAGTTTGATTCCATTTTGCAAGCAGTCGAATGACGTGCACACATTAGCGTCATCAATGCTGATTGTACCCTCCAGAAGTTTTTGCAATCATTGGTGCATGGTTTCAGTGTCCTCATGTTTCACACATTGAGAAGTGTTTTTTAGTTTCAAACACCAAGCAGCTGAATCTTGAAATACAGAGGTTGTTTGTATTATCAGTATCCTTGATGCTTTGACAAAACAATGGCTTTCAGCAGTTGAATCATCAAAGTAGATTCAACAAGTATGTGCCCTCGAAGAGCTCTTGCAACCGCTTTTCCACTTACCATTTGAATAACCGAAAAACTACCGTAGCTCATTTCCAAAAGTTCAGACAAGCCTGATCCAGACATCAGTGTGCCAACGCTACCAAAAAAGCTCATTAATAATTTGCAAAAGCCACATAAATGATTCCTGAAACTTCAGGAAACAGGGATATGTCCTGTTTTTTTTTAACTTTCTGCAAACTTTCTTTATTTTCTTTCTGCAAACTTTCTGCAAAAACACCAAAATTACAAAAATTTAGTGCCGATCATAATAAAGATTTTTTTGGTTTTTCATTGTATTCCATAGGCAAATTTAGGCCTACAAGTTTCCGCGTAGACCAGAAGGGAATAATCTTTTTTTAGACACCACCTAGTCGTAAAAGTAGGGAGGTTGATGTGCTGCAGATCTCCCATACTGTTATCGGCCCCCTCCTCAGAACAATGTCAGACCCCATTGCCTACTTTTCAAAAAGGTGATCCCTCTTGTGACTTGCCATGCAAAGCAGTCTTTTTTCCGTCAGCCCCTCCCGTAGAATACAAAGTGGAATACAGACAATGCCTGCAGCCACCGTATATTTTGCAACATCAGACAATAAAAGACAGAAAGAGTTTTTGTTGATTCCAAGAGATCTAACAGCATTGTCAATTGCTTGAGGGATGCTCTTGTTATTAGGCGCACAAGTGGCAGAGGTTCAAAGTCGTGCAAATAACTGACGTAAGGTGTTTGTAGGCTTCCAAGATCCAACTAGAATCTCTAAATATTGCATACCAGATAGAACTCATCCACAACCACAAAAATTTGTTTGTCACGTACAGCATTTCTTATCTGCTGTTACTCATGTGCACTTAATTACAGCACTGTTTTTCTACAAGTAGTTTCGGATGTCAAAATGTGACCAACGTCGTGAAATAGCTTTTTGATATGCTTGTTGTTTAGTTTGTGCAAAGGAATATCAGCCGGAAAAAATGTCTTGGTTACCTTTTACAAAAATCGGTGTTACTGCTTATCAAAAACGATTGCAAAATGTGTGGGATTAGTACTTTCGATCTGCTGCCTCACGCTTTTTGGTGTTTTGACGTATTTCGATGACTTTCAAAAAGAAAGCGTTTGTTGTAAGAAACCGTACAGCTGCACAAATTGCAACAGAATTCATTGTTGGGACTTTTCATAAATTTTTCAAGGAAGTCATGAAGTACAGAACTCCCTCAAAAAATGACGCCGCTCTAGCTTACTACCAAAATATTGACTTTATTAAAAAACTTAAAAACCTGTCTTAGAGATCATTCGTCGCTTACAACTCATACTGTTGATTTTGCAAACTTTTGACAAGCTCTACCAAGGCAATTGTATTACAACTAAGAACAATTATTGCGCAAAACGAAAGACAGCATGAAATGTCATGCAATCTGACAAAGGTAAAAAAATGACACAAATTACAAATTTGATTGGAATCTGCTAAAACTTTTGATTTCAAATAAAAATGACCGGCTCGCTGAGCCGGTTTCTTGCCCACAACGATACACATTTTAAATGTCGTTATCAGATATTTATCTCTTCGTAGCAATCACAAGCAAAACCAGGTCGAAACCAAAAAAAAAAGAAAGCAATCATAGTATTGTGCTTTGGTACAATTATAAAACATGATCGAGAAATAAAGCAGATCCTGAGAAGATAGTTGCCAACTTAGGATTGAACCTCACAAGAGACGAAATCAAAAAATACGTAACAAGAGGAAGAGAACGAAAAAGTAAAAAATAAAATCGTTGGAGTGATAGCTCTATTGCAATAAAAACATGGTTTTGGGTGAACACAATCTCCTTAGAAGATCTTTTATTGTCACTGGCTTCGTACGTCCAAACTAGCTGAAGAAAATTACTAAGTAAAACTATTTTTTAGTGAATGCAAGACAGTGCTTTTAGAATAATCTCAAATTTTTGAAACTTAAGAGTTGCAAGAATAGGAAAGCAACTTTATAGCCACATTACACAAACGAATTAATGGGACAATTTGAGCAACTGAACGAAGAACAAAAGACAACTTGCTCACGCAGTAATCGTCAAGCGAGGAGATATGTAAAAATTAACCAATGTCTGGTTTTAAGCGTTTAAATTGTTGATGGTTTGAATTGAAATATTTCAGCTTTCCCCTCGACACTTGGCACAATATGAAAAACAGGAATTGTGGAGTGAATACCCAGCTAATGTGCAATTTGATGGAGTCATGCAGTATCTTACAATTGAAGCTAAGTTTGTTAAATTACTAGCAAATGTCGAGCAAAAGCACTTTCAACAATAAAACAAAAGTCTTAGCCCCCTGGCTAGTTTGAAATTGCCTAGTATCCAGAAAATTTTGTGTCTAAACATTAACCAGTCATGAGTTAAAAGTTATAAACTAAATAGTGCACACTTGTCAAAAACTCTCAATTCTTGTTTTTAACGTTAACCTTGTCTTTGTGGAAAAAACGTTAAGAAATACAGTTTTGCGACTCAAACAACACCGGTAACAACAAAACTAGTAGATGACTACCGCAAACATGATTCAAACCAAGTGATCAAATATTAACTTTCAACACTAGGTGGTGCAATGAGATTAGATTCACTGCTAACAATGGTAACTCCAGATGGCGTTGGAGGGCACGATCTCGCTTTAACGCGGGCTGCAATGAACGCTTTTATAAAATTCCCTGGCGTGTTGCACAAACTCCCACTTCGTTGCTCGTTGGAAGAGCTTAAAAGATGTCGATTCAGTCCGTTCGACCGTTTTTCGCGCTTAAAATTTAAGTTGTTAGAGTCGCTTGCGATCATTATGTCGTCATTTTCCAATGACATCATGCAATCAGACTCGATTGCGTCACAGTTTAGATCGGTGTTGACAAAAACTTCCTCTCTCTCTTCTGGAGCAGCATCAAAAGAGGATAAAGGTTTAAAAACTGTCTTAGACGTTGTTTTGTCTTCATCAGCATTTACGAAGAGTGTAGAGTTCGAAAAGTTGTTGTTTGTATCTGCAATACAAAGTAAATATACAGTTGGCAAAGAAAGCAAAACGCGCTGACTCGCCACCACATAATCGAAAGGTCAATATTGACAGCGTAGGTTGTCTGCTTAACATTTAAAACAAAAGAAGAAATTTTTAAAGTTGTGAAAGCCCCATTCTTACCTGTTTCTTGGGATTCGTTGGTCAACCTGGTGGCAGAATTTGAAGTTCTTTCATTCAAATCTTCATCTTCAATAGGAAGCATAACGCTGTCAACAAGATCGCATGTAGACATATTTACGTCACGCATTTCATCGGATGATGAGGGAAAAGCTTTCATAATAGATTTGTTTTTTTCATAGTTTTCACCTGATGACGAAACTTTTTTAGCTTCTATTACTTCCATTTCTTCACCAGGTTCGTGAGTGCGATCATCCGCGATTACAATCAATTGGTCATTGCTCTGATAAGCTTGAACATCTTTGTCTCGAGATTCCCTGAAGAAAATTGTATCATTGTATGTACCATGTTGATTTTTCAAAGGACCACTATCAGATGCGACGGCAGACGTTGGTGTTAGTGATGAGACGTCTTTTTCTTCGCGTTGTCGTTGCTTAAATCGCCATTTAGCAGGCATGGCGTGACTGGGACTACAAGGCAAAGAGGAACTTTCTTTTCTGACCCGACTCGTCACTTGACTTTCAGCGTATTGCTGTGGTCCAAAAATAAAACTCGCTTTTTCGATAGGCTCTTGTTTGTTAGTATGAGATTCGCTTTTACAAGTAAAGCGACCATGTTTTGGCAAATTTGTATTCTTTGTGTCAAATTCATCTGAATTGTCCGAAAGCTCATGTGAGAAATCACAAAACGAAAAACTTTGTTTTCTGAAAGTATTCTGCCTTTTTCGGTTTGGACTCGGCGGTACAGGACTTGTTCTTTCCGATAGACGGAGGTTTCTCATTGGGGAATACAAGAAAGGAGTCAAAGGAGATTTTCTTGATGTGTTTCCCTTAGGAGATGTTGTTACTGATCCACTTGTTTTGCCTATCATAGCAGAGTAAGGCGATTGAGGAGTAAAATTACTTGATTGAAAGTTTTCTGCAGCTGCATCATCATCATTTCCTAAATTAGAAAAACAAATTGAGCATTGTAAATTCAGAATTTACGTAATCTAATGCAGTAGTCATTAAACCTTAAAACTGGTGGACCCCTTTTTACGTGTTTGATTTAATGTAGCACCCCATTAGTTGTCTCAGGTTTTTAAACGATTAGCTTATTCAATTCACCATTAATTTGGCCACGCCTTTCATGAAGAATATTGCAGGGCAGTTCATTTACATTATGTACATTTCAAAGCGAATTCCTGTATTTGAAAGCGTTCAATGCCACTTCTCCAAAGTTACTGAGCATAAAAATTAAAATTTAATGTAGGCAACACATTGTCTTTTAACTACATTAAAAAGGATGGAAACAAAAGCAATGTCGATTTAAACTAAAAAAGGAATAGTCATTAGTTATATTTAGATATATAGGTATTAGATGATTTTTATTTATTAAAATCTCACAATTCCTAAGAAATTCTGACAGCTTATGTCAACCCACGAGGTTTCATCAGAGCACTTACATCACAAAAACCGCATCGCTATTGGGATAGGAAAGATGGTTTATACATATATAAAGTTCTTTACAACTATTCGTGTCTATTTTTGTTTGTTGCTGTTATCGATCGACTGAAAACACTTTTAAAACCGACAAAACAAATGAGGATGCTGGTAGTAGTCTGGGATAAATCATACACTTTAAACAATTCATACTTTAATGAGTTTTTGTACAATTTTTTGCTGCCCTATTGCAACAACCACAAAGAGTTCCGCAACATCACATTGAAGTCATGAATAAGAGTATGTTTAAAATCCGCTTGTTGTAACTGAGTGTAAGTTTGATCCTCAGGAATTGTATTTACATGCAAACAAATTCACCCCTTTATTTAGTGAACCGTATTTTAAAAAATAATAAATTTCTGCTTCCTACATGTTTTTAAATGCTGGATACAGAATCATGGTATTGAGCTTTAAAGATAGATATGAAAACATTTTTTCAAAGGCGCTTTAAGTTGTCGAGACGACAATTAAGCAGCTATTTATAAATGCGTTATGTGTTACCAATATTTTTACAAATTTTTGATGCAGAGTATTAGTTATTTCGTAGGCCTATAGCTAGAGAATAATCGAATCTGCTTTTACATCTAATAAATCAGAATAGGTCAAAAACGATGCTGAGAGTGGGATTTGAACCCACATCCAAACCAACCAGCCGGGAAATGGCTATTTGCTCAAAGGTGTAGAGAGTAACTGATCCAGAGCCACCTCCTTGCAACAGTTCCGCCTTCCTAGATTGACGACTAATGTGGTAATTCGGCTATTTGAATAGACAAGGAGCTATCACCCAATGCTGGAAACGGGTCGCTTAAAATAGAGCCTCGAGTCCAGTCACAAGCCGCTGATATCTAGTCTCGACTCAAGTCAAGTCACTATGTGCAGAAGACTCTAGTCAAGTCGAGTCTATTTTTACAGTAACTCAAGTCTTCCCAACACTATAGGGTGGTTGGAAAGTAACTAGGCATTAAAAATGCTCGTGGTCTTATAATTATTTCTGAAGCCCAGACGATAACCGTTTTAGGTGAGACAACACTAATAGGGATTATTCATTTTTCAGATTTTGTTAATTGTGTTCATGTTATTAATGGAATATGGTAGCATTTTCAAAAACGACCAGTCCTTCGACTATTCAGGAGTGAGCCGAAATTGTAGCGCGCTGAAGTGAAGAATTTTACTGTTTTTGGTTTGTTTTGGTTCAGAGAGGGTGGGTTGCAGGTAGAGACAAGCACGAAACACTATGTTTAGAGACAACAGGAGGTTGTCGTGCAAAACTCATGACCACTGGTTCTTGTGAATGATAAAAGTATGAGCGGGCGTCCATTCACAAGTCGATCAACGGAAAAGGTCGAAAGAGTGCTTGAAATGTTTATGCGCAGCCTGCAAAAATCAACACGTCAAGTTGCTAGTGAAAGTAGATTAACAAGACATACAATACTCTCCGTGTTGCACAAGGAATTAAATTATTGTCTGTAAAATCCCCATTACGTGCAATCGCTTAAGCCTGCAGACTGTGAGCGAAGAATGGAGTACGGAGAATTAATGTTGGGTTGACATAGTGTTTACGGTGAAATATGAGTGGTACTTATGTTGAAAAATGACTATTCAGCTTAATCACCCCATTTCAAATCATTTTGTCTGTTTAATTAAGTTGCCCACATAATATTGAACATGCATGATTAACTTTCAATGAGTTTAAAGTGAGAATTTGGAATTTATTACTAATTTTTAATGCCTAGTTATTTTTCAACCACCCGGTATATATCAGAGGTAAGTTTCCTGTAAAATTCCCTGTAATGGTTGATGAGGGCGAGAGCTATTAAAACAATGTATTTTTACCACAAGCATTGCAATAAGCGAGGAAAATTGTCGTGAAATGCCTTTTTCAAAAGTAATATATAGCAGAATGCCATAAGGCTTAAACTCGCAACTCATCGATCACATCCAATGTTTTGCCACACTGAACTATCGTTACCAACAAAGACCTTGGGCCCTAGGTTTCCTAACACGACTACTATTTTTGTAAAAATCCTGGTATTCCAAATCAAGGGTAGGCCAACTGTGCGCTATCGCAACGTCATGGGAAGTTATTGCACCACTTTGTTTGGCGATAGGCCAAATTACCGGCGGGATGACGTAGTGGTGATAGCGTCCGCTTCGTAGTCGGTAGACCTGGGGTTCATTCCCTAAGTCGAGTCATACCAAAGGACTTTAAAAATGGTATTCACAGTTTCCCTGCTTGGCGCTCAGCATAAAAAAGGGAAAGTGTGGAGAATAAGCCGGCAAGCTTGCTTATTGTGTTCTTTGGCAAGGTACTTAGCGGGACGCCTCCACCTTTATGTGGCAGACAGGTGGTCCACCCGTACTTCACCGAGTTACAATTGTGAAGTTGCTAACCCAGCATTCGTAAAAGACGACTTTTGGGTACCCACCAGTGGCAGTCCACCTTGTTGGTGGTGGGGCTACCAGTCACTCATGACTGGTTCAAAATGGGCCGCCATCTTTCCCTTAGCCTAATTTCAATTAGGTTGACGGCATGAACCTGAATTGCCGTTTGTGCCGTACCTCCATTCCGAGGACGAGGAGGGGTAATCACAACAACAACAACAACAAGTAGTTTTACTTGTGTAGACTTTTCAGTTACGAGCTACTTAATTGACTTGTTTCATTTTTTACTCTTTCAACAGGTACTTGAGTAGATTAAGTAGGAAGCAACCCTGCTTAAATAGTTATAACTTCTACTTAAGTGGATGATAAAAATTTGACATCTGTAGAATTGGAATGGATTTGAATTCAGGTTTACAGTTTTTGCGAATGAAGTGGCCCATACTCGGTTCGAATTTCGAAAATCAAACGTTAGGCCTGCTACTGTTAAAGCTAATGGGAAAAATGCAGTGAGTTTTCACCAGCGAGCTGTGAGGTCACATGATTTGGAAGTTTTTGGCCCCGGAAACAAATTCAAATATTCTCCAGTGTTTAGATTTTTGAAGTTGGCTTTGTTTTTCTAAGCAGACATTAGCTTGTCCGAAAATCAGGCGTCTACTGCTTTTGCCAAAAGAGTTGGTTGCCAGAGAAGAGCGTGGGAAGCAATTGCCCTCTCAAAAGATTTGTAAAGTTTTGTTTTGGCTGAATTATTTAGCGCTCTCTAAGAGCATCACGTAAGCTCAATCCCAGAAATTATATTTAAATTTTACTTAATATCACTAATTCTTATTAACGGTTTTTGACTTATACAAAAGCCAGTACCAGACTTATCAACTTTAACAAATTTTACTTTTCTACGACGTTACATGATGTCATAATTAACAATTAATTGTAAAATTTGTTTTCTTAATCTACTCAAAAAATACTGATCGTAGAAACGCGATTAACAGTTTTTTCGGGAGATCTTAGCTCGGTGCCCTCAACAAACAAAATTCTACAACAATTTAAGCGTAATTGGCAATGCAATAACATATTCTTTATTCAAGTATTTTAAGCTTTGTAAGCATGCTTTTCTTGCTTTTTTTCTGCACGCTTCAACTCGCTGCATGATGTCATAATGCTGTCTGGCACGATCAACACCCAGGCGTTTGCTACCAGAGATCATCATTTCATGATTTTTTCAAAAATCGCAACACTTTTACAAAATCAGTTTAGTAAAAACTGATTTGTGATCCAATTTTCAGCCGATTTTCAAACTTTTTTAAAAACCTAAAGTATATTTTAAGGCGATTTATTTACTACTAGTTTTTAAACTGAAAACAAGTACATTTATTATTAGTTTTCATACTAAAAAAGCTGAACTTTATGACCTGTTGTGTAACTTTTTTTGTTTTCAAAAATATGGCAAGCTGAGTAAACAGAGTTTTTTTTTCATTTATAAAGGTACGATAAGATACTAACAATCAATGACGTTTGAAAGCTGACAATTTGCTTTCCAGAAATATGTTATTCTAATTAGTCAAGGCTAAGGATTAGTTCAAAATGACTGATCGAAATTGGTTGCCATATATTATGTTTCATTGTTCGTTGAACAGCTATCCTACTAGACCGAAAAGACCTGCAATTTTTGGAAAAAGTTAGTTCTTTGGTACATTTAGGCTTTTTTTTCCGAGCAAGTATGGTTCTTTGGCATTATCTATTTAAATTCGCAAAATGATTCATCACAAATTGAAGATCTTAAACGTTTTCTGGTATGGGCAACCGGTAAAAAGTACTCAAAATTTTGGTGCCTGCACTTCACAAAATTGCGATGTCTAGAAATGGTAAGTTGCTTACTACATTTCACTATTCTTTCTCAAAAGCATGCTTCTTTGGCATTAGCTACCTACATTTTCCAAAAGATTTATCTAAAAATGATGTCTCGAAACATTTTAAAATTGAGCCGCCTACTCCAAACAAACAAAGTGGAAATCCCCCTACAAAAACATGGAGGTAAAGATGGTTCTGTTTTATATTTTGCAACAAAATGTTGGTTTCGAGCTGCACATTATATAAATGTTGAAGCTGTTTCCTTTGCGATTGGGTGAGGCCGACGCAGCCGTCTGATCTGATATTCTTAACCTCATTATTACCAATGGCTTCTATTTTAATAGCTTAACTCTAGGTGCATCACTTCGGGTTACTTTGTTCTTCTCAGCTGCATATATGTTGAGACCAAGCAACATGCGCATAGCCAGAGGCTTTAGTTCGCACAGCTAGGCATTCAGCTATGAAAAAGTCGTTAAAACTGGTCCTAATATATAATAGACTATTCCTGAAAACACTTAGGTCAAATTACTTTGGCCCCTCTGCTACCGATAACTTTGAAATTTTGCTTCGATGGGCTTCACAAAATTGAACAAATAAAACTTTTTGTAATCGCTGGCCGTTCCAATTGCGAGCAAGTTCAGTTTCTATGTAGAAAACAAGCCAAATAAGATGTAGCCAGGAACTCCAGAAACTTTTGGAAAAAAATGGAAGTTATGCGCAACCCTCGTAATGGTTTTTAAGGCTTAATCGATTTTCTTTAAAAAACGGTACTTTTGATTTTGGAACGACAATTGGCTGCATCAACAACACATTAACTTTTTATTGCTGTTCTCACAAATATCTATTTGGTGAAGGGCCCGCGCTGTTGTCAAAGGCAAAAAAATGAACTTCCACTGTCAAAACAGTTGCAAAAGTGGTGGAAAATGGGTATTTATACCTGCTCAAGAAGTTTCCCATCGACATGCAAACCAACGTCAGCAAGTACTTCGGTTTGATCTCCAAAAAAAAGGTCATCGCCTGCTAATCGTTGTGTTTATGGATGTTTTGCCTCGCGGTTTGAGTAGATCCTTGTCAACACTCCAAATTCCAGGTTATCAAATCTTTGTTAAAGGGAGCCCGGAGTAAATGCTGGTTCCGGGTCTGGACTGTTCTTTCAACGGTCCTGTAGCCGGCTGAACCGATGTTTTTAGACTCCACAATACTGATGAGGGCGCTGCTATTTTCACAACCTAACAGCGAGTGTTTGATTTCGTGTTAGTTTGCATTTTGCCTGGCTGCGTTTATGCCGAACCACGCAACATGCACCCAGCCTAAGACGTTAGCTCATATAAATACCCAAACAGCTGTGATCAAGTTGTAAGTAGTGGGCCTAATATTTAATAGCTTAATCCCAAATATACATATCAATTACTTTACCGCCCTTCCACAACTTTGATGTACTTTCAATTGAAGCACTAGGTGATTTAGAAGAATAAAAGTTTGTTAGGTTTAAGGACGCTTCTGCTGAAAACAGTGCAAATAAGACTTTGCCAGGGGTTCCAGAAACTTAGAGACATGTAGTGACTATGCGCAATCCCACGCAAATGTTTTTTTATCAATTACGATTCAAAAACAATAGCTTTATTTTGGAACGAGATTTGGCTACGTTAAAAAAACAAAAAACTTTTATTACTGCTTTTACAACTATCCATTGAGTGAAGCCTGCTTGGCCAGTTGAATCGATATTGTTAACCTCGACATTACTGGTGGGGGCCCTGCCAAGCGACCACGGCAAAGCCGGCTAGTTAAGCTATAGATTGGCAAAAAAATTTACAAATTTTAAAATTCTTTCTTGTACCTTTTGTGGTGCAAGCATCCCGATTGAGAAATACTGGATTAGAGAGATACAGGAAAAAACTGCTAAAAAAACGAGACTACTTTCTATTGTACGTTACCAGTTGAATTGTGGGGTACTTTTACTATTTCGCTTGCAGAGCAAAAAGATTCGTCCTGAATTTCTGGGATTTGGGAAATTGAAGCTGCCTTTAAATCTACATTTGTTTTGGGTACACTTTGGTCTAGAGAGGTTGTGCTAATTAGGGCTTTAACTATGGGTAAGAATAGTCTGAAGGGACTTCTCAATAAACCGTCATGGTCATGAAATCAGCGGCTTGACCTATTAGTTTTGCAAAAAGGCGGTTGGTTGAAACTAGATTCGGTTTTTAGGATGAGACGGCAGTCGAAAGTCAAATTCTCTTTGACAAAAAGCTAAGAACAAATATATTGCCGGGTGGAGGGCCGTGACATGGAAAAGGCAAAGAAAAACCGCCCCAAGTTTCCCTTTCCTGATTGAATTGCTGGTGATGCCAACACTAACTAAAATATTACGACCTAAATGGAACCAGCCGTGGTTCGACATCTGACAGCAGGGAAAATAAGGCTTTTCGGGGCACCAATCCAAAAAATTCTTGCCATATATTGAAAAAGATGGAAGCGTAAAATGTGAGGACTATGGTGAAGAAAGGCATGACAGAAAATGTCAAAGGACAGATGCAAAGGTTTAATTTGAATATTCTCGATCTGACGGAGGTGAAGTGGAAGAGATTTCAGTGGCGATGGAACAAGAATCATCTACTCAGAGAGCAAAGAAACCATAGAGAAGCAGCACTGATTGCTGACAAGGAGATAGCTAAGCGTTTTGCTAGTGAAATAAATCAAATTATAAGATGATAAAATATAATTTCAAGCCAAATTGGTTGAGGTTGTTGTGGTAGATGTACCTTGTATAAATACATGTGTACGTGTTGAAAAAAAGTATGACAAGTTTGTAGAGCTTGTGGAAAAAAAGAAATGCAACAAATTCCTAATTTTTATGCGTGTTTGGAATGCTGTTGCAGAGATGGCTTAAAAATTGTTCCATATGGTCTAAGATTGCAAAACCACCGTGAAGACATTTTATTCGGTTTTTGTAAACGTAGCTATGCGTCAGAAACACCAAAGTGAAGCAATGCTTCAAACGCAGATACTCATGGAAAAGTCCAAGAGATCGGAGAGATGTTTGTGAAGCAAAGATATTGAAATTTGGCTTGATGTCAGTAATTATTTTGATGCTGATTCGAACCACACTTTGATAGCAACAAAGACAACAGTCTACAAAAAAGGATTAAACGAGGTAAAGGGTTATAAAGTGGAGATGAAAAGCGACAAAAAAACAAAATTCATAAATTGAGTCGTGACAGATCATAAAAGCAAAAGAAAGCTTGAACTGCAAAAAAAGATCAAAAAACCTAAAAAAGGAAATCGCAGATAGTGCAAAAGAAAACATCACTCTAACGTAGGAACGAAATATTAGCTTAATGCAATAACCCCTTGCCTTATGTTCCCATTTTCTTCACCATCCACCTTCGTTTCACAAAGTAAGTTTTTTATTTGCTCCATTTGCACTTTTTAAAGCTTAATGTATTAATTAATTTTAAGTTTTTGTTATGCCCACCTTTGTTTTTACGTTTATGACAACTCAAGTCAAGTGGTTGGTCATTGGTGGGGGTGCTTGTCTTCCTAGACAAGCGCTCACAGCTTTTTGTTCTTTCTGAAAAAAAAGAGAAATTCAGTGACTTTGCATGGTTGCTATCAACACAAAAATTATTAAAAGGAAAAAGTTGATTTTTACCGTCGCGATGACGCCTATGAGCATTTGTTGATGGTTGATATAAGAAAGGATTTGATTTGCTCCCAGATATTCTCTTCTCGTGCGGACGTTGAACGTCCGGGCGTCGAAGTTCAATGTATTCAATCTTGGAAGAATTTGGCTTCGACGTTGATTTCCGTTTGGTAGAATCATCTAATAAGAAAATTTTCCTTCTTACAAAAAAATCAACAAGAAATGCCAAACAACAAGATCAAATCAGCTACAAGCTGTTGTAGATAATGCATGTCCTGCAGTTACGTGTTGTAGGTAATGTGGAATGGGTCCATCTAAAGAGCCTTTATTTGTTTCAAAAACAATTGAATTAGGAATGATAAGAATGTTCAAATTCTGATTTAAAAAACAGTTCTGCCAAAGATTTTAAGCGACCAATAGGAACAGCTACGTCATCATTATTAGAATTAGAATATTTACATGATCAACGTTGCTCTTGGTAACAAAGCGATAGCTCACAATTGAGCGGTAAAGAAGTTTAATTTTCTTCTAGTTATCGCGGTGCTTGTTTGGGACAGTGTCAAATGCATAGCAATACTCAAGGCAAAAACCCATCGTGCTAGCATAGCGATTCTTAACCTTTTTAGTCTAGTTTTTTCAAGTCAATCACTAAGTTTGACTTTTCCTTTTGCTATTTGTAGGGGCCAATGTTTCCTCAAATTTTTTTTCGTCATGTGCGGGAGAATTTTTTTAATGTGCGCTCTCGAAAAAAATTCTAAATTTCCATTAAAAATACATAAATTTCATGTGCGGCATTATTTTACTTGTGTGCACGCGCAAAAGCGAAAGCCTTAGAGGGAACACTGGTAGGGACAATATTTTACGGCTTGTAATTGCATAGCCAATAGTGGTGTTTATTTTTAGCCCAGTTATGTTACAGGCTTCGCATAACAAACATGAAAATTAAAAGGATTTTGTTTAAAGAAGGCGTTTATTACTACACCATATCACTGCGAAGGAAAAAAGTAACGTGCTCATTTTCATGTGATTTTTAAAATTCCTTTCTTTCGGATAGCATCTTGATGCGAGAACTAATGGTAAAAAGCGAGCCGCGTGAATCATCCTCCAGCTCTAGTTGCGAGCCAAGGTTTTGATAACAGCAACCGAAGAAAACCCGCTTTGCGTAGATAAGTTGTTGAAAATGGTATTAATATCTTCAAGGCTCTTCACCTAAGAAAGAATGCTTATGCTTTATTTGCGACCAAAAAAAAAAACAGTTCCTGGCTGTCAATCTTTTGCCGATTGGTCATTGAGATGTTTAACAATCCTTCTTGCACTTCTGGGGAAACTTCAGCTACTTGAGATAGGAAAAGATTTCTTGAAACTTTGACCCACGGATCATCGCCGAAAAAGTCAGGAAAATATTTTTTCAAATTCTTTCTCAATACAGCGCAGGTGCTCATCAAAAGCACTTCTGACGTCAAGGTGCAATTTTCCATCGCCAACAGTGATAATCAGACGGTGGAATGCATCGATGGCTTTTTTAACATTTCTTCTCCTCCAGAGGGAAAGTTGACAATAAACCCGTCAATGCAGTTGGAATGGGCAATCGCAACGTTGTCTTTTCCTTGAGCCTTCAGGTTGTAGATTTAAGCAAATCTAAAAAGATCACATGGGTACGCAAGCTTCACATTGCTAAACGAAAACAAAAGGTGTAAAATGTTTATAATTCTGCTTAAACTTACTTAAGAAAAATCATATAAGTGTACATGTATTTACGTTATCATCTTAAGTTGCGTAGTCGTATCCCAAAGTTTTCACGCAAGTTGTGTGAATTGTAAACCATGAAGAGATTATGATCGAACTGAACTAACGCGTTATGCTTCTCTCTTTCCTGCGAGAATTCACAGATCTCGACTAACAGATACCACTTTCCAGATAAAATGTTTCCTTTGGATAACCATCGAACTTGAAGATAGTATTATGTATTTCTGTTTGCATGATGACTTCAAAAAACGTATAACACTAGAGGCTTCCTTTTGCGTAAAATAGCAGGGTCTCGTGTTCTGAATCAATTTCTTTGCATAGTTTATGGTGTTGGCGGCTATTTACGGCAAATGCTCAGATGTAAACAGTGTTGGCAATAACTTCCAGCTCAATATGCAAAGTCTTCGGTAGCTTTGAACTAAGGACCTGTCGGTGAAGTATACAATGTAAAGCATGTCGTTTTTGATCTTTGTGCTTGACCAGTGCAGCAAACCCTGAACGACTATTATCATTGCAGTCGTTTCATCTGTACGCACAGCTGCAAGATTAGTCAATGTCACATCGTTCTTTTCAAAAAGTCAAAAACCATTTTGAGTACATTAGCGGCTTTGATGGACTTCTCTGAGGCAACTAAATCTTTCTAGATACTTGGGCCAGCTGATAGCGAATGTAGACGAGAAGTTGTGACAAGCCGGCAACATCTGTTGACTCGTCCAGCTAAATTCCAAATGATAAAGCTGAAGATGTTAACGCTGCAGTGAGCTGGATTTTAGCATCGCTAGACGTTTCCACGATTCGCAATTGGGTGTGTCACTAGAAAAAGAAACTTGTTTTAACTAGTTGCAAGCTCTGACTTCCAAACCTATTTTAACCTAATCCATGAGGCACGGCTTTGCAGGTCTTCACAGTACAATCGCATCGCTAAAGTGAAAATGGCAAGCGGCTTTTTCGCTTGGAGATGCGCAATGCAGCAGCATCAGAAGCCACAAAGAAAGAAAAATTCGCTTGGTAAACGCACATTCTGCATCCAGTCTCACACGTTTGAGACAAGTTTCTTTGAACTTAAAGCACTGAATCGCCTTCCTAGCTTGCTCCTTGTGGCATTCTTTAAATAGTGCTTGAGCTGGAATGATTTTTAACCGCTGTCAACCAGCGCTCGCATGCCCAGCACACACACGCATACACACAGGATATTCTCTTCATCAGGATTTTTCCGAAAAATAACAATTCGCTAAAAAGTAAACTGGCATATTCCACCCAAAAAATTGTGCGTCGCAGCCAATTCTTTGGTTTCTAGTTAACCAACCTTGTTACAACATATTAACTAAATTCTCACCTAAATCCAACTTTATGATAATTATAATTAACTAAAATCAGCCTCCTGAAATCAGAAACTAAATTCCTAGCCGTAGCTTTGTACTGGAAAGTTCAAAAATACCAAAAACTGTTCCAAAAAATGGCAATTTTTAAGTAAAAAGTCACAAGATTCTAAAACGTTGTGTCACGTTGATTGTGTCCTGCAGAGCGACCCATTTTTCAAAGCTTAAAAAAATCGTCACTGCGATGTTGATCTCCAAAAAAAGAAGGTTTTCGCTTTTCATTCAGTATTTCTACCCAGTCAAAGTACGATGCTTGCAAAATGCCTTCTAGATAAGAAATCAACATAAATTGGTAAACTGAAATAGAAATTTTCTAAAGCTCAGCCTCAAAAGCATGGGCATGCAATCAATTCATGATACTCATTCAACAATAAAAACAGCAGAATGGTTAAAAATTCTTACTAGACCTTAGCAACACAAAATTTGACGATCTACGAAAAACTGAAGCTAAACAAGAAGTATACAGTTTGGCAATTAAAGCCAAATAAAATGAAGCTAAAGTTTTTTGTATTATTTTTTCACAGTGAGTTTTTTGAATCCACTACTAAAATTTAATCACATTTTTTGATGCTCTTTAAACCTGTTTGTTAACCTTTCAAGCTGTTTCGATTCTCCTAGCTTTCAACTAAAACTTATCACTGCTTTATAACTATATCGCTTATTTTCGTACTTCGACCAAAGCGAATAGACAGACTAGTGATGCTTTGTATAATGGAAGCCAATTTCACTAAAATATTTAGGAAGCTATCGCACCATGCTTTCCTTAGGTGCTGACAGCGTAGGAAAAAGATCAAATAAATACGAGGGTTTCTATCCCACCTAGATTTTCCAAAAAAAGCATGTACTCAGTAGGTAAGACGACAGGGCTCCTACCACAGGAGAATCATCAAAAAAAGATCATCATTTCAAAGATCTTCGAGGACATTGAGCAAGCTCTGTTTTTTTCATAAAGTTTGCTTTTTTAGTCATGTGGTACAACGCTTACTAAGGCGTTAGGGATGTTATTCATCATGCTTTTTGTCACTTATTTTAATCCTCCGGCGATGGGAAAACACTTTATCGGTTGTATTAGAAGATGTTACCACTGCTGGCCTAGTCCATTTTTGCAATGAATAGTGCCACTTTTTCAAGTCCACAACAAAGTAATCACCCTGAAGCTAGATCCCTGTTGCCACGTACGGCGCCCCCCACACACGACCATGTTGCCGTTTGTCTATATAATAGAAAACCTTAAATTCGAATGTTGAATCCAGAATTTTACAGTAAAGAAACAGAAGCTGATGGTGACAAAGTTAAGATTCACTGAACAGCTTGGCACGGTTAGTCGGGCGTTGCGCCAAAAATCGTGAAAGAACGCATTGATTTATGAATTGCAAAAAGTTGCTTTGCTTTGTAGTACGATACGCACGGGTGTTTCACAGTTGTTAGAGATTGAGACATATCTCTGGAATCTTTCATCTAATGCTATTTGTTCTTGTCTGTTGCAGATTATATGATAAATATACTGAAATTTAATATTGTAGCAGTTGCATAGCCATAAATGAACCACGGTATATTTCAGTGTTTCCCATTTTTTCTAGACCGCAAACTGTTTCCGCGCCAGCATAAATATTCGCGGACTCAAAGTACACGTACACTGCGAAACAAAACGAACTTTAAAAGCAAAACAAAATTTTGGTGCCAACTTTCTCCCACACTGAAAGCCTTGAATGGTCACAGTCTTGTCCAAAATACGAAGCAATGGTGGTCCATTCACATAGTGAATATCACGTTTAGCTAAAGCTACTCAAGTGTGACGGATACAATCCGAAATTATGATTGTCTCGACACATTAGACTTGCATAGTTGCCACGATTTTCATTGTTACTTGTCCCTGTACAGCAAAACTGTGTTTCCGGACTTACTCAAACCCTTCCGCAGACGCATATAAGTCGGCGGTCTCGAGATTGAAAAACAACTGGTATACGTTAAAGGGCAAAATATTGAAATTTGTGAATAGTTGTTAGAGTCGCACAACTGTATGCCTACGCTTTTAAGTGTGCTTCGATGCAGCATCATATCAACGAAAGCTCAGCGCAAAAATTCTTAGTTAGAGGAGCTTTTCTTCACTGCAGATATGGAAAGTCGGTCCACCAACTTTTGTCAAATCCTCTCGAAATGCCGATAATGAGCCTGCCCCTATTCAAAAGAGAACAAAAAAGTGTCTTAGACGAAGGAGTCAAAGAATGGAGCTCATACTGAAAGTGTATATTACAGAAAGTTTCCATGGAACATGTTCACTTTACCGCATTATTTCAAGATCCCGGGACTTTTCTGATCAAAATGCTTTGAAATTAAAAAAAGTTTAAGTGCACTACTTTGTGCTATATGAAGAATTTAAAACTTCAGAAAATTTTCCAACACCCAGTAATTACATAACATAAAAGCTCACAGGATGGAAAAAGTTGTCGTAATTCTTCCGCCGATGGTTTTGTCAACGCCACCATCTTTGTTCCACTTTTACTTTGAATAGCTGATTTCGGTTCACGCCGAAAAGAATAAAAATCTGAAGCAACGAGGTTGATTAATGATCAAAGGCAGTGCAAGTTTTCAGTATTGGCTACATTTTTGTTTTGACGTTGACAAATGATTTTTCATCACAAAAATAATTTGAATTCAACTAATCTGTTGTGAAGCTAGCATAAGCAATACATCATACACATATTTCAACACAGTCGTTGCAATGCATAACACACTTGTTTTAACTCAGTCGAAGCATAATCTTGCAATATTTTACACACTGAATTCAAAAAAGTAAATCCATAGCATAAGTATGCTATTAGCTTAAATTTTTTCAAATACAGCCCATTATGTCAAAATAGCATTAGCCCTCATAAAATGTCGATATGTTGTGGTTTAAACAAGGAGGTGCAAACAGAATTAACATCAACCCTTTAAAGATGTTAATGTTTATGAACTGCATTTGTATTCGTCATTGCCGCAAATCAACATCACAAAAACTGAACTTCGGACGGAACCCACGAATCGATGCAGCTATCTATGTCGCGAAGCCGTGGTTTAAAAAACAAGATGTTTGTTCCAATCGCGGCTGTATCTATTTGACATTGAAACATGTTGGACAGCTGAATAGTTTTTTGCTGACAAACAATAAATTTTCACTATAAGCACAATGCCGAAAATAATTGGGATTACTGTGCTTTTATTGTGTGAGAAACAATAAGGCTTAGAATCTGTTCTTTAGTTTATCGGGACAAGAGGTAATGACAGTTGCTTCCCAAATTTCCCATTACACAGGATATAGCTTACGGTTTCTTGACCCTAGAACTGTAACCTGAGGGGATTTTCTTCCTACTTACTTTGGGGATAACGCAATTCATCCACGAGGCATGGTGAAAATAGCTTGGCAGGCTCAGCACCTTCAGTGCCTCGTCTGACTTGGTAGAGGGTGTGTTGTCCGCTTTATCACTCGGTTTATTTCATAGATTTCATTTAGGGAGAATTTCTCCCAGACTTGCTGTTACGGTATGTCGTACAGCCTAGGTAGAATTTTCTCGTTGTTAGCCTGGGGCGTTGGGATTTGGGTCATGGCACTCAGCCAGGGCATAGTCCCCTGACCCAAGAACACACCTACACCAGAAAAAAGCAATCTAGGTCGTATAATTTTTTTGTCAAATTAATTGATAAGCTTCACCAAACAACAAGACTTTCTTACTTCTTTTTTCGAAATTTAAAAAGCAGTCATAATTTAAAGGATGATCTCATTCATAATATGCTTAATAGCAAAGTACAATATGTACTTTCTTTGTATGTTTTCCAAGTAAAATAATCATTAGCATAAGTATTTTGTTTCAGTTATTTAATTAATGGAAGAAATTCTCTCGAGATTACTTTTCATGATTCAGCAATAGAGAGTTGTCATCTTAGGGTTAAGAAATGGGTAAAGTCAAAATCAATCAGAGCTGAAGTGAATTAAACTCATACAGGGCAACAGCGTGAAGCAGGGTCAGCAGAATTGATTTACTTGCTGGTTTCTGTCATCATTATATTTCACAGCAAACTCAGGAGCCTGTTGTACGGAGACCAAGACCAAAGCGCGATAAAGGAAACTTTATTTTTGAAAGATATTTGTGGCACATGTCTAGCCGTAACTCATTACCTTTAACTTTATCATTAAGGACACTACCAGAGTTTCTTCTTCTGTATCTCTCGGACTTCGTCACTTCTTCATGTTCGTAAGCCTGCCAAAATGAGGAGCAATTACAATATGAAATAGTTTTTTTACTTTGAATTTTTAAATGTTAAAATTGCGTTCCAAAAGTTTATCACAATCTATGAATTCTATGAAATGTCTAATTACAATGAAAGTAAATAGTTTTCATTAGAAAAAATTAGCATTGCCTTATCAGTGATGTCATTTCTGGGGTAAGATGTTTATCGGTAAACCACCGCAGATGAACTAGAAATTTTTTTACATGCCTCTCCCCAACAATAATTTGTGAATTGTTGCGTAGATGAACCTCAGTTTACAAACACATTTCTTAGGAGCTGAGTCTCCTATTTATGTGATTTCGAGCATTTCTAGCGAACATGTTTGAAGTTTTAACCCTTTTTGTCGCGTTAGTATTAATAGCATAACGCTTTCATTCGGGTAATGACATTGCATTATGAAAGACCGGGAAAAATGATGCATCGGTGATGGTGCTCGCTTCGATGAGCACCAGCAACTTAGAAATAGGCTTTTAATAACAAAACTAGCGTGGCAAATTTTTTATCATATATATGTCGTCTTCTTTCAAAGTTAACTAACTTCTCATTGCACGACTGGCTGAGGAAACAGTGCATACTAAAATATCATGCATAGCGAGGTTGTATGACTGGTTGTAAAAGCTAAAGTTTTTTCAGGCAACAAAAGCTAGAATGTTTTTAATATGATTATTCATCTAATGTTTAAATTACAGAGAACCAATACTACAGCAACAAGTGTTTGAAAACTTCGAGCTTACTAAAACTTCTTTATGTGACAGATAATGCGCGTGGCTAGCACAATCCAAAATTAACTGAAACTTCCGGAATTGTATGATTGGTCACGATTGCGTGTCAGAGTAGCTTTTTTGTGGCAATATCACTGAGTTCCGGTTTATGAGGCAGACTCGCTGTTACGCGTGATTATGATGCAATGCGAGGTTAGTACAAGAGCAAAGTCGTTGATATTAAACACGTATATCTAAATTTTCTCTTGCTGCCTAGCCTAGTTTCAGTGACGAAATTCTCAACGTGAAAAACTCTTGCAATTAACAAATGGGATTTATTATATTTCTTTTCCACAGAAGAAATCAAAAAATTTATGCTGGGGAAAAAAAAATTACCAAACTTCTGCTGAAATGGTTGTTTACATATTTTTTTAGCCCAGCGGTGGTTTGAATCCAAAGTGTTAGCATAGAAGCTTACTAAAAGTTGGCTCTTTATTAGCCGTCATGTAAACTAGTTTTTGATGCCACAAAGTTTGTTCTCACTAAAAAACTTACAGCTTCTGAACGTAATGAATCGTGATTGTTCATGCACACAAACAACAACGACAACAACAATAGACGTTAAATACGTTTCGCAAAACTAATTGAGGATTCACAAGCACATCAACACACATTTGAAGAAAGTAAGTTAGCAGTCCAATTTATAATCAGAATGATGATGACGCCAGCAAAAAATCTGTAAATTTATGATCGATCTCGGCGTGGCGTTTCTCGCGATAGTTGGTGTTCAAATGAAATTTATTATTTTAACTATCGGGCGTTGCCAGGGTAAGCTGCCAATAAGTTACGTCGAGTCAAAATTATCGGATCCCAAACAACATTTCTGAGACAGAAACGAAAAGTTGGTATAAATGGGGCAATCCCGCTTATTGTATTTTGAATTAAGGCTGCTCTTACTACAAACTCTCTGTCATTTTATTAAATCCATCCGTTCGCTCCAATGAGTTTAGCGGTACAAAGTCAAAGTTGGGATGGTCGCGGTAATGGCTTTTGTTTTACTACTAAAGAAATAAGTTATTTCGTGAAAGGCTTGCTTTTCGCCTTGGTGCAACATTCCTCATAATTATATTTGTGACACCAAATTCCTTGGCCACCGCAACGTGCTTCGGTCCTGAAATAAAGCAAAAGGGACTATGCCTCCCCAATGTCTTGCATCTGATCACCAGGTTCACCTAACAACCAATTTTCAAAAAATATCACCCTCCATAGGTACGATTGTATGTTTGATGATTATGATTTCATATACTAGTGCAGACCAACAAGCCTATTTTTTCTACGGATTTCCCCTTACACTTAAAATTTTATAAACTAATCTCACAATGTCGAACACTGTTTTAATAAATTAAGACTGTGCTTGTGGACCAACAGCAAAAAGGTAAAATGTTCTCAAGCTGGTAAGACGGGACAAGTAAAAAAAAACTTTTTCCTCCTTCAAAAAATAAAAAATTTAAATAATTGTCCTCAATTGTGCCGTGATCATAACGCCTCGAACCCCTTATAACACTCTTACCTGAATGGTAATCAATGACACCAACTTTCATGTTGGTACGCCCAGTGGTTGCGAAGGAATTAAAGCGCATACACATACATAGAATGGAGCTTTATGGTATAGATAATTCAGCATGCTCTCGGCATCACGTCATGATCGATGTGCAATTCAGCGCATTATGAACGATGATAAAAAAATGCAGATGGGGAGGGGCAAAATTTTAAAAACTAATGAAAAAAGTTATTTTGCTTAACAACATACTACAAAGAACTGGTTTTAACAACTTTGTTCATTTTAAAATTGACTCCACCAATGCTTGCAATACCCTTATCACATGCCGGCTTTTAATTGAACTGCTTAGCAAGCTGCTCAAAAAAGAGTAGCGCCAAATTACAAGACAAAAGATTATCATCCTGTGCAACAGCCGTTTGACGTTACGATCATGTTTGGCCACTTTTGTCGCAAATTTCGGCCTATTTTGTGGCTTAACAGTACAACAATGTGCGCAACTTCGAAAATTTGATTCAGTATTTTTTTGCTCATTTTGTCAAATCTACGTGACTTTTGGAAGCCGGACACCATAAACAAAATTCCAGACTTGACATTGAAAGGCTAATTTTAATGTTTCAGCAATTTCAAGGCAACGTAAATGATCAACCTAACATGCTTCGAATGAATAGGAGCGAGTGTAAAAGATGTTTACTATTAGTAAGATGGGGTGAAAAAAGTCAACACAAACAAAACCAAATTAATTTTACGTTGATTGGCAAGCTTGGTGGGCAGCACATCGTTGGAAAAATTATGACTTACCTCTGTTCATTACTAACCAAAATATGCATAAAAACGTGTTAATTTTGTTTGCCCAGGAATGAGGCAAAAAGATTATGCATTGGCAAAAAATTAACTTTACTTTGAGGTAATTTTTTTCATACTTTGTGATAAATTTTTAACTTTTTGGTAAATTTTTACTAGAAGGCATATTTGATTCTAAGCAGTCTTTGTAGTAAATTTTCCCTATAAAGACATCATAAATCACAAGCAAAAAGTCAAATAACTACACTAAGCATTGTGCAGACCATATTTTTGAAAAAATTCAAATTTTTCCTGCACTTAATCTTCTTGTTCAAATATGAAGTATGATCATCTACGTCTACCACTTTTTAGAGCGGCCAATGCTGGTTCCCAAATTCAGGTAGCAGTGTCAACAATGTCTAGAATATTAGTTACTGGGCAAATCCAAGGTAAGCTACTTCTTCATGAATTTCTCTCTTCTTGCGCAAAAATTTACATTCTGGATTCTTCGCTTACCCTTCCACATCATTCCTGAACACTTTCTCAAGTTTTCCCCAATAATATGTCAGCGGATTTTTTCAGTGTAATCTACAGCAAAATGTCTTCCCTCATCTGATTTTCAAATAGTGATCTGTTGTTTGTCGCCTTTATTCACGTCGATGACATTATCACTATTCTCAACACCTTCTTCGTAATCTTCCTCATTATTCAGTGAAATCACCTTATCTTCATCAGAGTTGGTAACAATTTTCTTCCTGTTAATCTTTTTCTGTTTTATTGTTAAACCGGTCGACTTGTTCTTTAAACCTTTCATTTTCTATATACTTTGGTTCATATTAACTCTTTTTTGTTCGAAATCTCAAAAATCCTTCCAATTATTTATTACAGTAAATGTAATAGTCCTAAACTTCTCGCTGAACTTTCTGACTGTTTAGCAATGACAGACTGTTTGCAATGCATAAGAAAATAAGAGTAAATAAAAGTGAAATCAGACTCAAAAATAACATTATTTTTTGACTTTCACACCAAAACCGACATTTTAAACTTTTTAAAAGTACCGCAGATATATCAAATAATTAATGGTTAATTGATGCTAATCATTAGTATAATGCATCTACTGTACATGGATTTGCGACTAATTTTTTGTTGATTATTGGAGTTTTTGATTATTGTTGATTATTGGATCGATATCCGATATTTAGTTCTGTTTCTAAATATTAACTTATATTTTTTTCAATATTACAAACAATCCATAAAGAAGCAAATACGTCCTTTTAAACATTCACAATCCTATTTGAGGCAAAAAAATCAAGCTTAGCAAGAAAAAATCAATCGATTTAGTTGCTCTAAATGCTATTAGATATGCGGAGCAAAAAATACTCAGCATCAGTAAATGAAATGTTTAACACAATGACCTTGCCTATTTCCACCGTCATTGGCGGTCAAGAGTGACATTGTCTAACAGAAAACAGCAATGTGACATAAAACCTGTCAAATCGACCGACTACGTAAAAGCTGTGTTATATAAAATATTCAGCTACAACTGTGTCACATAAAAGTTTGGAAAATTGGCACAAAAATTTTTTCGTTGAATTCTTTGGTTCAGTATGTAAAATCAACCTATTAGAAAAAATAATCCAGCAGTAAAAATATTATTTCGCAGAAGAGCTCTTTAGGTACACATTTTTAGCAAAACAGAACATATTTCGCGTAGCGCAACAAGTTGAGAGTGTAGGAAGATGTTCTTTTTTGCCCCAACTACCTCTTTAATGTTTTTGCCCAAGATTAATATACATGAATGACGCTCAAAATATTTGATTGAGGAATAAATATTAGAGCAAAACAAACAATCAACTAACCGAGATGTCGTCTGATCCGAATGTAAACATGTTGTTGTCACTTGAACTCAACTGCCGATGGCGATTGTGCGCTTTCGAGCGGTCGCCAGAACGACCGGGTGTCATTGAACCTGTGTGTATTGGCAAAATGTACTTCAACTTGGTTTTTAGTTATTGATGTCAGCAAGCCCTGCGCAGCTTTTACGAAGCACTGGTTTTAGAACCAAGATGTGGCGATCTCAATATCAGAATAAATTTAATGTTATTGTACTAAGGCACATCAATGGCAATGCTTATAATATAGGCCTAATTAGATTGTGCCAGCTGTCAGCACTACACCAAATCAACGCATAATCACAAAATATGCCATTGATTTTAAAACTGACAACCCCAGAATGGATGTAAACTAAGTAAAATTTTTCTACGCACAAATACCCAACACTTATAAAGCCTAAAACAGAAAAAAGTGGCTAAAATAACAAAATTTAATAAACTTTATTACATACTCAAAATCGAGTCATCGTTTCACTTAAAAGGTAACTTTATTTTTGTTTTTGGCGCAGCAAAAGACAAACCTTAGAAGATCCAAGCTTACGGATAATGCTGAAGCTAGGCATAAGCTACGTAGGTTTTTACTTCGAATTATTTTAAAGTAGTTCATATATATTGTGTACTGATTTAAGTTACTTGCAGCGTACCTGCAGCTGGTCTTGGATGAGGCTGAAGATCATGAGCAAAAGCAAAGTTTTTGCTTGCGTATGCACCTGCAACAGAGGAAATCGTTAGTCAGAGAAAGAGTTTTACAAGACTTTGGTAGCTTAGTTTCAATTTTTCCAGTCTTTTACAAAGGCTTTCTTTTTATACAGCCGTCCTTTTAATGTCGACTATCTAGACGAACTATAACTGGCTATTCCCAGAACAATGAGACGTTGGCTTGTGAGTTCAAAGCCCGCATTATTTCTGTACTGTCTCGCATCCAGGAAAGACACTTTGCAGGAATTTCTTCTGCTTGGTTGCAGTTCTTGTGGTGCAACACATCGTGCCAGCAGTGGTAGCTATTCTCCGAAGCAAAGTCTGAACGCAATTTGTTTTTGTACAACTGAGAAAATTTTTCTTGTTTTACGAAAATAAACACTTTTAACTCCATCAAGCAAATTTGTCAGACAAAGATTTCTTCTACATTTTTACCTGGTAATTTAGAAATATGGTCATACGTAGTTAAGTGTGGAGAAGACAACATAGATGTCTTAGAGTAAGGACTTTGGGTCGAAGTCGATAGTGAGCGTAAAGTATCCAGTTTGTTTATAGATCGTAACGCTTCGAGTGAGAATGCTTTTTGCATTGATGCCTAAAAAAAAGAATTATGACAGTGGTTTCAAAGTAGATAACAACAACCTGAACCAAACTGGTGTTATATTCAGAACTTGAGAGCTGGCGCACTGTTATTAAATTTTTTGTACGCACTGCATCGAGCTATTTCTTCGTCAGATACTTGAGAATTTGTCTGAGTAATTCAACGAATTTTTCGAAGTCACAAAACTAACAAGACAGTAGATTACAAATCATCGCATCAAAAAATAATTCGAATGGTCTAATCATAAAAAAAACGTGACATATTTAGGAGTTCTGCATTATATTAGAAAAGCGCGGAACATTTCTGACGTCATGGCTTGGGTAATTTGTGCGTGAAAAATAATTCTAAATTCGTTCGGGAAATGTAACGCACTGACCTTTGAAGAAAAAGGAATTTTCTCTCTTGCAGCTTTCATAAACAATTGTTCCGCTTGTTGTGATTCTAGGATTTTCGCCAAGTTAGGATTTGTTCCCCAACGCGGTACTTGCACCCAGCTTGTCTCCCCATCTCTTCTTGGACGAGGCCTCATTTGCTCACGCATCAAAGCTTGCATAGCAACTCGGTTATGCGAAGGAGAAGCGAGAGAATACAAATTTTTTCTGTGAGAATTAGGTGAAGGATTTTCTTTTTTTCTTTCTTTTGGCTTTGGCGGTGAGGAATAAAGGTATCTGTCATTTCCAGAGATAGGTTTGTGATATCTTTGAGAAGGCGTCATAACTAGTTGATCATCGTCATCACTGTCGCTTATCGTTGGAGGCCGTTGATGTAGGTAAGGTGGTTCACATGCCATAGCGGAAAATCCATTTGCCTGCTTGTTGTCATTGCGGCTTTTATCTTGAGAATCTGTGAGACATTGAATGCATTTTCTGCATTTGTATTGCAATTTTTCAATTATTAAAGTTTATTACCTCGCGCTTGTATTAAAACATGAGCAAACAAGAATTATGATAAAGCACAGCAGTTTCAAGTGGAATCAATTATTTTCGTTAATTACTTTACCATTGCACACTAGTGCATGTAGTTCATCTTTGAGGTCATTCCCAAGCGTTAGAATGTATAGCAACCACAATAGATTAAAAGTTTTCGTTGAAACTTTGAACTCTTGTGGCATATCACATGGCCCCACTCAGAGAACAAAAATTAAATTACTTATTCTTAAAATTAAACTTGCAGATGATAATGAATACCATATAAATATGATTATACCAATATGCATATACAAACTTTAGCGTACAATTTCTAGTATTGAATATACATATTCATTTGCAACTCAAATTTTTAAAATAAGCAATATAATTTATTCTCTGAGAACAGCCGATGGTGTGTCGAAAATGTTCAGTATTCCTATAAAAGCGTTTAATCCATCGAAGCACCGTAACTGCACCGTAACTGACATGCACCGTAACACGTTGAAAGAAAAGAGTACCTCTTTACCGGAGTACCTTTAAATTTATAGAGTTTTTGACAAAATTTGTGGACTGAGAAAAAATATTTTTCTGTTCATGTGAATAAAACTAGACCTTGCAAAAGTTTAAATAACTTTAAATGTTGGTGAAAAACAAAGTAATAATCTTCTTCCTTCTACAATCTATTTCCGATAATGATATTTAAACCACCTAGTAAAAGTCGCAAGAATTACATTACCTCTTGTTTTTCTGTTAGTTCTTTTTCGCGGCATATCTTCTAAAGCTTTTAGGTTGAACTGGTAAGCGTACCGCTTTCCTTTGCATTTCAACAAGATTCTTTTGTCGTAGTAGTACCTGCGCAAGTAACCATAGTTGAAGCTAAATATTATGTTGCAATTTACCATATTAGCCGAATAGCATCACTATCTGGAAGATTGAGTTATAATGAATGTGCGTTTGTACATAAAAGAATCGAACTATTAGGAAACATGTTTATTGATGTAGGCCCATATATATACACACATACACACATACTGTTTACACACATACACACACACGCGTGCGCGCACACTTGTGTGTGTGTGTGTGTGTGTGTGTGTGTGTGTGTGTGTGTGTGTGTGTGTGTGTGTGTGTGTGTGTGTGTGTGTGTGTGCGCGCGAACTTTAGTTTTTCATGTACAAATGCGCATTTTCCATGAGGCAATCTTATATTTATTGTAGCTAACAACTGATCTTTCATAAGCGGCTACCATTATCATACAGTATTTCTTATTCACATCCATACACACATAGCATGCATATAATTGTGAAATTCGGATTTATCTCAAAACTTCAACTTGATTCGCTTTTCGATTTTTAAAAATTTAACGTTAACTACAATAAATTCAAAAGTGGACCAACAACACAACCGTCGTAAGATGTGAATGTATTTGTACGTAACGATAGCTCAATGCTCCAAGGCACTGGCTCAAAGTCAAGATGAATTCTATTCAATGCTTGCGAAGATTTTTTGTGACAGTTCAATTGCAAGAAGCGCTTTGCACCAATTTTTTCTTCCTGATTACACCTCTTTCGCTAAAAAAAGGGAGCAGTTTGAAAGGGTTTTGTAAACCTGTTCTTCTTTTTCTTTTTCTTCTTCTGGCTTCATTTCCATTCAAATGGGGTCGCCGGTGCGAATTCTTCCTCTCCAGAGCACTCCATCTTGTGTGCCACCCTCCTTCAATCTCACCCTTTTTTAAGCAGTCTTTCCATTTATTGGCATCCACATCATTTTTTCATTAAAGGCTGATATATCGCAGTTGGATGTTACTACCAGCCCTCCTCGGAGGGAAACTGGGCCACCACAATGGGTTGACTGCTTGGCCCCACCACCTGTCTGCCACATAAAGATGGAAGCATACCATAATGTGCCTTGCCCAAGGACACCACAAGCCAACTTTCCAGTTTGCTTTGCATACTATCCCTTTCTTACTCAGCGCCAAACAAGGCAAGTCGAGAATATTGTTTTTTAGTGTCTTTTGGAATGACTCGACAAGGAAAAGAACCCCAGGTCTACCGACGGTAAAGCGGACGCTTAAACCACTACGCCATCGCACCGGTAAAACTTTTCCGATAGCGTGAAAATTTTTTTTATCATAGACCAACATGTGAACAGATTCGCCTCGTAGTTATCAGAATCCTTTTGTATTTCTGCCACAAGCACAACAACCAAGCAAGAACAATTATCTTTTCAAGTAATACATCGAAGCAGGAATAATATACATCGAGCAATTTCATACAAGCTGCGGGTCACATCATTCATATTAATCCAAAGCGGGTTTAGTCACAATCTGTCTTATTCATAAAATTTTCCCTCAGTTGCAATCTCAAGAGAAACAAAAATTGGGTAAGAGTAAACAACGCATTAATCAACACAAGCCAAAACAAACTGTAAATCTTTTGTTTTTGTGGCAATTGAACATACGAGAAATGAAGAGTGCAAACAAAAAGCACTTCCAGATGTTGAATATTTCACGGTAAAAATTTTGTAGTTTTGTTAATCTAAAACTTTTTATGGTTATATGTGAAATAACTTGTAGTTCTAAACCGCTTTCGAGTTATCAGTAGGCTTGCCACCACGATAGCGCAGTTTTACCGCAAATACTGGTCTCAAAAAGACGAAACGTTTTACAAGGACGTGTCAAAAATATATCGGAAATCATAATTGCCATCCTGCACCTTATCCTGCAGAATTACTTTAGCATGGATGTGCATGTTTATCCTTCAGACGGTAGGAAAGCAACAGGGCGCTAAGTCTAAGAAAATTGTACAACACATGCTTCGGGGTTTTCAGATTTCATCATTTTTTAGTGCTATTTTTGAAAATTTTGATTCTAGTCGGAATCAGTCATGTGGAAGAACAATCACCAAGTATCTGTGACTTACACAACAAATCAATTATTATGAGATTTGAAAGCATGACGATTCGAACGTCCTGGCTGCCAACGGTAATTCAACACATTTGACCACGTTTACTATTTTGTCTACGTGTAACATCAAACGTTGTTGTAAAGTTACCTCAATGCTCTGCTGAGTTTTTCGTAATTCATTGTCGGCTTCCTTTTTCTTTCACCCCACAGCCTCGCCACTTCATTGGGTTCCTTTCGTATATCATAAAATATGAGAAAATCTACTTTAAAATTTATCATACAATGATGACCTCTGTCATCCCCGCAGTCTTGATGACCGACCAGATAGCAGGTTGTGACACAAAATTATGAATTGCAGGTTGTTTGAAGCATATTCGTTTTAAAAATAAAGGTAGGGAGCTTTACGGCCAAACAAGTTGCAGTAAAACTAGAAATTACTGCATGAAGCAACTGCTTTACTGCAGTTCTGAATTCGTACAAATTGATACAAAGCAAAAAAAAATTGTATATAGTAACTTTATCTAAGATCTTTCATTTATTTGTTTTTAAGTTTTCGGTTCTGCTATCTGCAAAAAAATTGTAAATAGTATCAAAAAAATAACAAGGCAATATACTGTATAAAAAAAGGTTTTCCGAAAGAGATCTTACTATCAATTCAGTGGTCATGCAAGCAAAATTCAATCAATTAAATACTCTCAAAAAATGGAGATTACTAATCAGTTTTCGATACAATGAAAATTAAGTGCGCCAAAACTCGCTGAAAAAGTTTTGGCAACAAGCGAAGTTGAGCATCTCGAGGAAAAGTTCCGCTGCTACGATGTACTTTTTTTAGTCTTTTCAAGAACATATGGATGCAATAAAGGCAATAATGGAAAAGGTGCGATGATTACGCAACATCAGTCATTCACCCACTAACCTTCATCACAAATTCTCCGTGGGCACCATCCCAAGCGATGATGTCGTTGTATTCTGAATCAGATAGTAGCTCGAGAAGAAAGTTCCACAGCTGCGTTTGTCGGTTGCCGCTATAAATTTCACTTTTCCATGGAGGGGATGAACCGTCGTGGTCGGAATCGGATTCGTGTTCATGAAAGTCTGAAGAAAAAATTTACTTGAAATTACCTCTGTTGAAGTCCGATGTGCCTACCTGCGAAAATCTACAACACTGAACGTCGCAAATGGATCTTTTTTTCTGGTTGATGCATTGCAGTCAGTACTATAACAAGGTGTCTAGAGGTCTTCCTTCATCTATTATCCTGATAAGATTCTTCAGGAGGATAATGACAGTGCAGATGGGTCGAAGTTTGACCCGACGAATAAAACTTGCTTCCTATAATTTATGTCACAGATATATTCGCGTAGGGGATATTTTGTTAAACAAAAAATGTAATTCCAAAGTACAATAGCTTTCACAAGATAGAACATTCATGAATTAATTCAGTTCAGCTGTTAAAAAAAGCAACACATAATGATGCCAACAACATGAATAAAACATCGGTAATGATTGAATAAATCAAATGCCGAACTATTGGTTTCCACAGAATAAAAGACTCTTCAATAGCAATCAGTTCAACCGGTAAAATACAAAACAATGCTGACCAACTGCAAGAACAAAGCGAATTAAAAAAATTCATGTTGAACCACTAAATTTCACCGGAAAACATAATCAAACACCTACACTTAAACTTTGATTAAAACAAAACAATGCTGATTACAGGGTGTGGGGAGCATGAGCGTGTGTTGGGGGCGTATAGTTTTCCTGTCTCTTGGAATGGATACTATGAAACGGTTTCATAGAGGTCTACACAGTGAACCCAATCAAGTTCAAGATTGGGAGAAGCGGCAGTTCATTTTGGTTACGAACAAAAACCATCTGTCATCTCTACGGTATGCTGATTGAGCAGCTCCCTGCTTTCACCCAGTGAAATACGGATGCGAGTAAAGCACAAGTAATCCAAATCGTTTACAACCATGCACCAACAATTTAGTCCGTAGAAAAATCCAATACCGCATAAGCAAATCCCAAAACATGAAAAATTATAAATAATACAATATCAAAAAAATTATCTTAAAGAAAGCGCACCAATCAAATTGTTTAAACATTATGCATGTACTGTTGGTAATTATTCATCATCAAGTTTGTAAAGATAAGACAACAATGCTTTCTTGACAGTTTTTAGACAAGAGAAAGCAACAGTGAAAGTTAGACGTAAAATTATCCCAACTTAGAACAGGGATTACTGTCCGCTATTTTTCTCGAGCGTAGCAGGCGGACAAAATTTAACATTTTTTGGACGAAAGAGTGTAAATTCTGAAAAAGGGTCTGCTATTAACAAACAGTAATAAAGTCAGCTTAGACATTTTATTCCCACAAGAAAAATTAATTTTGCAAACGCATCCTCAGTTTCTGCAAAAAAATAATAAAAATCGCAGAAAAAAAATATTATGTTGCTAGCTCCAAGTGGTTACGATCGATAGAGAGCGTCTTATAAGCGAGAAACAAAACAACAATGCGAGCCCTGAAGGCGCGAGGCTTCCAAAGAAAGCAATGCTATTGAGAGATATATTCAAATTTACAAAGCCATCCCTGGATGCGTTTCATCCTTTTGGACTCATCAGCAGGGCTTGCCAAGGGTCAAGAGATCCCAAACTAATGGTACACCAGAGAAAAAGCTGTACTAAGATAACAAAATCTTCAAAACTTAACAAGAAGCAAAAATATTTATTTGCACAGGGTCTACAATAATAGTAAACAGCTATCAAAACTACAGTGTATTGTAGACCCTGTGCAGATAAATATTTTTGCTTCTTGTTAAGTTTTGAAGATTTTATGATCTTAGTACAGCCTTTTCTCTGGTGTACCATTAGTTTGTTTGAAAATATTTAATATTTTTCTTGCGTGCTTTCATCATTTTTTTGCAGAAACTGAGGATGCGTTAGCGAAATTAATTTTTCTTATGGAAAATAAATGTCTAAGCTGACTTTATTACTATTTGTTAATAGCAGACCCTTTTTCAGCATTTACTGATATGGAGTAAATTCGCATGGCTAGACTATCCTGCTAGGGTTTGATTACCGTTTTCCAATTTTAATTGTTATTATTGGACGAGAGAGCAAATGGTTTTCTTGAAACCTCACTTGCATTGGTTTGAATATGAAACAAAAACATTTTATTGCACCTATAGTTTACTTAACAAAAACGCATTGTTTCAACCATACTAAAAAATTGATTTTTCGGGGTGGAGGACAGGTAGATAAGCGATTGAACCCTCTTCCTGCCATCTTTTTCACAATTATTGGATAGCTTTTGGAAATTTTGGACTCAGGTTTAGTTGGAAAACAGAAATAGATTACCCTGTTTTGTACGAGTCCCTCGGTGTTGAGTGCCCATCTCAACTTCAATTTTGTAAAGCAACAAGCTGCATGGGAGTATTATCTTGATTTTAAAATAGAGGAATCCAAATGAAGATCGCAAATGGTATTCCCCCAGTCATATAGGGCTAGATTCCTGTTTGAAAAAAACGTGTTTTGGCACAGGAATTGCTGTCCAGAAAATTGCCGATTCACAACAACTTTCCTCACTGTTCGTACAAATTTTTCGTAAATGTAGCAGTTGCAGCAAGGTAAATCGACAAGCTATGCATCATCCAGATGTTACTGACGGCTGCCCTGTGGATGACCACTTCAGACCGGTTAGTGAAAAAGGTTGGAAAAAAAATACAAAAATTTAAAGTAAGTTCACCTGATGTTTGTATGATATCATCTGGAACTTCTTTTATCATTTTATTTTCATCAGTTTTCAATATAAAGCCATAACAAAATCAGATCTGAAGCAAAACATGTTTAGTAACCAAGTTTTTACGTTATTACTACCAAAAACAATTATTTGATGGAGAAATTCCGCCAATTTGAAAAAGATTATGATTGTATTATATAGGTTGATTAAAACGTGGTTGATTTTAAGTTTAACAGGTTCAGTTATAAACTTCACATTTAAAGCAAGGAATATTGTCGTTAATTGTCTTTTTGTGCATTTAGTATACAACTGCTTACAACACTTGCCATAGAACCGAAAGTATGAGACTTTGCAGTTGATCAGGGTCGGGTACAGATTTTTGGAGAATAAAGTGAAATTCAAGAAGAGTCCAATTTCATGAGTGTAAAAATATAACTACCAATATAAGATGCTGATAGTTAGACTTCAAAACATGTTTTAACAGTTTTTGACTTCAAGATTGCAAGTTCGTGTCTCATCTAATTAACAAATCTTCAACTTCCAACACTTTGAGCTTGTGAACATGGCCGATGCTGCGGCCTAAATCGCTCAAACTTTTTGAAAATTTCGATTAAACTTCTTACTAATTGAACTTCATACTTGGAGTTTCCTAACTTGTCAATTAATCAGGCCACGAAGTCCTAGGTGCAGTTTCGTTTGCTGAGAGAAACTAGTTGTAGATCACAGGACCATGGCTAGACTGTGATTGGTGAAAAGGATCTGTGAATGTAAAGATTTGATACATACACTAAATCTTTACTTTCCCAAAGCTTTTTCACCAACCAGCATCATAGCCTTGCACAAGCTTGTATCAAAGTGTGCACATGGTTATGCTTTGATATACTGAGCAGCAAAGACGATTAGACAGCTCGTCCCCATCATCTTCCTGCCACATAAAAGTGTTGAGGCATCCTGTTAAGCGCCTAAATCAAAGACACAACAAGCGCGTTAACCACCAACCGTTAATTTCCTGCTAAGCGCCAAGCAGGAAGCTGCAACAGCAATTTTCTAAGTCATTGGTATGAACTCGGCAGGAAATTGAACCCAGGTCTACGTGTAGCTGACTGCACCGATATTTTTAATCCTATTGGGTGAGGTATAGCCTTGTTGGGTGAGGTAGGCTGACCAGGTTAGTTTGCAAGAAGGTAGCAGCAACAGCATAGCATGTGTAAGTCATTGTCTAGTGCACGCAACTTATCCAAACTAAAGGGGATATTAACAGCCTATTGGAGAGTTTTTTGTCATTTTGAAGCAATTTTCAGTAACTTTTTATATTACTTTCTAAGCGTTCGTTTTGAAAAAGAAAATAGGGAAGATTTTAATTCGGTCGAGGACAAAAATTTAGAGTTTGGAACAAGATGCAAAATTTTTCCAAACGTTTTGATCATGTTTCGGCGATTTCTTGAATTAGTTGCGTCTACTGAACTGCTACGTCCAAACTTCTGAAGAAAGAATGCAGCAACATGCTGATTCTATTCCCACTTTTAAACTTCAAGCAGTAACTGTTATGTTTGGCTTCTGTAAACGTAATCGCAGCACACCGCCGCTGTAATGATTCAGTGGTAAGGATTCAGTTCCTGGGTTTGATTCCCTTGTCAAGTCGAAACAACGCTTCTAATATAGTTTTCACAGCTTTCCTTCTTGGTGTTTAGCGCAAACGAACGATGTGAAGACATACCGGCTTGCTGTATCTTTGGGTAAAGCTTTTTACGGTATGGGTTGAGCGATCTGCCCAACATGGTTGCCCACTTGAGCTGAAGACTACAAACAGAGCATGAGCAAAACATAAAGAACTCGCTCATAATCAGACGAATGCAGTGCATGAACTTTGTAAGCCGATGCGATAATTACAACGAAGTATCAAAGTTAAAACAACCCAAAAAGATCAATATACACAACAATATTCCACCCATATATGGCCAAGATCGATTCCGAAACAATTCAAATCATTATGTTTTGGAAAGGAACTTGCTTTCACTGCAGTAGGATGCAAGCTCAATACGAATTTACATCAAAATAAAAATATTGCAAGCTCCCGTGTTTATCTGATAGCTGAGCTAGCATGTTACTTCCTGTACTGTATACGTCAGTTATTCCTGCTCAGAGCTATATCATGACACAATACAGGACTGATGCTGCAACATTTCATCAAATTGGACGTGATTGTGTTAAATGTAAACTTCTTCATTTCTTGACTCTGTTTTGATTCTCCTGTTTACATTTCTCATAGCTACTGGTGGCACTAGTAACTGCTATTCTGCTTATTAAATACTTACAGCTACTAGTACAAATAAAATGTAAACAGCATGATTTGTAATTATGTGATTTTGTTAATGACTTGGCTAACTTTTAAAATCTTAAACGAATTAACTCACTGCTCTCACAGCACCGGACAAAGTGGAAAATTAATTTGCGAAATATCATGTTTAGCAAATTAATTAAGTTAGCCCTGACAGTGGCATTGTGTCACAGACTAGTTATACAATCTCACAGACTAACACGGCTAACCGTTTGTTTTTTTAACCCAGTGTTTGCTGAATATTAATTATTTGTAACATTTTCAATTACGACTCGGACTGCGGATTTCAGTTTCTAATTTCTGAAAAGTATTTTTCACCTCAACTTATTTCTTTCATTATATTTCCACGCTTACCTTGAATGAGCAAAGAGGCCCTTGTTTAAAGACTTTTTCATAACAATATTCTGTGGGTAGCTCAACGTTATGAGATTAGTCTCTTAAAAACTCAAGTTAGACTCTATTTATTTCAGCAATCACGACCTCCCGGGCAAAAGAAAATAAATGAAATAGTTTATTTAATCTCTGTCGCGAGTCATCGTTCTCCGCGTAATGTGTCGCAGCGGTACGCGCGCATAGACGTTGCTAATGCTTGCTAACGGAAGTGATCGATTACGTCACTAGAATCTCCGGAAATCCGAGTCTCTTGCAATCACGCAACTAGAAAAGAGCAAAAAAGAAACACGCATAAATTAATGCACTATTGCTCTTATCTTTAGCAACGTGTCTGGTGATTATCTTTCACACAAATAATCTCGTTAAAATTTAGGCGGTTTGTTTCACTAACTTTTTAACTGATAATACGGCCAAATACGACCTTTCACCGACTTGTAACCCTGTATTTGGTAAGAAACCTTATACGATTTAAACTTACGTGAGGTACGATTAATAAAGTAGACATTGTGAAGGTGGCAATTATTCATTACTGTTCTTGAGTTGTTTGGTGGTGTTAGCGCGACATCCCCCATCACCCTTGCTGTACGTCGTCGCAAAATCGCTGAATTGTCTTTGGTTGCTTAGCGCCGGGAGCAAGATCATTTTTTTATTTTACATCTGCATTGTGTGACTAAAAACTTTTAAACGCCTAAGGTAAAATCAATACTTTAATGTTTAAGCACAAGCCCTAGCATGGAGCAACAACATTACTGCCGTAGCTTGGATCAATAGCATCGGTAAAAAGAAATAGAAAAATATCATTTAGAGGCTCAAATGTTTGTTTGTGATGGTGAGTGAATACTATCAGGAACCAATGTCAGCAAACAGACCAAGGTTCGGTAAATTCCATTCCTTTTTGGCATGGGAACTTTGAAAGGTCAAGGTTTACTCAAGTTCTTCCATTAGATGTGACTAGTAAGTGCAGTGCAGAAAAACAAAGTGCTGACCACATACTTTAATCTTGACTTGTTTTCTTACCACCCAGGAATGGACTGCCCATTAGATAAGAATAGCAAAACAATAAAGTGGCCATTGGAAATGCCACTAGACAAAGGACCCAGTAAAGAAGAAACGCGGCAATCAAAAGCAAACTCAAGGCGGTAGTGTGATCCTCGACTTTGTTGAAATGACTGTTAGACTCACCAAGGTTTCCAGAATCCCGACTACCCTGTTCGAAAAAATATTTGTGTCACTTTTTTCTGATTGAACAAAGCAGATAGTTGTCTATTTCCCTTTCAAAATCGGTCGACAGTTCTTTTTTCTCTCTTTTACTGCCATCTTGCTACTTACTTTTCCTCTTTCTGTTTCTTCTTTTATCTTTCTCCCTTGCCTTCTTCTTCTACTCCTTCTTCTAACCAGCGGCAACGTTCTTCTCTAACTTGGCTCTATTTTTTCCTTGAAATATTCACACACTCGCTGTTGCTCTAAAGCACAGGCCAGAACAATGCATTTCCTGCCGCAAATACGTACAGTAGATGCACTTGCCGTGTATTTTCTCTCCTCTTTTGATTGCTTATCATTCTTACAGTTGTTCTTCTTTTTCATTTTTGCTGCTTTTATGTAAACTTATTTTATATTTTCACTTGTTCATTATAGTTTTTTTTCCGTTTGACGTGTTACCGTCAATGATGTTGTTGTGTCACACATTTTTTGTTGTGCCTAATTCATGTCGCTAACTTTTAGCAGCAATCAAACTCAAAGATTTTAACAGGCCTTTTCATGATTTATCGTAGCAAATTTCAGTATCATATCACTCACAACAACTTCTGCTTAGAGATTACATATATCTTTGTAACAAATAAATCTATTGATTTATTGTTGAGGACGCCACACAATTTTTCTTGAATAACAGCTATTTTTAAATGTATATGGAAACCTATTTCAAACGTTGTGACATCTGCTTCAAGATACTGTAGCCTTCACAGCCAACCTAGTATTTTCAAGGAAGCCCTTCCTCGTGCATCTTTAGTAGCAGCTACAGTACCATTATATCTGCCTTGTCTTTGGCTCTTCTCCAAATTTTTCTTCCCCTACCTCAACCGGTACACCTTTCCTCTCTTCTTTCATATAGTTCTTCAGTATAAGGCATCGAGCATTCGCGAGATTTGTGGAACTTTTGCACCAATCTCTCCCATACTTGTTGGCATGATCTGTAACCAGGATCCCAGTCCGAAATCCTCTTTTGATTTCAGGATTCCTGGTCTTACTTCATGCAAAAGTTTGTCAAAAAATTGGTCCCCAGTTACACGCAGCTCTTAAATGGGCAGGGGTGCGAAGAATCTCTGGGTTATAGAAATATGAGATAAGATTTGGAAGTTGCCACATTGGAAGTTTTTGTGGAAAAGGTACAAAAGTGTGTGAGCAGTTAAGAAAGAGCAATGTTAATACGTGCTGTCTACAGAAAGTATGATGGAGACAACAAGGAGCTCGATTTCTTAGTATCAAAGGTAAAAGATATAAGCTGTGGTGATCTGGAAATAATAATGAAAGAGAAGGCGTTAAAATTTTAGTGAAAGAAGAGCTGTGCGAGAAGGTTGTAGAAGTTCGAAGAAAAAGTGATAGAGTGATTGCAATGGTGCTGATTTTCAAGGAAGAAGTTATAACAGTCATATGTGCATATGCTGCTCAAGTGGGAAGATCAAACTGCGAGAAAGACCAATTTTATAACGAAATACTGTGTGAATGGAATTTATAAAACCCTGGTGAAATGATTCTTGGTCTTTAATATAGCTTTGAAAAAAGCTGTTTGAGCCATAAACTTTTCGTGACGCTCTCATCAGTGGCGGTATCGCGTCAAAAGGGAAAATCTAGAGTGAGTAAGTGTTTTATGTGATTAATTTGGACGTTTGGCAATCAGGACAAGTCAATAATAGCGCTAGTATTGTAAAGCGCGCCGAATAAAGATTTCGCTATTAGAGAAAGCACAGCAGGAGGCCAAATAGGTACGCCGCGATTATCGAAAGAGTTTGAGAGTCTAAACAAACTCTTTCTATCTGCGTAACTTTGGGCGCTGAGTCTTGATATAAGCAGCCTCTAAGAGATTTAGAAAAAGATCAATGTGCATTAAACTATGTTAACAAGCGATTTTTAATCCTCGCCGCAGCACGCAGCTCTTTCCACCTTAATTTGAATATGGATATTGAGAAGGCATTATATAGGGTGCCAAGAAAAGTGATGGAGTGGGCGATGAGGAAGAAAGGTTTACCAGAATTTCTTGTACGAGCGGTGATGAGTCCCTATCACGAAGTAAAGACAAAAGTGAGAGTGGGATCTGAGTTATCTGAAGAATTTTTGGTACAAGTTGATGTTCACCAAGGATCTGTATTGTCGCCATTTCTTTTTGCAATTACAGTGGATGTAATCATGAAGAATGCAAGAGAAGAATTGATGAATAAAATTGTATATGCAGATGACTTCGTTTTGACGAGTGAAAGTATAAAGAATTTAAAAAAGAAGTTTTTGAAATGGAAAGAAGCTTTTAAGAGCAAAGGCTTAAAAGTAAACTTCAAGAAAACCAAAGTGATGTTGAGTGGTTCGAAAGATGAAGTACTCCAGTCTAAAGTTGATCCATGAACCAAGTGCGGCAAGATGGTAATGGAAAATTCGGTGATGTGCACAGAATGTAGTGAATGGATTGATGCTCGAGACGCGAAAATAAAGAGAGAGACTACAGCTCTGACAAAAGATTTTGTTTGTGAGCAGTGTGTTAAGACAATAAAAGAACCAGATAAAGAAGTATCATTTTTAACTAGGTCGTGTTTGTGAAGAGTTTTCGTTATTTGGGGGACAGGTTGAATGCCAGTGGTGAAAGTGAAGCAGCAGTGACAGCAAGAACGAGAATTGGATGGATAAAATTTAGAGAGTGTGGATAGTTGCTTTGTGGAAGAAAGTTTTTGTTAAAAATAAAAAGAAGGATATATCAGAGTTGTCTAAGGTCGGCAATGTTGTGTGGGAGCGAGGCATGGGTTCTGAGAAAGAATGAGATCGCAATTTTGAAAAGAACTAATAAAGCAATGATAAGAACAATGAGTGGAGTTAAGTTGATAAAAAAAGAAGGAGACAAGAACTTATGAGTTAGCTGGGTTTAAAGATACTTCGGATGGACTGGCCAGGGCGGGTGGAGTACGATCGTATGAGCAGAGAAGAGATAATGATATAGTGTTGAGAAGAGCGTTGGATTTTGAAGTGGTGGGAAAAAGAGGGTGTGGGCGACCAAATATAACAGAAAAGGCAAGTGGAAAACACATTGATAACATTGAATCGATAAAGTAAGATGCCACTGACAGAACACAGTGTCGTAATGGTGTTTGTAAATCCACCTGTAGCGTGTCGCGCCTCGCACCTCGTTGAGCTGCCATACCAAACACCTTATTGTCTTCTTTTTTTTGTTAGTTTGCTTTCGGCGGCTTAGCACTTTGCTCCCACCGATGTGTGTGATTCTAGTTGTTAACTGTAAGAGCTGTGTTTGCTAGTTTGCAACTTCGTGCGTCCCCAGTTTGACGCCCAGCTCGCGCATTGTTGCTGCTTTACATTACGATTTTACTGACGAAGTAATATTGACTGACAAAGTATCTACCGTGAGGTTTGCAGCCGCTCGACTATCTCCGTTTCAAGTATATTGTGCTCCTATCGTCCGCACGCCTGGCAATGTAACGTCACGCCAGGAATCTAAGCCTGCATGGCTTTCCGGCAATCTATCCGTGATATTGCAACACGTATTCGTTTATTATTATTGCTTGTGTATAAAATCATACACATTTATTTTTCTTTTTTATTAGGGCTAGATATGTTTATGTTTTTGTCCTCTCATGGTAGGTCGTTGGTCGGCTTGCCTTTCCCACCATCAGATTGCTTATCCGTTGTTTTTGTTTATGCAACGTGTACAGTGTCCTGGTTACATAGACGTATGCAGCGACCTAATTCTGGTGACGCGTGCAGTATTTTGTTTCCGACCATGTGGTTGGAGATTTTGTGCTCTCTTTCTTCGTCGATCGCCGTGGCAAACGGACGTGTTCTGGTTGTCTGTCATTTCTCTTTCGTTGTTGATCGTCGTGGCAGAAGGACGTGATTTTTGATTATCTGCCACAGCTGCGTGAATTGATGGAATAAAATATTACTGTCGTGCTTTCTTTCTCGTGACTGCCATAGTTCCCAGCAATTGGGGTTCAGTCAGCACGCTCTTGCTCATAAGGAACTTATTTCCTACACACCCACCTCTGTTAACAGATGCAAAACCGGATTTAAAATAGTGTATCCTTCTTTCTCTCTCTCTCTCTTCGGTCGCATTGCATTGCGGTGTGATGACACCAAGTTTCGGCCAGGCATAGACAAAAAGCTTTGTTTTGCGCCTGGGAAAAAGGGAGTTCAAGGCATTTTTTTCTCAAATAGAACCTTTTTTAAGTTTTTCAGAGAGAATTTTTCCTCTTTTTAGTCTTTTGTTCACTGAAAAGCATTGAGTAACAACTTTGCAGAAACCAGATCTGTTCTAGCAATCTTCATAAAGAGGTTAATTTTCGTACAAACTATTGGTTGTTTACGAAAATGTCTTTTCTAACACGATGGCTCTTGGTTTAATACGGCAGTGTGTTGTGAACGAATGTTTGATTTTTAAAAATCTCTGCAACCTAAGTGGACGGATTTAACTAGATTGGAAATCTATTCAATCTATTGTTCATACTTATTTGTTAACAAACATTGAAGTGATTTTTATGTTACCAAGCTCAAATATAATCGATCATTGATGTACATACACTACAACCAATGGGTGTCTTGAGTCATTGTCAAAATGCACTTAATAAGAAGGCAGCGATTACATCATTAAGGTGGCCATATCAACTGTCGCTCTATCGATATGTCACGTAGCCTACTTCAGCAAAACCACAGAAAATAAAAAATTAAGTCAAACAAAACAAAAAACACCACTAGTTAAAACAAAACAAGCTAAAGAACCAATATTGATAGTAACATTGGTAATCTTATTCAAAAACGCAAGTATAAGATCATGCAAGAACACCTGTAGCTGCTATGAGAATTATATGTATTCAATAACTATTTATTAGGTATCTCTTATTTATATTTTGGTGGAAAAAAACTTTTTGTGTCATTGGGAAATTCAATTAAATGCAAGGGCCGTCAAATGACGAAAATTTTTTTCCTACTGTATTTTGATCTCTTGACTGATTTGATCAATAATAATGTGATCACGATTATTGCAATGCAACTATTACAGTAAAAATGGCCTTTTTGGTAAATTTGTCTAAACAACTTAAAACATAGTCTTAAAAAATTAGGATAATATTTAACTGTGTCAGGACAGGGCACACTAACAGAATGCAGATAAGCACCCTCGTCGTCTGCATCTGAGTCGCGTGTATTAGAGTACTGTTTGATGGCAGCCATGATCGCATAGCCGTAATGATAATCTCACCGTGGTTGTGTTGTTGGGTCCATAGAAACGACACTCTATGGCTATTCACCTGCTTGATTGTAGCGCTTGTCCTGGAAATGCATTTTTTCAGGAATACTGGTGGCTGCAAATCAAACTTGAAAACCTATTGTAAGTATCTATGTTTATTCGGCAAAAGCTTCTTGTGGATAGAAATACCAACCTACTAGTTGCACGTGAATTGCACTTACGATTCACAAAGCTCAATTTTTTAGTGTTGCCAGCGGCTTGATTTAGTTGCTTTAATCGCAGCAACTCAGTCTACTATTTGGATAGTTTATGTTGTATATTAATTGGGTTTAACATTTTTAATCTTTGGTGCTGGCTAATTGTTACGATAAAGTTGTGAGATAAATTTTTTCGACAAATAAAATACTTGTGCGATTTTGATATTTCGATAAAATAAGTAACAAGAAATAGTTTCATCATTGCATAATCTTGAAATTTGATGCTTTGTTGTCTTATTTGATACCTCTAGTTCAACTCTGGCAGAATTTTTGCACAACTTTAGCAGTTACGTTTATGGCGGTATTTTTTTCTGCTGCGATGGATGCAAGGATTAAAATCTCCGACGGGGAAAAGTAAAATCATTGAAAGGCATCGCTCGGTGATTGTTCTTATAACCTTCTTACCAAGCAGGGTTGGTCTATTTGTAGTAATTGGTATTAGCTGTCGTCGGTTTGTCGGAGTGTTTCTTCCAAAGGTTGTATACATGACGACTAGATTTTATGTTTTTCTGACATCGGTAAATTGAGTAGAATAAAAGCGAAGCAAATAAAATGCCCGCAATTGCGCACAGAGCGACGTAAACAATGATGGGACCGCAACACGAATATCCTGAAATAAAAATCATAACCTATCAAAAAATAGTAAGCCTAACTTGAACTCAAGATGAGAGTTTCCTAGATCTAGGTGCGCTGCTAAAATTTTTATCAGAAAAGGGAGAAAGTAATCCACAAACTTTTAGATCTTTGAAAAAAGAAATAAACCTTATCAACGATTTTGGAGCATAGATTTTTTGGTGTGTCTAAAATAAAAAAATCCCTACACTTGATTTTACCAAGATAGTTGTTGTAGCTATCGACGGATCTTTAACTGCACCAATCAACAGCCGCCTCAACGTGGTGGTGCGGTCTCCGACCTCCTTTGGGTTGGGTCGAAATGGCTGTTGGCCTTCCCGAGGGTCCCAGTTACCCCGGGCACTCCCCTTCATTTTTTCGCTCTGTTGCCCTCTGAGCGACCGCAGAAGAAGGGCAGCACACAGCTTCTTCAAAATCGGTCGCCTGTTTTCTCTTTCTCTTTTCTCTTGCCCGTCTTCGTCTCCTCATACTTCTCCTTCTCCAGATGAGCGGTAACGTTCATCCAAACCCCGGCCCCATCTTTCCTTGCTCTGTGTGCGCTGGAAATGTGATCTGGCAGGGCAAGTCAGTGCAATGCTGCATCTGCTCCAAATGGGTTCATCTAGGGTGCTCACAACTTTCCCTCTCCAAATTCAGAGCTCTTGGAAGCTCTTACTCTTGGAGCTGCCCCCCTGCCGTGTCCCCACTTGTAACACTGTGATTCCCTCCTCGGACACGTATACCTTCACTGTACAATCTGAGCTCCCTCTGCTAATGCTGCGCTTCTGCTCCACCCTCGTTTTCAAACCTCTTATCCCCCATCTGCCCATTTTGTATCTTCTCCCTCTGCTCCCTCACCACCGTCCCTTGCTCCTGGCTGTCGTTCTATGCCTCCTCTCCCCCCTGATTCTCTCAGGGTTCTTCAATGGAATGCTGGAGATCTTGAAATCAGAAGCACTGAACTACTTCACTTTCTTTCGTCCCATCCTGCCGACCTTATCTGTATCCAGGAATCCAATCTTAACTCCTCTTCCTCTTTCAGGATTTCTGGATTCTCTGCTCTGCGTTCTGATCGTACCCACTCCCGGTCTGGCATTCTCTCTTTTGATGCCACGCACTCTAGCGGCGTGGTCATTTTCATCACGCAGGGTCTATCCTTTTCTGAACTTTCTACCTCCTCTCTTTCTTCGCTTGATCCCTACTCTGATTATGTAGGGATCATCATTTCTCTGAACAACTCCTCCTCGGTGTCATTTCTTAATGTGTACGCCCCCCCTATTCGCTCTTCTGCGACGGATGGCAGAATTGACTCCTTTTCTCGCTCCATTTTTCCCTCCTCCAGAAATCTCTTCATTTTGGGGCACTTCAATTGCCATCACCCCTCTGGGACTCAAGAGGTACTTCCAACCACCGCGGGGAAGAAGTATTCGACTGGGTCATCTCCTCTGACCTCCTCCCTCTCAATGATCCTGACACACCTACGCTTCTACATCGCTCCACTGGCAGTCGCTTCTCTCCTGACATTCCCTTTGCTCCTTCTTCTCTTGCCCTTTTTTGCTCCTGGGAGGTGCTTCAGGACCCGGGTTCTGACCACCTACCGATTCTTCTATCCATCCCTCTCTCTCCGTCCTATTGCCCCAACGAGCGTCCCCCTTCCTTCAACCTTCAGAAAGCTCGCTGGGATGACTTTATATCCTATTTTGACTCCCACTGTCCTTTTGCAGAGGAATACTCGTCTCTTTCTCTTTCCTCTGCTGCTCTCTCTTTACCTCTCTGGCACTGAATGCGGCCAAATCTTCCATTCCTTTCGGCTGCATCAAACGCCATCCTAAAGCCTAGTGGTCTGCTGAGGTAGAAAGTGCGGTTAGTGAAAGACGCAAGGTTTTCGCTGCCGCTCACAGAAGTGATGAAGACCGCCAGGCTTACATCTCCGCTTCTCGACGCGCCTCGTCAGTCATCGCCAAGGCCAAGGCTGAGGCATGGCAGACGACTTGCTCTTCTCTTTCACCCAAATCTAACCCTAAATCTGTATACTCTCTTCTTCGTTCTATCGCTGGCTCTCCTTCCTCGTCTTCCTCGTCTTCCTCGTCTTCCTCCTCTCCTAACTTCCCTAACTGTTCTTCTCCCAGGGAGTCGGCTTCGGTCTACGCCGCTTACCTGAGATCGCACTTTTCCATTTCTCAGCCAAAAGCCCTGCGTAGCAGAGCCAGAGGCTATCTCTCTGAGCTCCGACGAGCCACGTGTTCTGAGGAGCCTCAATCATCTTTTTTCTCTCCTTTCTCTCCCGCGGAATTTCTCGCGGCTGCCTCCAATCTTTCCTTTTCCACTGCCACTGTGTCAGACAAAGTTGCCTATCCTATGCTAAAGCATCTTCCTCGTTCTGGCATGGAATGTCTTCTGCACATTTTTAGTCTCTCGTGGACTTCGCATTCCTTTCCTTCCATCTGGAAGACATCTTCCATTATTCCCATACAAAAGATAGGAAAGCCTCTCGACTCTCCTGTTTCCTTCCGGCCTATCTCTCTTACCTCCTGCGTATCAAAGCTGTTTGAACGCATCATTCTATCCCGTCTTCTCTTCTTTCTGGAATCTAATTCCATTCTCTCTCCCCGCCAGGCCGGTTTCCGTCCTGGACGGTCTACTCTAGATCAAATTCTGTACCTTTCTCAGTTCATTTCGGATGGGTTTAACAAATCCAAGCCGGGCTCTCGGACGATCCTGTCTACTATTGATTTTTCTAAAGCTTTTGACTCTGTCCGGCGTCCCACCCTTTTCCACAAACTTATTTCGGCTGGCTTCCCTCCTTGCTCGTTGGACCCAATCTTTCCTTTCTAATAGGCGCGCTTGCGTGGTCTATCAAAATCACAAAATTCGTTCCTTTCGAGTCCGTCGAGGTGTTCCGCAAGGATCCGTTCTTGGCCCTGTACTTTTCTCTCTATTCATAAATGATCTTCCGGCATCTCTGCCTTCTTCCGTCAGTTGCTCTCTTTACGCTGACGATCTGGCCATTTGTTCCTCCTCCCCCTCGGTTCTCACTGCGGTGGAGGCCACACAAGGAGCTCTGTTTCGATTGGAGCGCTGGTCTGAGTACTGGTGTCTTCCTCTCAATCCAAGCAAATGTGAGGCCTCGTTCTTCTCAGTGGATCCCCACCAAGCTAACCTCCTCTTATTTGGCCCAACCTCCTCTTATTTGGCTCCCTCTTCCATTTCAGTCACATTCCAACTTTTCTCGGGGTCACCTTTAACCTCACTGTTTCCTTTTCTAAACATGTATCTTCGCTGAAGACCAAATTCTTTCCACGACTTAAGGCCTTACGCTGTATCTCTGCTTCCTCATGAGGCTCCTCTAAGAAGTCTCTCTCTGTTCTGTATAAAGCTTTTCTTCGGTCCCTTCTCACATATGCTTCACCCAGATGATTTCTTTTCTTAAGCGTAACCAATATCACCAAATTGGAACGCCTCTACCGAGCGGCCAGTCGCGCCATCACCGGCTGCCTCTCGTCGTCCCCTATTCCTCTTCTTCTCTCCGAGGCTTCTCTACCTCCTCTACGAGTCACCCTGACTCACTTTACTCTTTTATCTTATGAGCGGGCTCTTCGTCTCCCAACTTCCTTTCCTATTTCAGGTTTGGCCAGACTTGGAGTGAAACCAAGACTCTGCAGATCGTCCTGGAGAGCTTTTGCGTCCACTCACCCGCTCATGCTTTCTTCTACCACTCCTAGGGAGGCTCTTCTTGCTTGCCCTCCCTGTCCTCCTTGGAATCTGCCCTCGTTGACGGTGGAGTCCACCCTTTCCTTCTCTTGATCTCGCTCTGATCCTCCTTTCTCTAGCCAAGGTGCGGCTCTTGCCCACCTTGACTCTCTCCCCCCTCATGATCTCGTACTCTGGACAGACGGCTCTGTTCCTTTTGGCAAAGGCGGCTCCGGCGTTCTTGCCAACTGCTCTCTCTGTGGCACTGGGGCCACTTTTTCTTTCAGCAGGCCCAGCATGTTTAAGTTTTTCTGCTGAAGCCTGCGCCATTCTGCACGTTCTTTTCTGGTCTCGACAGCACCAACAAGTCTGCCATTTCTCTTCTCTTCTCCTATTATCTGATTATCGTTCTGTCCTCTCCTCCATCTTTCCTTTTGTCTCAAACTCTGTGGCAGGTCTAGCAGGAACTGTCTTCTCTCTCCTCCTGTTGTATCAGACAACAATGGGTCCCCGGACACTCGCTTCTCTTGGGAAACGACGCGACTGATGAGCTGGCCAGACGGGGAGCGCTACTTGAGCTCTCTGCAATCCCTTGTAGTCTCTCTGTTATCTCTCGTATCCACTTTTCTCTTTTCTCGGACTGGAGGCGTACGGTCTCATCTAAATTCTTTGACACACAGGTTTCCTCTATTTTCACCGAGGAGCTTGTGCTCCCTCGTCATGCTCGCTGTGATCTCTCTCGTCATGCTTGCTGTGTTCTCTCTCATCTACGCTTCAATGGACGCAGCCTTCTGTTAGGTTCTTATTTCTCTAGGATTGGCAGAATTGAGAATCCTTCCTGCAGCGCCTGTGGACACACGTCCCAGGACACCTCTCATCTCACTCTGCACTGTCCAGCTGCGGACTCTTGGCGTCGCTTACTCTTTGGCGACTCTCTGTCCCTCTACGACCTCTAGCCCAGCCCTGGATAGTTGCTCGGCTTCTGGGGCTCCATGGTCTTTTGCCATGCCCCCATCCCTCAGAAGGGGTCGGGTAATTAACAACAACAACAACAATACTGATCTTCAGCTCACTTAGCTCCTTCCTCCTAACAACTACCTTAATTAGACTTGAAAGAGGAATCGGACTTGTGCTGAGCCCTGGGATTTGCGTTGTGTAACAATGTGTGACGTAATCCAAAGGTATCAAAAAAGGTGGAGAGCGTAGGTTTGCTAGAGTCATTTCACCGTTTGTTCAATGAGCTCTCGATAAATAAGTTATGTTGTTATAAAAATATTACTTACCTGTAAATGAAATGGTCACGAACCCTTTACCGGAATGTAAAGTTGCAAGAAAAGGCTGTTCGCCATTGTTTAAAGATCCACCTCCACCGCCCCAACCGTTCCATGATCCTCCACCGCCGCCAGAATATCCACCACCTCCTCCTGCTCCTCCATCATAAGAACCTGAACCACCGCCACCAAACCCACCATTATTTTCAACCGCCGAATCGGTGGTAAACCTGAAATGCCCTCCTACTCCAGCGGCTTTGTCTGACATTTCACTAGATAAATAACGAATGGAGGGACCTTGAACTTCAATGCCGTTTAAATTACTTGGCAGAAATTCGCTGTAATTTCCGTTGCCAAAATAACCTGCCCCACCACCAGAAGTACTTTCTTGATTCGCAAAAAATCCTCTGTATCCACCAAGTCCGTCCTGCCCGCCAGTGCCATACAAGCCATTGATTTTTGATGCATTCTTCCCTTTTTCGTCAAAACTTGCGTCGGCGTGATTTTTCTGTGATAGATCGGGGAGACTTCCTGCACTTGAGCTTCCACCTCCAGCTACTAACAAAATGTAACCATCCCCCACTCTGGTGACGAATGTTCCACCTGAACCGCCAGGGCCTCTGCTGTTTTCACCAATTTCATTGTAATCACTCGCTTGTCCTAAAATATTAAAAGTAAAGTCATCTGGCCAGGCTTTTAAAGCAAGATATATTGTCGCAAAAACTTGTTGAATCAATCGTAGATTTGGTGCTAAATTAAATTATCTGAAAAGATAGTATCGGGTAGCAACGGGTTATCAAGAGCACATACAATAAAAGTTTATAGCATTGTCACCAATTAGTATGTTGAGCTTCTCTCCTGCTTCCATCCGGAAATTACTGGTCAACCGCGCTCCTCGACCTCCGTTTCTTCCTCCTGAGCTTAATCCAGCAGGAGCTTGAGCTTTTCAACAAAAAATCAACTGTCAATTCAAAAAACAAACTCGACAATTTTTTTCGGCCTAGTTGTTTCTGATTGTTCACCAGTTTTTTACAAACAGTGAAAGAAAAAATTCCACTGCCTCCGAATTACATTGTTAATGTCCAAAAATCGATTTTTTTCCGTATCAGTTCAAGATATGTTTGCAAGACTTTTTCACACTGGGCCTCGGCAACTTAGATTTTTCGGCCCCATCACCATGCTACCTCTCAAAGGTGAAGAATTCGATTAGGTAACTTTTTCAACGGCAAGACTACCGAAGTTACCGGCTTTGTCTTTGCTCTGTTCTTTTCGTGCTAAGCGTCATGCAGGGAAATTGTTTTTAAAGTTTTCAGTATGACTCGACAGACGAATTGAACCCAGGACTACAGACTGAGAAGCCGGCCCTCTAAAGTCTAAACGCTACGTCATCGCGGCGGTTTAAAATCAATATTAAATATTGATAGTCAATTGTAACACGTAAACTTGCAGTTTTATTCATGTCGTGTCGTCAAAAACTTTAATATGTCTTCATTTTCACAAATAAGCTACATCCCTTCAAATCAACAGCGAAACGGCAATTATAGAATTAATGGATAACAATAAGCAATTGTTTTTGTAGAAGATCCCCTCATAGTGATATCTTATCAATAATAGAAAACGCAACTTTGTTTGTCTTTGTAGCTTTAACTTCTCCTAAACTGCTGGGTCTAAAATCATGAAGCCCTGGCACAACAGATCATTGCACCAACATAGATGTCATAAGATGGTTGGTGACGCTGTAGTGATGTCACAATTAACGATAGGTTTTTAAAATTCGCAGCTCTTGCCAAAGCAAAACGTTTTTAGCTCAAGCGTAAGTCAGAGCCGACTCATTGACATGCAAAATCAGCAACTTTTGAGGTTTAGATGATTCATATTGTGAGTTCTTTTGCATAATTTTATGTAGAACGTTATGATATTTATTAGCATGGCAACAAGCAATTTCTCTTGTAAGCCCGCTTTTTCCTTTTTTTTCTTAAACGCTATAATTATTACTTTGTTTTGTCACAAAAATTGATCGTGACATCTTATTACTGTCTATTATAATTTTAGGAAATTTTTCCCGAAAAGCAAGTTTCAACAAAAATTTTTGAAACTTTAAAAAGCCTGTTTAGCATCCTAAAAGATTTCTGAAAATCTCTAGCTACAGAACCTTAAGACACAGAAGGTTAAGCGGAGAACTTGAAATTTAAAAAATGTAATCACGGAAAGAAGAGCGCCAGGTTGAAAAACAAGCATATCTCTTGATTTCCTAATTTGTACTTGTAGAAATGATTGTCATTTTGGCTTTGACGTCTTTGTTTGACTTTAATTTTGTCTTCGCACTCATCACAGGCAAAATAGAGGAATTGGTTTGAGGAAAATAGGTGTTTTGCTTTTTCATCGTAATGTTTTTTCAACTTGATTCCCATAAATAGTACACTTGGATGTAGAACCGGAATTGGTTTTGAGAAAACCTATTAATGTTTTGTTCTGTACCCACAAAAGCTACTCTGGTGAAGCCTGCGGAGCCTGCCCATATTCTTTAACAGCAGTGGAACAAGAATTGGTACAACACGTTGTTGATGATGAGAAACAGGTAACGTCTCCACATTGGCTGCTGACAGAAGTTGTTTGATACACTACCACCTGTCAGCAGCTTCTGTCAGCAACCAAAAAGAAGATGCTACCTGCTTCTCATCATAGCACCGTCTTGTACCAATTCTCGTGCCACTGTAACAGTCGGTACGTGGGTCGTACTTTCCAAAGGTAACAACAGAGAATCAAGCAACATACTCCCATAACCATTCTGCAAGGACCCACTCCACGCGTCCAGAGTTATCCTTCTCGCTTCTACAAATCCAATAGCAGTCAACCTCAAACCTCATCCTCAGAAATAGGACAACATCTTTTGAAAAATCCGACTTGCGAGCATGAATACACTGAACACCGAATTTAAATCCTAGCCCACGGACGCTCTGCCTTTAATCTCTCCAACCTTGAAGCCAATTATATAAAAACATTTTAACCAGATGCGTGCAAACAAAGAGAATTCGTCCACAGCCTCAAACGTTTACACTAGTTGCTCGTTTTCCGTTGGTCACTTTTCTGACCAATCACTTGCCAGGGCCTTGCCTATTTTTTTTGCTATATAAACCGCCTTACTTCCTTTTCCTTCCTTTTTGACGTGTTTCTTTGAAAAGATTCAAACAAAAAAGCTTCGAGAAATGAGTTTACTACTGTCTGCCATTTTTGAGGAAAATTGTGCGAGAAAAATGAGAAAATTTTGAAAAGACGGCGCTCTAAAATAGTAGATCTCCAAAAAATATTATATGCAGTAATGACCAGTAATTCGGCCGTCATTCAAAGAAAACAAAGGCTGTCACAAATTAAAGGGAGCACGAGTTTTTGTTGATCTTACCAAAGGAGGCGCGTATCAAAAAGTTTTAGAGCCCCTACCTTAAATAATGGTTTACTTCGTTATGGCATCGTAAAAAGTTAAAGTCAATAGATCGTTACTCATCTCACCCACACTTACCAAATAATACTGCTTAATAGTGAATACCTGTAATAAGATACAGCCCTGTAATTGGAACAACCCAAGTTTGAATTCCATACGTCACAGTGACGTCATCTTCAAGGTTGGTGTCGCGATACGCTTCTTCACATTGTTCCTGAAACAACGTGGGTCTGGGTTATTTTTATATAAGTAGGCCTACGTACGGTTTAATGTCGAACAGCTTTAATTTTCTTTTTTGCACCACATTCCCAACTACTACAACTCTTGAAAATGCAACTTAAAAAAAGTAATGAAATGCGACTTTACAAAAGATTATGTCACTGCGTGATGATCTTTTATCTCTTCATATGCTGAACCGGAAGCAAAGAGATTGTTTTCTTCATTTTCAGTCTGACATAGTTTAAGACTGAAAAAGAAGAATCTCAACGAAAACAAAAACAACAACAAAAACAACAAGCACTTTGTGCAGCATTTAAGCATCTTCTGCGGAGATTCCTGCAATCCACATCTAAATTGTGTTTCAGCAGGTTGTTGTTTAGCTTTGATTAACTTTGCAAAGTGAGATCAAAGATCAAGTTTAAAAGCATTGGCCGAAAATGACCCGTAATGGAAGTTACAGACACAGCTTTTCAAAAACTGCACTTGCTATAGGTCAACTACGTACGAACAAATTTTCTTTCAAGCATTTCAATCATTCTTTCATCGAGTTGGCAATTTAATCTTTAATATGAGTAGAATGAAAAATGTTTATTTCCATTTAAAATAACCTTGGCAAAATGATGGTGACTTGCTTCTCATGGGTGATAAAGTTTTATGCTCCACAAATCCGGTGGAAAGAATATGAGTCTTGGCACTGCACGAATAACCGGAAGAAACCGGAAGAAAAACGAAAGAAGCCAGAAATATACTTTCTGGTCTTTTTTACCGTTTTTCTGGAAAGTGCTGTTTTGTTGGGGACTTTTTTCTTCTTCCACGAAAAACACCTTTTTCGGACGCCTACGTTTTTTGCCATCAAAAAACAGCATTTTTCGTAATCCCATGCAATGATTTGGGGAGGACATGGTCCCCACGTCCTCCCGATTGTAAGGCCTATAACCGCATGGTATAGAACCGGGTCTGAGCACAAGTTTTTAGGTGTTTAAGGGTGAAATTTTCTCCCGATGAGTCTACATCTCTGGACAACTAGTCGACTAGTTGTTCCACATAAAACTGACTATCATATTTCCGAATTATAAATTGAATTTCTGGTCATAGGTCTCCCAGAACCTGCTATTTTATAAAACACACTCAACCCCGCGACTACTGCAGTCTTGACAGCCTACCTGACTTGGACCGAATCTTCCAGTTTGTTTGCAATCAGTGAAATCCCACCTTAATTCAACCACCGGTTCAATTTCAATATCTGCTTCAATATCAGAAACGTAATACAAAAACACGACTGTTAAAAAGAAAACTACTTTCATCGTTTTGAAATATTCTATTCTCAAAACATCGTCTTACTTTCTGCGCTACTTCCATCGATGAGCTATTTGCTAGTCTGATTTAGCCTCAAGGCATTTGAATTCATGACGTGTTACTGAATTTCGGAAAAAGCTTTTTTCAGCAAACTGCTAATTCAACGCCAGGGACAAATAGTTATCCCACTGAGTTTAAAATATATTTATTAAAATCTGGATAAGTTATGATCCAGCACAGATAACTTGGCGCGGTAACAGATGCGTAAATTAGAAACGCTGGCAGGGGGCCCAGACAAAATTTTGATTCCAAGACAAAACTAGATGTTCACGAAGATACCAAAAAAATAACTCTTTACAACTTTAGTGCTCTTCCCCGAAATGTCTTCATGTTTTCAAGAGCTAAAGTTTTCAAATTTCGACTCCACATGATAACTTTTGAGGGAAAACTTGACCTCCTCCTTCCCTCCCTCCTTTTCTACGCCCTTTAGAAGTGAAGCAAATGTAACTTATCAACGGTCAACCATTTTTTCAAGATGTCAACAATGATTAGTGCCGTCGTGAAATAACTGGAAATTAAAGGGGAGCGAGACTGTTCAAAAACCTCCGTCGCAAAATAACAAAACACTTTTTTCCAAAAATTTAGCAGAAAATTTTTTTCGGTCAGGTCCATTTCTAACTTGCCATGCTGGGTCTGAGCAACTATTGCTTTCACCATGTAATCAATCAATTTGAATAGTAGATCTGCTCAAAGGTAGAAGAATTGAAAAAATGATTGAAAGAATTAATTACAAAAACTTCACAACGGATTGAAATTGTTTTATTTGGAATTTAATTTAGATTGAAAGATCAAAAAGATGGAAGAATATGCAATTAACTTTTGTTTCCGAATTTACAGATATATTGATTGCGAACGTTTTGAATGTTTTAATGGCTTCCCTCAAGTCATTTTTGTCGCAACATAGCAGGCAGAAACAATAAAAGCTGATTTTGAGTGAGATTTGAACCCATAGTGCATATGAATTACAAAAGTAAACTTGCACTTTCGTTACAGTGGCATTATGTTGGGTAAGTTTGACATTGATTTCTTCCTCGCAAAACCATCTGAAGCTGCCGGTGTTCAATTTTTACTCAAACATTTCACAAAAAGTAGACAAAACCTCCGAAATATTTACTGAAGTAACGTTGGACTTCAAAAATATACTGTAACTAATATGGGCTACCTTTAAAGATACACCTATTTTTGCAGAATGTGAAGTTGCTTTACTGTACTGTACACTATAGAAAAACTCTTGCTGATATCATATAAATGTGACTTCACAAAACATTTATATTTACAAAAAAATTCAGTTGAAATCGTGGTAAATAAGAAAGCAACAAATGACATTATGAAGTCTTGTGGTAATTTCGATACCGGTCGAAACGCGGAAATGCTTTGTATAGGTGCACTTTGTTTGATCTTTTCTTAAAATTTTAAACCGTTGCTTCGTTTCAAGTTTAAATGACATGAAGTAAAAGTTTGTGTGACGCAAAGTTTAACATAAGCGATCCGCATCCGTCTCTCTGCAATATTACATATCACAGCCTCTCCTGGCACACAAATTCAGGGCATGATTAGCTCCATCAACTCCATGTTTCTGAGCATGCTTCAACAGTTTCGTCGGTTGCCTGTAAACATGATCGGTAAAAATTGCTCCTGTGGACCACTGCGAGTAGAGTCGCTTGGGGCACAACCAATCGATTAATATGAATTGATTGACAGATTTACTTTTATATTCAAGTAAAAATGAAATAACTGTGATCGGTAAAAAGAACTTACAATCAACCTTTTTGAAAGTTTTCCTATTTCAAGGTGATTTATTGTGGAAGGCGATCAAAATTTTTGAAAGGGGGGTGGCTAACTAAAATTATGAAGACATCTTCAAAAAACGTATGGGGGAAGGGCAGAAAAGTTCTTTTGCAGTAATATTTTCATATTCTTTCAAGCGTAGAACACGTGAATACGTAATTTAGTCTTCTGTTGACGTCATGCCACCACCCGTGTATGACGACACATAATTTTATCACTAAATTAGTTAGTTAGCTAGAAAAGAGAGTGGGAGAATATGTTTTGGTACAAACCCTGGTCTCAGTCCAGTTTTTTCTCCGTGGATATGCCCCACTGCTAAATTAAACGAGGCTTCCGGGTGGCCTTGGTCTGCAGCATACCTGAAAATAAAACAAAAATTACACAGTGCAGTTTACCAACTATCAAAAATGAAGGAAGTCTTGCGTGACTGATATGAAAATAAGTGCGACACTACAACAGGTGGAGAATTATTTCAAGCTTCTATACTACATCCCCATTTAATTAAAAAATTAAGCAGAATTTTACATGTTGGTCTATTCTTAAAACTATTTATGAGCCAGGGTAGTGTTTCCTATTTTTCTTATGCAATTTTCGGGTAAACGATGCATGGTGTAGTAACTTGTCGATAAAAGGTTGATGTCAATAAAATCGCGGCCTGAAAATGTACTTTTTCGGCAAAACTCTTTTTTTGAGATTAATTTAACGTGGAAATTTTTTTGAATCGAAAACCTATTTTTTGGTCACGTAGCTAAATAGAATAAAATTTTTCAAAAGAAGACTATTTTTTTAGATCAATTTAAAAGGGAAAAATTTTTTGAATGTTGAAATTGGTTTTTGCTCGCTCTTTATCATGCAGTTTTGCAAAAATTAGTAAAAAAAGGCCCGAACGCAAACAAGTTTACTCCCTTGATCCATGCAATCTTATCAGCAGACCAACTTACTTAAACCATTTCATGGCTTCCGTTTCATTTTTTGTCGTTCCTCTCCCTGTCAGTAACCTTTGACCCACCACGTGTTGAGCAGATGCGAATCCCAAGTGTCCATATCCTTTGGCGACGTGAAAATGCATTGCTTCATAATGATAGTAGGTAGCGTGGACCAAGAAAACTACAACAAGAACTCCAGTGACCTGCAACAGAATTTAAATCAATCAATCCTATATTATACTAGTTAATCTTAAAAGCGTTGCTCTATTATCAAAAAGTTCGTTCACCGTCAAAGGTCACACCTGCCTTTCCTTGGTGATCCTATTTCAGGGGGAAACATTATAGCAACTGGTCTTGCTAAAAATGTCTTCTCTTTCCAATAGTATTTGGTGAATTTAGTTTTTAAAATTTGCAGGAAACACTTTTCAAGGTCCTCGAGTGACACGGGTTTCGATGACGTCACAGCACCTTTTGCAGCAATAGATTTTTTTAACAATAAACTTTTTAAATTCTTTTTGGCGTTGAAATAGGAATATTTCAAAGAATGACTTTCCTTAAGTCTTAAAATCGTAATTTTGCATCTTACCACCTAAAACATCAAAGCATTTGTAGTAGAGCAGTGACAGCAAAGTTCTATCGACCAAACTAATGTAAACTCATAGGCCAATCTCTAGCGCATTAGTTCCATTCATCGCACAAATCGTCAAAGAAAAATTATAAAACTTTTTTAAGCTTTGACTCGCACTTGCCTGAGCTTACCTCGAGAATTGTGCAGTAAATTGAGTCTTTTTTATTTTCTCGTAATTCAAAAACAGTGTTGCCATATCGAACATAACTTCCTATTCTTTGAGCTGGTTTTATCAATTTCTTTTTTTCTTGAATATTATTTTCTTTATGTTTTTCAGCTTCGCAAGTAGAAAATTTGACCACTTTGGAGCGTGAACGCCTTCGACGTAATTTCTGCATCTTGCAGTTATTAACTTTTCATCAGCAGAGAACAACTTCAAATGTACTTCATCATTACTTCAAATTTAGCTGAAAATATTAATTATTAATAAAGCATTCAAAAATGTACAAATATCGATGGACTGTGGTGTTTAATACAGCATGAATAATTCATTGAATTGGTTCTAAAGCTAATAATACTCAATTCTAGTTTGTGTGCCTTTTTCATCCCATGTGATGAATGGTCATTCAATCCTAGTGTTTCACCAACTTCAAATTCGAGATCAATTATATTCTTCATAGGGGCATTAATTTAACCGTTTTGTGGTGAATTAATGTTTTTAAATACTAGGCGTTTGAAAACTTTCGAGTGATACTAATAACATAAAGTTGCACTAGTATATTTAGAAAATTTTGGGGGGAGACCCGGAAATAAGCGCTAAGCGCTGGTTCTACGCAAGTGGGTGACCAAGAGTCAGAATTTTTCTATAGATTGTGCGTTAAAATTTGTTTGTAACCAAACTTTTCGAAAGCAATTGTTTTGCACATTTTGTTCTTGATACAAGATTGAATATTTTTTTATCAAAAGTCCAATTTTCGAAAATCACTCTTTTCCTCATTTCGCTCCCGAAACAAGGTTGAAAATCTTTTTTTTTTGTTGATCGATTGCTACAAAGTGGTTTTTTATATTTTTTGCTTCTGCCAAATCGTTTTGAGGAAGACACCGTTATTTATACTCTCTTAGATATGCTGCTGATTACTAGCCTAGTCATAAGGACCAGACATCATCTTTAAAAGCAGTACATCTTTGTGTGACTTAATTTCATGGTTCGTCAATTTCCCCATAAATTGGCGAATTATATTTGGCAATTGTCACATTCTTCTGGTTTTAGCTTCTATGAATCGATATGTTAAGCCACCCACACGCTTACCTTTAAAAGAAAAGTAATTTGTTCTACAATGACACTAAAAATGCTCACCGCATTGCAAGCACTTTGTTTTTTCTTCAATTTCACTTCCTTGCAAACAATCTTGCATTTGTTGTTTTATGTTTCGTCTGCATAATCCACAGGCCTACAAGAGATTGCCTAGTGACATAAATCCATAAGCTAAAAATATGATTTCGAATCAGATTATCTATGACAGAGTTCGGGAATCTGAGGTAAATCACCCCAAATGGAGTAAAATTGAAAGAAATTTTAATAAAACAAAAATCTTCTGAAAGCTTATTTTGTGTTTGTTTGCTATATCCGCAGTGCCATTCTTTGTAATATTTGACCTAATGTAATTAGTGCAATTGTAGCTTCCTTTACATATATTTTGTTTACAGTGTTTGTCGGGCTGTCCCTAATTGTTACGTTTTTATTGTAATAACATGTTTGAATGCTCGAGTAATTTGGGAAAGTATTATTTTTCTTGAAACAATTTTTAGATAGCAATCAAAAAATTTCCCAAACCCTTGGCCTATGACATTAATGTTGGTTACGCCGCCGCACCCGATATCTCTTCTCTTAGGGCGTTACTTTTTTAAGGAATGTTATTTGTTATGCCAGGAAGTCAAAATTGGCAACATCTGGGAACCTAGTTAGGGAGTAATCAAAAAGTATTTTTGGAGGGAAAAATTTTTTCAAGAATTTTTGATATTTTAAATGAAAAAATTTGCACTCAACTATGGTATTTTACTTAATGTTTTATTACTTTTCAGAAAAATTTTGCATCACAAGTGTCTTGAAATGGCTTTGACTGTAACTTATAACTCATGTAATGAATAAAGCAGAATACTGCATTCATACAGTCAGATTAAAAATACTTCGATACAAAAACGCTCAGGGAAAAAGAATACAAAATCGGACGAAGCCGTACAAAAATTTTTATTGTGTAAATACACATACAGTTAGTTATATACACTCTGGTACGTAATTTTCAGAAAAAAAGTTGAGAAAAGCGGATATTGTGTACGCTACATCCAGTAAAGCTGATGAAAATTTTCACTCAAAAATGCATACTTAAGAAAAAACAAACAAAACCTGACGAAATCGAACAAAATCATTGTGTAAACCCATATTATTAGATTTTTCTCGCGCTTGGATAAAGTTTCGAGATAAATTGTTGCAGGCAATTTTGACATATGGCTTGTTGCAGCTTGGAAATCTTTGACAGATGTGAAATGAGCAAGAAATACTCTTTTTGCTTTAAAACATTGTCAACTGTTACAAAATACTCTACAACTATAACATCACAAACAATTTAATCAGTGTCGAGTAAAAAGTTGGTAAATTATGCAAAGTTTTTGCCTGTCTTAAAAAGAAAATTTATGAAGTAATCAAGCAAAGAGAAATGTTTGTATAAAGGTGTTCTATGAAACGGAATGTACTAAACGACAGCAGATCTAATACCAACAAGTGCACCGGTAAGAACTCTACGCTGCTAACATTTCTTAGTTATTAGTTCGCAGCCACTTTTCAAACTATGCAAGGTGATCATGCGATAGCTAGTTTCAAAAAGAACGCACGGACCCAAGTCTTGAGCTTCAACCTTTAGAATGCTTTGAGTAGGGATCGAACTCACAAATTTTGAATTTGAAATTAACTTGAAGCAAATGAAACATTTTGTGTCTAAACTTAACTATGAATCGCATTTACTTGCTTTTGTGCTAATCCGAAAGCGAGTAAACATTATTTACTCAGCGTATCAAGTGTTCATGTGGGATAGTTTGCAAGATCAATTCTGTATCTCATGCAACCAATCAAGGGGAATAATTTTTCTCGTCGACGATCGTTTAAAAGTATTTTACAATATGCGATTAACCTTAATCGAATGTCACGCAGAATACAAAGGTTTGCGTTCGGATCTTGGACATAGGCTCTCGTTTTTAAAGTAAGCTACTGTTTACCTACAAGCTATCCGTTCTTCGAACCCTCTAATACGCTTGTCAAATGCTTTGGGGGCAAATGAGCAAAGCGCTTCGTCAAATCTCGAAGTGCATTAAGTTTCACAACATAAAAAGAAATTGGTAATTGGCAATTGAAATTTACTCATCCTCATATGAAAGACACAATAACTTGTTAGGAAAGTCAAGCGATATTAATTGGCTATTTTTGGTGTCTCTTCTTCAAAACGCCGTAGCTCTGAAAAACTGTGAGTGAGTGATAGCAGGAAGATTTTTTGTTCTGACATTGGCACAACAACGTTTGCTCAGGCTATCAAAACTGTCTGCTCCGTATAGGCAGATAGTTTGATAAATCGATCACGATAAGAGAGCAAATGTGTTTGTTGAAACTGATATTCAAACAAATATTTCTTTTTCATTCAAGTGCACGCGTGAAATGCAACAGCAAAATGTAATAAGTTTGTGGATGAGGTGAATGCATTCTGCAAAATGTAAAGTTTAATCGGACAACTATTCTTCTACTTTTGTATAAGCCGTAATTCAGGCAAACTCTAACCACCACTTCTTGCTTCCTTTATCTGGGTTATTGAGATCCTCTAAGTCAACGGTTTTTCATTTTTATAAACCCGCCGAACCCTTAGGACATTCTCAAACCGTTGGTTGAGCCCCTCAATTTACTGCTTAATGATGGATCTAGTCTGGAATATATTCGACGAATTTTGAAAAAGAAATTTTTCGCCGAAATGAAACGAACGAACGGACAGATCAACAAAACATTACACAGTGAACCAGAGACAATGAGAGCCTGAACCGCGCTTAATGCCGAATTATTTCAGGTCGGAATGAAGTTCAATATTCTTTACAAGTCGTTTAGATTTTCGTCAAAACTTGGTGTTTTCGAGAAAATTTGGGTGAAATTTGGGCGAAAACCAAAAATTTTTTCAAATTTAGGTCAGGGTGCTGCATTTCTACAAGATTTGGGTACTTTAAATCAATAGTCCTCAACCTGTGGGCCTCAGCATAATTGCGAGATAAGACACAGCTTGTTATTTCCATATTCCCTAACACAGAGAGTGGTTTTGAAATTACAAAAAGCATAAAATTATTAGGCCACGGACTTCTGTTTGATTTGAAAATGTGCCGCATTCCTAAAAAGACTGTGAAACACCGCTCTAAATTAAGCCCAGCCCCCAAAATTTCCTGACCCGGATTTGTAGGGTGGGGTGCTAAAAACTTCGTTGCTTTCGTGCTTTTAATAGAGTTCCTAACATTGCACAAAGTGGCATTTTTTATTTTACATAGGGGCAATGGGTGTAGGATATAAAGGTATGGGACAGTGGACAATAATATGGAAGAAAACATGACCGTTTGAATCATTAGAAATTAGAAAACAAAAACATAATATAGCATTCTAAACAAAAACTAAGGATTCATTCGCCTTTCTCGCGGCCACTGCAGTAAATAAGTCATCCTTTGCATATTCCTGTAAAATCGAAAAAAAATTGATAAAAGATAGGTTTCAAATTTATTTCGTTTGAAAGGGCATTTCTTCCCCTGTTTTATTATTCATATAGACGCCCTTAAAACCCTACTCAACACCAATGAGCAGTGCACCTTTTGCTACTGCAGTTAGGTGACAATCCGTAAGATGCATTTTTCAAATATTTTGTATTTCAAAGGACATCGTCGAACCCTTGAGACGGCTTTCTCTCTAAACTGAAAAGTTCGATTGAACCCAGGTTAAAAATCTCTGCTCTAGGTCTTTGAGTGGACGAAGAAGGTTGCAGCTTAAGACGATATTTTGTGCTGTTTGTGCATCATCCCCACATTTGCTTGATACAGTGCATTTGCAAGATCCCTAAATGCTACAGTACCGGCATGTTACCGACACGTAGGCTTGCTGTGGTGCATTTAGGGTAATGGGCATTGGCATATCAGAAACCAAATTTGTTTGAGTCAAAAATATACATTATTGACTTTTTGTCTCTCAATTGATTTTTTTTGCTGATGCTTTTTCCTTTTTCCCAGAAAAATAATATTATTGGACGTATTGTTGCCATTTTACTTGAAAATAGCTTCGTATCTTAAATGGGTTCAAGAAATTTGGAGAGTGTAGCCTCTTTCCTACCTTGGATACACATATAGGGAAGGGCCATTGTTTCATGCTCTCATATCTTGTTGTGTGTCGGCCCCCAACTGGGCCGGACAAGATTATCAATTTTAAAAATGAATCGAAAAGCTTCCACCCAAAGTTGATCATCAAATAAAAATCATCATCCTCGAGCCAAACTAAAATCCCAACGCTGCTTCGATTTTTCAAGTTCTTCTTCCGCCATTGGACACGTAATTATTTTTTTAAATTAATACGTTTCCTTTTATGTTCATTTGATTTTGTTTTTAATTGTTGTTTTATGCTTTTGATGGAATGTCTGCTGAAAGTTTAAAGTCTTGAAAAACCTAGAGCCGCTTGATGACACCACGTTTCTTTTATTTCTATTATTAAAAAACTTAACGATGTTGAAGTTTTACAACTTAAGCCAGAGACGTAGTTAGCTAAAAACTTTGAATAGGGGTGGAGAAGAGGAAGCAAAATTTGTATGCTAGATCACATTTTCTTGGATGGTCTTTTTTTCGTTGTTTTTGGAAACCCAACACGATTTTGATAAAAATCATAAGTACCAAGCTAGTTTTAAAGATTTCAAGTTTAGCTTACGTTGGACCGATAAGAGGCGAACCCGGACCCCGTAACAAAATTTTTGAGAGTCAGAACCACTGGCATAAGAAAACGAATTTTGTTTTACAACTTGTAATGTCTTTTTTGAGTGAAAAACTCATTCTTTTTTAAAGACACACTTAACAAAAGCAAATTGCTCGACGTTTTTCCAGTGAAAAACTACTTTTTTGACGATCAACTTTATGAAATCGTATTTTGCACGCTTAATGCGGAGGACATTAACAGCATATCCCAGGGGCACCATAAAAATTTTGGGCCTGGCCCATAGATAGCCTATCATATAAACCAACCTCTCATATCTATTGACCTTAATGATATTTTTAGAAAGCACAAATAATTCATTAAAAAATAGATATTTCGTTAATCTTTCAAGAGGGCAACTGCCTTCTTTCCTTTCCCGATTGAGAACTAAAAAAAATGTTTTTAGTAAAAAGAATAAAGCCAAAATGCAAGTAAACATTTTATTGAAACCTTTCGGTACATTTTGGGTTTATTCTTTTTACTAAGAATTGCAAATAAATCCCATTTTTATACTCTTAACCAAAATATGTTTCAGGAAAATAAAGCATGCCCCATAAAATTTAACTCTGTAGAATATTTAGATTTACTGCTGGAGCTAAAAATTTTTACAAAGCAAAATACTTTTTGACGACAAGACTCACTGGCAACAAGTGGCCGCACAAAACAGCAGCATCAGTTGGTTTTCGAAAAATTTGAAAAAGATGGCCCACTTTGACCAAAAATTTTCAAAAAATAAAAACTTGGCCTTGAAACTGTTTTTTAAGCTATAAGGTACCGCACTACAATTCTACAACCATCAAGTTATTAGCGTCTACTTGGTACTTAACTAAAAATTATAGCTATTTGAGTAGTGTTGCTTTCTACCTAATCAACTCAAGTACCTGTAGAAGTAGTAAAAAATGAAACTAGTCAATTTAAGTAGCTCGTAACTGAAAAACCTACTTAAGTAGAACTACTTTGTTTCTGCCCACCTCTGGTAGAGGGTGACTTGAAGATGCAGTTGCTTGGCGCGCTATCCTGTAAGTGATGTAATGTCTCCGTACTTCGGTAGGGATCATGTCTGCCAGCACTGGCATAAAAGCTACGACAGGCAGCAATGAACTGAAGTCTATCTTTAAGAACAATGTCAAGCTGTTTTGTGTGTGTGTGCATTTCTCCTCCAGACAAGGGCAGCGTGTTTTGCAGGGTTATGTACAAATAAAAGAGCTGCAGAGCAGAGAGTATGAATGCTAGCGCCGCAGGAGAACCCAGCCAAGCATTGTAAAAAGGTACTTTCTTGAAGATGTTTTACTTCGTAGACTTGCAATCTGTGGTTGGTATGTCAGTTGACGGTTAAATTTTATACTAAGTTATAAAAGGTAGATTGTGAGGTCAGATTGAACGTTTTAGTTAAATTGAAAGCTGGCATTTTAATTTCTTGTTGTTAAAACCGAGGCAGTGGTTGCTTTTCCCATGAAATTTTGTCTTCATGTTTGCAAGGAACAGAAAATTTCCTCGTCGTTTTTCCAGTAAGACCCTGCATGGAGCGAAGCCAAGTCGTCTACATAGCCAGACTGTTTTGAGGTCATCTGAGACACGTCGCTTACGAGGTGAATAACATCGGCGACAAGGTTGAGCCCTGCCGTTTTCCGTTTCTGATTCTTCGTAGGCGGATATTTTGGCCATCACTAATTTTGAGTATGAAAACTGCTGTTGAATAAGTTATAAGCGACGAATCGCTCACAGTGCCGGTCTGATATCATCCGTAGCTGGTTGAAAATGAAGGCTTGATTGCACGCGATGTCGTAAGCAAGGGTAAGGTAAACAAAAATAAGAACTCTTGATAATATTTCTCAAACCACGTGACACTCTCGCCCTTTCGAATTCGTTTTCATATGTTGTGTGGTCTAAACAAAACTATAAAAGACAAACAGTATTTAATTCTGAATAAAAGACATGGCATTTTGAGCAGGTGGAGAGAATACTTGAACCCTTCCATACATACAACAGCTTTGGGTACACCCAACTATATTACGTGCCTTTAAGCACCGTCACCAAAGTTCAAGTTTCCCTCGCTATTAACTCTAAGCAGAAATAAGTTGCCAATAAGTGATGACGAAACCTGGTCTGAAGCAACGAAAAGTTTGCGCAAAGTAGGAATTCTTTGTTTAACTCAAGTGTATCTGGTGCCATGGACTTATGAAAGAAAGTTGGCTAACAGGAATGATCATCATGGTTTACAGTCTAAGCCACGGGTTGGCAACCTTTTATGTTGGAAGGGCTATTTTGACCCGGTTTTCCCATAAAAAGCATTAGGTACCATAAACACTTGACGACCTTGGTTTTTGCAGGGTAACTTCTTGTAAGCCATTGACAACCTTTACAGCCCAGGTCTCCGAAGCCTCGCCTTGCTATAGGTTGCCGACTCCTGGTCTATGCAAAATGCTTTGAAATATGCCCTGACATAACTAAAAGCCAATTGGGGGGCTCACATGTTGACGCGATGTTATGCAGCACAAAGAACTCGATGTTTCGATATTCGAACCTATAAAGCACCGAAAGTGACGTCTGAGCTTCAACTTTTAATTGCTATAAAACGAGAGCTGTGTGAGCAGGCCGAGCTTTTGCTCTTTAAATCGGTTTTTGCTCCTATTCTCACTGTGATTATGATACTTGGATAGACCACAGACCGCAAAAGAGCAACCTCGAATGTAATTTGCAGAAATGGGATTTTGGGGGTCAATTGAAGGTTTATCACGAAGAGACAAAATTTGTAACACCGCAGTTAGAAAATTTTGAGTCTTTGCTTCTTCGTTTAGCTGCGTCAATTTCAAAGAGATTTATCACTGCCTCCAGAGGGCTTCGTCATCACACTCCAGGCTGTAATGTTCAATAAATCTTTCCCCCTTCGGGAAATCCTACCTGGTCCTACAATCTTTCAAATTTTTGAAATATTTACTAAACAAAGAGTAGTTTACATAAACATATTTTATTTAAACTTTTTGTAATGCACGTTTTCAATGTGTTACGTGAACTGAAAAATAACAACATAGAAAGGAGAAAATCCTAAATTATGAACAAGTGAATAGGGGCAGTTTACAATTCATTTATTACTGACATAGATCAAAACGCCTAATTGACATTCGCATTTTTATGTGACTGTAATTTTATGAGTCATATCTGTGAGTCCGCAGTTCTAATGGAAAACTATTTAACACAATGGAAGGGGTTCGATATCACCTTTAATTTATCTAATGTGACCAAGATCGACTTGTACCTGGAAAACAAATCATGGATGCTGCTTTCTCCTATGACTACTATCGGTTCCTACTCGAAAAACAAATTATTTCATGCCACTTTCTCCAATTCCGAGAAACTATCCCAAAATCATTATAAATAATGGCCCCAAGTTCTACTGCCGCAGATTAAAGAAAGCATTGGTTACGAAGCCATGCTGCAGTATACATCAGCTTGGATAAAGCATTAAGTACGGTACGTTTATTGAATGCTGTTCTGTACAAATGTGTAGATATAAAAATATAATATGATTCTTTGTACTTGTAGAAGTAAGATAACTTGAATTTAATATCATAATCCTTATCTCACGCTAAGCGTTCCCCTCTGTTTGTTCTTATGTCCCATGAAATCTGCGATAAATAAATGAATTGCTCGCTTATTGTTGGGCCATCAATTACCGGGAGACGAGAAGAGTGAAGTTAAATTTCGTATCCGGACTTGTTCAAACAGGATCACTTCGGTTCGTCAAGGCGCTTGGAGGGATCGAAGATTATACCATGTGCGAGAGCTATGGAAATGAGTCTTCTTCTCACACACTTTTACACACTCCGTTAAGCAGAGGCATGGACTTTGTAAAATTTTCACCACATCGCCTTGTAGTTATCAGACCAACTTTCCCTTTCTCAATCAAGGATATAATCCTTTACGGAATTTGTTGGCTTTTTCTTCACGCTTCCCATTTTATAAATATTATTGTTGAAAAAGGGTCTGCTATTAAACAAACAGTAATCAAGTCAGCTTAGACATTTATTTTCCATAAGAAAAATTAATTTCGCTAACGCATTCTCAGTTTCTGCAAAAAAATAATAAAAATCGCACAAAAAAATTAAATATTTTCAAACAAACTAATGGTAAACCAGAGAAAAGGCTGTACTAAGATCATAAAGTCTTCAAAACTTAACAAGAGATGAGAGAGGAAATAGTGACGTAAGTGTGTTATCTATCACTTACGTCACTACTTCTATAGGTTATGACCAGGGTTTCTCAACCTTTTTCATCATATCGCCCCCTTTTCCCATTTTTAAAAAATAATCGCCCATATTTATTGCAATATTTTAAACAGCTAAATCAAAATATTTTGCTCACGTTGTTTTAATGAGATCCCTGTGGTTGATACTTTGCCGCTAAACCTTCAATATTAGACTTGAAATTTGTAAGTTTTAGTCTGGTGTCTCCTCGAATGCATATATCTGTTTTATTTCTTTCCTTGTTCAAAATTTTATTGACTGCACTGAAGCCACATTCAACCAAATAAGAGGTTGGAAAGTATAGCAGTATTTTAACCATTTCAAACCACATTTTTGGATATAGCGGTTATTTGATAGCCATAACTCAGTCATTCCACCTCTTTCAGATTTGTAATTACATTCATCATCACATTTTAATTCAATAAGTTCCTCTTGCAAATTTTTATCGACACTTTCTATGTCACAATCAAAGGGATCCATCATTCACGGCTGAACTTCAAATGAAAATAAATCTGAGAATCAGCTATTTAAGTTTTCTCTCAATTTCATTAAATATTCTTCATATTTCTTCTGATTTGTTCTGAGAGCTGCTAACTTACTTCTGTTAACTCGGGCATGTCTTTAAAATTTTTCTTTTGTATATTTATTTGAATCCAATGTAATTTTTCTGCAAAGACTTTTAGAACACGTTTACAATCCAGCAGTGTACATAATTTACCTTGAAGCTGAAGTGAGACTTCACTGAACTTACGAAAAATCCACGCTAAGAAGAAAATGCCGCACTTGTGGAGTTTAATTTCTTTTGCAAAATTGTTTTCGTTTAGATTTTTGAAGAAATTAACAACTGTTTCAAATAACTTCACAAATCTTGCCAGGAAGTTTCCTTTCGAAAGCCACCGGACTTCTGTGTGGAGAATAAGTCTTACGTGCTCTTGCTCAGTATCAATGCAAAACTTTCGAAAAAGTCTATCTTATTTCCTGTGCGACTTTATTTTATTTACAGCCTGCATAACTACTCTCAATGATTCGTGAAGGTCAGAACTGATTTTTTTTACCTACTAAAGTAACTAAACGATGCCGATGTACCACACAATAAACTGCAAGGATTGAAGAACATAATTACTTCATATAAACAATAAAGCCATTCTGCTTAGCAAGCATGGATGGAGCACCATCCGTAGCGCAGGATGCCAGGTTTCCAAATGGTATTTGATCCTCGTCAAACCAAGATTTTGTAGCTTCAAAAATGGATAATCCAGTCGTATCAGTTTCTAATAATTTTGCAAACAACATCTCTTCACAAAGTTTGCATCTGTCATCTATCAAACAAACATACGCCATAAGAATAGCTCTCACTTACTGTTGGCTTGTCAAGTTGAATTGAGAATTTACTGATTTAAAATTTTTCATCTAGTTGTCTTTCTACATCTGATGACATTTCGTCGATTCTTCTTTGGATTGAATCATTGCTTAACGGCAATGCTTTTAAAACATACACTAAATCTTGCTGAAACATAGTTTTCAAGATAATTTCAAAAGAAGGCTGAATAACATTTTCAACAACTGTATGTGCGCTCCCAGTTTTTGCTATTATTTGCGCTATCTCATAAGATGCAGTCAAGCCACTTTCATTTATCTGTGAGCTTTTTTTCAAATAAGCTGACAGAGTATTACGTTGGTCGAAGTTCTTCCTCAAAATTTTCAAAATAAGCTCTGGTTCTGTCCACTTTATCGGGATATTTTCTTTTCAAATGCTCTGCAAGCCTGGATGGTTTCATAACTTCATTGGAAAACGAGTTGTTACAAATAAGACATACAGGCTGTTTCTGATCATGTGAGCTTTCTACGAAGCCAAAAGCCAACCATTCCTCTCTACACTGTCTACATTTCTTTTTGCTCGCCATAATGAGAGGAAAAGAACTTTATAATATCACAACGACACTTATCACCGTAAGTTGATGCTTAATAGTACTACTTCAAAAACATCAGATTGCAATACTAAAGTTTAACCTGAATGTACAAAATCCATTAAATTACAAAATAAACTAATTTGTTAATACTTACAAATTATGCGTAATCATTACAAAATATACTAATCTGAGGCTGAAAATGTTTGATAATTTTTACACAGCATTGAACAACTTACCATAAGTAATAAATTGTTATGCAAACGAGAAAGCACGAAATCGCATCTGCAAGAATACGGGTCGATCCTTTTTAAGACCACTCCCTTTAGCGGTTAGAAAGTAGCGAGCAGCATTGATAAGCAGGGTCTTAAATCACTGCAAAAGCTAACTAAATGACTCAATTAATGAAGTTAAATGCACAAATAAATGAAATTACTTAGCATGCTCAGCACATCAGTCAAACAGCCTGTAACTGCTGTATAGTACCGTATGGTGTTGGTGATTATTTTTGAGCAAAATTTTCTATTTTACCTTAGTCAAGGCAACAAACTTCTTTATATGAACAACCCCACCTATTTAACAAGCATTTACACTTTCCACACCATTGAAAAAAAACAAGATGATCAAATAGAGTGATTACCACGCTGAATTAATCTACATATAGGCGCGAGATAATAAAACAAGGGTATCAGATCACGTGACTACCCTGCTGGATTCATCTACAAGCAGACGCGTAAGAACGCAATCAATTAATGAACAAAGCAAATGTTGTTTCTAACAACACCCTTACTTAGGCCACTGCAAAAACACAACTAATTAGCTATTTCAGGCTTACCGCTAGATTTTATGTCACAGTACTTAATCTGTTCTTTTCAAAATGTACAAAACGATATGAAACTGCATCAATTTAGAAGCAAATAATGTCTTCTTCTTGTCCAATGCGTGCTTAATGTATATATAATAACTTGATCAGTGAACATCAAAAGCCCAGAGAAGTGAAGGAATGGGAGTTAAGCCGATTAAAGAGAGGAGTATGGAAGACAAAAGACAACACCTCTTGTCATTGACGGTGGCAGAACAAACAAACCCAGCTATATACACGTGAATATCTGCGCGCAGAGTACTGCATAGATGGCGCTGGCTACGCAGTTCTCGGCTGCTGAGAGCTGTAGTGCTTGCAGCACTCTAGGAACATATTTTGCGCAATTGATATTTGTCAACTAATTTTTGTTAAAATTTTAGCCTTTTTTGTGGTAGTTTATCGCCCCCCTCAGCTGAACATTCGCTCACTGGGGGGCGATATCGCTCCCGGTTGAGAACCACTGGTTATGACCCTTCACTCATTATTATGATATGCTGCCCTTTGTTTATTTAGTAATTAGACGTCTCTTTTATCTCACATCTATTTCTATATAAGTTAACCTATCATATTAGTTTGAATGTATTTTGAAAGGAGTCGGAGCTAGTTTTAGGGCCTGTAGTTTTGATAGCTGTTTATTGTTATTGTAGACCCTGTGCAGATAAATAGTTTTGCTTCTTGTTAAGTTTTGAAGACTTTATGATCTTAGTACAGCCTTTTTTCTGGTTATCATTAGTTTGTTTGAAAATATTTAATTTTTTGTGCGATTTTTATTATTTTTTTGCAGAAACTGAGGATGCGTTAGCGAAATTAATTTTTCTTATGGAAAATAAATGTCTAAGGTGACTTTATTACTGTTTGTTAATAGCAGATCCTTTTTCAACATTTACTGATATGGAGTAAAGTCGCTTGGATAGACTATCCTGCTAGGGTTTGATTACCGTTTTCCAATTTTAATTGTTATTATGAATATTATTGTAAATTCCTTGTCATGATCTATTGAGTTTTGAACCAATTGTTTATCGATACTGAATTTAAGGCAAACGCTCGAATCACTGCGCTGTTGAGGTGGTTTTCAAGTAATACAATATGAAGTTTATGCAGCCATGCGAATAGGAATGGAAAGGAATATTTACTTGCCTTTGTATTTTCGATATACTGTAGCCCCCGCTTATTAAGCCCACGGTTAATAAGCTCACCCGCTTAGTAAGCCCAATTTGTCTGGTCCGAAATTGTTCCATTTAATCGTGTAATAAAAAACCCGCTCTATAAGCCCGAAAACCTGTTTAAAAGCCCAAATTTCGTTCGCATTTCCTTCAAATTTGTTTAAAAAGCTTTATTTATAGCTAACAAGTTTTATTCCTTTTTTTTGACTAATTTGCAACTCGTTACACTTGTTGTATTAGTTTTTAATTAATGTCTTTCGTCACAATTTGAACAAATGAACCAGTTTGAGAAATTAAATAATCTTGTGCGGCATTTTTTACGTCATCATCATTCCATGAAGCAACTTACTCTTGATGCTTTTGCACGGAAATGAATATTTTTTTGATCTTTAGTACATAACAATACTCGATCCACATGTGTGATTTCTGTGTACAATGTCATTAGATTTAGAAGTTTTAACTATGATGTAGTTAGCCACAAACCTTTTTACACGAGAGGGAAGCAAAAAGTTACCCATCGGTTAATAAGCCCACCTACCCAATAAGCCCAAAATCGTCCGGTCCCGAGGTGGGCTTAATAACAGTGGACTACTATACTAAAATATTTAGGGGTCACAAAAAGGGTTAATCTTTGGTGCGGGCGGTTGCTGCAGCGAAGTCATTGGTGGCGTTATTATAATTAGTTAGAAATTATTAGTAAATATGAGTTGGATCATAAAATTCAAACGAAGTGACATGCGTTTTTAAAATTATCTTTTGCAGCTTTTTGAAGAAGATAGCTTCGGCCTTCATATACAGATTGTTCAACAAAAATAAAAATTTTTTTTTGGGGGGGGAATTCTGTCTTTCTTAGGATGAGCTTCAAAAAAGGGTTTTACCTTTAAAAAGTCAGCCCTATTGAAAATAATTTATAAAAAAAGATCTTCCCCTTGGACAAAGTCTTCTCCTGGCTTGCAGTATCATCCAGTTTAGTGAAACTGGTCCACCGATACAAAAGGTCGCACACCTCTGGGTTAAACCATTCTACTTTACCACAGTAGTGGTTCTTGCAACCAGCTACCAATGACAATACAGTCAGTCGTTGATCTACGCCATCAAGAAAAAACAGGCCATGTAGCATTCTACATGAAATGTGGCGGGCCAGAAAAATAGACAAACAAAACGCTTCTCGATCTTTTTGCGTTTGAACTCATGCTCTGTTTGCAAGTTTTTGTCAGACTTGTCCTCTTTGATGGGTAGAGTTCTCGTCCCACCCTTCCGTTTGCCGCATAAACTTGGAGTGTTCCATCAATTGTTTTCCTTAAACGCCCGACAAGCCAACTTGGCAGCCTTTTTCCAACATTACATCTTTGGTGCTGAACGCCAAGAAGTAGGGAAGCTGTGACTATTATTTTAAAAAAAATTGTTGGTATGATTCGACAAAGGAATTAAACTCAAGTTTACTTTCTACAAAGCAGAGCTCTAATCACTACACCACTGCGCTCGTCGACAAAACGCTGAAGTGTTGCGACAAGCAAATTGCAATGAAAACAAAAGCTGATATTAAAATTTTGGGTTCATTTTACATTCTACATGGTGGGCTAAAAAATGTAATAAAAAGTCGCAAAACAAAAATATCAAGTGAAAAACAGAATTACATGATGTATGCATGCGATTATCTGTCATTAAGAAACCACAGCATGTGCCACTCAGCGTAATAGGATGTTTTCTTAGCTTCAAGAGGCTAGCAGTCACTACACCTTGCCTAAGGTTGACCAAAAGGAAGTTTTTATGGGGGACCCCATTCATCCCTACATAAGGCCTATTAGAAAAGTGTACAACAGGATGAAATTTTTTTCTCGTCCCCAGGAATTAGAACTTGAAAACCAAATATTGCTTAGTTTAAATGTGAAATCATAAACATTTATTGCGACAGATTTTAAATGAGAAAGTAATGAAATTGATGAAAAGCTTTTGCTCTTCATAAAGGAATCAAAAAAATGCGTTCAAGCTCAAAAAAGAAAACATTTTATGAAGCAATTAAGACAAAAGAAAAAGCCTACTAACCTTACAAAAAATGTAAGTATCACTTGTAATATGACTGGAGGTTGCTCTAAATGTGACAGTTCGAGGTCATCAAAAATCAAAAGCAACTGATTTTGGCGTCGCAATGTCTCGAATCTTCAAAATAATATAAAGTTTCGTTTCTTGCCCTCACAAATATTGTTGCGACTTTTACTGGTTTCAAATGCTGTGTTCTGGAAGAGCACCTTTGTTTTGTCACACTTTCTTGGTGCCTGATTGCTAATTAGGACTCGGGAATTGTTCGAAAGTTCGTAGTGGACAACAACGGGTAAAAAACATTGCAGAATATCAGTTATGCGAGGGAGAGGTTGAAATTCAGTATTTTGAAAAGCGTATAATGTTTGCATGATTTATTTTTTTAATAAATGGCTTCTCAGATACATTCAAAAACATTTTTAGAGAATGTATACAGAACCGATATTTACAGAACGTTTGAAAATATTGCATAAACAGTTGACAACATGAAAAGATAACAAGCATGACAGGTTGATTTTTACACATAAATTTATTAGGAATAATGAAAACAAATAAAAAGAAGGCAATACCAGGAGTTCTTGACCAAGAGCACTGTCAAAAAATTATTTGAAGTGAAACTCTTTCCACAAATTTTTGATATTTTCAAAGAAAATTTGGACGAGCACCATAATATTTGGATCGAATCTTTTTTTGTTTATGGTAAACTGCGCATTTTAATTTGCATGAAACACTCTGACTTTGATTTCAATTTTAAATTTGGCTAGCCACTGTGCGAGCGTCACCATAGCAACCCGTCAGCTATGTTGGGTTAAAAGGTATTGGTTTAGCCTGCTGCTCCGACTTCAACTTCGGAACATTCGCAAGAGCAAGAGTAGGGAAAAGTTGTTAAATATCAGGGGAGGCAAAGCTGTGCTGCACAAAGAGCCAAAATCAGCAGATGTCGTCACTGAAAGAGCCGCAACACGAGTTTACTTCGAACTTTCGCACTATTCCGTCCGTGGACAGGTTGCTGACCTCTTTTGTTTTTTAATTAAACGATACTAACCTTTTGCGACCCTCCACCAGCTACTCAATTCAACATGCCCCCTCAGTTTACACATCACCACGCCCAATCACTGAACACAAAACATGAGTCAAAAGAGCCGCAGTCCAGGACCCAAAAAGCCGCGTGAGGCTCGCAAGCTGCCGTTTGGCTGCCCTTGTTACATATGAAGGGTATGGCACTTATGCTCGTTATCACGATCATCCTACTCTAAAATAATTGTGGTATAACTTACAAACAGACTATCATTTCACAAAATTTTTCTGTTTCCTCCAATTGGCCTACATGTACGTAATATGGAGCGCAAAGTCGAAGTTGGAAATGGTCGGTGAAACGGTGGAAGTTTTTACGATTATAGAAATAAACTATTTTAGTGTAGGCCTAAAACCACACGACTAGATGCGTCTCTTTCGTGATTACATTCGCAACATCAAGGTTCTTGGCTGCGTTTATGCGCCCTGGTCCCGGCACAAGGGGAGGGAGGCAATGTCTTCCCCTAAATATCTTGCTCCCGGTCCCAGCAAACTTACGTATTGAGCTGTTTTCAAGCAATAATTATTTTCTCTTCGCGCTATTTTACACACAAATTTTATCTTTTTCATTTTCTAAACAAGTTGGGAGCACAAAATCAAAGTTTGTGTGTGCGCCGAAGTGATTGATGGTGAAAGTTTACAAAAATAAGCTATTTACCGCTTTACCCGCTCACGACCTGGTAGTAACTTTGTTGGTGATCTCCACTTCCAGGCTGCGCGTATGCTTCCTAAGCCTGTCCGGGGGAGGGCAGATAGGTTGAGTCTCCCCCCAATTAAGTAAAGTTAGAGTAAAGATTATCGATACGAAATCCGACCCGGAGTCTTGCACGTCGAGTCCACGTAGTACATTAGGTTATGGAGTAAGTGGACAGCCCAGCGACCAGATTTTTGCGCTGGGCAGACGGATAAATGTATTTGCATCCCGCTGGAGTTCACATCAAAATTCGATGGCTTATTTCACTTTTCTACACATGAGCAATACTTTTTAGAAGTTGAGATTAATTAGCGCGCGACACAAATGTGTAAAGGCAGTGCAATCAGGAGTCCTCTTTCAGTTCGTTGATAACGCTTTTTATACTTGCCTTTGAATAAATAAAAAACTGTTTGTCTATTAACAGACAGCATACCTGCAGTAGCAGTCCCGTAGCACTCCAACTTCGGGCCCCCCCCCCAAAGTAAGCGCAAGAGCCCCTGCGCACAGGTCATATCACTTTAGAGGTGTAAAATTGAAAAGCTGCATTAAGAAAATACACCACAATTTGTACATAAGTAAACAGGCTAATGTCAGAATAAAGCATGCCGATACCGAAGGTGCAAGTCATAAAAAATTCGGCACCGATGCCAGAGTTCAGTAGGACATTTATGCAGACACTGCGAAACGAAAGCAATGACACTGAAAAACATGAAAAAGTTATAAAAACACAGTATCATTTAAATAGTCTGGAGCGAACCTTTTTGTTCGCAAATGCTGTTATGACATTGTCATAATCAAGAGATCGGGCGCAGTCATTTTCGATTGACAACATGGCTAATGAAGATAGTCTACTGTCTGTCATAGACGTTCTATTAAAAGTTTTGATCAGTTTCAATTTGCTGAAGCTTCTTTCAGCGCTGGCAACAGTCACGGGGCAAGTTAGTAAGATTCGAAGTGCGATGTACACATTCGGATACAATTCAAATAAATGAGTCTTTAGAAGATAGTTCAGAAAGTCTTGAGCCGTATTGAGATTGCGTTTTTTTGTAAAATTAAAACAAACCGCTGTAGCTCAGCGCTCATTTCATCAGAATCAATGTCACCGAACTTTTTTTGGAACTCTTTACAGCAAGTAAGAAGAGCATTTTCTTGTTGCACAAGCAAAAGTTTGTCTCGTGTGTACAAAAACGAAAAGGCGGAAGAAACCTCACGTAACAAATTAAAGCGCTCCTTTATTGACATAATAGCCTGGTCTACTAATGGATAGAAAAAGTTGCTTTTAAATTTCAGTTCAGGAATAGCTCGTTGTTCCTCTTCACCTTGGTAATCAAACAATCTTGTTTTCTTTCCACTTCTTGACGGAGGAAAAGAAGGATCAATATTCAATTCCTGTGCTATTTCAACAGCAGATGTTGCGGCACTGTCATAACCCGTTGTGCGATAGTTTTGCAAAAACTTTTCAGTTGCCTGGATTTCCGTTTCCATTGTATGAAGGGAGACTCCATACGATTGAAGAATCTTGTTTGCTTTATTGACTTGGAATAGGATATCATACCAAATAAACACCGACAAAAGAAAAGTCCATTTTGATAAATGAGCTATCAACGATTTTGTTTCTGAGGCAGCTCTTCCATCTTTTCTTTCTATGGAAATGGCTTCCAAGTCTTTCAGTGCCAGCAACACCTTTTTTAAATTGTATCGAAGAGGTTTGATGCATTTAATTCTGCTTTCCCAACGAGTATCAGATTGTGACTTTATGGACAGCTCCACATGTTTCTTCAAAATTTCCCAACGCTGAGCAGAGGAAGAAAACAGCACATACAACCTTGTAAGTACTCCAAAAAATGTCAATGCTTCCGTCGATGAATTAGCACTGTCAACAACAACTAAGTTAAGGGTATGGTTTGCACAGGGCACGTAAACAGCTTTGGGATTGATGTCTAGCATTCTTGCTTGGACCCCAGAATGTTTTCCTTTCATGTTAGCACTATTATCATATGACTGACCTCGACAATCAGACAATTCGAGTTGCAGTTCGGTCGCTTTTTCTAAGGAAGCGTCCAACAAGCCTTTCCCAGTACTGTCACTTATTCTCAAGTAGCCAAAAAATGTTTCTTTAACAACAGCAGCTTCTTCATTACATAGTACATAACGGAGAATGACAGACATTTGTTCATGATGTGACATATCTGGAGTGCAGTCCAAAATTATAGAAAAATATTTTGCCAATTTCAATTGCTGTAAATTTTTTTTTGAACTTCTGTCGCTAGCAATTCAATTAGTTCATTTTGTATGGTAGGACTCAAATAGTGATCTTTAGTGTTTTTATTCTTGATTCTGTCTTGAAGCTCTTTTAGGATCGGATCTCTTCTTGCCAAAAGCTCAAATATACCCAGAAAATTTCCATTGTGAGGAGATCCTAAGACTTCTTCAGATCCTCTAAAAGCAAGATTCCTTTCCGATAGAAACAAGGCAATGTCGATAAGTCTCTCTAAAACATTTCTCCAAAAACGTCTTTCATTGAAAAAAATATTCATCTCGCGTTTGTCGATAGTGGATGAATTTCTTATCCCTTCAGCTAGCAACATCCATTGACTGCAGCATTGTTGGTGGGAAATGCCGTTTTCATGGTCTTTCAGTTTTTTCGAAAAACCCTCCCATGTATTTATACCACTACAAAAGGGGCTTAGTGTTTTTCCAAATAGCTTAGAACAAAAGCAAAAAACTTGATCTGATTCCCCACAATAAACTAGCCACGACCGTGAAACACTTTCACCATTAGGTAACACACGTTTATAATGGTTGGAGGAAAAACGTCGCCTTGGAGTTGTGTTATTATATGGAAAATTCATTATTAGTTGATGTGGTCCACGCTTTACTATATCACATCGTTGAGCATCAGAAATACTTTCAGGCCATTTACATGGGTCATCAGGGATAGGGGTAAATTGAGATTCAGTTATTTTTGATATTGAAGGTTGCGTATTGGCAGGTAAATCACAACTTACATTTTCTGGAAATTCACAATCACTTTGATGCTGATCGTCATAGTCTTCTTTTTCTTGTACACTATAGTTTTCTTCATCCCTCTCGGTACTAGTGCCAGGTCTACTCTGCTCAGTAATCTTGAAAAAATCTGTCATCTTGGGCAATTTCGCTGCAGCATCTCGAGCAGTGGCTGCTTCTTTTCTCTTTTGAGCACCACTTTTTTGAACGTTTCATTCTATACAATGTCAATAAAATACTTTATCTGCACTCTGCAGTGTATATATATTGTCCCGGTATTTATAGCCAAACAGAATTCCAGACCATTCTATGATTGTTGCGTAACAACGGCATTGTTACGTCAATCGAATATTCAAGATTCTACCAGAAAATCAATCGAAATATTCTAGATTCTGCGAGATAAAATGACGTTGCATTCACTTATGATGTCACAAGCCAATTTCTTCCTACAGTTTAAATCGGTTGTAAACAAGTCTGCTGAACTGAAAATAGTCACGTAGCCAAAAAGCAATTTCAGACTAACTTGTGCCCCCAAAGTTGGCCTGGGCCCCCGCAATTGGGGGGTTTGGGGGGCGGCTGCTACGTCTCTGTACAGTAGGCATTGCTATTTACGTTTGCTTTCAAAATGACTGCAGACCGTAACAAGAGTCTGCTGCTATTGCAAAAATTATAAAACTGTACTAAACGCATTATGACCAAATAGAGCGTTCAAGAAAAAGAGGAAAAGCATGACTACAGAGATTACCTCGCTAATTCAGCTAAATCGCCATAGAATTTTCCTAACACCAATAGAAAGGTTTTTTAAGAAAGAGGAATTTTTTCCAACTTTTTAGTTGCTATACAGTTAAGGCGCAAACAACCAACGTTTCTTAGAAATTTACTGAATGATGATTAATCGTCCTCGAATCATCATTTAACCCTCTAACACACTGGTACTTTTCTATAAAGTTGGCGAAACCCATTGCTCAGTGTTTCGTGACCGGCTTGGCAGTAGTATAAAAGCAGCATCTTTTTCTGTCCCAATGTTGTTTACCAATTTTTTATACATATACTTTCGACAAGAACATGCCATATGTCAGTATGACGTGTAGACAACTATTTGCAAGAATTGAGGTCAATGTGTCCTCTTCTTTTAATATCCCTCACTCGGGTATTAAACCTTTAGGGATCTGAGCAGGGCCTGCACAGAGAAATAATGCCATTAATGCAAAATTCCAAACACAAGAAAAATGTCTCTTTTACGTTTACCCTTCAAAATTCAGTTATAGAAAGCGTTGCTTATCAAACGCCTTCAGCCCTTCGCGAATGCAAAAATCGGTTATTCGCGAAGAGCAAAGTTGCTCCGACATGACTTCCATTAAGTAGGCAATAGTTAAAAGCCAATAGAGCTGCCATTGACGCAACAATTTAGGCTTGCAATGTGCAAGGTTCACCTAATTTACAGCATTTTTCTATTTACGGCGATCGTTGCTTGCCACTTTTCTAAAGCTTACGGACTTTGTTTAGAAAGTACTTGTGAAGTGAAAGAACTAGAGAAAAGTCTATTGTAATCTTTGTTGTCTCCTTACAAACAAATAATACACGCGCCTGCCAACAACTGAAGCCATCAATAAAGATAAGGGTTGAGATCTTGTAATATCTACGGCAAAGAAAACAATTTCACCTAGTTGGCTAACAGCCACAGGTCACGCTATTTTTTTGAACTCTGGGTGCAAAACTCTCTACAGCTTTTTTCTTCGTGTTTCATCAGGCACTGCCTGCGATAATGCAGCCGCGTAATTACTTGCACGCCTAGATGAGAAAAGACTGCAGCAGTGGACTGAAACATCACAGATTGTTGCACTCAAGCTGTGAAGCATAAAGTACAAATTACAATCCAATTGTCAATTTAGTTCATATTTCAGTACAGCTGGTAAAAAGCGGTGTGTAAAATGTGAGAGGCTGTAGCTTCTCTCGAACAGTAGATACATTATCTGATCTAAAAAGGGAAAAAAGATTTGGCTGTAAAAAAATTCTAATAAATTCATTTAGGCAGAATTCAGCACCGCTTTTCAATCACAAGTCATACAAGTTCCTGGGTTCTGAAACCATATGCCCAGAGCTCCTACTCCACGATGGTCCTGCTTTGTAGTCTTGCCACAGAAAATTATTTCTTTGTTCTTGCGCCATTTCAAAATCCCAAAAAGCTAAAATAAAGCTGATGTGGTAGCAATCCCAAAGCTTCACAAGCCGATAAGAGTTATTGATCAACATCGCTTTTTCGAGTCGATATGAAAATTTTAAAGTATCTTATCTAGTTTCGTGTTGAAACTATTGTAGACCCACTTTTTCCTCAGTAACAGGCCGGGTTTCGACGAGCGAAATCATCCTATGCATATCTCTAATGATCCCAAACAAAAAGCACTGCTTTGAGGTAAAAAAAAGAAGGTCGGGGCTGCGTTCCTTGATTGTCACAGCTGCTTAAAACAACAAATTGCAATGCGGGCTTACCTGCAATTCATACTGCTCGCTTGCGGGTAGACACATGGCGTATGATTACAGGCTTCAATTACAACTGAAGCTTTATCTATGCCATCGGAAACGGAGAGCAACAGCCAACTCCTAAAAAACGCTTTATCAACTGCCTTTAGCACAAATCAGTTCTGGGTACCCCTTTATTTTAGCATCCACGACTTGTCAATGATTAAAATATGCATACCTGGACGATCCGGCAATTGAACGGACAAACTCTGCACGGAACCCTGAGCTAGAACATAATTATTTTATCTACTATACCTTTTGAAGTAAGATAAAAACTCAACAAAACCAAAAGAGAGACGAAATTCTTTCATCTCAACAACAAAGAAGCAAAACACAAACTTGTATTTAACATCAACAATAAGGTCCTGCTCTTCAATTCTAAATCGAAATATCTGGGGAAAACCCTCGATGGATCTTAAAACAGCAAAAGATAAACATTTCATTTCGCATTGCTCACGCGTTTGGTAGGATTCGCTAAGGGCACGAGCATTGATAGCCTACTTCTCCAATGGCTGCCTTAACACTAGTCTATTCCACCGTTGAATGTTGCGCACATACAGTATTTGTTACTGCACCACTCACTACTCTCAGATCAGAACCGTCATCAACACTCGCTTGTTACGACAGAATGCTTGCGTCCCACATAAATAGGCCTACCATATTTTCGTTGCCCAAAAAGAGGACAAGTTTCGTCAGCAAGTAAAATACAAGCAGGATAAGACCATCCCCTAGGCTACATTCAGCAAACGTTCCGGCAAAAAAATAGACAATAAAACAAGACAAATTTATTTGTCAGATTCAGCCCATGAATATTTTGCGGTTGCCCCAACTTTTTTCTATAAGGAAGGATCAGCTTTAACGTGATTATAAAATTGAAAATCGCTACGTCCTTTTTTGAAACAAGGATGCTTCTGCCGTAGTTCATCAGAAAACACTTTTTCTCTTTGGCATCATTGTTTAGCTTTATTTAGCTTTCCAAATTTTATTTTATAATAATTATATTAATCTAAATGGTAAAAAAGAGGACATTAGGCTACTTTTTAGTGTCCTCGGAGGACCATTCATTTTTTTTAAAAAAAGAGGACAAATCCTCTTAAAAGAGGACGTATGGTAGCCCTACACATAAACAAATAACCTACACGTTCCTTCATGCATTTAATACGCTGATCTCCACCGGAAATAAACTACTCTCGCTCGAAGGGCTCTGTCAAAGTCAAGCCACTTGCTTCATCCCAAGACCCGCTCACTTGCAGCAGCAAGTAAGCGGCCTCACTAAATTGAGTTAAGACATTTGTTTACTATACGTATGCAGCACAGTTTCTGTTCGGCACAGCTGACAAACTAGAGATCAGTGTGGTCCATGAGCAGAATATAGGTGATATCTGGAATGGCAAGACATTGCCATATCAGGCTACGCAATTTTATCGTCGACGCTGAATCCTATACCGTAAAAATGCTCCTATATCCTGTTTAGCCTGATTATGACTAAGCCGGCTCCGCACAGGCTTTTAACGTTTCCGCGCGAACGTGCATAAATAAGAAGTGCCATTTTCTCTGGCCAGTTAGTGTGCGCGGAGATTAAACCGCTTATCTGATCATCTTCCAATGCTCCACATATCTAATTCCATATGGCGTATAAGGTCTGCGTATTATTGATAACAACACCACGACTCATTGCCACACACCTTTCCCAGCGCATAACTCAGAAAACATGCCTTAATTATGAGGTGATAAAATGATAGTTGCTTGAGACAGTAACTTGGTAAAAATAACTAGATCATACGACGGAGAAGATACCTCAAATACTTTTTCTATTCTCTAAACAAATACTTGCCCCATAATAGTCCTGATGATGGCAGAATAATTGTCAAGAAAATGTATACAGCCTGGCTTGGTATGTTTAAATCCAAAATACACACACACTCGAGCAAGCGGCCGCGCTTACTGCAAATATTAAACCTTCACAAAATAGTCCTAAATACCTCAAAAATATTGTTGTTCGGGCTTTTAGTACGGTTATCATCTATCACCCTTATCAAAATGTGCCCCTCATAAATGGGATCCAGTACCAGTTAAAGTAGAGTAAAACGATTCAAGAAAAACTAAACCACTTGATGCCACAACGAAAAAGCTGCTTACATGCATTTATGCATGTGAACCCATGCTTTGTCTGCAAGTTCTAGATCACAACGATGGGCCATCCACTACAAGCCACAGGTGTGACGTATCACAAAAACTTGTCCATTTTCTATCCAAATGTCCAGAATTCAGAAACTTCGATGCAATTTTACGCAGCTATTGCGATGACGTTATTTACCGTAGCTTCTCCATGACGTATGAGCACGAAAAACGTCTACTACAAATCACAGATTCAGCAATACCAACAACAAGCTGAAGTTACATACGGAACGCACGCTGCAGTAAGTAGCTATCACTTTAGAAAAGACTATCGAACTATAATTAGATATCTACCGGAGCTCTAAAATCCTACTGCTTGAGGTTTATAAGCATGAATATCAAAGACGGATCACAATAGTGCAAAATATTTCGCTTACAACTGCTAACATTCCAACAACTTTTAATTATGGATAAACAAAATCTGGTTGGTTGTGATTTTTAAATACGGTATATGTTCACCATTAACCACTTACGCTTGCGCAGTAATCGAAGCGGCTGGTTCAGAGGTCACGTTTAAAAATTTAGCCTTGTACGTAAAACTCTGAAATTACCATCCACTTACAAACTCATAAACTCTGCTCACTGTGTCAACAACAAAACTCATAAACAAATTTTCATATACATTTCAATGTTCTTTACAACTTGATGATGAGTTCGCCTTTGACAAACTTGCTACGAATGCGTTGAAAGTTGCTGAGAAAAGCTTGTTATTTTTTGTTTGTATGATCGACAATGATCAGCTAAAAACAAAAACTGAAGTTTGCAACAGAGGACCCCAGTTATTTTGGAGTTGTGAATTGAACATTTTAACCTGGTAAACACTGCCGGCTCGTTCTTTCAAAACTACAGGTCGCTGTCATCTTCAACTGTCCCGTTGTATGTCTCATCGTATAGAGTCTATAAAATTCGTCTTTTAACATCAGTGATTTCAATTTATTATGTTGTAATGTCCCTAAAAGTTAAAATCGGAAAGATTTTTAAAGTTTTAAAATCTTTATGAAAAAGCATTTGTAATTATCGTTCAACAACCTTCTTGCTGGTTGAAAGCACGAGTCGATCATGAGCAATGACGCCGCTGAACAGGAATAAGGGGAGGAATAAGATCCCCTTGAGGTGACACCATTACGATGGGATGGTGCTTTTCTGAAAACCGCAGTCCAAATTCTATAGAACGTTGCTGGAACGTTTTGTTTTTTTAAAGAATACCTGCAAATTTCGAGTAATTATTGCCGGGAAATCATTTGTACATCTCGGATTTCAATCAACACTCTCACACCTCCTGGCCCCATGAGGCTACGACCTCTAGTTACATCACCATAGACCTTCAAATGCTACTGATTATGAACGTTTGTTAAATCAAAAATTTGAAAGGCTCGGTAACTTGGTGGCAAAACGCTTCCTGGATTCTCCTGTACTTCGTAAGAAGTGTAGTTAAGAACTGCTTCTGTATTCTTCGCACTATCCTCGTATCCCAATGGAATCTCACTCGAAACTAGAATCTACATCCAAAATAATACAACTCCACTCGGAGTGACAGAATCTCACTGGGATCTACGATTTAGAATCCAGAATAATGAATAATCGTAATAAAGTTCTGTAGAACTTACATGCAAAACGTTATTTTCTAAAAAATTCAAGATGACTCTAGCCCAGGGGTGGGCAACTTTTCCAGTCAGCGGGCCAGATGTCGGAAAATGAAGTCTTTGGTGGGCCGGATTATCACATTAATAGTATTCAATATCTTAATCACATAATTATTCACTAATGCAAGAAATAAAATAATAAATCGCGTTTAATGTAAAGTTTAAACTTTACAAAGAATAGAGACCAAAAAGTACATAATGAATTTATCATTTTATCATAATGTACTAATTGTACTTCAATAGCTACTGAAGTCAATGAGACATTTGTGGTCGATCAAAGTTGTCAACAAGTTGTTTGAACTCTGGCTGCATGTTTGATGTAGAAATTCTCAGTAAAGACTGCATGTGAACATCAGTTAAATTGGAACGTAGCTTGGTCTTGTTAATGTTCATGGTCGAAAATGTTTGTTCACAAATGTATGTGGACCCAAACAGAACGAATAGTTTCATGGCCATCTTTCTCAGGTTGGCAAACTTGGATGCATTCAGTGATGCATAAAATTTGTCACTGCTTTTAGATCGGAATTTCTCTTTCAGGGTAGAGTCACACTGCAGATCAATCAGTTCCAGCTGTACAGCATCCGGCGCTTTTTCAAAGTCAGTTGTAAACGGTGATGACAGAATATCAAATTCAGCAGCAAGTTTTTGAAAGTCCGCAAAACGACGACCAAATTCATTATCCAGTGCAGATATCATATTAGTGCACTTTTCAGTTAACATCATTGGTTGTGCCGCAGTTGCAAGTGTTGCAAAGTGTGTTGTAATATTCTGACTGAGCTGGCGAGAAAACAGTTTCAGCTTTACCCTGAATGCCTTCACTGTTGAGTACATTTCGTGAGCAAACGTGCCCTTCCCTTGAAGTTTGGTGTTCAGTTCATTCATATGTTCAAAGAGATCGACTGCAAATGCCAAATCTGACAGCCATTCTGATTGTTTGAGTTGAGGATAATCGTTATCTTTTCCTTTCATCTCCAAAAATAGTAAGATTTCTGTTTTTAGGTCCCAGACACGTCTCAGAACTTTCCCCAGACTCAACCAACGTACAGCTGTATGATACGGAACACCACTGTGATCCGAGTTGCATTCTTCCAGAAGCATGATAAACTGTCTGTGATTTAGACCTCTCGCCCTAATGAAATTAACAATCTTTAAAACTGGATCAACAACATGTTTCATGTCAAGCACCTTTTTACACAGCACTTCCTGGTGTATTATGCAATGTAGAAATATTAATTCCCTGGTGCAGTCGACCTCTGCAACACGGTCACTTAGTCTCTTCAGCAGACCAACATTCTTTCCTGTCAATGATGGACAACCATCCGTAGTAACTGGAGCTGACTTAATGGAAAGCCGAAACCACCGTCAACTGATCAGAAACAAGTGGTAAAACTATTGAAGCCTTTACTCATCAACTTAATCCTGAAATTAGCTGCGACGCGTAGGACTGCACTAATAACTTGTCCGAGGAACAGCAAATAGGTATCTTTTAGCAGTTTTTATTGCAGAAAATACACCGTAAAACGCTTATTCCGAATAACTAAGCTAATAACAGTATGTGGCCAACCTAGGCTAACCACACTACTAACAGCACTAAATTACAAAGCAGAGTTGCCACTTGAAATATCCAAAATTCCGGGTGATAGCACAATAATCCTAAAAAAGGCAATTTGGCAACTATGAGACCAATTAAGTCAAATTGAATTATTTCAAGACTAGATTCAAGCACATTATTTCGTAGTAAGCATGTAGCCCAATGTAACAAGAAATAGGGATCAAAACAAATGTACAACAGCAGCGAATAATAAAACATGATCAGATAGGATAGGAGTTCGGACCAGTAACACTGACCATTTCTGCCATGGTAATTCCATTGTACGAAATGCATTTTCCACACATTCGAAAATATCTTTCCCGGTAGTTGTGTCTTTCATTGATTCCATAGACAGCAATTCTTCGGTGATTTCAAAGTTTTCTGAAATGCCTCGTACAAAGATGAGCAGCTGTGCAGTATCATCGATGTCAGTGCTTTTATCCAATGCCAGTGAAAACAGTTGAAATGAAGGTACAAGCCCTTTCAATTGTGATGTCAGGTCTTCACCAATTGCTTTAATGCGGCGAGCCACGGTTCTTCTCGATAAACTTACTTCTTCACACTTGTCTGTGTTCTGAACAGACTTGATCAGCTACATCGAGCATGCACTTTTTAAAAAATTCACCATCACTGAATGGTTTGCTGTGTTTAGCAATGTTGTATGTGACTCTATAGCTGGCATGAGTGGAAGCTTTCTAGGCTAATTTGCCTTTTACGAATACATTCTGCTGCCTTGCAAGTTTTCTGTCCAGTTCTGTTGCTCTAGTTTGCCGTTCCACTGCTGATAAATTATTGCCATAGTTTCCACGTTTCGTCGCATAATGACGACTAATGTTGTACTCTTTCAACACAGCAAACATACTGCTTTATTGCCAACCTTAGTAAAAAAATACTTCGGCATCCAATCTTTGTTAAATGCTCGATACTCTCTGTCAACTTTACGTTTCTTGAGAAATTCCATGGTTAATAAAACTTAATTTCAAATCTAATTTCTTTAGAATGTAAAAAATTGTAAATTGTAAATCTAAATCTAACTCTAACTGATAACAGCCAAAGAATAACTAACACTAACAGTCACGTTGTCACACAGTAGTGGGAGATGTTTAAAACACTCTCTGCTGTGACCTAATTTCCAGCAATCGCAGTGAAATAAAATGTAGGCTAACATTTAAAATCGTGCCAGTGGAATGCAGTGTCTTACGCCAGTTGCCGCTCGTGTCTCGCACCGACAGTTAGGTGAGAGCACAGCGATCGGAAACTGTCAGGAATGAGGTCTCGGGCCACATTACAGGGTATGGTTGGATACAGTCTGCGGGCCGGTCAAAATCCCTTCAGGGGCCGGACCCGGTCCGCGGGCCGTATGTTGCCCATGCCTGCTCTAGCCATTTCTAATAAAACAGAGAAAGACTATCACATCTTTACTATACTATTGCAAAACACAATTGTTTCATCACAGAACGAATTTCCTAGAAAACTCTACAGAGTTATCATACTTCAAAACATGTTTGTTTCGTCATAAAATACAGAGTGCAAGAAAGTTCTAGGTCAATAAAATCAAGTAAGTTAAAGCTTGTAGCAATCTATTGAATTTTGCGCTATAATAATGCAGTTTTTGTTACGGCTGTGAAGTTTGTGTGGCTTTTAGTTTTTACAAACCAAGCCTTTTGAAGACTTTAGATTAGGCCTCCGTATTTCCGTACCGTGCTGTAGTATGCCAGAAAATACCGTACGTATTTTCGTATTGTTGCGTTTATTCAAAATTTAACCGTACTGCACCGTATCCAATTTCCTGCTAGTGCAAGGGTCGGCAACCTTTTACCGTCAAAGAGCCATTTGGGCCCGTTTACCACAGCAAGGAGACCGATGAGAGCCACAATAATTCTACGGATCATAGATCATATGTATTTTCCAAAAAAAAAAAAGGTCTTCACCTGTAGTTAGAGTCATTGATCTGAGTATCATTCCACACTCACCTGCTTCAAAGAACAGCAAAAGAGCCGCAAATGGGAGGCAAAAGAGCCACATGCGGCTCCGGAGCCGCGGGTTGCCGACCTATGTGCTAGTGTGTAAACGTCGCAAATTTAAGTCGATTAGCTGCCGAAAGAAAAAAGTTACAACGCGACTGAAACTGTGTCTAGGCAACATGCGACGCATCGACGTTTCATTGTTCAACCGCGAGAAAGCACAGTCCACTAGATTGCTACCGTGATGAGAAAGTAGAACATTTATCGGGCGTTTAAATGGTAATGAAAACAAAGGCTTTGTTAGGAAGCTCACAGCAAAGAAATTACAGTCAATGTCATGAAAGAAGAAAAAATGGAAGTGTTTGTGATTGCTACAATCAATATAAAAAGGTTTAGCCTCTCATCATCAGTTTTTAAAAACTGGGAAGGTTTACTTGAGAATAAACAATAAAATGTTGCATTTAAAGACTTGTTCCTATTTCTAAGCTAGGAGACATTAAAAGAAGTGTACAGGCTTATGAAGCAATGTTAGCTTAAGGTTGGTGGAACTGGTTTATATTGATTTGTTGAAGTTGACTTTAGTTACCCACTTCGATCAAATGTGAAGTGGATTGTTTGGATATAGACCTGTTTGCCTTTGCAGCATAAAGTTATTCTCATTTTTCAAGAGAGGGATATGGTGACAATTTGAAAGCCAGAAAATATCATGAAAGGCAGCCAACTATGTACCGTGTGGTCCTGCTGATATTAAGGCTTTTATTAGGGATTTGAGGATGATTTTGACCTCATCAAACAACAAAATTCGAAAAAGACTAATCTTTATCCGTCAATGCCCGAAATAGAAAGGCCAGGAGCATCCAACAACCGAAACGTTAACTTGTGTAGATACTGACTAAAACTTTTATCATAAAATAGATTGAAAAGCTCATTGACATAAATAATAAAAGAATGTGGTTCGTTTAAACTGTGATTACAAATTTTATTAAGTCGTTGTGAAAAAGAAGACAAATGGAATATCAGTAATTTGAATACGCCTGACTGCTAGGCTACGTAGACATTTTAAACAAAAGTGAGACTTGTTTGACCAATTCAGATCAATCGTTTGAAGGTAGCTTCAAATCTTACCAGGCAGCTTCAAATCTCACCAAAAACGATTTTAAAAACTAGTTTTGCGGATATATTTATTTGCAATACGACCAATTCGCTTTCTGTTACAGTTACTAACAGATTTAAGAAAGCCAAATAAGCAGGACTACGTTTTGTTGTTGTATCAAATTGAGAGAGTTGTGTAGTTTCACCTCGTTAACTCGGACAGCTGGTGGGGGGGAAGGGTGTCCGTGTTAGCCGACTGTCCGACATAACCGACGGCCTATAGGCCATAGCTTATAAACATGCCTAGGGTATCGAAGTTTAGTTAAAAATGCTGTTATTATATAGGCTATTTTGTTTTACTACATTTACCTTCATAACATGTAAAAAAGCAGATTTATTTATTCATATATTCATTTATTTTTGTTTATTTAAGTCAATCACCTGACGAAGGCTACGTTGGGCTAGCCTAGCCTAGCAAACAAACCTGTACCGTTATCGACTGTTATTATCGGCTATTACCAAGATTATTTTCTTTTACCTTGCCTTCATAACATGTAAATAATTAATTGACAGTACACCTGTACACTGTAAATGAGATTTATTTGTTTTGCTTATATTTTTATCTTGGAATGTTTTTCCATTTTTTTTCTTGGTCATGGTCCGAGTTAACCGATATCCGGCTTAACAGGGTCCATGTTAACAAGGTGAAACTGTATTTATTTTTAACAAAAATTGCATTCATTTTCACGTATGTCAAGGCATTGAATTGAGAAACATGAGCTATATGGTCGCATTTAAATTGCTGAACTCCACAAAAAAATGTCTGTAAGTTTGAATATTTACTTAAAATTGCATCCCTGCTGAATCGATGCACAAAGTATGGTAAAGATTGCATTCAAAACAACAAATTGCTTCATATGATTCCCGCAATCAGCTCAAAACAATTTAATTTATAGATTTCCAGTACTTATACATCTGCCTCCATTGCAGGGAGGCTCGTAGCTAAAATTAATCGGGGGGCTGCTTCAGAAAATGACCCTATATATCTAATTTTTGTCACCATCTATCAGCTTTACACACACACACACACACACAGCTTGCCGGTTGTCTGTCAAAAAGAAACCATTATTACACCAGCACACAAGGGTCGGTACTGCATGAACGACAGTTCTCTTTCAACAGCTGCATTGCAATCTATTGCTAATTTCAAACACAATATCACAGGAGCTTTGAAGCAAAAACATTTTTATATTTTTTTCATAAACTTAGGATGGTTGTTGAGATTAACCTTATGTATTACATAATGTAACTACAAGTATAAGAAAAATAAAGAAAAAAAGATTAATTATTTATATCAAATGTCATCGATAAGATGGAGTGGGGACTGGGGGTGCTGCAGTTCCACAGTACCATGCATGAGCCGCCCTTGCTCCATTGTTAAAAACAGTTGCAACACTTGCGGAAAGTTGCTTTACTGACAAGGAATAGAAATCTAACCCGGGGGCAGCTAGAGACCACGATTCATATCAAAAACGTTTTTATGTCCGGGCCCAAATTTGAGTATGAAACGACAAAAATTTTTCGTGTCTTTGGCTTATAATTGCGTACTGGAATATTGCTTTCCTAGAATCGAACGAACCATAGCTTAAAGTATTGAGTTATTGAAGAAAAAAATATTGTCAAGGTAAATCATATGTTTCCTGATTCCTGATTTGACTGATTTATGAAGGGCAGTAGTTTATGCAAGCTGTTTGTGCGTGTGGGTGCGTGTATGTTTACGTGCGCGCGCGTGTGTGTAAACGTGTTTTATCAAGTGAAATAGGTGTTGTTCAGTGGAAGGTTTGCGGTGGCTCTTGTACTCCCTGCGGGATGATAAAATCGACATCGTTTTGTGATAATAGGGCTTGATCCAATAGCTTTGCTCTGCACTCCTTGGTCCACTGGCAAACACCTCTCCCTATAGCCTGCAATCTAAGCTCGTCGTGACCAAACCGCGCTGATATCTACGTTCGAGCGTCTTCAACTATTCGTTATTCAGCGACCTTTCTTTTACCAAATTCAATACTAAAATGAACTTGAACTAGAATCACCTAATTTTACGTTTTCACGTACTGCCTTGATAATGTGGAATATTGTTTAGTAATTGCACGTAAGGTAACTACGTCGGCCAGTGGTGCTCAAACTTTTTGGCTCGTGGGCCACATTTGTCTTTCAGAAACCCTTCGCAGGCCTTAAGAATTAATAATCTTATTTTTGAAGGAAAACTTTTTAAGGTTAAATAGTAAAAATGAGTACTGCAAAAAAGTGAGCTGCTCCCAATGTATCCATCACACTAGAATTAAGTACTAAAAGTAGTTATTATGTAATTGCAATTGTTGGTTTACTTGGCATTTTCAATAAAAATTCTCTTAAATGATTAAAGTGCTAAGTTTTCTTTGTAATGAAACTTAATTCGCAGGCCACAGTTTGAGCACCAATGACGTAGGCGAACGGGCGGCAATCTCGTCGTACCGATTTACAGTAATGCAATGCCTCTTAATTGCTACATGTTTATTGACTCAATCCACTCTCAAAAATTTTTCTCTCTATTTCATGCCGTAGCAGGCATCTTTTCACTTGCTTGTCGGTAAGTGTCTACCAGGCAAAATAACTAGTGAAAGTCTGATGGAGTCGGATTGTTTTTGTACATGCGCGAGTCATGATTATTTGAGTGGGTCAAACTAAATGAAATCAGTGTTCTTGTTAGACAAAGTCGCTGGAAGTCATCAAAGAAGTCTTTACTCATTTTTAAGACCATAATACTTTGTGGTCTGCAGGCCCATACGTGGTCTCATAGCTGCGTCCTTGTTTCTCGTTGCATATTTTTAACTTTCTGTCAAAATAGATTGAATTAAAAGATTGAAAAGAAAAGTTATAGTATAAGGGTGCCCAAATGGCGGCTCTTTGGGCCTGTGTGAGCGGTTCGCGAGCCGCACGCGGCGCTATGGGTCCTAGACTGCTGCTCTTTTGACTCATGTTTTGCGTTCAGTGATTGAGCGTAGTGATGTGTAAACTGAGGGGGGCATGATGGATTCCGTGGCAAGTGGAAGGTCACACAAGGTTAATATTGACTTTGAAAACGATCTCTCAAAAGAAGTGGTCATCATTTTGTCTCGTGGTTATGAGTGATCTCCAAAAAAAAAAGAAAAGGTCACCATCCCCTGTCTGGACGGAAAATGCGTCAATTTAAATAAGCTAGGGATTGTGTAGCAGCTGTAGTGGTTCTTTCAATGATGGTTTCTATCGTTTTTAGCTCTTTATCACGGTATGTGTAGCCACCACTGTTACAGTCAATATTAAATGTTATTTTGAAAAGTTTTCGGCAAACAAAGAAGCGCTTTTGTTTGTACAACGGCTAAATATTTTCCAAGTGTGCGAACAACTACAAAAGGCACGATAGGCAACTCGTGAAGCGCTGTTAATCACTCTCCCAAAGTGTTTTTAAGTGTTAGCTGCTTTTAAAATCATATTTTCAAGTTTGTAAGGGTCAACTTTAAAATGCTGTAACAGCATTTGTCTCTGCATTGCTACTTACTAAACAATCTCGTTATTCTGAAGGATTGTTGATTCACAGAACCAAAAGAATTCAGCTGCAAACATCGATGCATTCATTACCATATTATCAAAGCATTTACGAATCAGTTTCATTGTAGAATTCATTACGTTTTACTCCACTTTAACTACAAAACATATCATTGGGTCAGACCGGATTGGGGTTTATAACCTGGTCTAAAAGGGAAGTAGTCCGCTACTACAGCATAAAATACTCCTCCCATTCAACTTAGAACTCAAAAAACGTTTTGTTGCGGAAAGGCTACGGACAATATCAATCTGGCCACTGTCTATTCTGGTTGAGTAATGTTTCACCGTTTGTTTTGATTCCAATTCGCCCCCTAGGTGCAATTGATTGCCACCCATTGTTCCATTGCACGGGACCACCGCTACAAGATACATGATGGAGAGACAAGTTGGGCGAGGGGCGTAGGTATAAGAACCGCAGTCGATGACATGAAAATATGTAAAAGTATGCTTGTGGGTTTTTTACGGGGAGGTGGGCAAAAGCTTAGAAGGTTAAAGGATGCCGACGATTTTGTTGACTATTAGATTCGGCTCAGCATTCATAAAACATTTGAAACCAACTCGTAAAATATATTTTTGCTTAATCACTACAAACTCATTACCATTAACATGTATTGTGCTGAGACTTCAATTCAAACGCTGACTTAAATCAGCGGAAGAGCAACTCCATCAAGGCAGGCGGGTATAGTGCCATTCTACCTTTCCTTGTAGAAAAATAGTAGTGAAATAATTGCTGTCTTTCCTATGGTATTTTAATAGAACCTATCGCTATGTAATGATCAAAAAGACATGTTTTGAAACTCGCCTTTTTTTTGATATCATCTTTTCCTCCTTGGTATCGATGTTATAAGTTATATTGGCTATATACAAATATGTTTATAACTATTCCTTTGGCCTTATTTTTAACATGTTGGTGAGCACAGTTATATTAACTGGCATTTTATGATTTCGTGAATATGCAGTTTCATTAAGCGATTGTTGTTTTACCATATCGGTATGTGTTGTGATGCAGTGACTTAAGAAAACGTGTGCACGATGCCTGGGGAAGCATCTAACTCTGCTCTGGTTGCTTCCACAAGGCTGGAGATTTTCCAAGTCTACAAACTTCTACAATGCGTACGTCAGCAAGACACTGAACAAATTACTAAACTATGCAACCAAGGAATTCCTATGTAAGTTTGTATGTCACTGTGATTCAATTTTTTAATAGGCTCTCATCTTGCAGCTGCTTTAAATTTGGCGTCACACATGTATAAAAGGGCAATGGAAATGCTTGTAAAGAAAAAGTGTAACTTATCATTTTCTACACACCACCATGAATGACGTTGCGAGTTGCCCTGACACGCATAGGCTTAACACTTTGTATTTTACGGGAGGATGGAAGTTGGGAAGGAATGACAGTAGGAAAGGAAAAAAAGGATCTGATTTTTTGATGCAAACTTTTTGACAGTGACTGTTTGGCTTAGGTGGTAATATTTTTCAGTTATCTCTGGGAACCTTTGAGGGGGTGACAATATTCTTTGGGAACTGCAGTCTTCAAGCATCTTGTTTTACGAAAATGATGACGCGCCTAACATGTATCGGTACACTAATCTCTCATGGCACATCAGAGCGTATTTTGCATGATATCAAAACGATGCTAAAAATAGCTAATAGATAGACAATGTTAAAATGTTTCTTTCAGTCAATCTCGTGTGCAAGGTTTTTCTTAACACGTAGTTACATTTTAGGATCATCAACTTTCGTGATCCTAGTCTCGGGGAAAGCGCTTTGCACCTCGCCGCCCAGTTCAACAACGACACAATGATTAAGTTTTTGCTGGGGCTGGGAGCTCATCCTAACGCTCAAGATTTCGAAGGTGAGCTTGCTGTCCTTCATTAGAATATGGTAGCTGAAAATTCGTTTTATAAAAAGTTCACATTTTGATCTTTTTTCATAAATTGTGCAACGTCAATATTGTAGGTGTTCGTTCATGGAAATGTGAGCTCATGCTCTGTTTGCAAGTTTTGCCAGACTGTGCCCCCGCGGCGGGTAGACTTTTCGCCTCCGTCTGCCTCGAAAATATGGTGGCATCCGCTTAAGTGCCTTACCCACAGATAAAGTAAACGAACTTGCCGGTTTTTCCTGTACACCTTTTTTTTCGTGCTGAACGCCAGTATCGTATCTAAAATCGTTGGTCATATTCGATAACTGAATTGAACCATCGTTTGCCGATTGCAAAGCGTCGCTTTAACCACTACATCACTGCACCTGCTTGTTGGCAATGTTCAAAATGCTTTTTTGTACTTTTGTCACTTCTCAACATCGCATTTCTTTCTCTTGTGTATTGCTATCAGAGGACATTTTTGTTGGCCCGAACTACATTTGTGTAACATACTGTGTAAAAATTGGATTACTCTGATTGGAAAAATCAATCAGTCTTCCAAAATTTTCAATAGCACAAAAGTCAGCAATGTCATGAAAAGGAAACGATTTGTTTTGTTTTGCTCTGTTGATTCTTACAGTCGTTCCTACAAGATAAGTCGTAGATTTTCCGCTAAATAGTCTAGTTATTGATGAGCATGTGCTTTGTTTCGTATGAAAGTGTCCGCGTTTCTGCTGATTAAGTGGTTCGTTAAAGCAGAAAATTAAATCGTACGAATTCAAAATATTTTATTTTTAGCGATTCTAAGATCCAGGCGAACTCAAGTGGACTGATAGACTAACCTAAATGTAGTTTTTTTACTAATTACTGTATTCATTGTCGCGTTTCACGTAAGTTTTGTCAAGCCATTATGTAGTCGCACTCTATGGATGAATGTCTTCTAGTCCCAGCATATATTTTAAAGATGTAGGTAATCACTTATCCAATTTGCTCACACTTAGCTTACCACGATCTAGGACTATCCGATGATTAATTTTTTTTATTCTCTTCGAAAACCTTGAACACCACTTTTTCGGAAAATTTTGGTTATGTAGCTATTTTCCCTTTTTACCTTTTCTTGAACTGTTTATCTTCTTGATCTTTTTTTGAAAATCTTGCAAGGTACGAAAACAAAACAACGTTATTCTTTTTTTTCCGTTTTCGCGTTGCAAACTCCCATTTTATTTTTTGTGCTTTAGAAAACTTTTAACGTACAAAATAGGCAAGGAAAATGCAGTGGTTTTGATTTTCAGGTCGATCCCCGGTTATGCGGGCAGCTGATTATGGACATGACGTTACGGTTGAAATTTTGGCTGAAGCCGGAGCTGATATGAAACTGCGAGATAAAGCAGGGCGTGGTACGTTTCATACATTAGTTTTGTATTGGCCAGAACTGCTGAAACTTCCCAACATAAGATGAGTTACTCAGATTCGCTTTTCATATTGCTTTCCACGTGTTACTTAGAGGGCGTGACAAGGCCGTACGTTAAAATTAGTTGTAGCTGGGCCTTAGGCTGGGGTAGCCTAGAGGAGAGTCTGCTTTTCAAAAATAGCTTCGAATTATTTTCAATGAATTGACTGCTTGCTAGAGCCTTCTACGCAGAAGACGTGGCTTTGCAATTTTTTCCAAATAACTCATCGGCGCAATTAACGTGGAAGTGAACTCATAATCCTTCGGTCATCATTTTTGCCAGTTTCAAAATGATATGGGTAAGGTAGTTGAGGAGCAATTTTTGCTCCTCACTTATTTTATTTTTTTAAAGAGCAGCAACAAATTGTAAAAGTCTTCGGCTTCATGCTTTTCAAGACAAAGCAAACCTAAACCAGACGAAATATTCTTGCCTAAACTGTTGTCAGAAAATTACGTTGATTTCAGTCAAATAATTTTTTAGACCAATTATTTATATAAACGTCACCATCATAAAGTAACGTCAGTAAACTTGGCTTCGAGTGCGCATTCGAACACGTATGCTTAGGTTTTATTTGTAACCACTCATGTAAAGTTTGTTAAAAAGCAGAGGTGCGAACAATCAGCCATCGATGGTGTTTAAGCTACGTCAAAGAATATTCCTCTGTACGGGAGTGTGGCTGATTGGGCAAATATTCTTTTAACCAACGTTGCACTTGCTGGCTAAGACAGGGCAGTTGAAAGTAAAATTTTTTTCATTTAATCATTTTTTGTTACTGTAGTCCTGCTGTTGTAAAGTGATACAAATCATCAGTGGTTTCAAAGAGGTTTGTCATTGAGCTAGAAGACGTGATAAGATATAATTATAATATCGTTATGAGGTACTTGACCAAACTGCTTAATTTTATTGAGGCTGGATGATTAGCGAAATGTTTTAGGCGTTGTTTTAAAGATGGACAAAACACTCAAAAGTGTCATTATTTCTAATTCATAGACGTTAGAGATAAAACGTTTCTATCAACGTACTGCGAGGTAGATTATGGTGCAATGACAATAACATTGCTTCTCGCTGTTACCTATTCAAGTCGATAAGATGCTTTTTTCGATGTTCATGCCACCACATCCGGCGCAGCTTTTAGTGGTTACTGTGGCTGATATCTTGGCTTCACTCCCCTGTTGCTGTCAACATCCTGGCTCAGTGTGTTGAAACTTTTATTCTTTTGTAAATATCCTTTCCAGAGTTGTTTCAATGCCATTTATTTGACGTTGTTTTACTTTCAAGACTTCATTTACTTGACTTTTAGAGGAACAAAACGATACATTTACAAATTGTGGAACAAAACGTGTGTGTGCTCCAAAATTTGTAAATGTATTGTTTTATTCCATACTAGCTCATAGGCAGTAGTGGGCAAACAAAAAACATACACAAAAGCGCTAAATCCGACGTAGTTTTGCTTGCATCGCGAAGACTTGCTCTAATTCACTGGTTCTCAACCGGTGGGCCACAGACGTTTGTGTACTTTAATAATGGGTTTGCAAGTCGAATGAGGTTGAGTAATAGTGGTGCATATGAACCGCCATACGGACCAGCACCCATGAATTGGAGGCGCAATGACCTTATTTTTATTTTTTGGGAGATTACTTCCGCTGCCATGCGTTCTGACGATAACTTTGTTATCATCATATCTCAGACGTAATCAAAGTGGACCACGTCAAGAAACTGGGCCACAAGGATTTGTGGCTCCTCAAAATGGGCCACAGCACGAAAAAGATTTAGAACCACGGCTCTAATTAATTCTAGAAGCAAAATTATTTTGTAGAACAATTTGATAAGCTTTTTTGTCCGTTTGCAAATGTTAAATTTTGTCAGACGCCATGTATTTAACGCAGTGATTCTCAATCACTGTGCCGCGGCACTTTTGTGTGCGGCGAAATTATAAAAGTGTGCCGCCAAATTTTGGAAATATAATTTAAAATTATTATCATAAACTATTTTACGCAGTGTGTTATAGGTAAGTAAATAATTTTTAAACTTATCTTTTTCTATGTGTGCCGCCAAAATTTGAAATCGTTAAAAGTGTGCCGCAACAAAAAAAAGGTTGAGAATCACTGATTTAACGTAATTAAACAAAACTCAGCTGAAACTACTCAGAACGCTAGACAGCGGGATTAAAAATCAAATTAGCTTAATGAGACTTATTTTAAAAATGTGAATAACACACATGCATGTCATTTGTTTAATGTTCGACTTTGTTTTTCAGTGTTTACATAATTATTGCATTTGTGTTTTGAACATTTTTTTTCTAACTTCGATTTTGATTTTGATTTTTTTGGGAAGTTTCAATGAAAATCTAATAGATATCGATTGTTACAAATTTGTTTTGCATATCTTGCCACAAGGAAAGATAAACATCAGGGGACTTTTGGTCGAAAAATGAGCAAATTTTATCCAAAGTAACAAAACTGCTGCAGATTATCTACTTTTTTCTTTAATCAGTCCAGGTTGGTTAACTTATAACGATTTTACTTCAGCGCTATTAACAACCTAAAACTATCAAAACAGCGTTATTACTGCAATTGCTTTTCCTTTTGATTGTCACCAGTTATTTTTTTAATCTAAACCTAATGACTTCAGAATAGAATCAAGTGGCGATCTGTGTTGAAGTTTTTGCTCAGCAAAAATGTCTTTATAAAGTTTTTGAGATTACGAGTATGTTCCACTTGATTTATTTTTATGTCAATTTTTAAAGCAATCAAATACTTTAGAGAACTTAGTTTGTTTGAAATGAGCTCATTAAACAATAAAAAAATATTTAGTAGTTTGATTGTGCCGCTAGGATTTACCTATCATTTTTTTGTTTTTAGATGTTCTCTATTACTGTCTCTCTTCTCCCACCAAGCGGCATCGACTTTGCCTCGAAATTGTTTTGGCGTATGGAGCTGATCCCAATAACACTTTAACAAGTGTGGAGCCAACTCTAGTGTCCGCCTGTGAGGCAGCAATTGAAAATGAGACTATGTGCCTCATGCTGCTTGAAAAGGAAGCCGATGCTAATGCGATTAACAAGGTAACTTATATAGTTGTACTTGGGAACTTAATATTTTTATTGGGTATGATAATTTGTCAGTGTCCTAGTGTGGCAATCTTTTGCTCCACTCTCAGCTATCATTTTAATGGCTATCTAGTTTACAATCTACCATGATTTATATACTTCGTCATTGCATTCATTGTAGTGTACATTAATGCAATCATCAAAATTTGTTTTAAACTTTAGTCTCAGCCAATGCGAATCAGTTCAAACTTTCACAGATGCTCAGTTCAATAGCAGGCCTGCTCTTGCCGCTGGCGGTTTTAAGTGACTCAACAAAATTGATCAGTTTGAACTGAAAATAAATGTTGCTTCAGTATCATAAACCTCCATTGGCTTAATGCTCTTCTTAAACCCAAGTCATCTGTTGTGACTGCTTTAACGTTGTGGTGGTGGTGGTGGTGGTGATGGTGGTGATGGTGGTGGTGGTGATGGTGGTGATGGTGGTGGTGGTGGTGGTGGTGGTGGTGGTGATGGTGGTGGTGGTGGTGATGGTGGTGATGGCCGAATTGAATAAATGCGAGGCCCCGTGGGGAAGTTATCAGAAACCTTTTTCGCTTTTGGTTTTATCCAGGTCTATCGTAATAAAACCTTCATTAGAACGTTGCTTCTTCAGTGAGCTATCAGTTTGCGAAATGATATTTTACACAGATATTATCTTTGTTCAGAATCATTCATGACCTAGTCGATGCACTGTTATCTGCGGTAATACTGATGGCACATCTGTGAAGCCGGATTTCCACCGGCAAAAAAAACGCTATGAAGATTGAAAAACCCTTAAGCTCTAAAAGATTTTGTGAAGACGCTTAGACGCGACCAGTCTTACTGTTGGTCTTGACGACGTCTTATCATAAAATCACATTGTAGCAGTGGACATGCTGTATCGTTAAAGACTTCTGTCCTCCCGTCTTTACAAAATCTTGGAGCCTGGGAATTTTCCAATCTTTAGCGTGTGTTTTGGTGGTGGAAATCCGGCTTCACTTATATACGCTAACATTCTCTACAGTTGCCAAAACGGTTGGCCTACCACAGTATTGCTTTACCAAACATATTGTATCTCCATTTACTAAAAATTAATCAAAATACAGTATAAATTACGTCATGTTTACGAAAAATGATTTTCCTTTATCAGGCGCGAGATCCAGGGCATTTCAAGCCAGAATTAGCTTGTAATAAACCCGGCACTGGTGGTTGTCGAAGTGTCCATCTTGAATGCGGCTAATAGCAAGTAGGTGCTTAACTGAAATTGGCAATTGGGCAACACCTTTGAAGAAACAAAGAATGTGCTAAACATTATGAAGACAAACAGTTTTCCATTTTGGCCAAAAGAAGAACACATTTTCATTTATCTGCACCAGAAGCTACGTTCATCAAAATTCTAAAACATGAACTTTGCCGCCAAAAATAATTCGTCTACCCATTAAAATGATCACATCATAGATTGGACACTGTCAAAACGTTTCTGATCAATATGGTTTACAATTCTCATTATATTCGGACGCGGGCGAAACTTTACTACAGGCCTCATTCCAGCGATAACCTCTGAAGAAAGCTAGACGAAAACGTTCGAATTTTCACTTATTTACGAAAAAGAATGCAGACTATGAGATGGTCCATACCAATAGCGATATTAAAATTATGCTTCCTTGCACTTGATGCAATTAACGAATAAAATTTTTTGAAATCGTTAGCAAGCTTGATATGCTTTCAAGCCTTCCACAACTTCGATATACTTTCAAATGCTTGCTAAATTTAGTGGATAAAAGTTTGTAAAGTTTAAGGACACCTGTGCTGAAAACAGGGCAAATAAGACGTTGGCGAGGACTCAATAAATTTGGGAAACATGTGGTGGCTATGCACAACCCCACAAAATGTTTTTCTGATTTTGTTTCTAGTTTGTTTCAAAACGAGATTTGGCTATGTCACAAAGCATTAACTTTTTATTACTGTATCCACGACTAGTCATTGGGCTTAGCCGGCTTGGCTGACTGAAATGATTTTCTTAACCTTTTTTGGTTGGTTTACCCCTCCTCTTCCTTGGGATGGAGGTACGGTACAAACAAAAATCCAGGTTTACGCCGTCAACCTAACTGAATTAGGCTAGGGAGAAAGCGGCAGCCCATTTCGAACCAGTCGTGAATGTAAATTACAGACTGGTAGCCCCACTACCAACAAGGCGGACTGCCATTGGTGGGTACCCAGGAGTCGCCTCTTACGACATGCTGGGTGAGCAGCTTCACAATTCTAACCCGGTGAAGCACGGGCAATTTTCTTAACCTTGACGTTATTGATAGGGGTCCTTTGGACAACTCCGGCTAGTGACGCTAGAAAAAGAAATACTATTCCATGAAAAGAAATGCTAATAAAATTTATTTTATGATGAATTGCAGTTGCCAGGGCAGGACGGTTTGGCAAGCAAATGTTTTGTTGTGTTTAAGCAGCTTACATATTTTGAAAATGGATGATCATGTCATAGAACATTAAAGTGTCGAACAACTGTGACGTAATCATCAATCTAGTCCGAAACACACAATCCGGCGACGTTGTTTTTACATGCAGCAAGCGATTGATGATATTTGCAAACTATACTTGTTATCAGTGTTGCTACTGAGGTCAGTCCAATTAAAATCAAATGGTTTGACTTCTCAACATCAAGTAACATCAGATTTTTTCAATTGTTTTCACACATGATGTCTGAATGCTAAAAGAAAAAAGTACGTAATGAAAGAAAAAGAACTGTAGTCAGTTTATTTAGGAAACTGAAAACAGATTTGTCGTAATACATTATTTTTCTTTCATGCATAGCACGATATTTTCAATTGTTTTATTAAGGCAGTGGCTATTTTGCTGTCGACTGCATGTTACCCTTGGAGGCTATTTTGCAGGGATATATTTGTGATTGGCCAATTATAATTACGTATTAAACATGAGACTTTTGTTTCTTTCTGATTGGTCGATTTTAATCATAAATAAAGAAAATTTGCACCCACAGTGTACACTCCTTCCCAGTGTACACTTCCCCTTACGTTTACATGTTAGACCCCCTCCAGTGTGTACTACCTTTCTCTAAGTGCCTTACCAGCCAAGATTCCAACCCGTACCCATTGCATTTCAAGGCAGCCGCACCATCCACGCGTCACAACAAAATAGTTGCAATTACAGCTACAAACCCACATGAATGACGACGGCAAAATAGCGTCTCAGGGTAGAAAACTGGTGAAAGTAAAATAGCCACTTCTTTTCAAATGCATGCATTCATGAAATAGTAACATCAATATATTTGTATACTATTACCTAACATAGCACATGATTAATAGCTTAAAGTAATTAACCTACCAAAATTGAACACAAAAACCAAGAAAAATTGAGCAATTAATGAGAAATAACCTAAAAATGGCGTTTAAATGTAAATAAACAAAACAACCTACTTAAGAATAAATTAGAAAACAAGTTAGAATCAAAAAAAACATTATTCTTCATATAGCTATAAACCTTGCCAACAAACAACAAGCTGCCCTTTACTGACATGAAAACATGGCATACCGGGAGTTAAATTACCGCAGGCAATAAGCAAAGCAAATAAAGGAGTACCATTAACCTCAAGTGAAAAAATATTCTTAGCACGTCAAGAACAAATAAAAAGTAACACTTGACTAAGCTAACATAGAAAAGTCCAGCACTTGTGTAAAATAAAGCAATAAGGTAGGGGAAAAACTAGTACCTGTAACCGTAAGTTACTGCAAGCTTTAGCCCGCCCCTACTAGAGATGATGATACCGGTATCACATGCTACAATAGCCAACTTTGATCCTACGTTAAAAATTTATTATTTCCAATGTGAGGAAAGAAACTTTCGTTTTTGAAACAGGCGTTGAACGCTTTTTTCTCACGTTGCACAAAATAATAACTTATAAAGTTTAAGTGTTTTGCTTTTTCAAACTTGAGCATGAAACCAAAATTCAGCTCAATGTCAGACCAGAAGCAAAAACATCATACCAATTGCATCATTGCATGTTGTTGATTTATACGATGATTACTTTAATGCTGCGTTATTAACAGCAATACAAAGATTTTAAAGGCACTTAACGACAATTTTCTCTGCTTGTGCCGAGCTGTGTCAAGTTTGTTTTTTATAAGTCAAAACCACGTTTCCATTTGTGGTATCTAACAATAGTGTCCAAATGCTTTTTTTTCTCACCGAATTGAGATTTACGGGGAGCTCATCGAAGCGTAAAACACACGACAAACATTGTTTCGTCATCATGTGAACATGCCTGTATCACATGCGCACTGTGCAGTCGCACGTATTAAATTCGGCTTTCAGTTGGATTGCGAGGGAACAATGGTGCCATGAAACTTTGCCATGCTTGGGGCAAACTCAAAAACTTGCCGCCCTATATACCAAAAAACAGCATTCAGCTATCACTAATGAAAGAAAAAAAGCTTTTATTTGGAGACAGATTGCAAGAATGACGTCTCCAAAAACAGTGCCATCTGTCTCCTAACAAAATTGCTGCGAACTATTCAGCCTAAGGAGCCAACCACATTTCGCATAGTGGTCTCACACAATCTGTAGTATTTTTTTGAGATGCTACTTAGAGATGGATATAGACAACTAAAGAAGCAGCTTTGCTGTCAGCTAGTGAGCTAATGGGGACCATGAGCCACGATTCATCAGTTCTCTAAATAATTTAGCAGAAGATATTACCAAACATTACATGCGACCTCCTTAGGAAGCAACCAAACTAGGACACTGACGTATTTAGTAACAAATTTTTTTGGAGGTTTGGCAGAGCATTTGGTTAGCTCAATCTTATTATCAAATGCGACATCTATACGAATTTGTGACTAATAACAAAATTATTCATGTAGAACGCGCGTTGAAATTGATGTTTTTTCTTTTATGAATTTGAATACCATTTTTGTAGAAGATCACCTTTTTGTGGGCGAGAATTTTGCCCATTTCTGTCTCCAAACAAAGATGAAGACTTTACGTTATTTGTTTCTGTCATGCCGTTTGCGGGGCATTACCTTTCATCCCTCCTCCTAAGTAAGCCACTGGCTGAGGAGACGGATTCTCTCACATAAGACACCTTTTGTCAAAAAAAAGTTAAGTCCATTTTTTGAAAGGGTCTCACAAACGTACCGCAAACCATTTTAGAAATAGGTACCCTCACAAAAACTCTTCAAAAAAGTGTGGAAGATCTTTTGTCACACTTCTGCCGATGCTTAAGCCGATTTCGACCACCCTGCTTTGTCAATGGATTTCACGACATCGAGTCCTTTTTTTATGCGACAAACAGTCTATCGGAAAACGGTAAACAGCGAAAACGGTTACCAGCGCGCTGAAAAATGCTTCGTCGGACCGACGCTGACAAGAAAAAATACTTTTTCTTCGTGTGAAGGGGCATCCAGTTGCTGTAGGGATCAGATGCTGGCAGTGGCAATAGTATTCAACCAGCATCGTCTATCGTCATCCAAAACCGTCTGACCAGCCACCCCTCGAGGCTCCTGGTATATGGGACCTGCTGAGATAACGTGGTCAGCGGTTTGATCGATGGCGCCGCACTGCCACACTCGCAATTCGACGAGGGAACGAGACCCCATTTGTACATGAACGAATGAAAACGCCTAACGCCAGTCCGCTGGCGATTAAGCTTAACTCAAGATGTTCTGGGCAATCCCAATTTCAAGGTACACTTGTTAGCTTATCCGCGAAATACAACTTGGATTCGCCTCAACCATTTCAAACTAGTGAATACAAACCATGAAAAAATAGTTACACCCCACATTTGCCACTTTTGGGGTCATCACACCGTCGGCAGGGGGACAAGGGCCGTGGCTTTCTTGAAATTCGAAACAAGGGTGTGCAACCTGCAGCCCGCGAGCCAAATGCACTCCGCGACGTAAAATGTTACGCCTCGAAGCGGATGTCAAATGTACCAATTCGATCTTCAAAAAAGGGTCTTAATGTGAAAGTTGGATGAAAAACACTCAAAATCTCGCTTCGAAAGTGTTTAGGCCAACCTCCGCCCGCCTCTCAGAAAGAGGTTTTCACCTTCTTTTCGGATTAAAAATGCAACCATCCAGTGCTTCGTAGCTTGCTTTGTGTACAAAAAGTTTGGTGTTCAAACTAGCAAAATTTTCAGCTCTGCTGCAGAGCCCCCTCTGCCCCCCTGTAACAGTTGGAAGTAGTTATCGAAACGACAAAATGGAGGGCTCGATCCCACATATACAGTAGCAGATCCCACGCACACGTCGGAGCCGTCCCACCTTCAACCTACATTTTTTCGGTAAAAGCGTGACGTCGTACGCAAATATCACCCGAAAAAGTACCTACTCCTATTGCAGGGCTAAGGGTTTAGGTCGCTGGCAAGTGCGGGGTTAGCATACGACCCTAACTTCTTTCAGTCACGCGACAATACGTGCTATTCCTGTCATAGTCACTAGTCTTTGGATACATCTTGAAGTTGTTCTCACGATACCGCAGTCACCTGTGGAAAGGAACCATACATCAGTAATTAGTTGTATTAACTGTAAACTAGTTCAGTCAAAAGTTACAAAAGTGGTAAAAATCCGGAAAAAAACTGAGTTATCTCCAGCTTGAGCTTACTCGTTGCAGTAAACTACTGCAAGAGTGTATCTGAAAATATGCCAGAACAGTTTCGGGACAATAATCACAGCATTGATGATAACAACCGACCGTAAACTCCCGAAAAAACTTTTGCAGTTAAAATCAACTGAGTTTATATACAGCTCAAAGATGTCAGTTTCGCTGGCACAACGCTAACGTCACAATCACGAGCTCCTGCTCCGAGAAATGCAACCAAGCACAAAAAATTGTCGTCTCCTGCCTTCGCAAGTCATCAACGACAACAAAACCAGGCCGGTAGAGTACTCGCAACCTCGCGACGGCGATATACAACGCTGCGCTCTGACGCCAAGAAATCCTATGGGCTGCATACACTCAACCTTCATGGGGTTTTAATGTTGCGAGTTAGTTTGCTGCTCTATATCTAGATGGCTATATTTGTCGCCCTCTGATTTCGTTTTGATGAAAGTCAAATTTTAAGTGCTGATCAATGGAAAACAATTTAAAAGTTCGTCAATAATCACCAGCTAATCACGCTATACATAGACCTAATCTACACGTTTTATAAAAGTGAAAATTGGTAGCAAAAAAGTCACAACTTGTTATTTGCAAACATACGCAGTTTACGAGCGCCTACGCTTTTTTGAAATACCACGCGATCAAAATTTTACGCGCTTATTTGTTGTTTTCACTGCGTCATTTGAAATTCCTAGATTTAATTCGAAAAGTTGTGCTGCATCACTACAGCACTTCAAACAATCTGTACTTTACGACAATTTCCTCTGCTTGGTAACTTCCGCAATGTCGGTATTGGTTATTTATATGTCTAAAATAAATTTCTACTTGTGGTACCTAACAACATCTTCCTACACGTTTGCCGGCTCAATAGATATTACAAACAGATCAAATCGCTCTTTCGACAAATTTATTGTTCAAACTTGATGTTTTGCCCCCTTTGGTAACCGAGAGCTTCTTCAAAAGTCGATAGATGTTACCTATAAACTGTAAAACATAGAAATATAAAGACAACCTATATTACTAAACACCAAAAATTATTTACCAACAAGGAAGGCAATTACATAACAACAAAAACATTATTACATCACAGAACGAGGGGTGGGAATAAGCAAAACAGTGATGCAAAATACATAAGACAGCATTTATTGGCGGTAAACACGCTATAAACAGCAGGAAAATTTGCACCATCATTACAATTAATTACATTAAGCAAACGAGCCTTTTGATTTATCAAAAGACTTTCCGCAACGCGACGTCTGTATGCATGTGATTCTGACTTCAGTATTTTGACATTATCCCGATCTATTCTATGATCGAAATCCATTACATGTTGACTCAGCGCTGACTTTTTAGTGTTAAAAGTCTTGACCGCATCAACATGTTCTCGTTTTCTAGTTCTAACACTAGGTCCTGTTTCACCTACATCGCAATCCCGGCAAGAAATTTGATACACCCAACCATATTTTTGTTCAAATCAATAACATCTTTGGGTTTAAGAAACAGCGAAGATAACGTGTGATGTGGTTTTAAAGCCACTCCAATACCACCTTGAGTCAAAATTCGAAAAATTAGTTGGGATCTCCCAACCGTAAGTTACTGCAACCTTGCACGTAGGGAATCGAAAAAAAATCGTTTCAGTTTTTCCGTTCTGATAGTGGGATTTTCCAAGACTTTTTGAAACTGCTTTTGCTACTAGGAAACCCGTTGTTTTTTAAAGCTTTTGTTGTATGATGTGTAAGGTGTCAAGTGCAAGGTGTCTTCGAACCAATTTTTCGAATTTTGACTCAAGGTGGTATTGGAGTGGCTTTAAAACCACATCACACGTTATCTTCGCTGTTTCTTAAACCCAAAGATGTTGTTGATTTGAACAAAAATATGGTTGGGTGTATCAAATTTCTTGCCGGGATTGCGATGTAGGTGAAACAGGACCTAGTGTTAGAACTAGAAAACGAGAATATGTTGATGCGGTCAAGACTTTTAACACTAAAAAGTCAGCGCTGAGTCAACATGTTATGGATTTCGACCATAGAATAGATCGGGATAATGTCAAAATACTGAAGTCAGAATCACATGCATACAGACGTCGCGTTGCGGAAAGTCTTTTGATAAATCAAAAGGCTCGTTTGCTTAATGTAATTAATCGCAATGATGGTGCAAATTTTCCTGCTGTTTATAGCGTGTTTACCGCCAATAAATGACGTCGCCAATTATAATGCTGCCAATTATGTATTTTGCATCACTGTTTTGCTTATTCCCACTCCTGGTTCGGTGATGTAATAATGTTTTTGTTGTTATGTAATTGCCTTCCTTGTTGGTAAATAATTTTTGGTGTTTAGTAATATAGGTTGTCTTTATATTTCTATGTTTTACAGTTTATAGGTAACACTGGTAACATCTATCGACTTTTGAAGAAGCTCTCGGTTACCAAAGGGGGCAAAACATCAAGTTTGAACAATAAATTTGTCGAAAGAGCGATTTGATCTGTTTGTAATACAGTAGACGCCGCTTAATATGACCACCTTGGGACCAGACCATTTTGGTCATAATATCCGAATGGTCATAAAAACCAAAGCCGCCATAACCGCACCTGAATCGACGCCGTAAGCCACAAGAAGTCCAAATACCGTCAAATTCATCGTTCAACCGAAGCAACAGAGTGACGTTGGCAGAAAAACAAAGTACAGTATTGTAACAGTACAAGTAACGGTAAAACCAAGTACAGTATGTAACAATATGTTGAAAAGGCGAAGTTATTAAGTGCGTGGCGGGAAAAAATACTGTATTATTACAAGAAAGATGGAGAAAATGTTGGTCATATTATCCGAAATTTGGTCATATTAAACGGAGAATTTTAAATGGAGAAACTCCGGACCGTACCAAATTGGTCATAATAAGCGGCTGGTCATATTATCCATGGTTATAATAAGCGGCGCCTACTGTATCATAACACTCGACAAACGAAAAATGTCTGCTATATTTAATCTACTGAAAAGAAATTACGGCTCAATAAACATCAATTGTTTTTCGTAATTTACTGGATCTTTCAGCTACATTTGTGAACTGCTGTAGTCAGAGTTGACTGTAGTATTGTTCGTACGTCTACAGCATTAAACTTTGAAATAGTGTTGCTGCTCTCCTTCATAATTGCTCTATTCTATTATCCTACATTCCATAGCATATATTTACGATTCAGTTGGAAATTTCCGCAAGAACAGAACAAAATTTGCTGTTTAAAAAGCAAGCTGTTAGTGGTTATAACCACCAAAATGATATGTAACTTACAAAGAGACAATTGGTTGACTGTTTTTCTCCACCACGGTTAATTTAATAATTTTAGCTGTAGAATACCAACGCCATCGCGATGATTTTCGGTATTTATGATCGGACTACCACAGGCCGGACTTTTCGGGACATTTCCAGAATTTCCGTGTTAAAATCTGTATCCGGTAGTGATTTTTTTAAATACTTTTAATGTTCGGAATTTTAGCATCAACTTACTAAAAGTCAAGGATTTTTTTTCAAAGTGAAGTGAATCTCCAAAAAGAGAAAACAGTATTTATGTTTGTTTCGAGAAGCAAGTGAGTAAAACAACTTCAAGAAAAAAGATCTTGTTTGTTTTGACACTGTCAAAGGCAAATGGAAAATGATCCGCTAGTACTTGAAAATGTGAACGTGACCGCCATAAATTTGTCAGGAATTGGGTCTTTTCAGATATGGTAACCCTAATTTATTGGGACTTAGCGCCGGTAGTGGAAAGATTTTTATTAAAATTCTGTTTGTCCTAACCAAGTTTTTCCATAAAAATTGTATTTGCTGCTTTTTCTTCCGTAGTTAGCCTTGGCATTGCGCTTGTACATCATAAACAAGCTAGCATCCATTGCTCACTCCAATTACATCGCACACTTTTTTAGTCATATTCGAACGTTTCCCAATTTTAACGCTAACATTTGCTTCACACTGTCCCTGAAGCCAACCAAGAACCAGTGCAATAGGATCGAGCTCCAATACTTGCAGAAAGTCGCTCATGACCATACAACGGCCAACAACGTGTTGGCATGGTTTTACAAAAGCGGTATTTACAAATCTTTTTTCGGCGTTCCGCAATAGGAGTAGCGCGGAGAATGAAATATGAAATCGTATTTACTCTGTTGTGATCAAAAACGGCTCTTGCAATTAGCAATCCATAGAATGCCAAAACTTCAAATTTCAAAACAAAAATTTTCAATTCAAATTTTTCAATTGAAAAAAAATTTTCAAAAAAAGCTATTCTGTAACTAAAAAGCATTGCAGCTTGGAAACGCAAAAATACTGCATGAAATTTCATTTTTTAGCTTACCGGAAAATCCGCTTTAAGTGCTGCTTGTTCCGCCGGTAGTGCTCGCGTAGTTCAAGAGCTATTGAAGAGAGGAGCGGATCCTAATATTCCGGATAAATTTTTTATAACTCCAATGCATTACGCAGCAAGAAAAGGAGTTTTGGCTGCAGTCAAGGTGAGGAAGAGCTTTTGTAATAGATACTAACGAGCAAGCTTGCCTATGGTGTAATAATAAATTTCAAAGTCAGGTCAAACATAGTGCAGGGAGTCACATGACCAAGAAGTAATTGAAAAAAAGAAAAATCTACCATCAGTGAAAGAGTGGGAGCGAAAAGCAAAAAGAAATCGGCGATGCTGTACGTTTCGGTAGAAAAAAAATCTTTAGAAAAAGAAATTGCCCTTGTGCTGCTAGCGCAGCATATTTTACCACAATAATTGCACCCATGCAAGCACTTGCGTAAAGCGCCACTCGTGAGGAAACTAGGTGCACCAATGTCGCAATTATGCTTGCAACTGAAGGTTTTGGGACTAATATATCTTGCTCAGCCGCGTCGCCAATAAATTAAGAATTTTATTGGTGGATGCATGCACTTGTGAAATTTTTTGAATTTTTGTTGGAGATTTGAGAAAGGAGTGAGCCGAACTGCGATGATTTTAGCTATCTGTCTATGTATTTATCGTGTGCAATTAAATTTGTATTGTTTGTTATTTAGTCTCTTGCGGCTCACGGTGGTGACGTGACCACCACAGACAAATACAAAAACAACCCTCTACATTTTGCAGCTGAAGGAGGAAACGCTATGACGTGCAAGTACCTGGGTCAAAGAGGTGAGTTCTGGGTTGGTGTCAACTCAGGTTTGTAAATATCATCCTGCCTTTGGTCTGGTGTCATCGAGCTTATTTATTTTCTTTATTGTAGGCTGTAATCCGAAGCAGAAGAACCTTGATGAATTCACACCACGACTGTTGGCAAAGGAACGGAGTTTTAAGGAGGCGTCGAAGGAGTTGCGAAAAGCGGAACGGAATTTCGCGAAGTACTCCAAGCCTGGGATGAAGAACCCCAATGAACCCGAAGTCCTTTTCTTATATGATTGGTCTTGCGAAAGAGCGGCTTTTATCCGCGAACTTCTTATGAAGGCAGTAAGATATAGGGTGATTTGTTTTGTAGCACAATTTGAGGATGAAAAGTTCATGCTTGTATTTTCAAGTTGACGCTGGTGGAGGTAAACCTACGAAACAGGTGGCAAAACTTGAAAGCTTTTGAGAGGCGAATGGAACGTTATTCGTTGATTATATGTGACGATTTTATAAGAGATCTTAACGATTTCATTTCATTATTTAAGTGAATACGTTATACCTTTGTAAATGATTTTTTCCAGGTTCTACCCATTGATGAGCATTCTTCATTGAAAGGAAACTTCGTGAGCAGGGAATCCTTCGATCAGATCATGACGGAATTGGGGGCTCCAATACCTCAGCAAATTAGAAAGCGACTTTATGAAGTAAGTTCTTGCATCATAAACACATCGCCAAAACAATTGTAGCCAAGCTTCTTAAAAATTTTACTTATTTTAAAAGGGTCAGGTTGACCAAACAGCTTGATATTTTAATCAAATTGTGTTATATTTTGAAGTAAATTGCTTTCTTCTGACGTTGTACAAAATGACTTTGACTGCAAAGTTATTTTATTGTCGTAAAACGATGTGACTACAGCAAGTAAAACCAGAGTTTAAAGAAAATTATGAAAATTGTGTGGTACTGTTTACAAATCGTATGCTCTTTTATTTGATTTTTAACCTTCCCATGTGACGCATTATAACGTTTTTTCAAACCCCCTCATGTGACGCGTTACACAAAAGAAGTACTCTAGCAAGCTTTAATCATTCAGATTCGTGCCAAACCTATTTAAGGATCAAAGAATGGAAAACTTTAATTCTATTTAATATGACAGCAAGTGTGTCTTATAACGATATCTTTTATTTCACTTCCCCCTATACAACACCAATATGATGGTTTTGCTCCCCTTCTACCTATGGAGGCGTCATGTGATATTTGAACGGTCCCTATTCCAGTAATGTAGCAGTCAATTGCGCTGGAAGAGTGAAAAATTGTTGCGACTTATATTTGGCGAAAGGCATGGTCACGTCATGAACCCCACTCATGCTGCTTTAATTCAACGTATACTATTTAAGATACATAGCGAATCATAAAGTTTTTGTTTGTATCAGAAGTAATTGGTTGGCACAACAACCGAGCAAGTGTTTTCACAACAGAAAGTATATTTTTATAGCAACTTTTGTTTTTACATCTTTACTTTGTTGTTAAAATTAGCGCACTAGAGATCTTGGTGATGCAGATCATTGTTAAAACCGTCAGAAAGCGATCGTCGAATCTGTGAAAAGTTTGCTTTCGATCAACTTCTATCGGAAGCTGTAAAGCCGCGTAGTTTCAGTCGTTTTTTCTCGAAAAACTCTTTGTTCAGTCTTGATCACACCGATGGTGATCATTAATTCCCCCCTCTTCCTTGTCATGAAGGCAGGAGTGGAAAGTGGATCTCACGCCACAATTTCAGTCAAGCAAGCAGGAGCGTACTGATCGAGTAGGGGAAAGTGCCGACGATTTAAATCAATGGTGAATGCAAACTAGGTAGTTCCTCCACCATTAAGACGGAATGTCACTGCTGGGTGCCCAAAGTTTGTCTCCCAACATCCGGGGCAGCTTCGCCACCGGCACAGTACAGGTGATTTCAGTGAACCCTGTCTTAGTATTCGCAGTGTGTTTGTCTCTGTCTTTTTATGAAAAGTTCGAAAAATGAAAACACAAATACACGTTAAGTTTGTTTATATTTTCCTATTCATGCTTAGCAAAGACAAAAGAAACTTAAATAGAGAAACATTATGTTCTTAAAATAAAGAAAATTGATACATGGTTGGTAATACGATCAGTCACTTTGCCATGATGTACCATCCCTGTTAGAATGAACAAAATCATGATGTCACCCATGACGTTAAGTCGTCGGCTTCCAGTCATATGGATGAGAGTTCAGTGCACGCGTAGTTTATACGTCTGTGTGACGTGGAAAAGGCACTTTACGGCACTTTCTTCCGCTTCGTGGCGCTGTTTGTAATGGAAATAAACTATGCCAGTAGTATTGATGACTTCAAAACTGGTCTGAACACAACCTTGTTCTGCGATTGCATGAAAATTTCCAGTGCAGCTGTTATGAAATTATGCGGGGGGCGTCGCCAACGCCCTCCCCCCAACCGATCAAAATTTGCTTGCTAAAGCATTCAGGTTCTTTTTAATACGGTACCGGTAATTTAATTTATTACTTTACATAATAGGCTGTTTAGTTTGTTGCAATTGAAAAAAATTTTTTCTGCTGCTCTGTTTAGAAAGGAGAAAAATTTGATTATCATTTTGATTAAAGAGAGTTGGTTCTTTTGTGAAAGAACAATCGAAATTCATTAATTGTTTCTTGGTATTGCGGAAATAGATTTTGCTTGTTTGAGACATTTTACGTTGCAATGGCAGGCTGGTAGATATGATAGCAGGTAGCAAAGAGAATGTAAAACCGAATTACATATTTGCATACACTTTGCTGACAGACGAAATACTTCAAAGCGTTTTTGCAAGCTACCGAAAAATCCTTCTTGCATATCGGCAATGATACAAAACGAAACAATCGATATCCTTAAAGAAACCGTGTTGGGAAAGTGGTAATCGCTATCTATGCTTCAGATATCAATGCTTTCACTTTTGCAGCCGATGGTACGCGCGATAATACGATCGTGAAGAACATTTTAGTTGTCATCAGATTTGTTAAAGAGGGAGAAGTTCAGGAATCCTTAATCGGACTAATATACATATCAATTTATCATTTAGCTGAACTCTACATAACCGCAGGAAAAATTCAAACGTGTAAAGATTGAATAAATTGCTCTGCAAACTATTCTGTCAGTCAATTTATGTTAAAGCGTATGTGGTGCTTGAAGCAAGGCGGTGCCACCATGCTGACCTGAACGCAGTCATCTGCTGAATAAGACAACATCTGACGACAGGCACAGTTTTAAGGTTTATTTTATAGTAACGTAAATTTTGGTTGTTTGTGAAATTTTCTTTGTTAAGTTTTCTAAAAAAATATGTAGCTTACCCAGAAAACGTAATGCTGCGACGTATATTGCGCATGTATGATATAAAGATTTACGATACCGACAGTTACACAAATTACTTTATTAATTCTTGGCCTCCCCGACTTCGGCTTGTCCCCTCCCCCCACTCTCGACAAGCTGGCGGCGCCGTTGGCCATGTTCATCTTCATTGTGTCATTATAGTTGAGACGTTCTTCTGTTAATCTGCCTTGAGTAGTCACAGCTGATATTACTCGTGCTATCTACCTGCACTGCATAACGTTTTTATTTTCATCCGCCTTATCAGTTGAAACTGGCGGTCCTGACAGCCTGAGCGAGTAGTTTTTCAGTTGAATTAAACTTAGTTGTACTGCATTCACATTATGTGCTGTTACTTGACACACATTATTTTTTGTAAAATAAAGCCTCTAAATATGTATGTAGTAGTGATTTTACAACAGTAACGACAATAGCAACAGAATTAAGCTCAGTAGTATGTTTCCGTCTCACAAGAATAACTTTTGTCAGTTGTACTTGAACAGTCTGCGTTCTGGCCCAGTTTGGAGTTTGCAGTGCTGACCACACATTGCATTTTTACTTACAAGAAGCGTAACCAGACAATGGATTGTTGTGAAGAATCTTTACCGTGGATACGATGCAGTAGATATCGTGAGATTAGGACACACAACCGTTGCAACTATAATCGGCGTTCCACTCATCTCGACCACGTTGGTTGCACTGTCACTTACATAATTTTTTTGCTATTATTAGTGCTTCAATGATATTGAAATCACTCTTTACTGTTAATTTTTTTCCAGCTTCACGACAAAGAGCGGAAAGGAATCTTAGAAATTGATGAGTTTTTATCCGGCAAAAAATATATTTCAAAAGCTTATCTTATGACTGCATTTGAGGGCAAAAAGAAAAAGGGAAAGAAAGGCAAGAAGGGTGGGAAAAAGGGGAAAAAAGGAAAATTAAAGATCCCGATTCCTATTTGCACCAATAAAGAAGGTCCTCGACGACCTGATGGTGGACCTCCATACAAGTATGTGGAGAAGCAAGTGTTATGGACTGATAATTCTAGGTTCAGCAGGTGAGAGATAATTTGTTTTACAATTTAGGTTCTGAATTTGTGAAAATTAATCCCGTTCACGTGATATTATTTTGGTGGAGACGCACTAAATGGGAAGTCTATAATTAATAGTCAATATATTTTTAATAATTGAATCGGGGAAACACCGCAGTGACGTCACTACCTTCTTCCCCAAGAAGCATGCTGGTTGTAAAAATTTTTTTAAAAGAATTGATTTGAACACTTTTCCGTTTTGTTTAAACTAGAGTTAGCATTGCTTGGTGTGAACAGTTGTTTAAGAACACATGAGAGAAAATCTTTGATTTGGATGACGTGATCAATCAATGACGATACTTTGTATCGCAGCGCTGCTTCAAGCCAAATGCTATCTTTTGAGATTTGATAAAATTAAGAGCCAACATTTTATCTCTTTAGGGACAATCCCCCGGCGCATCCTCTACAAGATGACTCTGCGTGGTACCTCCAACAACCTGACAAGCAATATACAAATATCATTGATGCTGTGAGAGCAGACGACATGAAGACCCTGCAAGCCGCTTTTGAGGTTTGAGTTTTATATCTACCACAAAGTTGCAATAAGCAGCACACATAGTCTGATGTTAAACATATTTTAGTAAAACCAAACGTTTTTTTGCTTATTACATGGACCCCCATCAGTACAATATTTGCATGCTTGGACTGCACTTGGCAAACGGATGTACACAAACTTTGCAAGCTAGCCAACATGATGATTTTAAAAAATAAAAGTCTTCAGAAAGACACTTAATTGAATATACGATACCGGCAAATAGTGGAGGCCAAGCAATATATCAGAAGCTATGTTTCTGTGTGACTGGCGATTAACACACAGAGCATGGCGCATTAGTCTATTTAGCAATTAGCAATTTCTTTGCCGAAAAAAAGAACGATGAAGTTAGGTATTGGTAGTTTTCTAAAAAAACCATCTGGCAAAAAATTTATTCGAAAAGTTTCAATATTTCCTCCCTTATTATTATGATACCGTAGCAATAGCTTGGCTTCATACTTTTGTAATTAACTAGTTTTTTAATATGGTTGTTAGATGCTTGTTCAAAAACTTTCTGTTACACCCACTTTAGCAGTTAGCTTACGTAATGCTTTACTCTGCCCAATAGGTGGCGCTGTTTAGGGGCGGGCAAGCGTTTCAGCTCAGAGACCAATAGCCCTAAAAAATTTGAAACGCTGACCAGATGGTTACCATATAAATATAAAAGTTTTTATGTCACAATGAAATGATAAACAAAATTTGACCGAAACGTATTGTAGCATTAGCAAACATTATTTGCGATTAATGTACTTTCAATTGTAATTCCTATACGTTCAAAACGAAATGCTGCAAGTGATATTCCAACCTACAACTACATCAATTAGTTTAACAATGATAACTGATTGGTTTACAAGTCAAAGACTAGTCTATTGTTATTATGATATTCATTTTTACGGCCTATAGACCAGCGCTGAGGTGTGGTGGTTATATTTGCAATTGGTAGACCTAGGTTCCGTCCTCTTGTCGAGTTTTATTGAAAGGCTGCAAAAAATAATATCTACAGGCTTCCCTGCTTGGCACTCGGTATGAAACTGATAGTTTGAGGAAAGGACGGTTGGTTGGCTTGTCATTCCCTTGCGTAAGGCACTTGAAGAGGCTCCTTCATTGTTGGGGCAGACAGGTGGAGGGGCCGAGCAGGCCATTCGTCCCGGTGGCCTAGTCAAACAAAAGATTTCCTAACAAAGCTTGAGCTTATAGGCATGAATGGATGAATAATTGGTTTACGAGCCTACAATCATTGCTAATCTTTATTTATCGCAAACGTAATCAGGAGATGTTGATAATCCGAAGGCTATGGGTTCGAATCCACCCAGCGTTTTACCTGTGACCAAGTATAATTATTTTATAAACTAACGTTTGCTGGTTCAACAGATATGTAAAATTGGATTATTTTTTAAAAATGGCTGAAACATATGAAAACCCCGGTGACCTGTAATTAACTACCGGACATGCGGCATTTGGTTAGAGCAGCTGTGACGTCTCACACTTCATACTGCTAAACGCGCCAATAATTTGTGTCTCATCACAATGCTGTTTGAAGCAAATACTAAGCCACAAAGTTGGCAGTAGAAGCAAAGCAAACCTGCTTTGCTAAATGCTCTTCAAAAACCGACCGCTACCAGTTGAGTGCTACCAGTTGTTCCGCGGTTGAAGTGCTTTATTTGATTGTGTAAGGAAGTTATCAATTCACTATTCTTTTACAGAGTGGAGTTGAAGTTGATGTTCGGGACAAGTATTTTAAGACTCCGTTGATGGCGAGTTGCGCCGAGGGAAATATCTCCCTTACGAACTACCTGCTTACACTCGGGTAAATTGAGTAATTGATTGTGTGCGGGTTGTTGTTGTGTTCTTGCGACTACGTGCTCCGGCGATTTGAGACCCATTGCACTTTTTTTTAATTGTGACTAAACAGGCGCAACTTCACATTTTACCTTTCACTCTCATATTCCCGATCGCCGAGCTAAAGATCCCTGAATGCAATTTTTGTAGCATTGGTGTGCCTGGGCTAAGGAATTGGAACCCAAGTTTACCGACTTCAAAGCGGATGCTCTGATCACTACACCACCGCGCGCTGGTGCTGTGTGCGTGACTGATGGGGCGTGAGGGGAGTAAAAAGAAAATGTTTTCAAAAGATCATGAAGTAACACAAAAGGGCTGAAAAAAAGTCTTTACTTGAGGCGAGGTCGAAGCAGTTGCAACAAATGCGGCACTGTTTTGTTTTTATTGTAGTATTCAATTTCATCACAATTGATTAAATGCAACTATTTGTTTTCATTTGTTGTTTAAGGGAATGGCATTTAGGAGAAGTGAAAAATAAGATAATTTTCTCGTCTACCTTTCTGTCAAGGCCAACCTTTGCTTTGAAGTTCAATATTTTGTCCCAATATCTCTGATCGTTACCAACGGTTCTCATTATGTGTCATCATTTTTTCATTTTCAGAGCCGATGTCCACGCTCGTGACAACTTCAAATGGACACCTCTCCATCATGCCTGCCATTCTGGCCAACTGGACGTGGTCAAAGTAGGACGTATAAGACGTTTGATCAAATAAAATCATTTTCGAGAACAATTTTGTTTTGTTCTGAGACATTCAGCATTTAAAATTAGTGACAGCCGGACTCAAGGGGTCGATTGACATTTACCTTTCATGATAAGGCGCAGATTCGCAATTGTGAGGTTCCAAGTTCAACACCCGCTTGAATTTCGTGTTCTTGTGCAATACGTGAAATTTTGATTTACCCTGCGTATTGTCGAAATACACTGTGATAGTAGAACTGGTAAATCTGAAGCTGGTCCGAACACGAGTTGTGTCATCTATAATAAATAAGCTTTTGTTGCGATTTGAAGATGAAAAGTTTCCCAGCTATTTGTGCATGATAGACTGCTTGCCCGAACATTCGGGTAATTTTGTGACTTCCATTACATTCTTTTATAGTCGCTACTTTACGCTGGCGCTGACGGAAATGCGGTGACGTGGAACGGCGCCACTCCCCTTATGAGGGCAATAGAGAGCTGTAATATCGATGTCATTCAATTCTTGCTAGATTGCAACGTCAACATGATATTAGCCAATAAGAAAGGTGAGTGGCAATTTTCAGGATTGGTAGAGGTTTTTTGTTTTAGATTCTTCAAGAAATTTGTGAAGTTGGAAGTTTTAAATTTTTTTTGGTAACCGACGGTGTTGTGGCTGCAAAACCAGATACCTTTCATTCCCTTATATTTTGCTCAAGACTCATTGCGAAAGATTTAGGTTGTTTTGAGCAAACTGCAAACAGTGACACTGTTTCGACCTACCAGGTCTCTTCAGTGCAGTTTGTGACTGACAAGTAGTTATAAGAGGCTATAAATAAAGCATTACGGTTAGGTTGTTGTTTGTTGTCTTTTTTTTGCAACAAAATTCATACCCTGAAAGGAAATCGGCCAAACGTGATTTTTTGAGATTTCTGTGATTTGTTTTTGTAGAAAAAACGGCTCTTGATGTTGCCAGAGATTGGGGAAACATGCGAGTGTACGTGATGGTAAAAGAAAAGTATGATGCCGCTCCGAAGCCGAAGAAAGATAAAAACGGAAAAATGAAAATACCCCCAATCCGACCCATCACACTCCCTTCTATCAAACAGGCAAGCGATGATATCATTAGTTGCAATAACTATCAATGTCTTCTTTTAGTTATCCGTATTGGGATTGGTTTAAATTTTTCCAACTAAGCAACAACCTTACGCCGACGTGTAAAGAAACCTACCTTGCTGTTTCTTGCAAATATTTTTTCTTAAGCTTTCAAACCTATCGTTCTGTAACTCCACTTTGTTTAATGTCTGTGAGAAAATTTTTTGACAAGCTGTTTAGGGGCAACCGAGTGTTTCTGGACCTGGATCAGATCCCGAAGAACAAGTGGAGGTGGGAGATCTAAACGATGCCACAGTCAATTCGGCGATCGGAGCCCACAACCATGTAAGTTTGGATATAGTTTAGCTTTGTCGTCTATTTTTATTCTTCGTTTACGGAAACTTTTTGATTTAAGGAACCAAACAAAAATCCAAAATAATGCTTTATTAAACATAATCAAACTAACATAACAATAATTAACATAAACAAATCCACCGAAGCTTTTCGTCCCCTCACGGGGACTTCATCAGGGCTAAATAAAAGAAAAGAGAACAAACTTTTGCTCTTAAATTTAATATGGTATTAAGATACTAGTCAGTATCTTAATCAGTATATGACTAGTATCTTAATACCATATTAAATTTAAGAGCAAAAGTTTGTTCTCTTTTCTTTTATTTAGCCCTGATGAAGTCCCCGTGAGGGGACGAAAAGCTTCGGTGGATTTGTTTATGTTAATTATTGTTATGTTAATTTGATTATGTTTAATAAAGCATTATTTTGGATTTTTGTTTGGTTCCTTAAAACCTGGAAGAAAAGTTCCCCCCTATCCGAAATTTGGAAACTTTTTGATGGTTGTACTCGAACAACTTTGTGTGCAGACCTGTGTCAAAGTTACAAATACTGCTGGCAGAGTCCATCTCTACCACAATAACTGCAATCTGGAGTAATTGACATAATTGTGTTGACAATTCCAGAGCTCAAAAACTAGCGAATCTTGTGGCTCCTCAAGATCGCTGTTCTGTTTGGTATGGTTGTGGATTCGAATCTAACCACCAACCTGTTTTCATTAGATTGAGGGTTATGAGATCCAAACATAGGTCCATATATTATTTCTGCACAACCAAGCTTATTGCTAGATGGGCTGATTTAGTAGCTGCTAGTAGCAAAGGCTACAGCAAGTTCTACTTTCCACTTCACTGACTCGTGTCTTCCAGCTTTCTACCTCGAGCACTCCTCAGCCAGGTTTCCACAGAAAACCTTCCTTGTCGCATCAGGCGATCGAGTTATTTGGGCGGACAAGAAAGGACTCGGTAGAAGATATTGTTTATACTCCAAGAAAGGTGACTTTGGTTGATGAGCATATGACGCAGTGTAAAGGATCGTTGCGAATGGAAGGGGGGGGGGGGGGGTATTTAAGAAACATTTATAAGCGTTTTATGAGAATACATAAATTTTAAGATTGTTTTTGTCCTTGCCTTTTATGCTGACAAACGAAATAATGTGTGGAAGCCTCACTATTTGGAGGACAATGAAGTAGTAAGTTATGCGATGCTTTTGTGAAAAACGCGATCAAGATACTCGAAGTGAGCTTTGCTTTTGACGTTGCAGAAGACGCCCGTAAAGTCTTTCATTATACGTACTTCATAACGCATGAAAAAAAACTGGTAATGTTAGGTGAGGCGATTTTTAGAGTTTTGCTTAAAAAATAAACAAGGTTTTGTTTTAGGCGTGGGTGGAGCAAGTCACCACTGAAGACATTCTAAAGGCGAGGCAAGAAAAAAGAGACAGATATGGTGATGAAGTTGATTTTGACACTTACGAAAAACCTCTGAAAAAGAATATTTCTACAAAAGTGAAAGAATTTGAGAGCTTGCAGACTTGAATTGGGTGGAAACATAATAACTGCCGTTATTCCGAACAGTTTATTTTATGGCAAGATTTCTTTGGCGTATATATCACTCCCGAAAGTTACTAATGCAGTTTTTTGTCTACTGCCTCGACAATTTTTCCTCAATTATTGCGTAGAATTTCCGGTATCCTTTTTAGGTTTGTTCCGTCAATCCTTGCCAATACATACTGGAAATCTAATATTAATTTCTTAGATTAAAGGTATTCTATCAAAGTTACTAGTTTGTAGAAGTTTCAACTAAATGAAACAATCGCCAGTCGCATTAAGTTTAGAAAAACATGATTACGGTACATATTGTATTCTCTGATTGTGCATTGATGTTACTATGTTTTCTTTTCTAGATGATTAGGCCGACATTGTATCGATGTTTTGTTTAATTAAATATCTCGTGCAGTATAAATGATTTGTTTACTTTTAGGATGATTCCAACATCCAGAGCAGTGTTGAACCTAGCATAAAGTGTGGCTAAAGGGGTCCGTACCCCCACCGACCAACCAATGCTTGATCGATCATGTCATAACATCAAGCGAAGAATCAAACCTCTGCACCAATCAACAGCCGCCTCAACGTGGTGGTGCGGTCCCCGTTTGGGTTGGGTCGAAATGGCTGTTGGCCTTCCCGAGGGTCCCAGTTACCCCGGGCACTCCCCTACATTTTTTCGCTATGCTGCCCCCTGAACGACCGCAGGAGGGCAGCACACAGCATCTACAAAATCGGTCGCCTGTTTTCACGTTTTCCTCTCTCCTGCCCTACTCTTGCCCTTCTTCGTCTCCTCATTCTTCTCCTTCTCCTGATAAGCGGTAACGTTCATCCTAACCCCGGCCCCATCTTTCCTTGCTCTGTGTGCGCTGAAAATGTGACCTGGCGGGGCAAGTCAGTGCTATGCTGCACCTGCTCCAAATGGGTCCATCTAAGGTGCTCACAACTTTCCCTGTCTAAATTCAGAGCTATAGGCAGCTCTCACTCTTGGAGCTGTCTCCCCTGTCGTAACACTGTGACTCCCTCTTCGGACTCCTCCGACACGTATACCTCCACTGTACAATCTGGCCCCCTCCACTAATGCTGCACTCTCGCGTCACCCCCGTCTTCAAACTTCTTATCCCCCATCTGCCCATTCTATATCTCCTTCCTCTGCTCCTTCACCACCGTCTCTTGCTTCTGGCCATTTTTTTACGCCTCCTGCCTCCTGCCTCCTCTCCTCCCCCTGACTCTCTCAGGGTTCTTCAATGGAGTGCTGGAGGTCTCCGAGCCAGGAGCACTGAACTACTTCATTTTCTATCGTCCTATCCAGTCGATCTTATCTGCATCCAGGAATCCAATCTTAACTCATCTTCCTCTTTCCGGATTCCTGGATTCTCTGCTCTGCGTTCTGATCGCACCCACTCCCGGTCTGGCATTTTCTCTCTCCTGATACCACGCACGCCAGCGGCGGCGTCGTTATTTTCATCAGGCAGGGCCTATCCTTTTCTGAACTTTCTACCTCCTCTCTTTCTTCGCTTGATCTCTACTCTGATTATGTAGGGGTCAACATCTCTCTTAACAACTCCTCCTCGCTGTCATTTCTTAATGTGTATGCCCCCCCTATTCGCTTCTCCCCAACGGATGGCAGAACCGATTCCTTCTCTCCCTCCATTCTTCCCTCCTCCAGAAACCTCTTCATTCTGGGGCACTTCAATTGCCATCACCCCTCTGGGACTCAAGAGGTACTTCCAACCCCCGCGGGGAGGAAGTATTTGACTGGGTCATCTCTACTGACCTCCTCCCTCTCAATGACCTTGACACACCCACTCTTCTCCATCGCTCTTCTGGCAGTCGCTCCTCTCCTGACATCTCCTTTTCTCCCTCTACTGTTGCCCTTTCTTGCTTCTGGGAGGTGCTTCAGGACCTGGGTTCTGACCACCTACCAATTCTACTGTCTATCCCTCTCTCTCCGGTCTTTCGCCCCAACGAGCGCCCCCCTTCCTTCAATTTTCAGAAAGCTCGCTGGGATGGCTTTGCCTCTTACTTTAACTCTCACTGTCCTTCAGCAGAGGAATACTCGTCTCTTTCTCTTTCCTCTGCTGCTGCTCTCTTTACCTCTTTGACTTTGAATGCGGCCAAATCTTCCATTCCTTTCGGCCGCATCAAACGCCCTCCTAAAGCCTGGTGGTCTGCTGAGGTGGAACAAGCGGTTATTGAAAGACGCAAGGCTTTTGCTGCCGCTCACAGAAGTGATGAAGATCGCCAGGCTTACATCTCCGCTTCTCGACGCGCCTCGTCAGTCATTGCCAAGGCCAAGGCTGAGGCATGGCAGACGACTTGCTCTTCTCTTTCACCTAGGTCTAACCCTGGATCTGTACACTCTCTTCTTCGCTCTATCGCTGGCTCTCCTTCCTCGTCTTCCTCCTCTCCTAACTTTCCTAACTGTTCTTCTCCCAGGGAATCGGCTTCGGTCTATGCCGCTTACCTGAGATCGCACTTTTCCGTGTCTCAGCCAAAGGCCCTGCGCAGCAGAGCCAGAGGCTATCTCACTGAGCACCGCCGAACCACGTGCCCTGTGGAGTGTCACTCTTCCTTTTGCTCTCCTTTCTGTCCCGCGGAATTTCTTGCGGCTGCCTCCAATCTTACCTCATCCACTGCCACTGGCCCAGACAAAGTTGCCTATCCTATGCTAAAGCATCTTCCTCGCTCTGGCATGGATTTACTTCTTTACATCTTCCATTATTCCCATCCACAAAATGGGAACACCTCTCGACTCTCCTGTTTCCTTCCGGTCTATCTCTCTCACCTCCTGCGTATCAAAGCTTTTTGAACGCATCATTCTATCCCGTCTTCTCTTCTTTCTGGAGTCTAATTCCATTCTCTCTCCCCGCCAGGCCGGTTTCCACCCTGGACGGTCTACACTCGATCAAATTCTGTACCTTTCTCAGTCCATTTCGGATGGGTTTAACAAACCCAGGCTGGGCTCTCAGACGATCCTGTCTACTATCGATTTCTCTAAAGCTTTTGACTCTGTCTGGCATCCCGCCCTTTTTCATAAACTCATTTTGGCTGGCCTCCCTCCTTGCTTTGCTCGTTGGACTCAATCTTTTCTTTCTGATAGGCGCGCTTGTGTGGTTTTTCAAAATCACAAAAGCCGCTCCTTTCGAGTCCGTCGAGGTGTTCCGCAAGGATCCGTTCTTGGCCCTGTACTTTTCTCTCTCTTCATAAATGATCTTCCGGCATCTGTGCCTTCTTCCGTCAGCTGCTCTCTTTACGCTGATGATCTGGCCATTTGGTCCTCTTCCCCTTCGGTCCCCACTGCGGTGGAGGCCACTCAAGGAGCTCTGTTTCGATTGGAGCGCTGGTCTGAGTACTGGTGTCTTCCTCTCAATCCGAGCAAATGTGAGGCCTCCTTCTTTTCAGTGGATCCCCACCAAGCTAACCTCCAGCCCATCCTCCTCCTACTCGGCTCCCGCCTCCGTTTTAATCCCACTCCAACTTTTCTCGGGGTCACCTTCGACCGCACTGTTTCCTTTTCTAAACATGTATCTTCGCTGAAGGCCAAGTTTTTCCCACGTCTCAAGGCCTTACGCTGTATCTCTGCTTCTTCTTGGGACCCCTCTAAGGAGTCTCTCTCTGTTCTGTACAAATCTTTTCTTCGGCCCCTTCTCACATACGCTTCACCCGGATGGTTTCCGTTCCTAAGCGCTACCAATATCACCAAATTGGAACGCCTCCACCGAGCGGCCAGTCGCGCCATCACCGGCTGCCTCTCGTCGTCCCCTATCCCTCTACTACTCACCGAGGCTTCTCTACCTCCCCTACAAGTCACTCTGACTCACTTTTCTCTTATGAGCGGGCTCTTCGTATCCCAACCTCCTTTCCCATTTCAAGTTTGGCCAGACTTGGAGTGAAACCAAGACTCTGCAGATTGTCCTGGAGAGCTTTTGCGTCCACTCACCCGCTCATGCTTCTACCACTCCTAGGGAGGCTCTTCTTGCTTGCCCTCCCTGTCCTCCTTGGAATCTACCTTCGTTCACGGTGGAATCCACCCTTCCCACTCCATGCTCTCGCTCTGATCCCCCTCACTCTCGCCAAGGTGCGGCTTTCGCCCATCTTGACTCTCTCCCCCCACATGATCTGGTACTCTGGACAGACGGCTCTGTTCCTTTTGGCAAGGGCGGCTCCTGCGTACTTGCCAACTGCTCTCTCTGTGGCACTGAGGCCACTCTTTTCTTTTCGGCAGGCCCAGTATGTTCCAGTTTTCCCACTGAAGACTGCGCCATTCTGCACGCTCTTTGCTGGTCTCGGCAGCACCAACAAGTCTGCCATTTTTTTTTCTCTTCTCCTACTATCTGACTTCCGTTCTGTCCTCGCCACCCTGTTCTCTCCTCCACCTTTCCTGTTATCTCAAACTCTGTGGCAGGTCTGGCAGGAACTGTCTTCTCTTTCGTCCTGTTCTATCAGGCTACAATGGGTCCCCGGACACTCGTTTCTCCCGGGGAACGACACGGCTGACGAGCTTGCCAGACGGAGAGCGCTACTTGCGCCCTCCGCAATCCCTTGTAGTCTCTCTCCTCTTATCTGTCGTATCCACTCTCGTCTTTTGTCGGACTGGAGGCGTACTGTCTCTTCCAAATATTTTGACACTCAGGTTCCCTTGATTTCCACCGAGGAACTTGTGCTCCCTCGTTATGCTCGCTGTGTCCTCTCTCGTCTTCGCTGCAATGGACACAGCCTTCTTTTAGGTTCTTACCTCTCTAGGATTGGCAGAATCGAGAACCCTTCTTGCAGCGCCTGTGGACACCCGTCCCAGGACATCTCTCATCTCATTCTGCACTGTCCAGCTACGGACTCTTTGCGCCGCTCACTCTTTGGCGACTCTCTGTCTCTGTACGACCTCTGGTCCAGACCCTGGGGAGTTTCCCGGCTTCTGGGGCTCCATGGTCTTCCGCCATGTCCCCATCCCTCGGAAGGGGTCGGGTAACCAACAACAACAAGAATCGAACCTCTCCCCCCAGCGTAATTTTTTTGTGTGGCTTTGAGTCTAACCTAATCCACAGCTCAAATATTAGCATGCCATTTACCGTTAGCCTGTAATAGGAAAAACTAAAATGCTGCTTTACGAAAACACGGAAAAAGCGTTTCAAAACTTGTTGAAAAAAAATATCCAATATCCAAAAAAAAATAGAATAGAATATCCAAAAAAAGAATAAATACAATAGAATATCCAAAAAAAATCTACAAAAAATTTTTTTAATTCATGAAGAGCAAATTTTCTTAGTTTCTAAGCCATCAAATAGGTACGGTACTGGTTTTTTGTAATTTTTAAAGCGGATATGATTTTTAACATCAGATTCGAATGTATTGAATTTTGCTTTACATTTTTATTCTACAAACTCACACGGCAATGATACTTAACGCTAGCCGGTGTCCACACCTGCTTCCGAGTTTCTAAAATTCAACATTCCACTCTGAATTGATTCGAATTTCCACATCCGATAAACTTGCTGCTTATCAGATATTGCCGAACAGAAGGAAACTGTCATGAAGTTCGTTTTTTCAAGATTACAACAAATTAAGTCAACGCTGTCGTCGCGAGGTCGCGCGACTCATCAACTGTGGTCCGGCTCAAGCGTTCGTGTTCATCACTCCGAGCTCACGCCAATGGCAATCCGCCTTGTTGGTGGTGGGGCTATCAGTCACTCAAGATCCGCCCTGTTGGTGGTGGGGCTACCAGTCACTCAAGACTGGTTTAAAATGAGCTGCCATCTTTCCCCTAGCCTAATTTCAATTAGGTTGACGGCATGAACCTGAATTGCCGTTCATGCTGTACCTCCATCCCGATGAAGAGAAGGGGTAACCACAACAGCTCACGCCGGTTTATCACTCTTTGGTGAACACAAACTGTTATTGTCGATAACGTAATCGACAGTTTCAAATATAGTGCGGTGACGCAAATTATTTTCTGAAGAAAGGTGATGATGATGTGTAGAGAAGAGCATAATATGTTAAAGTGGATGGCAGAAAGGGATGACCTAAGATTACATAGAGAGGGAAAGTGAAAGAGAAGATTGGATTGAAGAAAGAAAATCAAAAGCATCATGACATCCTCAGAACGAAATAATATAACGCTGTTTTCATGATTGCCAAGAATACCAAGCGAATGAGTTACCTTTGTAATAGCACAAATGGGAAAAAACAGTTTTTTGCATATTATTTTTCTTCTGTGAGCTTATCATACAACACATTTAATCATTTTTTTCAAAAACCGTATTTGTTGGCGGTACCAGCTGACAAGTGAGTGAAAAAGATTTTCCTTCTTAACAATAATATTCCCACACTTCTTCTTCGTCGTATGGCAGGGTATCCAGGTCAGACACAAGAAAAAGATGGGGGCCGAGGGTTTGTTTTTTTATCATCCCAACCTGCTGTCTTGCCAGATCAGATGCTGACAGTGATGGAGTTGAGTTAGCACCTTGTTTCTTTATCCAAAACTGTCACACCCATTATTCCTCCAGGTGCCCGATGTATGGGGTATGTTAAAATAATGTGGTCTGCAGTTTGTTCACTAGCGCCACAATCGCATTTCGATGAAGAAGCGAGACCCCATTTGTGCATGTGGTGAATACGAATATGAGAGATAACTTTATATGATGAACTTGCTATTATATTAAAAAGAAAATAAAGTTTTCAATAGTTGGATTAAACGGGTTTTAGTAATGAATTGAAATAATTTAAATTTTCTTGAGCCTAAGCACTTTTTTTATGTGACGCGTCACATAGGCCAAACGGGGATAACAAAGGGAGCTTACAAAAACGTCAAAATGCATCACATGGGAAAGAGGGGGTTAAAAATTGGATAAAAAGGGTCATATGATTTGTGAACTGCCCCTAAGGTAGGTTTAAATGTATGTTGAGATTTTGAAAATGTCAATCTCAAAAAAGAGGTCTACACTTTTAATAAGCCTATGGATTGAAAATACGTAAATACACATTTTCAAAACGTCAATCTCCATAGGTCTACCCCTTTGTTTTAAGACCAAAATAGAGACAACACTAAAATTGAAAAATAGGCAAACGAAGACAACAAGATAGGGAAACAAGCACAACACTAAAATACGAAAATCCAGGTTTACGGAAAAAAGGATACTCATATTGAGTTATGGAATTACTGAATTACGAAAATAGGGAAATTATATTGAAGACAATATTGATCACGGAAATGAGCAAAACCTACCAATTAAAGAAGTTCGGAAGTCGTAGGAATAGGAAAATTAAGGAAAAATTAAAACTGAAAGAAAAACCACCTAATGGGGTAAAAGTAGACCAGAGGCCTTCAACCTTTTTTACGAAATTGCCCCCTTTTAAAAATGTGGGTCCGCATCGCCCCTCCTTCATAAAAAGACGATTACCTTTGTTTGAAAGTTTTTGTCCCGAAATATATGCAGAAAATTTTTTACAAAAATACGGTACACATAAAGAAAAGCAAAGGCAATTTATTAAAATACAACAGTACGTCAAAATGAATATAAACCTTGCGGCTGGTGTTGCTCTGCAAGATTAGCAAAAGTTGGGCTCAAGCTAGTCAGCTTAAGTCAAATTGAGTTTCCCCCAATCATATTCGCGTTGAGTCTGTTGCCATGTTCATTTCGCATGTACAACACTTCACTAAAGCCTTGTTCAGCAATACATGTGCTTGGAAAGGCCAATACAGACAACTTTACTTTCTCCCACAGTTCAGGAAATCGGTTATTACACTTGATCCAGAAGTCTGCCCATCCATGTGCCCTAATAATTGCTCGCGCTTCTTCGTCACTTTGCAGATCTATCAGCATTTCCTGCATGGTGCAATCGCATTTATTGATGTTACTGGCCAATGGTTCCACCAACTATGGAAAACTTTCAGGTCAAGCGCATGTTTAAAGCAACGTTCATGTCTTTTTTTTTAGAGCTTTCAAGTGTTCACCGTAAATAAGCCAATGATTGTCAGTGACACTATGTAACATTTTTGCCAGCCAAGAAAAGTGATGAAAACCTCTTCTGCTTAAAGTTTGCTGGTAGAGCTCCAGATTGTTGATGAGGCCACATGTTATAGTTTTGCTTTGAACCAAGGTCATATTTTTACCTTGGGGTTTGTTTGTTGCTGTAGTAATTTTTTCAAAAAAATCTGCTAAATAACTGATATCTTGATGGCACGCGATTACATCTTTGGCTAGATTAGAATCTTCACTATGGAACTCCACTACACCTGTCTTGAAGTTCCCAATATCTTGCCAGAGTCGCCTTATGATTACCAACGAATTTCTATATGGAGAAGGAGACGCTCGAACTCTTCATCGTTTGCCTGGCACAGCTGTCGAAATAGTTGGTCGTTTTTGGCGTTGGCTTTTACCTTCTTCAGTGCTTTGACATCAACACCCAAAGTTTTTTGCTGACGTGGACTGAGACGCTTTGCTACCAAATGCTGATTGTGAAGCACGAAGTGCACAACGAACATATTGTTTTTTTTTTCTTTTAGTAGAAAAGAAAATATGCGATGCCTGCTTTCCATGCCTGGAGCGCCATTAGTAGCGCATGCTAATTATGTTTGTAAAAGGAATGGATTTCTTTTGCTAGAAGTCAGACAAAGTCTGAAATATTGTTTGACTTTTTGTGTGCGTTTCTAAACTAAACACTTGCAAAATAAAAGCTTTTCCACAATATTTCCATCAGTTACGTAACAAAGCCATTAATAAAGCGGTATTGTCTGATGTGGTGGTTTCATCTAATTGTAAGCTGAAAGAAATGTTTCGGAAAATTTCACCGAGTTGATCTTCAATATTCGTACCCATTTTGTCGATTCGTCTTTTTACTGTGGTTTCACTTAGTGGAAGAGTTCGTAGTACAGGTGTAGGGTCTCTTTCCATTACAGTGGAAATAATTTCTTTCACGGTAGGTGCTATCAAGCTTTCTCCAACATTAAACGGTAAACCCCCTTTCGCGATCAAGAAAGAAACCTTGTACGAGCCTACCAATTCTTTGATATTTTGGCAAGTGTTTTTAGCAAAGACCTTGCTTATACAACTTTGAGTTTGACGTTCTTTTAAAGTTTGAAAAAGCGCAATAAGTTTGTCTGCTTTATCAGGATGAAGCCTGGTTAGGCGGTCTTTCAACCTTGACGGCTTCATTGTCTCATTTCTAAAAATTTTCTTGCACAATAGACACATTAGAAGCTGAAAATTGGTTGGTCATGGCACAAAGCCAAACTTGATATAATCCATAAGATAAGCAGGCACTTTTTTTGGCATTAGAAGTAATTACAGTACTTTCTACAATGAAATTACAATCTGAAATTTAGAAAAAATACTGAAAGTAGCGTATAGCAGATATAGCAATATAATGACAATCCTAAATTTTTGGAAATTACAGTTATCTTTTTGTATTGTTTCAGATTTTGTCCTTTCCTATACTACACAAACAGTCTGCACTCAGCAGTTGAAATCTTCAAACAATTTTGCAATGAACTACCAACTATCATTCCATTCGTTATTCGGTCGTAATGCTTTTTTCGCTTGAATCTTTTCCATTTCGTTAGTACCGGTATTTGCATTCGTGATTAGGGCGTTTGCTCTACTACTTACTCTTTGCGTCTTGCGATAACTTCCATAAAATAAACAAACAATAATGCCCTGCTCTGCTCTAGATAATCTCCTTTTATCTGGAGGAGGCTTTTAGAACTTACATCATTGCATGTGTGTGCATGAGCAGGTGGAGAATGATAAAACTGTTTAAAAAGAGTGAAAACCAATAAGAAAATTGTGTCAACGAAGATGTTTTTAACATATCCGCTTTTTACTTAAATTTATATAACTTTTTAGAAATCAATTTATAACAATAATCGTGATAGCGTCTCAATATAGCTGTTCTGGTGTAATTGAAAGTTAAAATGATGCCTGATGACAAAAGCAAAATAATACCGTAAATCTTCGAGTATAGTCCGCATTTTTTTCTGGAAATTTTAAGGTCAAAATCCTTAGTGCGTACTATACATGAGGTAAAAAAAAACATATTTTCTTAAGCGTCAGCCCAATCGCTAAATCCGATCGCGGACATCACCATATTGATGATATAACTGATAGTGAGTCTTCTGTGGACTATGAATCTGAAAGTGACAGAGATTTAAACTACAATGATGCTGACATACTTACGAACGAACAAATGGACCAGATATTTAATGCTGAAAGTGACACTGAATTTGCAGAATTTGAATAAATCTTTGAATAAATGTTTTTGTTTGAATAAATCTTTTGCTCTTGCTCTTTGTTTTGTAACTCAAGTTAGGGGTGCGTAGTATACATGAGGTTTAGGTTTTTCCCCCCAAAAAAACCCTATACTTGCCCTGCGGACTATACAAAGGGGCGGCCTATACTCGAAGATTTACGGTAATCGCGACAGTAAAATCACCCCCCAATTTTAAAAATTGTTAAAATTGCTCCAGTGGTGGTCAAAATCCTCCCCTGGGGGCCTTCGTTGAAGAACCATGAATTAGATGATCGAATCGAGTCAAACCCAGCATTTCCGTATCTTAATTGGTGTATTTACATATTTCCATAATTCCATGAATCTCCGTATTTTAGTGTTGTCCCGCAAATGGCCCGCCAACGCTTTAAAGTGTGAAAATGTGTCAGTAAGCTTGCCTTTTGAGGTATGGTAATTGTACGATGGAAAAGGTCTAGACTAGCCCAATTTTTTTTGTTTTCTTGTTGTCTTCCTGCATTGTAAAAGTGGTTCTAAAAGCATCAGTAGTGAATCAAGTAATTGGCCTAAAAGAAGTGTAAACAGCGAGTAGCCTAATCACCTTATTTAAGAATTTAGCAGATTTTGAGCCTTGTTAAATTTATGTTCTTATGGTTGTTTTTATATAATGTTCTTCTTGAAGGATGGAGTAGTTGAGCTCAAATTGTGTAAAGGTAGTTTATGATCACCACTTTATTTTATCAAATAGAGGTCAACTAAATTTAAATTTAATAATTTAAATAATTTACTTAATCAGTTTACAAGCTTTAGCCTTTCTGGTGCTGTAACTATTTAACCATTTAAACTTACCAAGAGTCCCAAGACCAGGGTTTTGTCTGTAAAATATTAAAGTTTTAGTAGGAAATCTTAGCTAAAGGTACGGAATATGATGTGCAAGCTGACACTGTGACAGCAAGCCATAGCATAGTTATATGCCTGTGTATATACACTGATAACCAAATTTTGATATGATATGAGGTCACAAGGTTTGGACTGAGTGAGTAAGAGTATGCCAACACTAACTTTAGCCACTGAGCCTAATAAATGAATAAATACAAGTAGTGGTGACACATAATCTTAAGCACTGAAGCAGTGGCTCTTGTCATGGGTTGATAGTAATTTGGCACACAGCCTTAGCCTGTTAACTCGAACCCTTGAAACCACCAAACAAAATTAGGAATGTGACTAAAATTGATATATCGTTGCAGTGAGGGTTTTGTGTAGAAACTTTGTCTCACCACCCTGATTTGTGTCCAGTTTAGAATCAATTGTATTGCTGGATATTTGGAATTGGACTTTTCTACAGACTAAAACGGGGAAATGAAAATCAGCATTTTGCATGTTTTAGTAGGGTTGGAATTAAGGCTAGGGTTAGTGCAAGTTATGGTTACATAGGGTTGAGATTAGGGCTAGAGTTGGAGTTAAGGTTTCTCTGTTTCTCAGAGTTGGAATTAGGATTAAAGATAGTTCAGGCAGTACAGCCAATTTTTCAGTAGTTACTAGGATTTTAACTTCAACCTTAAAATCACCAAAGTGATTTAGTGACGCAAAAGAAGAGTGTCTGCTAGCCTCATAGTATTGAGCCAAAGCATAGATACTTTTAACCACTCTGCCTTGAAATTATTTTTGTTTTTTTGTACATGTCTGACAAGGATGTCTAGATCTAGCTTTTTTTGTTACTTTTTCTACTTTGGGAACAGTTTTTGGCATTGTATATCTATGTTGCCATAAGGTTCTTGGGGGTATTGTATAGCATAGCCTACATATGATTATCGTTTTTGTTAGATTTTTCAATCGGCAGTGGCTATTTTGCCATTGACTGCATTTTGCCATCAGACATTTTTAATTGGTGAATTTTGATCACATATTAAATGTGTGACTTTTGGTTGTTTCTAATTGGTTAATTTCAATGATGAATGAAAAAATTTACACACTCTTCCACACTGTATGCTTTCTCTCCCAGTGTACACTACCCCATACATTTACATATTGGGCCATCCCCTTCAGTGTACACTGCCTTTGTCTAAGCACACTGCTAGCAAAGATTCCAACTCATAACTGATACATTTCAAGGCAGCTGCACTATCCCCTACCCCACAGCATCACTGTCAAAATTAGAGCAAATATGGCAATTTAAACACACACAAATGGTGCCAACAAAATAGCCTGTGAAAATAGCACAAATATTTGCCAGTAAGTTCATTTTTGGTGTACTAAAGCACAATTTTTGTTTTACTCTGCCCATTTTCTTTCGGGCCAAAATATAGAGTATAGTTTGGCACCATTTTCTCCCAGCTACCCCCCCAAAAGTAACCTTGTTATATTATGTATGTTGCCAACTTCAGGCAGGGGCCATTTTGTCATCAACAGCATTTCACACTTGGAAGCTAATTTGCCATTGAACATTTGTGATTGATCAGTTTTGATAACACATTAAATGTGTTACTTTTGGTTATTTCTGATTGGTTAATTTCTATGATAAATCAAAAAAAATGGTACCCCCAGTGTATCAGGGCCCCCAATGTATGCTCAAATCCATAACCATGGCATTTGAAGGCAGCAGCACTATTTACAGCATCACTACCAGAACCTTAGCAAATATGCTTATTTAAAGACACATGAATGGCAACTGTGAAATAGGCTCTCAAGGGTGAAATGGTATCAACAGCAAAATTGCGTCTTCCTTAACTTTATCATAGCACAACAAAAATTAAATTTTATCTCCAGAATTTTTTTTCTTGTTATATATCTGGTATGTCTTCATAAAAAGCATCAAGATGGGAGCACTGATATTTGTTTATCAGGAATACTTATTTTTACCATGGTATCACACATGATTACCAAATAAATTATAGAGTTTCACATGAATATAAGCAATAAAACATATTATTTAACGAATTTGGAAGGAAGGACACTCTAAAGGTAATGCAAATACAAATATCGAATGCATGAACAGTTGTCACAGATAATAAAATCTATCTTTATGTCATTTTTCTCCGACTAAGTTTGTAAGTGCTGCATCCAATTGCTGTAGAAATTTTATGCAGAATTAGCAACACTTATAACCGTTCCTATTTTAACACCGAAATTAAAATCTGCATGCCAAAATATATTTCATAAGAGCATAAACATATGTAACTGGTATTAGTTACACATACCAGTTGCATATGTTTATGCTCTGATGAAATACGAGAGATATATTTGATATCTATGAAGTGAAATATATCTTATATTTCATGCCTGATACCAAGGGAGGAAATTGCTTGATACAGTGTAGTTAGATTGGATTAAATCGAAAATCTTAATAAGATGGAATTAAATCAGAAAGGTAGCTTTTGATTTGTTGTGTTTGAAAATTTTTCTTTGCTCAATTGGTGTTTAATTGAGTCATGTTGCTTTTGACATAATTACTGGTAACTATGTCATGCAACCACCTTTGAAGACACTTATCTAGTACCAGCATTGAATAAATTTACTTGCTTGTTTTTTAGTGCTTGTGTCAAAAGCAGCAGCAATGTTGCCATTTGTAGTAAAATGGGTCTTAAAACTACTTTTCTTAAATTGTTGCTGATGTGTGATAGATCAGGTGAAACGCAAAAAGCTTCAATAGGTTGGTGAAAGCACCAATCGCCAAATGTCAAATAGCTAGTAGAAGGATCATGGAAGTTTTGGTTAGCTTTTGTACGATAGATTTTCACTTAGACCTAATTTCTTTGGGCAACTTTTGGTGTGAGGCTTAAGCTTGTAGTGTGCCACCCAAGCGGCTGTTTGAAAATAATTAGTCACCAGGGCTACATTATAAGTCAATGGTCGAGTCTACATGGCTTATCATGTATTGGCTGTTTTTAGTTATTGTCTTTTTCCATTGACTTAGTTTGAGACCAGCTTATTACTCTATGTGTTGAGAACTATTGTGCAATTGTATCATTAACCTAGCAAATATGTTGGGGGTATTTGCTGTTTCACCCAAATATTCTCTTATTGTTAACCAAAATAGCCCAAGAGTTAAGTAAAATATTGCTAATAAAGGCTACTGTTTGCCAAGAAAGTAATATTTATTTCATGTTATTGCAGTAATGGCATAAAAAAATCTAGCCTGTTTTTAGTGTATTTTTTGTAAAATCTAGTCTTAGCAAATTTTTTACATCTACCTTTTTTCTTCTCAAACTTTCGGCAACGCAAGATCCAAAATGTTCAAACCAGTATGTGTGAGTGATTATGAAAAATTGGCAAAAAAGAAAGTAACAAAGCAAGCATGGGATTACTATAAAAGTGGAAGTACAGATGAGCAAACCTTAAAAGATAATTGTGTGGCATTTAAAAGGTAATGACTTGGCTTGCTGCTATTTTAATTTTGTGCATAGGTTAGGCATACCAAATGAAATAGATAGAGGAGAAGCAACTTTTTGCAATAGCATAACAAGTTTTTAATTTTTTCAAAATTTAAATCTAAACTTTAAAGCTTTTAGGCAGCAAACCTTATATGAAATATACAAAATATTTGTTTTGATTTAGGCCCTTGTGTTTTCTTTAGAAACCAAACCATAAATCATGTGAATGCTCATGATCATTGGATAATTATTTGGACATGTTGGCAGTTTAGTTCATTGTGTTGTTTTGTGCTGGTGCAGCTGTTAAAAGTATAATCATATTGAAAAAGTTTCCTTTTTCTATGTATCAGTTATTTGTTCGGCTATGCACTAATGTCATATTGAATCAAAGCATATTTTGTTCATATGGCAAATGCGGTTTTTCATAGTTTTTTTATGTACTAGTCTACTAGACTGCTTGGTCAAATAGACATTATAAGCAGTGAGTGGGTTAGTCGCTTTCTTCTTTCAGCAGTTGCCACAGTGCACCATTTCTCATCCATCTTTCATAGTTCAATGCAATTATCTTCATGTCATTCGTTATTGCATCCATTCCCTTTCGTTTTAGTTACAGTCTATGGGTAGCAATAATTAGGCATTCAAACCTTGCAATAACTAGGTTTTCCATGATCATGAAAAAAAGTTTTTGCTGGAAAGCTATTGAAATTTACTAAACGATGAAAAGTGGTGAATATTGACGTGCTAATAATTTAAACCAGTCTTCAACAATAGCTCGTGTGTTATTGCACTGGATTGGTTATTAAAACGTAATCACTTTCACACCTGTTTAAAAGCATGTTTGCTACTATGCTCAGGGAGAAGCCTTTCAGGCCAATTTCTTTTGCTTGGTTGCAATGCTCCTCGTAGAAATGCGTTGCATGAGTAGTTTGTACTGACACTAAACTCAAAATTATAAATTTTTTTTTAAATCCATAGAAGTGTTGTCATGAAACTAAGCGCAGCCACAGGTTACAGGTGTTTTGGAATTGGGCTTTAACACAGATTGTTCTATGTAAAACTGCATTGGTTTTCTTGTAGCCAAGAGATATGAATAATGAAAAGTTTATATAAAGTAAACCATATTATTTTGTTAGTGAAGTCATTATTTTCTGGAGTAAATTGAGGACATTTTCTTTCTGTTACTGTTACAGTAAGTTGGTCGTTTTTAGAATGGGCATGTCAGTTACTATTGCCTGAGTTGCATTTGCTTGCTTGTTGCTGTTCATAGCTATAGCTATGAAGGTATACACCTTGATTTTTTTCTTCAGTTTTACAGTGTGTGCTGCAATCGGTTGGCATTCCTTATATATATGACCAATATGTTGATTTAGCATGTATTGTGGGGTTTGTAAATGATGGGGCATCAGATGTTAATTGTAGCGAGATTAACAGGTCAAGTTAGAATCGAATGCTTTGAAGACAAAAAGTGAAAAAAATAGTGTAGAGGAAAAATTTAAGAAGAAAAACTAGTGGACTTAAAACAGCTCAGAAATTATGGAACAATTTTATTTATTTTGTTTTGTTTATGGAAATCTAACCTTTTACTGAACAACGTTTGTTCAGAGTCTTGTGTTTTAAAAAAGTTATAAAAAGTGTTATTAATTCCTTATTTCCCAAAATTTATGCACAACTAGAACAATTTTGTTGGCTGGCTAATTTACAAATTTCTCTTCCCGGAAGGTTTTCCAACAGATAATACATCGAGTTTAGTAGTTAACACATTTTTGATTTGATTTAAATAATAACATGCAAAGTGTTTCCAGGAACTACTGGCTGATTCCAGTAACGTTCTGTACTTACAGTTGCAGTTAATGTTCCGTTTCATGGAAAAAACTCCAACTTAGTGCATTCGCACATTAGCATTTTATCAAAAGTTTTGACTCTTAAAGTTTGTAAGCTGTTTTCTTTCTATAGGAAAAGTGTGATAGCATTACAAATATGGTTGCAAAAAGGTGTGGTGGTTTTTATGTCTTCTATTTCACAAAAAATTCAAAAGCCAATTGAAGACTTGTGAATAGAAATTATAACTCTCCATTCAAATAAGCTGCCTACCCCTGGCGTAGAAGGTGCACAACTAGATAAATACAAAACTGGACTATGGCATCCGACAGATAATAATTACCTCTGACACATGGGTATAGCTACCATTTTACTTTAAGGCTGATTGTTCAACAAAGATCTCTGTTGCTTTTTGAATTGAACAGCTCTCATTTCAGGTCGGGTTGCACCAAGGTATTACGTCGGCGATGTCTGTGATCAGATGTCATGAATCAAACTCTCACACCCTTGGTGTTCTCAGATGGTTTAATTCGTAATTAGCTGGTTTAACACATTGAAGTCATCTATTACTCAAAAAAATGCAGTTGGATTGACCTAACAGTAAAATACAGAAATTTATAGAATTACTGAATCACAGAAATAAGGAAATTCATTCTAACAAAGGGATTACTGGTTAATAAAAATACGGAAAAACTACCAACTAAAAAAGTTTGGAAATCAGAAGTTTACGGAAGATAATAAAATCTATATGTGTAAATAACCATCCAATTGAGTAGAATTAGACAATTAAGTTGAGGTAATCAAAGCATTTACATAAAGTTTTGCTGTTATGTATTTGTGCGATTTCTGTAATTACATTAGTGTTTTTCCCTATTTCCTATTTCTGTAGTAGTGTATATAGGATTGGAACAAAAGTCTTGTCCAGTACAAAATAATGTTTTTCTAACCAATAAAGACAAATGGTAAATTGAGATATGCAACATTTGCCACTTGTCAATGTATCTGAATCCTTTGAATGTTTTGTTCAAATGTTTTATTAATACAAGGTGCCCCAAAAAAATGTATACACGCTATATCCACCTGTTGCAAGAATTTGTGATACCATGCCAGCAAGAATAATTCTGAGATGCCGAGTTTTACTTTTAGCAAGATGGTGCACCTCTCCTTTTCATCGTGTTGTAAGAATTTGTCTGGATAAAAATATGCAAAATAGATGGTTTGGATGAAGAGGTGCATTTAGATATTTACCTAGTTCACCAGATTTGACATCCGTGAATTTCTTTGCATGACGGTTTTTAAAAGACAAAGTTTGCAGCAGGAAACCTGAAACAATTGCTAAAATGAGAGTAGGAATTGAAAAAGAATGTGCTCAAATACCAGAGAAAATGTTGCTGGACATTTCTAGGTCCATTTTTTCAAGATATAAAAAGCATGTTGAATAGTATGGCAACCAGTTTGAGCACTTAGGTGAACTCGTCAATTTGTTGACATTCCGAAATTGCCCCAAGTGTCTCTTATCTTATTAAAAGTTAATTTGATATGTTTTTTGTATTTGGTTGCCACATCTCTTATCTGATGAAAACATAGACAACAGGGAAAGAATCTGTGGTGAATTATTGGTTATGTAGCAATGCAACAACTGTTTCTCCCAACTCATAATGGTTGATGAGCTGTGGGTATATTGGGACAAGGTCAATCAATCTTATCATGATCATTTGTGGTACGGTGCTGGCAATCAACCAGCAACATCGATTCGTTGATGTTTTACTGCATGACAGCACCTTGCAATCATTTTTTTGGACATGAAAGGAATTCTTCTGTGTGATGTGCTCCCACAAGGAAATAAAAATGAGTGCAGAAATTTACTGCACCCAGTTGGATAAACTTGTAGCCGCAATTTGACAAAAAAGGCGCCAGCTGCATGGAAGCACTTTGAAAATTTCCATTTCTTTCAGGATAACGCTCGACCGCACATTCCTCTTCAGACTATTCCCTGTTTTCTCCTATGAAAAAGTCACTATTTGGAAAAATGGCTCACCTTGAAACCTGCAGAATTCTATGCAAATGGCATAAAACAACTTTTGCCTGCAGCAAAGATGTGTGGACCATAAGCGGGATTATTTTCAACATTTTAGAGACACTGATGTGTAATGTTCTATTTGTATATCTCAATTTACATGCTGTCTTGATTGATGAAATAAATGTTTTTATGTATTGAACAAGGCTTTCGTTCCTATATTTCTGTATTTTAGTATTAGCCCTACGTTTTTAGTTCTTATAAACTTGTGTAAATTTCCGTAATTCTGCAATTATCCCACTTCTTCAGTCTGCAGTTGTTCTGTTTTGTGCTGTTTAATATTTCTCTTTGTGGACCAAATTTCCATAATTTAATATTTTGGTATAAATTTCTATGTTTCTGCGATTCAGTAGTTCCATGTTTCAATATAAATTTTTGGATTTCCGCGATTTAGCATTGTAGAGATAGGCGGGATGCAAGGTTGAAACCATGATTTCTAATGTTAGCTAGTGCGAAGGTTACTGGTTTCCTGTTATGTTAGCTTTAATACAGAAATTTGGTCAAAATATTGTCATTTTGTAATCCATTTCAAATTCAGTTCTGACCCAATAATAAAGAAAATTGATCCTTCCAAATGCACCCACATTATCAAAATACTTGCAAGTATTCGTGCTTTTTTCCAACAAAGGGGCAAAAATCATCCGTAAAAATTAACAATAATGAAACCATGTCCTTGATTTGTCTCGCAATACTTGTCTATAGCAAAATGATTGCCACTTCAAAATAATCTACCCTTTACGTGAATTAGTAATCGTCTCTATCCTCAGCAAATTTAAATTGATATATCTGTGCTTAAGGAAAACCAGTAGTCGAAAAAGTGCACGAATATAAATAAAAGCACTTAATTTAAGGATCGCAACTTATAGAAACTTACTGCCTAACTAGGTACAAATATTGTAACATATAATACAGTTTCAAAACTGCTACACTGTCCATGTTCTTGCTAGGTAGGAATGCACTGTTCTAGAAGTATTGGTACTTCAAAGAAGATTAGAAAGCAAATATATTTTATTGCAGGGCTTTTTTAACCAGGGGTGCAAGATCTGTTTCTAGGGGGTGCGTGGATTCTGAATCATTAATATTATATTAATACACGACCACTATATATTTGGCAGACTTCAATTTCACTTATGGAAATTGACAGCATTTAAATTTCGCTTTGGAAATGCACAAGATCACCAAAATGCAATTCTAAAGAGGCTAGAGTTGGTTAGTGACTGCAAAAGGGTGTAACAAGTAAATGGGTTTGAAACCACTATTCTAATAGAACTGTCATAAAATTGGCTCGTTGCCGTACTAAATGATATTTTTTAACTCGAGGCAATAAATTTTCATTAAACAAATATTTTTTTCTGGTGAACTTAGTAGTATCAGTAGAAAAATAGCTTTGGTTAACTTAACTTTTAGTAAACAGCCAAGATTTTTTGGTCCACACAAAATTGCATGTTTCCGAAACTTTCTGCTATTACTATGCCAATAGATGAATGCTATTTAGGTATCGTTTACGTCCAAGAGTTTTAACAAATGTCTCTCGCATCGATATGTCAACCTCTGTTCTTGGTTCAAATCTCAATTTTCCTGTTTGTGTAGCAGCTACTGCTATGAACAAAATGGCACATGACAGTGGAGAAGTTGCTGCTGCTAAAGGTATCATTATATTTGATGAGGAACTTAATCGAATTGCCAACCAAATAAATCTGATTGTTGTTTTTAGTGAAAATGTGGAAAAAAAGACGTGAAATCGACTTTTTTGTTTTTATGTTTGACTAGCATGGAGTATTGCTTTTGTGAATGCATCACATTTGACCCGTATGATTATTCAACTAGTGTATTGCTATAGAAATATTAACTGCATCTATCCACTTGATAATTTCAAAAAAAGTTTTTTTTTTTAGCTGAATTGAAAATGCAGCCGCTTAAATTTGAGTTCCTTTTTGCTGCATTTAGAGTAAGCAATTAGCAGTTGAAGTGAATTAAATAGTGTACTTCACGTAAAGGTAACAAGAAGACCGCATGGTCAGTTGACCATGAAGTAATCTGCCTCTTAACTCACCCTATTCTTGCTGAATTTGCACAAAGCTCAGTAATAAGCCTTAATTTTAGGTGCAGCTTCGTTAAATACCGGTTTCATGCTTAGTACTTGGGCAACATGTTCCATTGAAGAAGTGGCTTATGCCACTCAAAACTCTGTCAAATGGATGCAGCTTTACATCTATAAGGTATCTATGAAAGAAAAAGTATATTCTCCGTACTTCTTCATACAACAACTGAAAAAGTGCAGTATCGTATCATTAAAGCATGTAATCAGTTGCGCCAATTACAATAAAGTAAACCCATTTAATAGAGTATTGAAGTACAGAGGAAACTGCATTTTAGAGTAGTTTAGGCGAAAACAAAATAAGCAATGATTTTTTTGTGAATTTACTGCTCAGAAGAGTTGACACGTCACCGTGCGCGACAACTGGACACGAACAAACTAGGCGACCCTAAAAAGCCTGCTAACCCAAGCGAGTCCATATCCAATTCTTGTGACTGTTTATCACTATACCCGTAAATTTTTTAATGTGCAAACACAAAACAACTATTGTTGTCCTCACGTGTTATTATCCTCAATTGAAGCGGCGCGCCTTAATTTTCGTTTTATGTTTTCACATCCAAAAACCTATGTGACTAGTGGTGACCAGTCCAAAGAATTAGATGCGGGCTCGCTTTACTTCACATGTTTTGTTGAAGTTGGCAACAATTGAAATCATTGGCGTCCAGTTCGTCTGGCGTGTAGTTCGTTCGTGTCTAGTTCCCCTCGCCTGGTTATCTTGGATCTGGTGCGTCACTTATTAGAGTAGATTGGCAGGTAGCGTCACTCGTTTGTCATGTTATAATAGTCAGGCAAACGTGTAAGGAAGTAGAATTGGGAAACAAAACTATACAGGAAACCCTGGAAGATGAGATGGTAACTTCAACTTGCTACGAAATGTTGACACCAGACAAAAGCAACTGCATTTTCATAGCGTTGAAGTGTGACCCCTACTGTTGAAGCTTGATCGGGCTGTGTTGACTAAGCAACTAAAAGAGAAGTCAAGTAGTCAAAAATAAATCTTTTTTTGTGTGGAACGCCAAATAATAGCAAAAATGTACACAAATTGTGAATAAAATACTTGGGACCTTAAAACTTTTGTTATTCTTTTGCTTACCCACTTTTGTAAAGAAAATACCTCTTTTTGTGCAATAGTTTATTTGAGCTGGTTTTGCCGTTTACAAAGCATATTATAGTATTGTGCATCAGCAACTTTGGCAATGCAACGTGTCAAGTTTACCTTTATGTTGCAGAGCTTAGAAATTTTGTATATAATTTTTTATAATTTTCAATTGTAAGTTTAATTTTTGAAGGTTTTTTTGTTTTGTTTTTAGGATCGGGCTTTGACCAAGACTTTAGTAAAAAGAGCTAAAAAAAGTGGGTATAAAGGCATATTTGTAACGGTGGACACCCCAGTACTTGGTCAGAGATATCGTGATGCAAAAAATGGTTTTACGTTGCCATCTCATCTAAGGTTATTGATTATATTATTAAATGTAAATGACTATTTAGGTATGCTGTTTATGATTGTTGATTAACTTTAATATATTTATCAAATATCGAATGATGAAGACTGTGGGAGAGAAATTAGAATATTCTTACTTAAGTAATCCTGCAGTAGATAAAAGATTAATTGCTGTTCACTTTTGGCAAGTCAAAAAAACTATTTCCCGTCTGCAAAAGACGCAGAGGGATGCAGAAACTACAGGTAGTAGTTAGGTGCATCAAGCATCAAATTTCCTTTGCTGGCATTTCAACGTGTTGTTCAATGTGATATGAATTTGTATTTGCACAGAAACATTGAATTTGTATTTCTGTGCAAATCTAACCATTATGTGCTCAACTATTACTTCCACGTTTATTTTCTCTTCAGGCATCACTTAACCGGAAAACTTTGAGTAAATTACGACTTCAATATATTGTTACAGCTTGGCAAATTTTGATGGTATCAAAAGAAATGTTGTTGGATCAAGTGATTCTGGTCTTGCGGAATATGTAAATTCTCAAATAGATCCAAACCTTCAGTGGTCTGATATTGCATGGCTTAAAACAATAACCCGTCTCCCAATTGTATTGAAAGGAATATTAACAGGCAAGTTCTTTGAAGTGAAAGTTTCATGTTTTGTGTTTTCTAAAATCATTCATTGCTCCATAATTTTCAAGATTACTTTCTGGATTGCTTCATGCTGAGGCACATTGTGGCAAGTTGAGTTAAGTGACAAATATGTTGGTAATGTAGTAGGTTTCTCTATGAAAAGTCTTTCACCAGGTAATATTTTTTCGTACATGAGTAGTGGTACCACTAGTAATATGTAATCAGGTCAGTAGGCAGTGATCTTACAGATGCTGGCTTATAAAACACTCTAAAAGAGTGGGTTCAGGTTTTTAATACTTGCAGTAATTTTCCCTTGTTAACCACAATGCGACCTAGCATGCCGAGTTGCCGACTAACCTACTTTTTAGTTGTGCCACCGCATATGACTGGTGAATAATCTATTCAATAGAAGTTTGTTTTGCCAACTGGCATTGATTTTGTAGCTGAAATGGCCGAAGCCGCTTTAGAATATGATGTTGATGGAATTTTAGTTTCAAATCACGGAGCTCGTCAATTAGATGGTGTTCCTGCTACTGTAAGTTTCCGATCATTTTAATCCTTTGTGGGCCAACTGGATTGCAATCACACAAAAAGCCATTGGGGTTCCAACAGACCCGCTTTTTTTCAGATTTCAGTACTATACATGAAGTAATATTTGTTTTAGTCTTGGATATATATATTTATACCTGTGAGTGTATGTGTGTGTGTGTGTTGCAGAATCTAGACTGTGGAAGCCAACACCATTTGTATATATATTTGTGATTATTAGATTTAGATTGGAGGGGAATTAAAATTTATTGAGAAAAAGCTTATTTAATGAAATAAACGTTGGTTGTCGTTTAATTAGTCATACATATGGTTGTTGTTTAATTAGCCATACATATGGACTACTTAAAAAAATAAACAAAAATTCATTAGTATATATAGGTAGAAATACAAAGAAGTTTGATTTCATTAGAACGTGGAACACAAGCATTACCAACGCCGTATGATCGCCACAAATAAGTTCACTGCACATTATGCATAACTTTTTTTGTTTCATTGCCATGCATTCTTGAACACCTTTTACAATGTCTTTTTTGTTGTTGTTACCCGACCCCATCTGAGGGGTGGGGGCGTGTAACAACAACAACAGAAAATATTTGCCAAAAACGAGTGACCCTAAAGGGTCTACAGCCGGATAGTGCAGAATGAGATGAGAGGTGTTCTGGGTCAAATGACTGCAGGCACTGCATGAAGGATCCTCGATTTTCCTAACTCTAGCAAGACAAGAGTATAACGGAAGGCTGTCCAATGCAGCGAAGGTGAGAGAGATCTCCCAGTCTGAAAAAAGAGAAGAGTGGATACAAGAGATAAGAAGAGAGAGAGACTAGTAGAAATAGTTATGCAGTGAGTTTCCGACGCCTACATAGCCAGAGCAGGAGTCAAGCAAAGAGGGAGAAAGAGGAGGCAGAGAATTCAAAGAAGAATAGGCCCTGCCTGACAAAAATGATAACATTATTGCTGGCATGCGAGTCATCAGGATAAAGAATGCCAGACCGGGAGTGAGTATGACCAAATTGTAGAGCAAAGTATCCAGGGATCTTGAAAGAGGAAGACGAGTTAAGGTAGGATTCCTGGATACAGACCAGGTCTGCAGCATGAAGCAAGACAAAGTGAAGAAGTTCAGTCTCGAGAGGCTTGAAATAATGGAAATGCATGTATTTCATGCTTGTTATATCCATAGGTTCCTAAGATTGTTATATTGTTTTCAAATAGTTTTTCAGCAAAACCACCATTAGTGAAATAACTAACACATTTAGCATTTCTTTCTGAGTTTAGAATAGTTATGGTAAGATTCCGAACAACACTTTTTGCTTGCTCGCGTTCCGGCCTGCCATGATCTTACACTTCGTATATCTGCTCATTTACAAGATATTAATTGCTAGCATCATCCATAGACCAAACTTTAGCCTCATAATTACACGGTTTTGATGGCACGTACACCTTGAGCGAATATCTTCCCTTAGAGGAAAGCAAAGATTCATCTATAGTTACATAAGAACCAGATCTGTTGTACAGAGTGTCCATAAAGTCTATTTGCGACATATAAAGTTTATTACAAAGGCTCTTGACGAGAGATCTTAACCAGCTTTGCTTTATATAAATCGGTGTTTATTAACATTGAAATTTTGTGTGTTAAATATTCTATTGATGAATAATAGATATTCTGTTAAATAAATCCGTATAAAATGGTTACTCCTGAAGAAAAGGCACAATGTGAATCCTGGTTTATTGAGACAAAATCGGATGAGCAGACTCAGCAAAATTACATATTGTAACTAAGTATAGAATTGATCCACCATCACGTTATTCAATTCGTGCATAGCCCAAGGATTTTATGTAGACAGGGACATTGTTGGACAAAGGGAGGAGTCGGAGACCAAGAACATCTGAAGAAAACCACTATCGTGTACGACGAGCTTTTGCTCGTTTTACGAAGTCCATCCGCACTGCTGCCAGACAGTTGGAATTATCTCGTTCAATATGCACAAGGTCCTACACAAGAGCTTACAACTATACCCTTACAAAGTGCAACCGTTACAGGTTGTTGAGCCATATGACAAACCAAAACGAAGAGAGTTTGCAGTTAACATGCTGGAACGAATTTCCAAGGATGAAACATTCCTCAAGCGAGTTTGTTTTAGTGACGAGACAACCTTTTGTATAAAGACCTATTAAATAAGGTAAAATAATTTTACGAGCACTAATGAAAATAAAATAAAAGCCAGCGTGGTGGTTGAAGCGTCCACTTCGCAGTGTGTAGACCTGGGGTTCGTTTCCCGAGTCGATTCACACCAAAAGACTTGAAAAAATGATATTCACAGCTTTCCTGCTTGGCGCTCAGAACACAGGGGATAGTCTGTAGAACAAGCTGGCAAGCTTGCTTGTTGTGTCCTTGGGCATGACACCTAACGGGATGCCTCCATCTTTCTGTGGCAGACAGGTGGCCGGGCCAAGCAGTCTACCTGTCATAATGGCCCAGCCTAACTGAAGACTAGAAAAATGGTCTAATAAGAAGCTTCTTCAAAAATGAAAGATCTTGCCATACGAAGAAATGATTAAAATAAAACAGTTTAGCTAAGATAGCTCATCAACTGCCTTTGTAATAATTTTTTTCATTATAAAGAGGCTTTATGGACACTCTGTATATCTGACATGCCTCGATAGACTTTTGCCTATTTGTGTACAAGCGCGCCATTACACTTGTTCGCCTTTTTCGATCTTCACGTGTAGACATGACGTCAAATCTTATACATCTCTTTTAGTTTTGTGAGCTCCATTACGACTCACAGATGCACGAGAAATTGGCGAACTTGTCTATGTGGTAAATAGTTCATTTAACTTTTATTAATTTATTATTAATTGTCCATGCCATCAATTCAATATGACAAATTACTTTCCAGTTTTTACCGCAGAGAACCGCTAGTTTTGATTGGTTACTTCTATAATAAGTTAAATCATTATATCCGTGAAAGCGGAATTAAATGTAACAGAAACAATATGTGGAGGTAGAACTGAATTTACCAGAACGAGACGAACATTCCGTCTGGTTCTGGAAAGTTCAGTGCGTCATACAGTACATTTGTCTTTTCCTGACCTCAGTATTGTCATGTTGATCAGAATCATTGCCATCAACCCTACTATTACCTATATCACTATTGGATTCTTTAATGAATTCAATTGCCCCAATGTCTCGCGCACAAACGTATACCAAATTAGTATGGTTTATCTATAATTGTTGTTTTACCATATCGCATTAATGAGATACATCAAATGAAGCAAATGCCATCAGAATATCTGAAAAAAAATACAAAAAATGGATGTTACAAAAAGCTTATGGGGTTCAGATAAACCCCCAAACAAACATTTTATGCTATATCTATGTGATAAAAGTTTTTGGTTTGGATTTGTACGCTACATACATGAATTATCTACAATAAAAGTCGAAAGACATGAAGTCTTAATAATAAAAATGATAAAAATCACCTATTTTTAAAAGTGGAGAAGGTGAAGAATATCCAGGCGGCCCACAATAGGTTAATGTTGCACCTTTCGGTCATGGATAATGAATTTATATTGTTCGTTCAACATCATGATTTCAAAATTTCTGACTTGCGTAGTCTTTTTGTCAGTAGACATCTGCATTATCTTATACTCGGTGTAACATGGTGCAAGCACTAATTATACTAATTGTAATTGAAGTTTGTTGCATCGGTAAACTGCCCATGATAAAGCTCTTCGAAACAAACCATAATTTTTATTTTGAAGTCGAAATTACAACATTCAAAATTAGGCTCATTTTTACTTGTCCGGTTATTGAATGTCTTCCGCCCGTCATTGAAATGTTTTGCAAACGCAGATTGATGCATTACCAGAAATCGTCAAAGCAGTGCGTGGGCGGTGCGAAGTTTATTTGGACGGTGGTGTTCGATGCGGCTCTGATGTATTAAAAGCTCTCGCTTTTGGAGCTCGAGCCGTGTTCATCGGTCGTCCTGTCTTATGGGGACTAGCTTGCAAGGTAGGAGCGTAATTAATTGAATGAAACCTGGTGAGACGTAACTAACATTTCAGTTCTTCAGCTATGTCTGCATCAAAAATGTTATAGTATACAGTTTATTCCCTAAAGTTTGTGCTGAATCAGAAAGGTTAGTTTAAATTTTGCGATTTGCTTTAATCACTGCAAATATTGGTGTTTAATCACTTGTATAGTAGTGCGAAATTACAACATAGCAGTGCAAAAAGCTTTTAGAAACAGTTTGAGCAATAAGTGAAAGCTCAAACGTTTTCGTTTAGTTATCATCAGAAGTAAATGGCAGAATGAGGCAGAGAAGAAAGCGTCGCTATTTATAACCTGCGAAACTCGAAAAGATGCGTTTCGCCATCGTACGAAGTCAAAGCGCCAGTGGACCAATTGCAGTGCGTAGATAAATTCTTTTTGGCGGCAAAGGGCGGGTTGTTTGTTTTTGACGAAGGTAGCTTCTAGGGTGGCTAGATGGAAGGAAGATCTAGTGACATGTAACATTGTAAATTGATTGTCATTGTAAGCGCCAGCACACTCCTGATATTCAAGTAAATGTTGCCCAATTCCTGAGTCACATTCGGGAGAGAAGAAGTATGCCTGCATTTTCGCGAAGGTGTATGTCTTTGAGTAGAAATATGATAGCCAGTAAACTAGTGAACATTTTATTTCTAAACATTTTGCTTTATACTGATAGCATCATCAGTTGTAATTAAAATGTAACCTACTAAGTTAAAATTTTGTCGACGCTGTCAATATAAAGCAAAAGTTCTGAAATAAAATTTATACAATAAAATAAAATGTGTTCATTGACTATCATGTTTCTACTCAGATCAGTAAAGAAAGCTGATTTTTGTACTTGTCTATCTTTCTTCATGCCTAATCTCATTGATCTAGGCACATGTTGATTGATTCTGTCCTGCGGTTTTTAGCATATGTGGCCAACGTACCGCAAGTCACAGCGACACACGTATTCATGTATGAGAGCTAGACGATAACGATTTAAGTTTTCACTTATTACTCAAAAGAGTTATGAATCCGTTTCCAAAGGCTTTTTTCGAAGCTATTCTATTAATTCGTGTTGTAGGGAGAAGCTGGTGTGGTTGAAGTGCTTGATATGTTAAGAAATGAACTGAAAACTTCAATGCAGTTAATGGGTATGATCTTTGTTGTTCTTTGGGAAATCAGTGGCAGTTGCTCCATGATTATTAAGTACATCTGCGGGTGCCATGCACGTTCAACATCATGTCGGTTCTGTCGTCACTAAAGCTTTTTTGTATGTCCGCATTGACAAACTCCTCGTTGATGTTGTGCTTTTTTTTTATCATTTTGTAAGATGTAGATGTTTTTGGTATGCTTTGTCATGGTGCAACGAGTACCAAGTAGAGCATTTATAGATGTGAGGTTGCATGATCAATGCTGAGAACAAGCCTTACGATTATGTGTGGCATGAATGAGCTCCGCTGTCACTGGCTCAGAGGCATACGCTGTTAGGTTGGATCTTATTCTGTCTGTCTGTTTTTCCTCCTTCGAAACTACTGGACGTGTAACATTAAACTTGGCGCGATTGATCTTTTAAGCGTTTTTTTAGGCATGCTTTTTTTCTTTATTTTTCGTCAGAGCTTCAAAATACCTTTGTTCGTCACATTATTAAGTGATGTCGTAATGATGTTCGGTACCACTTTCAGTGAAAACAGCATCAGTTAGCGACTGTGCTTATTATCCACTGTCATCCGGAAAGCAAACAGAAATATTAATGCCTATTGCTGATATGCTGCTTGTTTGAACATTACTACACTAACATTCCTGTCTAAGTATGGTTTTTTACTAGTGCAAGGGCAAGCACGAAAATCATAATAACTAAACTGTAGATGGACTTCATGTTAAAATATTTTTTTAGTACAGTCGTGTCGCGCACCTGGTCTTTTTTGATCTGTAAGACGTTTTTATCAGGTGTAGCAAAGCGGAACAAAATGCCCGATCTTGATGGAAATCTTGCAGGATTGAGAAAAAATTGTTCTCTTTTTTTTTAGCACAAAAAGCTGGTCGGTGTGTTATCCATTGAAGCCATAACCTAACTTATCTTAAGAACTGAACTGTAGATGCTGAACTCTAGGCTCCGGGTCACTTCTTCTCCTGGCTGCGTTTATGCCGGGAGCAAGATATATTTACGCAGCCAGAAATTTTAAGTATTATCACTATGTCTATAATGACGAAAAAGTTGTATGCAGTAGTCAAGGGGTTTTTGTTCGTTTGTTTACCCCTCCTCTTCCTCGGGATGGAGGTACGGCATGAACGGCAATTCAGATTCATGCCGTCAACCTAATTGGAATTTTGCTAGGGGAAAGATGGCAGCCCATTTCGAACCAGTCTTGAGTGACTGGTAGCCCCACCACCAACAAGGCGGACTGCCACTGGTGGGTACCCAAGAGTCGTCTGACATGCTGGGTTAGCAACTTCACAATTGTAACTCGATGAAGTACGGGAGGGCCACCTGTCTGCCACATAAAGGTGGAGGCGTCCCGTTAAGTGCCTTGCCCAAGGACACAACAAGCAAGGTTGCCGGCTTGTTCTCCACACTATCCCTTTTATATGCTGAGCGCCAAGCAGGGAAGCTGTGAATACCATTTTTTAAAGTGTTTTGGTATGACTCGACTAATCAAGGGGTCGTGGGTTTATACGTATGCGGGCTCTGCAATGTGTTCTAAGTAATGCTTTTTACTTGTGGGTTTATACGTATGCGGTCTCTGCAATGTGTTCTAAGTAATGCTTTTTACTTCACAATTTTTCCGTGTGGTTGTACTTGCTGACATGGTTGGAACGGGTAACGCCAAACTTGTTCTCTATTGCTTGATAATAAACGTTCTTCTGTAATCTAAGGACAACCATTAACTAATAAGTTGTTACTGATTAATTACGTTAATTGATTCGTTTGTGTTTAGGCTGCACAAGCATTGATGATCTACAAAGGTTTCCGAATCTTGTTGTCCCCCAATCTTTCTATAAGTCTTTTTTATAAAGCAAGCTACGTCCTACATAACTTTATGCTGTTTGACTGGTGTAGCTGATATTTTTGCGTGATCTCGTGCGGACCTGATTAATTTGCTATGCACGATTTTGTCTAGGTTTGAATCGAAGTTCAATGTGAACCTATTTGCTGTTTAATTTTTGCCGTTTTCTTGATTTCCGGAATCATAAGAATGTGAAAATCTTTGCATCGCTTGCCTCCTGTCCAGCCAATTATTATTGTGTTTATTCTTTTTTCGTAAAAACATTTGAATGACCACCGACACCAAACCTACATAAAATAGTATAGGAAACCATGGTAATGTCTCGTGCAGAGATTTCCCAGCGGGGTCTACGAAATATTTCGGCGTGATTTACCTCGTTTGGAAAAAGCATAAAAGACAACCGCTGGTAGAAACCTTTTTTTTAAACAGCTATGGCCTTTATCGAGTTGGTGGCCACAAAATTATATGTCTTTATGAGGCCTATGGCATCAAAAAGGTTGGGAATCACTAGTCTAGTACATATTATTATGTGCATTATTTAAATCTCTCATTATGAGCAATATAAATGGTTTGATTAAAAATCCGTTACATCTGTTTCAGTTTTGTTGTTTATGTAAAAGTGTAAATGAATATCAAAAGCAAATCTTTATTGTAGATTATTGTCTGGTGCTTGTGAGTTATCAAATTGTGTTGATCAACAAAATTTTGAAATGGTATCTTTCAATTAATTTGTGATGTTAATTGATACGTCAACTATTGCGTATGACCGCTTGTGTTTACCAGAACAGTGTTGGTTAATCGGGCGCATAATATACTCCAGGGTGTAGCAGAATTTTGCGAGGGTATATCAACGTGATGTGGTGTACCAATTTCTTACGTAAAGACCTTGTTTTGGAGTTCAACCTCAGAAGAAGAGGTAGCCGCCGAATAAAATGATGTTTAAACATTGTTTCACGGGTTTATTCAATTTATCATTAGAGGATTGTACAAATGGTTTCGAAAGTAAAATCGGGTGTACCGTTGCAAGAAAGGTTGCAAGACAAACACTGAGCAAGATGATAAACCAATTTGGTTTTAAAATATTTACGATGGATTGTGCTGAAGTAATGCGTCACTGCTTACTTGACAATAGGCATTTTGAGGAGAGTTAGATACTCATTACCACCAGCATTGGTTTGGAAACGTATTTAAAATTACTCTTGCTTGCTGAGCGAAGTTGTTTTCCTAAGAAAACAGTTTGTAACAGGCACATACCATCGCAGCAACATGAACTGTTTGGAAAATGACTTCAGTGTGTCATTATGTTTACAATGGAAATTGATTGATAACGCGTATTTAATTAGTTTATCAAAGTTGTAGTATTCACATGTGTTACAAAGCATGATTGTTGTATATTATGTTATGTGGCATTATAGAATCCATTGCACAAATTCTTTAACGATCACCAGATCAAAGGAATACTTGAAAATGGATTTCTTGCTCCTTGTGTAACGATTTAATATTTATCAACTTTTACTTCAACTGTTGTTAGGTCACTAAATGTAAGTTGTACAGTACATGCTGATGTGAGAATTAATTGTGCTATGCACATTACTCAAGAGGAAAGGTTACTCTTCCCGATTGTAGATTTGAAATCATTTCTTGAGCTTATTCAAAAGCATATAACAATTCATGAATGTTCAGGACCTAATTTAGCCTATCTTTCAATTTTATTTGGATATCTGGAGCAAGAACTTACTACTAATAGAGTGGTACCACCTAACAGTTCTATCCCTCATCAAATCAACGAAGACTTATCTTCTGTTCACGATAAACAAGAAGGTTTTCCAACATTACATTTGGAAATTGTTGAAGGTCTTTTAGAGCTATTCACTCTGACTTTGAAAGCTCACGTTGATCGAAGTTTAAGTGATTTGACTACTCGAGGGGGAAATTCGACTAAAAAACTGTGCAAACTTGTAAGTGACGTGCTGTGGAGTGGGTTGCTGAAGTCTTATCACAAGGACAAGGCTCACATTCAATCTTTGTTCAGCTACTTAACAAGTAAGATAATTATTAAATGACATAGCTACAACATTTATTTTTATGTAGTATACATGTAGTAAAACCTTAATAATAAGTAAGATGTTTTTACACGGTTTTGCTGTAAAATATCTATTTATGCAGCAGCTTCAGGGTAACTCAGATAAGCTGTAGTTTATTTTCTAAAAATCTTGCAATTCTTTTACATCAGCAATTTTTTGCATTAAAATCAAAACATTCTCAAATTATAAGTGACGTGCTCTGTTCAGCTTTTGCCGAACAGGCTGTGATGTTAAAATTTTTTTAGATCAAATCAACTTCATATCTGTACCAACCTACTTCATGCTTTTTTGTTGTTTTGATTGGTTGTTTGAATTCTGAGATTCCATTGCAGTGCATTACTATCTCAGGCATTGCAACAAAGCTTGGAAAATCGCACAAAAGTCTTTTGCCAAGGCACATCATGGTACGGTGGCACACGTCACATGGCACGGACTCCGTGACTGCAAAACCTCATGCTCAACTAGGCTTAACAATAATTTTTTGAAATACATCCGCAGTGACAGTGATGATGCACTCAAACAATATTGTCTGTTCTTGCTTCATAGTTGCAATTTTTTTATTTCACTTGGATTGTTCCATGTTCATTCTGATAAATTTGTAACTTGTTGGAACCCATTTAGCCAAGGGAATAATTGTGACTTGGTTTTGATGGTGCATAGCGGCACACCCATTGTAAAGCTTCAATAGGTACTTGTTTGATCGTGTTTGTTATGTACATTGCTCCAGTTCACCTGACATTATATCCAACTTGGTATGTAATAACAGGCAAGCAGTTGGATTGTTTTGGACTTGGTTTCGCTGTAGTAGCTGCATGTCAGATATTGAATTACAATGACGTGCATCTTGTTCTCAGTGGTGACCATGCGTGGGTGGCTCATGGAGAAGGTTCAAAAGTAAGTTTTGTCAGTATTGATTTGAAAAGAAAACTTTCCACCAATCCCAATAAAATTCTCTTTCAATAATGAAGGTGTTGTGATTCCTCACTCTTCGGATAGTGCGAAACTTTATATTCTAATAAGGACTTGCTGTTCACTTGAAGATTAAAATCATTTTGCAATCTCAGAATTTTATGTTCTTGGTTTAAAACACTATGCGGAGCATTTTTTTAACAGCAAGCGGTTTTTCAACCCAAACGCATTTTTTATTTTAACCGAGTTAGTATTTCACAAGTTTACCTTTCGTCCGTCACATTTGTTCCATTACTCAACGTCAAACAAAAGATGTTGGAATTGAGTCTTTGGCATTGACTTCACCAAAAAAATTGATTCAAGCTGTGATAAGGTTTTATCATGAGGAGTTGAACAGTTAATCAGTTTGCAAATTCAATTAACAGTTAGTGGCATACTAAAGAAAATCAGTCATTTGGTTGGTTAGTTGAGAGAGCATGGAGGTGGGTGTGATCAATCCTCATGGAGACGTTACTCTCGTTAAGGCTCCAACATTTGTGTTACCTCTGGTCAGTTGGCTCAACCAGAAACAATCAAAGAAAGGTGGCAACCCACTAAGCCCAGTAATTTTCAATTCTAATTAAAGGCAAAAATTTTTTTGGAAACCCAAAATTTTCAAAGCGTAGATCAGGGATTCCTAAACTTTTTGAGATGCACCGCCCTTGACAATACCTGCGAAAGCCCGTGGCCCCCTCTTAGTTTGTGGCAATCATTTTTTGTATGGAAATCAATTTTTTCATTGCGATCATTTTCCCACATTTGCTTCCAAGACCACATATAGACCTTTTTTGGAGACAAAGTGTTTCAAAGCGCTGACTTTATTTATTTAGAGGTGGGTCATGGCACCGTGGTGCCATATCTTCCAGTTTAAAAACCCATCATCTATATTGTCTTATTTTCGATGCTAACTTCAGCCGAAGGCCTTTTGATTCAGAGATTAATGTTTTCCTTGTCCATTTGTCAAAGCAATGGGATGGCGTGCCACCTAACATTTTCTTTGTTAGGCCCTCTAATGAGCAAAAACTGACTTCAATTTGTGTGTGAACTCACAATCCGCAATAGGGTTTGTTGGGTGAAGTTGGAATCGGCATGTGTGTTTCTTCTATGTTATGTGAACGCAAAAACTGGGATCGCTTGCAGTTGGTTTGCTAAACTTGCTGACAAGTTTAATAAACGAATAAAATATTGATGTGTTCCAGGATATGGTCGAAGTGACTTGGCATGGTAAAGGAACAGAAGACAAAAGAGGTTTTGTTGTTGATGATTCAGTAACCAATAAAGTATGTTGTGACAAAAAAGTTTTTTAACATTTTATCGTTTTTTTTTTGTTCAGCTTGGAACTATCTTGGCGAATAGAGGATTTTTTTATATAATTTTTTTATCTGCTTGGAAAGCCAAGATTCTCTACTCTTGTGGTTCCTAACTTTGTTGTGATCACGGAGCCCTTTTAATGTAATTATTAGTCTAGCGGACCCTATTTAAATTTTGTTTGAAACCCAACGTATCATTAATTTTAGCAAATGCTACTCAACTACTATGGCAACGTTATTGGTCGTGTGCTTTAACGCTGAGATCAGGATGTCAAACTTTTGGCCTATTGGAAAATCCTGTCCGCCATGCTCCTCTGTAGTTTTCTGACCTGCGTCATTCTATTTTTGTGCTTGCTGTATGCCTAGCTAATGACAAAAATATTTTTCAAGTTTTGCCAGAGTGGCGTTTCGTGATCATGATGACATATACTAACAGCTTTCAGTTCATTAAGTACAAAACTACAAGGTTGCCGAGATTCAAAACTTCGGTTTGGACGAGATTATAGTAGTAACTTATTTTTGGTCAATAATCATGTTGTCAATGAGAAATAAGTAGATAACCAACATTTGGGTATCGTTATGTTAGTGTTGTCCGCAACTTAGGAAGTGATGGCCTCAGATCGAGGACTACTTTTTAGGTTAAAGCGATTGTATTGCTCATATTTGGTCTCGCATACCAATTTTTTCCTAATTTCTCAACTTAAACACTTTTTGGAAAATCAACTTATCGATAGCCATTGTATTAGAATGCTGAAAATGTAGAGAGCTGCAGTGTCCTTGTCTTTAGGCATCCCTGCCTAAAGCCCCTAGCATTAATTAAAGTAAGTTTGATTTTGGTGTTTAGTTTTATTGCCAAAGAGATGAGAATCATGTTTGCGAAGGTAAATAAATATCAGATCAATGAAGGCTTTCATCGCTTAGGTATCGTGTAGGATGGGTGCAATTTCCGTAGCTTTGCAGATTGTGAGCATCAAAATTTTTCACTGTTGTAGAAAAAACGTTGACACATATGCTATTGTTGGTATCTACAATATTTTGAAGTCATAGCAGATGACTGTGTTTTACCAATGCCATCAATGCAGCAGACTACTTAACTCATATTTGATCGTGCAAATTATCAACAAATACGATCAAAAATTGTACGAAAACATTCAGTAAATCAATGGTTTTTCGTGTTACTAAATTGATCAAAGTAACTACGGACCCTGGGTTGGGAACCACTGTAGTCACTTAATTTTTTTGATGAGTATGCTGACTTGGCATTAATAGCGTCTTTTCAAATATTATTTTATAAACACGCATATCGCAACGAGTAATTTTTTATACCACCAACTAATTCTTCTTTCTCTATTTCCTCTCTCCTTGAATTTTCACGCTACCATTTTTTGCGTTAATTGGGCACATGCCAATTTATTTCTAGATAACAAATAGTAATTCTTTGAAATTTTCTTGTTATCTACTAGAGTTACTAAAACTTATATTTTACGTCAAACTGATTACTTTTTAGTGGCGTTGACTTAATTTGAAGTTGATATTGTTGTTGCCACCCGAGATCCCAGGGGTTGGGGCATGGCAAAAAACCATGGAGCTTCATAAGCCAGGCAATTCCTTTCGGCCTGAACCCGAGATCATAAAGAGAAGAGGAGTCGCCGAAAAATGAGCAGTGCAAAGAATTGGTAGCTGGCAGTACAGGATGAGATGGTGTCCTGGGTCGGATAATCGCAGGCGCTGCATTAAGAATCCTCAATTTTACTAAATCCAGAGAAATGAGAGTTGAACTAAGGGTAATGTCTGTTGTAGTAAGAAGACGAGAGAAGACATAACGAGCGTAACAAAGAAGCACAAGCTACTCAGTTGAAATTGAGGGGATCTATGTGTTAAAGAATTTTGATGTGACACTAGGCCTCGAGTCCGAGAGAAGAAGTGAATACGGGAGGTGACACGAGAGAGAATACATGGGACTGCAGATGGCTAGAGCAGCACATCTCGTCTGGCCAATTCATCGGCGAAGTCATTGCCCGTAAGAAATGAGTAACCGGGGACCTTTTTTATCCTGATAGAACAAGCGAAACGAAAGGATAGGTTCTGACACATGTGCCTGGGAGAATGAGATACAAGGAAGGATAAAGATAAGGAAAGTGTAGCAAGAACAAAGCGAGGGTGTAAGAGGAAGAAAAGTGGCTGTCTTGTTGATACTGCCGAGTTTAGCAGAGAACTTGTAGAATGGCACAGGCTTCAGCAGAAAAACTTGAGTACTATGGGCCTACCAAATAGTAAAGAGTGGCTCAGCGTCACAAAGTGAATAGTCAGTATGTTGATTTTAAGTAGAGATGGTTTGGCACTCACTGTATCGTCGTAAGTCTTCTCCAAAATATTATTCCTTGTATGGGGGTTCCGCTTATTGAGATTCTCCAGGTTATAGTAGGCAAATCTTGTGGAACTAAACCAAAAACCGATTTGCAAAGCCTTTATCTCCGCTTGCTGTGGCTAAACTCCACTTATTGTGGCCACCTGTTGAACAGCTTTATTGCATCAGCTCGTGCGGGCAGTGATACAGAAAGTGACGACGATAATATCCAATGCTAACGACTGACAAATGTAAAAGTGCGAAAAATTTTGTCACTGTTGCATCGATTTACAACCGAACGTGGCTGTGATGAGAAATCTTTGTGTGGTTTGGTGGTGTGTAGACGTGCCAGAGATTCATTTATTGCAGGGTCTGAACATTACACGACGCTGGATAAGCATTTTAAATGATTCTTTGTCCGATGTGAACAATTATGAAATAAATTCATACGAGCATATTGAGTTTTGGCTCCACACTCGCTGGTGTACTGGCTCTATATGCTTCTTGGATGGAGGAAACTCTCCGACTGCTATGCTGCTAAATAATTTCAAATTTCGGTTATTGTAGTCCTTCGCTTAATATAGGCCACGGCGTTTGGCTCGAAGTGTCCATAGAAGGCGGAACTGCCTGTTCTACGCTTTCCTTCGGTGTTGACGGATTGTGGTTTTTTACAAGAGATTGCGATCATGTGTGACGCTAAGGCATACTGGCTTGTCAAAAAGCAAGAGGTGCAGAAACACAATGCCTTGTTTTAAAGGGAGGAATAAAAAGTTTCAAAGACGTGCTAGGGAGGATTGCATTAAAAAAGCTGAAAATCACTAATTTAAGCTGCAATATAAGGCTTTTTGAGATCAAAGTCATGTTGATGTTTAAAAATTGTAAATAATAAACTTTTAAAAACTTGGATTGTTTCAGTGCTTCACCTTCAACAAGTATTTGCAGTTGTCAGCTAAATTTTACCGATGCCGGTACTACTAACCGATACAATGAAAACAGGCCGATGCCGATATTTAAGTGTTGGTACATCACTACTTACCAGTGATCATCCGATTACATTTTATGCAAGCAAGCCTTAACTTGCTTTCTTGGCCAATACAAAAAGTGCTTACCTCACCTTTGCAATGGTCGTGAGCCGTATAGTACATCCCCTGAAGCTGACATGCTGAATCTGAAGTAGACTAACATTAGCGACTTGATCAGCTGAAGTCGCTTAATTCGTTATTAAATGGTAGCTGAAAGATTTCGCAAATCACTTTAGAATGTTGCAAAACTTGTTAAAAAATGTTGTACCAATTGTAATTTGAATTTCAGAATGCATTTCCTGCATTTGTATGATGCTACTTTTCTTCGTTAGAGTTGGATTTACCATGGAGGACATGCGGTTAAATGTGATAGATGGATGGAGTTCGCATCACTTGTAACGTCCTTAAATCCAGCGATTGATATGCATAATGATAGTGAAGAACTACAATTCATTCAACGTGAATTATTACGTGACCTCTACATAAAAGGCCATTTGAAAAAGTTAGTCCAATATCAGGTTTATGAACATAGGTGATTTTAGGTCGACAACATTCTGTTCAAAGTTTTAACTTTATACTTAATAGCTAAATGCAGTTTGGCAAATAATTTGCTGTTTGCTGGAATTCAGCAACCTGTTTTAATCAACGTAAAATGTCTTCCATTTGTGCAACAACACATAGCGATCGTGAGTTTCGAACACATCGCCATCCAATGATGGCCATGGTTATAAAAAACATCAAAGCCAAACAACCAGTCGCTTTGAAGTGGTGGTCTTATTTACTATCATTAGAAACCTTTGCTTTTCACTTGTTTTATTACCTTCCTTTTTCTCATTGGCTCTCCTTTTTACCTTGTTCTCTTTGCCTTTCGATGATCGGGTTAGGTACATCCAAATCTTGGTCGTACATTTTCACGCTTTGTGCGCACCGACACTCTGGCCTGGAGGGCAAATCAATACAATGCGCGTACTCATTCAAATCAATACGTTTGCGATGTATTATACAACTTTTCTGGCTCACATTCATGGAGTTGCTCGTTTTCTTTTATTTTTGTTTTAAGTAACCTCTTCCCCCAAAACTGTGACTTTCATGGGGTCTTGTCTATGTATCACGTGTACAACCACATGTATACCTCCACCGTATATTACTGCTCAGCCAAACCAACTTCACCCTGAACGTTTCTGCTTCCTTCTTGTGACATCCCACCTCTCCTCTACTCGATTACTCCATCTTTTTGCTTCTCTTTATGTGACACTAGCTCTGACTCTTTCTGTTCTCGTACTTTCCCGAAATCGTCATTCTGGGAGACTTCAACTTGTGGGAATAAATTATTTGATGGGATATCTCTACTGATTTCTTTCTCAAAGACCGTGACCCCCACTCTTTTTCACTCACTCGGTTGACGGTTCTTTCTCCCGGCATCTCCCTCCTGCTTTTAGGAGTTCTTTGTGACCTAGGTTCTGACTGCTGCTTGTTATTAACATGATTTTTTTCTGCTATCTCTTATGGAAATGAGCGCTTGTCATCTTTCAACTTCCAAACGACTCGTTAGAATGACATTGCTGTCTGTTTTGATCGGTTTATGCGTATTAGTGCTGCATCTCCTTTTTTTCTTATGATTTAACGCACGATCTAGGCTGGATGCGCACCCAGTGCAGTGCTTGGTTGAAGGCTGGATGCACGCGCAGTGCAGTGCTTGGTTGAAGGCTGGATGCACGCGCAGTGCAGTGCTTGGTTGAAGATTGGATGCGCACCCAGTGCAGTGCTTGGTTGAAGGCTGGATGCACGCGCAGTGCAGTGCTTGGTTGAAGGCTGGATGCGCACCCAGTGCAGTGCTTGGTTGAAGGCTGGATGCATGCGCAGTGCAGTGCTTGGTTGAAGGCTGGATGCACGCGCAGTGCAGTGCTTGGTTGAAGGCTGGATGCGCACCCAGTGCAGTGCTTGGTTGAAGGCTGGATGCATGCGCAGTGCAGTGCTTGGTTTAAGATTGGATGCACGCGCAGTGCAGTGCTTGGTTGAAGGCTGGATGCACGCGCAGTGCAGTGCTTGGTTGAAGATTGGATGCACGCGCAGTGCAGTGCTTGGTTGAAGATTGAATGCATGCGCAGTGCAGTGCTTGGTTGAAGATTGGATGCGCGCGCAGTGCATTGCTTGGTTGAAGATTGGATGCACGCGCAGTGCAGTGCTTGGTTGAAGATTGGAAGCACGCGCAGTGCAGTGCTTGGTTGAAGATTGGATGCGCACGCAGTGCAGTGCTTGGTTGAAGATTAAATGCACGTGCAGTGCAGTGCTTGGTTGAAGATTGGATGCACGCGCAGTGCAGTGCTTGGTTGAAGATTGGATGCGCGCGCAGTGCAGTGCTTGGTTGAAGATTGAATGCACGCGCAGTGCAGTGCTTGGTTGAACATTGGATGCACGCGCAGTGCAGTGCTTGGTTGAAGATTGGATGCATGTGCAGTGCATTGCTTGGTTGAAGATTGAATGCATGTGCAGTGCAGTGCTTGGTTGAAGATTGAATGCATGCGCAGTGCAGTGCTTCGTTGAAGGCGGATGCGCGCGCAGTGCAGTGCTTGGTTGAAGGCTGAATGCACGCGCAGTGCAGTGCTTGGTTGAAGATTGAATGCACGCGCAGTGCAGTGCTTGGTTGAAGGCTTGATGCGCGCGCAGTGCAGTGCTTGGTTGAAGGCTGGATGCGCGCGCAGTGCAGTGCTTGGTTGAAGATTGAATGCACGCGCAGTGCAGTGCTTGGTTGAACATTGGATGCACGCGCAGTGCAGTGCTTGGTTGAAGATTGGATGCATGTGCAGTGCAGTGCTTGGTTTAAGATTGGATGCACGCGCAGTGCAGTGCTTGGTTGAAGATTGAATGCACGCGCAGTGCAGTGCTTGGTTGAAGGCTGGATGCACGCGCAGTGCATTGCTTGGTTGAAGGCTGGATGCGCGCGCAGTGCAGTGCTTGTTTGAAGATTGAATGCACGCGCAGTGCATTGCTTGGTTGAAGGCTGGATGCGCGCGCAGTGCAGTGCTTGGTTGAAGATTGGATGCGTGCGCAGTGCAGTGCTTGGTTGAAGATTGAATGCACGCGCAGTGCAGTGCTTGGTTGAAGGCTGGATGCGCGCGCAGTGCAGTGCTTGGTTGAAGATTGGATGCGCGCGCAGTGCAGTGCTTGGTTGAAGATTGGATGCACGCGCAGTGCAGTGCTTGGTTGAAGGCTGGATGCACGCGCAGTGCAGTGCTTGGTTGAAGATTGGATGCGCGCGCAGTGCAGTGCTTGGTTGAAGATTGGATGCGCGCGCAGTGCAGTGCTTGGTTGAAGATTGAATGCACGCACAGTGCAGTGCTTGGTTGAAGGCTTGATGCGCGCGCAGTGCAGTGCTTGGTTAAAGATTGGATGCGCGCGCAGTGCAGTGCTTGGTTGAAGGCTGGATGCACGCGCAGTGCAATGCTTGGTTGAAGATTGGATGCGCGCGCAGTGCAGTGCTTGGTTGAAGATTGGATGCATGCGCAGTGCAGTGCTTGGTTGAAGATTGGATGCATGTGCAGTGCAGTGCTTGGTTGAAGGCTGGATGCGCGCGCAGTGCAGTGCTTGGTTGAAGATTGGATGCATGCGCAGTGCAGTGCTTGGTTGAAGATTAGATGCATGTGCAGTGCAGTGCTTGGTTGAAGATTGGATGCGCGCGCAGTGCAGTGCTTGGTTGAAGATTGGATGCACGCGCAGTGCAGTGCTTGGTTGAAGGCTGGATGCACGCGCAGTGCAGTGCTTGGTTGAAGGCTGGATGCGCGCGCAGTGCAGTGCTTGGTTGAAGACTGGATGCACGCACAGTGCAGTGCTTGGTTGAAGATTGGATGCATGCGCAGTGCAGTGCTTGGTTGAAGATTGGATGCGTGCGCAGTGCAGTGCTTGGTTGAAGATTGGAAGCACGCGCAGTGCAGTGCTTGGTTGAAGGCTGGATGCGCGTGCAGTGCATTGCTTGGTTGAAGATTGAATGCACGCGCAGTGCAGTGCTTGGTTGAAGATTGAATGCACGCCCAGTGCAGTGCTTGGTTGAAGGCTGGATGCGCGTGCAGTGCAGTGCTTGGTTGAAGATTGGATGCGCGCGCAGTGCAGTGCTTGGTTGAAGATTGGATGCGCGCGCAGTGCAGTGCTTGGTTGAAGATTGGATGCGCGCGCAGTGCAGTGCTTGGTTGAAGGCTGGATGCACGTGCAGTGCAGTGCTTGGTTGAAGATTGGATGCGCGCGCAGTGCAGTGCTTGGTTGAAGGCTGGATGCGCGCGCAGTGCAGTGCTTGGTTGAAGGCTGGATGCGCGCGCAGTGCAGTGCTTGGTTGAAGATTGGATGCGCGCGCAGTGCAGTGCTTGGTTGAAGATTGGATGCGCGCGCAGTGCAGTGCTTGGTTGAAGGCTGGATGCACGCGCAGTGCAGTGCTTGGTTGAAGATTGGATGCGCGCGCAGTGCAGTGCTTGGTTGAAGATTGGATGCACGCGCAGTGCAGTGCTTGGTTGAAGATTGGATGCACGCGCAGTGCAGTGCTTGGTTGAAGGCTGGATGCACGCGCAGTGCAGTGCTTGGTTGAAGATTGGATGCGCGCGCAGTGCAGTGCTTGGTTGAAGATTGGATGCGCGCGCAGTGCAGTGCTTGGTTGAAGATTGATTGCACGCACAGTGCAGTGCTTGGTTGAAGGCTTGATGCGCGCGCAGTGCAGTGCTTGGTTAAAGATTGGATGCGCGCGCAGTGCAGTGCTTGGTTGAAGGCTGGATGCACGCGCAGTGCAATGCTTGGTTGAAGATTGGATGCGCGCGCAGTGCAGTGCTTGGTTGAAGATTGGATGCATGCGCAGTGCAGTGCTTGGTTGAAGATTGGATGCATGTGCAGTGCAGTGCTTGGTTGAAGGCTGGATGCGCGCGCAGTGCAGTGCTTGGTTGAAGATTGGATGCATGCGCAGTGCAGTGCTTGGTTGAAGATTAGATGCATGTGCAGTGCAGTGCTTGGTTGAAGATTGGATGCGCGCGCAGTGCAGTGCTTGGTTGAAGATTGGATGCACGCGCAGTGCAGTGCTTGGTTGAAGGCTGGATGCACGCGCAGTGCAGTGCTTGGTTGAAGGCTGGATGCGCGCGCAGTGCAGTGCTTGGTTGAAGACTGGATGCACGCACAGTGCAGTGCTTGGTTGAAGATTGGATGCATGCGCAGTGCAGTGCTTGGTTGAAGATTGGATGCGTGCGCAGTGCAGTGCTTGGTTGAAGATTGGAAGCACGCGCAGTGCAGTGCTTGGTTGAAGGCTGGATGCGCGTGCAGTGCATTGCTTGGTTGAAGATTGAATGCACGCGCAGTGCAGTGCTTGGTTGAAGATTGAATGCACGCCCAGTGCAGTGCTTGGTTGAAGGCTGGATGCGCGTGCAGTGCAGTGCTTGGTTGAAGATTGGATGCGCGCGCAGTGCAGTGCTTGGTTGAAGATTGGATGCGCGCGCAGTGCAGTGCTTGGTTGAAGATTGGATGCGCGCGCAGTGCAGTGCTTGGTTGAAGGCTGGATGCACGTGCAGTGCAGTGCTTGGTTGAAGATTGGATGCGCGCGCAGTGCAGTGCTTGGTTGAAGGCTGGATGCGCGCGCAGTGCAGTGCTTGGTTGAAGGCTGGATGCGCGCGCAGTGCAGTGCTTGGTTGAAGATTGGATGCGCGCGCAGTGCAGTGCTTGGTTGAAGATTGGATGCGCGCGCAGTGCAGTGCTTGGTTGAAGGCTGGATGCACGCGCAGTGCAGTGCTTGGTTGAAGATTGGATGCGCGCGCAGTGCAGTGCTTGGTTGAAGATTGGATGCACGCGCAGTGCAGTGCTTGGTTGAAGATTGGAAGCACGCGCAGTGCAGTGCTTGGTTGAAGGCTGGATGCGCGCGCAGTGCAGTGCTTGGTTGAAGATTGGATGCATGTGCAGTGCAGTGCTTGGTTGAAGATTGGATGCACGCGCAGTGCAGTGCTTGGTTGAAGATTGGATGCGCGTGCAGTGCATTGCTTGGTTGAAGATTGAATGCACGCGCAGTGCAGTGCTTGGTTGAAGGCTGGATGCGCGCGCAGTGCAGTGCTTGGTTGAAGATTGGATGCACGCGCAATGCAGTGCTTGGTTGAAGGCTGGATGCACGCGCAGTGCAGTGCTTGGTTGAAGATTGGATGCACGCGCAGTGCAGTGCTTGGTTGAAGATTGGATGCACGCGCAGTGCAGTGCTTGGTTGAAGATTGGATGCATGTGCAGTGCAGTGCTTGGTTGAAGATTGGATGCGCGCGCAGTGCATTGCTTGGTTGAAGATTGGATGCACGCGCAGTGCAGTGCTTGGTTGAAGATTGAATGCACGCGCAGTGCAGTGCTTGGTTGAAGGCTGGATGCGCGCGCAGTGCAGTGCTTGGTTGAAGATTGGATGCACGCGCAGTGCAATGCTTGGTTGAAGAAGTAAAAATACTCTGTGGTTGAAGCCAACATCTTGGATTGTAGTGAAAGAAGGGTGGAAAAACAGAAATAGATAAGGAGATGAGTAAAAAGAATGGAAGAGGGTAAAAGAATGTGGAAAGGGGATGAAAAGGTGGGGAGAGGAGTGAAAAGATCGGTAGGGACGGCGAAAGGGGTTTAGAGATGGGGAGATTGGATGAACATGGGGAAAGATGACCGGAGAGGAGGAAAGAGGGAAAGAAAGGAAGTAAAAGAATGAGGATAGAGGATGACTTATGGGATGAAATAATGTGAAAAGGGAGTGAAAGAAGGAGAAGAAAAGACAATAGAAGATAGGATAATTATTTCTTACCATTTTCTCCTTGTAGTCCATTGCTTGGTTTTCGTTCTTCTACCCCTCCTTTTACCCACTCTCTACGTTCTTTCTCTCCACTTTTCATCCTTTTACCCAATCTTTCAGGTTGCTAATCTATTGACTCTGTCCTTTCAACTGCTGGATCAAGTATTAGAGCCTGGTACTTTTGATTGGCGGTCAAGCGTGACAAAGCGCATGCATCATCAGTCACGTAACCATTAGAGTAAACTATGCCTCGAACCTCATTGTCCTCCTCGAAGCGATTATTTTTTCTGTTTGTCCTCTGCAGCTGTGCTCTTTACTTGTCTGGCACTAGTTGCGTCAGATTTTTTTCGGCCATATCAATTGCTTACGTCAGGCCTGGTGATGCTCTGAAGTCGAAAAGTAGACAGTAAAAGATGCAAGGCTTTCTATTCTCACAGTTACGAAGAACGTCGGGCTCACCTCTCCTCACTATACTCAATTTGTCAGCACCAAGGCTAAGAGGTTTGATGCGGCTGAAAAAATTGGCCACAATCAGAGCCGAAAAAAGCGAAGAGAGCAGCTGTAGGGGGGTGAAGAGACAGATGAATAATCCTCTTGAGGAGAATTGAATGTCGTAATAAGCATCGGGTCGACGAGCTTTCTAAAAAACGGAATACTGAGAGCGCTCATTGGCATGGATGTAGGAAAGAGAAATAGTGAGAAGAATTGGAAGATATAATCAGAACCGAAGTCCTGAAGAGAGCAAGAGTTGTGGGAGCAAGTGAAATGTGTGGAGAAGAGCGGCATGCCAGGGGAGCGGTGACGGGGTTGCGGCCGGGGTCGTTACGGGAGATATAATAATTGGAGATGGCCCAAAGAAATATCGCGTTCGCACAAGGGTACGGGTACTTACTGAATTTCAGAGGGAGTGGCCTCTCATGCTGTTCTGTTAGGCTACGACTTCTTTGCTTGCGACTCGCTCTTTTCATCGAGTCTTTACAACCTCCATCCATGCCGCAGGGGGTTGCCCAGCACTTCGTATCTTAGATCTTCCGTGATTCATCGTTTCAAGAAAGAGGGTTGACGGGGGCCCCGGCCGGGGATGCCATTTTTGATCCGGCCGGAGGAGGGTATTGTCCACTGCAGTTGTTGCGCCAACATTAAGTGGTTATGATGCGAAGTTAATGTGTTTATCTGACGATGTATGCATACTTGCCTCGGCAAGGTGCTTGGTAGCGACTGCTGGAAAGTAGGTAAACGATGAAAGCAGTCGCTTCGCCCAATAACATGGACGACGTGAAACCGAGTTTTACTTTGCGGAGAGCCATGTCAGACGTGTTTAGGTTCAAGCAAAGTTCTTGATACATTGCGCATGCACACACACTCATGTGCGTTTTGCGGTTTGGTCCCGGCTAAAGTTGGCATGGAAACTGGGCCCCGACCAAATTTGTTGCCCCTGTCGTTCTCTGTCGAGGAAGGTATCCAGTACTAAACATACAGGCGTCACCCAACTTCCTCGACCATAAACTTATCGCATGCTTCGATAACTTTTATAGTCATAGCTCGAAACGTAGCACATCATCGTTCCAGTGTCATCTACTCTACAACATTATCATGGCATATGATTCCTTCATCTTACCTTTATCATTTTTTACTTTGCAGATTTCCTATGGCGTTGGGTTTATATTGCGAACTTAATGAATTGTCACAGAGTGATCACACTTCATTTAAAGGCATAGAATCTGTTCATGACGAAGCTTTGAAGGCAGTGCAATGTTTTTACGCTGACCACCACGTATTACCTTATTGTGGGAAAGGACATTTCTATCTGAGGCAGGGCAAAGCCAAAGATGCAATTAACTGTTACGCAAAAGCAGCCCAAGTAGCTTCGAGGTAATAATCTAATTCTCATGTCTGTCAAAGCCACAGATAATTCACCGGGTTTATAGGGATCTCCAATGTCGTTTTGTTTGCTGCGTTTCTTCGCTTCAAGGCATGGAAAATTCTCCATGTATTGCTAACCCAAACAAGGTCGGGTCGGAATATAGCGGAAGGTAGTTAAGAATGCAGACTGGAGACGGGCAGCTTTACCACCTTGGCGAACTCCCATTGGTGGCCTATAAGTCGTCGCATACGACATGCTAGGTGAGCAGCTTCACTATTAAGCTTGCGTGAATCGTAGTAAATACTATTTAGATTCAAATATGGAAAAGAAGATGAGGAATTGTACAAAGAGTTGATCGATGTTGCGAGTGAGCACATACCGCAAGCACTACGCGATGATCCTGCCTTAAATGATGATGCTTCGTGCTACTTTAATGTTGTCAGGTAATCATCTCCCATTTTTTTACCCTTATCTACTAAACAGCTGGCTTTGGTCATTCCTTGAAAGCGCCAGTGACGCCATAGTATTGTTTGAACCAATGCTAAAGTAGCAAGTTAGTAATGGAAGCGAAGCAAAGATGCGTGTGTTTAAATCTGATTGCTTCGATGGTAATGAGGTGGCAAGCACTGTTTTTGTGAGATCCACGCGGGAGGGTTACCTTCTTCCCAATAAAGATGGGAGGCCAGTGGCGGCCTCTCACAGCATGCTGTAGTTGTGATAAAATTCTAACGCTATGTAGCTTTTGCTCATGACACGTTTGTGTTGAACTTTGTATGTGATGGTGGTTAAATTATGCTCAAATCCCTCATCAGTTAACCGGTATGTCTCATGTACTCATGTCTATATAGATTCTACGATGGGATCTGTCTGTGGGAGGAAGAGAGCCCCACTCCGGTGCTGCACTCGTGGTGGGTGCGTTACTTCATCAATGTCTTGAACCGTTTCAATCCAGATGTGAGGGAGTCCTTTAAAGTTCAGACCAACCCTGGTACTGACATCCGTGGTGCAAGCGGATCGAGGACGAGGAGGATTTCAGATCAAGAGAACGTGCCATCTTTGAACGACGAAGAGAAACACACGCCTGTCTCAAAACTGGAACTGCGCAGCCAGAAGATGATCTCCCTCGAAGAAATTTTGTCAAGCGCTAAGAAATTAAGCTCGCAAGCCGTCGGGTTGCTGCTGACCGCTCAATCTCAGGTGCAATTTGTTAAAAGACGATCGAATGCAGGAGATTACGGCGTTGAATATTGCTCGAATAAAAGAAGCAGGAGGTCGAGGGAGGGATGCTTGTAACAGGAGGTCGAGGGAGGGATGCTTGTAACAGGAGGTCGAGGGAGGGATGCTTGTAACTATCTGTTGCGGTCATGTGGCAGCCGAAAATAGGAGTGATATTCAATTTGACTTTCCGACTTAAACATCTTCATATTTATTCGCCGAAAGGCGTTCAAATTCACAGATCGATAGGTGTTTCATTTTCACATGAACAATATTTGCAACGTAGTTATTGTAGACTAGGATCTCGATGTCTAGTTTTATTTTCTTGTTGCTTGCGCTCGTTTAATTAGCCTAGCATATTTTTTTATTGCCATAAATTATTGCGCTGCGCAATCACTGCCAAATTTCTTTTTTAAAATACAACTTGACGTTACTTGGTTGCTATTCAGGGTAGCTAGGTTGTTGACTACTGCAGCAGTTAACATTTTTACGAGAAGTAAATATGTATGATGAACTCACAGTCATAGGGGGATCATTGGAATCTTAAATAGATGATTGACTGAGAGGGCCTGTGTGCTTCCAAACACTGAGCAAAAAGTTCTAAGCAGTGAACATGGACGTGTCGGCTATGCCGTAGTTAGTTTAGTGTGCGTTTTAACTTGACAATGATCCAGTTGTTGAACAGGTTGATATTTAGTTTTTATCCTCTTAATGGAGTTGGTCTGATTTATCCCATTTCTTCTGCAATTCTTCGCACTCCATCTCGCCACTTCGTTTGATTCTTGGCATCCTTCGTCTTTAAATTAACCTCTGTTTTCTCTTACAGGTCTTTGGTCGTCCTCACTTTCTCTTGCCACTCACTTCAAAATCTAGGGCAACTCTCGAAAAACTATCATCATTTCTTCTCAGCCCTTGTCGGTACCATCTAACGCCATTGGCTTTTGCCAGTCCATCTACAGTTTTCTTTTAACTTCAGCATGTTCACGGTTCTTCATTAGTCTTTCTGTCTACAATTTTCCGACCTCACATAGGTCTTTTGTTCTTAAAGTTGCATCATTTAAACATCCATGTCTCGTTTTCATATGATATTATTGATTTTGCGTAGGAACGATAAACATTTCCTTTCATGTTCAACGAAAATCGGTTTCCAAGTAACAACTCTCCACACTTCCTGAGTCTTACTCGACTGATTCTTACTCTTGCGGTGACTGCAACTTCATAGCCACCATTAGCGGTTTTCCAAATAACTAAATCCATACATTGTCTCCACTTCATCACACAACTTCTCGATCGAATCCACCATCCCTTGTATCTTTGCTCAGCATCTTGAACAAGCACAACGCGTTGCTTACTTAATCGTTACCTTTTTTATTCTGCAAATTCCACGTGGATCTATCTTGCTTTTGAACAGTTCTTCTGACCCTCTTACTATGACTTTTGTTTCTTTGATGTTAATCTTCAAACCCTTACAGTTAAGCGCTTTCTAACAATCTTAAAATCGTTCATTTTAAATTTTCCATGGTTTTGCTCATGAGAATTAGGTTATCTGCATAAAACACCTCATTGTTCCCATCCCTTGGTGCACTTTGTGTGATGACATCCACAACCGTTGCAAATGAGAGCGGCAACTGCACAAATCCTTGATGTGCACCAACCTGTACCTCAAATTACTTTAAATGCGAAGATCTCACGCCAATGTCTTTGCGCAATCATAGAAGCTCGTAACTTCTCGAATGATTACTTCTGACACACCTTTCACATGGCTCACTCTATCACTTTTTGTGAAACTATCAAATGCCTTTCCCATGTCAACAAAATTATATACAACTTCTTTTCCTTCTTTTGATATTTATCCTCATAATGAATATTGCATCCCAATTTTCCTAGCACAAATCTGTACTACATTTTATTCAAACTAATTAGCGTTCGTATTCGCCTTCAACATCCAACAATTTTCATGGCATTTTTTAGTAGTTTTACTCTTCTGCTTGATTCACAGCTCATCACATCCCCCTTTAAAGATAAGCACGATCGCACTAGTTTTCCATTCATCGTGCATTCCCCTATGATCCAATACGCGCTGACACAGGTCCATCATCATCACTTTAATCCCAATTTCGCAACTTGCAACTATCATCTTCACACTTACTTTAAATGGTCCCATTGCCTTTTTAAATTTAGTCTTTTGCATTGCTTCCACAATTTGCGAGTAACTTTTTCCACCTCTCCTTTTACTACATCAGTTTCCACCCTTTTCTCCCATTCGTTCTCTTCATTCATGATCTATTCTTTCCAGATTTTTGCCCTGTCTTCATCAATAGCACGCAGTCGACCGTCTTTCCATTAAGCACCATCCTCCTTCAAGATCTTTCCCTTCCTTTTTCATTCTTTTAAGAAAGCTAGAAATAAACTGTTGGAAATTATATTCAACTCCTGTTAAATTTCCTTTCCCATGACTCTAGCAACATTTTTCCTTATTTGATTTCTTATGCGATTCTATTGTTTTTTTCTTCGGATGGCACCTTATACATTTTTTTTGAATGCTGCCTTTTGTGCTATGGTATTCTTTACCTCTTCATTTCACCACCACAGGTCTCCTAGATTTCTTCCTTCCACACACTTCGCCATTTGCTTTTAGAATTTCATCCTTGAAAGTTTTCCGCAAATCTGTCACGTCTGTGCTTACTAGTTCTTGTACTCTTTTTTCAAATTCGACTCTTGTTTGGTGTTCATCCTTATGATCCGTTCCTTTCTCACACCCATTTTTATATAACGCTTTTATTCAGTTCTACGACCACCACCCTGTGTTGAAGTGCCCACAGAATCACTGTTACACCCCTTGCATGGTTTTTGTCTTTCTTCCCCCACGACCAATTAATCATTTTCTGTTTCACATCCACAAGTTATTTTTTTTTTTGAAACCACGTGTTTGCCAAGCACAGCTCTTTCATCACAGAGTTCCGGCAATTTTCTACCATATTTCCCTTCCCGGTTCCACCCCCCTCGGCACACTTTCAAAACCCTCAACAGATTTTCCCACGTGCCAATTGAAACCCGATTTTACTAGAACTCCCCAAGGCCCATTCCCTGGTCATTTCATCATAGTCTTCCGCTTTGTGGCCCATACGCACATATTCGTATCACTTCTGTACCTACAGTTAGCACAACTGCCATCACGCTGTCGCTTTTTCTTTAATCTTGCTAACATTTCCAGAAGTGTCCTCTTCCACCAAGATTTCAACCCCTCCAGATCCTGCATCATTTCCTGGCCCCCATAGTTTATACCTTCGTTCCGAAGTACCCACAAAACGAGCTCCTTTGCCATTCCGCCTTACGTCCAACATGAAGCGCACATCAACTTTTCTCTCCCTTGTTTCTTTACACACGTCTGTCTTCCACGAAAACTTCGTGCGTTTAAAGTGACAAATCTTATCCCATGACATTTTTTTTTTATTTGCCATATTTATCCTCCATTCACGAAAGAACAAATTGTATCGCTATATTTTGGACGGGACGTCCGCACTTGCTTGGGAGTTGCCTTTTGAGAAGTGTCTGGGCCACCTGTTTTCCACATAAAGGTGGGGACGTCCCGTTAAGTGCCTTTTTCCAATTACGCAACAAATGAACTTGCCGGCTTGTTCTCCACAACCTCCCCTAAATGCCGAGCGCCGAACAGGGAAGCTGTAAATACCATTTTTAAAAGTCTTTTAGTGTGACTTGACATGGAGAATAAACCCCAGGTCTACCGACTGCGAAGCGGACACTCTAACTACTACGCCATCGCGTCGGTTATAGATGTAAACCGAGAAATTCTTCGCATCCCTACTCAACCCGCTATCGGGGACTGGGAACCATTTCTTTATTTTTCGTATCATGACAATTTGTTGAGAATTACCCCAAACCTCAGTTTGCTGAGGTGAGTGGTCCGACCAAGCAATAAAGCTGGAAACTCCACCATTGACCATACAACTGCAAATTGTAGGTGCTCAATAGTCGCCTCTCACGACATGCTGAACAACTAGCTTCACTATTCTTAAAACCAGTGATACTACAACAATATGTATCTACGAAACTATTACTTGAACAATGCACTATCTTCGGTTAGATCAAAGAAACAAAATTTATAAGAATGGAGCGTATTTGTTATATTATAAGCAAAATCTTGCGGGTAGACAGCAATGGAAGTGGGTTTACAGGGATTTGTAGAACAAATAACTGGATTGGGGGAAGACTTGCTCTTTCCGTAGTAAACAACTGATTAGTTTGGAACTGTGGGAGAAGTAAATCTGCAAACTTCTAAAAAACTGCTTTGGTAGTTTGATTTCTCTTAAACACGAACATTAGCGTAGCGCCGTACTACGCCCCGCGTTTCTGTCAGCAGCAGCGTAAAGAGGATAAACTGTAGGCTAAGTTCCAAAATTACGCAAATGCTCTGGCAAACAGCCCCCGCTCTTAGTGCAAAATATTGTATGCAGGCAAGTTCATCTTCAAGTCACAATAAAACGGTTTGTGTTCGTACCTGCATCGGAGTTACCAGTTCTACAGTAACCGAGTACTTCGACAACGAGCAGGGTAAATTACGATTTTATGTTTTTCTGAAGAACAAGAAGTTCAAGCCAGCGTTGAACTTCCCAGCTCAGGGTTTGGAATCTTGTCTTTCATCCTGCTGCGCTGTGCAAATATTAATCGCCTATGAGCCCGTCTGTCACTAATTTTAAAATGCTAGATGTTTCTTAGTGATGGATGGACATACGTTATAAAAATAAATAAATAGGCTAATAGTAATAAATTTTATCTTCAGACTTCAAAAGAAACCAATCATAACCATTAACATTTTTGATATTATTGGCTTAAAATATCAAACTTCAATCTGTATGTTGGATAGCCAGGCAAGTTAGTATGCAATTAATTTTTTCTCACTCCTCTGGATTGTCGTTTATTCGCATGCAGGCTATCTGCCCAGGATTGGAGCAGCTAAGTTGGAGGATGTTGCTGGAGCAGCTAAGTTAGAGGATGTTGCTGGAGCAGCTAAGTTGGAGGATGTTGCTGGAGCAGCTAAGTTGGAGGATGTTGCTGGAGCTCAAGAAGTTCATGGAGAGCCGAAGAGCTGCGTCCAGCGACATTACTTAGAGAATGTGTTACCTTCGAGCCAAATTATTTTCTTTTGTCATTTGGCAATAATGAGATTTACGTTTTCGTAACTTAAGCAGTTGTCTAAACCTAGGCCAAGCGGACCTTGATTTCATTAGTTTCATTTTCGCTAAGTCGTGTGGCTTGCTATATTCCTTTTACATTTTCCTCACAGCAAACATTGCCTCTGTTGTTCCTCTTCCACGCATAAAACCTAATTGCATTGTATCGACATTGACTAATTCTCGCATTCTTCTTTCCGGAAATCTTTTAAAAATTTTCATAGCATGCTCTAAAAGCTTTACACCCCTGCACTAGACCTACGATTTCATTAGATCTACAACTTCTTTCGTCACCTTTTCCCTTAAATTGGCACCAATACACTTGATTGGCATTCGGACAGCATTACTTTTCTATCCAACATACATTGGCAAAGTTCTTTTGTCACACAAATCTCTAATTTTTCACTTGCAGATATCATTTCTGCATACCCTTCAGAGGGTTCAGCTGCATTTCCTGGTTTCATTTCTATTGCTATTTCCTCTCAGGTAACCTTTTCAATTGGTTTCTTCACCATATTTGATTCCGTAATGTGATACCAATCATTCAGTTTATTCAAGATCTCCTCCTTGTAGCCTAATTTTTTCCGTAGCATTTTCCTGTCATTTCCACTACAACCTCACCTTCCGTATTTTCCTTGTCCAATATCTTTCCCGTCTTTTTTTCAGGAACTTCGCGAATTTAAAGATGTTACGTAATTTTTGCGTCAATTTTATTATTTCTTTTTCAGCTTCTTTTCTCATAGAATTAGCTACCGCTTATTTTGTATAATTTTTTATATTTTTGTACCTTGCCTTGTTTTCCTCCGATCGATATAAGCACATCATTTTTATAGCCGGCTTTGTCAGCGTCGCCTTTTATTAGGGCACCCCATCAGTAATGCCGTGGTTGAGGATATCGGTTCAGTCGCCTTCACCCAAATTATATTAGTGATAACAGAAATAAAAGGTTATTGTTTTTTTGACATAGTCAATTTTCGCTCCAATATCGAATCAATTAAAGCAAACATTACAATGGATTGCGCATAGCCGGCATATTTTTCCCAAAGTTTTTCGATTCCCTGGTACGTCTTGCTTGCAGTGTTTCCAGGCATACTTAGGGGGACTTGCTCAATATTCCAACAGCCAACAATATCAAAAACTTTTATTCGCTCATTTTATGAAGTCAATGGAAGCATAATTACAAAGTTGTGAGATAGGGGGCCGGGACGCCAAAGTGATTGATACATATTTTCAGGAATAGCCTATCAAATAATAGGATTACTATTTACTACTTTTTTGTAATTGTATGCCTATTGTAACAATCTAAACTCTAAAGCCTCTTACTAAGAGCATCTTGTTGGTCTTGAATAAACGCGGCCATGCAAATTCAAACTTACCCCAAGTGAAGCACTTACGGTTGATTAGTTTTAATAGCTGGACCCCATCGGTAATGTCGAGATTACGAACATCAAATCAGACCAGTGTGCCAGCTTCGCATAATTTCAAAGAAAATTGCTTGAATATTTAGACGATACGTAGCTGAAGAATACTAATTTGTTGCGAAAGATAAATTAGGACCATTTTTATCTCCCCTTTTTTTGGTAGGGAAATCACCGATGTTTTGCTTGGAGTAGGCTACATTGTAAAAATTTTAGTAATTTCATTTTTCGATGAATCTTTTTCAAATTTTTTTTTGGATAATGACAAAGAACCATGCTTTTAAAAACGAAAACACAAAACGTACCATGGGACTTGTTTTTTTAGAAATTGCAATTGTGTGAAATGCAGGCACCACAATTTTGAGTGTTTACGCTACATTTGAGCGGTAGGCTACATTTCAACATTTTTAGAGGCTTCATTTTTGGATGAATGTATGTATTTGAAAATTTAGACGGATAATGCCCAAGAACTATGCTTGTGAGGAAAAGTAATTAAACTGTACCAAAGAACTAACTTTTTATAAAAATTGCAAGTTGCTTAGGTGTAGCACGAAAATTTTTCAACAAAAAATAGAACATGATGTAGGCCTATGGCAACCAATTATTGATCAGTCATTTTAAACCAATTCTCAGCCCTAACTAACTCGAGTCACGTATTGCTGGAAAGCAAATTTCCTTAGCTTTCAAACCATACTAATTGTTTGTATTTTATCACAATCTTTACATATTTAGCGTACCTGTTTACTCAGCTTGTTTACTCTGTTTTACTCAGCTTACCACTTTTTGGGAGGGAGTAAAAAGTTACACTACAGGCGTCAAAGTTCGGTTTTTTTCGTATAAAAGCAAATACCAAAGGTTCACGTTATATATTATCGAAATGACTTTAAAATTAACTTTCATTTGTTAAATGAATTTTGAAAATCGGTAAACTGATTTTGTAATAATGTTGCAACTTTTGAAAAACTTTCATATGATAATTTCTGTTGGCGAAAAACTGCTTTGATCGTACCAATCAGCATTAGAACATCGTAGAGCGAGTTTCAAGCATGCAGGAAAAAAAGAAGAAAAAGCATGCTTATAATAAGCAGCTTATTGCTTGGAAGGCTTAAAAATGCTTGAAAAAATGTGTTGTTACATGGTCAATTGAGCTTAAATTGTTGTATTCCGGTAGCGCTTTTTATCAAAACTCATCTTGATAATATCTTTCAAAAAAGCGTTCATTCATGTTTCTACAATCAGTACTTTTTGAGTGAATTAAGAAAACAAATCTTGCTTTTATATTCTCTTTATTCAACTTCCAAACTCTCCTTCCAACAGTTTGTTTCGTTTTTCACTACTTTCTACAACTTTCTTTTGTCTATGTCTGTTACAACGACCCGATGTTGCAATTTCCAAAAGATTGCTTTCACGTTTATAAAATATTCTCAGTGAGCTTTTACCAACCAACCAACCAACCAACCAACCAAACCATCACGAAATTAATCTCAGTTTCGTTTCCATGTCATTTTACGCTGCTTCTTCTTTTGAAGCCATCAGTTTGCAACACACAACTCCCTTTCATCGCAAAACCCAGCAGTCTTCTTTCCTCAATACTTTTTCCCCAATTCGATTTCCACGATGGACACCCTCAAAACCATCAATCTATCTCCCAACCTGTCCGTTGAAGTCCGGCAGATCAAGAGTCATTTCACCAGGTTTTGTAAATTCCACTTACGCGCCATTTTCATGCAAAATTGATCTTTCTCGAAATCTGACCTTTTTACCAGAGGCTCATGTGCACATGTCACTCTCAAAACTTCCTTCTCAAAAACCAGCACCATTGCCATCACTCTGTCGCTTCCTCTTCGACATTTTTTCTCAAAGTTCTTTTTTTACAAAAATTCCAATATCTTTTTCGGCCATGATTATTACCTGATCACCTCAGCTTACATCTCCTGCCCTTCACACCAACAAATTTAACTCATTTTTCTTTCCATTGTACTTCTTGTAGAGAGCATACATTCACTTATCTCTTTCTCTACAGCACACACACTTCTGTAGCTCTTTCACGAAAACTTCCAACTTCAAACTCTTACCTCAACTTGTTGTAACCCGAAGATCCTTCGCTCTCCCTGCCCATCTGCGGGAGGCCAAAGCTCTGATGAACTATTTTTAGTGGTAAGTATTTGGAGCATTTTTTAGGGAAAGCACACATTTGAACGCTTAGCTCCCACCTCGGCTATTAGACATGAGGGGCCGCTATCTCAGTTTGAAACACAAGCAAAATAGCCTCTTATACGTCATCCTTAATGGGCAGCATTACTATTCTACCTTAGCGAAACTGTAGACAATTCGTTTCTGGTCAACTTGGATATCGACATTGGTTAAAAGTTGGCACGTAGTTTCTGTAAAATTAGATTTTTATTGTAACCGAATGTCTTATATACTTGTTGGTGAAATAATTTTGAACTTTGAAGTCACTGAAATCTCTTTATAAATATGAAATCAAAGTCTCTTCAAATTTTATTAGTGTCGCAATCTCTTTGAATTTTCACGGTATCAATATATCTTTGTTTTTATGGCTTTGAAGTCTCTTCGTGTTGAATTGTTAACTTTTCGTGGTGCTGAACCATTTAGATTATACCAAGCTCAGTGGGTCAATCACTTATAATTTTAATGGTAGAATATAGCATGCATTTTTCTTTCGATAAGTGTGTAGATTTTATGTAGCCGTTCTTACAACAATATTTTTGATAAAATTTACGTGTCAATCGCATTAGTAATTGGCGAGTTTTGTTGGAATGCGACAGTTTTTGTAATCAAAGTAACTCTCTTCAGTCTTTCCTTTTACCAAAAACCCTTTGACTGATCTGACAGGTACTATCTTCCCTCTTCCTTTGCTATCAGGATACAATAGATCCCGGGGAACGATGCAGCTGACGAGCTGCTCGGGGAGGAGGGGTGCACTTCTTCTACAATCCCTTGCCTCTTTTCTCTGACTGGAGGCGTACCGTCTCTTCCAAATTCTTTGATACACAGGTTCTCCTGGTTTCTACAGAGAAACTTGTGATCAGTAAAAATCACGAGGCCCATTTCATTTCGTACTGTGCAGCTACCAACTCTCTGCGCCGCTCGCTTTTGGCGATTCTCTATCTCTCTACGACCTCTGGTCCAGGCGCTGGGAAGTTACCCGGCTTTTGCGGTTCCATGGTCTTCCGCCATGCCTCCAACCCTTGGTAAGAGTAGGGAAACTACAACAACGGGTCTTTAGGCATCAAAACACTACGTGCATGCTAGTGTTAATACCAGTATTGACGAGTCTATACTGGCCACTGCCTGCATTACTTTCTCAAGTCTTTTCACAAGCTTTCACTTAATAAGCAAGACTAGCGAAGCTGATAACCACAGCTTCACAGCAGCAACAGGCCTGCCTAACCCCAACAAAAGCACTTGGTTTAAAGTAGAAGACAATACAGCCGAAAGCAAAAACTGCACAGATTTTTTGAGGTTTAAAAGTTTACTTCCCTAGAAAATACAGCCAAATCGGCATTACAACAAAATTTTTACAAGAGAGCGAATTTCGTGGCAGTGAAGCACTTTTACAGTTGGCTAATCCATTTGGAGTCGTAAAAGAACCCTTCACGTTACGATAAACGGACTCAGCAAACTGAATTCTCTACCTATTGCACGTCATCAGGATGGTGTGCAGACTTGAAAAAGAAGCTGAGAATTTAAGGAGCATTCAGTAACAAGTCACCCGCAATTAACATATTGGGTTTCGGCAACTAGTGACTTGGCGTTATTCATTAGACATCCTGGTTGAATTTGTATCCCAAGGCCTATACACTACACATAACATAATTAATTATATTAAATATCAAGTAACAAATTGCACAAATTTTGCTTACTATTTGCATAAAAGAAATTAAAACAGCACCATCATTGTGCAACAAAATCAATTAAACTTCTATAATTTGCTTGATGGGTTATCATCTAAACGAACAACAATTTTTCCAATGCTTTTTCTGGAGTAAAGATATTCAACGGCGTCAACTATATCATCTATTCCACGAAAGCCCCCTTCTTTCACTCGACTTCCATCATCAATTGAACATTTAATCTTGCCATCATCATATAACTCAGCCAGGTAAGAAAAACTTTTTTTCAATTGATCAACATAACTGAACAAAAAAAATCCTCCGACAGTGGCACTTTTCATCAGCAATTTAACTGGCAGAGCAGCAGCACTTCTGAAAAAGATTGTTCATCGGTAATCAAATGCTGCTCAATCAGACATTTATTAGAGAACGAGCCTTTAAGTTCTCTACGTCTTCCCTGATCTTAAAACGATTTAGAAGCTTTAAAATCTAGGATTGCACATTCAGCCTAACGTTTAAAGCTTTCGGCTACAGTTGAGCAAGCTGCACGTTTAAGCCGTGACAGAAATGTTTGAAATATTGCTGCTGAGGGCATAATTTTAATTCAGGCTCAGTAAAAAAATATGATTTAAAATCTTTAGATTTTTTTAATGAACAAGAAAAGCAGAACAACTATTTTGTCATAATAATAAGGAAGTCGGAAGGAGTGGATGGTTGCCAAAAGTGTGAGATGCATAAATAAAAGCAATTTCAATTAGATAATAATTGAGGCGAAACAATTACATGCTCAGGCCATGACAGCAGCCAGGTCACAATTTAATTCAATGGGCTTCAAAAAAATGTTTAAAGGTATTTGCCATCTGGATGCGGATCACACAGTTCAGGTAATAAAGGATTCTAAGCAAGAATTCTTTTACCTACGTTATACGTCGGGAATGAGTTTCTCGATCGCCGCTTTCTTACACTTTTTTCTCAATTTTAAATTGCTTAGCAATAACATTGAGTTACAGAGTATATGCTTCATTGATACTGTCAGCATAATTATTTGGGTAGGAGAAAGAAGGGGGATAAAACGTTTCCCCTCTCCCCGCATGATGCGAGCCTTTTCGAGTGTTAGAGTTGCATGGTGCTGCAGTCCAGCGCGTCCAATCATTTCTAGTGAGTTGAGTTTAAAACATTGAAGCTAACCTGAGACGCTTCCTAAATCAAAGTTAGTTTCGCAAATCAATGTGTTTAGTAAAATATCTAGCAAGAACTTGAGGAACTAAAATATGTGGGTAAATGAATAATGCACCTACTTGAAATACTGAGAGCACCTTAATGATGGTGAGTAAACACAATCCTGCAATTCCTACCTATCTAAAACGTACTGCCATTGGTAAAGAAGTTTTTGTTGAACAGAATTTCGGTGTTTACTATGTGTGTAAATCAAAAACACAGAAAAATAGAAATGGTGAATCGTTATTGAATGGTTTAGGTAACCAAAAAGTATTGAAAATCAACGACATACAGGAACTTGGCAATTTTTGATAGATACAAATCTAAAAAGTCAACAAATCAGCATAATTTCATACGAATGTACAGTACTTAAACAAAGCTTGCAGACGTACGAGAAAAAATCCTATATTAAGCAAATTTTTCTGGATATGAAAAAGTCCATGACCATCCAAAATATTTGCTTAATGTTACAAACTATTTTGACTATGCTTGCAAGCTTCGTATAGGTGCATCACCTCGCGAATTTCATGTTGCCAACGCCCATTGGTTCTTGATAGCCGGATATGTAACCAATCACGATCAACCTGCCTTTCTCTGCCAGTCTGTTTATACAAGTTTCGTAAGTCTCTCCACCAACCGACTCGTACACGACATCAACTCCGGCAGGATAAGTTTCTTTTAACACAGTGTTCAAGTTCTAAAATACATAAATTCCGGATAGGGGGGAACTTTTCTTCCAGGTTTTAAGGAACCAAACAAAAATCCAAAACAATGCTTTATTAAACATAATCAAACATAACAATAATTAACGTAAACAAATCCACCGAAGCTTTTCGTCCCCTCACGGGGACTTCATCAGGGCTAAACAAAAGAAAAGAAAACAAACTTTTATTCTTAATTTAAATTTTATATGGTATTAAGATACTGGTCATTGATAATTCAGTTAGTAACGTTTTAGCACTGTACCACTCAATGGAACACTTGTAGGAGCGACTTGGCTCCTTGTGAATAACCGAGTTTTATGTTAAGAGATGGCTTAAGGCGTTTGATTAGGAACGCTTCCATTAGTTCGGTTTCAGTGCTGAAACGGCACTTTTTCAGTAATGTGAAGTTTTGCTCTGCTGGTATTGTTTCTCTGCAGGCTTTGCACTGATCGCGATGGGATTTGATAGCGGAATTAGATGAGCTTAAGTTATTGGAAAGATGGTTTTCAATTCTGACGAATAGTTGTCTAGTCGTCATACCGATGTATGACGTGTTCTTATCCCAAGAACAAGTATATTTATAGACAACATTCGAATACTTGTTCTTGGGATAAGAACACGTCATACATCGGTATGACGCATTCGTCAGAATTGAAAACCATCTTTCCAATAACTCAACTTCACATTACTGAAAAAGTGCCGTTTCAGCACTGAAACCGAACTAATGGAAGCGTTCCTAATCAAACGCCTTAAGCCATCTCTTAACATAAAACTCGGTTATTCACAAGGAGCCAAGTCGCTCCTACAAGTGTTCCATTGAGTGGTACAGTGCTAAAACGTTACTAACTGAATTATCAATGACCAGTATCTTAATACCATATAAAATTTAAATTAAGAATAAAAGTTTGTTTTCTTTTCTTTTGTTTAGCCCTGATGAAGTCCCCGTGAGGGGACGAAAAGCTTCGGTGGATTTGTTTACATTAATTATTGTTATGTTAATTTGATTATGTTTAATAAAATACATACTATAATAAAAACGCGAAACACAAAAACAACAGATGTCAAATTGTCCTATACCCCTCACGATAAGCACCCAGTGCGGTTTATAACTGCGATTGAAAACCCATACTGGTCTCAGTGGTCGATAACTTTACAATTTGCCTGATAGTGCCATCTTCAAATCGGTCTGTATAAAATTTGTGCTAATCTTTCCTAAAAATTGATTTGAGACTGGATGATAAAAATGTATTTAGGTGTCAGGATCGTTTAGTGTAGCATTGGTTATTGATACAACCTTAAAAGACATCTACAATTAACATCCCTTGCTTCACAACATTAAATCAAAAATATAGCTAGCTTTCTGAGCAACCTCCGCCGGCGGTAATCAGCAGATCAAAATCATTAAAATGTTTGGCAAGCTTGCATATTGCACAATACACTATAAACAAAATAAGTTGTTCAAACGCAATTAGCTGGGAAGTTAATAATTAATAACCACATTAAACAAGCAATAGAACTGTACCTGTTTTGATGTGTTGATTGCATGGTCACATCCGATGCTTTTAAGAAACTTTACTTTTTCATCAGTTGAACAAGTTCCAATCACGTGACACCCGGCTAGCTTGGCAAGCTGCACAGCAAATTGGCCAGTACCTCCTGCTGCTGCTGTAACTAGGACCTGAAATTACATGTATTGCCAAGTTTTAAGAAAAACAAATGCCTATTGTCTGCACGAGCAAAGATATAGCATGGGACCGAAAGGATGTAGCATTGAAGAGCGTTTCACCTTGCGAAAAGTACATTTCAAAACAAATGAAATCAACATTGTAACAAAACAACAACGCAAGCACAGCAAGAAGAATATATTACAAAACACTACTACAGCAAAATACAGGTTATTGCCACTTCCAATTTTAAGCGCACAACAGCTTGCAAAGGCTGCAGGGGTTTCAATCGGAGGCAAATGTAATTAAACAAAATCTAACTAAGATTTGTCTTTAAGATCAACAAAACTCAGATTTACCTATCACTAGCCGGCTTTGCCGGCGGCGCCCGTAGGGCCTCTATCAATAGCATCGAGATTAAGAACATCGGCTTAGCCAGCTGCGCTAGCTTCAGCCATTAAGCACTTGAATAAACAGTAACGAAAAGTTTAAATTTTTTTCTGCACATATAATTTTTACGACTTGGTGCACTCCTTTTCCAAATAAAATTTCTGATGTCAAGCTCTTAGCTACGCCATAGGTCTAAGAGCTCTGTTCATTGCGTACGCAAAACCAAGAAAGTCTTGCGCTTCCCTTAGTTTAGAAGTAGGGAACACATTTTTGATATTAAGCTATTTTCAAACAAAATAGAAAAAATATCCTGATGTGGAACAATTTCAAACACGAACGTTGTTTTCTTTTGATTTGACCTTACACTTCCTCAAGCCCCTGCTGGCTAGGCATTATGTTGCATGTTCATTTTCCGTGCTGAGGCGTGCCTAGGGGAATTACCAAAGTCCTTGCTTTTCCCCCAACTTTTAAATTTGATCTCAGTAGCTCTATAAAGCAAAGTAGAAAAATGTTTCCCCAAAGTATGGTGCTTTTTTACCCTATCTGGGCATATCAACACCTGTGTCGAGTTAAAACGTATCAATCAATACAGCTGCGCCGGCTTCACCGTACAGGCATTTGTGAGCAGCAACAAAAAATATTTAGAAATATACCCCATAGTTTCTGTACACGTAGTGGTGATCATCTTAAGCCTAATAATCAAGACTGGTAGTACTCACAAAGAAAGAATGATGTCACAAACTATCATTCATACTTCTACAAAGTGTAAAAGGGGGGATGTAACATGGTCAATAATGATGGTGGCACCCAAATGGCGATTGCTTTGACGATTAAAGCAATGAGCTATTTCCTGGTAGGGCAGAGGGGTAGAAACCACATGAAGCAATTCATGTGGACGACGATTCCATACCTGAGTTCACCTGACGAGTTCTAATAGGAACGAAGTTAATCAACTGATTGCAATTAGCCTTTAAGAAGCCTTACCATCATTAAATTAAATTATTGTTTGAACATGGTAACACCAGCTCTACTAATTCTAACTATAGAGTGGTAACCACTGTGATGTCATTAAAGAGTATGACGTAACAGATCTTTTTCAAAGCACTCAAGACAGAAGAAAAAAGGATGTTTTGTAACACTTAAGAACTAGCAACAAACACCCTCTATACTAAGTAATAACGTCTTAATAATGACCCCACATCCCTATCAGGCCTTACCACTGTGGCTAATTGTCCATATCATGTGTGTGTGTGTGTCCTAAATTGGACTCCCTTGATACCTATGTATCACTGTAAAGTAATATTGCACTTTAAATCTTTTTTGTGCATGCAATGGCATATCTGTTTTCCTATGTAATATGCATTTTTATTCTTTTACATTCGCCTAATGAGGTTCAATAAGATCAAAACCGGTTGCGGATTATTGACAGGTTGTAATGGATTGTTGTATGGTACAGAATCATATTGGTGATCATTTTTGCGCAACTTAGTGTCAGTATATCGCCGTAGTATTATGCTGGAGGCAGATGATACCTTTAAACAGAGGATCATCTGACATTAGCTAAGTACCACCTTCTATACGTTAAAAACACCTATTTAATTAATCGCCTGCAGCACCTTGATACAACATAAGATGTTATACAATTACTGTTAGCAAAAATAACGTTTCTTGAAACGCAATTAATCAATTAATCATTAAAAAAACATATAGGGTAGGTGTGCATAGCCATTACCCACTACATGTCTCCCAAGTTTATCACGTGCTGGCAACGTCTTATTTATCCTGTTTTCACCATAGAAGTTCTAAAACGAAGCAAACGTTTATCCATTAAATTCAACAAGTGCGTGAAAGCATATAAAAGTGTGGAAAGGCACCAAAGTGATTGATACGTATTTTCAGAATTAAGCTATTAAAAATCAGGACTGCCACTCACGACTTTTTCATCAACTTTAGGCATATTTGCATGAGCTAACGCCTGTGGCAGTGCTTGTTGCATGTTACATGTTGCTTGATTCTGGCATAAACGCAGCCACACAAAGTTTAAACTAACCCAAAGTGAAGCAGTCACAGTTAAATTATTGCAATAACATGGCCCCACCAATGTCGAAGTTGCAAATATCAAATCAGACGGCTGTGCCGGCTTCACATAATTCCAAAGAAAATTGCTTAAACATTTAGACGATATGTAGCTGAAGAATACTATTTTGTTGCAAAAGATAGACCAGGACCATCTTTACCTCTCCTTTTTGATGAATAATGCTAAAGAACCATACTTTTGAAAAAAGAAAAGACAATAGGTACTATAGGACTTGGTATTTCTAGAAATCGTAATTGTGTGAAGTGCAAGCACCACAATTTTTGAGTGTTATTAACCGGCAGGCTACATTTCAACAATTTTAGACTTCATCATGTTTCTGCATCTGCATGCTTGTGACATCATTTTAGACCCTAAAGAGATGAAAATTTTTGCAATGTGGTAAGTCGGGGGCTGGCTTTTGTTTCAGCAAAACACGGCTATGTTCTGTCAAAAAAATGCAAATTAAAGAAAAGTTATCTTTATGAGGCCATCATGACGACCTGCCCCCTTATGACACTCACTCCTAGGTGGTGATCAATCGTGCCAAGTTTGATATTTGTATGTCCAGTAGTTTTGGAGGAGTAAATGCACACATACGTGCATACCACGTACAGACTGCACTTTAAATGTATTAAATTTGACATTTAATGTTCCAGTTCGTGCAAACTTTTTAAAATTTTGAGCCTCTGTTGGTCCTTTTTTTCTTGTTTAGCTTTTTTCTATTCAGGTGCAATCGGCTTTGTGACACAATATTCATACAATGCAGAAAATTTCTAGAAATATTAGCGTATAAGGTCTATGACATTACAGAGTTGTAGCCAACTTCTTCTGGGACAGAGTTAAATCAAAAAGATGGTAAACTTTATTCTGAATAAACCAAAGCAAAAAAATTGAAAACTAATGGTCTAAAACAGGCATTATATGAAGTCTGACATAAATCATTCGATCAGAATGTTTCACTACCAAATGTTGAGCTCAAACTCACTGTAGCTAATGCAGATCTGTAGTGGAAATCTCACCTTATGTCCATATTTACACATGATAAAGAATATGACTACACAGAGTGAAACAGTAGTTAGCATTTTTCAGAGATCCAAATTCAGAGATCAATCTCCATTAAATATATACTTTTGGCATCCTGTTTTCAACCTCAAATTCAAAGTCGATGTGTAAATGGATTGTGCATTGTTGGATTGCTCGGAAAGATGCATTATGGTAATTTCACATGCTTTATTATCATTGTGTGTGATACAAAGGCATGCTAGAGATACTGGTAGCCTGTAGAGTGTCTACGAAGACTTATTCTATCCATAAATGTGTCACTGTAACTGAAAGATATTATATATGCAAGCTTCAGCTTTTAAGAGTACCTTTGGAATGTCACTACAACTTCAGATTTAGCATTGAAGACCAAAATTAGGCAATAGAAATATTTCAATTACTTGCAAGCAATAACAAACTATCCAACGAATTATCGTAAATAGGCTAATTCTAAAGTACAGTAGAATTTGGCTACAACGACAGACAGCACCAAAATGAGAAATTCATATTGCGTTGTGAAATTATTGAATGACAAAAATGGAAATTCATTTTTAAAAAAAAATTACTGACTTATGGAAATACAGAAAAACTACTGGCACTGACTAAAGAGGTAAAGAAATCGATAAAAACTGAAAATGTTCCCACCGAATTGGATAAAATTAAGAGTTGAATTAAACCATGTTTTTCGTAAGTTTCTCTAATTCTGTGATTTCCACAATATAATTGTAGTTTTTCACATAATTCAGAAAGAATTTTTGCATTTCTGTAAATTTTTGCATTTTGGTGTCTGTAATGGCACCTCCATGTCATCGAAAAAAGTTGATGCATCAGCCAAACTGATGCCACGGATGCATTGAAATAAACAATTCTAAAACTGTCTTTTGATTCAATCAAAAGGTGCGTTTTCCCGTCATGTTTGACAGTGTTCTAAATACCCCAACCAAATTAGGGTTGCACAGGCAGAAATATCACACACAAAAAATTTTTTTGAAAAGTAATTTAAGCAATAGGCTACACGTAATACAGAACTTTATTACTGATTTCCAAAAAAATTATAGATCTTCAAATATTTTAATTTTGAAATGGATTGATTTATCTTATTTCTTTTTCAGTGTTTGATACGGCCTTAGCCATACCACTGTTGAGTCGCCCAACAATTTTATATTTTTTCAAAGGGGGAAATGTTCTGATTCATTTGGGATTTTACTGAATAATGAAGCAAACAATTAGTTCCAGTTATCTACTGCAGCTTCCAGGTGATACTGTTTGTAAATTTTTGTTTCTGATAGTTTTTTCCAACTTATTTGCACATTGCTTTGATGCACAATTAACTAACTGGAATCCCTGATGCAAAGTATATACAATGCAGTAGCAAAACAAAGAAGTTAACTCGCTAAGTAGGAATTATAGACTGGATTAAACAATAGTTACCATTATTGGCACAAGACTACAGCCTAGATTGCTGTCGTAAACGAACAATATATGTTTGGGGAAAAGTAACTGGTGCTATTACATGCAAATTGATGCAGTAAGCGATGCTGCTATCGGCAAATTTTAATGTATGAAAAAAGATAAGACTTTTGCAACAAACAAGTGAAATGTAGTTTTACAGACGAATTCGACAGTACTAAACATCTTAACCAATAATCTTGACTACACAGCTAATAACCAAGACGCTGGAAATGTCAGACAGATTAAAGGGCAATCAGCAAGTGTGATATCTGAACATAATTTAAGCAATTAGGCAACGTTTCAGCAAACACTTACCTTTTCGTTAGGCTTTAAATGACCTTTAGTATCTAATGCAAGTTTTGCAGTTAGTCCACTCACCAAGCAAGGCAAGTAACCGGGGTTAAGAGATTTGACTGGTAACAGTTTTGATGCTGATACAGTTTGATACTCCGAAAATGCTCCATAAGTCATGTGAGTTACAGCTTGACCAATCAAAGTGGAGGGTACACCTTCACCTACTGCTACCACTTCTCCAAGTGCTTCAAAACCGGCATCAAATGGAGGAGATTTGTTGGGTAAATATTTGCCAGCAGAGTAATTGATGTCTGATGCATTGACGCCAACATAACAATTCTTCACCAAAACTGTTTTATCAGACAACTGTGGAAGCTTGCTTGACTGTATTTCAATCGCTTCTCGAAAATTTGAACTAAGTGACTTGATGACTATTTTACGTACTGAAGTTGGCAACATTTTGTCATCATATATATTAACAGTTTAAGGTACACCTTATTACCTACAAAGATGAAACTTGATTAATCATGAAAAAGCAACTACAAAAAACGAATTGGTCTACATCAGGGAATGGGTGATTATTACTTTAAATGAGCCTTTTTAACGTTTTTACCAAAACCCACTTCAAGCCACATAACATGTATTTGATAAGTGAACTAAAAATACACAGGAAAAAACTAGTACACAGCATCTTTGTGAAACAATCACTCCAACACTATCACCAAAATCAAATTTCTATTTTTAATTACTGAAAATTTGACCAAAAGCACGATAAAGCCATAAATTTTCATTTATAAGTGATTAACGGTGAATTTTTCATTTATTCTGGCATAAATTTTATCAGTTTTCAAAATTAAAAACTGATATAACAACAGTATTGGATTATAGTTGACACAATTTAATAAATTGATTGAAAGCATTTTTGCCCCTTAGGTGGGTTTAAGGCAAGAAATATCAAAATTACTGCTATATCTTGAGATCAGCTTGACATAATTATGTAATTTTTGATTTACACCTACATTTATAGTGATGTTTTCTTTTCATTTACATAAAAATAAGCTACATCTCTAACTTATGAGGACAATAACTTTTGACCCCCAACTTAAATCAATATCAAATTTGAATTTTATTTTTCTCAAGAAAAAAAAACAATCAAAAGCATGACAAAACTGATATGTTGTCACATTCCTAACTATTTGCATAAGCACTTTTGCAATTTACCTTACCTATATACTTTAGTCTATGATAGCAAAACATATTATTGTTTTCATTTGCAGCTTTCCTACACAAATCTATGCCAATTTACTTGTTTGTTGTTTTAAAAAATGTTCCAACTACCCACTTTCCTCCTGAGACCAATACAAAAAAGTGTGTAGGCCTGGACAACAAAAAGCAATCTTATTTCAGTTCAGTGTCAATTCAACACATTCTTAAAAAGTTGAGCCAGCTATCGTATTATTGCCTCATTATTATTTAAGGTAGGAAGTAAAAATCATTGTTTCATACAGTTAGGATGCTAATAAAAACCATTCAAATGACTGCAAATCATTTAATTTTGTTTACATGGGTATAAACAGAACACCTACATTAAAAACATGGAGGTAAATCAAAAGATCATCAAAGTGTGTCAAGCAAATTTTAAGATATGGCAGTTTTTTGCAGCACCTCACCTCAAAGCTACCTATCACAGTACGCTGTCAAAAGTTTTATTGTTTTTTTTTCAAAAACTACATACCAAATGCTTGTCAAATTTGCTCCATTGTTCTGAAAAATTCGAGCAGAATCATTTGAGTTGATAAAAATAAGGGAATTCAAATTGCATGCAGTAATGCTTATGCTTATAACGGCACAAAATAAAAAATACAATGGCAAAAACATATACATTAAAGCATGCTTATTGCACTTAGATTAGAAAAGTCTTTGACAATAGCATGGCTATGTTGTTGTTGTTGGTTACCTGACCCCTTCTGAGGGATGGGGGCATGGCGGGAGACCATGGAGCCCCAGAAAGAAGACATTTCTGGAGGAGAAAAATGAAAGGGAGTGCCTGGGGTAACTGGGACCCTCGGGAAGGCCAACAGCCATTTTGACCCAACCCAAACAGGGTCGGGGACCACACCACCACATTGAGGCAGCTGTTGATTGGTGAAGATAGCATGACTATGCCTATTGCAATTATAATAAAATGACCTATAATTAAAATAATTGCTAAACCATGTTAAGAAAATATTTTTGAAATTGCAATGTCTGTGTTTAAAAGTAAATAAATTCTACCAAAAATAGTTTTAAAACTACTGTACTTTAAAAATAATGATTAAATTTTAAACACAAGACTAGCAAGCAACAAAAAGTAATTGAAATGTGAACAAATCATTCTCTTACAGCTGTTTTCATTAGTTGAGTAAAACTTCAAATCAAATTTATAAAAGATTGAAAACTGAACACCTTGAAAGTTCACTTATTTTTGGCGAAACAGTTAAATTTTTATTGAACCAACATTTTAGTGAAATAATGGAAATTCGACATTTTAGTGTGTTTAGTCCATCAACTTGAACCTCATTGTCATGCACTTATCAGAGCAGCACAGTTTGTATGGGCATAACTGCAAACCTTCAATGCTCAAAGAATAGAAGAGTTGGAGAAACAGTACAGCATCATAATGCAGAAACTATTTAACCTACTGATCAATTAATCAAGTGAAGCAATTTTTAACCCTTTATGATTGGTTGTCCACACTTTTGGACATTTTTCTAGAGCATATATCTCTGGTTTAAATTGACAAAAGGATGTAAAATCTATTTCTACAAGAAGGTAATTGTTTTAGAAATCTGTTAAAATATAAATGCTATAAGAGCAAAATTTAAAAAACATATTTACAAGAACAAACATTTGATTTAAGTGAGTACTGATTCTTTTTGATCTACAATAAGTAACACAAACCAATTTACTTTTTCTTTCTGCATCAAATGTATGAAATTGTTTCACTAAAAATATTCCTTTGGACCACTTTATTTGCATAGTTATAGTGGTGTTGCTATATTTGGAAACATCCTCAAAAGTGGACAGTAGATACTTTAGGAGTTATTGTCTAAGCATGATCAGTCAGTAATTGCAAAGTATGAACAACAATAAAGCAGGGTCCAAAGCCTAGTCTAAATATTTCAATGGCTTTCACATAAAAAAATTTATTTAATGCTTTTTTAAGTTATTTTATGGGAAAAGAAAGCAATCTCAACCACTGTGACATTGCCAGACTTTGATAGTGAAGATTCACATGATGATGATGCAGTGGTAATATTCCTTGTGAAGATAATTGCATCTACAATAACCACACAAGCTCATCATCCTGTAGTAGCAATGATGATTTATACCCTTTGACATTGGCCTCTATATCCAAGATCAGCAAAACACATATGCCTCTATCGGTCCACAATCACATGGAAAAAAGTATCTTCATGGTCATGTTCTGTCCAAGACAATATTAAGTGCACCCTTTCTGTGTCAATGTGGGATGGCCTGGCAATGCATTTTTGCAGAGTGCTTCCAGTCTTATTTCTTTTTTTTGGATATTTTGATGACACAGTTTGCCAAAGCAATCTCTATAACACACGGTGTAACATAACAACTGGTACAAAACTCATCACTCCTGTAACTAAAGGCATTGTGAAAATGATTGGGATAATTTTATACATGGGCATAGTAAAACTACCTCAAAGACGAATGTAATAAGCTTGTAGAACCAGCAAGCCTGCAGTACTTGAAGTAATGTCAAGAAAAAAATTTGAAAAACTACCTTCCACAGTCCATTTTGGTGATAATCTTAAGAAAAAGAAACATGTGAAGATGATTATGACCCGTTATTTAAGCTTGAAACAGTTGTGGACCATCTAAGACAAGCTTATTGGGAGCAATAGTGCCAGAAACCTGTCACTCAATCAACAAAATGATGATTTCTTTTCAAGGCTGACATTGAGTATAGCAGTACATGTCAAAGAAACCAAACAAGTGGGGTTATAAATCGTTGTGTTGAGCTGGCATTTCTGGTTATGCATGTAATTTGAGGTTTGTGGTAGAGAAAAAAGGCTCTCCTGTTAACAGTGATTCAATGGCACTAGGAGAAAGCAACAATATTGTTTTTTGTCTTGCCAATGCTTTGGAACTCAACAAACACAAAATCTTTTTTGATAATCACTTTACTTTGCTACAGTATTTTTAAAAAATGCTTGCCTTATCTACCTTGAGAGATAATTGTGCAAGAAAACGCCTGTTTGCAAAAGATGCTGAGCTAAAGGAAAAAGAAAGAGGTGCCATAGATCTTGCATCAAAATTTCCAAAACCAAATTATTGTTTGCAGCTGGTGCAACAACAAAAAAGTATTGTTGGGGTCCAATTATTGTACTCTATATCCAATAATCCAATGTAGCAGATATGACAAAAATGAGAAAAACTAGTTATACTCCTATAAATGGGAATTGTTGTACATTATAATCAATGGGGAGTGTAAATAAAAGTGACATACTTTTTGTCACTTCACGGCAAGAATTGCTGAACCAAAACAAGCTACAGGCAAATATTTTTTCACTGATCATGCAGTCTGTCAGTAGTGAACAGATAATGTCTGTACATACAAATTGGGGACAATGGAGCTCTGAACGACATTATTGTTGACATAGCTAGAAGTGTTATGGCAGGACCAACCACCAGTTATCAAGAAAAATACGTTTCCACCTATCATATAAGTTCCTGCATTCAATATTGCAGTCAACTGGCCAGTGCAGATTGAACCAACCAATGCAATGAAATGCAAAATGTCTCAGTGCAAAAAAAAATCAAGGTTTATGTGTTGGAAATACTAAATATACTTGTGGGTGTTGGCAAATCCAACTGCAAGCCATATTATAAGATTCTGAGGCCTACTTCATCATGTATGTGGGCAGTGACATTAAATGCAATGAATTATTTGGGTGTTTTTTCACTATGTATTGTCATTGCTAAAGTCGCTTTGTTGTTTGTTTTTATATATAACCAGCTGTATTTTTGGCAATGTAGAGGCATCTAACCTTTGAAAAGCCTTTTAAGTATGTACCAATGGCTTATTTGTTTTTGTGGGGAAAAGGTTTTTGTTGATAAATCCAATTGTTCACACAACAGGGTATACAAACGACACCATATAAATATCCACAGATGAAATATCCAATTGCATACAATGCAATGATCATCACCATAGCCCTGACATACTTTGCCTCATTCATAACAAACCTGTTTGTTGGCAACTTCATTGTTACTAGTTGAGAAACCTGGTTCATTTGATGTGACTATAGTGGTATTGGCAGTGAGCATCTAATTTGAAGTTAACAGTTGACCGTTTCATAATGATGCAGGGGTAATCACTTGACCAGGAAAATTTTTTCCCTCTGCAACTCTGACCTCTTTGCTGGCTTGTGCCAAAATCACAATGTTTCTTTAACAAATTCATCACTGAATCATTGAAAACACTTTGATTGGCTTCATCACCAAGATCTTGATTGAAGCCAGGAATCCTTTTCAGAACTATGTCTCAGCTTAAAGGGTGAAGTCCTGATGCAGCAAATCTAGACTTCAAGTTTTCTTTGTTAAGGCTGTCAATACTTGCTTCAACATAAAGGGAAAAACAACTCAGGAGCAGTTCCTTTCATTTGAGTTTCTTTTTGCCATTTTTCTATTATATTCCTTCACTGCCTCTTTGCTGGTCCAAATACAGCCACATCAAGCAGTTAGCATAAATGAGTTGTTCAAAGTAGCATGGTGACAAACATATTGTAGTGATAAACTGCATCCTCAGCAGTTCCAAGTGAAAAATGTGATGATATATTGTTGACTGTAATTACTTTCAGTCCAAGTTTTCTAGCAACATTTGGCAAAAATACACTGCTAAACCAGCCTTCTGATGTTTTTACATCAAACCAACCACTGGGTGGAGCATCATAGCTTGCTTCACTGGAACTGCCTTCTGTGGGTAAAGCATGCAAATGTTTGGCCTTGTATACCACTATTGATGAGAGTTCTCCTTTGGCATTTCCACAAAACGTAACACAGATGGATTGTTTTGAGTGCTCCATTTTTCTTTTGATTTGCCTGCTTGTGCCTCTCTGCATGATGACCTTTTTTGCACCAGGGTCATCACCTACATTCATTTGTAAAAATTTTGTGGAGCAACATCTTCTAGTCATTCACTGAGATTGTCAAAATATTCATTAATAGTTTTTAGAGGCACTTCTGCTCTTGTGCCTTTCACATTATCTGAAAGTCTTAGTGTAAGACTATATCTTTCTTTAAAAGAGTTGAACCAATCAATTCCAGACATATTGTTTCAAAATCTTTTATCACAGATTCCCCTCAAGTCCCAATATGATTTTATTAGGCAGTGGCTATTTTGCCGTCAACGGCAATTTACCCTCAGAGACTATTTTGCCGTGAGTTATTTGTGATTAGTCAATCTAAATGACATACTAAACATGTGACTTTTGGTCGTTTCTGATTGGTCAATTTTAAAAACCAATTTAAAAAATTTTCCATCCCGAGGTCTCTATCCCCCACTCTGTACACTCCCTTCCAGTGTACACTGCCCCATACATTTACATACCAGGCCTGCCCCTTTGGTGTACACTGCCTTTCTTTTAATGCCTTGCCAGCTGAGATTCAAACCCACAACCATGGTATCTCAAGACCAGCGCACTATCCACTACACCACAGTGTCACTGGCGTAAATATAGCAAATACGGCTATATAAACACACGTGAATGATTACGGCAAAATAGATTCCAAGGGCAAATTGCCGTTGACGGTGAAATAGCCACTGCCATTTTATTAAGCTTCGAATGTCAAATTCACAGAGTGGAAGTTTCCAGTCTGTTAAGATTTCCATTACTTTTGCATTCTACCAATAGTCTTACTTGGTCTTCTGGTAGTTTTAGGTGCAAATCTTTAACTTTGTTGTACAAGGTGTTATTAGAAATTTGATGTTGCCTTGATGCTTTTTGTACAGAAAGTCTTCTTTTCATAACTTTTTGCTCAGTGTTGGCTACGGCTTCTTTTACTATAGCCAGTTCTGTATTTTCTCCAGCCCAACTTTTGTTTGTATTTGCAAGTCATAATCTATACCTGTATACTACACTGCTACATGTACTAGCAAACTCAACAATAACACCAATGTTACTAATTGCCATTTTACAAATAAAAACAATATTCTCGGCTAATCTTTTAAGATTGCTCACTTTAACCTGCAAATATTTTAAGGTTTGAAACAGATGTTGCAGTCTCTGCAATTTCGATGCATACATGTGCAGCTATCACAAACCGAAAGTCACCAACAGCAGTATTAAATAAGAAACCGAACGGACTCTGTGGAAGTAGCTTTTATAATATTAGTGACTAAACCGCAGAACACATTATTCTGCCATGCACCGCATATCGGGCACCCACAGGAATACGTCGACTGACGGTTTTGGATGCCGACACACGATGCTGGGTGAGTACCATCACTGTCAGCATCTGATTTTGAAACAGTTGGATGAGGATCCCTTCCAAAAGAAGCCATACGGAGTGCACTCTTTTAACGCCGGACTTCAGCCAGATGCCTGCTGTTGCGCTACAATGGTGACCCCGACAAAGAAGCTACATCTCCTCGATGTGGTTGGGACGGCAGCGTCTTTAGTCACGCAGCAGAACCCATCGTTGAGCCGCCGAGACCAAAGCCTCAAGAACGCCTTCCAATCAATATGTTGACGGAAATTTCATTCCCTTTGACCGGCAAGCTTACCTCTCTCTCATCGATCGCGGGGAAGGTATGTTGCAGCCTCTGCAACATAAACCGGGCACAATCCACGAGAGTAGCTATCATGATAGAAGTGACTAGTCGCCATATGGTGTGCACTCTTTTGACGCCGAACTTCATCCAGATGCGTGCCGTTGGGCTACACAGGCAACTGCATCTGCTAGGCTGCTACAATAGTTTCCAACTGGAAATGTGCAAAAATCATTAGACAGGGTAAAAAAGTCCTCAAACTGGATATTTTTGCTTTGAACCACCATTAGTGCTGTCAGTTGCAGAAAAAATTAAAAACTTCACAATGTTTTGTAAAATTATCAAAAAAATAAAAAATCCATAATAATTTTTTCAGTACAGTAGATGTTAAATGAGTAGAAAAACTTTTGATTAAATGCCTGAAAGTTCTTTTCTCTAGTGAGACATGCGATGTCTGCTGAAGTCGAAAATGTTGCTACTCGCAATTCCATTTTAACGTTTTGATCAGTTAGACTGAAACGAAGCGAACTCTTTGTGAGATTCAGTTTGGAGAAAAATTGCTCACACCAGTCGGTGCTTCCGAATAGCGACACATATATGAGGCCATGTTTCCACAAGATGCGAAAATTATCAGCATTTACATAGCGTTGACATAAGTCAACCAGCGGTGTATTGAGATACATATCTTTCAATGTATCATCAGTATGAAGCTCAATTATTTCATGTTGAAAGTGACTAGGAACAGCAGCTGCAGTCACATTGAAAGGAGTGGCAAAAGTATCCTACTCCGTTTTCTTACATTTTATGTCCTGAAATCTTTCAATGAATGCCTCAGAAATCTTTGCACGTTCACAGGCATATTCAACTGCTATACAAGGCTTTTGATCTTGTAAGATGGGAAAATTTGTGGTGTCATGGTTTTGAAGTTGTACTTTCCATAGTTCTAACTTTGTTTCAAATGATTTCACTTTTACAAACATGACGTTTAAAAGCTGGTTAGGTTCCTGAAGCTTTTTATTGAGTTCAAAAAGATGCCAACTGATGTCAACCACAAATGCAAAATCACACAATCATCGACTATCACTGAGTTCATCCACAGGAATTCCCTGCATATTCATAAATTTGCAGACTTCGTTTCGTAGCTAATAAAAACACATTAGCACGTCACTGCAACTCATCAAGCAAATCTAGCAATAGTAAATAAGGTTATGATAATCTGCGTTCAAATCTTCCAGTAATTTTTTCAAATAGGCGGCTATTTAAGCCTCTGCCTTTGATCAACTTGATACACTTTGTCACTTTTGACATAATATTATCGAGCTGAAGTGACTTTGCACATAAGTTTTGTTGATGGACGATGTAATGGCAAACAACTCATCTGCAGCGAGACTGCGACGAATCATTTATTTTTTTAGCAAGTGCTGTTAATCCCTTTTGTAAACCAATCATGGGTGGAGCACCACCTGTAGTAAGTCCGCCTAATTTTTCAAACGGAAAATTTAATTTGCGCATTGCCAAGAAAAGTTTCTCAAACAAATCCTCTCCATGTGTAGTTTCATGTACAGGTTCCAGTGACAACAAATCCTCTTGCACTTTAAAATCGGAATTTACTCATCAAATGAAGATCGCTAGCTGGGCTGTATTTGTTACATCGGTAGTCATACGGCGATCTTACGAGATACAAACTCTGGATCATTGAAGTTTTGCTGAAATCATGTGGGTGACTCATAAACATTCTCGTTCTGTTCGTTCGATCGTTGTTGTACTGTGTATCGTTGATGTAAATCATTTGTTACCTCAATGTTAAATCATTCGTTGATCTACAAACTGATCATAAAGGAACATACATAGCTACTGTAACGTGTCACGCCTTGCACCTCATCGAGCTGCCATGCCAATCACCTTTTTGTCATTTTTTATATATTTTTTTTGTTAGTTTTCTTTCGGCGGCTTAGCACTTTGCTCCCGCCGAGGTGTGTGATTCTAGTTGTTTATTGTTAGAGCTGGTTTGCTAGTTTGCAACTTCGTGCGTCCCCAGTTTGACGCCCAGCTCATGCACCGTTGCTGCTTTACCTTACGATTTTACTGATGAAGTAATATTAACTGACGAGGTATTTACCGTCAGGTTTGTAGCCGCTCGACTATCTCCGTTTCAAGTATATCGTGCTCCTATAGTTCCCACGTCTGGCGATGTAACCTCACGCTAAGAATCTAAGCCTGCATGGCTTTCCGGCAATCTAGTCATGATATGCAAGGCGTATTCGTTTATTACTATTGCTTGTGTCTAAAATCACACACATTTATTTATTTTTTTGTCAGGGCTAGATATGTATATGTTTTTGTCCTCTCATGGTAGCTCGTTGGTCGGCTTGCCTTTCCCACCAATGGGTTGTTTATCCGTTGTTTTCGTTCATGTGACGTGTGCAGTGTCCTGGTTACATAGACGAGTGCAGCGACCTAGTTCGTGGTGACGCGTGCAGTATTTTGTTTCCGACCATGTGGTTGGAGATTTTGTGCTCTCTTTCTTCGTCGATCGCAGTGGCAGACGGACGTGTTCTGGTGGTCTGTCACTGCTCTTTCGTTGTTAATCGTCGTGGTAGAAGAACTTGATTTAGGATTGTCTGTCAAAACTGCGTGAATTGATGCAATAAAATATCACTGTCGTGCTTTCTTCCTTGTAACTGCCATAGTTCTCAGCAATTGGGGTTCAGTCAGCATGCTCTTGCTCATAAGGAACTTATTTTCCACACTACCTGTGATGATGTAACAATACTGGGTGACTAAGCCCTACGGCCAGACGTGGTTCTGTCTGACATGCCGCGAAGTGACCTAGTAAATAAGCATATAAAAGGAGCATTGTTATTTTCATTGATTCGATTAAATTCAAAATTAAAGTCATTGGATTCGATTAGCTTCAATTCAAATTAAGACTCGTGCTTCCAACGTTGTATTTACGATTGAAATATATTCGTTCATGAAGTCACTCGTGCAATCAACGATTCGTTCCCCATGGTCTCCTCAAGGGCCAGGGCAAAAAAATTGAAAGATTGAGTTTTTTTCTTTAGTAATTTTTTATATCATTTGCCATTTCCTGAATCCAGGTTTTTCTAATCATCTGAGATGGTTCTTCTTGACAGATTGATTTTTTGAAACAAACTAACTGACTTTGTCCGGGACTAACAATTTAGTAGCTGTGAATATACATTCTTTCACAAATTCTCCTTCTATGTATGGCTTCAGCTTCTTTGCAATGCGTTGATTTCATAACTTGTTCGAATAATATCATTATCAGTTTCCCAGTAACTTTGCAAAGTAGTTTGCTGTACTTTCATCTCCCTTTTAAGAACATTAATTTTATCCTAATGAGCCTTCCCAGGTAGGTTTTTAGAATGTCATGACAGGAGTCATGATAACGCTCCAAATTTGATTGTTTCTTCGCTGCTTAAAGTTTGCTGCATACAAGACATACAGGTTTGTCACTTGATTTAACAAAGAAATAAGAATTTGTCAATTCTTTTTGTTTCGGGAATACTCTACTCCAGGGGTGGCCAACCCGCGGCTCTTTGGGTCCTGGACTGTTGCTCTTTTGACTTATCTTTATTGTGCAGTAATGAAGTGTAGGGATGAGTGAACTGTCGTCCGGAACTTGAAGGGCCGCACAACATTGTCTTTAAAAAGAATCTCCGAAAAAGTCTGGTCTTCATTTTGCCTTTGGGATGAAAAATGTAGCGGTAACAGCATGGAGAAAAGTGATCTCCAAAAAATAAAAAGGTCGTCACTCTTTATTTCGACGGTAGATGCATCAATTCAGCTTCAATATTGTGTGGCGCACCTTACGGTGATGGCTTCAATCATTTCTGGGTTTTCGTGCAGCAAGGTTGGCCACCCCTGACCTACCAGTATCTGCATAGTAACAAGTGATCTCCAAAAAAAAAGGTCATCACCCTCTGCTTCAACGAACAATGCGTCAATTCAGTCTCAGAATTGTATGGCGGCTCTTACAGTGATGGCTTTTATCGTTTATGGCTCTTTCGCACAGCATGGATGGTCACCACCTACCCTCATCGCTAATTTTTCTTTTTTTTCAGAAGCCATTTTGCAAGATTAAAATTTAATCAACAATACTACTGTATAAGCATTTAACAAGGTGCCCTGTGATTTAATACCGATTGCATTGCAAAGCAAAATAGAAAATGTAAAAGCACGCCTGTCTAAGCCTGTAGCAAAGTTGTAGTGCACACCACGGGTGTCAAACTCATTCAGTGCTGCTGGCCACATTTACATACTTCGATTTTATATGGGCCAGACTCTATTGAAAAAAAATTTAAGCAGTCAAGACTGTATGTCAAAGGTCCCCAAACTTATTTGTGTGCCTGCACAGGAAACCAGTTTTGGCGGTACACCAGCCAGGGCATAATTTGGAGACCACCACTTCTCCGTGCAACAATCTCCAGAAATTGTGTGCTATAGCCCAAAATGATGCTGATCTACATGGAAAAAAAGGTCACTACCTCTCTCACCGTAACGTAATGCCACCCGCGACTTATAGCAGTAGTCGACCATTACTTCATGGCAGCATTTTAATTTAAAAGTTTTTTTTCTGTTGGAGAACAATTTTTCAAAGACCAAATTAGAAGGCCAGGCATTCGCACTGTGTCACAAAATCCTCACGCGGGCCGCATTTGGCCCGCGAGTCACCAGTTTGACACCCCTGGTGTAGACAATCCTCAACACCTCAAGTCCACAACCACATGACAAATGATCTTTTATCACAAAAGCACAGATTATCAAGTAGGTTGTTATTTCACAAATACCCCGCAAATAATTAATTTTTATTGCAAAATCTGAGACTATCAAACGATTGTTATGTCACAAATAGAGCAAATAGTTAAATGTGTGGCAGTTTTCAAAGAAAGTTTGACATTTTTGATGCTATATTGTATACTTAGCAAACTTCTGTCGCAGGCCATATTTAATCGTCAAGCGAGCCGCAGATTCCCCCGCCCCTGGTCCACAACATCGACTGCATGTTCAACATTAGGAGCAAAATCGGTTTATTTGTAGAAGCCCAAATACCTAGCCGAAGATGCTCAACCTACCCCACTTTTGTAGCAACATGAAAATAGTTTAAGCAAAACCGTAAAGCCTGTTCGAAACTTTCAGCAAATTGCCATCAGTCTAATTGTAATTTGCTACTTCATCTTACTTTAAAGAATAATCTACGACAAATAACTGGACTCGTTAATAGCCTTGAATCAAGTTTTTCAACCATAGTCTGAGCAACTTTTTACTCCGATAGCTGCGACACAATCGCAGGCAGTGTAATGGAAGCATTATGCCAGGTTTCGGAAGAAAGCACTCGTCTCTTTCATGTGGAAGAAATGTGCTATATATTTTTGCATATTCTTTTCCCATCGCTCATTTTTCATAAATGGGTCTTCGAAATTAGCTGCATCATCCACACCATCACTTACTCCTTGGTAATGTATTTTGAACTGCTACTACTTTGAACCTTTGCCAACACGTAGTCGTCTACTTCTCCAGATTAATTCTATCTCAGTCATAATGTTTTTGTTATATGACTATTTCCTTTGGATAGGGGCATAATGGAACTTGGAAGACAATAAAACCACCGCAGCAGGGCAATTCCAATGGCTTGGACCAAAGTTAAATAAAGAGAACAAGTAGCCAAAGCGAGCACGGCGTAAATAGTCCATATCAGGTGAAGGAAGAAAGTGATGAAAAGTGTGAATGGCCGAGCGGAATCGACGTTTGCATTTAAGCTCACGTTTAGGGTTCAATTTATGGTTGGGCCAACTTCAACCTGTATAAGTGGTTGCACTGCTGACTCCAAGACAGTGTGGTTACCTTGCTTCTCTTAAACTCTCTGTTCCTCAAGTGTAAGATGAGTTAAATAATTTTTTGACAGCATCATTATCAAAAATTTTTATTATTTCTTTTGTCGTGTGAACACAGATGCTGCAAAGATTATTCTCAAGTCCAGGTAGATATGAATTCAATGGAACCTGAGTTCTTTGCAGCAGAAAGGCAAAAGCAGGCATCGCGAGCGTGACCAGAAAGTACACCCTATAAGTTTCTTAGTAAAACTAAGGAAACTTGCACGTATAAAGATTTTGATGAGACAGAGCTTTCCAGTGTGAAGGGAAAAATGAGTGCATGGTAAGATAGAGGCTGCAAAGGTAAAAGGCTGCAAAAGATTATGGAAGGCTAAATAATCTCATCCATCTGCCAGGTCGTTAACAAGAAGAATTGAATGGCCATGGTCACGATGCAACAAGAGAATATAGAAAGAACAGGGAGTAAAAAGTTGCTATCGCATGTGATAGAATGTGTGGCAGGAAGAAAAAAATGGAAACGCAGCAAGGACAAAGCATAATCTAATAAAAAGAGAAGAAAGGTGTAGCAACCTCAACTACTACAAACCACAAACAGAAAGTCACCAACAGCAATCTTAAGTTATAAACCAAACGGAATCTACGAAAAGTAGCTATCATGATAGAAGTGACTAGTCGCCGTATGGAGCGCACTCATTTCATCTTGGAATACGGTCGGATGCCTGCCGTTGCGCTACAGAGGTGATAGACTTATTGGTGCTGCTGAAACTAAGGAAGAGACTTGCGCAATGGTGCAAGTTTCAGCAAAAAACCAAAGCAAGCCCGGCCAGCTGAAAAGAAAAGAACAACTTCATTGTCAGAGAGTAAGCAATTGTCAAGGATACAGGAGCCTTTATAGAAGAAAGTAAAGAAACATTGCGGTCAGTCTAAATCAGGGGTCTCCAAAATTTTCCGAAGAGGGCCACATTGCTGAATTTTTAAAGCATCGGAAGCCAAGATTCTATATTATTTATTAATCTGGAGTAAAGACAGGTTACTTCAGACCTTCGAAATCGCAGTAATCTGTAAAAAAAAGCTCATCATCCAGATTTGGAAAAACGGCAGGTTAATTCAGTCCTTTGACACGGTGAACATTATTCTCATGTTACTCAATTGAGAGCACGCTTATCGCTAAAACATAATTCAGTTGTTTTATAATTAGCAAGTGCGGCAGGCAGGATAAAACGCCTTGACGGGCTGTGGTTTGGAAATTCCTGATCTAAATCATCAGGACGTGATTTAGTAAAGAGTCTAGCTGAGCAGTATTACAGAGCTTAACCATAATTGTGGGCCAGAGTGAGAGCAAGGAAAAAAGAAGTAGCCTAAGCTCCGAATTGAAAAAAAAAGTATTTTGAAAAGGAAAGGGGCAAGCTACCACGAAGAGTAATGAGAACATGATCGGTTGAGAGGACTCAAAGTTTTCCAAAAGATCCTGGCAAGGAATAGTTTTACTTAGTGTCTTGTCAATGGCCGATCATAAAATAGGGAAATAGGAAAACAGATAAGGACAGAGTAACGCCACAGACATTGCAGAAATGCTTCAGAAAAAAATACAAGTCATAGAAAGGGACGAGAGACAGAAAATGATGGTAAATATTTAATAACCGTCGCGTTAATTTAGGTACAGGTAGATATTATTTAGTAGCTATTTAGAGCTGGATACACCTGATACAAAAATAAAAAGAACTGTTGGGGTGAGTTAACCCTATGGCCCAACATGGACAACACAATTGGCTTAACTCGCCTCAAACTGCTATTTTGTGTAAAGTTTTTATTTTTTTTATCAATCAGCTACTCTTATAAGAAGCGCTCTTTCTTTGGTTTAACTAAGTTCTTATGCTTTTCACTACAATCTTGCTACCGGTACTATTAGTACGATACCTCCTCAATAAACTATTATATCTTACGTTGCACTGCCTTCTGACTTTTCTTAAACTAAAGAAAAGCATATGTTTAGGATATTGCTTAATGTCAAAGTGGTTTTTGCTGTGAAACCGGGGATATAGAATCGGTAAAACCCCGGTCAAACCTTTCAAGTTTTACGATTCCATGTGGCACTGCAAATGTTAAAATAAATACTACTGAAACGCGGAAAAGCGGATGAGCATTTTAGTTTTGGAATTGGGGCTAGAATTTGGGTTTGTTTCGGTGAGAAGAAGAATTAGGGTCAGTGAGAATAAGGGTGACCCTTAGGGTTGGATTAAAATTAGTGAGAGCTAGAATTGGGATTGGGGTTAGTTAGAGTTAGTGCAGTTGGTTGAGGAAAAGGTAACTGTAAAATCAGTCTTTGGCACAGCGAGACCGCTAGGACAGATGTACATACAAATTATACACGTACTCCAAGTAATTACACATGCACCAGATGTTGACAAAGCACACTATATTGATATGGTGCAAGGTTTGGGGAGTGTGATTAGGCATGAAGGTGCATAAATGAGCACGGTTATTTGCATATCATGTAATAAACAACCAAATGATACCCTACACTGCTACACACAACAGATACTGAAATTTCCAAATCACTACAATTATAACAAAAGTTGGGTTAAATTTCAGATTGATAATTTAGCTATTGAGCAATTGATGTAAAAAAGCAACAACGTAAATAAATAACAAAACAGGTTGCACAATTAAGCTCACCAAATTATAACAGAACTGAGCCAAATAGGTAGAACATTCAATACACTTGGTACTAGTACTCAGATATCAGTGGCAATCCCACACACTTTAGTTACCCAAGTATTGCAATAATTATTTGTTAGTATTATGATTTTCAACTAATCAACTCTTATATATGTGAGTCAACCTAACTACACGTAAATTTTAAAATGTAAAAGAGCAATAAAGTAAAACAAGCTCGAAATGTCAGAACTACTTTTGATAGATGGTGTAGAGCATAACATCAGCATGAAAGGAGTTGGGAAATTGCCGTTACCGTAGATAAATATAAAATTTGAATGTCTTAATTCAACAGTAACTGTGTGAAATATCTGCAAACAAAATGTTTAGCAATGAGTTATTGCACAAATGTTGAATGTACAAAATCGTTGATATCTGTTATCTATGTGGCCAGCTTAAAATTCCATTTTAGGTTGTTCTGTTTTTTTAACAATTTATGTTAGCAAGCTACAGGCTTTGGCTGAGCAAAGTTGATGGCATCTGCTGAGTTATTTGAAGACCCATTTGATCCTGATGAATATGTTGAACGACTTGCTTGGAGGACTCCTGGTGGAGGAACAAAAGGCGGAGTTCAAGGATTCAACCCAGAGGTACTGCTACACTATACTGATAGTATATGAACTAGGCTTAAATTAGTGATTTTTCAAACTTTAGTAATTTGAGGCTAATTTGTGCCAACTTAACTGCTTAACAACTGAATCATGCATTATCACTTTTTATGATTTCTGAAAATTTACGAGTCAATGTTTTCTGGATTTATGAAAATCTGCAATGTGGCCCAAAATCTTGGGTACAAGCTAATTAAACTAAGTGGCTCTTGCTGTAGTTCCAGCTATTTTAATGCAAAAATTCATGACTGTTGGCAGAGAGAAAAATTTAATGTCTGTAGATGCTCAACCAAATTGCCAAAGAAGTTGCTAGCCTTACATGCCTGAAAGGAACCAAATCGGTTGTTTTCATCAGAGGGTGTGTTTTCAGCTTGTTCAAGCTTGTTTTGAATGCTCCTTATTGACTTTTCCCTTATTATTATAACCAGTATTATTGTTTGGAGTTGCTTTTTTGCCATCAACATCATTTTAATATTGGATATTATTTTGCTGTTGATTGTTCTAGTAATCATGTTTTTTGCCTATGTCATTCATATGCTTTAGTTTTTTGGTTATTGTCTCAGTGAACTATGGTGTGGTTCCTGACTTTATAGGATTGAAGACTCAAGGCAATAGTGGCCTCAATCAATTAAAGATTAGCTATTTTGAAATTGTTTGATACAGTAAGTTTGTGTTGAACAACCAATACCTAAGTTATAGGATAGGCCTAACTGATTATCTCCTACTGTTGAATGACGTTACTTCTAAGGAAGTGTATGTCCTTTCAAACAAACATTCCGTGATTGAGTTACAGCAATGCTGTAAGGAATGTGCACTCTGTTGTTATACTTTTTATTGAATTAGCAACCTTTCAGGCTAATAGGTAAAATAAAGTATTACCCTTTTTTCCTATATATTTCAAAAATGTTTTCAATTGTGGCTTTTAAGCTGCATTAGAACATATAGTTATCAGCTTTATACCAATACATAAATGTCAATATTTTTAAGCAATCAAAAATAGAATTGGTTAAGGTTGGTATTTTTTCATACGTTTCAACACCACTTTTGATTGTGGAAATAGAGCAAAAACAGAATATTAAATCAGCTTCAATTTAATGCAGAAGAAGCAGTATTTTTAAAAGGGCAAAAATACAATTTGTTAAAATTTAATTAAACCATTCTATATGTTCACTTGTTGTCTGCACTGTGGTTTTCTGATCTCATATGTACGAAAAGATCCAAGTTTATTGTATCATTTGGCAATTCCTCCCTGATGCAACACAAACAGCAAAAAATAATTTTGACTATGTGAATATTTAGAAACAACTGGAATTTTTAGAAAAAAAGTGTGATGAAATGTCTGCAGATACTGTATCACCCTCAGCTTTTGGCACAGTAGCCAAGACCACCATGAACATGGCATTATGCTAACCTGGTCTGTGACCTTAAACTTCTGTTTAGGCTAGTCTAACATAAAGATTAGTAGTAGTGGTAGTAATATATTTTTTGTCTAAAACATCAAGATAGGAAACAAAATGAAACAGCAGAGATGAAAAAAAGGAGATAGCTTAATGGTGAATAATTTATCAATGCCTATCAATTTAGCTGACTGACAAATCTAATCATTGCCATCAGTTAATACTTTTGTACTTGCTTGGTAAGGAACTCTGCCCAGTAGCATTGGCAGAGGGTATCTATTACCTACAAACCAGGATTTGGTATTTTGTAAGGGCTCTAAGTCTGTCGTTGTGGCCCCCAAAGAACAAAAGACACAAAGTTCAATTCTATATAATTGAACTTCAAAATAAAAAGGGAACAACAATTGTGCAACAAGCCTCCCAGTTTTGGTACTGAACTAGAGTTAGCATTTTGATGGCCCTGGTTATGCCATACAGGCAGTTCTTTTATAAATTGCATTCCACTCTGTTTTCTAGTGCAAACTTTTTGGGTGAATGAACACAATCAATCTCTTGAAAGATCTTGCAAGTAGTGGATTAACACAATGTAACTCTCGAAAATTATTTTTGTTACACTTCAGTGATCTACTACTAAAACAAACTACTTAACCTGATAACAATATTTATTATAATTACATAGAAATAGCCTTCCTTATTGTTACTGACGTGTAGAAATAGCCTACAGAAATTTTCTAATGGTCATGTAGAAACAGCATGCAAGATTGCTTATGGCCATGTAAAAATACCCACTGTCTGTACTTAAAGTTGAAGTGTGATTGTTAACCTTCTGCTTAGGTATAGACAATTTTTGCTATATTTTACTTTTTCTGTGAAAATGCAAGCCTATTTACAAGTGCAGGCTATGCTATAGTATTTAGCCTGTAATGACTTGCTCATGAGTTGTCGCAAGAGGTGCTTCCAATTTTATTCTTCAAACATTTTGTACTGGCATAGTTTGTCTTCAAACATTTCCTAACCCTAGCAAAGTGACAAGAGTGCATAATATTTAAGTTTCAAAATGTACTTGGTACAAAATGGTGGCAGCTGTCACAGTAGTTTGGTGTTTAATGTTAATTTTTATAATCTTTAGAACTGTTATTTTTGGAATGCAGTTACTAGAAATTCAGTAAGTCTTGCAATACATCTTAAAAAGACTTGCGTGGGCACTGACATTGTCCTATTTGACCAAAGGTAGGTTTTCTTACAGCTGGCTTCACTGAACTAGATGTTAACGATTTCTTGTAACTGAAAAACTTGTTGCAAAAAATGGCTTGTTTTTTGTAATTCAATATCACTTTCTAAGCAATCATTCCGGCATTTTGCATTCACACTTTGTGCTGTTTTGAACTAAATATATGAAATCGGCAAATACATAAACAGTAAAAAAATATCAGTGTTTCAAAATTTTGAAGGGTGAAATTTGGAAAATCGCTGTTTTCTGAGCCTAAAAATTACAAAAGCAGGGCCTATATTTCATTTTCTGGTAATAACTAGGCCTATTGCATGTTTCATTTTAATCAGTCATTATAAAATAAACGCTAGCCTAAATTATGTAACATATCTTTATATAAAGATCAAATGATATAAATCTTGGAATGAATAATTTACTAAAAAAGTGGATTATCTTTAACCCCACCCTTTTTGTTGTTGTGAATAACAGTTTTATGTTTCGTTTTACCTTTTAAGATGTGTTATTTACATCTATCTCCTTGGAAACTTGATAAAATGAGAGTAAATGAGTGGTGTAGGCATTAAAAAAGTTTCAAAATTAAGAAGGGAGAATTTTGAAACAAATTTCAATTTTTTGAGGCTAAAAATTGGAAGTCTATATTCAGGTAGTAAAGACAACTAGGCCTATTGCACCCACCACCATTTTAATCAAAGATTATAAAACAACCCTTAGTCTAAGCTATGTAACATTGTATATCTTTAAAAAGGATATTTCTTCAACATTCAGATGATATGTAGCTTAAAACATATTTTGTTGCTGTCATCTTTACCCTCTTTTATTGGAGAGGGCAACAATTTTCAATTTAAGTAGTGTTGTTGCAGCCACTGCAACTTCGATGCATATATGCGCAGCTATCGCGACAAGTGAGATCTAGCTACTAAGAGTTGTATGAGCATGAAGATGTTACAAACCACAAACCAAAACTTACCAACAACAGTCCTAACTTATACACCTAATGAAACCTATGAAAAGTAGCTATCATGATAGAAGTGACTAGTCGCCATATGGAGTGCACTCTTTTGATATCTAACTACAGCCAGATGCCTGCCATTGCACTACAATGGTGACACCACAAAGCAACTACATCTATTCGGACGGCAGCACCTTCAATCAAGCAACACAAGCCATCGTTGAGTTGCCAAGCCCAAAATCTCAAGAACGCCTCCCAATCAGTGTGTTAACCAGAATTTCATTCACTTCAACTGGCAAGCTTATCTCTCTCTCATTGATGGCGGGGAAGGCATGTTGCAGCCACTGCAACTTCGATGCATACATGCACAGCTATCGCGACAAATGAGATCTAGCTACTAAGAGTCGTAGGAGCATGAAGATGTTACAAACCACAAACCGAAAGTTACCAACAACAGTCTTAACATATGCACCTAACAAAACCTATGAAAAGTAGCTATCATGATAGAAGTGACTAGTTGCCATATGGAGTGCACTCTTTTGATATCTAACTACAGCCAGATGCCTGCCGTTGTGCTACTGTGTATCATTAAAAATTTTTAGAGATCATAGTTTTTGATGAATCGTTTTGAAAATTTAGATGGTTAATACCAAAGAACCATGCTTTCACGGAAAAATAGTTAAAATGTGCCAAAGAACTTACTTTTTCAAAAATTTACACATTTTCTTGGTTTATTTGGAATTTTTTTAAACTATGAATGAAAAATGATGTATGGTAACCAATTTTTGAACAGTCATTGTAAACTAGTCCTTATTTATTACTAATTTACAAGTTACATGTTGCTGGAAAGCAAATTTTCTAAGCTTTCAAGGAAACGCAAAGACCTTTTGAAGATCATAGATCAAATTTTTCAGATTGACTTTTTGCTATGTTTGGTTTCTGATTGAAGTAAAGAATTTTTTTAAATTGGGGTTTTCAAAACCAAAGACGACCCACTGTTTACCTACAGCATTGCATGGCAAATCATGTGATAATGGTTTGATATAGCTTTGAAAAAAGCTGTTTTAGCCATAAGCTTTTCGTGACGCTCTCATCAGTGGCGGTATCGCGTCAAAAGGGAAGATCTAGAGTGAATTGAGTCTTTTATGTGAATAATTTGGATGTTACGTAATCAAGACAGGCCAATGATTGCGTTTGTATTGCAAAGCGCGCGAAAGAAAGATTTCGCAAGTGCGAAAGTTAAAGAAAGCGCGACAGGAGGCCAAATGCTACGATTATCGAAAGAGTTTGAGAGTGTAAACAAACTCTTTCTGTCTGCATAACACCGGGCGTCGAGTCTTGATATAAGTAGCCTCTAAAAGTTTGAGATGAAAAGAGCTGCGCGCTGCGGCGAGGATTGAAAACCGCTTATCATCATAGTTTAATGCGCATCGATCATTATCTAAAAGATGCTGACCAATGGCCGAGTCACAATCCGGTTTGGTGTCGGTTCGTTTGCACGATCTGTGTGGTTGAGATCGGCGTGGACGAGTCAATTGCTGTCTTAACCATTGCGGAACATGTTGCTTGATGCGATCCTGTAGTCGTTGAGATGTTCGCCCTACGTACCGACTATCACAGTGGCACTTGTATTCATATATGACAAGGCTTTTCTGAATGGCAGGTAGAACATCCTTGGGGGCCACAGGCAGCATGCGCTTAGACGTAAAGACCAGGCGGGTGCTGACGGAACCATAGCAGCTTTCCACGGCGGTTTTGACTTCTTTTTCTAAGTTTGTAGATGGCTTACCTATCCAAGGGACCCTCAAGTACACAGGACACTTTTCAGGGCCAAATCGCTTAAGGGTGGAGAACTGAGCAATTTTCTTGGTGATCTGAGTATTGATGATGTTTTTAGGATAGCCATTGTCCAGTAATATCTTCTTAATCCGTTCTATTTCTTCATTGAGTCTACGCTTGGTGCAAATCATTAGAGCTCGATGCACCAATGTAGATATTAGACTTATTTTGCGTTTGAGAGGACTAAAGGACTCCCAACGCAAATACTGGCCAGTGAAAGTGGGTTTACGGTATACACTGATCTCTAAGCCAACATCTGTTCTTTCGACATAGACGTCAAGAAACGGTAGACATTTCTCTTTCTCTTTTTCAAAGGTGAATTTGAGGGATGGATGAAGGCAATTAAGTTTGGTCAGAAATTCATCTGCTTCAGCTTCGTGATCGAAGATGGCAAACGTGTCGTCAACATATCTGAAGTATGTTGAAGGCTTTTGCGTTTGAGAAAATAACTTTTCTTCATAATATCCAACGAAGATGTTGGCCAAAGCCGGACCAAGTGGTGATCCCATAGCTACTCCGTCTGTTTGCTTGTACATGGTGTTATTGAAGCTGAACTCAACTGAGGATGTAGCGCTCTTCATCAATTCAACAAACAAGTCCTTTGGAATGACTGGTCGGGAATTAGACTGGTCGTAGAGGGCTTCCGAACAGATTTTGATGGTTTCCTCAAGGGGAACGTTGGTGAACAAGCTGGATACATCAAAAGAACACATGAAGACATTGGGGTCGATGTCAAGATTTTGCATGGTCTTAGCAAACGTAAACGAATCTGATATGCAGTGTGACGAAAACCGCTCCAACACAGGTTGTAATAGGCTAGCCAACCACTTGCCAAGTTCATGATGGGACGAACCTGTCATAGACAGTATTGGGCGAAGTGGAGTGCCTTCTTTGTGTGTTTTCGGCAAACCATACATTCGAGGTCTTTGCGATCCAGTTGGTCGTATTGCGTCATATATCCACTTCGGCATGTGATCGGCTTTGACTAAGTCAAGCAACTGCTTCTGAAGGCGCGATTCAATGATGGCTGTGTTGTCATTGCTGGAGACCGGACCAAGTCTTCTAAATTTCGATTGATCATCAAGTATCTTGTTCATTTTATCGACGTAGTTGCTTTTGTTTAAAAGGACAGCGCCGGAGCCTTTGTCGGGTTTGGTGACAATGATATCATCATTCTTTCGTAACCGGTTGATTGCACGAAAGCACTCTTTATGCATTGTGAAGTCACGTGAGTCTATCGTGCTGTCACTGTACAAATGAGCAAGGTCGGCGAGTCGGGCTTTCAAAGCAGTGCGTTGTTCAACAGAACTGGCACTGTGATGTAAAAGCTGTGCCCACAGTGACTCAAATAGTTCTGTTGAACAACGCACTGCTTTGAAAGCCCGACTCGCCGACCTTGCTCATTTGTACAGTGACAGCACGATAGACTCACGTGACTTCACAATGCATAAAGAGTGCTTTCGTGCAATCAACCGGTTACGAAAGAATGATGATATCATTGTCACCAAACCCGACAAAGGCTCTGGCGCTGTCCTTTTAAACAAAAGCGACTACGTCGATAAAATGAACAAGATACTTGATGATCAATCGAAATTTAGAAGACTTGGTCCGGTCTCCAGCAATGACAACACAGCCATCATTGAATCGCGCCTTCAGAAGCGGTTGCTTGACTTAGTCAAAGCCGATCACATGCCGAAGTGGATATATGACGCAATACGACCAACTGGATCGCAAAGACCTCGAATGTATGGTTTGCCGAAAACACACAAAGAAGGCACTCCACTTCGCCCAATACTGTCTATGACAGGTTCGTCCCATCATGAACTTGGCAAGTGGTTGGCTAGCCTATTACAACCTGTGTTGGAGCGGTTTTCGTCACACTGCATATCAGATTCGTTTACGTTTGCTAAGACCATGCAAAATCTTGACATCGACCCCAATGTCTTCATGTGTTCTTTTGATGTATCCAGCTTGTTCACCAACGTTCCCCTTGAGGAAACCATCAAAATCTGTTCGGAAGCCCTCTACGACCAGTCTAATTCCCGACCAGTCATTCCAAAGGACTTGTTTGTTGAATTGATGAAGAGCGCTACATCCTCAGTTGAGTTCAGCTTCAATAACACCATGTACAAGCAAACAGACGGAGTAGCTATGGGATCACCACTTGGTCCGGCTTTGGCCAACATCTTCGTTGGATATTATGAAGAAAAGTTATTTTCTCAAACGCAAAAGCCTTCAACATACTTCAGATATGTTGACGACACGTTTGCCATCTTCGATCACGAAGCTGAAGCAGATGAATTTCTGACCAAACTTAATTGCCTTCATCCATCCCTCAAATTCACCTTTGAAAAAGAGAAAGAGAAATGTCTACCGTTTCTTGACGTCTATGTCGAAAGAACAGATGTTGGCTTAGAGATCAGTGTATACCGTAAACCCACTTTCACTGGCCAGTATTTGCGTTGGGAGTCCTTTAGTCCTCTCAAACGCAAAATAAGTCTAATATCTACATTGGTGCATCGAGCTCTAATGATTTGCACCAAGCGTAGACTCAATGAAGAAATAGAACGGATTAAGAAGATATTACTGGACAATGGCTATCCTAAAAACATCATCAATACTCAGATCACCAAGAAAATTGCTCAGTTCTCCACCCTTAAGCGATTTGGCCCTGAAAAGTGTCCTGTGTACTTGAGGGTCCCTTGGATAGGTAAGCCATCTACAAACTTAGAAAAAGAAGTCAAAACCGCCGTGGAAAGCTGCTATGGTTCCGTCAGCACCCGCCTGGTCTTTACGTCTAAGCGCATGCTGCCTGTGGCCCCCAAGGATGTTCTACCTGCCATTCAGAAAAGCCTTGTCATATATGAATACAAGTGCCACTGTGATAGTCGGTACGTAGGGCGAACATCTCAACGACTACAGGATCGCATCAAGCAACATGTTTCGCAATGGTTAAGACAGCAATTGACTCGTCCACGCCGATCTCAACCACACAGATCGTGCAAACGAACCGACACCAAACCGGATTGTGACTCGGCCATTGGTCAGCATCTTTTAGATAATGATCGATGCGCATTAAACTATGATGATAAGCGGTTTTCAATCCTCGCCGCAGCGCGCAGCTCTTTTCATCTCAAACTTTTAGAGGCTACTTATATCAAGACTCGACGCCCGGTGTTATGCAGACAGAAAGTGTTTGTTTACACTCTCAAACTCTTTCGATAATCGTAGCATTTGGCCTCCTGTCGCGCTTTCTTTAACTTTCGCACTTGCGAAATCTTTCTTTCGCGCGCTTTGCAATACAAACGCAATCATTGGCCTGTCTTGATTACGTAACATCCAAATTATTCACATAAAAGACTCAATTCACTCTAGATCTTCCCTTTTGACGCGATACCGCCACTGATGAGAGCGTCACGAAAAGCTTATGGCTAAAACAGCTTTTTTCAAAGCTATATTAAAATTTTGTACCACCAACAAGATTTTTGATAATGGTTTGAGCATGATTTTTTAGGTCAGGGTTTCCCAAACTTTTTGGGACACGAACTTCCATTTGTAAATATTTTTTTTCTTGGACCCCAATCTTATGTCGAATCAATTTTTCTGAGTAACCAACGAGGAAAGATAATACAAATCAAAAATAAATAACACTAAATTACATTTATTACAAACACTGAGTCATCAATGCGATGGATGAGGTTGCTTTTGACTGCACAATTTGTCAATTCTCAGAGCAATCTGTGACAAGCAAACTCCTAAATCAGACTCTACAGCAAGTCTGGACCTGTATTTTGTCTTCATATTGGTAAGAGCTGAAAACGCTGCCTCACAGATGTAGGTGGTGGCAAATGGCAATAAAATCTTTGTTGCCTTTTGTGAGAGCAATGGATATTCGTCCACAACACCTAGCCAAAAAGATACAAGAGCTTTTTGATTGAAATCAATCATTAAAGTTTGATCAGACAACAATTCGGCTAATTCTTCTTCTTCGCCCCCAGAAAGGTCTGTTTTTGTGACAACAAATGGGTTGAGAATCCAATCAGAATTGTGATATATCTCTTTTAAAAAGTACTTCTTATAATGTTCAGAAAGCAATTCCAAGGTTGAATGTCAGAGAAAATCAATTCTTTATCACTTAAGGGTTTGTTAGCAGTATAGTCACACAGAACTGGGAACATATCCACCACATTATCACTTATTCTAGCTTTCCATATGTTGAGCTTCTTGATGAATGTTATTTTGTTTTGACTGAGCAAAATGTTAGCATCTTTTCCCTGAAGTGACAAGTTTAGTTGGTTGAGAGGGTTAAACATGTCTGCCAGGTAGGCAAGTTTTTAAAGCCAAATTTCATCAGCTACTAATGAAGCTAAGTCTGCATTGTGTTTTTTGAGGAAAATTAAAAGCTCTCGCAGTTCAAACATGTGTTCTACAATTTTTCCTTGCGACAGCCATTGAACTTCTGTGTGGAGCAAAAGACTTGAATGTTCCAAACCTAGTTCATCGCAAAGTTTTGAAAACATTTGAGACTGGAGTGGGCGAGCTTTGATGGAGTTTACAATTTTGACACATGAAGACAAGACGTCGCACAATGATTGTCTCAAATGTTTCACAGCCAGCACTTTATGATGAATCATGCAGTGTGTTTGTGTAATGTTTTGTACTTTTTCTCTTATACAAGCTACAGCCCCCGGGTGCTTGCCAGTCATTGAAGCTGCACCATACATATACCCACACATCTATCCCACGACAGTACTGATTGTGAAAAAAAATCACAAAGGACATTGAAAACATCTAAACCGATTGCTCTGCATTGCATTTCATAACAAAACATGAAATCTTCTATCATTTCTCCACCCCAACAATACCGTACATAAACCAACAGTTGTGCTTGGCTGGCAATGTCTGTACTTTCATCCAGTTGGATTGCAAAATAAGTTTGTTTCAGTCTCTCAAGCAACTGTGCTTTATGTCATTTGAAATCTCATCTATTCTTCTAGAAACCGTGTTGTTTGACAAAGGAATTTCTTTAAGCCTGGTTGCGCATTTGCCATCTAAAACTGCTTCGCACATGTCAATTGCTGCTGGAAGACTTAAATTTTCCACAATCGTGTGAGGTTTCTTTGCTTGAGCCACTCTTAACGCCACTAAATGAGATGCTTCCATCAATTTTTCATTTGACACCAAAGATTTTGAAAAAGCTTTTTTCTGCTTCGACTAATTTTTCTTTTTTCCTTTGACAAAACTTGGGGGCTTTTCAGTTAACTCAGGGTGTTGAGTCATCAAATGTTTCTTCAACTTAGCTGGTTTCATACTTTCATTTGAAAATGTTTTGTAGCATACTATACATTGAGGCTTAGTAATATCAGAGGGACAATCAATAAAGCCTAGCTTGATGTACTCCTCATCGTATGTTTGTACTTTTTGTCTTTTCACCTTTTGAGAAAAAACATGCTGGGCTTCACCTTCTGAATTCTTCGCCTTTTTTTTTCATACCAAAAATTTATCCATAGGTTTTAAGCAAGGCCAACCTCTACAATAAAATTTTAGGTTAAGCTACCAGTACTGGTACGTCAGAACTAATTCAACAAATATTATTGAAAAATTTAAATTTTGAACAAGCCTTCAATATAATCAGGTAATTAAATTCTCTGAAATCTTCACTTTGTTTCACGCCTCTTCCTTGTAACAAACTCTACACTTATTTATTGTTGCTTCACTAACTTTTGCACGTGTAAAACTGCTGGAATAATCTTTAAAGCTAACATTCCTGACTGGAAATAAATCATTCAACAATTAATGTTATGTCACAAACGCTAAATGCGATACAATTGTTAAAGTGATACAACAATGATTTACTATTGCAAAAACATACAAATTCATCTTGGTTAAAACACTGCGGCAATTATCTGTGACAATAATGGATCGACGTACTGATATTTGACCCTTTCTGTCATAACGTTGCAGACCCCCTGTGCACCCATTGCAGGCCCCTGGGGGTCTGCATACCCCAGTTTGGAAAACCCTGTTTTAGGTAGTAAAATATGAGCAGATTTGTTATGGATGTAGAAGAATTTAACTAGTGGGATTGTGTTTGAAAATAATAATAATAATGGAATCACCAAATTAAAGTGTTTGCTTTACCAACATAAGGTTAAATCTCTGCAATGAATGTTTGTCCATTACCCTATATAATCATGTGATGGTGAATGTTGACATCCCTGCTATAGTGTGATGTTCTCATTGACTGATGTAGCATTTTACCATGTAATTCTTACCTATAACTTAAGGATGCCATTGTTACCGGTTCTAAAGATCATTAAGCTAAGGTCTTATCCTTCATTTACCAAAATTTGTTCAGCTAATTGTAGTGGTTGCAGGTGATATTTCTGATTAGGACATCCCGTTTTGGAAAGCCTGGCTTACACTGCAGAATAGCTGATGCCAAATCATGGGTTTGAATGTTGCTCTTTAAGTTAGATTTTGCTGATTCTGCCTTATGGAGGTCTTCATGGAGACTAACATGGATATTATTGACCAGTCTTCATGGAAGCTAACATCAAAATATTTGGTTTGATCTGGTTTTGGATAGGTGTCTCTTGAATCTCCATGTATGAATTTAAATTTACCAGCATATATTGTAGCTGAAGAAAAATATGTTATTTTTTTGACAGCAATTGTACAATGAGTTTGTTGCCCACATTTCTGAATTAAAGATGTTAGATGGAAGAATTCAACGCAAAGTTGAGAAGTTGGAAACAGCCTTGCAACGAGAAGTTCGAGCTCATGCTGATAAAGTGGGTGAGCTGCAAAAAAGCAATCAGGTTGCTTTCACTCATTTTCAAGTAGGTGCTTGTTGTTTCAATTTTTGTAAACCTAATGTATACAGAGTGTTTTACAAGTTAGTTACTTGTCTCTTCATATCTCAATGATTGTTCAAGATAGTAACACACATGTTTATTTTTTGAAAGCAAATGATATGAAGTTTTTGTAGTAAAAGTTTCAGCGCAAAAAATTCAAGAAATAAGTTTTATGTAAAATTTTTTGTAAAAGTGCAGTATGCCAGCCTTTGGTACTCAGCACGCTTCCAAACAGTATTTGATTTTTTTCAAAATAAGCAAGCATATCATAATCGATGCTTGCCTAGTTGTATTAGTTTTCAGATCATCCATTGATGTAGGGAGGGTGTCATAGGCGCCGAGTTTGTGATTTTACCGGGCATGCGCAAACTTTATGACGTCAAAATTAAAACATTACCATTTGATTGTCTATGACAGGGGTGTCAAACATACGGCCCGTGTAAGGATTTCGTGCCACAGTGCGAGCGCCTGGTCTCCGAAGTTGGTCTGCGAAATTTACGTGAAAATGTTTGTAAAGTAATGGCCGACAATCTCCAGAAGTTGCGGCAGGCATGACGGGTTGCGGTGAGAGAGGCGATGACCTTTTTTTTTGGAGATCAGCATTTCGGGCTACATCCCATAACTTCCGGAGATCGTTTGATCAAAGTTTGGGGACCATTGATATACACTCTTGCCTGCTTATGTTATTTTTCAACTGACTCTAGCTTGTATCTGACCTCCATGTGTTGAGTGTAGTCAAATGTGCGGGCATGCGTGGCATGACCGCATGCCCGTAGTCGGCGCCCCTGGAGGGTGTATCTACACTGAGCCTTTTAACACCTCTGCAGGAAAGAGACATATTTTGTGAGATTCAGAGATCTAGGTGGCCATTGCAGGAGCAATTCTTTTTAGGGGTATAAACCCCCCATTCCTTAGATCTTGTTTGCCAGTTCTGCATGTTTTGTATCTTTGGTGGAAGCTTTAAAAACTTTGTTAAACACATGTCCACGATTCATTCTTATCAAAGACACAAAACACTTCCTTTCCAGCGAGCAACAATACAATCAGTTCAAACCACATCTTACACATAATGTAGAAACATGCATTGTGTAGTATCAATGGATACAAGACCACAGTATCACAAATCTCATACATTATGCCTTTTAAATGGCACCGATTTCACTGTGATACACTTTGTAATTTTCGAGATACACCAAAGCTAGATTTTTGCATCCACCTTTACTACTTTTGCTGGCTTAGACTGTGTCTGCCATTACCCACTTGTTTCCGAAATAGGCTTTTATAAAGTGACATCAAACTTTTGAAATATCTTTTATGATACATAGTTCTGTCTTTAAAGTTTGTGTCTGGTATCTTTTTTGTGCCTCTGAAATTACTATGCGTGGAAACTTAAAAGTCTTGGGTTGCGGGTTCAAAGAAGGTTGTTGATGGTGAGGAATGACTTTTGTATGAACCTAGCAATTGCCATAATCTTGATATCAATATAAGTAAATGAATCAATAATCTTAAAGTTACGATAAATATATGGATAGAACTTTGCTACAAGATTTTTTGACTCCATTTTGTATTTTACTGTTTAGTAATTACTTTTTCATTTTGCGTCATATTTTTATTACAGTGGTTTCTGCACCTGTGTAAACTGTTTGTCACGCCTGCTGTATTTCATTATTACAGTATCACGTAATCGGATTATTAGTGGTACCTTGTCACAATCGTTATCGTATGTATTATTTTAGCAACCAATCCACTTTACAGTCACTTAGCTGCTTCGGTTAGCACAACTTTATAATTTTGCATTATCAGTTCTCATTGTTTGCATCAGCTTTACATGTGCAGAATGTTCTCATTACAGTTAGTTCGTTTAGTGTTAGAGTCAGTTTTCTAAGCCTGTTCGTTCAACTTCGTTTAGTGTTAGAGTCAGTTTTCTGAGCCTGTCCGTTCAACTTCATGTTGGTAATTACTCATTATTGCGGTTGCTTTCCAGAACACTGTTGATGTTTTTTATGTGAGATCGATTTTATGATCAGTTTTTGACGAACTGTGAGCATTAATGTTGGCTAGTTGCAGCTACAGCTTTATAAAGTTTTAATTCAATGATATTTACTGTGGAATCATTTGTTTCACTTGAGTGAAACTTGAGTGAAACAATTTCACTTGAAAATTGTTTCACTTGAGTGAAACAATTCTCCTGAAATCTTATAACTTACTTTATATGATCAAGTGTTCTGTTTATTGTTAAGACATGATGAAGAGCTGGTTTATTACCTTGTTCCAGGCGTATTATGGCAGGTGATTGCATATTATTTTTGATTATTTCTTTTAGTCACTTGAAGATCGCATCAATTATGTTGCAACTAAAGTGGTGCATCTTGGTGATCAGTTGGAGGGAGTAAATACACCGCGTGCACATGCTGCTGAGGCTTTGCAACTGATGAAGTAAGTCGGAATATTTTCTAGTACTTCATTCTTTTGTCATCAAGAAACTTTTGCTGGATTTGTATTCTAGTTCAACAATTGATCCTGAGTTGTATCTGTCATATTTATAGTTTTGAGGTCAACATTTCAATGTGTAGCGATCGATTGACCTACTGTATTATTGCAATGCTACCATGTATTAACAGTGCTTTTGATAAATATTCTGCTTATTAAAATCTACACAGCAAAGATTTTCCAGTGCGCTGCAACAGTAATGCCTACTAAAACTCGTTTAATGAAGAAATATATGAACTGGCAGTGCCAATATATTTTGTTTAGATATTTTGATGAATTTTTGAGTGGCAATTTTACCTCTGAAGTTTTCGTCAATCCATATAAAGTACGAGATGCAGCTGAGATTGTTCATAAACTTCATTTGATCGCTCAAGAATTACCATTCAATCGATTTGCTGAGGTATTTGTAGTTATATTTATACGACAGGCCTTTCTTTTACTCTTATTTGGTGGGAATTAGTCTGAGATAACAACAAATTGAAAAATAAGTTTGGAAAAATTTACTGTGTTTCAAACACATAGTGTGTATGCTTGTGTATATTTGTTTATTTGCAACATGTAAGCTTTCATATGAAGGAAAATTATCATAGCATTTTAGTATTCCTTTAGGTTAAAGGTCGAATTGCAAAAAAGTATCACTCGATTGAACAAGAATTACTGAACGAATTTATGGAAGCACACAAAGCTTACTTTGATTCACATAATAATGAGGAAATCGTGAAGATGAAGATGCTTGCATCCACTTTATCATATTTTAAAGGTGCATACATGCACATATATTAGTGCAGTTTGTTACTTAGCTTCAAACCAAGAAGCTTTTCGATTCATGTACTTTAATAATATGTTACAAGTCGGATATGGTGGTAGACATAAACTGCATCAGTGTCATTACAATTTAATGTGTGCTTTATCTGGAAAATAAGGTAGAATAATGTTGCTATCAAGAACTCAATATGTTGGTTTGCATTTCTAACATTTGTTGGCTAGCGCTATATATAATAAGATTGCATTGATTATATGTTTTCTCTTGAATCTTGCTGACAGATATTCTTTTTAATTTAGCAGTTAATTGCTTGTTTGAGACTTATACGCTGGAACAAAATCTGATATTTCCAAACAGAGCTGTCATTGCAATTACTCTTTAGTTTTACTGTTTATGTTTAAAAAAACCGGAAATTTTTAGAATTTTGTTAATAAAAGTTTTTTTCCAGGTTATCAGCACTGCATTGATGCATTCATTGATGAAAGTATTCAGAATATATTTTATAGCAGAAATGAAATCTTTTCAGAAATTGCCAGTCTATGTGAAAAAGTGCACAAAGTAGGTTTTGTCATTGGCTTGATAGCTCACGTTTATTAGCAGTGTTGGTGTTCGTCATAAGAGGCTTGCTTGCCGGTAGACATTCGTCACGGCATCAGGAAGGTCTGATTTTTTAAATATAAAAAATAAATTTTGTATCATGCGTGCTCGTATATTCCGCTCACCAGTAGACTTTTTTGTCAGTTAAGATCTTGTGTTTAGGCCTGCTTCGTGGTTACCAGCTCGCCTGGTAGCACCTTTCTACCACAAGCAGTTCAATTAAGTAGAGGACATTGCCAAGTAATTTCCCAAACAAGCCACAATTTAGCTGTGAGATTTACACTAGCCATCATTGCTATTATAATCTATAAGCAGTGCTCCGACCTACTTGACCACGAGCTGACTGTATCACCCGTGCTTCACCGGGTTAGAATAGTGAAGCTGCTCACCCAGCATGTCGTAAGAGGCAACTTTTGGGTACCCACCAATGTCAGTCCGCCTTGTTAGTGGTGGGGCTACCAGTCGGCAGTTTGCATCCACGACTGGTTCGAAATGGGCTGCCACTTTTCTCTTAGCCTAATTCAATTAGGTTGATGGTGTGAACCTGGATTGCTGTTCGCACCATACCTCCATCCCAAGGAAGAGGAGGGGTAAACCAACAACAACAAGCTGACTGTATTGCGCTAAACCAATGTGATGACAGGTAATCACTCAAGTGTTTTCTTCTCCTGAGCAAGTAATGGGCAAGCTTGTTACCAAAATTTATCAGACGAAACTTGCTGAGCATGTCAATAGATTGTTGGTGAAACAAAGCACGGATCCTGAGAAGTAAGTGTTATCACAGCCCCTTACTTTACTGGGCTGCAATAGTGGAGTTGTTTCCCATCATGTTATGATTGGCGGCTACTAGCTACCTGTCAGTGTGTGCAAGTTCTTCTGCGTTCTCAATTAATTTTTTTTCCCTCTCCTACTCCTGGGAGATGTTTCAGGACTTGGGTTCTAAACCCCTTCCAGTTTTTCTAATTGTCCTTTTTTTCCACTTTCCCATCCCAATGAGCATCCTTCTCAATGCAATTTCCAGATAGCTTATTGGGATGACTTTGCTCTTTGCATCTATTCACACTGTTCTTTTGCAGGGGATTACTCCTCTCTCTTTCTTTTGCTGTTGCGCTTTTATCTCTTTGGCCTTAATTATGGCCAAATCTTTCATTTTTTTCTGCTCCCTCAAGCCTGGTGGTTTTTCGAAGTGAAAAAAGCAGTAAGAAAACAACACAAGAATTTTGCTTCCACATGCAGAGGAGAGAAAACAACAGGCTTACATCCCAGCTTCTTGGCATGCTCGTCTGTGATTGCTGAAGCTGAAGCTAAGGCGTGGCACGAGGCATCTATCCCTGCTTCTCTTTTTCTAGAGCCTCAGCATCGGTCTATGCTAACTCCCTTAGATATCCCTCTCCTATTTTTCAGCTAAAGGCTTTGCTAGCAAAGCCAGAGGCTACTTTCTGAGCCTCACTGGGCCTTTTGCTCTGAGGGACCTCACTCGTCCTGCTCTCCTCTCATTTCCGGTAAATTTCTTGCAGCTACTGACAACCTCTTTTTCACCACTACCAGCCCAGACATAGTTGCCTACCTCATGCTGAAGTACCTCCCTTCACTCCGGTATAGATCTTCTTCACATCTTTCATCTTTCCTGGTCTTTGCATTGCTTTCCTTTCAGCTTTAAGTTTTCCACTATTGCTCCAATCCACAAGATGGGAAACCCTTTGACTCCCCTTTGCGAATTGCCGCCTATTTCTCTCACCTCCTGCATCTTAAAGCTGTTTGATCACATTATTTTATTCCATTTACTTTTCTTTCTGTAGTGTAGCTTCATTCTCTTTTTCCTCGTCAAACCGATTTCTGTCCAGGTCAGTCTACTCTTGCTCTAAATCTTTATCTTTCCCAGTGCATTTTGAATGGGTTCAACCAATTCAAGCCGGGCTCTTGTGACGACCCTTGTTACCATCAACCTTTGACTCTGCCTCGCATCCCACTTTCTTTCACACGCTTATTTTGACTGGGCTCCCTCTTTTCTTTGTTTGATGGACTCATTGTGCTCTTTCTAACAGGCACGCTTGCATGGTTTATCAAAATCACTAAGGTTGCTCCTTTGGTGTTTGCCCTGGTGTTCTGTGAGAACCTGTTCTTGCCTCTGCTCTCTTTTCAGCAATAATCTCCCCGCATCCTCACTTTCTTCTATCAGATGCTCATTTATGCTGATGGCCTTGCCATTTGGTCCTCCCCTAGTTACCAGCACCTACAGAGGCCATCCAAGGAGCTTTGATTTGACTGGATCACTGGTTTGAGCAATGGTGTCTTTTTAATCCAAGCAAATGTTTGATTCACTTCTTTTCAGTTGATCTCAACTGAGCTAATCTTCAGTTCCACCACTCCCTTGTTCAACTCCTCGCTCCACTTCAGTTCTATCCCCCTTTTCTAGGGATTACCTTTGACCCCACTCTTTCTCTACATGTATCTGCAGTGAAGGCCTAGTTCTTTCCTTGTTTCAATGCCTTGCGCTTATCTCCGCTACTTCATGGGGCCCCTCCAAGGAGTCCCTTTCTTTTTTGTGCAAAACTTTTTCATGGACTTTTCTCGTTTACGCTTCACCTTAATGGTTTCCTTTTCTCAGCGTTAGCAATGCTACCTTTTCTCAGAGTTAGCAATCTTCAGCAAGCAGCTAGTCACACCGTCACGGGCTACCTCTTGCTTTCTCTGTCTTTCTGGTCATTTCCTCTGGGGTGTCCCTATCTTCAATACGAGCCACCCTGTTTCATTTTGCCTTGTCTTCCCCTTTTGAACTGGCTTTTCGTTTACCAACCTTGTGATGTTTAGGCCTTGTCATTCCTTTTCGGCAGACCCAGTGTGTTCAAGCTTTTCTGCTGAAGCATGCACTATTCTTCAAGCTCCCCGCTGGTCCCGGCAGCACCAAAAAGTCGGCCATTTCCCTTCTCGTGCTCACACTTTTGCTCTGTTCTTGCTACACTTTCCTCACCTCCGTTGTTTTTTGTAAACATCTCTGGACACTCGTTTCTTAGTGACTTAGCCGGACAGGGGTGCTGCTCTAGTCTACAGTACCGTGTAATCTTTTTTTTTCGCTTCTTATTCCCCCTCTTCTATCGGATTGGAAACGTTTTGTCATCTAAATTCTTGCACAGGTCCCCTTAGTATCTACTAAGGAACTCTGCACTTCCTTGTCATGTTCGTTTTGTTTTCCCTTAGTATCTACTAAGGAACTCTGCACTTCCTTGTCATGTTCGTTTTGTTTTCTCTCCTCTGCCGTACAACGAACGCAACCTTCTGTTAAACTCTCACCTCTTGACTAGCCAGAATTGACAATCCTTCATGCAGTGCTTAAGGTTATCCGACTATGGACTCTATACGCCGCTCGCTCTTTGGCAAGTACTTTTTTATACAGTATATGACCTCTTGTCTAGGCCTTAGTGAGTTGCCTGGATTTTGGGGTTCCATGGTTTTTCGCCATGCCCCCATCCCTCGGAAGGGGTGGGCAATAACAACATTCATACCGAAGGCTCGGAAAACAATTTTTTGCTTGGAGCTCAACACGAAAGTAGTAGTGCGAAGAAAATGCAGCAAATTTGCTGGTTTGTCCTTGGGTATGGCACTTAAAGTTAGCAAGATGCATTTATCTTAATGTGGCGGACAGATGGTAGGGTCAAGTAGTCCACCCTTGGCAGTGATGCAATCTAACTAAAGACTAGCGAACAGAGCGTGAGGCAAAAGAAAGAACTAGCTCATTGGACAAAGAAGAATGGATTCAAAGCTAGGATACATAGATTTTTTTTTCGTTGCAGGTATCTACAACGCCTTTACGAGGTATATGGACAGACCGTTGAACTTTCGTCAAAGTTAAAGCAGTACAAATTCGGATCTGATTCAAATTTTCTAGTCAAGCTCACCAAAGTTTTATTCAGGGTAATGATTATTGAAGCTTTTTTTACATTCTCTACATTTTGGTTTACATACAAATCATTGTCTGCAATTGATTTGTATAATTTACTTATATAAATCTGTTTGCAGATCAGTAATTTAATTTATTGATCTACTTCAATAAATTTAAATTGTTGGAAAAACTATCTGTGTATTATCATACATGGACTTGTATGATATGCGGGCATACCCCAATTAACAATTGTGTAAGTTCTTATGTTGCAACGTTGCAACAGCTCTAATGACAAGCAATCTTGATGATAATCTGTTGATGTAGTAAACTTCAACATTACTCTTTCTATGCTGCAGGCCAGGTGTTGCTGTTTATACCAACCGCTATTCTATTGCTTTCCCACTAAATTTTAGTTAGTAAATGCGTTTAACTATTTGATTCTTTTCTGACAAACACCAATGTAACTTGCTGAAGTTTTGATCCCGAAGGTAGTATGTGCTCTAAGAATGTGAACGCTTCCGCTTGACAATGATTACTTGTATTTTATGGGTGAGGCACTGTGTAGACGCAGCATACAGGCTTATTGCCGTTAACTTCTTGGCAGCAATTCGCCGTTTGTAAAGCTTTATTAATTATAATTTTCTTTCAGACTTTTCTTAATTCATACATTATCAAAGAAGAAGCATTTCTAAAAGAAAAAGCTGTCTTGATATCACAAAGATTCTATGATTCAAAGAACCATACGAAGAAGCAGATGCATTCGGGTAAGTACGTGTAGCTGAAGCTTACAACATATCTTTGTTGGTTGCCTTCCTTGAGCTGGAGTGGCTTCGAAGAGAAGTCGCCGGAATTTCTCTTTGTGAGATCACATCTGTGCATTTATCTTGCGAAACCCAACTAACTGCATGAAGTCATTGCTTTATCGCAGCCGACCACGCTATTGAAATTTATGTTGATGCAGGTTTGCAGGATTTGAAGGCGGTTATCACTGATAAAACCAACATCAGGTTCGGATACAGTTCTGCTAATGAAAGCCATGTTGGAGAGACGTTTCTTTCCCAAGAATTGGCCATTAATTTGCTTCAGGTGCGTAAAAATTATGATGTGTCGCCGGTGATGTAGATCTGCGTAATGAGTTGGTTTTTGATCGCGACGTAGCGGTTTCGATACCTGCATAGTGTGAGCTTTCAACTGCGACGATTTATTTTCCCCACTGGTCGCAATGCCTGTGGATGACAACAGTGCACTACAATGCCGACCAACTCAAAGCTGGTTTGAACCCAGGGTCTATGTGTAGTTATAAAAACTTTCCCAAGAATGAGATATGAACTCATTTCTCTTTTGTGGTTTATGTAATTACTGAACCCCATAATGACTGTGAAGTAGTAGTAGTCTTTGCTACTACTGTGCAACACAATTTTTCGATTAAAACAAACTCCCTGGCTCAAAGGAGAGTTGGAGCGGGTGAAAGCCACTCATGCATGACCGATGAAGTTCAAATTAGGATATTTTGGTGATTTTGTGCTTCTCAATTCATTTTTATTGATTTCTTCTATTGAACGTAATTGATCATGAACGATTTCAAGTGATACATAAAGTTGAGAAATTGGTGATTTGTTTGGTAAAAACCACAAAAAAAATTTGACTGCAGAGCGCTGAGTAATCAATATCGGAACATAACCAAAATTTTCGCTTACAGCCAAAACTACTAAAAATATATCATTTTTCGTATGATTTTCAGATTCAGCCTCCTCAAAACTGTGGGAATAGACATTTAAATCATCTCTGTAGATCAGGGGAGTGTGGGGGGGGGAAGCCACAATAGATATAAAAACAGTCAAGTATGACCAAAAAACGCCATCGAGTATCGAATTTGCAACATTGAATATCTCGAAAACCAGTTGACCTAGAAAGCTCCAATTTTTTTTAATTAAAATGGTTTAGTGAAATCTTATTTACACATAAAATACAGGGGGACCCAAAAAAACAACTCATAATAATTTTATTAAATCCTACAAACATTCATCACATTTCAAGCACTCGGCTTGTTTTAAACTTCAGTCTGTGTACAATCCTTCCCCAAAGTTTCAGTCATTGAAGTCTTTTCCCATAAAAGTCATGTTCTTTCCGAAATATGCTCCAAATGGCCTCCACGGCTATACAGGCAAACTTGCATACGTCGTACAAAATTTTCACTTGCTCGAACACATTCTTTTTTGGGTATTTCAATGATTTTGGCTCTGATTACTGCCTTTAGTTCACCAATCGTTTGAGGATTGTTCTGGTACATATTATCTTTGACATACCCTCCCAGATAAAAATCTGGGGGATTCAAGTTCGGTGAATGCGGTGCTCACTCAACTTCACCCTTCCTGCTGATCAATCTCTGCTCTCTCAGTCAGACTAGAGCGTTATTTGATGTGTTGAAAGTAGCCTCGACTTGCTGGGGCCACTGTTCTTTTCGATTTATTGCTTCGCATGGTCCCAGTGATGCCCAAAGCTTTCTTAGTATTTTCACCTAATGTTCCGTATTCACCGTTTGTGGTCTCTCATTTTCGTCCTCGAACCAATATGGGCTGATGGTGCCATTTTAGAGGTTGCTACCCATCCTGTGCACTTTGTGGAGTGTAACGGTTTCTGTGTTACGTTCTCTGGCGCGGCTCTACCACAATAAACATTATTTTTATTGTTTACATGTTCTGAGAGCAGACAGTGCTCTTCGTCAGAGAGCCAAAGATTGTCCAAAAAGTTAGCGTTGGGTTCGATAGTGTCGCGAAATCATTCACGCATGTTTACACGTTTTTCCATGTCCATCTCCGTAAGTTAGCGCTTTATTTGAATTTGGTAAGGATACAAATAAAGAGCTTCTTTAAGAATACGTCTCGAAGATTCTCAAAAGATTTCCAGCAATTGACAGCGCTGTCTAAGTGATTTTTTTGGGCTCCGACCGACCGAATTCTGTGCAGCATCAATGGTTGTTAGGGTCCTAGCACTCACCGTCCGACCACAACAAGTATTCCTAGACCTTTTGAATGAAGATTTTGCACAGTCCCATACTCTCTGAACTTCTGAATGTAGTAAAAATTCTGCTTTTTGATGGACCATGACGACATGTATGGATTGTTAGCCAAGCAGTCGTTCACGCATAATGCCTTCTCTTTGGTTGACCAAGACATGATGGGAAAAATATTGCTGCAGTATTTCATGCACTAATTCTACTACTACAACCTGAAAAAGAAACGAGGTGTAATTAGTATTAAATATCTTATTCAAAGATTTGTGGATTCTGTTTTTTTTTGGGTCACCCTTTATGAAGGCAAAACTAGAACATGGATAAACAAACCCTGAATTAAAGTCGGAATGAGCCACTTACAAGAACTCACTGCCACTCAAGATTTTGACAAAGACATTGATGAATTAAGACAGGCTCTAAAATATATTAAATTAGCATAATATTTTCAAAATCTAAAAGATCGAATTCGGTTATAACATCCAAACGGACGATGATAGAAAAAAATTGCATTTTCGAAATCTGCGGCCAAAAATTAGCCAGAAATAATAAAAAATTGGCTTGAAAAATTTTTTACATTTTGTTATTGTTTGTTTGTGATTACCCCTCCTCTTCCTCGGGATGGAGGTACGGCATGAACGGCAATATAGGTTCATGCCGTCAACCTAATTGAAATTAGGCTAGGGGAAAGAGGGCAGCCCATTTCGATCCAGTCATGAGTGACTGGTAGCCCCACCACCAACAAGACGGACTGCCACTGGTGGGTACCCAAGAGTCGTCTGACGTGCTGGGTTAGCAACTTCACAATTGTAACCCGGTGAAGTACGGGAGGGCCACCTGTCTGCCACATAAAGGTGGAGGCGTCCCGTTAAGTGCCTTGCCCAAGGACACAACAAGCAAGTTTGCCGGCTTGTTCTCCACACTATCCCTTTATTATGCTCAGCGCCAAACCAGGGAAGCTGTGAATACCATTTTTTAAAGTCTTTTGGTATGACTCGACTTAGGGAATGAACCCCAGGTCTACCACTGCGATGCGAACGCTCTAACCACTACACCATCGCACCGGTTGATGATTAAATTAATTTTTAATTTTGTTACTTAGTGTAATTGAATTGATAAGAACCGCAAGGCGAATAGTTGAGAGCCGCAGTTGAGGATCACTATCTATCAGGTTTTAGCGGATGAATCATAAAAATTAAGGCACACTCGGCCCTCGTTTTTCCGGACTAGATGGTGTTGGAACCTGTACGGATAACACCAATGTATTTATGTAATACAAATGAAATGAAATAACCGTTATTAACAATATGTGCGATGCATTTGCGCTTTGTTTTCATTGCTTCAGTGGTATGACAACAAATTAAATTTTTGATTATGTTTTCACTGTTACCACTGTTTCACTGTTCAACGTAAGTGAACGGAAAAATATGTCAAAAAATGATATAATTTTCCTTTAAGTCACGTTATATTTTTCTACAGAAGGGCAGAATTGTTCACCGATAACCGACATACACGGTGTTTGCGAGCGTCGGTAGCCACCTATCTGGCATTTCTGGCAGTACGGGAGGCGCGCGTTGTTTGAATTCATTTGTCGGTCGTCCGGACCTCGTTAATCCAAATAAACCAAAATCCGGATTAACGAGGTCCGGAAAAGCGAGGGTCAGGTGTATCCGTGAAGCATGAAATCTTATCTGAAGCATGAAATCTTATCTAAATGTCAATTACCACAGGAAACAAAAATGGGCTTCGTCCGATGCAAATCACTGTCAACTGTTTCTGAACTGCCGACAAACGCTTTCCGAATATTCCAGTTATTATTAGAATATTTATGCAAGCAACATATTGAATACGCAATCGAACTTGGTCTGCAAGCAACACCGTCGCCGGAACCAAAAGTAAGTTCAACCTGCTTGAAAAAGTCGCTTTATATGTTTATATTTCCTTTCGATTTCTGCTGTTATCTTGCATAATGCGTATTTAATCTGCACATATTAGATTCACTTTTACTTACCGTGGGGCAACGTGAGAAACTGGAAACGATTTGCTGGAATTCAAACTCACTTTACCGACAGCCTCTCCGGTTAACGGTGCGGTGTTCTGCCAGTCGACTTGAAACTGTGAAATCATTTGTCTCACTCTCGCTGCTTTAGTAATGTATAGTTAAATGTTCTCACTATGTGTGTGAAATATGTAAACTTTGATAGAAGGCTGCCTTTCTCGCGCACCTTGTATAACACGGAAAATCGGCAGCCTGTGTTTGACTTATATTGATATACTTTAGAGTGAACCGAATATATATTTCTTGGACATCGTGCAACAAACGAACACCATCTTTCATTTGTTCGAAAAACAGTTTAGTGACACTCTACTTCCTCTAGTGAGCGCTTCACCAAAATATAGGTGATCATATTGTATGGTTGTAGTTAAAATGATATTTTGTAGTATCGGCGCAGTGGTGTAGTGAGAGTTCGCTTCGCGGTCGGTTGACTTCGGTTTAACCTTCGTATTGAATCATACTGAAAGCTTCGGAAATGATTTTCACAGATTTTCTACGCTGGGCATTCAGCATGAAAAGCAATAGCGCAGAGAAACAGCCGGCTAGTTTGCAGGGGATGCTTTCATCTTTATCTGGATGCCTTCATCTCAATATGGCAGACAGATGATGGAGCCAAGCAGTCTACCTTTTGAGGTAGCCCATTCTAACAAAAGACTTGCAAATAGAGCATGAGCTGATACCCATTTTGTTCATATCAAATCGTTGTAAAGTTCACAAGAGTTGTTCCTCGGAAGTAGGTTCCCGTTGAAGGGGAAAGGAAAGTTTATCATTGTTGAGTAGATCAGCACTAACTATATGGGAGCGAGACATGGTATTTAGAAGAACATGAATAAGCAATTTTAAGAGGAACGGAAAGAGTTATGTTGAGATCCATGTGCGGTCGGAAAAGTTGTAGACAGAAGGACCTACTGAAGAACAGATGGACATACTGGGGTTAAAGGGAAGCTGTGAATGGGCTGACAAAAACTAATGGAGTTAGATGGTAGGGACCTAAGCTGAGAAGAGATGAGGACAGTGTTTTCAGAGTTGCCCTAGATCTTGAAATGAGAGAGAAAGTGTGGACGACCTAGAAGACCTGAAGGAAGCAAGTGGAAGAGAAAATAGAGAAGGCTATTTTAAAGACGGAGGATGCCATGAATCGAACGATGTGGCGAGATGGAGTGTGAAGAATTGAAGAAATGAGGAGGATCTGGCCACCTCCGTTATGGAGATAAAAACTGACAAACCACTACTACTATTACTACGATTACCACTTGGTGGCTGGCGAAGCTGCCACTTCTAACCCTGTGTAATACGCGATGAATGACATAAATTGTTCGCCTTGCATATCACTCAACCAGAGGCGATTTAAAATGCAATAAAATAGCACCACTAAATGTAGTTTGTGAGCAAGTTCTTGCAAATTAGCACCATTTGACGTCAATGAATAAAAAATACGAAATTGATCGTGGCAAACGCTGCGCGCACGTATGTTATCAACTGTTCACATCGTAGTGATGAAGCATGACATTTGGCATAGCGATCACCGATATCACTTAGAGAGGTTTTGAACCCATAACAAAAAGCTTTGACATTTAATGTGCTGAGGCCTATACTCGTGTGCTACAGCAATAGCTGAAACAGTCCATTTAGTAATATGCATAGTTATGGATGTCATTAAAATTTATTTATGCCACATTTACAGTATCGAAAGAATCAATAAAGGTTTCCACAAATTTCAACTTGTTAAAAAATGGCTGTGAGTGAGATTCGAATTTGCCAGAAGAAGATCGGTTACTAGGAATTGAGAATGATACCGACATTATTTACGAAGCTGCGACTCGTCGTATTGTTAGATGGACTGATTCAGCAGCTGATTGTAGCACGTGTAGTAAACAGCAAGCCTTAGCTAATAGTACATTGTATCGTAAGATACCTGTCGTTATAGCGATAAATATGAAGACTAGATTCCATATAGCATTGTTTTTAACTAGTTAATATTGATTAGATTGAAAGTTAGATCCGATTATTGATTCCCTGATGTGAAATATTTATTTTTCAGTGAGTGCATTCAAAAAAAGAAAGTTGTTCGTGAGCAAATGGAGCTGCAGCTTGACACAGGAATCGATCGTTGTCTATCGTCGGTGGTGGGCTGGATGAGGTTTATTCTGAAGAACGGACAGAAGAAATCCGATTTCTCCACCGATCTTCCGCCAGAAAAGCAATACACCAACGCCTGCTTGAATGTAAATATTTGTTCTTCAGCGTGATAAGTTTAGTTGGTCTGACGTCGCATATCGTTCAGAGTAGTAATCGACGTTCCTACACCGTATCAACGTGCAAGCTCTTATGATAGCGGTTGTTTTAGGTGTGCAAGTATTTCAAGAAAATTATCGGGACAATCACGGACTCTTTAGATGGCACCAACGTTGAATCAACTCTAAAAGAACTCGGAACACGTTTTCACAGGTTGCTATCTTCTTTGTCCGCTGCGTGATGTCTTGGTCCACAGGCTTAGATAATCGTTCACCTGCGTTTTCAGATTTGAGTTCGTTCTTTACGTTATGCTGACGCAGCTAATTTCAAATCTGCAGTCTCGAAATGTAGAAATGAAATTTATGTCGCAGCATCACTGCCTTCAATACATGGGAAAATTTATGGAGCGGGTTTCTTATTTGATTAAAGGGCAAGAGAGTGAGTCCGGGGCATGGTAAGAATGGACCCCTCTGACAAACGGACGTTGTATGAACCGAATGTTATTGACTTTCCAGCATTGGTGGTTTTTTTAATGTTGTTTGAAAAATACAGTCTAATGATTTTTTAAATGAGTTTGTGGTGTTGACGCTACGCGTTCAGGTTGATATACGAGCATCTGCAACAATATTCGTTCAGTTCAATGGGTGGCATGATGGCAATCTGTGACGTTAGTGAATATGGGTAAGTGTCATTGTTTTGCACAAAGAGAAAAAGGTACTTTTTACTACGATTACTTTACGTGACAACTGAGTACTGCAACGAGCACCACTAAACAGGCGGTTGCAAAACGTCGCCGAGCAAAGTTATACAGGTGTTTAAGAATAGACCTGCAGACTGAGATCATCAGGTTTAGGGCAAGCTGTCGAGACCAGCGAAAAATTTATCAACGAGCTTGCTCCTTTTATGTGGTAGGAACCGGTCTTGCTTAGATTCCAATTATAACGAAGCGATATGAGTTTTTAAATCTTATGAGCAAAAAGTCGTTAAAAGTTTAACGCTAATGTATTATGAAAGGCATTTAGTCTAACATCGGTGTCTCAATGAAATGTAATGTTCATGTTTGTAATTCATTCAGGAAATCTGCGCAGTTGCTTGACATTCCGTTTGTGACGTCATTATTCGAAAGCCTGCAGTCCCTCTGCAATCTACTTGTTGTTGCTCCGGAAAATCTTAAACAAGTAAATATGTTTATCGTGTGTATTAGCTGCGGCCAGAACGTGCGACGGTTAGTTTTCAATATTCAGTTTTTCATGGTACATTTCCAATCATTGTGGTGTTGTTAAGGGTGGAGACAATGGCATATCTAGCGGTAATAGGCCAGTTACCCCCCGATCACATACCCCCTGGGCACTTACCCCCATTGGCAACATACCCCCAGGACATTTACCCCCGGTCTCTTGGGCTAGGGTTGGAGTGCCCGTGGGGGGTATATGACCGGATGTATGTGACCGGGAGTAAGTGTCCTGAAACCCATATTAGTTTACCTCTATTTTATACTATATAATGGGGGGTAATTGTCCTAGGGGATAAGTGCCCGGGGGGTACGTGTCCTAGAATCTAGTTAACGTTGGAAATCCTCTTCTTTCTAAACTTGATCCATGCATTGTATTGGTTATTGCACCTCACGGTTGCTGCTCTACAAGTCTTTGAAAGATCTTTTTTATTCGCCTACTTGACAATTTTCATTACAAACGTGCAACGTGACGGATGATTTCCAGATGTACACTCCTGCAACGGGTACAGTTTTGCAGAGTGGCTTATATCAGACTTACATCCTTCCAAATGCTTTTTCAGAAATCTTTGTTTCCAACCCCATCCCACCGGAACCATCCTCGGGACTCTAACTACATGTCAGGCAATATGAGCGAAACGAGGGTCATGCGTTCAAACTTTACGATGACAAGAATTGTTGCGCTCCTAAAAAGTACACTTTACGATAGTTTCCTGTGCCGAAAAGATATCAACAAGCGATAAATTAATCGCAAGTTATTCAATCAGCTTCGGACATAAGGGACCCCCCGAGACCAGGTAAATTCGTCCCTTATGTCCGGCCGAAATTGCATTGAAATTTGTCATTGTGATTGGGAAAGATTCCTTTGTGAGGAAAAAATTCTTTATTTCCGAAGTTGACCAAACCAAGCAATTTAGATGGAATGTTAAAACTCCGAAGATCTAGATCAGGGCTTCTCAAACTATGGGTCGCGACCCCATTTGGGGCCGCACGATTTAGTTTTGGGGTCGCGAAACAAATTCAAAACAAATTGACTGCATTTATCAGAATTAAAAGCTTTTGTAACTTTCACGAGAAAATTAAAAGAAACCTGAAGTAAAATGATTTTGTGTTACATTTTTAGGGGTAATTCCATCTTTACGCTTTCAGTTGTATACCACAATATCTGCCTGAGCTTTCAAGCAAAAATAATCAAAAAATCGAAACAAGTTGTTTATTGTTACTTCCTGTTTTTTGTAACATACTGACCGATATCGACCTTGTCGACACGGCTTCAACTTGGAAAGAAATTTCCTTATTTGAGAAAATTTGACACTAAAAGTTAGAAAAGAGATACTAAGCAGAAATGATCAAGACAAAAAAATCAGGAGGAAACAGGAAAATTTCCAACAACATATCTTTACAAAAAATATAGTTTAACTCTTTCGCTCCCGCGATCATCGATTGATGATCTGGTGTTTTCAGTGTTTCCCTAAATTTTTTTTAAATTGAGTTACAAAATTAGTTTACTAAAAATTCGATTTGTGACTTTATTTTTCATCCGATTTTCATAAAATTTTCAAAAGATCACGCTTATTTCCTCACGCATCGGAAGATGTATAATTTGTGCCATAATTCTTGGATTTATATACTCAAAAAGGGTTGAAAAGACCAACAACCCAGTTGCAGACGACAAAATCGGCCAAATTCTAAGCACGTGCCAACTACACTAAAATCAAATTGAGATTTCATCTTTACCACGTAACCAAACCCTTTATCATTGATACAGTCTGAAAACTACTCTTTTGGGGCATCATTTGACAAAATTTCAAGCGATAATAATAAATTTTGCGTTTTTGAATTTCCAAATTGTTTAGGGGTCTCAAAACCCCCCCAAACAAATTTGAATGATAAGTAGATAAAAGTAAATTTAGTGCGTAAAAAATATAATATGCTGCTAAATACCGGTCTCATTTGAAAGCTTAGAAAATTTGCTTTCCAGCAATATATAACTTTAAATAGTTTAGACTAAGTGGTATATGATATTTACTGATCAAAAATGAGTACTCTACATCATGTCAGTTCAAAACCCCCAAAAATTTTTTGACTTGCCTTCACTAAATTATAATTTTTAGAAAAAATACACCCTATAAAAACATAAAATAAATTGGAAATGTTTCACCAATAAAGTCGTCATTTTGTATCAAATTTCCAAGGAGACAAGAAGCGAAATACAAGTTTAAAAGCTAGCAGAAGTTTGGCTTCTCTAAATCAAAGTTTGCTGTATCCCCCTTGTTTCTCAAGAAATGGGAAGGGTGTAAACAAGCTTCTGTTTCATTGTCAGTGACAGCATATTCTATTTAAACTTAATATTTTCTGAATCTTGAAGAAATTCCCTGTTCAAAAATACATAATGTTACATGGTTTAGGCTAACCTGTAGCAGATAATAACTGATCATATTTTAGGTACTGAATTTAACTACCAAAATTTGGTACCGGTCGGCACCGGTTAAAAAAAGGTCATGTGCCTCAGAAAATTGCAAATTGTAGAAAACCTAGGCTTTTAGGTAAGTTTTGACTGATGTACCATGAAAGCTTATTTCCTTAGCATCATCTTGCGACCATTTCTAAAAAAATTGGTCGAAAATAAAATCTGTAGTGATCTTTGAGGTGAGGGTACCTCTTTAATTTCGAAGACAACTACCCCCCCAGTTGGGGGGGTTCATTTGCATAAAATTTGCAAATTCAAAAAAAAAGTTTTTTTCTATTTGAAATCTTCAAGAAATGTAGATTTCAACGATATATCACACTTAATGTAGAAGTAGACAGCTGAGTAATGATTTACAAACAAACTTGAGGTACATAATTATGATTAATTATGATTGATTATGACAGTTTTTCGCGCTGCCACCTTACGGTCACGCGGAGCAAAAGAGTTAAGATAAAATGCCAAGTAAAAACACAGAAATTGCGGAAAAAAACGCTTGCTAAACTTCATTCTCCGTGGTCCAAACACTTCTAAGGAAAAAAATGTTTATGCCTTTTCTGTAAATTAAAATCGTATTTTTCAAGCCTGGCAAGATAGCTTTCGACTATTACTAATCTTGGAAGATTGGTTTGGTTAAGTATAGCCAAGCGGAAGACAATGTAAAGTGCGTAAGCTATGCAATTTGCTTAAATATCATTAACGTGTAGGCTACCCATCCATGGGTCGCGTAGAAATTTCTTTTCTAAAATGGGGTCGCAGAACAAACAAGTTTGAGAAGCCCTGATCTAGATAGCCGTCTTTCGTCGCCGAACTGCTAAAGTAAACAACGTTAATATTTCATTTAGGTTTGTTCTGGGGATCAATTCGCCAATCTAGATCGCGCAGTGCTCCATACATTTGTTCAACTACGAGCAGATTATAGATCAGCTAAACTAGCAAAAAATTTTTCATGATTTATATAGCAAATAGTTATTCATATTTTAATTCATGTGGTTATCAGTGTGTTGTGTTGTTGGGTGAATAAGGAATAACGGATGGTGATCAGCACCAACTCCGAAATAAAGCTGCACCGATTGTGTTGTTCCATCGCTAAGCAGGTCGAGTGACCGTAACATGAAACAATGAAGAAAAATAACTTATTTTTTAATAAATCTGCCTGTTAGCGAATTGTATTCTGCTTCAAGCTGTATTACTAGCCGCCGTTTGATAATTAAAGTCAATATTAGTCATCAGCTTGTAAATACTGTTTATTATTTCTAACCTACTGTATACGTTTATTACTAAGCGAGCAATCGACGATGTATTTTATTTCTGGTTAGGCTTGTTGCAAACCATGCACGAGTGGTGAATTTTGAAAGTGATATCGCTGTTTAGTTGCCCAGAGTAATGCCTGAGATTTGTTGCGGTCATTGTTTAATGCCGAAAATTAAATCGATGCTTTCATGCATTTCATGATTTTCTGCTCTTTCTAGTGCTTAAGCATGAAAGTATATATACCTTTGCGATCCTTGACAATTGAACCGTGTCCTCGATCTTTTGCCTCTTTTAAAAACCCGTTGAGACTCCGAAATCAAAGAGAAATTAAGCGCACGATATGAAAATTTTTGGCAACATTGGGCTTGCTGTGCCAGGTACCAATTTGTAGTGATCTAACACGTTAGTTTTGCGCTTCCCACCATCTTTTTTCTCTAGTGGAAAAGTTTTTATCACTACTGTTTTCGCTGTTGCGATTGTTTTCATATGTGCTGCACAGAATTCAATATTTTGTGATTGTTTAATGTTGATATTATCGTATTAGTAATTGATTACACACATTTATCTTGCGTTTGATTTGAAAACAGTAGATTTGAATTTGAATTGATTTAGAATAGATATCGGTTCAAACATCTCTAGTAGAGTTGGATTGTGTTGTTATTGTCCAGGTATGTCAACATTGCTTCAGCCGATGTATTCATAATCCTAGCACCGAGAAAACTTAAAATACGAAACTTTATGCAACTGCTGAGCTTTTCTTTTGTTTTAACGTTCGCTGTGTCGTCTCTCCTTTTCTTGCATCGGACACAGCCTTCTTTTGGATGCTCGTCTACAGGATGAAAACATCTTTCAAACATCGTTCTGTGATCTGTAACCGACGTAGAATACTTTTCATTACGCCCCGTTTTCATCATATTCTTACGACTCTTTTGCACCGCTCTCTCATTTTAAGATTTCTGTTTCGCACTGTGGCTCTCCGTGGTCTCCCACCCTGCCGTTCTTCAAGGAAGACGTCAGATGACAACCTCTTAATTGCAAACAATAATTTTATTCAACACTAACGAACTTTCTTCGTTGAGTCTTACGTTTTTGATAGAACGTTTGTAAATGGTTAGAAGTTCATTAACAATGTCTTTTTATTTATAAAAAAAAAAAGCTAAAAATATCAGGAGCAGGAATAAATAAACATCTTTCTTTTTGATGCCCCACAGAGTTACAGCAAAAATCAGCACAGTAGTAACCAAATTTTACCGATATTTGCTGAGATAAGCTTTCATGCTAGCCTTTTTTATAGGGTGCTAACAAACTAAGCCAAAAGCAACACCATGAATTTCTAGAGAAAGTAAAATAATCTTTTAAAGAGAAAAAGTAGAAGTACTAAACACCAACTACTAAGATTTGCAGCTCGTCACCGAAGAACTCACTAAAAACTACTTGGTTATGGACAGGAATACCATCAGCCTACGACATAAAATAAGCACGCAGTTGAAAATTGGTGTTATCTCCATAAATTTGAAGGACTTTTTTTATTTGGAAATCTGTCTTTTTGAGATATAAATAATACGTTTGCTGTTCAAGACCATCTAATTTCACGCGACTGGCCGCATGTCGAATCCTTTCCACAGATCACAAAATATCACGTCATGGGCCACCAGATCGCGCATACTATTTTAAACCATAAATTCCAAAACACAGCGATTTCTACGACAAAATAATCATGCAACTCATGAATAAGCAGGTTTCTTAGAAATAAGCTCATTTTTATTTTTTAAGACTAGAGCCCTGCGAAATAAGCACAAATCTTAGAAATAAGTACGAAATGGTAACCCTGGCTATGGACCATCCCTGCATACGGCGCACGAAAAAGTTATTCAAAGCATAGCATATTAAGGCAGTCTATCGACATTGCCTGCGGACAGACACCAGTGCACACCGAACTTTTAAAAGAGTGCATTGCACCGGTCATTCAGTGCTGAGATTTTTTTCAAGGTCACTGGAATTATGCCAAACGTGAGCATATTTTGAGTGAAATTTAGATGGAAGACTTATTTTTTCCTATTGCTAACTCACAAAGACTAATAAAGGTTAATTTTTTGGTTTGCAGTCAAAGTCGCGTCGCGTGGCAAAGTTAATGCCCCGCACCTTGAATACAAAAGTATTAGATATGTGCGATCAATTATCAGATGACAACTTATTTCATTACGCTCATAGTCATTGTAGCAAAATAGCACTTTTGGCCTAGAATAAGGTTTGCGAACACAGCGCTCTACGAGCATCATGCAATGTATGGAAGTTGACATTTTGCCAAAAAATGTCATAATAAGCTGTACCGAAACTTGCCTGACATCAAGTTTAAATGAAATGTTTAGAAAAGACATTTTTTTGTATTTTTTGTGTCACATGATAACGATGTATAAAAATAACCTAGAGCTTGGGTTAAAAATAGCATAGGTCAAATTCAGTGGCGTGTATGTATATTTTCTTTTGCGGACCCTAACATTAACTCAACTCAATCTCATTATTAAGTGCGGGACATATGCAATTTTTGATCAAGAACCGGAAATTTTTTTGCAAATCCCCTATTCAAATTGATGTTTTTGCCCTTTTTCATTCCGAAGACATTGTTACGATGATCAACTTTTACAAAGCGCTTGTTTTTTTGTAACAAAACAAACTAATAGATCTTATTTTTTGAGATCTACTCTTTCAAAAGTAATTTTTTTGCTGCTGCTGTCACGTTTGGGAAGACGGCACTTTTTCTCTTAAAAACACCATAGGTCAGATTTGGGTCATTAGTGGTTTTAAAGGTCAAGATTTTGCCAAAAAGTAACACTTAATTTGTTGAACTTCCTTCTTGAGATAGTTAAATTTTTTAATTAATATTTAAATTCTCCTTTTTAAAATTTATTTTTTCTTGAAACGTGACAGCAGTTTTCTTTACGCTTTAAAATTACTTCAAATTAAGTAAAAACTTGAACTTATCAAACTCTTGAGCAAAATGTTTTTAAATTAGCCGGATTGAAAAACATCATTCATCAACATTCTCTATGTTTAATCTGAGCTACTGCATGTGGTCGCTCTGTTGTTGGGTATTGTCAAATGATTGTATCTGTGATTTGCGATAGACCATGCCTGCGGGCCAATTGCCTCTAGTGGGCGCTGTTTATTAACAAATCCATAATTGCTTACCGGCTTTCTATTTGCTTGGTGGTTCTGCAAAACTAAATTACAATAGAGTCCGAGTCACACCAAACCTCCTCCTATGTCACTCCAGCAGAAATCTGAATGAATTTCGGTGCAGTAGTGCTGTCATGAAGTATCTACGGATCAAGGCTCAAAATTTTTTAGGGGTCCGAATTTGCTGATGAGCTCACATTCTAACAATAAAAGAACACAAAATTTGATTTTATAACGTTAACCACCAAAACAAGAACATCAATTTCGAGGAAAACCCTTATAAACTTATAAAAAGTGTGGCTCGGAAAAATGGTCTTTAAATCATTACCAAGGGCAATTGTGGGAGCTTTTTCAAAATGAAAAATGGCCACAAAATGTGCACAACAAGACTCCCAAATTTGGTACCGGGCCCGGATTAGCTCCTAGTTCGTGTTTTTAAAAGTGGACTCTACGGCAACTTGTTAGTAGTCACTTCTATCATGAGTTTTAGATCATTTATAATAAGCTAGTTTTTGTTTCAAAAACTCCAGAAACTAGACTCCAGAATTTCGGTTAGGGAGAGGGGGCGCACAACTTAATTTTAAAAAAGCTGTCAACACTCTTGGAGAAAAATACTACAAAACAAGGGCTCGTAATATATTTTTGCTAGCGGACCAGATTTACTCAATATGATAACACAGCAAGCCAGGTGTGAATCATTGACAAGACATTTGTCTTTTATTTTTTGAAGATTAAGATCTTTTTTGAGCTGCTTTCAAACAACAGATTTGTTTTTGTATCGAAGCGAAGGCACCGCAACAATTGGCCTTTAGACAGATCCTTTCACAGGCCACACGATTTCAACAAGTCGGACGCAAGTTGCATATCCCTGCTGTAGATCATATCAGAAATTCAGCCACCAACCGATAGCTGAAAAAATATGGTGGACCTTCTGAGGACACCTTTAAAAAGAATGATTTCAAAGGAAATTTGTTATGAGTAAGCCAAATTTTGTTGGCATGCCAGTAAATACGCGATGCCTCCAAATATATCATGTAAGTTATGTTTTCGTTTGTGGTGATCGGCATTTTGTTGAATATATGTGTATTTTGTTTTTATCAAGAAGAGAAAGTCTCACTTTGCTGGCACAGTGCTCAATAACAACCAAGGTCAAAGCTTTACGTATATAATTTTAAACACTACACGTCAGGTAAAAATGAAATAAAACCACAACAGCTGTTTCGCCAAGCGGCTCATCAGGTGGCAACCAAAACGAAAATAAAATATAAAAATAAAAAACTTATCATAAAACATAAAGCCTAAACACTGCACAACTGTCGATGATACTCTGGTAATTATAACGATGCATCCAGATACAAGCCAGATGGTAATTACAAGCTGCTCAACAAATGAGGTCTCAACAAGGTAAAATAAAGAGCTAAACTACAGGCGGTCGTAAACAATTAATTAGCGAAAAATGATTGCCTCCGTGTGTAGCACCTGAATCATGTGCCGGAAGTCGATAACAGTGGTAAACAAGTTGCAACAACAGCAAAGTCACAGATCAGAGCTGAAGCGGGTGCGAAACTAAAACGGATCAACTAACGGTTACATGAACAGCTTGAATTTATTGTGTGTCGACATTTTCTGTTGAGTTCTCATCGTTTATTGAGCGTTGTTGAGGGGTCCGCTTGAAGAATGTGAAACCTCTCTGTGAGACAGAGGCTGCAGGTTCTTGCGCCGGGTTGGTATGGTGCACTGGTGCAGGGTATGTCATAATGCTCCGTTTAATGCTGGGATCTTTACCAGCGTCTTTCGCTCGCCAAACGGCTTTCGACAGTTCGGTAGAGTTACTTTTGTGATGGTATTTACAGCTGTGATTATGGTTGTAGAAGCGGGCTTTCAACTCCGCCTCGCCACAGCCATAATAACGCCTTGCAGCGCCTCCTGATGTTATTGCTACTTTATACACGATGGAGCTTTGGCGACACCTTCCTTCCAATGGGCAATTGGCTTTATTCCTGCAATTACACGGTGGTATTGTACAATTGGGCTTAGCTCTGTTATCTAACAGGCTTTTGTTGTGCTTGGATGTAATTGAAGTCACATTGGGCATACAGCTATAGCTCACTTTGACGTTGCTCTTACTGCAGATTTTTTAAACCACACAATGGTTTGGTTTATTTCCCCAACGAACCATTGTGTGGTTCAATCCTCCATGCAGCGAGCACGTAAAAACTAACATCGGACACGAGTTCTTCCGACTGTTCACGAAGCATTTTCCACCGACTCATCGTCTGCATAAAATCTGCAGTAAGAGCAACGTCAAAGTGAGCTATAGCTGTATGCCCAATGCGACTTCAATTACATCCAAGCACAACAAAAGCCTGTTAGATAACAGAGCTAAGCCCAATTGTACAATACCACCGTGTAATTGCAGGAATAAAGCCAATTGCCCATTGGAAGGAAGGTGTCGCCAAAGCTCCATCGTGTATAAAGTAGCAATAACATCAGGAGGCGCTGCAAGGCGTTATTATGGCTGTGGCGAGGCGGAGTTGAAAGCCCGCTTCTACAACCATAATCACAGCTGTAAATACCATCACAAAAGTAACTCTACCGAACTGTCGAAAGCCGTTTGGCGAGCGAAAGACGCTGGTAAAGATCCCAGCATTAAACGGAGCATTATGACATACCCTGCACCAGTGCACCATACCAACCCGGCGCAAGAACCTGCAGCCTCTGTCTCACAGAGAGGTTTCACATTCTTCAAGCGGACCCCTCAACAACGCTCAATAAACGATGAGAACTCAACAGAAAATGTCGACACACAATAAATTCAAGCTGTTCATGTAACCGTTAGTTGATCCGTTTTAGTTTCGCACCCGCTTCACCTCTGATCTGTGACTTTGCTGTTGTTGCAACTTGTTTACCACTGTTATCGACTTCCGGCACATGATTCAGGTGCTACACACGGAGGCAATCATTTTTCGCTGATTAATTGTTTACGACCGCCTGTAGTTTAGCTCTTTATTTTACCTTATTGAGACCTCATTTGTTGAGCAGCTTGTAATTACCATCTGGCTTGTATCTCGATGCATCGTTATAATTACCAGAGTATCATCGACAGTTGTGCAGTGTTTAGGCTTTATGTTTTATGATAAGTTTTTTATTTTTATATTTTATTTTCGTTTTGGTTGCCACCTGATGAGCCGCTTGGCGAAACAGCTGTTGTGGTTTTATTTCATTTTTACCTGACGTGTAGTGTCTAAAATTACATATATTTTTTTATGTAGACATTGATTTTTCAATTTGATGGATGGCATGATTTGATTTTTGCGAGTCTGACGTAGAAAATATTTTTGCTTTTTTCTTTCAGGGGCGCTTTTACAAAGTGCAAGTACTTTCCGCACCGCTGAGGCTGTTTGCTTGATGCGTCACGCATATTTGGTCCACAGTCAAAGTAAAGTTTTATTTGTCTAATGCCAGGAAAATGCTGTTGATGCTTGATTTTAAAAACTTTTCGAATTTCCTTTTGGAATACCTACCGTTTTTCAATTCATATTTATGGATTCACCCTGATTCGCATACTGTTACTAAATAATATATGTGTGGGTTGTGATTACCAGCGACAGAGTGGGATTTCGCCAAATTTGCAATTGCGTTGCGTTACATGTCTGCTGATAGTCATGTCATGCGTATGAGCTTCTCGTTAGCTCTTTTGCGAGTCATCAGAAAGACTGGGCCAACACAATCTTGTTGCTTGCCAGTAGACTGCTTGGCCCCGCACCTGTTTGTCATATAAAAATGGAGACATTCCGTTGAATATCTTACCCAAGAACACAAGCAATCTTGTCGGCTTGTTCTCCACACTATCCCTTGGGTGCTCAGCGCCAAGCAGGGAAGCTGTGAATACTATTTTTTAAAGTCTTTTGGTATGACTTGATTGGGAAAATGAACCCGAGGTCTACCCGAAGGAACCCGAGGTCTAACTATTGCAAAACATGCTTTTACCACAACGCTATCTCGCCAGTTGGGCTAATAGTAACCCCACTTATTTCAATACCGATTTTTATCAGCAAATTGTCAACACAACAAGCATAGGATTTTAAATTATATGGTAAAGCAAGCTGTATTAGCTTATCTTGTATGCCACAACAGTGGTAGTTAGGTAAAATAGCATTGGTAGTTTGGTAGTTTAATCAAATATTTTGTGGTGGGTTACGTCATAATAACGAATTTTCAAACAAGCTACTCTAGCAGTTTAACTTACTCAAAATTGGTAATAACAGTATAAATAGTGATAGTTGCAAAATGGGCTGATGGGATTTAATATTGGTGGTAATAGTCCTAGTCCTAGGTGTATGACTGAAAACTACAACCGGCGACAGGGTTTATGTGCCTTGAGACCTAAAGGAGCTGTCTCTTAGCTGTCGTTGCTACCAGGTCACCCTTGGGCAAGGTGTAGCACCTGATAGCCTCCCCTGTTAGGGTTACAACTTGACAGTTTTTTATTTTTACTGTCTCTAGCGACACTTTGTACATACTGTATATGCTTTTCTTTGTGTGTGTTTTTATTTTACCTAGTATCTTACAGGTTCGATGGCCATGCCATTATCTTCACATTTAATCTAAATTCTATTCATGTGCATGTATTAACGTATATCGTTTTGCCATCGTCTCCTTTTTTTGTCCACTGCTGTGTAATTTATTTCTATGTATGCTGATTTGGACAAAAATAAAATAAAATTGATTGATTGATTGATAATAAAGCAATTTGTGGTTTTAGGAGTAATAGGCCTGTTGTCAGTTGGGATATATCAGCTATAGACGTAGCTAGGAAGGGGTACGGAGGCCACAGCCTACCCAATGTTTTTGATAATTACCGATAAATAGAAAGGAACCAAAAATATATTTTTCGTCCTCCAAAATTTGCTTCTCGGAAGCCTGCGCTAATGGCTCAGGTCAGTTGAAAGTATTGATCAAAAAAGAAATATACGGATGTAATTTAAAATTTGGTTACATAAGTTTAGGTCGCCTACTGGTCGAAGCTATCTGAACGACGGTTTTTTTTGATCGACTTCGTTTGTGTAATTGGGATTGATTGTTGGTTGGCCATGATTGATAGTCAGTTGTGGGCGCGGTACCTGAATTTCATGATAAATTGATACCGATACTCGATATTTTTTAGCAAGTCAATTCGATACCGACACCAGAGGTGTACATCGGATCCGGAGCCGGATTTCAAAATCAGGATTATCCGGTTTTTTCGTCGGATTCGGATTGGATTCGGATTGAAAATTTTTGAATTTTTGGATTCGGATTCGGATTCGGATTTTGGTTTTATAACTTGGTTAGAAAGAGCAAATATAGGAATTTTTAATTTTCAGTTTTCGGATCCGGATTCGGATTATATTTTTTTGATTTGTTAGGAGTCGGAGTTGGATTCGGATTTGAATTAGGAGTCGGATTCAAAATTTTTGACTTTGTACACCTCTGACCGACACATGATTGTTTACTTAATTCGATACCGATATCGACACGGTACCACCGATACAGCTTCTAGATACCGTCCAGGTTTTTTAAATGCTGCCGAAATGGCCGAATATGCCTGCTAGCTGCTCTAGGCTAAGTGGATAATAGTAAGGCTCGCTAGCCTATCATTGAGCTCAGCAGCAGTTAAATTTACAACATAACACATATCAAGATTTTTCAATTTAAGAGCTTTTCGGAAAAATAGGGCACATCAAGTTGATAATTTCATACCAACGGAAAAGCCAATATTGGCTTTGCTTACCTTTTCCAAACCACTGTGCCACCGAGTTTTTGTCGATCAGAAGAAGAGTTTTGCTGTATCAAGTTGGCTTTGCATAAACCGAAGGCTAGTTAGGAACTTGTGGCATAGTAAAACAATTTCTTTTATTTAATTGCTAATATTAATGAAAACGCTTGGTGTTATCTCTCGATGATGATCTATCGATGGGTGCATTGTAGATACGATGATAACTGCGCAAGTAATCGATCAATGATAAAGCTGCCAAGTACTAAATAGCCTAGTATTTTTGGTGGAACTTGAACAAAGTCTACGACGCGTTTATGGCCGGTAACTACTTCGAAATCATATGTTGATACTATCCGCCATGGTATAAAAAAGCGGATAAGCTAAAAAGAACCAAGGCTTAAATAAACTTGGTTCTGATTATGGGACGCGAGGCGTCAGAAAATGCAATGAATGATAAATCTCAGTCGTCTTTACTGAAGCCGACCTAAAAGTATTTTGTGATATGCAACCCGGCAAACCTGGTAGATTATCTCAAATGTGAATCGTCAATATTCTAAGCTAGCCGAATCATAATTGCAAGCTGACTGGAAATATTGTTTTGAACGGGAAAGTCCTGTTTTCCAAATGTATTTCGGCCGTCCTGCCGTTCTTAGTGATGCCCCGTTTTAAGTCAAAAAAAGCCGTTACCACGAAAAAATAGAAGCACGGTTTTTTTTGCTAGTAAGTTGCACTTTTTCTCTAGCTTACTAAAAATACATTTCTTTGTTATAGTTGTGGGGTTTATCTTTTCCTTCCGTGGAAGTACAGCTTCTGTTGAAAGAACATTTTTTGTCAAGAAGACTATGTGGTCAGATGAGAAATCCAGACTAGGTGTAGAGATAGTGAAAGCGATGTTGATTGTAAGACAAAGTTATGATATGAAGTGTGGCAAGTTCTATATTTAAGTCCAGAAAGACAAAAATTTACTGCACGAGATTTCTTTATCTAATTCGTTGCACAATGAATATGATTGATGGTTTGTTCAACATTGAAGAAATGCATTATAAAACTTTTGTTTTTGTCTTTTAAAAGAATGCACAGCAGCACGGGAACAAATCAGTCGCACCGTTTTTACCATGCCACGTCCCGTATTTGTCAAGTAAAATATGGTCACCCTACATAGTACCGGAAATCCGAGTCAGTTGATACCCTCAAAATATTTTCTTATTGGATGCTCTTATAATGCCACTTTTATTTCGTGGGCTATGCTCTTTAACCATCTAAAACCAAACGTGAAATTTCATAGACAAAGAGACAGAGAGTTGGGTCGATACAATATTTATGTCACATTTTTGGTTGAGATGGAAAAATAGAAGAAAAAAGAAAGATAAGAACTTTAATACATTGGTGGCTAAACCTAAAGACTGTTTTCTCCATTTAATCATTAAGCTCTGCTAACTTATTAAAATTACAAAGACCTACAAGCTCACACGCTTTTTTTGAAATAATGCAGTATACCACTCAAAGAGTTTATAGTAAACGAGATCTATTTGAAACCCTTACCTCTATGAACATAGCACGTGATCACCATAACCGTATCATACATTGATTTATTGAGTTACAAAGGCAATCTACGCGCTTTATATGCATGTTCATACGAGTGGTATACGAGTGGCTCTTTGAGTGGTATACTGCATCTTCGATACGGATGGGATCCCCGTACCAAAGTGATAGCATGCGCTGCGCGTGTGATGTGTGCGAAGGAATTTGTAATAGATTGATACTAAATTTTTCATATTATTGCAAATATGGGATTTTGGTTTTTGATCATGACGGGACAGGCCCTGCTGATGAGTCCAAAAGGACGAAACGCGTCCAGGGATGGTCTCGTCAAATTGTGGGGGGGGGGGCTTTTCATTATTTGCAATACTATTACACTGTGAAATAACCACTTCACTCGTATGAACATGCATATAAAGCGCGTAGATTGCCTTTGTAACTCAATAAATCAATTTTGAAATAATGCTACCGGTACCAAATCTGTCCTCCACCCAATGTTGTACTTAAGTTGCTGCTCAAAACCATTAAAAATACTATAATTCACTGACAGCTTTGATCAAAGTGGTTCAATTTGCAGCATGGAAGAAATATGAATATGACCAGTGCATTTGATCAAAGCCACCACGATATATCCACAATCGGAAGGGTGTAGCGCAACGGCAGGCATCTGACTGTAATCCGAATTAAAATGAGTGCGCTCCATGTGGCGACTAGTCACTTCTATCATGATACCAACTGTACAAATATGGCGTTCTATATATAAAGCCAAGTGTCGTTGGTGAATTGCTGTTTTTGATTTTTAGCTGAAGTTGCTACACAATTCCCCTCCCCAAGCACGCGCAGCAAGCGGAGATGTGCGAAGGAACGGAGGAGGTTGCTGAGGTCGCAAAATGCCTTCCCCGCCAACCTTGAGAGAGTGAGGCTTGCCGGTCAAAGTGAGATTGCCGCCAAGACTTCAACTGGAAGGCGTTCTTGACTTTAGGGCTGGGCGACTAGAGGATGGTAGGTGCTGCTTGACTGAAGACGTTGCCGTTCAATTACATCAGAGAAGATGTAGCTAAAAAGATGTACCCAAAATTTTTAGACCAGAGCGCGAGTTCAAATCTCGCTAGCAGAGCTTTTGCGTAATTCTTATTCAAGAGATTTTGATTTATTTGTTGTTTTTTCAATTGTGGCTTCTTTATGTTATTTTCAAAATTGAAACAGCTGGCTAGTACAAGTTTTGCCAACTGTTGTTTGAATAAAGGTGTAGCTTACGGGCAAATGTTTTTGGGCGTTGCTCAGCCTTATGATACCGCGGATTGTTTCCAGTGCTGCAATTTTTTGGAAATCTATTTTAAAAGGGAAAAGTTTTGCTCTGAAAGGGTTCCCCACTAGATTAGCCCAGAGCTACAGATTTGTTAATCTGCTTGTGGAAATTAGAATTGCTTCGTGTTCGTACATTTCTTAGAGGTATAGACATTTTACTGTGATACCTGCGCATGGTTGCATTGCTTCGAAGGTACCATGGCTAATTTGAATTTTTCTGTCAGTCCCACTTTTTGATTTCAGAGCGACTATTTTTTGTCACTTACGGTTCATTTTTTTTTATTTGCCATATTTATCCTCCACGAGAAAGCGAATTGTTTTGCTAAGTTTAGGACCGTAGGAGAGATGGAGGAGAGTTGAGTCATTTTTCACATTTTAAAAAATATCTTCTTTTATTTTCAAGTTAGAATGATGCGCATGCGACCAGATTAAAGCGCAGTTATTTGGTTGTTTGCACGCACGATATTTTTGTTCTGCCGCAATGCATGATAAACTTGTTACCTGTTGAAAAAAATCAATGAAGTGGCTAAACTCTCCGCACTATGAGGAAGGTTGAGCCACACTGAAAACGCTTTCTAATAAGCTCACAAAAAACAACAACTTGGTTTATTATTAACTTACTCAGAGAGAGAAAAGTTAACGAAACACAAGCAAACAATTTTGATAAAAAACGAGAGAGAGTTCATTAATCAGGACGTCGTGGCACGATCGGATCTAAAAGATCATTAAAAGCGTCCAAAAAACCAACCGCAGCAGAAATCATAGCTTCCATTCATCAAGACAACAACTAGGAAATTGGAACTGCGCACGACGAGACGTTCCAATAAACTTTGGATTTGGTAGCTTTTTCGCTATGTCCTGACGTAGCCACAAAGCTTCATCATCTTCATTGATGACAAAAGTAGCTCCAAAGTCAAAATCATTCAAACTCAACACCCGCCGCAAAAAGACTCCTTCAAACTTATCACTGTCAAAAGCATCCACTCTCGCAATGTAATGACGCATGCTCGATTTCCCATGGATTTTTACTACGACAAAGCCTCCTTCAATAATTTCTTGATGAGCCTCATCTTCATTCACGGTGTCTGAGTCGTCATTCAAGTGGTCTAAAGATTCACTTTCACTTGAGGATGTATCGTCGTGGACCAACTCTTTTGGCTTCTTCAATAGATTTCTCTTTGTAGGAAAACAATCAGGCTTTGCTTTTTTCTTTGCCCTGGCACTACTTGCAGCTGCATTTTCGTCCCTGGCTGGAGTATTGGTCAAAATGCCGGTGCTTCCTTTTCTCTCGTTTAACGTTCTTTGTCTACGAGGGCCAGCCTTTTGAAACGGAAGAATCTCGCCGGGTAGCTCATAAGCACAGGAGGTTTCTGAATATCTACATGCGTCATTTGCAAAGTGACTTGTTTTGCTGCTGCAAGCAGTTAGGTCTGTAGAATTGAGTGTAATTTCATGATCATTAAACTCATTACTGGCAATGGAAGTACCAGGCATGTCTTTCTCTGTAGCTATTGCAACGGAAACAGAAACTCCCTGGGTTGTTTCAGTTTCTGCTGACTGCTCACTGTTCTCCAATGAGGTGACCACCTGAGTTACACTAGGGTCTCTGTCCGAGACCGTCGAAGGGGCAAAGTCGTCATCACAGAAAATTTCGCTGTTGTACGGGAAAACACCAGTGCTCTGAAATCCTGCTATGATGTTACATGGCACACAAGCTGACATTTGAGCTTCCAACGCAAGCCCAGGGATGTGATATATGTTGAGAGTTACGTGAGGATGCGAGCGCATCCATGCATCTGCAGCACTCCGATAAGCTCTCTTGTATGGACCATACACCGGTTTCTCTTAACGCTGGAGCTTATGGGACGTACGTGGTGGAATCGTTAGAACACCAACACCATTAGCTTTTGCTTTATCAATGGCTGCTAATGAGATGTGAGCTTCGTGATTGTCCATTATTAACAAAACCTTTCGTTCTATTGTGCATCAACTGTGTCGAATGAAGTAATCCAAGTAATTGAGAAATACCTCTTCATTTATCCAGCCCGATCTTGTAGCTGATCCTGTAGATCCAACTGGTGTCCCCCGAAAAAACCACTCACGATAATTTACCCGGGAAAAGACGAACATGGGTGGCAGTACGGATCCACTGGCATTAACTGCATTTATTGCAGTTACAAGCTCCCCTCTCTCGGCAGAGGTAACAGACGCCACCTGTTTTATCCCTCTTTTAACAACAACTCTCCCAGGGTTTTGAACAGTAGTGCAGCCTGTTTCGTCAATATTGTATATATCTTACGCCTGGAACTTGTGGCAATTCATGACTTTTGCTAAATTAGAAAAAAATTCCTGGACAGTGTGCCTGTTGAAGGCTGTTGCACGTGCTAATAGAGTTGGTTCTGGTGATCGGATATACAATGCGCACAAATTTGTATAAATTCAAAGTTTAATCATAACTTATAGGAAAGTTGAGCCATGGCCATGGCCAATCACGAGGCATGGCTCAACTCTCCCAAAAGGCAATGGCTCAACTCTCCTTATGACGGCCATTAAAGAGTTTACAAGCTTATCTGGCAAATTAGATTTATATCAAACTTACTTCAGTGAAAGACATACCGGTAGGCATAGTAACACAAAAACAGTTACCCACCTAACTGCTAGAAAAATAGTAATAAAAAGCATCATACCTGATACTTTGAAATTCACTTTTTGTAGCTTTTTTCAGTTTTTTATAGGCAAGAGCTGTATGATACTTTTAGTCGCTCGAGTGCTATTGGTACGGTATACTCTTTTGGTACGGTATGGCTCAAAAAGGGGAATGAACCCCAGATCTACCGACTGCGAAGCGGACGCTCTAACCACTGATGGCGTAGTGGTTAGAGCGTCCGCCTCGCAGTCGGTAGACCTGGGGTTCATTCCCCTTGTCAAGTCATACCAAAAGACTTTAAGAAATGGTATCTATAGCTTCCCTGCTTGGCGCTGGCATTTATGGGAGATTGTGGAGAACAAGCCGTCAAGTTTGCTTGTTGTGTCCTTGGGCAAGACACTTAACGGGATGCCTCCGCCTTTATGTGGAAGACAGGTGGCCCATAAACCTCGAAAAAGGCAACTCCCAAGCGAGTGTGGACTTCCCGTCCAAAGTATAGCGATACAATTCGCTTTCTCGTAAATGGAGGATAAAAATGGCAAATAAAACAAAATAAAACAAACAAAACTGCGCCAACACCTTGGTTTTTAACCAATCTTGGGAATTTGGATTGCCAGTTGAGATTATTCTTATCGCATTATGTGTCGGGAAAAATCTTGAAATTTTTGACAGCGATCTTAGGAATTATGGCAGAATCTGGGATTTTTTGATTGAGATATTTGACCAACCCACTTGATCTTGGTATGGAAATCCAATTTTGGAATATTGAAAAGATTTTGGTACAGACTTTTGTCCTTTTTTTCGTCTTTACAGGTAAAACAACAAAAGTTAGGATTTTGCATTAGATGAAAGTTAAAGGTTTTTGTTTTTTGAAAATCAATATCAGAATGAGGAGTATTCCAATATTTTTTAATTTTTGCGAAATCAGTTCTGTGGTATATGAAGTGTCAAAACATTTTAGAATCTTGGTATTTTTTATGTAGGAGTTGCCATTTTTTTGATTTTTTCACATTGCAAGTTGGCAACTTAAGTCTTAGTTCATGCAATTTAATAGAATACCAAAACTTCAAATGTATAAGTTCAAAGCAATTTAATAGAATGCCAAAACTTCAAAAGTCTTAGTTGTAACCCCATGGTTAACGAAATTTGGCGGAATTTTGTTAACTCCCAGTTTTTGACTAACCGATCACCAAGGTGGTTGCTAGTGTACGTTTGGTATTTAGAGATCAGGTGGAGGAGGGTAGTAATTAGTAGGCCGAGTTATGTTGAGATCCTATTTTACTAATCAAATAAAAGAAAAATAAAGAGTTTTGGGAGTTTTTGAAATTACCTTATGGTCTTAAATCAACAGTCATTCATTGAGGGTAACATTAAAGTACGGAAATTGTTTTTGATTTATAGCATTACTAAATCACGAAAATTAGAAAATACACATTAAACTTAGAATTTTGCGTAGGAATTACTGACTTACGGAAATATGGAGGAACTCCCAACTAAAGAAATATAGAAATTGCAGAAGTATGAAAATTTACAGAAGTTCATAAAAACTAAAAGCAAAGCAAGCCAATTGAGTAAAATTAGATAACTGAATTGAGTTTTTCTTGGTTTATTCTCTGTGATCCTTGGATTTTTGGAGATTAGCAATAAGTCAAAAATGTGCTCATATTATTTAAATTAAAAATGGTTATTAACCCTTTGAACCCGACATTCCCACATTTAAAAGCTCTCCGACCCGAGATTTCCAGCCAAAAATTTTCAAAAAAAATTATTTTCTTTTTTTTTTCGTTTTGGGATTATGAATCGCCTGCAGCTCTCAAACCAACTTCAAAATCAGTGTAATAACATTGAAATAGCCTTTGCAGGTGCAGATATGATCCTTATTGTACATTTTTACGTTTGGCCGGAAAACCGACCTTTAGGGTTCAAAAGGTTATTAGGCTGTGGCTATTTTGCCATCAAGAGCGTTTTACCCTTGGTGGCTATTTTGTTGTAAGACATTTGTGATTGGTCAATGTTAATGACATATTAAACATGTGACTTTTGGTCGTTTCCAATAGGCCAAATTTACTGATCAATTAAAAAAATGAGCTCCCCAAGTGTACACTGCCTTTGACTAAGTGCCCTGCCAGCAAAGATTCCAACCCGTAACCATTGCATTTCAAGGCAGCTGCACCATCCATGCACCACAGTGTCACTGCCAGAATCATAGCAATTATGGCTATTTGAACACACATGAATGATGGTGACTAAATAGTCTTAAAGGGTAAAATACCGCCAATAACAAAATAGCCACTTCCTAATTAATATTGATACAGAAAAACATACTAGCATCATAAATGTTATCATTAAGACAATTTCTTGCAAAATACCTAAAAGCTGAGAATTGTGCATTCAGCCTCAACTAATATAGGCTTGATATTTTTTAGAGCACCATGCAATTTCTGCACTCTTATTTCATGTAGCATCATTTCTTTCTAAACCACTTAATAGTGGCAACAGATTTTTAATACCTAATCTTACAATATTATGGAAATTCATATTGAATAAAATAATGTCTAGGCAATTCATATTTGTCAGCCTTAAATGCTTGATGTAGTGGCTCACTTGTGGCAACTTGGTAAAATGTAAGCCTATCTGTGGCAGTTAATGGACTGAGCTGTTCATCAAACCTTGGCTTCTCGTTATTGAATGAAGAGTCAATCTTTAGACTTTAAATTTTGGCTGATCTTCTGTTGAAGTTATATCGGAATTGATTTTAGTACAATATGATGTTTTAATTTTAAGGCAGTAATTATTCCCTTAATATTTGACCTGTGGCTTTGAAAACATGTGGCACATATTGAACTTTACTTTCCCTGTGATTTTGCAGTGGAGAAAGTTTTGCCAGACTTCAGATTTTGTTTTTGAATTAACATTTTCAAAATCAGTCATTTTGGTGAAAACTTGTTGGTGTAACTGATCTTTAATGCAAAAGATAGAAGTTGTCCCCACCAGTAGCTAGCATTTCAAGAGTAAGACTGAAAACCAATGCACTATGTTCATGCTTGCAGGATAGAGGTAATTGTTCAGTGATTGTTACCTAATAGGTCAAATGACTGTAATGACACAACTTTGTGATGATCTGTTCCCAAGCCAGGTGGCTCACTATTGTAATGCTACTTTCATTATACTTAATCCACAAATAAAGCACTGTTGCAGTGATATGACTTCAATGAAAATTTTCCTTGATTTTAAAATGAATAGTTCAGGATTTAAGAAATCGAATAAAATGCAAGACATTTGTGATTAAAATTTCCCCTGGATCTCAATCTTAGTTTCCTTGATACAAAAGGATATCTATTCAATTATTTATTTTAGAATAGCAAAGTAAATATAAATGGCCTGATGCAGTTGTCCACTGCGGAGCACATACTAAAAAATGCATCAGCTCTCTGAACAAAACAGAACGAAAAAGATGAAAAACTAACAAGTAAGTCAAATAATAAAAGTAGACTAGCTCCTCACAAAAAAGTGGAAAAAGCGACAGAAATTAAGCATTTGAGCAACAAGTTTTACAAAACGTTTTTGATGTGGGAGTCTGCTTCAATCCTGGACTCTTTAGAACCATGACAAGCAGTCGTTACAACAGGAAGATAACCTGACAACTTATACTAGATGTTCATTTACAGTTTTCCTAAATTTTGGAGCTTAGTTTGTACACCAAAAGACTATGTTCGGCTACTAGGCTTTTACCCTAACTTTAACCCCTTTGCTGCGACGTTCGGATTCACCTCACGATAGTATAAAAACATTTTTCTATTAAAAAAATAGTATCAGCAAATTTCAGCTGCATTAAAAATTATAAAAAAACCCCCTTAAAAATTCCTAAAATTAAAGTTTTTCAGAAAATTAAATTCATTCTTGGATATAAAACAAATAAAAACATTTAAATGCAGTAAAATAACGTTGTTTTAAAGAGATTAATTTTTTTGGTCATAAATTGCAATTTTTTAAGACTACTGAAATTTGTAATTACGCAGCAAAAGGGTTAATATTATTTTGATGAAATGGTCTCACAATATAAAAAGACCTGGAAGAAGCCAGTGGAGGAAGAGACAGATAGCATTGATTTAAAGTTTAAAAAAATCCTGAAATGAACAATATAGTAGGCTGTAGTGTGAGCAATTGTGGAAATCATGATGTGAATCTTGCCTAATTGGTTAGAGGGACAAAATCAGATCAAAACGTACTACTACTACAAACAGCTGTTTGATATTGATGAAATTTATGAAAATATATGACATTATTGTTCCTCTTCATTAACAAACCGTTTTTTGTGTTTATAAATGCTGACAGCTGTTGGTTATGCTTGCAAAGAAATAAATTCCCAATTGTCTTTCAAATACGTTATTTTCAACTTTCCACTTCACCGTAAAATGACCTAACTGTTTTTTTGTCATAATGATGCATTCTTCCCAGGTGACTGTTACCAGTCAAAAGTTTCTGGTAGTTTTACTTAGCATGACATTCAGAGTTGTGCAGCTGATGCTCGTGTATCAAGATGATGCACAACCGATGTAGCAAAGCTTTTATCACTTGTTGAATGTAACCAATCAGAATCCTTGACTGGCACTTTGGAGTTAAAATATAGGAAACCTGAGCCAGTACTCTAGCTTCTGCCACAATACTATCATAAGTTAAGCGCACAGCATGTAGTTGGCAATTTGATCTATTGGAGTGCAAACCATGGTAGTAATAATCATTCAGCATGTGCCTGTGCTCCCTCTACATTTAATGGTAGAAATCATATTTGTAAATCAGCATCTATGTTTTTGAAATTTTGAATACTTGATGGATGCTAAAAAAATCTTAGCTTTGACCTAAGTTTAAGTGCATCCTTATTTTCAATCCAATAGCTACCTATTTTTATTTCCTACCAGGTTGTTATGTTGTTGGTCCTTACACACCTTGTAGAGCTTAATCTTTTTCATCATAGAAAAAGTTGGCATATGGAAACTTTTGTCAAAGATATGTAAAAGAAATATTTACAAGTTGCATACTGCAACAAGTTGAAAGTTAAATTTTACCTTTAAACAGATACCTTATAAAGTTAATTTAGCAGACTACTATGCTTCAGATCATTTTTGTATAACGTTTTATTTGTGATGCAAAGAGCATAAATTCACAAGATTATATGTGAAACTAATAAAAGAGCATCAGCTCTAATTAAAGTTGTTGAAAACGGTGGCATATTGAAAACATTAATCTTTTCTTATTGATTATGTTTGGGTTCGGTGCTGAGTTTAAAGATCATAAACTCATTCATAATCTATCTCTTTACTTTTGTTTACTATTAATTGGATAAGTTTGCATCATTTCAGTTTACCGGATTTTGGGTTTTGGATTCTTATGTTTTGCTTGTATGCATAACTATTTTTTTCAGCTGGTATATGACTCTGTAAAAGTCATTTTCAGAGTTCCTAATCAGTGCTGAACGCTGTGTGGCAGGTAACTTCGGCTTTAGCTCTGTGTTGTTTAGTCACATATTCTACTAAGAAACAGTAAGGTGTTGTGTAGAGTTGACATGGACTATGATTTTTTTTACCTACAATGTTTTCATACAATTGAACAAGGGTTGAGATTAGTACATTTGGATGCAAACTACATTTTTTGCTGTAACTCATACCCTAACTTTAATCTGTGAATGATAAATTTCAGAAATAAATGTGCTTTACTTAGCAGGACATGCATATCCTGTGTCTCTTCAATAACAAACAGGACTTGCATGTCTTGCTTAGTAAAACTGTTTTTGTACCGAACTTTGAAATAGTGAAAACTCAAAAGTACTGTAAGTACTTTTGCCAATATCATTCCAGTTTCTTAGCAACGCAATGTTTCTATTCAAGAACATTTTCAAAGTGAGATCAGATCATTCTTGATTATATAAATTGGTTTGCTGACTGTCAACTTTTATTTGTTTAGATAGGCTAAATAAAAGCCTGGTTGTGCCTTTTTTTACCTGATACTATTCCCTTTTTTTTTATTGAAGTATGATAAAATAGGATTCCACTGTGACAGCAATTTGTTTCTCAATATGTGCTTCTGAAAAAACTTTAGCAAAAAAAATGGCAGGCAGTTGATAGAAGCAGAAATGTCACTCAACCAGGTCTCTCACTCAGATGGGAACAATAAAAGCGGCATTCTTGTTTTACCACCCAATCAAGAAAATTTGCAAGTTGCTGACGCAGAAAAAGTTGACAATAATTGAACCGCAAAAATTGATATATTGTATGATGATGCAGCAGGAACTTTAGAATTTCGAGGTACCAATAATGATGGCAGGGATAGTCTAGCTCCATTACTTAAAATAACACAGTAGCCATAACAAAAAAGCAATGTAAATGCTTTTTCTTGGTAAGTCTAGTTAGTTTGTAAGCAGTAAGTGGGTGTTGGCATCAAGTGATCGCTATTTGCGTAAAAGTGAAAGTTGTGCTGGAGTATCATAAATTAAAGGTGGTAAAAAGGTATGTGGACCTCAAGCAGTTTCTTCTCTTTCAACTGTAGAATATCTAATTTGCCATTGCATTTACTTCTTGTCATGTAATGGAATGTTTTACAAGATAAGCATAAGAATTTCAAAAAAATAGACACGGAAGTGTCCATTGCAATTATTCAAAAATTAGAAAAAAGTAAGAATGTGGCACTTGTGACATTTTTGTAATGATTAGTTATTTTCCAGCAAAAGACGATGAAGTTGTATGCATTGTTTAATTTTTATTAATGTCAAGCAAAGCAAATTGATCAAACGATACAAGCAAAAGTAAAAAAAGGAATTGATTGCCACACTATTGATGAAAAAGCTAAGGCAGATTGAATTCAACTTTACCAAGTCAATTGTAGCTAAATCCAATACCTTTTGCAACCGGTCCAAGCAGTTAATGTATGGCACAACCAGTTGTGCAATAACCTGGAACTGCACAAACACAAATTTAGCGTGCTTAATAACCGTTGTAAAAAAGATTCTAAGCATTTATATCCTAATCTGTTGGTATAGGTTTATATCCTTTGTGTTTTTAATAGGTTTATATCGTCTGTGCTTTTCTGAATAGGCTTTTCACAACTAATACTTGTTGTTTCTCAATTTGCAGCCTCAATTTTTTGATTTTAATGGAAACCTACTGATGCATTATATTGCCCAGTAAACAAAATTGTTGTAGTACAATAAAGTATCATAATCTTATGCTCTTCTTGTCATTGAAATTCATAACAAAAATTGCTAATTCAGTATTTGGAAGGAAATTCATATCAATTAATAAATAAAAATGCACATTTTTGGGTATCATTTTTCAAAAGAGTTTGACTGATTTAACATGAATTTACTTGAACAAGATTGTAGAACATTAATCAAAACTTCACTTTCACAAAGATTGGGTGCATTTGATAAGTTATACTGCTCTTGAAATAAGACAATCCATAGTTTATATGATGAAGTTGTTCACCTTGCATTAAGAGGAAAAAGAAATTCAGTAATTTAAATCTGGATTGGTCTTCATTGACAAAAGTTTCTGGATCACCTCATCCTTGAAGGTTTATTAACAGCAATGTGCACCAATTCTCGCATCCTCTTTTTTTAAGCACTTTCAATGATTTTCATGGCATGCTCTAACGACTGTACTCTGTATGCATTACAACTTCTTACATTTCTTTTTTTCCTTGAAAATCTGCTTCAACTTATTCAGCAATTCATCCTGCATTTCTTTTGCATGGAGAACACGTTGGCATAGTTTTAACATCACATAAGACCTCACCTCTCCACTGGCAGATATCATCTCTACTTCAGGGTGTCCAGCTGCCTTTTCTGTTTTCACTGCTTTTGTTGCTATTACCATGTCTTAGCAGGAAACCTTTTCAGTGGGTCCCTTTACTATATTAGCTTCTGCCATGTGGTTAAATCATTCTCTTCATTCACTATCTTTTGTTTGTTAAATAGAAATTATATCTGGGCACCACCAAAGTAAGTTGTGTGATAATTATTACTCACTGATTGAATAAAAGCTAGGATTTAATTTCTTTTATTTATTTATTACATATTTTGTGTTGATAATTTATGGTATTCCTTAGATGTAATAAGGTCTTTACATTTAAGCGTATTTTTTTAAACGAGAATTTGCTAAGATCATATGTATTTATAATTAGCATAGTTCTGGGAAGCTGCTTGATTAAAAGATTGTGATGGTCCCTTATCAGCTTTTGCTATTGCCTTATTGTTTTAAGTTAGATGTTTTTGATTTGTTTGTTTTTAAGCATCATATGGTAAAAAATCGATTGACTGATTGTAAGGAGGAGTGTCCGACATAGGTTTATCCATTTTATTAGCAGTGGCATCACAAGCGATCTAGCTGAAGAAAAACAAGCAGGTGATGTCAAAGAATATTGAACAACATTGATAATAGTACAGTATATTTGTTTGTTAGGTGCCATACATGAAGCACACTAGGGCTCTCATCGTTTTCCAGCGTTAACTACCTCCACAGTGTACACAAATGTATTGATGCGACAACAGTGAAAAGACTAGTTGGTCATTTGTTAGTTCAGTGGTTCAGTTTTGATCCTATTGTAACTTCAATGCCTTTGATGCAACCATGAGCATCTATCATGGTTACACAATCTAGTTTCTAGTGAAGTATGATACAAACCACAAATACAATAATATCAGCAATGATCAATGTATACAAGTATACATCTACAATTCTACATGTTTATGAAAAGCACACACACACTTAATACTCTTGCTATATGTAGCTATCATGATGAAATTAATGAATGTTTGTCTAAAATGCGCTCTTTTGACAATGGACTAGAATCAAAAGCTTACGAGAGCATTACAACTTCATTCAATAAGTTTAATGCTTTGCAAATATCTTTATGTAATTAAACTAAACTGATCTAGCCTGTAAACTAGGCCATGCCACAATGTTTAAGGACATATTGAGTAAAGGCATGACCTAGAGTTGAGCTTTATTGCCAAAGTTTGATTAAAGTGTGGTGACCTAGTACTTACAATAAGTAGAGAACATTTTCCCCAATCATAGGTAATGATCAGCTAAAAGCATTTCACTTCATAAACTCAACAGTATTGACCATTTCACTGCTCCAAAACTTTTTGATTGTTGTCATATCTTTGGCTTCTGGAAAAGTAGTAGAAAGTTGATTTTGTAAACTTTTTATGTATTTGTAGTCATGATCCGTGGATAGCTTACTAGTGCGTTTGAGTATTATCTTTATCGCCCAGTTTTTACAATAAGTTATTTACTGTTAGCATTTCATTTATAGATATTGACAAAAACATTTTAGCTGCCCAGCTTTGAATATTCGAACTACAATGAGTAAATATGCCACACACCTATACTGTTCAGTAATGTAGCTGAGTTTTCAACATGACAAACTTTCTGTATTACTAGAATCTAACTGATGAAGTAGAGTTAAAGGAACAATTAAAAAGAATAGTTTTTAAACTACCGTACTCAATGCATTTTAAAAAAATTGCTGTGGCTTGCAATTTACGATCATATTTCTTGAAAAATATATAGGTCTTGATTATCTTGTAATTAAATTAAGTGTGTGGCAGCAGTATTGAGCTAAACTACAAAGGATATTTAACAACGTAGCCGTTCATTATGCGGTGGTGGTCTTATGGTGTGGAAGAACCAAATTTAACAGCTTTATCAGCCTTGCTTTGTCATCTCGTTTTAAGAAGCAGTTTATCTCAATCACGTTTTACATCTTCTTTTTGAAACAGTTACAGCAATTATCATATCTGCATCAATGAGAACATCGGGAAATGTAAAAAGTATGATCCAACCAATATTCAATAACTTTGATTATTGTCCCAAAAAGATTCAAACGTAAGTACAATGGTATTTCTATCAAAAGGCAATAAATTCCTGAAGTTGACTTTCATTTCAAACCAGTTGAGTTGATGTAGAATTCAATTCTTTACATCTTTTGTTCAAGCCAAAGAAGTGTGGTGGTCAGGTGTATGCAATAGAATTGATACCACCCAAGTAATGTAATCTGTTGCTACCTATTTTTGATTAAATGAAAGGCAATGCAAGCGATGTTGTATTTGAAAAGGTATAAGTAGTTGAAAAATTGTTTGTCATTAGTCTTGAAAAGTGGTTATGGTGCCAACGATACTTCAAGTGGCAAATTAAAAATAACTGCAAGGTACGTGATTGCTGGGTCAATTAAAGAAATGTTTGTACCGTACTTTTATTAAGGGGTTATGTGAAGATGTGATGGAAGTAAATATAAAACGGGGAATAGAAGCACATGTAAGAAATGATTTGATTTGAATCACTTTTAAGTGATAAAGTTATGACAAATAACCATGCCTTGAAATGCATAATGACATTGAGAATTACGCTGTTGCAAAGGTTTCAGCCAGGTTTTTTTTTTGACAGATCTGTTTTTTACTTAGGCATAGGCAAACTTCAGGATAGAACACATGTTCTTAAACGACACCAGGAGCGTATCTTTTTGATGCATCATAAGTACATCTGAAATCATAGACGCTACAATTTCGAATTAGGAAAAAGCTATTTGCTTTTTTCTTGTATACATCTGATTAGGCCCATCTACTTCTTAAGTTTGTCACTTAATTGTCAGATCATACACGAAGATATTTGGTATACCCTACATTGCCAAAAAATGGCTCAAATCTTGATGTGGAATAAAACTGGATTATATACTGTGTTATAAACTTTTGTTACTGCTGATACAGTTTATAAAGACTCATGTATTGCCTTGTATAGGTTTACTTTGTGTTGCTGTTTTAAACTTCACTGTTTTCAATAAAATGCTTCCATTTAGATATTGGATTTTTAAACTCATAATATCGAAAATTCTCTACAGCATCGACTTATCTTCTATGTCACTAGGTTCATTAGTTATTACAGGCCTAGCAGGACATGTTTCATTTTAATCAGCTGTTTGTAATCCAAAATTCTTTATCTAGCCCAAGTTAAAACTAGTGCTGGAGTGATAAAGAAATTGCCCCTCGCCCCTGCAACTTTGCAATAATATTTCAGCTAATCCAATAAAAATTTTGGAGCTGAGTACATTAACTAAAAGGAGTGCTTGTTTGATAAAACTTATGCTGTTCCAAGACAAGCTAAATTTTTTTAAATTATAAACTTTCCACATCGTCGTGTTAAACTTGAAAGCAGGTTTAAATGTATGCTTGGAAAAGAAGAAAAATGGGTTTGAAAAAATTATTGCCATTCACCATTAGTTATTAATTTTCGATCGTACTTAAACGTAATTTTGATTTCACTGTGTTTAGATTTAGTTTATCTGCTTTGAGCAAAAAGTTATATTTAATTTATTTAAACTTTTGTGTAGTTTTACTAGAAATAACAGATTTATTACGTTATGTTTCAACAAACCAGAACTAAACGAGGTAAGAGTCTTGTCCAGTTTCATTATCTAGCTTTAACTAAACACCCAGACATGGTCTCTTGACATCAGGTTAATTGTGAATTGCAAAGTCAACATGTTGGGCTGGTAGAGCTGGTCAAAAAAGCAGTTAATAAAAACTCTGCAATTTCTTGTCCTCTTTTTGCTTCAACAAAGTAGTAAACCAGCAACGGCCTTATCAAGCCCAGTAACTTTATGTATATTGCTGTTTTCTAATGTCAAGTTTACCTTATTAAAGTGTGAGGTGTCTTGTGCTGTGAGTCCGTAATGGATAAACTAATTGTTACTGTAGCAGTCATGATGTGTAAGCTGGATAGCACTATTATTTTTTGTTTTTATTCCACTTGGACTTTATGGAAAGCAATTTCTAAGTTGTATTTTTTAGAATAACATTAAAGTTTATTTTGAGTTATGGAAATTTGCTGTTTTTAATGGCCAACGAAAGCTTTTCAACTTGCTTTACAGCCAGACAGAAGGTCTTCCATCTAGAGGCAAAATAAAAAAAGTCAAATGTTTTTTAGCATTGCCAATGCCGTCACAACATTACAAAGGGGATGAAAATGATGATAGTATGAATTTTCAACAAGCAACATTAGCCAAAGATTTACCAGAGGATTTGGTATGCATAAGATAAAGATTTTATTGAACATTTATCCCTTCATAGGCATTGCGGTTCTGCTTTGACTAGATATCTTTTCAAATAAAAATTTTCAAGTAAATAAAAAATTCAAATAAACATTAATTTGAATTGAAAGATAATAAAAATAAATAAAAAATTAAAAAAAACAATAAAAATTTTCAGACCCGAACTTTGAAGTTAAGATCTGTAAGTTTTGAGAATATTTTTAAAATTTTCCATTCTAACAACATGCTAGCTGGCTAATCAAGACTGTGGAGAAGGTGTTTAGTGGTGGACTATTTCAGGAGCTAATTGATAAACAACAACTTGACATCATTTTAATGATGTATGAGGGTCAGAATCTTCCAGGCCGAAATTCCGGCTTCTGTCTCCTCTTTATTCTTTACTACCTGATAAATGAAAGACAATTTCCCGTTTCAGCAAACTGTAATGACACAATGATGAAGTGTGTAGTTTATGTAAGCTTTTGAAGGGATCTATGATGGCCGACAATGTCCTCTTCAGCTTTTTTATTATTTGATCACTGTTTATTATGTTCACTAGTATTTAGTTGTATAAGTTGTTGATATTTTAAATAGCGCTATTAAATCCTACATGTAATGTACAAGTAAAAGTAATTGATAGCTTACATAATCAACTGGCAGAGACCATGAGCTTCCAATTACATTGTAAGCTATAGAGGAAATCCTTAGGTAACTGCAGATTGATGGTCTGTCTTCCTGTATATGAGAAGTAATCTTCAGTCTGCAAGTACCTACTGCTTCGTACCTCCGTGCTCGCAGTTTAATAGCAATTCATTACATTACATAGTGCATTGTAATTTACCTCTCCAAGCTCCACATGCATTCTTGTCGAATGCTTGCTACTGTGCCAAGACAGCACGAACTGCCAAAAGTAATTCATCATCATTGATTAATTTTTTTGCATTGCATTTTGATCTTAAGTGAAGCCAACAATCTAGCGCTGGAGAGCATTGCATTTTGGGGTTTTAAAAGTCATAGCGCTAATTACAAAGCTACCCGTAAGCCTCATCAGTATTCACCAGGAAAGCAACCGAAAAGCTTGCTTGCAATGAGGTCTGATGCAAAAGCAATTGGTTATTGATTAGTGATAGACAAAATCCGAAATCTTAATGTAACTGCAGTACTGGAAAAATGATGTAAAATTGAGATTTTTATTTTCGGTTGGTATTAGCACCATTTTTCAAAAGTTCTGTACGTTGATTTGAAACTCGAACTTAACTCTGTGTTTTTGTACACTTTTCTGCCATTTCACTATTTGCAAAAGTTTCCACAAAAGGACTGCTGTCTGTGTTTAAAATTGATCTGCGTTAACATGGCAGCATTTTTTTATGGTCATTTACATAGAAAATCGTAATTTGCATTGAAGTTTCTGATCAGGTGCTGCCTTTTTCTACTTCTTTCTAGCTTTTATATAGCCACAGTTAAGTCGACAGTGGTTCATTTATAGCTTAGCTTATCAAGTTTTGTCGTAAAATTTTATGTTCGTGTCAATAACTTTGTTGCTGTGACGTCAGCGAGAGAAAGCGAATTACATTTTGAACAATGATGCATTTTCCGCCGGTATTTTTATTGTTTTGAAGTAATTAGCTTATGCAGTTTGCAGATTATGTATGATAGTAGATTGATGCTTCATAGCTTTCGATTAAATTGTCGAGTGCGCATATGAATAAAAGTATGACTCACACGTACGTTAAGTAAAATCTTTTTTTAGTCGGAAAAAAGGCTACGTCGTGCCACAGGAGTAAGAATACAAGACTTGGTGACACAATCAAGCCCAGCTTTATATGCAGATCAGTTTGTAGCGCCATTTCTTCCTGGTGAGTTCAATTTGTAATTGTATTGATCTGGTCATAGAATTCTTGCCGATAATTTGTTGTGTTCTGCCCTTATTCAAAGCACAACTTTGGGTTCAAAACCTTCTGTGAGCGATACTAATATGCATCAGAAAAAGCTTCCAGAGTAACAGGTCGGTTGCTCTTCATAGCCTGATGCGATAGCAGGTGGTCACCACGTCAGCAACGTCGAACCAGCAGGGAAAATAGTGAAAGGATGTTGCGGTTGAGTGCACATGCTTTCCTCATGCATGAAAAAAGCTTTTTTGCTTTTTTTTATATCACAGTTTGTTTGTAAGCTCAACTTTAACCTTTACGGATGGCATCGTGCTTCCATTGCGTTTTTGTTGCGTCTTGAATCTAACTAAAAATGCTTTACACAGCGGAGCAGGACAACCTCAATGGCAGTGATACATGTGATGTTTGTGTAGTAATTAAGGCATTGATGGTGGTGCTGAGGATGTTTTCTCCTCCGCACCCAATGCATGTATAAATAGAACTATCGGTTGCGTTGAGAGCTTTTTTTGTTGGAATAACTTGCAAGGTTGTGTGACATGAGGCGCATTACACTACAAACAACGCTTTCTATTTCTGTTCTTATTTACTTGCAAGCAAAATTTGTCTAACTTTATCACATGCCGCATCAGTTTCCACTCAATGAATTATCCTGCTGACGTGATTGAATTCTCAAGATGTTTATCAGTCAGAGTCAGTTTTTAATTACGACATTCATTTGGAAGCTAAATTAGTTTGCTCACACTCGGAGCCTGTGCTAGACTGATTGTGAGCGATTATATGCAGATGAGCCTGCTTGCTAGCATTAAACGTTGCAAGGTCGTTTGGCAAACTACGTTTTTTCTTGATTTTTATGTTTCTAGTCCATCGTATTTACTTCGACATGCTGTGGAAAAAAGTTGGAAATATCTTTAAATAGGTCTACAAAGTACTTAAGATGATCAACGATGCTAACTATGTCTGTGGTATTGCATCGTTTACGTTGTATTGTATATTTAAGTTAGTTCTCTTTTGCCTTCTTTTATGTGGTTTGAGCAAAACTATGTTGATCACCCCAAGATCGAATTATTTGCTTTTATTAGTAAGGAAATGGAAATGGTAATTGAAAGTTTTTGGTTTTTTTTCAAAACATTTGGTTGAACATGTTTTTGAAGAATTTAACGAACATGGGCCTCGGTTTCGTCGAGTTTCATTTGCTGCTGCAGACTATGTAGATGGTCATTCCCTTCGAGGGTCTTCAATTTGTCTCTTAAAATTTCGTTTTTCATCAAATTGAGAGTGAAAATGTTTCTTCATGACTCTGCAGTCCGCTAATTTCTCATTTTCTTGTGTAAGTTGAGTATTGTTTATTATTCTTACTGTTTTGATGATACACGATTGATTCCGGATAATATTGAATAGTTGTCACGAATGTGCGTTTCATTACTGACTCGAGTCTCTAGCTTCATGGCGATCAATTAGCGTTTCCTGTGGTCGTGTCTCAAAATCTTGTTTCATCATTGTAAACTTGATTACCGCCTTAATGCATGGTGGACATCATAGGAGTGACGAAAGATTGTTCGTTTGTGTCAAAGTTCGTTTTGATCTTTTAGCTCAAATTATCGCCAGTGTCATTGGGCGTTCTTGCATTAACCGAGAAGTCGGAAATTTAGTCTCGGTAGCGGCTGTGGGATGCTGTGATCTTGGAAAATGTAATTTGCGGTCGTATTCTCCACTTGAAGTGAAAATGTGCAGTATCGAAGGTACCGGCGACATCAAAACAGGCCTGAACGAAAGTTGTCGGAACCAAAGTTAAATTTCTCATGACTGGAGGATATATTTCTAACTAAAATCTTCCGTGCTACTATAACGTGAGGTCTACCACACTATAGCGTGAGATCTACCTCCGGTTACTACTATAGCGTGAGGTCTACCACTGAATTATTTATCCCTCACCTCTCTGTAGCTACACACTTACTACTATAGCTATAATAATTCCAAACACCACATATACATTCCACACACAAAGGTAAATTTATTCTAACGATACTCACTTCGTACATCTTCTAAGAATGACACAAATAAATCGTTGGTTAGGGTTAGTGTTAAGGGTTAAGATTAGGGCAGGGGCTCTAACCCTAACTCAAACCTTTCGCGGTTTGCATTTCGGTAGGTGCGAGTCCAGCGGTAGACCTCACCCTGCATCTCGGTAGGTGACTTATGTCGGTAGATCTCACGCTATAGTAGCACCAAATCTTCGGTGGCCCCACCAGTCACTAGTCGAAAACATTTCAAATTGAAATCCTTGTTAGTACAATTTTAGCACATAGTACTTGCTTTTTTTCAAGTTGTTAAAAAGTAAAAAGGGTTTACATTGTATTGGCTTGGACTTTTATATTTCAATTACGCATACTGCAACTTCTTTCATCTACTATCTTCATATCTATATTGTTTCACTGAATAGTTTCAACGTTTAAATTAGAAACATTTCCGTTCATCAGTAGTATCATCAATTTTCTTAGCAAAATGTTTTAATTGATTGAATCTTCATTAACGAAACGTGAATTCTGCGGCAATTTCAGTGCCACTAAGGCTGCTAGTAAGTAGTGAACGCTAAATTCGCCTTTGTCTGTCATTTGCTCAGTTTCTACATTTTTATCTAGTCACAAAAACAATTGGCATCAGTTGTGGTCGACTGCGAAAGCAGGTATGTAGTGGTAGACACAAAATCAGCCCATGTGAGCAAAAACGACGAAGGGGAGACGTGATTTCAAACTTTTATGCTGCTGGGTGTGGACATAACACACTCCTTTCACGGGATAATGAATACGGTCTACGTAATAAGACAGAACCAATGCTGGAATTGAACTCACAATCTTTCCATAGAGTTATCGTTGCTATGCTTTTAGTGTGAAAGCAATCTGTTGTCTGCGTAGTGCTCGGAAGAACGGTGACACCATGCTTTTATCAACAATGACAATGTTAAAGATTTCTTTTTACTATCATCTCTCGGGTTGCTGTGTTAGGGACAATAATTTTCAGTTTAGCCGGCTTCGTTCACATCATGATTGTGCAGAGCAAGGCAAGTGAAGCCATATTTTCTTGTTAAAAGTTAATGACTAGGAACCAGCCATTTTTACTGTACAAATCGCATGTCAAGTTTTTAAAATTGGCCTAAAATGATTTGTGATGTGTCAGCTCTATCTCGTGCGCTCCACTTGCAATGCTCGTTTCATTTATTTGCTCTTTCATCTTGTTAGCAGCTTAACCTTTGTTTCAATTTGTTGCGCGTATGCACAAAGGCAGTGTGTAAAAGGTCAATTAAAGTTGTGTTCACTTGTATTACCAACAAACCAACATTAGGTTTAGCTATTACCAGGAACATCTTGAAAACAACCAATGGTCACTGCGTTCTAGAGCAGGGGTCGGCAAACTGTTTCCATGGAGGACCATATTGCCGATGGACCGAAATTAACTCAAAAAGTTTGAAGTAACGGCAAGACGTGTTATGTTGCCCGAAAAGTAGGTGATCTCCCCCCCCTGCAAAAAAGTTCATTATTTCTCTCGCTGGTACAAACAGTGCTGTTCGCGTTCAAATTGATTCGATCGAAGTGAGCCTGTCAAAGAAACGCTTCGCTATTCATTTGTTTTGCAATTATGAAAAGGGCATTGCGGGCTGCAGTTTGCCGACCCCTGTTCTAGAGTGTCCGCACAGATGTGGGAGATCGAGAAGTTGATTTTCTTTTTCCTGACATTGCAAAACCCTTTAGAAATTTGCCCCTTACACTAACTGTTTTTTCATTAAAGAATGATCACGTCTGTTTGTGGCAAACCATCTAACGACAACCTCTACTTCCCTGATCTACTCTTTATGTTGTTTGCTTTGTGCTGGTGATGTGAGAAGGATTAGCCTTTCTAAGAATTTTATGGCAGCATATGTGACACGATGCATGTTGCTGCTTACATCGTATGTCTGAGTAGCTAATCTACTTCCTTTATTTCACAACGTGTGAATTGTTATCTTCCATATGCTTCAAATAATGTATAACTACTTATTTAACTCCTGCAGGGTAGTAATCTTTTAAAGGTGATTACAATCATTGAAGTTATTTGTAAATTTTCACAGGAATGCTGTGTGTCGTTGGTTTTTTTTGTATATTTGAACTTACTGCATTCTTTATTGTTAAGTACATTGGTAGAGGAGGTGTAATGCTTTGAATGTTGCTGCTAGTTGCAGCCCAAATGGTGCTTACAAGAGAAAAGAACCGCAACTCATTCTGTTTGAGAGATATTCTTATAAAATGTTTCATTTTTGTTTTACGGGATCGACAAAATGTGGAAAAGTTCAACCTGGCACTATTTTTTGTGAAAGTATCTCTTTTTGCTGGATTGGGATTTCCGCGATCGCACCTTGGCGTACTCACGAGTAGCTTAATGCTTTGCAAAACACTTTACATGTACTTGTAAGTCTTTTATTTTACATCGAAGGGCAACTAGAAGAATCTAATTACGTTCGGAAAAATGCTGATCGTAAGGGAGAGAATGCTGGGGTCGGAAGTATTATCTGGCTTTTATGTTGAGTACTTTAAGTAGTTTTTATTTTGTGTGTCGACTGCATTGTGTCGACTTGTCAATTCTTATGAGAATAGTTGCAGGTCTACTTGGCATTCACACTATTCCAATGATAACCCGTGGTAGAATGTAATCGAAAAAATGTGTAACCGATAGAGCACTTTCTACTTGTGATGCCTCACGAAGTAACATCCTAAAAGTTTTTAATGTGCCTTTACTGCTCGCAGAAAGAGCTGATAAATACTCGCTCGGTTGTGTGGTTCGTCCATGATTGCAAGTTAGCAATTTTTGCTCTGGTCAGTTGTGATGGAATGAATGAAGAAAGTTAGAAAAGAGGATAGTTGCAACTTGCAAATACGGTTGTTGTATTTCAGGGCAATAAAGGTTGAATTTCAGGCTCCTGAACATATCCTTGCTGAGACTGCTTCCATCGTGTTTTTACGACAAGTCACTCTTTCAGCTTCGATTCGAACATAAAGGGGCGTAATATCCGTTATTCGAGAAGGATTATGTTGTACAACTCTGTAGAGGCGTCATAAATTATTGGCAAATTGCAATTAGTTTCAAGCATCATCTAAAAGACCACTTGATGATCGGTTTTCATTTGTTCTGTATCCCACTGATAGCATTCTTTGGCGTCAGAGCACTTAGTTCGGGGTTCAAATTGTTTCTGGCGTTTACTGTAAGCGGTGAGCAAGGTGCTTGAAATTAAGCGTAATCGCAGACATGCTTTCAAAGCGGTCGGTTAGTGGTGGACGCACACATTATCAAAGGTATTTTATCTCCATTGATACGATCACCACAAACGAGATTGATTTTACGCTAGTGGTTGTGAACTTTTACTTCTACCTGAGTGAAATAGATCTCGGTTTTTGTTGGAGTGCTGTATGATGATAAGAGGTTCTCTCGCATTGTAGTAGCTGGTTCCAGTTACGACATGGAGTCGTTATTGGTCGGAATGGTTTTATGTTGATTTGAATTAACACTGAATTGCTTGATAAAACCAAATACCTCAAGTTTCGTCACGTTTTCTTCAATGGCTATGCTAAGGAGGACCGCTTTTGCTAGTTTTGTTTCATAGATTTGTATGAATTGCTTTGAATAAAGACAAACCACAATTGAATAGACTCTGTGCGTAAACATGATAAGTATTAGCATTTTTCGTGTACCATTTAGTGGAACCAGCCAGTGCACTTTTAATTTTGTAATCATATCTTGTATTAGTGTCTATCCGGCAGTTTAATGTATAGTCGATATGGAGTGGTGGTTTTTTTAAAAAAAATCAATACTTCCATCAATTATTAAAGAAGTTGTCGTTGATTAATTTCAGAATGACAAGAGTTCAATCTCCTACATTTTAAATGCTTTTTTTCAATGGAATCTTACAAAATTTATGTTTGAAAGCTGAGAGCAGTATTAAATTTTAAGAGGTTTTTTAATATGACACGATTGAGACGTTTTTCACACCTACTCCCAAGATAGCTAAAAGCGCGCTTTCTGATTTAAGTCTGATACAAAAGCATACGGTTTGTGGTGGTCAATAAACAGTTGGCATGTGTCGTGGACATGCTTCGGATCAGTGAGATGTGATAGTAGTTTATTGAAAGTAAGGCATAGCAATATTGCGTGTCAGTTTTCTAAAACGGCCTAATACGTATTTTCAACTCTCTTAGGGACACCTGCGACTTTGTTTTTACATCTGTCGTGGAGCAAGATGTTTTATTGGGTCAGAAGAACGTAATAGGTTGCTGATGCGGTTTATGTCTAAAGCCAATCACTTATTATTTCATCAGATGCGAGTACCGGTATATAACTGGAAGCTTTTCTTTAACAATGCCGATGATTGTTGCGATTTTGAGTTGGAATTTATGTTTTGTGTTGAACCTGCTCTCTTCTCACAGCACTGTGCTAGTTCGTTTTCTCATCACATCCCCTTGGTTCTTTGGTTTATTACTCGGTTTTTGATGTTTTTCAGATAAAAATAAAACCGAAAGTTTACTAGGAAGGGGAGGACAACGGACTGCATCAACGGAAGAAGAACTGCTTTCCCACGATAGTGATAATCAAGATGATTGCATGGTGAGTGACGTACAGTGGCTAATGATCAGATAAGTCGTGTGTCGGCACTTAAAGCTGTGAGCTCAGCAAGTGGTAAGATTTTTGAAGCACGTTGTAATGCAGCCGAATACAGATTTGGCAGCTACATCAGCTCATTAGCTGAGTTAACGTGAAGATTTTTTCAAAACGCATGCTTAGCTTTTTGTTGCGCAATTGGAATCAGTGGTCGTGCAACTTTTGATAAAAGTATGTACTTGATGTCAAAGCAATTTTGTTTCTGTCTTTTTACAGCGGTTATGTTATTATTGGCGTGCATTTGATTATAAAACTTATTTTTAGTGTGGTTGCAAGGAACAGTTTTTAAAATCTCGTTTTCATCAATTTTGCGCTAATTTATCAAGCATATTAACAGAGTCTCAACATTAATAAAATCCACTATCATGCATCAGTTTTTGATGCATTTTAACTGCAACGTTTTTTAGCGACCAGACACACTCTCTACTAGTCAAGAGTGGGTAAACTGCGCTCAACTTTATATTTTATTCTCTTTGTTGCTGAGCGCCAAGCAGGAGATTTGTATGCACCATATTCATGGCTTTTGGCATTACTCAATCAGGGAATCGAAGTCAGTACTTTCCACTGCGAGGCGGATGCACAAAGCAATTGAAAGTAGTCATTAAGTGTCTCTCTTGCAGGCACATCTGCATATTCTTCATTACTTTTAAAATTGCAGTTTTTTTACTGTGACCTTTGTATTTTTTTTTTGTCACCGACAACAACACTCCTTTTTTGCAAATTCAAAATTAACAAGTTTCCACTAGATTTTATTCAAATCACTACGAGTTTAATTAAAACTTTCCTCGATTCATTTGCGTAGTATTTTATTGTTACGTCAAATTGCTCATTTGGCTTCCGTTAGTAAGGCGTAGAAATGAGCGGAACATGTGAGCGATTCGAATTTAAATCGCGTTTTAATCGCTTGCTGTGTTCCAGGCTACAAGTAGTGCATTGCATCCATACGGATCGCTTGGCAAAAATGAATACGAGGTAGGCGGCATTTCCATCTAGCAGTGACAGCCATCAATTTAGATTCGATTCAATTACACTAACATGCCAAAAAACGTAATAGCTGTATGATTGAATTAAAACATTAAACAAACGCTAAATTTGTTTTTTGCATTTCCGATACTTTTTACTGGTCGCTTTGCTTTGAATGCGACACATCGATTATTTGACACTTACGGCAGACGTAACAGTACGCTCCACATTGTTTGTCGGTTGTTGGGGCAAGTTTTTTTCTTTTATTTTGCAAAAAAACGAGAGGCTTAGCTTGTCAAATGTTAGCAAAAGAAAGAAAATATGCTCCAGTGTGCAAAATGAAGTTGGCTGTTGATTTGGTGAGAGATCTTGACCAGTGTCAACTGTCCCTAGCTTCTAAAATTAAAGGAACTTCTAACGAACTAATCGCGCGATGTTCCCAATGATCGCCTACTACGGGCTTGTTACGTTGCTCGTAACTATTTATGCTTTATTTAGGAGGAAACTCGGCAATTAGAAACATTGGAGTCCTTTGCGAAAGATTTTAAACAACGTCGAATTAAGCTGGGATATACCCAGGGTGATGTGGGTCTTGCAATCGGTCAGTTATCTGGCAGTGATTTCAGCCAAACTACAATATCAAGATTTGAAGCATTGAACTTGAGGTGAGCAATTGACGAATCTTCTTCAGTGCTGTTTGAACTATGCCGGGAGGAAATTGTCGGTTTAGAGAGCGGTTCTCACTGCATTGTTCGGTTCGTATCTCACGCTATATTATGCACGTCAACACTTCCTTTCAACCTTCCTCTCTGTCATTACTGGTAAAAGAGTGTTCAATCAACCTTAAAAAACGTTTAGAAACTTTCAAAACCACCTACAATCATGTTCTTTCACATGCATCATAAATTGATTTATTGCGCTAATCAGGAACATTCCTACTCGTGGTTGAGAACCTCTGCTTTATAGGTAACACTCTTTATACCAATAAAATAATACTCCAATTATTGACCAACTAAGGAACAAAAAAAATCGTACTGTTTGCCTCTTTTTAGCCAATTCTCATCTAAATAACCACACTGCATAAGTCAACACATGAATCTGTTTTATCATTAATGATTTTTCGACTTAACTCTTGACAACAGTTGGCACGTTTTGACGTAGGAATTCCCCATTTCTATGTTCACTAGTTAGTGACGTTTGCAAACCACTAAATCGGTCATTTTTTTTCTATTTCTGGTCAGTAGAAGCCAGCATACGTACTGTGAATGTTGACTTGCGTGCCCTTTGGGCAAAATTTCAATAATACCTCCGATTTCATAAACAATATTGCTACACGCTGTGTGATACGATGTTATCGCGAATTGTCACAAACAAGTGTTAGCTCACCAGCTTTCTCAAAAAATCATTTTTCAGCTTCAAGAACATGTGCAAGTTAAGGCCGCTGCTTGAAAAGTGGCTCAACTACGCCAACAAGGTGGTCAAGAAATCCGAGGGCGGTGAGTTTATGTAGTTCTGCTAATACTAGTTATGATGTATGTGTGGTCATGCATAACTGGTATGTAAAGAACAATAATGCCATAAAGTAGAAAAAGAGTGTTGAAGTTCAAGCCCATTGTTCGAAGTGGAAAAGTTTTCCAATTACCATCAATATTTGCCAAAAAGACTTCAAAACTAGCTAATCTAAGCCAGCTGCAAAAGTAGGTGATCAAAGGCAAACATACATTGCATTAGCAATCCATGACATCAAATAATGTGGAAAAGATTAGATGGCGCTTTGCTTTGAGATGCTGTAATTTATTAGATCTGCATATCTCATTGTATTACGCTGTTTCTAAAGAGAGAGGAATTCCGTTCGTTCATTGAATAGTCTCATTGATATGCACATCATAAAGTCACTGTGCTTTCCTTTTATTGTTACTGCAGCATTAATTTGCATTGAGCCTTCAAAGACGCTTTATTTTTATTTCGTGCATTTTCGCATCACTTTCCTGCCGAGACGCTGCAGACGAGAATGCTCACCACAACCAGCTGAGTTTGCGTCAGATTTTGTTAAGCAAGCTTTCCTTTGTAGTTTGGATGTTTCACTTATGAATAGTGCAGGTACCGGATGAAGTTGCAACAAATATCGTCAAAAGTAAATTTACTCTTGGGCATCAATCTTTCTCATCAAAAAGTAAACGATTATCGAAGGTTTAGATAGCAGTAAAATTGCGCTCTCAAATAATTGCTATTTTTTCTAACCAATCAGCGCTGCAGTTAATTCGACACAGAGACGACCCTAGTTTAACCACGTTTCAGTGTTACTTCATGCTTGATGACCGCTTAACCTTTGAACTATCTTACTGCAAATAGGCGGAAGCGAATGTGAAAAAGATCGTTGCACAACGCACAGACATAATATATGAGTTGTCGTTCTTCTTTTTTAATTATTCGGATATCGCAGCAAGATGTTTATCAGCTTTCTTGCGGTATAGCGTTTTCAAAATCAGTTTTTTTCCGAGCGATTGCGGGGGTAGCAGACCAAAGAGTTCATTATAGAAGAGCTCACCATCTTCAGTTATTTTTGCGCTTTCTACTCGCTTAATTTCAAACCTAGATCATTCTTACGTAACTCATCTCGATTATTCATGGATTGGCCAAGCAGTATCTTTTCAGTTGGTGAGACGAAAATTTTGACCAGTAAGTCTTCCTTGAAACTTTCTACTTGCAATACCAATGCAGCTGGGATCTTTCGATTCACCAACAAGCCTGGGCATGATGTTAAAAGATTTTCAAATTTTAATTTAATTTCCTCCCAATATTTCTTACACGATTTCCATATATTTTCGTGGTTTTCATCACGTAATAATGCGATTAGTATTCGTGCTTACGTATTACTGTGTATATTTTGCGTTGCGTTGTGCATATTGGATGTTGCGGTAGCAGTATTCTTGGTAGGTGTTTAAAACCTTTCAAATTCGGTCAGGCTTGCTGGGTGTTCATCCGGGAAGGCGCTGAGATCATTTGCTGATTAGCATCTGGTGTGGTGGGCAGTGGTAGACATTGAACATACATCAGCGAACTGAACCGTGGAAGCGGTGCGTGATGCTGCATGGCATATAACGCACGCACCTTGTAATAAAAACATTTCCATTTAAATTCGAAATAAATATTGACGCGGTGGTTGGGACGGCGTTAACGTGCGCACGTTTTTGGCAACTCTGCTATAGAAACCTGTTTAAAATTGGTAGCGCTAATGATTTGCGAAGTCGCCCGAAACGTGATCTTTTTTGCGTGTATTTAATTGATTGTTGAAACATGCTGAACCCATGTAGCCGTGGAACGAAGTTGCAAAACAAATAAAGATTGAGCTGCAGGTTATTTATGTTACTTGCTGTACAAATATTCGTTTTAGACTTCGGTGCAAATCCATCAGATTTAGATAAGAAAGAAGAAACGAACTTTTGAAAAATGGTATAAAAGTATTAGGCATAGTGTTACGCCATTCAAGTTGTTGAAAAATCATTCAAAGTGAAAGTTGAAAAATCGAAAAATACAGAAAATAATTATTGTGATACATTAAAAACTTCATGTACAAATCAAAATTACAAAGCGATAATTACACAGCGATCCCAAACACTGCGTTTTTGGAGAATTCTCGTAACTAGCTAGCTTGCATCGCAAATTGGAAAATGTTCTCTATTGCCTTTCCTGATTACCGTAGATTCTTCGACACTTTGACCGACCAGCCAATTTGCCTTGCTTATAAACAGCTTCAGCTACGCCGTGCTTAAATATCAGGAGAGGAGGCTGCTTGTTTTGTTGGTTGGCGCAAGTGGTCGCAATCTTTTCTGTACACAAGCCAACAAGTTACGACCGTCAACTCCACAAAACGGAAAAAACAGCCGTTGATAGAATTTTTTTGATCGCAGCTTAATACGGTCGGGGGCAATGAGGGAGTCTAGCTGATCTGCAACTCCCATATGCTAATATGTAGATGCCTCGGGACAAGGAATTTCAATTCTTATTTGCTTGATCTATCACGTTCTTCAACAGAGGAGTCTAGATGCGCACAATCGAGCGTCGACGTCACTTGACCGACAAAATTTGTGGAATTCCCGCAAACCGGCAATGGACCGACAACAAAGGAAATTATCCAAAACAGTCAGTTGTCCGACGACAGCTGTTAGCTTCCCGTCCACTGAAAAATATTCAGCTGTCACTGTCAGCTGTCATAAGGTGCATCAAATCATAAAATAAATAGTGATCTGTTTCTGTACTAGTTCTTTTTGAACTTCCTAACAAGCAACACCTTATAGCAAATTTATTCAATATAACTATTATCATAATTTTATGGATGTGACAGCTGCAGCTATTGTGTCGGTCAAGTGGTGTTTTTGGATAATTGACTTTTGTCGGTCAAGTGACGTTTTTGCGTAATTCATTTGTGTCGATCAAGTGACGCTCGCCCAGTCGAAACTTGTCAGCGGGATCACGGCTTTCATGTTCAGCCGTTTCACAACTCTTTGCGTAGAATCCCCGATTTTACATTCTTTCTCTTGGCATGTTCTCCCACCTTTCCGATTCAGTTGCTGGTCTTCTTCGTCGTTTGAGCTATTTGTTGTGAACATTATGCAGGAAGATGTATATACACTGTGTTAGCGCTCATGCTCGGTTTGCTAGTCTTCAGTTAGACTGGGCCCACCACGACGGGTAGACTGCTTGGCCCCACCACCTGTCTGCCACATAAAAATGGAGGCATGCCTTTAAGTATCTTGCCCAAGAACACAACAAGCAAGCTTATATTTCAATCAGATCACTTCGTTCTTTCGACAAATTTTCTATTCAAATTTAACGTTTCGCTCCCCTTAGTTACCGGGGAGCTTCTTCAGAACACGGTAGATGTTAATAATGTGACATACAAACTGTACAACATAAAAATATAAAGACTACCTGTATTACTAAACACTAAAAATTATTTATCAACAGGGCAGGCAATCACGTAATAACAAAAGTGTTGTGAGAAACATGAGACATTACTTATTGGAGACGAACACACTATAAACAGTCGGAAAATTTGCACCATCATTGCGATTAATAACATTACATGAACAAGCCTTTTGATTTATCAAAAGACTTTCCGCAACGCGACGTCTGTATGCATGTGATTCTGACTTCAGAATTTTGACATTATCCCAATCTATTCTATGGTCGAAATCCATAACATGTTGACTCAGCGCTGACTTCTTAGTGTTAAAAGTCTTGACCGCATCAACATGTTTTCGTTTTCTGGTTCTAACACTACGTCCTGTTTCACCTACATACACAGCATTGCAATCCCAGCAAGAAATTTGATACACCAAACCACGCTTTTGTTCAAAATTAATAACATCTTTAGGTTTGCGAAACAACGAAGACAACGTGTGATGTGGTTTTAAAGCCACTCCGATACCAACTTGAGTCAAAATCCGGCTAATAGGTTCGGAGACACCTTGCACGTAAGGAATCGAAGTGAACCGTTGCAGTTTTTCTGTTTTTCTAAAATTATGATTTTTCAAGTACTTCTTAAAACTACATTTGTTACTGGGAAATCCGTTATTTTTTAAGGTTTTTGTTATGTGATGAAACTCTTCAATCTTTTTTTCGTTATTGGATATGATACTGTTGGCTCTGGAGAATAATGTACGAGCCACACTAACCTTTTGATTAACCGGGTGATGAGACGAATATTGAAGATACCTGTCCGTGTGTGTTGGTTTCCTGTATACGCATGTAGCAAGGGATCCATCTTCCATCTGTTGTATGCTTACGTCCAAAAAGGCTAATTGTCCTGATTTTTCCAATTCTTTAGTGAACTTTATTGAAGTAGATATAGTATTTAAGTAATCATGAAAGGGCTCGACCTCAGTTTTTTTTCATAATAGCATACACATCATCAACATAACGTAACCATAAAGACGGAGGATTCAAATACGTGTTCAAAGCTGTTTGTTCAATCTCTTCCATAACCATGTTTGCTATTATTGGTGACAAAGGAGAGCCCATCGGACAACCAAAAATCTGTTTATAAATGACGTCATTATACACAAAAAACGATGATTGTAAACAAATATCTAATGCTTCCATGATTTCCGGCACTGCTAGGCTTGTTCTTTCTCCCAAGGTGCAATCATCGCCGACTCTATTAGCCACAATGGTTTTGGCGGTTATAAGTGGAACCGAAGTAAACAAACTTACCACATCAAACGAAACTTGTGATTCAGATTTGCCACGTTTGATGGATGAAATCAATTCTACAAATTCAGAGGAATTCTTGACAGTGTATTGGGTATTTCCCACTAAGGGAACAAGAATTTGCTTAAGGAATTTGGCAAGCTGGTAGGTAGCTGTACCAATGAAGGAAACAATAGTACGAAGAGGAACATTGGGTTTATGAATTTAGAATCACATGCATACAGACGTCGCGTTGCGGAAAGTCTTTTGATAAATCAAAAGGCTTGTTCATGTAATGTTATTAATCGCAATCATGGTGCGAATTTTCCAACTGTTTATAGTGTGTTCGTCTCCAATAAGTAATGTTTCATGTTTCGTCATGTTTCTCACAACACTTTTCACTTGGCCACTCCTGTATCTGTGATGTAACAATGTTTTTGTTATTACGTGATTGCCTGCCCTGTTGATAAATAATTTTTAGTGTTTAGTAATACAGGTAGTCTTTGTAATTCTATGTTGTACAGTTTGTATGTCACATTATTAACATCTACCGTGTTCTGAAGAAGCTCCCCGGTAACTAAGGGGAGCAAAACGTTAAATTTGAGTAGAAAATTTGTCAAAAGAACGTAATGATCTGATTGAAATATCGTTACACTCGACATACGAGGAATGCCTGCTATATTTAACAAGCAAGCTTGCCGGCTTGTTCTCCACACTATCTCTATTTTGCTGAGCGCCAAGCAGGGAAGCTGTGAATATCATTTTTTAGTCTTTTGGTATGACTCGACTTGGAAAATGAACCCCAGGTCTACCGACTGCGAAGCGGACGCTCTAGCCACTACACCATCGAGCCGATAAAATTGCTGGTCTGACAGCAAGTCACACCATCGTAACCTATTGCTCCTCACTGTTCCCGAACAATAAATCAAAGTATGCTTAGAGGAAGCTAAGGTAAGAGGGTTAGGGAAAGGGTAAAGAGGTAAGCCAGTTATCAAACAACAATAAATGGTTTTTTGAGTCGGAGCAACTTTTGCCAGTCACACCACGATTTTCGAGCTGACTCCGAGGACAGGTTCATCTACAGGAGGTTTTATTTTTTCAGTGTACGGCTCACAATCGTGGATGAGCCCGTTGTTGCTGCATAACACAAACATTTTGTAACCTTGTTTGTTGGTTTTACTGGAAATATATCGCTTGAGTAAGAAATTACCTTTGGAAGGAGACATTTGTTTGTCCACAATAAGTGTTCTGCCATTGGGTTCGAATTGAACCTTTTTCGAAGGTGGCCCAACAGTGGCCTCACTGTAAACATTTGTCAAAATCTTGATGGCCAGGTGGAAGCATATTGGCGGCGTTGTAGAAATGCGCAAACTTCTTAATATCTTCAAATCAACGTCTTGAAAAAATTTGATTTAATTTGTTGATTCCAAGGCTCATAGACCACTATAGCCTCGAATTCGGTAGGGAAGTGATTAACATCAGCATTATGGCCGAGGAGTTTTCAAAATTCTTTGTAAAAAAAGCCCAACAGTTTTGATGGATCAACTTTCACTGCATTCAAATTATACTGCAGTGCAATATGATCCATAATATCAGCATCATAAAAAAATTATAGGCGCTTCGATGCAGTCAGAACTGCATTGGCTTCCTAGCCTATGTCATGGTCTCCGAGATGTTGATGCTCCAGCACGTGCTTCCTTCCAACTAGGTCTCTGCTGAGTGCTGGATGTGTTTGGGACAGAGAATCCACATCATCTGAAAAAAAAGACAAAAAACATGTAGGGTTTTCACAGAGTATTTGTAAGCAAATCCTCAACCATGCATTCTTCATCTTCCATGAATTATTTTCCACAACGATAACGTTTTATCATGAACCTGGTGTATAGGATGTTGATACGGTGTACACCTACCATTAACCACCTGCTTTTACGTCAGGTGTTGTCAGAAAACAAATTAAATTGCGGGCGCGTTCGAGGAAATGCTAAAGCGACCTTGAACCCCGAACCAAGCGCTTTCAAACCCTCAACTCTTCCACTGTCCCACGGTCGCTCCAATTAAGAAACTGCTGAATATAAGTTCATATATGATTATCATGTGATTTTAGGTGAACCAATCATGTTGCATCCTGTTGAGCCTCCTGCAAACATGGGAAGGAAGAGGAAGAAACGAACAAGCATCGATCAGAAAAGGAAGGTTCTTCTTGACGAGATGTTTATCAGGGTGAGTTGCAGCAGATTATTGCGCTTTGAACCTGGGACTGCGATAATTGGTGCGCCTAATCACGGTTTCCCTTTTCCCAGGGATCGGTGTATGGATTTTAGATAACAAACCATCAAGCGCCTGCCCTCGAATGACTAGCGGTGTGTTTACAGAGTAAGTGCTGCATTTGCAGGAAAAAGAATCAAAAGCAATACTTTCCTTTTGTCCGTAGCTGGTTATCCCCGGCGTGGTGTCAAGTTATACTATTGAAATAATTGGTAATGCCTGATGCAGTATCGCTTGTAACCACGATTCATCAAATGTCTGGGAAGCAGCGAATAAAACTTTTTAGAAATGAGGTTTCTATTATTTTACGAAGCTATTTGCACACTTTACACCACCTACTCTCTTTGATTGCCTATAAATGATTTTAGAATCCGAAGCCAACATCAGATGAGCTTCACAACATCGCAGAAGAATGTGATTTGAACAAGGAGGTGGTGCGGGTGTGGTTTTGCAACAGGAGGCAGAAGGAAAAGAGGATAGCGATGCATGAGCAACAGACGCAAGAAGATGTAAGAACCGTGTGCGAGCGCCGTCACGGGGAAGTCTGAACAAAATATCTCCATCGTAATATCAGTGGGATTGACTTATGTGCGATTTGCAAAAACCACAGCTGAGCTGATTCAGCAAGCTGTATATTGCTAAGGAGTGTAGTCCTATAATTATTTCTTGACTGGTTGACATAAATCACCGTTGGAATCCCACGTCACCTTATATTTTATCTAGTTGGAAGTTTTATCTCTTAATGCATTAATGAAGAAGGTAATTCAATGCTGTACGCCAACTACCATTTTGCTTTTTTTTTCGGCTGTTACTTATGTTGTTCATGACGTTTCTGGCGAGCGTTTGCTAAAAAGAAAAAGTGACGTGAACTTTGGCTCAACAGAATGCACGTTTGAAAATGTAAGTTACGATTAAACTGCCACTTCGAAACATTTATTTTAATAACCGATGCTAATGCCATCTTCAATTTTAATCTAATGATGTAATTGCACCAATTAAAGTTTAATGCAAAAGGCTGGCGGTGGATTTGGTATTGTCGCGTCAGTCATGGCTCATACAGAAAGTGGTGTTGTAATCGACGTATCGCGCAGTTCGCTAATATCGATTTATTTACAGGATTCTCACTCTCCGCCGGATTCTCCGCCTCGCTCCGCTATCTTCTCTCAAGCTCACATGCTTGCTGAATCTCAGCCCGGATTTGGTGGCTTTTCCTCTCTAGCTGGGAGTGCAGCCAGTCTCAATCATTTGTCTAGGGCCGGAGCATCTTCAATGATGGAGGCGGTCGGAGGGCAAAAGCAAAGTGGAAGTCAAGAGCAACAGCGCCTCCAAGCGTTCACGTTTGCAAACCTGCCTCTGCTACAGCAGGGGGGTTCGATGGATGCCAGCCTTACTCACTCTCTCCTCCTTTCGGCGCAGGCCGCACAGAACCCCAGCCTGGTGTCACCTGCATACTCTGCACTCAGCCAAGAGCAATATCGCAAGAACGTTGCTCCGTCGTCGAGCAGCCCGGCCATGCGTTCCTCCTTCCCTACCCCTAACCTACCTAACAACCATGATAAGCCGGACCCCCTCGCCCAACCAAGCTCGCGGAACAGTGACGTCAGACACCGCAGCGCGTCTTCCTCCAATTCCTCCGCGCTTCTAAACTCGTTTTGATCCACGTCACGATTACGTCTTACTTACTAACCTATTGCTTCGGTTGAATGCGATCACGTGACTAGAGCTTGTACGTTCGCTAGAAATCAAAGGATAATGTTGACCAGGACCGGTGTTTAGATTGGTTTCGGAGGATCGCTCATTGAAAGGGTTGATTGAGAAGTGACGTTTACATGCAGCCTCCTATGTATGATCGTCCCACAATGCCTGACTTGTCACGCTTCATCGCTTGTATTCGCAGTGGATGTTAGCTGGCACGTGATCAATCCAGTTGAAGTTTTGTGTTGATTTTATTGGAAAATTATATTCCCGGCCTCTTTTCGTTGTTGAGAGTGAGGTCGGTGTAGTTACGCGCTTTAAACCATAAGGTGGAGCGTTTTGTTTAATAATCGCACGCTGTTTCTTATCAGCAAGGCATCGGACGATCGTAATTAAGAAAAATTTTTCTTTTAATCCTCTCGAAACCAAATTGAGAAACAGACTGAGGTCCTTGCGAGGTAATATCTTACACAGGCTTCTGTGTGGTGTTATGCGTGTGAGATAACTTGTTAAAAAAAACTATCAAATTCATGTGTTATGTGTACTGACGGTGATCGAGGATGACATACAATTTTGCATTCAGTTGGTTTTGTGCCGGATCCTAATTTGTCTTCGACCATGTACCATTCGACCGGTAGCATTAATGAATATCACCTGTAAATGTGTAATGACAAGTTTGAAATTAACATTCCTATCGAGCAGTTCGATATAAATTACGTGTGTTATACGGTTCAAATCTGTTGCAATTAAAGCCGGGCACCAAAAAATATCCAAAATGTGGAAGTAATGTGTTCAATTTTTTCAAGGGTTCTTCAAAAGGATTTGGGGTAAAATAGTTTAAAAGAAACAAAACCTGTCAGATGTGTATTATTTTGATGAAATCACAAAATTTCAATGTCTCCGTGCCTCTAAGCGACATCACCGTATGCTGGATATGAGATTTTCGACAATTATTTCAACTTTAATATAATCTCTGTATCCGAAGTGCACTGTTTTTTACAACCACTAAAATTCAAATGCTTTTATTGAAAAGTTCATTTTGAACTTGATGTAAACCTCAAGATGACTGAGAGCAATCACAGTCTTTAAGGCTTCTTGCTTGAATCTTTTTCTTTCTATGCAATGTTGCATATTGATTGGAGAACCGATGAAACATTGCAATGAACCACTTGCTCATAAAAATTTAAAACTTTTTTTTGGTCGCTTTACGAGCGAAAACTTGTAGTCTGAGCGACCAGTCCGCATTTTTGACTGGTACGTTCGATCACGATTTTGACTATCATTGTTCTACTGTTTAATTGCTGTTTGGGTGGAGGTGGATGTCATGCATTCACATTACGTAAGGTTCATCGTAGCCGTACGCGGGATAATTTTGCCTATTAAGCCAAAAAGGCCAGCCCATTTTCAACGAAATAAAGCAAAACCACTCCAGCGTATGCCTGAAGAGCGGCCTTAACTTTCATTCTAGTTGTGCCTCTTTTGCCAAGTCACCGGGATCGATATTTTTGTGCTTGTATTTATCGGTTCTTTATTAAGACGCGCTTTTATTTTCAGTTTGTGACATCACTTTACAAAACCTCATTTCGTTTTATCGCATTTACTAAATGTTTTATGTGTCAGGTTACAATAACAATGTCCCTCAACTATTGTGCATTCTTATGTAATAAACCAGATGATTAAGAAGTGTTAAACATTACGTCATATAACAAAAAAGCAGAATTTAGTTTGGAGGATTTCAATGAGTTTGAGGAACTAATAAAAGTTGTGAGATGTTCAGCGAAGAAAAATCTCTCGGAGTTTAATCTACCATTATCTGTCTTCCAACAAGTCTTAAAGTGATCTGCAATAATTTTAGAGCAATTTTAGTTGCTCATCGCTTTAGTTGAACGTTTGTAAGAAAAAAGTGTAGATTATGTTTTGAAAGCGCGGAAGATCATAAGGAAGGCAAAGATGACCCCGAGTGATATACTTTCCGAAAACTAAAGATTTTGTTGCCTATCAAACAATTTTAGTTGATTTTACGGCAAAATAACTAATAACAGTTGCGATGTAATAGATAGACGCCCATTCATTTCAAATATAAAGTAACCTACTCGATTAAACGTGATTATTTCAAAATCATCATTACGTTCGAGTGCTGAAACACCACCCTCTTTAGTATTTTCGACGATCAACGTACTTCGGTACCCTCACACTGAATTGAGCCAGCTATATGAGCTCAAGTGTTATCGCAGTTTTGTTTAAGTCTATACTCAATGTTCGGGGAGGCACACGCTTTTGTTGTTTGCCTTTCATGACATTGGACGTAGATCAAAAATTTTGTGCATAGTTCGTAATGCGTTAAAAGAGCGGGCATTTTTATTTTTCTCGAGTGCTAAAAGTCTATTCAAGTAACTGCATTGGTTTAATCTTTAACGGTAGTTTTTTTAGAGTTGTATCATCTGTCGCAAAACTATTGAGAGTATCTTGAGTTTAATTTCGTGTTCTCGTTTATTAGCATTGCTTACATGCAATTTATAGTTAGCTAGCAGGCAAATCAACGTTCATTATTTAAGTAGTTGTTTCTAACTTGCGTAAAAACCGGGAGAGCAAAATGCATCGGAACACACCCATTTGTGGTGAGAGTTTATTGTTTATTTCTTCCGTTATGACTTGGCGTTGTTGGCAGTTAATCACTGTAACATTCGCTCTGTTGGCATCTATCAAAATTTGTTGTTTTAACGTTTGTATCGATATGACGAGAGAAGCCGGAGGAAAATTTGAATTATTGACCCCAACTCAAGCGAAATTACATTGCAAACAATCTTAGTCTCGGATGCATTACATCTGCTTTACCTGTGTCAATTATAATAATAACTAAATTTTGTCAAACGCAACACAGGCAACCCAACATAAAATTAAGCTGTAACTCGAACATTCGGTGTCCACCAACCATCTAATTTCAACAAACAACTTGCCTCCCTTTTTTTTGGCGCGCTGCAATGACTCAGTCGCTACGATAGCACGTCTCCGGTCGGAGACTAGCGAATTGCCAGAAGTAAAAGAAATGAAGAAATAAAAGTAATAAACCCTGTCTGGCAAGATGTTGTTATCCGACTACTTCGGGTTTAAACATTGTTGAACACCATGCAACCACAGATGCCAAACGACTAATGGTCTGGACCAGAGGTCTTATTGCCAAAGAATGAGATGAGAATTGTCTTGATTCGAGTAACCTCAAGCGCTGTACGAAAGATTGTCAACTCTGTAGAGATAGGAACTTAAAAGCAGGCTGTGTCCGTTAAAGCGAAGATGAGAAAGGTCACAGCAAGCATAACGACGAAGCACGGGTTCTTCAGTGGATACTGAGGGAACTAGTGCTTCGAAAAATTGTGAGCAGACAGTGGATACGCATGGCAGGAGCGTCGACAAGAAGGTATCTTTAGTACCAGGCCCGGATATTTTTTGGGGGCCCGGATTTTTGAAAACGTCACCCGCAATGATAACAATATATTAGGCCTGAGCTTTCTATTTTTTCTGTTAATAAATACACAACCTATATAATAATTTTTGTGACATGATGACAAATATTTTCTTCATTTTGGGTCTCAAAGAATCTGCTTAAATGATCGTCTTTAAAAAAAATCGAGCCACCCAGAATACTTCTTTGGCCCCGTGGCCAGAAACATGAAATTTGGTTCCTGTAACTCTTAAAGCACGTAATATCCTACATTAAACATAATTTTAAGCCTCAAACCCCTAAATTTTAAACCCAAATATACCATGGATCAATCACTTTGTCTATGATCAGATTTTACACAATCGTTTCACATCAACCCTGTTATGTTTTGTTATCTATTAAACAGGAAGATTGCATTTTACTTAACGATTACTGGAGACTTATAATGATGCACTGCATGTCATTCACATTTTGTTTTAACTTACATTTAGGTTTATATTATTCCATAGACATAGTATTATAACTGCGCTTGATTTATATCCCTACATATAGGAATTTGATTATTTGAATAGTAAAGTTGCCAGACAGCAATGTCTTATTGGTATCAGAGTGGAGCTAAAAAAAGCGCAGAAAGAAAAGCAATTTCTGAGCAATTATGCCAAACACTCATCCATTGGTAATTTAATAAAACCCACCAACTCCAGTTTACCTGACCTTGTTAAAGGGGGCCCGGAATTAATGTTGGTATTGGGCCCGGACTGTTCTCTCAATGGCCTTGACACAATTTAAGAAGAGATAGACTACAAGAGACGGTAGACAACTAAATTAATGCCCGCCGTGTGACAAGCTTGATGTTACTTGAGGAAAGGAGTAATTGGAGACTTATTGCTTATTTACAGAGAAAGAGAGGAAATTGGATAGTTTTGGCCATATGTGTCAAAGCGTGTGAGAAAAAAACGGAGAAAAATGACTGTCTTACAGATACCTATTAAGATAATTGTTAGCAACATCGCTTTGTAGAATCTGGCATGTTCGTCACTATCGTAACGAATAACTTAACACCTAAATTTAATGTGATTACATCATTAATGTGGTTGCACAACTACTAGAAGTGCAACCGTCCGCTAATATTTTTACGGTTTTTCAACATTGACTAAATTTATTGCACATTAAATTTGGCAACATGGAATAGATTCCAATTCACCGATTGCTACGTCTGTATTTGTTCTTTTCTAACAATTAGGTTAAGAATCAAAGTGTCTTGTAACTAGCTGTAAGTTACTTTAAGTTGGTGTTCTACAGTTTAGCTCAGTGGTTCTCAAACTGTGCGTCGCGACGCCCCGGTGCGTCGTTTCAATTTTCCAAAGGCGTCGCGGGATATTTTGGTTTTGTGCCTTCAAGTCTAGGTTTTATTTCGTCAAAAGGACTCTGATCCTAGATTCCTTTCTTACTTTCTTCTGACATTTTCACAAAAGTGTTTTTAATACACTGTTGTAACGGTTGACTTGTTATTCAAGAATCAAATTGCAGAAGTTTAACTTAATTGGCGAAAAATATATAAAGAATAAAGCATTCAGTTGTATGTTGGACGAAAACAGGAAAAATGAGTTACAAACTTAGAAGAGCGTAATTTTACGATTGAAGATGACGGACCAATCCAAAATCTCGGGAGCATAGGGACAGTTATTTATGTAGATTATGGGTCACATTTATCTCGCAGTACGGCAAACTAAACTGTAGGATGCTGTCTGGTGCGTCGCAAAGTCTCGGAAGCTTTTTTAAATGCGTCGCATCGCAAAAAGTTTGAGAACCACTGGTTTAGCTTAAATAGTTGAATTTGCAGGTATAATTTTTGATATTTGTTTTCATACAAGTCAGAAACTAAAATGAGATAGTGTGGTTTGTTGATGTATTTATCCAACCGTATCTATCTAGAGCTAGGCTGTTTTCAAGTTTAAATAATTGCCCTTATAAAGTCTTCATTTAAAAATAGTAAACATTTTTAGATTAAAAAAGTAAATTAAAGCTAAATATTACAGCAGCATTGAGTTCTGTAAAACGAAAATGTAGGCAATACAGCGTCATCTACCTCCATTATGAATTTATCCAGCTCCTCATTCCGAGTTGCAGCCAATGTGTTTTCTATGCAATAAAGTATTTTCTAATGAAGCAATGAAATCATTCAGACTTTCTGAGCATTTAACAAAAATTCACCCAGACAATTTTAGGATGGAATGATGCATACAAGCATTTTGGGATAGAATGATGCATACAAGCATTTTGAGGTAGAATAATGCGTACAAGCATTTTGGAATAGAATGATCCATACAAGAATTTTGGAATAGAATAATGCGTACAAGCATTTTGGAATAGAATGATGCATACAAGAATTTTGGAATAGAATAATGCGTACAAGCATTTTGGAATAGAATGATGCATACAAGAATTTTGGAATAGAATAATGCGTACAAGCATTTTGGAATAGAATGATGCATACAAGAATTTTGGAATAGAATAATGCGTACAAGCATTTTAGAATAGAATGATCCATACAAGAATTTTGGAATAGAATAATGCGTACAAGCATTTTGGAATAGAATGATGCATACAAGAATTTTGGAATAGAATAATGCGTACAAGCATTTTGGAATAGAATGATGCATACAAGAATTTTGGAATAGAATAATGCGTACAAGCATTTTGGAATAGAATGATGCATACAAGAATTTTGGAATAGAATAATGCGTACAAGCATTTTGGAATAGAATGATGCATACAAGAATTTTGGAATAGAATAATGCGTACAAGCATTTTAGGATAGAATGATCCATACAAGCATTTTGGGATACAGAAAGAAAAAGAAATAGGTTTAAAGGAAACAGAAGAGCCAGGAGGTTCTCCCATCTTATTGATGGCGATGATAAACAAATTTCTCAGTTGGAAAGAAAAGAATGCAAAGGCCAAGAAAGATTGGAAATGTGAAGAGGAAGATACACATCAAAGCAGGAAATATGGTTCAGCATGAAGCTGATGACTTTTTCTGGGCCGGTAGTAGTGAATGAAGAGAGATGGGTGGCTGCGCCAAAAAATTCTGTTGAGGTTGGAAGAAAACATAATGATAAACGAGCCTTTTGGTAACAGCGGCCTCGGCAGAGCTCAAATGAATAACCATTTGTTTTTTGGTCTACCGCGCAGAGATTTTAACTGATATAAAAAATAAGTTCCCAGGTAGTTGTCGAAAACAACTGTCGACTCTCTGGAAGAAGAGCAGATAAGGAAGCAGGGAACAAAAAGAAAAAAAACAAAGTACAACCAACAACTAAACAAGAAAAAGGATTGACTGATATTAAATTGAATTTTGATGAGAGAGAAAAGGATATTTTTTGCTACTCGCTAACTCCATTGCTCCAAAACTTATTTTTTATAGATTTTTGTGTGTTTTTACCTATTTCCCACAAAAATGTTTAGAAACTATATCCTTTTTTTGTCCTAATTGAAGAAATATAATTGGTTTTATACGTAATACATGGGATCCGTAGAGATACCTCATAGCAGGCATATGATCCTACTTTTTGTTACTTTTTTTGGTATCATGTTAAGAGCCTCACGCGTGCCGGTAAAAATACCAAAGGTTTTACCACGTTACATCTAGTAATCAATGAGTTTTTTCCGATAAATTTATTTCTAGTAAACCGCGCCACAATAAATGTTTTTCTTTGTCGTTTTATCAATCCTACCAAAGGGTAAATATAGTTTGGCATCGTGGCCTCCCTGCCTCCCCCCAAAAAGATAACTTGCGACGTGATGAATCGCTGTTGTCGTCATTATAACGAGCGACAATAAGGATTTAATTAGCAACGTTTTAGCACTATACCTGTCCATGAAATACGTGCAGAAGCGACTTTGTTCCTTGTGAATGACCGAGTTTTATGTTTAAGAATGGCTTAAGGCGTTTGATTAGCAGCGCTTCCATTAGCTCGGTTTCGGTGTTAAAACGGGAGCGAGATGTAAATTCAATTTCTCGAAGATCATCGCTTTTGGTGGACATTAGGCAAAGTGCGTTTATGGTCTTTTGTCCATTTTTGTGCTCAAATAATTTTTTATTAGATGTAGTATGAAAATGTATGTTTGTCACCACAAGACGTTACTGTAGTTTAGAAAGGAGCATTTGCTTTCATATTATGATAAAACTGTCAGCAGCTAACTGCGCATCGTTCTTGATCGTTGGGCGACTCCGAATTCAAATCATTTTACAGCCTGATAAACGTATTTGCGTAACTTTTCCGTTATGGCAGTGGTTCTCAAACTTTTTGCGATGCGACGCATTTACAAAAGCTTCCGAGACTTTGCGACGCACCAGACAGCATCCTACAGTTTAGTTTGCCGTACTGCGAGATAAATGTGACCCATAATCTACATAAATAACTGTCCCTATGCTCCCGAGATTTTGGATTGGTCTGTCATCTTCAATCGTAAAATTACGCTCTTCTAAGTTTGTAACTCATGTTTCCTGTTTTTGTCCAACATACAACTGAATGCTTTATTCTTTATACATTTTTTGCCAATTAAGTTAAACTTCTGCAATTTGATTCTTGAATAACAAATCAACCGTTACAACAGTGTATTAAAAACACTATTGTGAAAATGTCAGAAGAAAGTAAGAAAAGAATCTGCAATCAGAGTTCTTTTGACGCAATCTAGACTTAATGGAACAAAACCAAAATATTCCGCGACGCCTTTGGAAAATTGCAGCGACGCACCGGGGCGTCGCGACGCACAGTTTGAGAACCACTGCGTTATGACATCACAATAATAAATTACAATTCAGCTCGTTCAGTCAACTTGTCGGTTATTCAATGAAGTAGATCTCTCAAAAAGAAACAACTGGGAAAATTTAGCTTAAACATAAAAAAATTTAATTCAAACATAAAAAATTTAGCCAGTTGCGTAGATAAATGTCTCGCATCAGTAAACAAAAAGCAAGCGTGTGTGACAAGGCAGTGTCGCGAAAAGTCTAAACCAGTGGTTCTCAAACTGTGCGTCGCGACGCCCCGGTGCGTCGTTTCAATTTTCCAAAGGCGTCGCGGGATATTTTGGTTTTGTGCCATTAAGTCTAGGTTGCGTCAAAAGAACTCTGATTGCAGATTCTTTTCTTACTTTCTTCTGACATTTTCACAATAGCGTTTTTAATATACTGTTGCAATGGTTGACTTGCTTTTCAAGAATCAAATTGCAGAAGTTTAACTTAATTGGCAAAAAATGTATAAAGAATAAAGCATTCAGTTGTATGTTGGACAAAAACAGGAAACATGAGTTACAAACTTAGAAGAGCGCAATTTTACGATTGAAGATGACGGACCAATCCAAAATCTCGGGAGCATAGGGACAGTTATTTATGTAGTTTATGGGTCACATTTATCTCGCAGTACGGCAAACTAAACTGTAGGATGCTGTCTGGTGCGTCGCAAAGTCTCGGAAGCTTTTGTAAATGCGTCGCATCGCAAAAAGTTTGAGAACCACTGGTCTAAACCAACAAGTCGAAAGTACAAAGACGGCTATTTGCAATAAGGATTCAGGTGGACGGCAGATTCCACTTTGCGTCACCATTATGCCTTGTTTGTGGCGTAACGTTAGCTAATAAAGTGGTGGCGCCCAGAAAGTTGCCATCCTACTCTAAATGGCAAACGCTGGAAGTTTTTGTATAGTTGTTAGACCAACGTGCCTGGCAAACACGATTGATGGGTCATTATACTTCGATTTTTGAAGAGGCTCTGGAAGATAGCTTCCTCGTTTCTCAACTAGTTGTAACGCACAACCATCCCCGTTCAATTGCTAAAAAATTTATTGCTTTATGCTGCCGAGAAATTGTCGGGAATATGCTAGGTAAAAGTGCTGTAAGAGAAATTGAGAGAATTTCAATTTATGACAGTCCTATGAGTTGGCACACTAATGACATAGCGGTTGACATATCAACACAGCTACGAGACAAACCGACCGAAAGTAAGGTTTTTGGACTGCAATTAGATGGATCGGTCAATGTCACAGGAAAAGCACAACTGCTTGCTCATGTCAGATGTCTTGAAATTAACTCGTTAAGGAAAATTAAGTCATTTAGGATAGTTTCTTTTTTGGCCTAGAAACTCCTGCTCAAAAAACTAGAAAAGAAATATTAAACGTGACCCCAAGCCTTTCTGAGAAAGAAAAGTTGGAATGGAAGAACTGCTTGAGTCTGTGCACAGATGGCGCAACTTTCATGACCGGAAAACGCGTAGGATTTTTGGCCAAAGTTAAGCAGGTAGATCCTAACGTGCAGTTACTCATGCTACTTGCATCGTAAAGCGCTGGTTGCAAAAGCATCACCAAAAGAGCTGAAACAAGTACTCGACATGTCTGTAAAATTGCCCAGCTTCGATAAAGCCTGCTTTTTGAGCTATGCATTAATTAAAATTCTGTGCAAAGAGATGAGAGTAAATCACAAAGGTTTTCTTCTTTACTCCAAAGTGCATTGGTTGAAACGTGGTAAGGTTTCGCTTCGTATTTGTGAGTTCCAGGACAAGTAGTGCTCTTTCTCGTTGATCAGAAGGCTGAGTTCCAGCACAAAGTTGTTGATAAAAACTGGTGGAGAAAGCTGGCATATCTATCAGTTGTATTCGGCCATTTGAACACACTTAATAGAAAGATGCAAGAAAGAAATGAAACTCTCTTATTTGTTACCAACAAGCTTCAAGCATTTCAATTAAAGCTGACTCTGCGATGTAACAAAATTGATGAAGGAGTTTTACTAATGTTCCCTTTTACAGCAGCGGCATTTGCCGGAACTGAGGAGGCAAGAGTATTAAAAAAGATTATTTGCAATCACTTGGATATCTTTTAACGAAAGTTTTTATGTTACTTTCCAGATCTCAACACCATTGCGTGAGAACTCTGTATAATCAATCTGTTATAGAATATGTCACATCATTGGGATTGGCAGCACAAGACCAAATATTCGAATGGATCGTTCCATTTAGCACGGATCCATTGTATCATTCTCTCCTTAGAACTGAGACATAACAAAATAGACGATTCAATTTGTTGATGTTGACAAGGAAGTTGTCGGCTTTGAAAGTTTCTCTTGCGCCCAACTCATTGCTGTTTGCAATATAAACAACACTCGCTCTGTTCTGATTTTTCCGGAAAGATTCTGTTGAAGTTGGATCTTGGCCCAAATCGTGCAAAATCGTCAAACTGATGATGCAATGAAATGCTGTTGAAAAGATAGCAAGAAGATCGCATCGTTAATGTTCAGTGTTAAATTTCGTAACATCTTTTATGTTTGGATTTGGTGTCACAATACTGCAATCACACATGTTTCCAGCTTTTCGTCTTTTTTGTGACACCTTGAAATTTTGATTTGATCTTTGTTTTTTCGTTGTCACTAATTTTTTCCTGCAAAAAGGTAATAGTTTTGTACTGGTCTCTGCTATCATATTGTACGATTGGAAACGTCCACCACAGCAACTGTATGTGCCACGTGGTCTGGAGTCTGCTTTCACGTGCACCGCAGACAAGTGGGTGGCGAACGTCAGGTTTCAACCTGCTAACTTTTGGTGATCGAGCATAAACTTTACGTGGTAAGAAATAGAGCGCTCACTCCAAAGCTCCTTCAAGGCCCCACAGGAGTCATTAGTCCGCCATTGGAGGAAGAGTCCGATTTGGCGTCCGGCGTGGATAAAGCGAAGACGTTAAAAAGGAGAGTTGGAAAATTTTGTAGAGAGATATTGATCCCCAACTAGTGAGAGTAGAGGTGAAAAGACAAAAAAGAAGTGGACAGTTCAGTGAAGGAAGATTTTGTCAGACGAAAATTGATCTCATTATCATCAGGGTATGAGTAATTGTGAGAGAATAGGTTTGACCAGATGGCAGGAGTGCGCAGAAACTCTGAACGAATAAGAGGAGCTTAAGTTGTACTTCTGAATAAAAAATATGGTAAAGATGAGTAGGATAAAGAGGGGTAGTGTTTTCGTGCATTTTATTGAAGAATCGTTAGTGTGTCTGATGCGAGGAAGAAAGCAGAAGGTATATGAAACTTGCTGGATGTGGAAGAAAAAGAAAAAGATCATTCCGCAGCAAGGGATAACGACAGAACAGAAAGAGGATAGAAAGCCACGAGACAAAGGACAAGAGAGAACTTGCTCAGAGCAATTAGTATTAATTGGCTACAATTCATATTGAGGTTGCATATGATGAGGAACTTTAAAACCGTAACAGAGAGTTTGTGACAAAAACCGAGCAGAGGGGATGAGAAGTAAAGAAGGAGCTAAACTTTAAAGACAAAAGTGCACCGGAAGTGCACACATTTGAGGCAGAAAAATCACTGCATCAACTTGCTATTTCAGGTCACATCGTCGGTGCAAACAGAGTAAAAAAATAACATAATCTTTGCGCTTATCAAACGAGGAAGAATGAGAAGACAGGAGAAAGCAGAACGACAGAAGAAAAAAGAAGCAACCATTTTAAAGAAAGGGGCAGAGAAAGTATGTTGCTTTTCTTCGGATGTTCAGCTGGCAGCACCATCAAAGGTGATCGACGGGGAGCGCTCGGAATATCTGAAATTCTCGTTGCGGCCAACAGTCGTTTTAATTCCGCCAAGCGTGTCGGAAACGGATCTACAACAATGAGATGAATGTTGATTGGTGCAAATTTGGTGAGATTGTCTGTCCCGTATATAATACTCGAAAGAAGTGAGTGGCTGGAGAAAAATCAAGCTGCTTTCAGACATAGCAATGACGGAGACAAGTACGAATAGGATCAGGTGTAAATCGTGGATCTCTTGATGTTCAAATCTATGGAAGTTCTTGAAACATAGCACAGTCTTCATCGGTTACAAGCAGCACGTCATTTCTATTGCAACACGATGGTCGATGGATATTTCGAGATAGGTGGGAGTAAGGTGAAGAGCAAAATTTAACAAAAATTTGGCAAAAAGTATCCACATTTTTCATCAGCTTTTTTCTTCACACTGATGACTTTACTACATGGTACTTTCTACCTCGCGGTGTGTGGGAAAAGCAAATGAGTGAATAAAATGTCTTTCTTAAAGTCTTTTGCCAACTTTGGACTTTGAGATGATAGGTTAATGTTCTCTTATTCCAAGCCTGTTTCAAACACTACTGGAAATTGGCCAGTATTTGGCAGAGTATTTAAAACCAATGAATATTCTTGCATTCGTATTACTTTGATTGTTGGGCATCACTGTTAAAGGTGCTAAACTGCTGGCTGTCAGACAAAAATTGAAGCCCAGTTTTTACAGCTTCGCTCCGTATTGACTTATTTCTAGGGGCAGCAACAAGGGCACTGCAGCGACAATCATCGTCACAGAAACCGATAACATAACAGGCCAACAAGTCAAAGCGTTTTCAAGAACATATCTCTTTCAAGATAAAAGGAATATGTCCATTGATTTCAAGGTGCAAAGTCAGAAGCCATTGTCTCATTCGCTTTGTTCTGTATAAAAATGCACAAAGTTCGTAAAAATTTAAGCGGAAATTTTTAGAATTATCAAGACGTAACATCCTTGAACAATATTTTACACTGCCCCAGGGCCTAAGATCATACGTGCTTACGACGTGAAATAGAACGTGGCTTAACCAATCTGTCCTTGCTGTATAAAACTAATGCTTGCAGAAAACATAATTTTGGATTGAAGAACATCGCAAAATGTGCTACAATTATCGCAAATTAAAGCATGAATAAGGGTGTAACCAAAAAAAATTGTTTGGGGGAAAAAGGGTTGGGGCAAAGTTTTTTCTAAAGCTTTAAATGTTTTATATTTTATAATTTAGTTTCTCAAGTCGTTTGACAGAGCTTTGAATGCGGCTTATATATAATTGATTTTTCGCACATAAATTGAAATGAATTTGTTCGTTTGATGACAACTAGTAAAGAGTGGAGTTAATGAAACTCAAAGTTTGAGAGGTTATTGAAACAGCGAAATACCTTCGCATACAACCGAAAAATTCTGGGTACTTTTCTTGAAAATAGCTAAATTCCGTAATCAACGCGAAAAAATTTAGATGGAGTATGTCCACTTTTTCCCCCTCCATGATTACGCCAGCATCAAATGAGTGACATCATCACAAAGTTTGTGGCGTTTTATGCAACGTATTGCTCCAAATGATTGCACTTTCCGCTCCCCTTGAACTCATGTCGCGCAAGCTCGTAACGCTTACTTAATGAGTTTTTTAAACAATTGAAAGCGTGTTTGAAACAACAGGAAAGTGCTGAAGCGTCGAGTGCTTTTTACCTCTTTTGTTTTTGACAAGTTGATTCAGCGCTTTTTAATTTCAGAATCCATTCGAGTTAAAAAAATCAATATACTGTTAGTAATGAGAAACCAAAGCTATATTGGGCTAAGTTTGTTTCATATGCGGTAAATCGATGCACAAGTGAACAAGTTGAGACAAAGATTTGGGACTGGTGTAAATCTTAAAATTATTCTAAATGGATTCACCAGTAGTTTGTGGCCATTTGGTAAGAAGCATTATAAAAGCTTCACTTTCCAAAACAGTCCATGCTGAAACCTGAAAATTATTATTAGAAAGCTACTTTTGTCAAAAATCTTCAAAGTTCGTATCTAAAATAACTTTCAGAAGAGTTTTTAGATTTTCCGCAGGTGAAAATGAACTTTGAAAGCTAATAGTAAAAATACAAAAAGTAGGACTTCTAGGCCCACATATTTTGTAGGGAGTGTGGTAGCAACCTCCCTGTACTCTTGTCAGCCTGTCTCCGCAACATTACATTGGCTGGTATGCGTATTTGTTCAGTCTGTAAGCTGAGTTAAACTCTGAGGTATTGAATTGTTGGTATTATTTTGATCCAATGATCAATATTTATTTAAACGAATGTAACAGAACTTGTATGATACGAATTCTTTTTTCTTTTCTCAACTTCGTAGGTTAGTTGACAGCTTCAAGTGTTGAGTTATTGTCTTCGTCTATTGTTGAGCAGAGTAAGTGGTGCCAGGTATAGTAGCTATGTTAGGTTGAATTGAGTTATAGCAATCTTGTAAAAAACGGGCTATATAACGTTTTACGTTGTAGTACCAGTAATGTTTTGTATCGTCTTCGTTTTCAGAAACCTTGTTTTTGAAGAGTCTCGAAATCAACAGGTAGCAATAGGTTTTCAAACTGCTTATTGTTTAGCTCGTACAAGGGAATATCAGCAAAAAAAAATGGCTGGTTATCTTTTCCACAAAATCGGTGTTACTGCACCTCACAAACGTCTTCGAAGTTTGTGGGATTCGTAGTTCAGATTTACTGCCAAACGATTTTTGGTGTTAGTATGTATTTCGATGACTTTCAACAAGAAAGCGTTTGTTGCAAGAAACCGTACAGCTGCACAAATTGGAATATAATCGTCGTTGGGACATTTTATAAATTCTTCGTGGAAGTCTTGAAGTACGGATTGAATTTTAGTTCTTTTGGTAGCTTCAACTTTTGGCATCATTTAAAAATCTAAATCACGAACTAAAGCGAAATCTAAATAAATATGTCACGTCACCCTTTTGACATGTGATTCCACTCTAGAATAATAAAAAAACATCAGTTACTGAGTTTGCACACTGCACCTACAGAAATAAACTATTCACTCTTTCTTGATTCAACTTAGATAATGAAAAGATAGTTTAAACTAGCGTCCTAAATGCGTATTTGCTATGCTTCAAACGATTTTACTAACAAATGTACAGTGTTCCGCCAAGTAATTGTCGCAACTATTTGGTAGCAACAGAGTCGCACATAATTTCGTCTAATTTTGATTGTTGCTCCACGGCATACCGACCGACGCGATGGCGTAGTGGTTAGAGCGTCTGCTTCGCAGTCGGTAGACCTGGGGTTCACTTCCTTTGTCGAGTCATACCAAAAGACTTTAAAAAATGGTATTCACAGCTTCCCTGCTTGGCGCTCGGCATTTATGGGCGGTTGTGGAGAATAAGCCGGCAAGTTCGCTTGTTGTGTCCTTGGGCAAGGCACTTAACGGGACGCCCCACCTTTATGTGGAAGACAGGTGACGCAGACACCTCGGAAATAGCAACTCCCAAGCGAGTGCGGACTTACCATCCAAAACGTAGCGATACAATTCGCTTTCTCGTAAATGGAGGATAAATATGGCAAAAACAAAACAAAACAAAAACATAACAACCGTTTGATTGTGACTAGAACTAGCAATCCGTCCCACTATACAAAATATTGGCACACCTTGCCAGTTAAAACAAAAAAGCCAAGTAAGTTTTGTCACACTTATCAGTTTTTCTCACCAATACCAAAGAAACTAAGAGTGTTAATCAGTTTTGAGTAAAAGTGTTATTATGTAAAATTGACTTTATTACCAAAAAAATTGACTTTTTATTGACCTGTCAAAGAACGAATACGAAACTTACTCTTTGTATCCACAACTCTTATAAAAAACCAGGCCGCTCAAGCTTGCTACCAAAACTTGACTTTATTAAAAAAACTTGCCCTGGTTATGAGTCATATTACTCCGGCTCGTTTGGCCTGATACTCTGAATGCACCAAGCTCGTAAATATGTTCGAAATTTAGCCTTTGAATTTTGTCAGCAATTTTATAGATCATAGAAATACAAGATATAAGCTGTCACCTTGCATGCGACAAAATTGAAAAGGAGAGCATGGACCAGGTTGATCTGCTATCAACGCATGCCGTGTATCATCGTCTCCTGCAGCCGGCATACGAACGGATGATTGTGCGGAATGTTTACCGGAATAAAATAAGACTTAAGTCAGGCGCGTCCGGGCAACTTCTACACAAAAGACCCAAAACAACAGGTGGGTCCGGAGACGTATTGAGGGAGAAAGAGACTCACCAACAGAGCTGTGAAAACTTCCTGGTCGGGGGCAGGGTATGTGTGTTGGCTCCTTTCAAAGCATACTATTTGGAAAAGGTGACATAGAAAAATGAAAAGAGAGTTTTAAATTTTGGGTTTGATTGAAACCACGTGAGCTTTAAGGCGGAAATTAATTGATCTCCAAATAAAATTTAATAAAAAAGTATCAACACCTAAGGTTTCGATTGAGAACAAAACACTCTAGGCTCCCAAACTACTGATCTCCGAAAAAGTTCAACATCTTACGTGCCCGACTAAAGCAACAGCATCATCGGTTTTTCTCTCTCCGTCACCAAAACTTTGTTTAAAGGGCCAATTCTAAACTTTCGTGAGGTCTCATTTTGGAGCGCCACACCACTGCTCCCCAATCCTGCTTTCTAACGACCACTTGGGTGAGTCAAGCCAGAAAAATAGAAGGAAACACTCCAGTGTGAGTGTAAAAATTGCAAAGACATGGTGACATCAGCTCAACCAACGACAAGTTTTATCTCAGGAATGTGTCCAACCTATGATTTTTTTCATATCACATTCATGTCCCATGACTCTGTTCAACCAAAATTGACTGTAACTTGTCATCACAGGATATCTTTCAAAAAGCGTGGATGAAAACAACTTTCCTGTTTCGTCTACCTACCGGAAAGCTTCGGCAATTGACTCCGATCATTGGCAGAAAATGCCTCCATCTCGAGTCCTTAGTGCAGCATTTACGCAGGTAAATAGTTGTTGATTATCAAAGCTGATTTTTATTTACAGTTTATTTCAAAAAAAAATACTTTGGGCACAAACTTCCACAAGTGGCTGGAGGAAAAAATGTCACGTTAAATAGTGGGATAAGTGATTGGGTTTTAAACAGTAAAGAAAAGCTTGCCTTGGTCAGAGAAGTTGGTCCTCATCGTCTGTTTGAAACTCACTGAAAGTCAATTTTACTGTCTTATGGTAGAGACGTAATGACAATACTTTATCCAAGGTTAGCCTATAGCCAATCAGTAATGGACTTCGATTCGAAGTGCTCCTCATCTTTATGCAAATAGTTTTACACTTTTTGAGATTTTGAAGTTTAAATAAAACAAAAAATAGTTGGAATAAATTAGAAATTTCAAAGTATTTTGGTCAGAAAACCCTTTAATTAAAAATGAAGAATAAAACAGATTCTATATCAACTATTTGTGATTTATTAGGTTGGATGGAAAGTCTTGTCGCAATCAGAAAAGGGTCGAAAAAGCGAACGTATCATTTACAAGTTATTTAATCAAGAAAATAAGTTTCGTTATTTTCTATGACATAATTCCATCTATCGGGCAAACTGTTTATCTTTGGCTTCCCCTTTTTTATTAGGAGCAAACCATTGTTTCTTCCTTTGAATATTATTGTATAAGATCCATTTTTCATCACTTCTAACTATTCTGTTAAGAAAAGGGTCCCTGCTAAATCTGCTTCTCAATGAAGAGCATATAGCCACTCTTTGAGCAAGCTGACAAGCAGTCAGGTTATGCGCAACCCATTAACCATATTTTGAGACCTTTCCAAGCTTGTTTAGCTGTGTTGTGATAGTCCTGTGACAAGTACTGAACTGCTTAGCCAATTCCCTGGCATTGTTTGGTAATTTCTTCAACCACAGCCTTTAAAACCTCAAGATTGACAGAACTTAGTCTTCTTGATCGAGGGGAGTCTTCGAGGGTAAAGTTTCCTGATTCAAATTGTTTGAACCATCGTTTACAAGTTCGGATACTCGGGGCCTCGTTTTCATAGGCAGATCGAATATTTCTTGCTGCTTGGGATGCTTTTGAGCCTTTTTTAAATTTATATAAAATGCAATGTTTAATATGCATCTGGTCAACACCCATTTTAAAAGGGTAATTTAATTGTAAAACTTAAGAAAATGCTATTAAATTAATCTGAAATAAAATATTGAAGCATTAATATAATGACAGTAAATGTTGATTAACCAAATTCAAAATGTATAACTGAAAATGCCATGGCAAAAAATGCGACAAGACTTTCTATCCAACCTAATACATTTCTCATTCACGTTTTCAAGTTTGAGAGGCTTTTGACTTTGTTGGACCGAGGCTCAGATTCTGTCCATATTTTCAGGCATCATTCGTTGGTTCATGAACCAACTTCCTTCTCTGTACAGTCAAGGATTTTGCCCATAGTCAAGAAATTCTGCCTTGAAGCTTTGTGAGAGCAAAAATATTAGCGTTTAGTTGGAGCTTTCAAAGATTTTTCGAAATCTCAAAGAATTGTGGACTATCCTGCTACTTCCAGTTTTCATTTTTTTTATAAATAATATTAAGTTCCAAAATGGCAAATGGATGTTCTCTTCCTTTGAACGGAAACTTTTATAAACTTGCTTTAGATAATTTAGGAAAATTTTGAGATTTTTGAAGTTCTTTAGAAAATTTTCTTCCTGAATAGAATTTTTGAGAACTTGTCTTTATATTGAATTTTTCTTCTTTCAAAATCTATTTTTTGGAGCTTGGCAGAAAGTAACGAAATATTTACGTAGCAGTTTATCCACCTGTTTGTCCAACTCTCCATCTTTTTAATGTGTTTTGATTGCACAGGATGTGAAATCTCTGGTCCACCCGCTTGTCACCGATGAGTTGAACATGAAGTCCTCGTCACGTGCGAATTCATTTAGCGCCACCACTCGAGTGAGGGAGGTTCCAGTATCCACTATTTACAAGAAAGAAATCCAGGAATTTCGATCCAGGACTCCGTCTGCTCGCGGAGTAAGAGCAGCTGCAATTACAAATCGATCCATTGTTGCCTCACAAACCGCAATGTAAGTTTGATTCTAGTACAGGAACCTCTTAGATGAGGAGTGGTTTTTATCTCGTCTCAAATTGCGATGTTTTTGGCAAAAATGTAAATACGGACAAATTTTTCTTTTCCCTTTGTCGAACCAATTTTTATGAGGCTGACTTTGAGACTATCATGGGCGCCCTTTGGCAGTTTAGAATTTTTGAGTGATATTTTCCGTGTTTACTAATCCATTGCTAGTTGATTCAAATATGATTTAATTGCTTAATTACTTTACTTTACCAATGGTACAAAAAAAATGAGTAGAACTTTTAAAGTAATGCTGGGACAAGTAAGCATATTTCCAACTACTGCGCAGAATTTCTGAAATGGAAAGTTTTGTGGTCTCTTAATACGACACGTTGTGTGAGCAACTCCACAATCTCTCAAAGTTCATGATCCCGTCTTTGTGCAATTTATGTGCATAGTAAGTTTAACGAACCAAGTTGTAGTTTAAGTAATGCAAGAGGCAAGCAATGCACATAGCAAACTGAAGACAGCAACACTGTTTCGATCTATCAGGTCTCTACAGCCCGATAGATCGAAACAGTGTCACCGTCTGCAGTTTGCTAAGTTGTAGTTTGTTTTGTGTTTTTATTTGTTTCATACATTTTTTTCCATCCATTAAAGAGTAATTTTATCATCAAACTCCGAAAACAGGTATGATCTATCCTATGTATCTAAGGTATTGCACAGAATGAAACTATCAGGAGTATTGCACTTGAAACAAAAATTAAACAGCTTTGGTTCAATGTTTTGTTTTTCATGATTTTTTTGCATTTGCAGGGGATCAAGCACTTATGCGCACACTGTCGACCCAGAGAGTAGACAACAATCTCGCTTGGAGAGGGAACACGCTTTGCTCGAATTAACACGACAAAGAAAACGAAGATCTCAACTTCTATCTCACAGAGTTGATAGAATGTGAGTGTCTTCGATAGGCTTCCACTTTGATATGAGAAACACTCAGAACGACAACAGTTTGAAAAGCTCGGTGTTACTGCGCTTCTGAATATGAAAGTTTGGTTCATTTTTTTTGCTTGGTTACATCGCGGTTCGCTTGTTGTCTGATTTTACCACATTGCCCGTGCGCGGACGCACAACCAAACCATTTGTAGGGAGGTAGAGAAGGAAGGGGCTAAACCAAAGATGGAAGTCGATCCGGTTTTATTCAGAAATGCTGCTTTTTAAGACCACCATCTGAACTCATTAAATGGACCGTGTAGCACTTTTGACCAATTAGTTGTAGAATGCTTAAAACATCTAGAATAATCTTTAGAAGAGGAAAAATGGTGGCGCCTTGTAAATCCAAGTCCTCTCTTGCTTAGTTCTTGCCTGTTTGTGCTTACTTCATGCAACCCAAAACGCGAAATTATTTCCATGCAACCCCCTTTGCAGGTATTACATGCTCGGCTCTCCGTCGAAGATGCACAACAAGTATGACATCACAGAAGATGATCTTGATAAGCTTCGTGCCATCGCAATTTCAAGAGGCATGAAGATTCCATCCTATTCCAGTTACTCCAAACAAAGACCGTCATCAACATCCGGACCTCATTCTACTCCAAGAGAAGAAAAGGAAGAGGATAATTTGGATAGAGTTGGAAGCGGAAAAACAATCATTCCTACGGCGGATACATTGTCGGTAACCGGAGATATCTCCTCCTCGTTTGATAAAAATGAAACAAAAGTTGAAAAGGAAGACAGATCAACCTCTGATCACGAGGAAGATGGATGCGATGAAAAAGAAGTTGCTTCTGCAGAAGAGGACCCGACTTCTCAAACAATAAACGAATCGAATCCTAATCTTCAGGAGCAAGATAGCCTTTCTGTAAAATCGGATTCAGCGGTTTTAAAAGATGACGTCACACAGCGAAGCGTCACTTTTGTGACGGAGAAAGATCCTTCTTAAACAAAATTGCTGCCATCCACAGAAAAGTGAGGGACAATTTTCACATGGATATTTGAGATATCTGCCTAGATTCTGGTTCATTGCAGTTTGTGGGGTGTATAACATTTTTTGGCACGGAATCTATCAGAAAAAATTGTAGTGTTTTGGTGAGCACTTCCAATTGTTTTATAAGTTTTTTGCCAAAGCATTTAGTTTCAAGTTTTTTTAGCGTCAGGGGAAAACATAATCTATCTTTCTTCCCACAATATTCGTTGTTGTTACCTACCTGAATTGAATAAAGCTCATTGAGCCTGTCTGAAAATATAGTCTTACTGGTGCCATTTATTTCGTGAAAACGTGAAAACTATTTTAAGATTATAAAGCTTATTACGAATAGTTCAAAGAAAAAATTCATTAATTGGCTCTTCAAAGCTTTTCACTGTTGACGTTTTCGCGCAGAAGGTAACCTAGCGCTGTTCGGAAAAATAAATGCAAAACCCCAAGTTGTTTTAATTTTAAATATTGTCAATGTAGAACATAACTTTTTCACCATCAAGTTGCAAGACATCTTGAAATGCGTGCAAAAATGGGTTGTTTAAACCCATACGCGATAATGTAAGCATATTTAGACGATAAAATTTTGTGAAATGAATTTGGAAAAGGACGTTGAACTTTAGCCTGTAATAGCCTGAACCGGTTTATATTTTTAAACTTGATCTTTGTCTTTCTTGATCAGCTCTGCGTAGAAAGACTGATTATTTTTTCTCAGAACGAGTTTAATGTGAAAAAATAGGTTGCTGAGGATCCCCGGACGTCGAACCCGACGTGGTTTGATCACCCGACGTAACGTGGTTTCATCACCGCAATCATTCCATGATAATCATTGTCAGGAGTAGATCCATATGGATCGACTGCTTCAACCTCCTGTTTTAGAACCAACTCAAATCGATGTTTTGTTTCAGCCTACTACTATCTGTTGCTAATACCGTTATCATACACCACCGACAAAATATGCGAGCATTGATCAGTCTGTGTGGCAAACTGCTTGGTTATGTTGACTTTATAGAATAGCGTTTAGCTCTATAATAAGATTGTGCTGCTGGAATTTCTCCGATCGCAACCCCAGCCACGGTTCTATTGTTGATTGTGTTTACATGTTTATGTGTACGACATCATGATACGCTTGAGTGGGTTTTAAATAACCCGACTCTGTTGCTTTTTTCATAATCGGTAAAACGATACGACGTCTTTTTTTATCTTAAAAATGTTTCCACCACACGAACTCTTTCATCTAATAACCACTTGTTTTCTTTTTAAAGAAGTTCTTTTCGAATTCAGTGTGTTTATGATATCAAGTTATTGTTGTTAAATAAAATATTAATTGTATGGCCTGGTAATCTGTAATGAAATTTATTGGACAGCGTGTGTGTTACATCACACACGCGCCATCTACAGTATTCACAGTGGGAACCGTGAAATCAGTTAATTTGCTTTATCGATTTTCAAAAGTTGAAGATATTTTATCGTTTTCGGTTTGCAATTCTTTTATAAATTATAATTTAACTCGACACTCATTTACAGTGCTTGTTAACCCTACCTCTGTAAACACTGATATTTAGAACTTTTTCCGCAAAGATCAACCAGAGGAAAGTATCTGGAAAATAATTTTCAGAACCCTAGAATCGCCAACAGGTTCTTAAACTTGGGTCAGAATCCCCTTGGGGCAAAAAAAGTTTACGTGGGGCGCGTAGGGCAGCGATGTTATCACTCCTCTTTAAATAAATTAAGAAAGTGCGACGATCAAAACTATGCTTTAATAAAAGCCTCTAGCTTCTTGTCGGTCACCAACTGCACTGAAGAGACCTGATAGGTCGAAACAGTGTCACTGTCTGCAGTTTGCTAAGTGCATTGCTAGCCTCTTGCATTATTTTAAGAGCACTAGGCTGTAACAGCACTATTGTTCTAGCAGTTGTTAGATTTAGTGCACCTCCGACGACAGCCACTTATTCACGAGTGATACGGCGTTGCAGAGTACTGATAGACCATCCACTGCCGTGGACCTAGTATAGGTCCCACAAGCGTGACGGTCTAAGCTATGCTTTATTAAAAGCCTCTAGCTTCTTGTCGGTCACCAACTGCACTGAAGAGACCTGATAGGTCGAAACAGTGTCACTGTCTGCAGTTTGCTAAGTGCATCGCTAGGCTCTTGTATTGCTATAAGAGCTTGTAGATCACTGGGCTGTGACAGCTCTAATGTTCTAGCAGTTGTTAGATTTAGTGCACTTGTGACAACCGCCACTCATTTACGAGTGATACGGCGTCGCAGAGTACTGTCAGACCATCCACTACAGTGGACCTAGTACAGGTCCCACAAGTGTGACGGTCTAAGCTATGCTTTATCGAAAGCCTCTAGCTTTTGATAACTGCACTGAAGAGAAAATTAAGAAAATTTGACAAAACAGGCAATTTTAAGAAACTTGATTTCCAAAAAAAGATTTTCATATTCTTTTGGACAGCAAATGTAGGAAAAATAGCAGCTTTAAAAAAATTGATCTCTATAAAAAAACGTTTGTCATGAAGTTCGGGAGGGGGTACGGCCTACTGTTGGATTGTCAAGGAGGTCATGTCAGCCAAAGCCCAAGAACCTTTGCTTTAAACAGTTTTAGTTACTCGCAACGGCAAAATAGAGGCTATACCAGTGTTTCACAACCTTTTTTCTTAGGTGGCCTAAATGACTACCAGGTAAAAAACGACTTAGGCCAAGCCCAACTTAACAGTGGTGAATTTAGTATCAGGCAGCTGCCTCGGGCAGCTTTCCGAAAAATCCCATAAACTGTTTTAGGCCCTTCAAATAATGGTGATCTTCGAAACAAGAAAGATCTCTACCGATAACTTTCGAACCAAAACCTTAATTTGGTATTTTATTCAGTACAAATTTAATACAGTATAGGCTATTAAGCTGCTCACAAATCAAACGCACATGTTTCCTTAGTGGTTAAGACAATCTACCCAACAGCGATAAAAAATATTATAGCAATTCAATGACATAAACAGGAGTTAGCATGTGCTGCCTAAAAAGTGAAGGATTTTTTACAAATACTAGGAAAAAGATAAATGCCGTAAATCACTCGGGCCCAACGTGGATTCCTGGTTTGAAGCATTCTTTCAACGTCAGCAGACAAAATTTCTTGGTTATACTCGTATGTTTTGCCATTCTGTTTTGTTTTAAACCGCAATGTGCGTTTTTGAAAACCACTCGGTGCTGCAAATCAATTGCAGCAAGCGGTTCTTCTGAACAGTATGTTGCAGAGAGTTTGGGGGCCAGAATACAGCTTGCTGAAGGTAACCACTACTTTAAAGTAGATTAGTGCACTAAATCAGCCTGTCAGATTACCTTTTCTTTCCACTATTGCTTGAAGCAGAAGATGCAGCAAACAAACTATTAAAATTTTTGCTGTTTGATTAAATAGATTTGCACGATTTGAATCCAGCGTGGTTAAAACAGACCAATAAATTGCGAAAAGTTTCTTTATGAAGACAATGTCAACAAAAATCTAACTCTACTGAAGGTTTCCATTCGGACCGCAGCGCAATGTGTATAATCTTTTACTTCGTTCCAAGACCCACTTGATACGATCTGCTGGTTGGCAAACACGCGACGAGGCTAATATTCGATCAGTTGGTAGCAGGCGTATCAATTCATTGACAGCACTTTATTACGTGTCAACAGAATCAAACAAATTCCAAAACAGAACATTTCATAAATTTCTTAAAATAAACAAGTTTTGCAATAATGCGAAGCAGAAAGAACGATTAAAATTGACGTCAATATAAATCGACCCCTTACTTGGGACGAGGGCGTACCGTGGAGCGCCAACGCCGGGAAAGTTTTTGTGGCCCAAAGCACAGGTCGTTCACAAACAGAATCACGTTTTTACGTGTTTCAGATCGCCGCTGAACTTCTCGCCTGGAGAATCGCTTTGTTTACGACCAGTGAAAGAAAATTTTGTTCCCATTATTCACTTATTGAAGAAAAGATGGCTAAAGCAACACCACGAATAATGAAGTCTAAAGATGAAGGTAAAAATTATACACAGCAAAACTTCTCAAACAAAGATGACCATTGTAAATATGCACTTAAAACTGGGATGCTTTATTTTAAATGCATTACATAAACGAATTATTTAGCAAACCGATATTTGGAATGATGACACTGCCAATGGCTAACAAAAAGATGAGAGCTGTCCATAAATGCGACTTCGAAAGTGAAAGAAAGCTTGACGAGAAAACTAGGTTTGAGTGAGGAAAAGTTCTGTCTGTCGAAAGAATTCTTTGCAGAGTCTACTTCCAGGCCACAATAATCTGGTATTGGTCATTCACAAGTTTTATCAAGTTAGGAAAACTTCCAACACCAAACGTAGCTGAACAAATCAAATCACTAGCGCCATCATGCGTCTCACGTCAATGTTTATTCATCAACCCAACTTCAAAAAATTTGTTGACTTTGCCATGTCCATCCAATCAATGTTATTACAATGCTGCAGAAATGTCTTCTATTCCCACAGTTCTACCCGTAAGAAATCGGTCAATCACTTCGCATCTAAGTGACTCACCTTAATGATTACAGCATTCTATTTTTGCGCAATCTATTTCTTCAGAACAAGAGTATTTTCCTGAAGAACGGTCTTTGAGATGACGTAATAAGGAGGCAGCGGTTCTTCCGGAGTGTTTTGGTGCAGCACTACAGTAGTGAGTTGGTTTGGGGGACCACTGGGTTGCGGAATGGTCATTGGAAGTATCCCATCTTGATTATACCCCTGAATGCCAGCAACAACGCCAGATTTGTTAGCGACAGACATGCAAGAGCCCTCTAGCGACAAATTGCTTGATAACTGATGCTTGGAATATTGAGGCGTTATGATCGCTGTAGTGGTGGTGGAGGGATCACGTGACTCTTCCTTTTTGCATGTAGGTTTTGACATTCGTTGAAAATAAGTTGAATCTGGAAACAAAGTGACAAGGGTTGAAAAGGTGGTTTTGCACATGCGCACCACGTTAGGTCAAAGATCAAGTTGGAATGAAGATAGAAACGCAAGTGAACAATCTGCGTTGCGAATTACTGTAAGCAAAGGTTGAGTTAGCAATGTGCCTTCAAACTAACTTCTATACCAGGAGCAGACATTGTTTTAGTGTGCGCGCCGAAAAATCTTTTGACAGGCAGGCCCGACGAAAGCAAAAACGCAATTTCTTACTCACAGCAATATCTCATCATCAGTCAATCAATCACGTGACGCAAACATAAAACAAACAAAATTACACTCAAAAGTTATTCTTTTTAAATGCCTACAATTAAGTGGGGCGCTTTGCTTTACCGATTTATCAAAGTTAGCTTTTTGAGTGATTGAGGCAATTCTCAGTACAAATCTGAGATGTTTATCAAAAAACTTGGATCTGAGGCAAACTTTGTTGATGTTTATCTCTAATTGTCAGCTTCAATGCACGTGGAACCAAATAACATGAAAATTCTTTGAGCCGTCTTCCGCAATTTTGAAAATGTGGTTTCACTCGATAAGGTGGTTCTTAACGTTTTTTCGTCATATGGCCAAATCATTTTTATTCAGCTTTGACTAAGTCTTCGTTTCCCACAACCCCAATCGAATTTGAATCATTTTTCAGTTTTGGTCAATCAGTTCGGCTCACGACATAAGTTCATTTTCAAAGAAAAATGTCATCAAGACAGACATAGGAACAAAAAAGTTTGCAGTAGTCCCATAATGGACAGTCACGAAGTCAATCAGTTTCATTTTCAAAAAGGAGGCATCAAGGCAGTAAAAATGCGAGTTGCGGCACCGAGTTCAGGACCCTCTGCCTTAAGATAATTTCTAATTCCATGCCGGTATCTTCTACTATTAGTGTTGAAGAGCCTCAAGTCAAGCGACTCGAGTTGCTATTAAGACTCTACATGTTTTGTGTTATTTACACAAAATAATTCGACTCGTCTGGAGACTTGACATCAGTAACTCGAGATTCGACTGCAACAACTAGGACTCGAGTCTACACTCGATTTTAACCAGCTGATAAAATTACTTACATAAAAAAGTTTCCAACCGTGTGATTACCTACCAGTTTCCTTCCTATGATTACCAGCTGGTACTTTTCTATTTGGTTCGAGTATTTTACCAACGCTTCCAAACAGCTTTGTGGAACGCAGAAGCTCGCAAATAAATTGTCGCCACGCACCGATGCGTCGCTTTGAGACTGCAAGGACGTCGCAAGTGTAATCCTTGATGTGTTTTTCGGATATCAACCTGTGTTCACTAGATGACTTTTTTGCGATTAACTTATAATGAGAGCTTTTTTGTTCCTATTTTTGAACTTGATGCGGTGTATTGTTTGATTTTGTGAATGGCATTGGTTTGGGAGAGTTTAAACAAGTTGTAAAATCTTGATAAAACCTGATAAACATGCAGTAATTATTCAGCAATTCTTATCTTTAATTACAGTGACAAAACAAATCTATTTTCCTACAGTGACAAAACTAATTCGGGTGAAAATAAGTGTATTTAAAATATAGATTATGGTGACGGAAACAATTTAAATAACAGAGCGATATACTTCTGGCAACCTTTCTCCATCAGAACGGTTAATGATTTTTGGGTGTGCTTGAATAAACCAGCTCTGGGTGGTTAATCTTCGGTATCAACTGCTCTCATATTTCAGAAAGGTTGAACCACTGCAATTGATCGTGTGATTGAACCCCATCAGATGCTCGCGCCAAGCCAACTATTCAGGTCTCTGAAATTGAATGGCTCGCTTGTGCTTCGCTCTACGAGATTTCAAATCACGTTTAGTTAGCCCAACATAAACGCAATTGCAATCTGCGCGAAAAATCATATAAATCAGGTGACTTTTTTCGTGTTATGACAAAAACTGAATAATAGTTTTAATCAATCTCATGGCTACTTTGATTTCCACATTGTTAAAAGCACGTTGAATCTTTTTTGAAACACCTTGTATGTATGGAATGGTGATGAAATATTGCAAGATCTTGGTTGTGGAACTATGTTTGACCTTGAGGTTAGCATAGTTAGCGACGAAGAGGGAAACCATTAAGTTGTAGCATAAAAAAAATGTTGTTGGTCTTGTGTATTTGATCTTGTTTGTTCGTGTTGTGTGTTTTAGCTCTGTCAGGCAGTGTTTGGCGACTGGTAATTTCTGGTGTGATGACGTGGTGTGAATCGTAGTGAAGATACCTACCCGTGTGCATGGGTTTCTTGTACACCTGTGTGTGTGAAGCTTGTGGCTCTGTCGGATGACGAACGCGTCCAAAAAAGGTAAGGAAGATCTTGTTCCTCTTCCATTGTAAACTGTATGTAGTTGTAGATCGCACTTATTTTGGTGAAATTGTGCTATGAGGTGTGATTTCAACAAACAAAAACCGATTTTACCGTCATTTATCGTTTTTTCCGTCATCAAAGAAAACCATTCCCACAATAAGAGTGACAGCTCTGTAGCCTCTGTCAATAGGAACAGAAGTAAAAGGACTAACGACATCAACCAACCTTGAAGTTTTATTTTCCTCAATTACCACATCTTTTATGCGTTCAACGAATTCAATGGAGTTCCTAACGCTATGCAGTAGATTCCGCTCAATTGGCAAGCCGGTTAATCGGGTCAGCCGTTTAATTGAGCCATATTGTTAAGAACAAAATCCAATCAAAGATAATGCACTACGTTAAATCTGCATAATCGGGCCACTATTCCGCTTAATCGGGCCACAACTGTAGTCAGACATACACTGGTTTAATTGCAAAACCGCCTTTGTAATGTAATAGAACTCAATATCACAAAGCCACCTATATTATGTAACAATTGAAAAATACAGGCGCAAAATATTTTGTCATTTCATGCCCTTGGACATGGTAATTGTTGTGTTTTGTTGCAAATTTTGTGAAGTACCAAGCAGAGATGCCACAAAAAAATTAACAATTGCTGAAAGAGTTGTTGTCCTAAGAAAAATTAGAGAGCAACCTCCAAACATTAGTCATCGCCAGCTAGCTGAGATAACTGGTGTACCAAGGACAACACTGGCACAGATACTGCAAGACTTCGGATAATCGGGTCAGCGGCTTAATCAGGCCAAATGGTGCTTATCCCGATATGGCCCGATTAAGCGAAATCTACTGTATTGGCTAGTTAAGCGTACACTAAGCACATTTGACAAAAATAGCCCACGTTCGTAACTACTTTCAATAAAAATCACAGAAAACTAAACATAGCAATTCCTGTTGAGAAAAATTGAGGGGTTGCAAAAAGATACGACTTGACTCGACTCAATATCGGTGACTGGTGTCTTGACTCGTTTTTGAGCGACTCATTCCCAATCACGACTTGACTCGACTCAATATCGGTGACTTGACTCGTTTTTGTGAGACTCATTTCCAATCACGACTTGACTCGACTCAATATCGGTTACTGGTGACTTAACTCGTTTTTACGAGACTCATTCCCAATCACGACTTGACTCGACTCAATATCGGTGACTGGTGACTTGAGTTGTTTTTGAGAGAATCATTTCCAATCACGACTTGACTCGACTCAATATCGGTGACTGGTGTCTTGACTCGTTTTTGTGAGACTTGTTTCCAATCACAACTTGACTCGACTCAATATCGGTGACTGGTGACTTGACTCGTTTTTGCGAGACTCATTCCCAATCACAACTTGACTCGACTCAATATCGGTGACTGGTGACTTGAGTTGTTTTTGTGAGACTTGTTTCCATTCACGACTTGACTCGACTCAATATCGGTGACTGGTGACTTGACTCATTTTTGTGAGACTCGTTCCCAATCACGTCTTGACTCGACTCAATATCGGTGACTGGTGACTTGGCTCGTTTTTGAGCGACTCATTCCCAATCACGACTTGACTCAACTCAATATCGGTGACTGGTGACTTGAGTTGTTTTTGTGAGACTCATTTCCATTCACGACTTGACTCGACTCAATATCGGTGACTGGTGACTTGAGTTGTTTTTGTGAGACTCGTTCCCAATCACGACTTGACTCAACTCAATATCGGTGACTGGTGACTTGACTCGTTTTTGAGCGACTCATTTCCATTCACGACTTGACTCGACTCAATATCGGTGACTGGTGACTTGACTCGTTTTTGAGCGACTCATTTCCAATCACGTCTTGACTCGACTCAATATCGGTGACTGGTGACTTGACTTGTTTCTGTGAGACTCATTCCCAATCACAACTTGACTCGACTCAATATCGGTGACTGGTGACTTGACTCGTTTTTGAGAGACTCATTTCCAATAACGACTTGACTCAACTCAATATCGGAGACTCATTTCCAAAACTGAGAAGACAGAATCAAGTTTTTGCGCATGAGCGTAATTGTTTAGCGGAGCAGATTGGGCCCGCGAGCCGTAATTTTCCCGGAGCCTACTTCTGTTTTTAACTGTTTTCTCCTAGTAAAGCCAATCCTCTAAGCCTCAACTCTGGACCCAGCAACAGTTGTTGTACAGAAACTGGCAGATTGCGTCCTTATTTGAGCGCAATAATTTAAAGCGCTTTCCCCATGCACCAACAGCACACTCCATGCAAACAGCGATTTACCTCAACTAGATAAGTGCTTTCGGGAGGCGAATCATTTGTTTAAGGGTGGTTCAACGTATTTGACAGTTATAAATTGCTTCAAATGATGACTTTCAACTCCCTCATTGCGGTCCTGCCTTCAATTCTTATTCAATTTTATTCCTTCCCTCCCCTCCCCCGCGGCTCCTCCTTTTCAGCTGATCTCTCTACATAACTTTTTCAAATGCTTTGGGTTGGAACGGGTGAAAGACGGCTGAGTCTTCCGACCTGACTGGCTGCATATGTGAAGAAGCAAGGTTTATTTGGCCACCACTTTTCAATTCAAAGTTTTTTCATGAAGTAGAGCACTTCTTCCAGTTTTCGAGCAACCAAACAGAGACAAAAAAATGATAATTTATCAAACATGATAGACATGTATTAAAACGCCGATGCATTTCGTCTTCTCTCGGGTCATTATCCGGGCAATTTGTATGTAAAGTAACCCACACTAACAAGTGTTGCTTGACGTTGCAATTTCAGTCAGCTTACTTTATTAACAATTTTTCCAGATAATGTCCCCGTAAGAAGACGAAAAACTTTGGCGTTTTAAATTAGCATTTCAATTATGTTTGATAAATGATCATTTTTCATTCGTGTTGGCAACTCAAAAACTCTTTATTTTACCTTCTAAGTCTCCTTGATGGAAGTAGTTGGAAGCGATGTGATATTGCAAAAAAACATTCAAAAATCAACAGCAAACTAAAGACGCGATGAAGCACCTCTCAAATCGCGATCGAGAGTTCATGAGTTCGTAGCCCGCATGGGTTGAGCTTGGAAAAGACATTTCACAACTATTTTCTCTACATCATTGCAACGCTTGCGGTAAAAACGCGATGAGCCAGAAATCTCGCTCAACTGCTTCACAATGAAAAACACTGTCACTGTTGGATGGATGGAGTTGTCCAGTGCTGACAACAATAACCAACGGGTAATACTTGATGATAATTTACCGGTTCTAATCGTTGATTGAATCTTTTTTATTCGGTCGGTACGTTCAGTCTTTAGAGCGATCACGTGATTAACATAATCTCCAAACAGCAACATCACTAAATGAAAAGGACCAACGGATTCGCTCAATGTTAAAGTAATCTTGAGAAAGAGAAATTTGTTATAGGTATAGGCTTAAAATTTTTATAAACATCACAAGCTCATAAGATCTAACTAACATCTGATCAGTAGTAGAATTAGAATATGATGAGACACTAAAGGGGAAACAGCAATACGACTCGAATAAATTCAGTACTTCCCTTTCACATTCTACTTGTTTTCTATCAAAAAAATACAGAGTGGAACGGAGGCAAGTAATTAATAATTCTTTGCTTCACACCCAAAAATTAAAAAAGCTTGACCTTCTTTCGTGGCAGATTTACCTTCCGGCAATCATAGATATATCGTGATCAACCCCTTGCAACCAGCCATTGCATATAAAGTGACGAAACAAAAGAAATACATCGCGATGAACCCCCACAATACCTCGCAAAAAATAATGAGTTTCCTTGAAAAATACAAACAAGAATCAAATGTTTTATCGCAATGCAGTATTTAAGAACGCAAGTTCGCGCAACCTGTAAATAATATTATTTAAATATACTCGCCTTAGCTATAGTTCATGAGGAGAGCGTTCGTCCTTACTTCCTTTAATGATTTATTGCAAGCGTATTATATGCAAGAAAAAGGCAGTAAAAGACCAAACAGTCGTCGAGTTCAAACCTAATTCGCTCTCAAATAATTAGACTGGAGTACCATCCAGTCTCTCAGCTGGATGGTACTCTGCGAATTTCTTTTTCACAACACACATCCTCTGAATGTGTTAGCAGCAATGTACTGAATGTCTCCAGTCGCATATTGATCAATCTATCACTTCCAGAAAGCTGCCACTATCTTTTAATCTTGGCCTAGCTGATCTCCACCTACAAATTTTCTTGGTTTCCTAATCAAAGCTAGGCAGACATGAGTCTTCACTACCCATCATCAATGAACATGCAAATCAAATAACAAAAAGTTTTAAGCCCTATGTGACCGCTAGCTAGTGACCAGATCAATATTGATTATGAACGAGTAAAATTTGTACAGTTTTATAGTTCATTCTCCACATTGCTTCGAGCAGGAGATCTGTGAATATGATTATTAAAGTCCTAAGACCTAAGTCTCTTTTGTCAGAAAATCTGTTTGTAAGGCACAGCTGGACATTTTTTCCGACAACTTTTCTCTCAATTGCTTATTCTCCTATCTCACCTAAACAATCTTGTACACAGTGCTATCCTTCATATGCTTTGTATAATCACCTCTGTCAGCATTTTACTCCCGTAAGCAGCCCACTTCATGATAAAGGCTCGCGTTTGATCAGTGCACACTTCGCATACCTCTCCACTTCTCCCACAAACCTCTCTTTTCATTCCAGCATGCTTTTCAATAATTTCTTCCAACAATTCAGCATAGGCTTCCACGCTCGCATGCTCCTACAATAAAATAGCAATTCAAAAAACACATTGATTTTTCAAACAAGTGCGAATGAAGCAAATAGACACGAAGTATTTTGCTGCCCTGCAAAAAAAAATCTCAGAAATTGAAGTTCAAGTATGCAAGATGGGATGGTATTCTTTATAAACTTTTTAGAATTCGCTTGCACTTTTTCATGTTTAGTCATAAAGCTTATTTTTAAATCATTCAGCCCCCTCCCTTACAAATAGAGCCAACCCACCAGCAGCAAGTCACAGAACTGTTTCATGTACAGCTGGGCGTACTCGCACTCGGATATATCGTCACCAGCCAAGCAGCTTCCTGCAAACGAACATTGCTCGGAAATATCAGTTATTGAAATTTTGCGAAGATCTTTCAGAAGCTGACACAAAAAGTAAACGTTAGAGTTAAATTTGTGATTACACTGAGAAGAAAAGTTATATAGCTCATTAATCTACCACTGCGATGCTTTATTGTTCTCTTTTTTAATTATACAACTGAAAAAAGAATACTAATGAGTTGAAGGTATGCTTACCACAAAATAACTACCAATTTTGCATCAGACTTTCATCAAAAAGTTTATAAATTCATTATGATTTTTATGGCCATGTTTAGCTGCTTGCAGAAAGTTTTCAATCATCTCAAAAGTCAAAACGTTCTCACTACTCTTCCACGCAGAAAATCACTATTGGCCCATAAAATGTTGTTCTCAACATTTCGAAGTTGCAATTACACACAAAACTTCGATCATTGATCGCTCCCTTAGTAAAAAAGCTCCATCACGTCATAAATTCGACTGCAATAATCCTTTAAACATCGATCATAAAATATTTCCGAAAAATCAAAGCGAGAAGGATGTCATGAGAACTTTAAGGATCTTTAAGAGCGTTAAATCTTTAAGTTTTTGATGTTACAGAAATTTTGATTTCAAAAAATTTCACAGAAATCAAATCCCCTGGAGCTCCTTTAATATTGGATGATATCTTTTCCAATCATAACTCACTGGAGCGACGATAGTAGGGAAAGTTAGGGTCTTTCGCGCTTCTTTTGTAACGTGACACAGGGTGGTAATACGGCGAACGAGGTCCCCCCATTGTTTAGCAGACTGGACACGGCATGTCACCACGTCAGCATGGACCGGTCCCACTCTGCTTGTTTCATCACGAATCCACAATGGAAGAGCTTTCGCAAACTTCCGCAAGGTAACTGAAAGATTAATTGCGCTTGATCAAACTTTTAAAGACTTGTTCTTGATAAATCAAACATTCATGTTAAGCCTCAAGCTGTCAATCAGAGCTGTTTTTCAAAACATGATAAACAAGAAAAACAAGACATCATTGAAGCTAATTTTCATTCCCGAGGGAAATCAAATGAAAAAACTTGAGAAAACGAAAAGTTTCGATGTATTGTTTAGCTTTATGATGTTCAGCAAAAGTCTTCAATAAATGACTATTTGCTTTGCCAAGACTTGCAACAAAAAGCTTCCTCTCAAAATTAATGAATCTACAAAATCAGTTTAAATAATTCATTAACTTGACTTCATCGAAATACAACCAGGAAAACATTTACGGTCATAAATGGAGTAGTAACCAATACCACTTCCTCAGGGCAACCAATGAGAGTAAGTTGCGATAGAGCATCACGACCACCACAATACAAAACCAGGCAGGTATTGAGCTTGCAACGTCGTAATCGTGACCACACCCCCAACAGGTATGAAGATCTTTTACATTTTACATTTTTTGCTACTCTCAATTTGTATGGGAGAGAGGAATCGCCATTTCCCCCTCTAAACGTGCAACTGCCTGTGACGATTCAAGAACTTTTTAGTAATTCACTCAGTATTGGTAACTAAACATTCGTCATCTGCACCCACCACTTAAATCGCTGTTGAGACTGGCCAGACAGTCAGGCACCAATACCCTGTTTGCTTCCTGGTACATGATGTCGTCATAAACGTAAATGATGTCGCATACAGCCGGATATTGTAACATGTTTCGGATCATTTCCGGCGCGTAATGAAAGAAATTACAGACGTGGTTCTGAAAGCAAATTGTTCACTTACAACAACTAATAGCTCTTGGCATAAAACAAGATTGTTAACTGCAGCTTGTTTGCAGAGGATATGTCCATCATTGACCACTGGTTTTTTAATGAGCCTTTAATTAGAAAGTACGTCTACCATTAATCACTGATTTTTAAATTAGACTTTGACTAGAAAGTGAATCTTTTATGGTTCTGACATCTTTACCAACAAATACTATTTCTTTATCCCTTCTTTTTTTTGGGGCGGAGTGAAACGGTTACTCATGCCCATACCACATCCACGTTAAAAATCAGCTGCAAAGAAACCGATGGTCATTTTGAACCACATGATAAATTGCACGCTGACAGCCCCATCATCAACAAGGCATACTTTCATTGATGGGTGCCTAAAAATTTCCTTTTTAGGACACGATGGGTAAACAGCTTCACTATTCTAACCAGATGGAACACAGGTCGATGAATTTGGATGACGTTTACGAGAGGAATGTAGTTTGAATCCAAGATAACCTGGGCCGTGAACAGAATCTGAACACACAAGATAGGCACTCTTTAAGTGTGGGCCGGAGAAGTTTATTTGCTTTGATAAAAGTAGCACAACAGCGAGCGAATGCTCAAAAAAATAATACAAACAAAAACTTTTTTGCATGCACTTATAAAATTGCAACAGGGAAATGAACTTAAATAACTTGCCAAATAATTATTTTAACTTACGAAAGTTTGTTCGAAGTCCAAGTTATTGATGAGGCTCAACATCTGCCGGTTGTACGACCGATAAAAGTTTATGAACAAATTCATTTGACCATGATTCCACATGGAATCAATGATGACGTCATCAGCAGTGGGGTATGCAGGTATCACGAGGTCAAAAGAACCTAGCAACAAATTATTGATGGCTGTAAAAAAATTTTTGTGGGGTACCGTAGTCATAAGTAGCTGCATCAGTGCATCACGATGTATAAACAATACATTTACTTTAGACGATGGGTGAACAAACTATGGCCCGCGGGCCAAATCTAGCTCATTTAAAGATTTGATGCCGCCAAACAGTTACACAAAACTTGGTTTTCTTTTTCAGTTTTAGATCCTTCTGTTAACCTAAAAAACGTGTGCAAGATATGATCGCTTTGTGCAGAAAGTCTATACAAGTGTGAAAACTTTCAAAACCAAACTACACATATTTTCATGACAATTCTCATAATATTTACCTAATTTTCCGTGACCAGACTAAATGAAAGATGTCCTTTAGGCTAGCCACGGAAAATTAAATGAAAGATGAAAGATATCCTTCTACTTCTAAACAAAAGCAGCAAACAATTAGACAATTTGCACAAAAAATTCTGCCGTGTGCTCAAGCTTTAAAAAAGTTTAGGATTCACTTGAGATTCTTTCATGTTATCTTCCAAGAGATTTCGAAAAAGGTCTCCGGAAGAGTTGCAGGTAGAGCTGATTGATCCTGCGTCCGTGGGCAAGAATTGAGAATTTTCTTTCATTACATTTCTGCGCACATAATGAGTTTCGCGAAAGAGGTAGTCCAATTGCTGAGTACGAGGTTTCAAGTGGGCTCCTCTTGGATTGGCTGAAGCGAGAAGAATATCTGCGGTCAAGCGGATTGTGTCCGTAAAAGATGTATTTGGGAAGATGTTGTTTGATTCTTTATTGCAATCTTTGGGAAGTACAACCCACTTACCGACTTTCACAATGCTACAGGAATTAGTAGACAACGTTGCTATGATGAGAAACAGGTAGTACATCCTTTTTGGTTGTTGACAGGAGTTGTCTGGTGGTGAAGACGATACGAGGTTTGATAGCAAAGAAACAGCGTTTAACAGCTGTTTTGATTTGAGTTTTGAACCTCGTCGAAACATTTTCCAGCCACGGTAGGTGCAGGTAGGCCGGGTATTTCTTGGGACCAAAATCAAACAACTCACGGCCCGAGAGCTTTGTATGAAGTCTGTCATGAAGCACAGTCAAGAGATATATTTCCATATTATTTATAGCACAAAACGTAGCCTATAGCTATAACTGAGAGAGGGCACGTGAACGTTTACGCTGTACAATGCACTGTGATAAAAGCTTTTTTGTGTAAACACAATTGCTCTTTTTCTCAATTCAAGCATGGCTCGATGAAGACCTACGAATAAAAATAATGGCCCTCCTTTTAAATTGGCCACCACTGTTCTAAATGAGTGTGCAAGTGGCTTTAGTTTAAAGAAGGCTAACAGTGCTGCTTTATTAGAGGTTTTTGTGCAAGCTCTTCATGATAGTCAAAGAGACATTGCAGCAGAAGTTTGTGACATTACCACAATAAAGCTTAAATCGCATGTTTGCAGTTTGCCAGATAAAAAATAGAACTTAAAACCTTTGGAAAATTGCCAGAAAGCACTTCTGGTCTCATTTTGTCAAAAGAAACGAAGTCTCATGGAATTGATATCATTTTTGATGCATTTGAAAAACACTCTCAGTAGCAAAATTGATGGAGGCAAAAACAATTAGGGCCATTCCGATTTATATAACCATTACATTGTTTGCTCAAAATCTAGGAAACTTTCTACGTTTTGGGGTATCAATTCAAACAAACTTGCAGTAACAGCACTTTTTGTTTAAATGAATGGCCCACATTGAGCATTCGAGAAAAGAGATCTACATTGGCAACTTGCATGGCTGTGAGTGTTAAAACTTCTGCTGCGTAATGTACTATATCTGATGTTCCTCAAATGAATGGCAAACAAGAAGACGCTAATGAGCGCTTGTTTTGTATGCAGGGCAGGTATTGCAGCGTCATGTGTCTTCCATGGCAGTACATTCATGTAACACCGATGCGTGAGTGATGCTTCTGCATCATATTCAAAACTTTTCAGTGGCATTAAAAGAGATTGTTTTTACGATGTTGTGCTTAGACAGCAATTTGGTTTCGTCACTGCCGGCAATCCATGCTTTAAGTGGATGTAATGTCACCAGAAAAATGGGGTCGAAACTTGCTGCATTACCTAATCGATTTAGGTTAGCTCCTTGAATTTGGACCGGATAGACACTCTGTCAAAAGCTATGCCAGAAAACGCAAGTATTTTTAGTGTCGATATGTTTTTGCCATAACTTAGTGCAGGTTGGTATCAGACCTATAAAAAATCTAAATCTGTTGCCCACAAAAAACGTAGGTTGACATTAAACATATAAAAAACTTATATGTATTTACCACAAGACGTCACACAAAAATTTTTAACATATTTTGTTTTAGCGCAAAATTTTACGTTTGTTGATATGTATTGCTTAATTGGTTTAGACAAGATTCATATTTTGACATTTTGATGACGTAATAGCTCCGTTCAGTCATTTGGCGTCATTGAGGAAAACGTAATCGTGGAAAGAATGTTTCTTGTCGAACCAAACTTCATTACAATTGACAAATTTTGTGGGGCTCGTGAGTTATACAAAACTTCTGGGCTGCTACTATAATATCTAGACTTCATCCAAAAGTTTCCGGTAAAATAATTAGCATTGGTGCAGTTTTCATCACGCAATAACTTACCATATCTATATTTTGATTTTGCCTTGCTGCGGACTGGCTTATCAATTGTCGCAGGCCTGCTTGTTTCACTCTTTCGGTTCTGAATTCTAATAAATTATATTACACTTTTCATAAGCTGACCAGTTAGTGCAGGTCGTGTGCAGTGTCTAATTTAGTAATATTTGCTCTGAAACTACTCGGCTACTCCCGGCAATGAATGTTGCAGAAGTGGCGAGCTCCTGGCAGCATCTACTGGCAGTTCGATTTCTTTTTAAGAATCAAATTTAAATTTTGACGCGGGGCTCGGCAATGCCGCCATCGCCTCGAAATCATTTCTCATTTTGACAGATCCACAAAAATTTTTTTTGAAATGCCGCTCCTCCAGCCCTTGTATGAAACTTTCAACACTGCATAAGTTTTCCGCCTCTATTTGCAGTCAAGTTCTCCTTATCAACAGGATGTGGTGAAATAAGGATGAGGAAAGTGAGGCAGTTGCATCAGAAACCCACTTTTAGAGAGTAAGGTACTCTCCTTTCCGCACATGTCCGAAAAGCTGTTCAGCCCTTCGAAATAGTGGTAATCTGAACTAGGGCAGTTCGGTCTACACTTCGATTTGGAATGGATAAGCTATTTTAGTTTTTCAAAGTAGTGGTCATATCTAAAAAAAGGTCTTCATTAAGGACTTGAGCAGTTAGGGCGCTCCTCATAAATTCTTGCCTCAGGCCCCTAAAATTCTTAATCTACCACTATCAACAGAGATCTAGCTTCATGACAGAGTTGAGGGGCTAAATGAGCCGTTGTCCCTTTTAATGTCGAATTTTGCGACAGTATTCAAGAGGTTTAGAAAAGAAAAAACTTTTTTTTATATTTGAGCAGGCTAACAGAAAAAATACAAAGCAAATTATTGAAAATATTATACTGAAAAATACAAAATCAAAACTCGTTGGCTAAGCTTCACCGAGTCTAGTAAAGACAAAAACGTTTTAACAAATAAACCACTCAATAAAAAATGTGCAGCAGCGATTTCGCTTTGAAAGAATTAAATTGAAATGAACTGCTCTGCTACTCAAAAGATGGAAGCTTCAATATAAGGTGCTATTACGACACGAAAAGCACGAAATATTACTCTACAAGGTTGTTTATGGCTTTAACCTTGATCTACATCTCTACAAAAACATTGAAACTATTAATAAAATTCTTACGGGTTGTTCAAACGACAGAGATTGATTGCTTCTGAATTCGTTTTCATCCTTCCAGCATACAACGAGTTTGGTTTAACGCTGAGTCCTGCGTAATGATACCTCGACTGCCCTCTCACCCCCAGCCTTCTGGTGGCAAGATTGGGGAAGCATGACCTCACCACTTTACCAAACACTGCCTGGTTACACGGCTTCGTATTATTATCGCAACAGTAATTGATGTACTCCTGAAGTAGAGATTTGAAAATAAGAGAGTGCCGTTAGTGGTTGTCTACTTTGGAATCCGCTAATCAGAAGAAACGCTTACAAAATTGTTGTTTGTGCAGAGTGCACCACGATTTTCCCTCAAAAAAACGAACATCGCAAGAGGTTAATGATCATTCGATCACTGCTGAACCTCGCGATTCAGCATCTGCGAACACGATGCCGAATCTTAATTCCGTAAAAAAATCTGATGCCAAGATTGCGAAAGACAGTGCATTCAAGCGTGACCGAGCTAGACCTGCATTGAAAAGGCTATCAGCTCAAAGCTACTTTCTTTTTGAAGTAATCTGCTTGTAAGGAAATTGTAAACCTTGCAACTAATTGGCAAAGCAGCATACGGGCGTAAGGGGCATTAACAATTATTAAAATGAATATGCCAGGAAACAATAATGAGTATACCACCCAACCAATTTAGACGAGACCATTGGTTGGGTGGTATACTCATTATTGTTTCCTGGCATATTCATTTTAATAATTGTTAATGCCCCTTACGCCCGTATGCTGCTTTGCCAATTAGTTGCAAGGTTTACAATTTCCTTAATTTCCTTCTTCGCTTAATAACTTTCAAATCTATAATCTGCTTGTGGTTGAGATCCACTGTATCCAACAGTATACGTTCAACGCAAGTTCTATGTATAACCGAAAACGTATTTTAGAAACTGAATATTTAAAGCAGCGATCGGAATAACATCCAAGCATATCTTTTTTTGTCATGTCATTTCAAAATCATCATAACTGCTCTTACAGCACATTTCTATCTCCAGCAGACTAACCAAGTAGGAAAATAGTAGTAAAGTGCCTTTCCCAAGTGATTAACGCAGTAGATTTTGTGCAGTGCAACGCTCGATGGTTGTCATAAACGGCGCTCACAACCACTACAAGTTGACGACAAACATATGGTAACCTCAAACATGACGCTTCTTGGAACGCTCTTGAGCGCGTTCTCTTCAAAATTTTCTTCGAGCCATTTTCTCGTGAAAGTTGTTTGCTTGCTGCAGGGAACTGAGCAACGAACATTCGATGTGCTTGCGTGGGGCAGCGAGCACGTTGGGTGGTTGGACACTAGCATGCCTGAAAAATAGAGCCCATTACTACTTCTCATTCAACCACAAAAGAGCAGCTCATGACAACTTTGGAAGCTAGCAGGAGAAAGACACTTCCATCTGCACCCTCAACAGTTGTAGACTGCAGCGCTTTTCTTCATCTAATTTTGTCAAAATCGTAGTTTGACAAAACATAACAAGACAAGACATAACAATCATGCACGCAATTGAAGCATGTATTAACTAGGCAAGGAAAGAGCTTTATTTTGGTCTTTTTTAAAACATGCAACCGAGAAAAAAATGTAGAATAGTTCATACATCCAAGTGGCCCAGAATCCCTTTTCGCAATTCAAGGCTACTGCTAATTTAAATGTAAGCACACATCCAAAAATGCAGGAACCCTTGAATTCTAAGGCTCAACCAGGAAGAATTTTTAAGGTGAAGACGCATGGTTAAGGGGGTTAAAATTCCCTTCGCGATGCCGCTCGGCCTCAAAATTGGGTAAAGACCTTTACTAGAAACTGTTTATAATACTGCATTAAAAACAAAAAATATGGTTCGGGTTATTTCACCCTATGGCAAAAATCCTGGGTGCGGTGCCAATCCACTTCAAGAGGTGAAGAATGATGGTCATTGGGAACCTATGACGTCAGTAAATCAATATCTGTACATCGGTTACTAATTTCCACCGCCACTTCTTTCCGGGCAGCTTTCGCCGTGATATTTAAACAACAGTGACTTCGACAAGACGTTGAAGGTGTTGTCTTGACTAGGAGGTGTTAAAGTTGCATTACTAATTCTGAACTTCCTAGAACCCTAAACTCTAACCTCTGCTCAAAGTCATCTATGTATTTTAATCATGTGATCTTTGCGTACGACGTCAAGTTTTCACTAAAAAAAATGTCGGTTGAAACTACATTATTAGCCTACCTAATATCGATCTATGAGAAGCATAAATAATTGTTTTTAAAGAAATTGTTTTGGGAACAGTTATTCAAATTATATTTCAAGAAGTGGGAAAGACTATTGAATTTTTCCTGAACGCCCTTGCCCATGCCGCCAAATATGGCTGACTTCAAAATTGCTCTCTTTATTTTAAAATACAAAACTGCAACGCGTCATTAAGAAGGGTGCTGTCTGTCGTTTAGTTTTCTCGGTTCGGACAGCGGCAGTGGGTAAAATAGACATTAAAATTCAAACTGCAACTCATACTGGTAGGAAAACAATGGTTAATTTTAAGCCAACAGCCAGTTATGAATACAAATATTAAAGTAAAAGCCCAGCCACCATCAAGGCGGACTGTTATTAATGGTCATTCATACCACGCCTCGTTCTCATTTGCTGTGTGGGTGCCGCACCAAATAGCTGTGCCCGGTAAAGCAGAGATCGGTGGGGCACAACGTAACTGCCTAAAAGTGCAGTACTTTGCCGCAGCAGAAGCTACGTCTAGTTAAAACAAAAGAAGAAAATTTTCGGAGGTTTTTTTTCAAATTCTTAATGACAATTTGCTTACCCACTGTGTTGCCATGTTCATCAATCACTGCAATTTCCGTGGGATCAGCTTGAAAATCCATGTGTCTGGAAGTTTTGCTGGGGCGATGTGATCAGCAATTAGAAAAACAATTATTTCAAAATCCTTTATTTCAGGAAATGCAACGACTAATGCCAATGTTTTTACGACATAATCTAACAGTGGTAATATCTTGTCACATATCAACAGGTGGGCTAACTCTTTTGCATTTCGACAATCTCCGATAGCCATTTGAAAGACTAGGCCTAATTATCAAAATCACTAGCGCACGTGGGCTATTTTGCTACGACGTCTCAGCTTGCGTCTTATTTGAGCTCGACATGCTTAATTTACAATATTAAAACCATTGTTATTTTGACCACGTCGCATTCCTGTTTTTTCCGTTTTTTTTCTGTAGGCGGCACATGTGACAATAGTCATAACCGACCGGTTGGACTGGATATTTGAACTTGCTGACAGTCTAAAACTATTTGCAAACAAAACTTAGAACTAAAGCAACTTAAGCAGACGTAACCTAAACTATAATAACTGTTCCCTAGCGTATAAAAATATCTCTAATACTTTTTTTCAGTATTCATATTGCACCGGTAGGTAAAGTTGATGCATGGTCTGCTCACAAACTAACTTTTAACAAATCACTTTTTTGATTTACCCTAGGTAATTTATGACGTCAAACAAAATTATTGTGGCATCATAGACGGGAGTGTTCGGCAAACTTTTGTACTTCTTGTTTGCTGTACAGTCATTTAACAGGTTCATTACCTTATTTCAAATTTCTTGTTTTAAGATCTACTTAAGTTTCACCCTTAGTTGTCATTGACTTGTGAAGCATCATCACTCTCTTCCTTCCTCTTGCTCATTTACCTTCCATCTGATTTTCTAATATACAGTATTTCTTAGCATGTAGTCGTGGAGGTAACAATTAATAATGCAACAAAATCTGTCACTTATACTTTAGACCAGGGGTGGGCAAACTTTTTAGCCGGAGGGCCACATTGACCATTCAAGAGTTGGCCGAGGGCCAGTGCTTAAAATTTTGCAATAGCTCTATACAATACTGCTGGCCAATGGAAGGGGGCAAATGCCTAATTTCGGACTTTAAAAGTGATGGTCTCCAGAAAAAAGATCGTCACCGTCTATTTGGACCGAAAATGCGTCAATTCAAACTAAGAATTGCGTAACGGTTATTTTCAATAATGGCTTTTATCGTTTTTGTCTCTTTAGTTCGGATAGCGTGGCCACCCCGTCATATTAAATCAGATACAAGGAAGTTTCTAGAAGTGTTGGCTGGCCGCACAAAATGCTCTGGCGGGCCGCATGCGCCCCTCGGGCCGAATTTTGCCCACCCTGCTTTAGACATTACAGTCACAGCAGGCACTGCAATCAATGCAACGGCAGACTAAAACGGCACAAACTCCTTTGTCCCCGTTACAGCAGGATGCCAATGATTATGAAATAAGTGGGGTCGGGCTCGAGAAACAAAGCCCATAAAAACAATTTCAAAAATGAACATCGAACTTGGCAACAATAAATTCTTCAACCAATGTACTGTGCCTAGCTGGAAACAACAAGGCATATTAGATCGTTGTAAAGCAAAATCCTTGTGGCAAGCAATTAAGAATTGGAAATAGGAATGTGCAGACCATGCTGAGAAAAAAAGAAAATGGTAAAAATCAGGAGACAGATGAAGAAGCAACGAATAAATAGACTTCTCCTGATGGAAACGCCATAGTTGGTTAGTGGTGCAGAATTTGAAAATAGCAGATAGCAATAAACTCATCCTCAAACTTTTCGTCTGACTTTTACTAACGGAGTATTCATCTGAATGAGGAAGGAAGAAGTGTGACAGGTTTTAGAGCGTACATACGAACAAGAGAATGGAGCGAAACAGAAGGCGCGAACAAAGAAAAAGGCACGCTTGCCCGATTGGTCAGAAGCGGCCAAGGGGAAGGAGCAACTAGTGTAACAGTTTGAAGCTATAGACGAATTTTTTTGTCTGCATAGGTCCGGTTTTGATGCTTTTACCTATGTGGCTTAAAGATGGAAGACCGTGCATCCGTGGGCGAGGATTGAGAATTTTCTTTTATTATATTCCTGCGCACATAATGAGTTTCGCGAAAGAGGTAGTCCAATTGCTGAGTACGAGGTTTCAGGCGGGCTCCTCTTGGATTGGCAGGAGCGAGAAGAATATCTGCGGTCAAGCGGATTGTGTCCGTGAAAGATGGATTTGGGAAGATGTTGTTTGATCCTTTGTTGCAATCTTTAGGAAGTACGACCTAAGTTACGACTGTTACAGTGGCACAGAAATTGGTAGATAACGTTGCTATGATAAGGAGCAGGTAGTACATCATTATTGCTTGCTGACAGAAGTTGTTTGGTGGTATAGACCATACGAGGTTTGACGGCAAAAAAACAGCGTTTAACAGCTGTTTTGATCTGAGTTTCGAATTTCGTCAAAACATTTCCCAGTCACGGTAGGTGCAGATAGGCTGAGCATTTCTTGGGACCAAAATGCTTTAATTGTTGACCTGTTGAATCTTCTTGGTCAAAATTGTGTTGACAGCATGGTCCAAGTAACCATTGTTCCGAAAGATTGACCGAATTTTGGTAAGTTCAGCTTGAAAGGTAGATTGAGGGCTGATTGCCAAAGCTCTGTGAACGATCGTGGAAATGAGATTAATTTTCCGCTTTTTGGGGCAAAAAGAATTCTAATGTGCTTACTCGCCTCTAAAGGTAGGTTTTATGCACACTGATGTAATGAATTGAGAATCATTCTTCTCCACCAGCCCGCCCAAATAAGGTAGGGAAGGCTTATTCTCTTTTTTGTAGATGAAGCGAAGGGGGAGTGCATGGAATTTAGATGAGTAAGAAATTAATTGTATTCTTCGTCGTTGTGGAAGACAGTAAAGGTGCCATCGACGTATCGGCAATAGTTTTAGGACACTTACCCTCCCGGTTACATACATCCGGTTAGAGTTAGAGTTGGGCACTCTAATCCAAGACACCGGGGGATAACTGGCCTGTTACCATCGGCAATACATCATGCTTTCTGTTTTGAAAAGTTTGCCATCGTAATAGTCAACAAAGATGTCAGCAATTGCTGGGCCGAGAGGAGAACCCATAGCCACACCATCAAATTGCCGGTACATGACATCACTAAAACTGAATTCAACCGTAGATGTAGCCATTGGCATAAATCAATAAACACTGCATGTGGAAATGGAAGTGATTTGAGTTTAGCGACGTAAAGACCAGTGGCACAAATGACTATGGTTTCAGCAAAAGGAAGATTAATGCAGAGACTGCAGATATCAAACAAGCAGAGAAAGACATATGGATCAAAGTCAGTGGTTCTGACTATGTAAGCGAAAATGGAGGAGTCCGATATACAATTGCCAGAATAAAGGAGAAGAACAGGGTCAATGACTGATATAAGCCATTGTGCCAGTTGATGTTGTGCTGAACTTGTTGAAATGAGATAGAAACCAACCGGTAATTTTGAAAGCGTAGTTGTGAAAGTCATATTCTCTGGCAAAAATGAGTGTCAAAGCGGAGACGCTTTGATATTTGATACGGCCATCAAACGTAGCCTCATTAAAACAATTAACGCCAATTACACCTCTGGCTCGTGAATCTAAAAGGCAAGCCAGGAGACATTGCCATCATAGTAGTCTACATACCAACTTCAACTTACCCCGACAAAGACGTGAACTTTGTTTGCCAGTGTTGGCTATCATATTATTGACCCAAATTAACAGCATTAACTGTTTGCTTGCGCTACAAGCGACGATTGCAATTTTTTCAAAAGTTAGAAAAGTGGTTGTGGCTGGGCTTATTTCGCTAAATTCTGGCGATAGGTTTTCCTAGAAAATATTTCATTGATTTTTTATTTTATTTTAAGATTGCAATTTGTTTTGTCATCGTAATTTTGTGATTCTCGTCACGTAGGCTACTTTGTCAGCTCTTTGTTACGTAACAATAACAGCAAAACGAAGCAGGCCTATGGATAAACATTTTGAAATAGCTGTGGTTCTACCACGGAATGAAATGTGATGGTTTGATCGAAATAAAGCTGAAAACTTTTTTTAATCGGATCGGAGCGGAGCGCTGTTGTGGGTAAAGGAAGAGTAGAAGATATTGTAATTTCTTACAACCTTGGTGAGCGGAATGAAAGAGAGAAACTTCTGCTTTTTTTTAAAGGTCATTGAAAGTATATTTTCTTGATTATGAGCAAGCTTTATTTTATTCTTCTTTTGCTGATTTTCTAAGAATAGAGATCATCTTTAAATCATTGTTTAATTTTTTAAGTTGATGATCTTTGCTTTTACACAGTGCGCAATCCACAATCGCAAGCTGTAAATGCCTTATGGAAAAGCATTATTGGGTCCGCGATTGTCCCATAGCCCAGGGGTCGGCAACCCCTGGCACGCGTGCCACAGGTGGCACGCGAGAGGGTTTTTTATGGCACGCCAAGTGACTTGACGCGCATGCGAAATCTACCCTATAAGCGTGCGCGGCGCATTCCCAAGCTCAAACTGTCTACACTGCACGAAATCAATAGTCCTAAAATTTGTCAAGCATACAATTCACTTGACAATTTCTATGTCGGCGATGTCTGTTGTGGTTCTGTCAATGACACTCACAACTGGTTCGCTGTGAAAGCGAAAAAATTGGCTCAAGACAATCCAGTTTATGCGATTTCCCATTAGCACAAACAAATTAGAGTAAACAAAGATGCGATACGCCGCAAGAATGAAAAATTTTGGTGTAGACACGCCTCATACTAAAACAGTTACGAAAACACTGTGTTTCTTTGTCGCACACTCTGCTACAACTCACACACAGTTTTGCTTGAAGAGATGGAAAGTGCATACCATGATGTGCTTCTGCACTGCAGTGTCAGATGGTTAAGTTGCGGTAAGATTCTCTTGAGGTTCGTCGAATGTCTAATCGAGATAAGGGTCTTTTTCAGGGGACAAGGAAAGGCCGACCCCGAACTGGAGGATGAAAAGTGGCTTGTAAAACTGATGTTTCTTGCGGACATCACCACGCACCTAAACGAACTTAATCTTCATCTGCAGGGTACAGGAAAAGCAGTGATGTGTCTTTTTGAAGTATGCAAAAGATTTGCATCTAAACTGGATGTCTGCACATGGGACATCCGAATCGCCACTTTTCGCTACTTTGAACACCTGAAGGCTTTCTCGGTGGATTACCAAGTTAATTCGGTTAAAATTGATATGTACCTTAGGGGTTCAACGTCTCAATTTTGCACCAGATTTCAAGATTTTGAACATTTTGGTTCATTGTTTTCTTTTCTCATCAAGCCCGAGAGCAGCGAAGACTTGAACTTATATGCATTTGAATGGATGGATATTGAAGACTTCCAATTGCAGCTGATCGATTTCAAAGCCTCTTTATTGTGGACATCGAAATTTGTTGATTTGCGGAAATCGCTGGAAACGATTGAAAACAAGCAAAAAACATTTTACCACGTTGAAAATCTTTGCAGGAGAAATTTAGCTGTCTGAAGAAGATGGCAATAGCTTTGCTGTCTTCATTTCAAGCCACTTATTTGTGTAAACAAATATTTTCCCAAATGAAGTTTATTCTCAGTGCCCATCGCAGCCGACTTACGGAAGATCAATGAAAATTGTGTGTTCAACTGAGTGTATCTAAATTTAGTCCAATATTACTGAGCTGAGCAAGAAAAAGCAAGGACAAGGAGTCTTTCTGTAGTTTCAATAAAAAGAGTCTTTTGACTGTATTCGACCTTATCCAATAAAATTAGTAAACAAATTTGTTTCTTATCCGTTTGCTATTCACATCGTTGACTGTGCAAACCAAACACATAAAAATGCTTGGCACGCGAAGCTGCTTACATCTTGATATTATTCGTAAACTGGCACACTGCGTTCAAAAGGTTGCCGACCCCTGCCATAGCCCACCGTTTTCCGACCTTTGATATGTGTTGGTACGTCTACCACAAAAAAAGTACAGCCCGAAGCCAAGTGAGACCGGCAGAAATTATTTTTGTGGCATTTTTCAGAGCAAGAAAACCTGAAAGATAAAGAGGGTTGAAGTCCCTGTCAAAATTGATTTCCTGTCTTAAGAAATTTCAAAATAAGTAGCCAGCTGCTAGTAGTGCAATTTTTCTCTGGTAGAGAATGGGGTGATTTTCATCATATCACAAAAAGGTTTCGTTTATTAGTCTGGCATGCTTCAGACCAAGCCAATAAAGACATTGTTGCTATTTTGTTACTGATGGCAATGTCGGCTGCCAGCAGTTCAAGTAATTTTATTGCTTTCATGGAAACATTGTCGACATTGTGACGTGGCTGATTGTGAGTTAGATTTGTCATCTAAAAATTGTCAGTTGAGTGCTCAGAGCAAGCTTACATCATGGCGTCTACTTTTTCTCTTTTTTTTAAAGAATGCAAACGACTATATACGTATAGTAGACAAATTCACACCAAAACTCATTACAATAAATTTTTAAAAAAATAGTAATATTTCAATGCTCTGAGGAGATTTAAAGGTTTTCGGAAGGCGCTAGCCCCCGTTTTGCTACAAATCAAGAGCCAACGGACATAGCAACAAGACATTGGTGTCAAAAGATTCACAAGGTCCTATATCCTATCTGTCTTCATTACCTCAGCTAGCCCCACGACAACGAAAAAAGTTATTTCGAAAAAACACATTCAGTCCTTGTTTAACTGCTGAAAACGACTACAGCCTCCTTTCTATCCGGCTTTTATAATCAAGCTATGATGCTTTTTCATCATTGGGGCATTTATGAGTTACTCCAAAGCAGAATATTTAATTAGGCTGGTCTAAGTTTAATGTAAATATCTGAAGGAATTGAGGAGTGCTGAAGGCACTAGCCCACCGAAGAGGGAGGTCATTGCACTATCACCCCCTCAGACCCTAAAAATATAAAAATGTAAAGCAAAACCAAGTAGTTTTAGCAAAAGCAAAGCTGGTTTGTGACATCACACGGTTGTGACGAAACTTTGGCCTCCCCCTCGGAAATTTTCTGCGAACGCCACTGGCTGAAGGGATACAAAAATGAATGTCAAAGAGCAAATGAAAGATACTAATTTAGTGAAGAAATGAAGGGTTACATATTGCCAAATATAAGAGATGTGATTGGACTCAACTGTTACAATAACAATTCATTAAGGATAGAAGAAAAAGTTTATCTTAAGAAACGACCACCCTTCAATGTCTGCAAGAATGAGGCAGTGAGGTCAATTAGCAATTTGTGGAGGAAGAGCTGCTAGCCGACAATCAACAAAAAATCAATCGAAATAAAACTGAAAATCTTGATAAAAGATTATGGAAAAGCCCAAACCAAACAATATGGTAATGCGAAATTAGACTTGAAGCGATTTTTTTATGTTTGTTCTTGTACACTGGGTCACACCAATGCTGTTTAATAGTATGGAAAGTTAAGTTGCGGCACTACTGTGTGTGGATAAAAAGATTCTAGCAAAAGATAAAATCGAGTACCACTACGTTGTTGTTTTTGTGATTACCCCTCCTCTTCCTGTGGATTAAGGTACGGCACGAACGGCTATTCAGGTTCATGCCGTCAACCTAATTGAAATTAGGCTAGGGGAAAGATGGCAGCCCATTTCGAACCAGTCATGAGTGACTGGTAGCCCCACCACCGAGGCGGACTGCCACTGGTGGGTACCCAAGAGCCATGTTTTACGAAATGCTGGGTGGGCAACTTCACAATTGTGACCCGATGAAGTACGGGTAGGCCACCTTTCTGCCACATATAGGTGAAGGCGTCCCGTTAAGTGCCTTGCCCAAGAACACAACAAGCAAGTTTGCTGACTTGTTCTCCACACTATCCCTTTTTTATGCTGAGCGCCAAGCAGGGAAGCTGTGAATACCATTTTTTAAAGTCTTTTGGTATGACTCGACTTAGCTCTTTCGCTCCCGCAAAAATGGCGAAAAAAAATGTTCGTAAGGTGGCAGTGCGAAAAACTGTCATAATCAATCATAATTAATCATAATTATGTACCTCAAGTTTGTTTGTAAATCATTACTCAGCTGTTTACTTCTACAGGGTGGCCACAAAGTCACGCACCAATGTTAATTAAAAAAGTTATAGTGGTAACATTTATTCAAATTCAAAGTTCTTTACAAGGATTACAAATGCTCGATATGTTCGCCGTTTGCATCTATGCACGAGCCAATACGAAACTCAAAGTTTCAGTAGACACGAGTCAGTAAATCAGCATCACCATCAATTGTAACATTGGTGCGTGACTTTGTGGCCACCCTGTACATTAAGTGCTATATATCGTTGAAATCTACATTTCTTGAGGATTTCAAATATAATAAAAACAAAAAAATTTTTTTTGAATATGCAAATTTTATGCAAATGAACCCCCCCAACTGGGGCTGAGTTGTCTTCGAAATTAAAGTAGTACCCTCACCTCAAAGATCACTACAGATTTTATTTTCAACCAATTTCTTTAAAAATGGTCGTAAGATGATGCTAAGGAAATAAGCTTTCAAGGTACATCACTCAAAACTTACCTAAAAGCCTAGGTTTTCTACACTAGTACAATTTGCAATTTTCTGAGGCAAATGACCTTTTTTTTGACCGGTACCGACCGGTACCAAATTTTGGTAGTTAAATTTAGTACCTAAAATATGATCAGTTATTATCTGCTAGAGGTTTGCCTAAACCATGTAACATTATGTATTTTTGAACAGGGAATTTCTTCAAGATTCAGAAAATATCAAGTTTAAATAGAATATGCTGTCACTGACAATGAAACAGCCGCTTGTTTACACCCTTCCCATTTCTTGAGAAACAAGGGGGATACAGCAAACTTTGATTTAGAGAAGCCAAACTTCTCTTAGCTTTTAAACTTGTATTTCGCTTCTTGTCTCCTTGGAAACTTGATACAAAATGACAACTTTAGTAGTGAAATATTTGCAATTTATTTTATCTTTTTAAAGGGTGTAGTTTTTCTAAAAATTATAATTTAGTGAAGGCAAGTCAAAAAATTTTGGGGGTTTTGAACTGACATGATGTACAGTACTCATTTTTGATCAGTAAATATCATATACCACTTAGTCTAAACTATTTAAAGTTATACATTGCTGGAAAGAAAATTTCCTAAGCTTTCAAATGTAACCGGTATTTAGCAACATATCATATTTTTTACGCACTAAATTTACTTTTATGTACTTACCATTTAAATTTGTTTGGGGGGGGTTTTGAGACCCCTAAAAAATTTAGAAATTCAAAAAAGTAAAATTTATTATTATCGTTTGAAATTTCGTCAAATGATGCCCCAAAAGAGCAATTTTGAGACTATGTTAATGATAAAGGGTTTGGTTTTGTGGTAAAGATGTAATCTCAATTTGATTTTAGTGTAGTTGGCACGTGCTGAGAATTTGGCCGATTTTGTCGTCTGCAACTGGGCACTTGGTCATTTTAACCCTTTTTGGGTATAAAAATCCAAGAATTAGGGCACAAATTATGCATCTTCCGATGCGTGAGGAAATAAGCGTGATTTTTTGAAAATTTTATGAAAATCGGATGAAAAATAAAGTCACAAATCGATTTTTTATTAAACAAATTTTGTAACTCAATTTAAAAAAATTTGAGGTAAACACTGAAAACACGAGATCATCAATCGATGATCGCGGCAGCGAAAGAGTTAGGGAATGAACCCCAGGTCCACCGACTGCGAAGCGGACGCTCTAACCACTATACCTTCGGCCAGTACCACTACGTCGTAGGTGTTTCAGTCAGAGATTGCCAAAGTAGCCTGAGAATCTACTTGCGTAAAACTACTTGTTTTAAACAATACTCAAGCAACAGTAGCAAGAAAAAACAGACGCATTTTCCTAAGTAGCAGTAAAAAAGTGATAGAAAATTACCCCATTTGGATAGCAAAAGTAGAAAGTGGTTTTTATTTTATAGTAATTTTGTTCTGTATTAATCTTTACTGATATATTATATCGTGCAGACACGTAAACATGTTTAGGGGAAGAGGCATTGGAGTATTCATAAACAAAATTATTGGCGTAGCCAGCTAAAAATATTCCGGATAGAAGCAAGGGCGAAATTTTTTTATGGTAGACTGAGAGCGAGCGCAAAATTTTTTACGCTGGACTGAGCGAGGAGAGAAATGTTTTTACGCTAGACCACATTTTTGGTGATAGTTCTTACATTATTTTTAGAGATCTACCAGAGTTTTCGTTAGAATCATAGGTTTCGAGTAATTTTATAGATATTTGTTGAGGACGAGTTTGAGCTTACGCAGGGCTGTTGAGAGATTGACCTCGACCTTGTACCACAGTTTTTTCAAGTTAGAACCAGTCACGTAAAAATGAATTGTATTAAGAAACTTCCGGCTTGTTATCGGCTTTTTCGAATGGAAACCTTTTTTGAAGATAAACTCCCTGAGAGCAAATTTTTTGCCGACTTTCGAGTGGAAGACCTTTTTGTAATCAACTTTTTGAAAGAAGCTTTTTTGAAAATCTTTTTCTGGAGATCAATTGTATGAAACCGTTTTTAGTGCTCTTTATTCAAGAAGGGAAAAGGGGTAGGCATAACTGCATAATTCAAGAGCTTTTTTAAAAGATTTCGAGCCCGTATACGCAGCATACCCTGAACCCCCCAGCACTGCTAAGCTGTATAATTTAATACTCAGCCAAAAGTAGATTTACAAAGTATGGACGGTGCTAGTAGCTAATTAGCAATATTCAGGCAAATCTCTTATTTTAAAAAGATCTACCTCCTGCACCACACTAAGGGAAAACAGAAAAATTCCTCAAAAATGGTCACCAACTTCATACTATACAATGCAATAATTTATTACAACCTGCCAATAACCCGCGACTGGTTTTGATACAATAGAAATGCATCATAAATAGGCTAACAGATTTGCTTTTGTTTGAAAAAAATTGCTATTGCTCTTTTGCATTTTTATCATTATGTGCCCTTTGCACCTGCTTGATGAGACCCAATAAGATCAAATCTGGTCACGGGTTATGGACAGATTGTAATAGATTGTTGTATGGTAGAGTATGATGTTGGTGATTATTTTTGAGCAAATTTTGTATTTTGCCTAAAAGTAGATTTTGTAATTTTTTTGGGAAGAAAATTGTCGATTTGCTTCCTTGGTTTTTAAAACCTAACCAATATACATTTGGGAAAATGAGTAGACCTCTACACTAGGCCAAAAACAAACACTGCAAAACTTAAAAATATTTGCATTTAGCCTACTTGGGAAATAAAAACTTTTCAAATTCAATAGGCTTTATGACGACAAGCTTACTGGTAGCAGATGACTGAATATTGCCTGGTTAGTATTGAATGGCAGCAGTGGCGTATTTAGCAACAAATTTTTGTGGAAGGGTAGAGTATTTTTCGCAGCTAAAGATCTTTCTTTTATAGAGGTTAACTTTTAAAACTCAGCATGTTGCCCGCCTAATTTGGTCTGGAAATAGAGGTAAAGACTCTTTTTTGCCTATTTTGATGCTTAAACACACATGAAGAATGTATTTAAATATATTTTGTTACTGTCTTACTGTTTAGTGGAAGGGGTACTATCGCCATTTATTTCACCGCTAATACGCTACTGAATTGCAGCGCCAGTTGGTTTTCAAAATTCGATCAAAAGTAACTAACTTCAATCAAGAATTTGCATAAAATAAGAAGTTAAAGGTGTTCTTGTTGCTGACACCCCTCATTTCAATTTAACAGACATTTAGTTTTTGGAATCTACTTAAGTAAAAGTTATAAGTACTCAAGTAGCGTTACTTCCGACTTAATTCACTCAAGAAGAAGTACGGTAGAAGTAAAAAATGGAACTACTCAAGTAAGCCTAAGCAGCCTGGTATCGAAAAACCTACTTAAGTAGAGCTACTTTATTGCTGACCACTTCTAGCTTTAGTTTACTGAGGAGTTTAGAAGTTTAAAAATATAATAGTATAATGTAAGTGTTCCAGTACACTGTGGTTAAAAACTTTAAATATGCCGTACTAATCCTAACCTCAGTTAAAAAGCAAAATTTTGATTTACAGCCGCCTGCTTTTGCCATCATTAAAGGCATGCCTCAATTTAGATATCCTTAAAAGCATGTATATGTATGTAGACATTTTCTATTTTTGGACACTGAAAAAATTTTCATTAAACAAACTGGTCTTAAAAAAATGCAAATAATAAAGTTTCTTATTAAAATCGAAAAAAATTGCGCTCCGACATTCTTTTTTGTTTGCTTACTGATCCATTTAAATTGGTGTTGCCGAGGTAACAACTATGCTCGCCCAAGATATTTAAAATTCTTGATTTGTGGAATGAATCGCTGCATTGGAGTAGAATTCAAATCTAATTCAAATCAAACTTATTTTTTTCGAAAACAAGATGTTTTTCATTCGTAAGATAGCAAAATTGACCGATGCAAACATATTAAAGGCATGGTCTAAAGGGAAGTGTATAAATTACCTTAATTTTCCTGCACTAACAGTGGTGACTAAGCCCATCTTAGGTTTTCACTGCTGTAACAGTTTAGCCCAGCGTTTATCAGTTGCCATTTCGCCATGACTTTCTTGCTGGTCCGCAACAAAAAGCTATTCTCATTAGTTTAACCCAATAATGATGCCTAAGCTGTGCTAACCTGAATTTGGAAGGCTACGGTATGTGCAAACAATGATAGAAAGAAACAAGTTTAAACATTTCTAGTAACTCCAGTGTTTTTTTGCTGCCAATTCTTTTCGTCTTTTTAAGAGGCAGACCTGCAAAGAATTTCTTGAACTTTTTGTGGTCCACAAATATGAAGAAGCTGCTTTTACCAATAAAATATTGATTGATTGAGGTTGAGAACCACTATTTTGTTTTAGCTTAGACAGCTTGAATTCTATGTTAAGTTTTTTATTGAAGTTAGTGTAGAAGGGCCTAATGTAACTGGGCTGCCTAAAAATACATTGCTTGTTTTTTTAAGCAGCTCGCAGTCTTGTCAATTGAAGGCAGTAGATATAGATTTTTGATTGACAGGTAGGTCAGCAATGAAGTTGAAGCTATGTCAACGACAACAACTTGTCTGGTTACGCTATACAAGATGAATTTCTAGCTGAAAGGCAGATAGCAGTTGATTCAAGAAGGTTTTTTCATGTTTCTTTTACATTGTTGTTTTTGGTACAATAGTATAGGTTTATACCCTGAGTAGTTAGCTGTAGATTGGAAATTCAAATCCTACTTGAAATCAGTTTTTGGTGATGATATTATGTAGTGAAGACATATTGACTCGTCTTCATGAGGTGTGGTATTATTATACAAACATAGATTTGGGTTTTAAGATCTGTATGCTTTTCCATGTCCTCTCATATTCTTCATTATCAAAATGCCAACATTTCATGCTACTACTTGCTGTTTAAGTAAAGGATCAAGTGGTTTTTTTGATTCTTTGTTGTGGATAAAAACAAACATTTTGATTGCTGAGATCAACAAGTGCTTAAATTTATATGGTATGACTGAATTACTGGGCAAAAATGCTAAATCCTTCATATGTTCGTGAGAGCCAATTTACCTGCCATAACTGCAATTAACATTTAAAGTTTAAAGAAAAATCTAGTCAGTAATAGATACCATGCATAGGCAATTTGTAAGTAACGCAGTTATGCAGTAAATTTTTCCTGGTTTAGCTTAGCTGAGCTTATGTAAGTTTTCATCTGGTTTGTGTTATGAAAATCAAATTTAATTGAAATTCCAATGAATTGAAATTAATCAATTCAAATTACACTTTCAAGTGTGTTTTTAAGTTTGAAATCTTATTGCAGAGGTGGATTTCATAAATTATTTAATTTTTGATGCATTGTTTGGTTGATTGGTAAATCATTTAGAAATTGTTTTGCTAAAAGATGCTTCAGACAAGTGCATTACACATCCATGAGGTTACTCATCAACAACCCCAACCTGTGGTGTTTTCATTGCCAAATCTTAACATAAAAACTTCACTTGATTCTTGTTTAAATTTTTATCCTGGCTTTATTGACTCCAAACTGTCTCCTGCTAACAAGAAAATAGTCCAGTCAATTACTTTATTGTTTGAGAGTTGGCAGTCATGGCAAAAAAAGATTATGTTTTCAAGTTTGATTCATCGCTACAGCAAAAAACAACTTAAAAGCTTGCACTCTGCTATTGAGTCACTTTATCATCGAGACTTTGTGGCTATTTATCAAAATGCTTATCCTATGCATCGGATCAAAGAAAGGCAATATGTTCCAATTGCTGATTTGAAACGACTTAAGAAAGAACGAATGGTGGCTGGCAAGTATGCAGCCACTACTTTCAGTCGCAATGATTTTTTAAAGAGTGTGCAAGATTTAAATAAAGATGAAGACATACCTTTAGTTGCTTCACCTAAGCTTAGAAAAAGAAAAAAGTTGAAAAATGTTTCCCGAAAACATCGATTACGTATGTCAGTTGAAAAAAAGAACTTGGCAAAAAATTTGTATTCTTTTTCTTTGTCTTCCAACAATCACGCTGATGGAAATAGAATTAAACATTCACTGCCCGTGGAGAAAAAAGACTCTCTTGTATCATTGCCTTCTATTTGGGCAATGGGAGAAAGTGCAGATGAGTTAGATGAAACGTTTGACTTTCGAAGTCAAGTTTCATCATTAGACAATCCAACTGAAGATTACTTTGCACCAATTTCAAATCATTTTTGTGTTGGTGATATTGTTACTACTGCAAGCAAGCACGATTTGGACCAGTTCATGACCAGGTTCATCTTTTTCTTTACTGTTTTTTTGTGGCAAAGGATCACGAGTTGTGGAACTTGTTAAGAAATCTTCATGCCATGTTTTATTGGAAAATGAAGACATATCTCCTTAACGAACTAAAAAAAAACTTTACTATTTCATAAGAAAGTGTTTTATAATTTGATCTATAAATTAGAAGTAATTTTTTAAAAATAGTCAATAAAAGTAATGGTGCACTGCTAGTCGGATTGCATTGGTGTTCAAATGTTAAAAAGTAGTGTTGCCAATTATGTGTTTCACACATTAGGGTAACTGGTGTAGATGATAGGTATGATCTCACCCAAAATCAATTTGCACTGCTACTGCTTATATGGTGGCAATGTATGGACTATCTTTATGCAAACCTGTATTTTAGTTCATAGATAGATTCTGTGTTTGGTGGATGCCTTGCCATCATTCAAGGTAATCAGCTGGATGTTTGTTGAAAATTTTTGCTTACATCAATTAACGTACCAGAAATATTCAACTAAATCCTACAACTAGGATCTAAAAAATAATTTCTTCTCGTTTTTCTTTTTAAATATTCAGCTTATCTACATCTACCAAAGAAAATTCTTTTAGAATTGTTTTATATAATCTCAGAAATTTTTAAATGTGACGAGTTTATATAATTTGATTTCTTGTGAAGGTTCAATGAAGGTCGCAACCAGCTACCTTTTCCATCTGTGACTCAATTGCACAAAAGTTCAACACTGTGGCCATCGCATCAGCAAACTGTTAACTCAAGTGCTGTAAGGCTGAAAGAACTGTTTCAGAAACAGTTCAAACAGATATGGGAGGTAAAATATAGTTTAATAACGTTATAATATTGTTCCCCACCACTTCAACTTTAAACAAGATGTTTTAACAAGAATAACCACGACGCAGTAGAAGTGTTAATGCCTCACAGCTAAAAGTTTTGGCTTCAAAACTTTCTTAGATTCACTGGGTTAGCAGTAATCCCAAACATCTTCTATGTGTCTTTGTATTTATAAGAGAGTGCCAAAGATTTGTTTTACCAAACAAACACCAAAAGTTGTTTGATTTGAAGTAAAAGCGAGTATGATTGCCCACATTGTAAAATGACGTCAAACCACCTATTTGCTATACTGAAGAAAATGATAAGTACCGGTAAACCGTTTATTTCCTCAATAGCACTTGAAAGTATATTTTTGTGTCATCATTTCCAATAACTTATGTGACGTTATTGACTGATCTCAGTGGTGAAAGGCTGTGGTTTTGCTAACAAGAAGCAGTAGTTAAATGCCTGGCTGGAATCTGCGTTGTCATTGAAAAAGCAACCTACCTGCTGAGTTGCTGTTGAGTATATTGTGGCCAGAGAATACCCCATAATGTGAGCAAAAATGATACATGCTATACGTGATTCAAACTGCTGTTCAATTTTTCAGTGGATTGATGACTGGCAAGAATATCGCAGAGTAAGACTTCTGCTTCATTTTCTATCATTATCCACTCCTCCTGAGCAGAAGTTTATTCGAGATTGCATCAAGCAAAAAATAAAAGAATGTAAGAACAAGTTTCCATTCAATTACGTTTCAAGAAAAATCATTTTTTAGAGAAGGCATGATGTTTGTTCCGTGATGACATCTAATATATAAAGAGCAGTTCTGTTTGTCTGTTTTAACTCCTCTGAAACTGCTATAAGTACAAGCATCTAACTTGGCACGATTGATCACCACCTCGTGGAGAGTGTCATAAGGGTATTCGTGACGTCATGATGACATCATAATCAAAAATAGTTTTTTAAAATTTGCATTACTTGACAGAGGACAACCGCTTTTTGCTCAAACGAAAACCAGCTTCCGACTAACTACATTTCAAAAACTTTCATTTGTTTGGAGTCTAAAATGACGTCACAATCAACGATTCATTGAACAATCTGTTTTTTGTTCTTTCTCAAAAAGTACTCATCGCAGAAACGCGATTAAACGTTCTTTTAGGAGATATTAATAAGCTACTTTTGATAAAAACAACTTTTGATAAAAACACTTCAATCCATCTAAGCATTTTTTTCTTCTCTATTTCGCTTGCACGCTTAAATTGGCTATACGACGTCATAATATGTCTCGTGCGATAAACACAAATGTTCGCTATCGCAGATCATAATATCGAGATGTTTTAAAATATTGCAACCTTTTTGCAAAATCAGTTTATTAAAAAACTGATTTGTGACCTCATTTTTCACCTGATTTTTTAACTTTTTTGAACAAATTAAAGATTATTTCAAGGCGATTCCGATAGCGTATGATATGTACAATTAATATTAGTTTTTATACTGAAAAAACTGAACTTTAAGACCTGTGGTGTAACTTTTTATCCCTGCCAAAACTGGTGAGCTGAGAAAAACAGGTGACTTTATTACAAAAACGTTGTAATTAGGGCCATTTTTTTGACCTGAAAACATATGTTTTTGACTTTATTTTGACCTAACCGCTTTCGCCTATTATTTATGTCTTGTTGCACTTTTTTGATTAAAAATGTTTTATAATCCGCAATTTACATAAGCTTTTAAAGAAGAAGGTAGCCTACTTTAAACATTTTTTTAATCACTCAGTCTTACAGCTAATGCAACAAAGCGACGCACGACGTCAAAACCTAGGATAACGTGCCACTGTGTGTACCGGTATCAATTAGTGTGTAATACAAAAAATGCGTTCTTATCGCAACTGTACTGTACATTAACAGTCTGTCTATGATGTTTTTAACGAAAGCCACACAGTATAATTACATTTTTCTCAGTAATTTACTGAGCATAGAAAACGACCTTTCAACAGCAGCAGAGGTTTGCTGGGCTTTTTACAATAGAGAGTAGCTTGTTGGGTCAATTCTCAAGTTGGTACAGTTTATTATTGGTTCTAAATCAGAGTTGGATAGTCGTTTTTTAATGTAATTTTTAATTGCGCACGGATCATCATCGAATTGCATATTCTTCAGCAGTCCGTATGCTTCGGTCATCGTGCAGGCACTTCTTTCTAAGAACTTTACGTTGGCTGCTAGAGTCCGGTATCGATTTATTTTAGCCAAGTCCGGCACCAAATTCTCCACATTGATGGCTTCTTTTGCTCTGCTGACTAAGAGGCCTGCACTTGTCCAATTGTTGACAATGGTACGAACAGCTGGAAGGTTCTCACTGTAATATAAAGCAGCTCTAAGCCAAGTTGCCCATCGTATAATTACAGGGTCAGGAGAAGATGGCAGACCAGCATCATGAAAATCTTTCTTGCGATCTTTATTTTTGATTGTTGCTGCCTTGATCGTTGCTATTACTTCATCAATATTTTGAAAATGAGCACGCACACGCATAGCGCAGTTACGTAGTAAGTGCGCAACGCAGGTGACATGCATCAAAGAAGGATATAATTCCTTTAGTGTCTTTCCAGTCAAAGACATGTACCGAGCAGCATCAGTCAAGAACAATGAAAAATTCTCGCGTTTTATTTCAAGTTGTCGCAATATGTCATCCACAGCGAGCAGAATAATACTGCTATTAACATTGCTACCGCTGTCAAGTGGATGGCAATCAACGAGGAATGTCTGATTTGGGGCATCTAAGCTGCCCACAAGCACACTAATATACTTTTGTTTAGCAATCTCCGCTTCATCAACAATTAAACAATTTTTTTTGTCACGAAGTAATTCTTAAATTTGTTCTTCTTTTTGGGATGCTAATTTAGCAACACATGCCCGGGCTGCAGCCTCCGAAGGCAATACTTTTCCCATTGTAGCAAACAGAGACTTTAAAGAAGAATGGTTCAGTTTATGAAGTGGGATATTTGCAGCTAAGAATGAAGAGACAACCTGTTCCTTGAAGTTTACTTGATTGAGTTGTAAAAAGGTTTGCTTACGTTGGGATTTGCTCTTCGTCTCCAATTTTCTTTGGTGTTGCTTACTTTTTCGGTGGCTTTCCACAAAAAACTTTTTGTCGCATTTGACTAACACGTCGCAAAGGTTGCATCGCAAGTCGCGGGCAGGAGTTTCCGAAAACTCATCCGGATATTCGTGGCAAATTTGCGTAACTTTCGCTGTAGAAGATTTGGCTTGTTTAGGCATTCTTTGCTTTGCAAGGTACGACTTAAAAAGACCACGTGTAAAGAGCGCAAAGGTTTTATAGGAATAGATTAATTGTCTAACAATTATGTGTTTATGCATCAACAATGAGGATTTCATGCATAATAAGTGCTATTTCCTTCTCAATTACCGCACGCATTTTTACCATTGCAACTATTTGAGAAGTTTAAAATCAAATAAAACTGCGCATAAAATTTCAATAGCAGCTCAAAAATTCAAAAAAATATAAAAAAAATGTAAATTTGTTTGTTTTTGCAAGGAAATTTTTGATGAAGAAAATTTTGACAAGTTTTGACTTTATGCAAAATTTTGACTTCATTTTGACTTATAAAATCTACCAAAACAGACTCCTGAACACCTGAAACGAACGTTAGTACACGTTTGATCATGCAACAAGGTCCTGAAAAAATCTTGACTTTATTGACTTTAGCGGGCCCTAAGTTATAATAAAGTACAACAATTACTATCCTTTAAAAGCTTAGGAAATTTGCTTTCTAGCAATATGTGACTCCAATTACTTGAGCCTAAGGATTAGTTTATAATGGCTGATTAAAAATTGGTTGCCATACATAATGTTTCATTTTTAGTTGTACAATTATCCTACTAAAGCTAACAAACTTGCAATTGTCAAACAAAGTTAGTTCTTTGATCACTTTTCCTCGTCTGTCGACGTTTTCAAAAATATCTATCAAAAACTGAAGTCTCCAAATGTTTATGAAATGTAGTCTACCGGTTAGAAACACACAAAATTTTAGTGCCTGCAGTTCACAAAATTCCAATAAGGCAACTCCCAAGCGAGTGCGGACTTACTGTCCAAAGTATAGCGATACAATTCGCTTTCTCGTGAATGGAGGATAAATATGGCAAATAAAAATAAAACAATTTCTTGAAGCACTAAGTTCTTTGGTACATTTTGTCTATTTTTTCTCGATAGCATGGATGTTTGGCATTATCCATCAAATTATTCAAAAGACACAAAGTCTACAAATTTTAATATGTAGCCTACTCCAAGCAAAACACTTGGTGATTAACCAAGGAAAAGACGATGGGACAAAGATGGTCCTTTCTTATCGTTTGCAACAAAATGTAGGGGTCGAGCTACATATGATCCAAATATTGAAGGAATTTCCTTTGCAATTGGGCAAGGCTGTCGCAGTAGCCAGCTGATTTTATGTTCTCAGCCTCGACATTATTGATGGGGGCTCGCGCTATTGCTATAACTCAACTGTGAGTGATTCATTTCGGGTTAGTTTGCTGTTTGCATAGCGACGTTTATGCCAGGGCCAAGGAACATGCACGCAGTCAGAGACGTTAGTTTATATTAATTCGTATACAGTGACGAAGAAGTGGCAAGTAGCAATCCCAATAATAACGGCTCAAAACGCATTGTGAGTTCCTAATGTTAAATGACATCACAAAGCTTGCCACTATTTAGTAGAAACAGCAGCAGGCAGCAAAATTATCTAAGTTACTATCACTTTGATAGCAAACATAAATGGTAAAGCCCATTACTGTTATTTGTAGTTGCCAGGATATCGGTACGAAACACTAATCTCCATTTAAAAGTAGGGAGGTCTGGATTAGGGGCAAAGTTAAATGCAATAAAATCTCAAATTAACGAAAATATAAAAATTAAAGAATAGCAGCGTCAATCTGTAACACTAGATTAAGAGGAAATGCTTTTGTTTGAAAAAAGCGTAATGGGCACCTATTGCAGTAGGTTGTATGACTTAGGGGAAAGGTAGGACCCCTTTTCATGCTAAGGCCAAATTAAAGCAAACAGCGCATGCAAAAATCTTAATGTCACCGATGTGTATACGAAAGCGAGTCCACCAAATCGGCGAACATGCCTACCATCAAACAGCTCATTTCTTTATGAGTCAAAACGACCACTATTTGGGCTGCGCAATCATTTTTGACTATGTTACATCTCTTCCCCCATCTTACTCTTAAAACGTACAAATGGTAGTTTGTGTTATCGTTCTTTCTATTTTGAATACTTCCAGTCTTGATTAATAAACCAACATGATCACCATTACATGTACAGGAGCTATGGCTTATATTTAGTAAAACATTTCGTTGTTGCTCTAACATATGTATGTACGGTTAAGCTGGCGCAGCTGCATCATTTGATACGTTTTAAATGAGCGCGGTTGATAGTATGGCCCGGCGGGTTTAAATCGTACCATACTTGGGAGAAACATTTTTTCTAATTTTGTTGATAATAGCTTTATAGAGCTACCGGAATCAAACCTGAAAATTTGGGAAAAACAAGAACTTATTTAACTTCTATGAACATACCTAAGCAAGGAAAAACGAATACGAATCATAATACGTAGCCAGCAGGGACTTAAGAACGTTTGAGGCGAAATTAAAATTAACGTCACTGTGTTAAATCGCACCGCATGGAACATATTATTGGTATTTTGCTTTACAATAGCTTTATAGAGCTACCGGGGTCAAACCAAATATTTGTGGAAAACCAAGGACACTTTAAACTCTCCAGGGCACGTCAAGCAGGGAGATAAGAACATGCTACATAATGCGTAGCCAGCGAGGACTTAAGAAAGTTTAAGGGAAAAATCAAAGTTTAAGGGAAAACCAAAAAAAAAACAACGTTACTGTGTGAAATCGCACCACACGAAAGACATTTTTGCCCTTTTCTTTAGATTAGCTTAATATCAGAAATGTAATCCCCACTTCCAAACTACGGGAAACGCAAGGCTCCCTTGGCTTCCTGTCAGCAATGAACAGAGTACATAGACCTAAGGCATAGCCAGGATCTTGAAATGAGATATTCTATTAGGAAAAGGAGCACAAAAAGTCGTGAACATATTATGTGCAGAAAACACATAAACCCTCGGTAACTCTTCATACAAGAACCTGATAGGTAAAGCCGGCTTGGGCGGCTGAATCGACACTCTCAATCCCGACGTTACTGACGGGGTCTCTGCGGGTGACGCTGTGATATATAATATAAAGCAAAGATTTTTTTCTTATGCTAATATGCTGCCTGTTATGGTATTTATGTCTATACTCTACATCATTCTAACAAAACTCTAACAAAACTGGATATAGAGAGAACGATAGCCGCTTTTGTCGCTATGCCGGAAACAAGACCAATAGCGCAGCAAGATTAAAAACTTAGTACCATAAATATAAATAGAAAAGGGGCAGCACCAATTCGCAAAACAAGCTTACCATTAAATAAATTTTTTCTTTAGTTGTGAAAGCAACCCCCATTTTGCCGCTACAATCAGTTTTAATTATGTACAATCCGTGCTTCCTCACAAGTATTAACAATAATTTGTGGCAAGATTCTTTGTGAGCATTGCCAGTCATGATTAAGAGAATATGATGATCACAATTTCGTGTAGAAGAATTGTGAAAGTGCATAAAATTCATTAACTTTTCGCTACTGCTCACACAAGAGCCGGATAGGTGAAGCCGGCTTGGCCGGTTGAACCGAAATACTAAACCCGGACATTACTGATGGAGGGTCTCTGCCGTGCGACTCCTGCAAAACCGACTAGTTGGTATATAAAAGCGCCGTCATTAAGAAGTAGATGTTATTAACTTGGCCAGAGATAGATATCTTTTCATAGGATAGGGTTTCTTTACCCTCAAAATACTATGACTATTATTTTATTAGTATAAAACAAGGATTTGTACTCACATTATTTATTTGCAAAGTTACTAGATGGTTTCATACTGATGTGTAGAAAAAAAATCGTCATATCATGCTTGTGTGAAGTCTGTTTTTTTAATTTGATGGCAATGTTTTTGCAATGAATTAATTTTAGCATATTTGGCAACAATAGTTCAGAGCAACTTTGCCTCGCCTTTCTGTCTTCATTCCAATTTCATGTGGAGTCGCTGGTATGGGTCTCAGCGTTCGTTCGAGTGCGAGTCGTTCGAGTGCGCTATTATCATGCGATGCCGATGCCACTGCATTTTCATCCTCGTATTTTTTTCACTTCCCCTTTACTCTCACGCGTTGTTGTTGGAGCATTCAGTATAGATAGTTTCATCATTTCAAAACATATCGATGTCATTTCACTTCTGTTTTCTTCAGCTTGTTTTACAAGCTTTTCTTTTACATTACGCTGTAAATCAGGGGTGTCAAACTCGCGGCCCTCGCAGCCTTTCAGTGCGGCCCGCGAGGTTATTCTGAAATTACTAATGAATTTCGGCAGCATTGCAACGGATCAGCGCCGAACAAACGTTTGAAGCTCTGATCACAGGTCACACTTGGAGGTACAAATTTTTGTCATTCGGAGATAACTTTACTGATGGTGGAAAGGTGATGACCTTTTTTTTGGAGATCGATCTTACTTCGGGCTACATTACAGAGATCTTTGCCCAGAGAAGTGGTGATCTCCAAATCCAAAACTTCCTGCGGCCCTCAGCACTATTGTTTATATATGCAATGTGGCCCCCAGAAGCCCACGAGTTTGACACTCCTGCTGAAGATGAACGCAGCATCTTCATTTCCACCGCTTCCAAAATTTGATTTAGTCAGTGGGATACACGTGAACCTATGTTTGACAAATAGTTGTGCAACCTGTGGCTATGTGGCCTTCAGAGTTCCAGCTGCTTGGTGATGTATGGATGCCAATATAGGTGTTGTCATGGATATGAGATTACGTTTAAACGCTGCGGATGAAAGTGGATGTGAGGTGCTTGTGAAGAGAAAAACAAGCGAACTTTTTAATTTTAGTTGCTTTTTTTACCGTGAAAAACATTCGAAATTAAAAAACTGGTTGTTGATAAAAGTCTATGTAAAACTGGTGGTAAGTGATAGGCTGCACTCTCGTATTCGGCAACTGTATGCTCTAGTTCAAAAAAATGACGGAAAGCAGAAATTTTTGCACGGTTGTTTGAAGCAGGCGATTTTACACCCTGGGACAATAGTTAAAGACCAACTGTTATTTTTACCGTTTCATTCTTTAAAACACGGTTATTTTTGTTGTACTGGACATTTTTGTAAAAAGTCTTTTTTTATTGCAAAGAAGAAAGATAGCAAAGAAATACCAGGCCTTCTTAACAAACAAATTTTTGCATTGAAAACACTTGTCAATATTTTTTATGGCAGCATTTATTTTTTATTACGACTTGCAGCGGACGTGGCATAGAGATGATCAGGTTTAAGCTGTAATGCAGCGATACGTCTTTCACCCAAACTTCAGGCAGTTTATTTTTCAGATCTACAAGGCTTGCAAGTTGCCTTTCAGACACTTTGTTCTTCAATAAGTTGCATGAGTTTTCTATTTGTAAAAGTCAGAGCTGTTTGCTGGTTAATCAAGCACTTGAATGTGCTTGGTCTCCAAACATTGCCTTGCAGCCCTGCATTTGTGACAAAAAGAGCTTCATTGTGCATAAACATTCCGCAATTATGCACAACTACGAAAAGCTCTAACTTCCTTAGTAAATCACCAAGTTTGGATCTATTTATGGTGAATCCTCAAGTAAAAAGTATAGGTCTGCTATGCTTTTTGCAGACATGGCCCCCCAAACTATAGGACTTGGGGCTACTTGACTGTGCACCTGGTATATTTTTATCATGGCCTGTTTCAGCAGGTTTCCAGAGCCGGTTATTAAAAAAAAATGTACCAAAGGCTCGTCTGAAAAAAACGTTCTTTCACATCTCAGTATTTCAGTTAGCTTATTTTTCGTGAACTTGATTAAGCGGCCGGCATGTATCACTTCGGGCCTAAACCACACAAACAGGTAACTGCCCAACTGTTTTCCCACGTGGCTAATTACAATGTCTCTTGCCATCAATTCAGATTGAAATTTCTTAGCAAGGTCTTAGGAGATTGATTCACCATTTTCCTGATGACACGGTTATTCCTGTGGGTGGTAACCCTTGGACGACCTGACCGTTTCCTATATTTAAAACAATCTATAATCTAAAATTTTTTTATTACGATGTGGACTGCAGTCTTGCTGAATTTCAACTGCTCGGCTGTTTTGTTTAAAAAGCCTAATCGTGCTAAAACTGACTTTATGATTACGTTTTTCAGCACTAAGTGATGCATTTTTATTCATATTTAGTTTAAAAACCGAAGTTGTTTTTGATAAATGCACAGTTGAATTAAAAAATTTTTATCCCAGAATGAAACATCTTATTGCGTAGCCTTTATAACATTTCAGATCTTAAATATGAATTATGATGAAATAATACCAACTGTTTTATGAAAATCAGCTTGTTTTTAAAAATGCACATTTATTCTAAGGTGATCTTGAACTTCTGTCACAGGGTGTGAGTCTTATGTACTTAATGTTTGCTGATTGATCGCAGGGTGGCTTCGTTGTGCAGTAGATCCTGGCAATAACTTGAAGTGATAGAGTTGCATTGTTATTGATTTTAGTTCAAGCGCAAGAGAGCCTCGCTGCAAGTTTTCCTCGCCGGGTATGGTTGCGGATCATCGATTATTTGAACGTATCCAATGTGGAGGCAGCTGAACTTACTTGTAAAGCATGGAACAGGTTGTTCACTACGGACAATCTGTGGATACAAAAATGCAAAGAGATCGGTAAGTTATTCCGGTTCCGTTCGTGCACTTTGAAATCATACTTTGATGTGGTTTTTACACTCTTTGCTAGAAATACTCTCACTGTTGTTGGCAATATGTGCAAGCAAACTCATTGTTTGATGTTAAGTTTGCAAGTTTTTAAAAAGTTAGATGCCAATTTCATCCGAAGAAACGTAGAATTGCAATCTAACTCGTAGTGACATCGGCATTAGTCTCTACCAGGTACAGCGGCCGTTAATATCAGGTAGCACTTGCATTAGCATTAGCTGACTTCGAGTGACCCATGCCTTTCTTCATTATTCACAACAAAATAATCAAAGTTTTCAGAAGGACTAATTTCGCTGATCTTCTGTTAACTGTTCTTTTCAACTTGAGGGCGCTGTTGATCCTAAATATACAAAATAATGATAAATATTTAAGGTCTGACTTATCAAAATTCGCACGGCCTGCCAGAGTGCTTGTTGTTGTTGTTGTGTTGTTGTTATCCGACCGGTTTCAAGGAATGGGGTAATGGTGTAATTCCATGGAGTCAAAACTTAACATCAAATCTCGGTTAATCTTATCCTATACGTATGCCTCTAAGTATAAAAGTTGCATCAAAAGTCTGGACTTTTGCTTACGAGTACTTTAGTTACGAGTACTAGCGAGAACTCACGAGTACTTTACTTGTAACATATCATTGCCGCAATTTTCGCTGGAAGAAGTGAATCTAGCTTGTTAAACCAACAAGCAAGAAACCACGATAAGATTTTTCTTCGGCTTTAATTACATGAGAGGATTAAACTGGTAGCGAGGTCAGCCAATCAGCGTCTACTTAGCACTTGTGCTATCGCCGACGGCAATATATTATCCAATAAACAGATCAGTTTGTTTTTTAAGGTAAAAAGTTGCGAATTCCGAACTTTATCGAACTGATCGAGAACAGTTGTGCAGAGAATGAAACTCCTGATTGGAGAGGGGCTTATTTCATACTGCGTGATTATGTGCAACTGAACGTAGGTGATAGAGAGGAAGGTGATGAACCATCCGTGGATCCTGTTGAACTGGTGAATTACTTGCAAACCAAACAAGGTTAGTGGAAAATTGGGAGTTGTAGACAAAGCTTTTTGCGAAACTTGTAAAACTTTGATAAACACGACGACATGATTATCGGACGATAAAACACTGCTACATTGTCACCAATTCTACACGTTGGAAATGAGTTCATGACATGCTTGCTCAAAAAGCCACTCTTGAAGGGATAGGTCATAGTTGCAGGACAGATGAGACAAGTAAGAGAAAATAGCCGATTTTAATAAGTACCAGTAAACTTATCGGAAAAAACTTATGGAAACTGTTTTTAACGATACACTTTGTAGCACACTATGTAGTAGTCTAAGCTTCACTCTGTTACCTAATCAGCCTGTGTAGCGATGTGCCTTCTATTTTTAGAAGTAATCACAATTAATCCGAATCACATATTGATGTGTCTAAAAAATTAATAAATCGATTTGCTTCTGGGTCTTACCACTTTTAGCATGTCAAAAATAATGCAGAGTCGGATTCGAACCCACATTTACAACGTCGAACAAAAAACATTTTTGGCTATCATAATGAGTCGGCTGCAGAGAACCGTGACGTATTTAGGGATAAGGCACGCACCTCCTCCCAAATGTATTTAACTCAATTTCTGTATAAAGAACACTTGATTGAGGAAAGAAGCCCGCCAGCAGGCTGAACTGATTTTTTGATCCCAATTTACTGATGCGGGCCTGTGGGCTTTGGCTGTAAAATAGGCGTTTGTTCCTTTGAAACTTTTTGTTCCTTTTTGCGTGATGAAAGGCCTATTACGGTAAGACCAATTGCTACTAATTTTTACTACAATCTTATGATTGCACGGTGCTATCTTGCTTCTTGCCATGGCGCCACAGCTTCCCTGCGTTCAGCAAGAAAGGGACAGCGTGAAAATGAGCCGGCAGGTTTGCTTGTCCTGCCGTTGTAAAAATTACTTTACGAAATTTCTCCGTTATCATGTGACAGACAGGTGGCGAGGCCGAGAAATCTACCCGTTACGGTGGCGAATTTGACAAAAGACTTGCAAACGGAGCTTGAGCAGATACGCATGATTGAAGTATATCATTGAAACCTAACTTTCATAAAGTGGCGTTTATTCTGAACAAGAAAACAAACAACACAAACAATCACCGATGTGTGACGGCTATACTAACTATTTGCCTATAAAGCATTACTGAAATAATGTTTTAGTTATAGAATGTATATCAGCTCGTCTATTGAATTTTTGTTTTACGTTTAAAGTTGGACTCAATCATCTTTTAAACAACTTATACCAGGGGTGGCCAAGCTGTGGCGCATGCGCCATAAGGTGGCGCATTGCATGATTAGAAGTGGCGCATTGTAACCTTGTGGTAATAACACGCAGCTTACAACCGCGAACAAATCTTTGTTTTTGTAAACAAACGCGACAAGGGAGGGAAATACTTGCGCCAGGATTTATGGAGATTGTGGCGCATCTGAAACCGTATAATAAAAAGTTGGCGCATGGTAGGTGAAAGGTTGGCCACCCCTGACTTATACTTTTTAAGGTCTTGCCTACAGTGAACTGGAAATAGTTGAAGTACAAGCAAATCTGTGTTGAGTATTTTTCATTGATACTAAATGTTAAAATTACGATATCCAGCAGAATGACGAGAGGCTGGATAACGTCATAGCGATGTTGATAACCGGCATTGTGCCGGTTTGTTTGACTTAGTTAAATTTTAACTCTTGTTTGCTGTAGCTGAAGCGTCTGAGATTGAAAAGAAAGATGTTATGACCCCTGCATTGGCACAAACAGACGAAAAATCAAAAAGCCAGAGCAAAAAAGTTTCTAAACTTTACATGTTTCCGTTGATTAAGCGACGATTGAGTGCCACCAAGTTTGAGGAATTTGAGAGAGTGCGGAGAATAAAAGAAGCCGAAGAAAAATTGGAAAATGAAGAACACGAAAAAAGACAAGGAGAACTTAAAAGTAGGTGCTGTTTGCAAGATTGCTTGGTGATACTTTCAAAACGTTTAGTTGCATGCATTATTGCAATCGAAATAAAAGTAGAATTTGTAGGTTATCGCCCGTAATTCTGGAGGCAGCTGTGAAATTTGCCTCGAATGTTACCCTGCTGCTGCCTGGGTGACAATGAATTGTAGAATGAAGTTTGTATCAACGCTTGCGGTTTGGGTTAATTTCGGTTAGACTTGGATTATGCTTCCATTTCCTGCCAGTTAAACAACATGCTTGACATTTAAAAACTATTTTTATTTTAGTTTTAATGGACACATATGCTGTTGGTATCTGTACAATAATTATATTTGTCGCTAGGTGGTGCTGAAGAACTGTTAGTTTAGATAATTAGAAGATAAATTACCGAAGTAAATTTCTAATATCGCGCAACTTAGTTGAATATATGACATCATCTTGGTTCCGATCAAACCCCACTTGTAACGTAGTTTGCATTCACGCACTCAACCCAGTACCTCTCAGCGTATGTAGCAGGGGCTGGTAAGATTCAACACTTGAACGCTTGGAAGCAACACTGGCCACTTCGCTTGTGTACGGTGACACATTGATGGCGTTTACAAGTCTTGACGAACTTTTTCAACTGTTTGGTAAGCGGATCCGGTGCAATAGCGTAGGGTCAGAGAGTCCGCTTCGCAATCGTTAGACCTGGGGTTCATTTCCCAAGTCAAGTCATACCAAAAGAATTTTAAAAATGGTATTCACCGCAATATGCTCGGCTCTCAGCACAAAAGAGATAGTGTGAAAAACAAGCCGACAAGTTTTCTTGTTGTGTCCTTGTACAAGGCACTTCACTGGATGCCTTCATCTTCATGTAAAAAGCAGATGGGGGCGAAGCAGTTTACTCGTCGTGGTGGCCCAGTCTAACTGAAGACAGGAAAAAGGGGTTGCTCATAATCTGAGATACTTTTTCAAAAATAAAAGATCTTGGCTTTACGAAGAAGAAGAACGGATTTGCCAGCGAAATTATAATGAAAAACATATGAATTTAGAACCGAATTAAAATTTTAGACGAATTTATTGAAATTCAAAATGAAATGGAAAACGGTATTGATATTGAAAATGGATTTGAAAATAAAAGTGAAATTAAGGTCAGCAGTGTTTGTGTTTCCAACAGACAAGAGTTATGTTGTAGCTTAATAAATGGTTTACATTGTTGTTGTCACAAATATTTACAAAAGTAGAAATCACATGTTGGAAGCAAGCTCTTCGTGTTAATTAGAACATAGTAGTTTTCACTTTGGCTCAAGTGAATTTCAGTTCCGATTTCAAATTTGTAATCAAGTTCAATTTCGTTTTAAAATTCACTCTATTTCGATATTCAATTCTGTTTTGAATTGAAATTAATTTTTCATTTTAATTTTGTTTTCAAATCCGTTTGGTAAACATAAGAAAAAGATTGTTAAGATTTTTGCAAAGCTTTAGTAATCCACCACACTTGCATCAGATACCTTAAGTTTATAATTTGATATGAACAGTTTTCCAACCAACCGCCTCGCATTTGCTTCCGAAATTTTTTGGGCAACCGGAAGTGTTGCGCAATCTCTATAGATTGACTTTATTTTCATAGTGGTTAATACAAATTGATTTACTCGCGTTAATCAAGCGGTAGGATATTTTTTTGACTCGCGCGGCCTGCTTTTGTGTTGCATTTCCAGGTCATGAAGCTCTGAAACTCTCATCCAATTCTATAAACAAAAGTTTTTAATTATTTACTGAGCAATTTCATGGATGAGGTTGTCACAAAAACGTTTTAGTGTTCCAGAGCTTCAGTGTCATTAAACCAACAACTTTGCAAAAACGTTTCAGTGTCATTAAATTAACAACTTTGCAAAAATTTTTCGTCACGTCAATCAAATCGATGCCCACTTCAATGAGTTTAGGTGGAAAGGTGAAAATTTTTAAGTGGGCCAAATTTTCTAGTTCGAACTTTGCTCGTTGCATTATCAACAAAAACTCAAAGTTGAGTATTTTATCCACTTTTGCTTACGATTAGAGTGAACGAGAAGTAATCATAGGTTTCTTTTAAGCAAGGATTGAAACGCCACGACCTCGGGGTTTATAACTTGAGTCTGGCCCAAAATGACTTTTGGAAAAGTTAGGAACATAATGTAGATATCAAGGTCAAACGATGTGCTTCAAGTTCGAAGTTAAAGAAGTTTGATTATTTATTGAGAATTCTGCGACAAAACATGATATAATGCAATTACTGCATTGATTTTATGATGCCTATTATTGTTAATTGGTATATATTTGTTTGTTTCTCATTTAAAAGCTGCATAGTAGCTTGTGATCTCTGAGGGTTTTGGTGGCTTTCTGCTTTGATGACAATATACCCCGTGTTGTTGTTGTTGTTACCCCTCCTCTTCCTCAGGATGGAGGTACGACACGAACGGCTATTCAGGTTCATGTCGTCAACCTAATTGAAATTAGGCTAGGGGAAAGATGGCATCCCATTTTGAATCAGTCATGAGTGACTGGTAGCCCCACCACCAACAAGGCGGACTGCCACTGGTGGGTACCCAAGAGTCGCCTTTCACCACTTGCTGGGTTAGCAACTTCACAATTGTAACCCGGTGAAATACAGGTAGGCCACCTGTCTGCCTCATAAAGGTGGAGACGTCCCGTTAAGTGCCTTGCCCAAGGACACAACAAGCAAACTTGCCGGCTTGTTCTCCACACTATCCCTTTTTTATGCTGAGCGCCAAGCAGGGAAAGTTTAAATACCATTTTTTTAAAGTCTTTTGATATGACTCGACTTAGGAAATGAATCCCAGGTCTACCGACTGCGAAGCGGACGCTCTAACCACTACACCATCGCGCCGGTAATATACCCCGTCGTTGTAGTTGTTTTGGTTGTAAAAGAAACTATGACGGGACGCCTTATGTAAAGGTCGTATCCTTTCCAAAAAATGCTGGAAAGAAGGTTGGATATCAGCAATGCCAAATGAGAAAAAAGCTTAAAGGAGAAATATGTTTGTAAGAAACATTTTGACTGTGAATAGGCGTCAGCTAGGTTGGCAAATGACCCAAAGAACCACCATCAATATTTCGTGGAGTATGAAAACCAGCTTCGAAGCAGGTGATACCATTCCTACGCCTTGCAAGGTCTACGTGAGAAGCAAAAATACTGGCAGCTCAAGTTAAAAACCCTGCGCACGGCAAGTTCCAGTTTTTGTTTAAAGGGTGTCTATGGTAGCAGTATTACAATTTTGGAGAATACATAAAGCAGTTTGATACTAGAAAGAGCTGGTCTAATGGTTAGCAACTTTCCTGATTTTCATAAAACACTTTAATATTAATCAAAATAATTAATCAATCTTTCAAATCTTGTATGTGGAGCTCCTGACAAAATTATTTTCTAAAACCATTTATGTTTTTCCAAATATGAAAGTTGATAAAAAAAGGTTAAAACTAACATGCAGATGATTTGAAACATATCCTGGAAATTTAATTCAACATGTTTGATACAGTGCGATGACTAACAACTAGAAAGTCCAAAAAATCAACACACAGTTTATGAGCCGACTGCTGCTTGTTTTGAACAAAGACGTTTGCGGACTCGCAAATACAGTAATTTTGTCAGACTTCCAAAGGAGGGAGGACTACAGCTTAATACCCACTAGCCTATTTGTCACATTTTAAGAACATTCTTAAATTTTATTCATTGCGCACAAGATTTTTTATACTTTGTCACTTATTTTTTTTATAGTAGGTGCATATTTACCACTGTTCTTTCCATTATTTATTGTTTGTTAAATTATTGTGATGTCATATTGCATCTTACTTTGGTTATTTGGAATCAAAGTCGAAGGCCAGGATAAAAAATGGGCTCCCCGCAGAAGGTTTGGTATTCTTGCGCTGAATCAATGTGGCTTTGGGGCTAGTGCAAGCAAAAATCTTTCGCATTCGATGTTTCAATGATGTGGAGAGAACCGGAGGCTGAAGGCGACCAATGATATTATTGTGGCAATGTTTTTTGGATTCAATGTGAAGAATGAGCATAATCTTTAGTGCGCAAATATATTATCTGCTACCAAACCCAATCTTCACAGTCAAGATCTTCCGATGTCAACTTTACCTATTGTCTCGAAAAATGTTGAAGATTCAAGCTCTGACGCATCACTCAACGCGAAGCAACAGTTAGAAACATCAGAATATAGATGCAGTGTGAATGAAAAATCAAGCTTCATAGTCAAGAAAGTTTAAATGGCATCGAGCCAAATCTGAACTTGCCGAAGGGATCTTTTTGGTTCCAGTTGAAATTATGGAATATCCAAGATTCCTGAAACATGTTCTCGGAATAAGCATCGTGAAAGAGAATTGTTTTTACCAGAAGTCTTTTTGTCTATAATATTGATTTGAAGACTACAGAAAATCTGGACACCCATCATAATCCTCTTCCTTGGCGCTTGTGTATTGAAAAGTCAAAAAACAGCCTCAAACCAGTTGAATTGCTCAATGAAAACTTGTTTCCTTCCATACCTTCAGCACATTATATCCAAATGTCAGAATCATGTAAAAACGTGGTTATTTTGAAAGTAAAAGTAGAATGCAGAGTTCATACATGGAAGATTTGGGTTGATATCATAATGTGCTGCAAGGTCAGTGGTCAGGATATACAAAGGTTGCTTCTTTTCTGCTGTGTGTTAATAAAACGGCAGAGACAGAAAATAGTCGTGACTGGCCTGCAAGAGAACAACGAACATCTGGACAAAAAATATTATTAATCTTACTCTTGAGGAACAATCTAAAATAATACTTGCGCCATTAGATGTCACACTTGGTCTTATATGAAGTAGTCAAAGCTCTAGATGAAGAAAATGCTCGCTTCAAGTATGTAACTGAAAAGCTCCCTTGATTGAGTGTTGAAAAAGTAGAAGAATATTGGCCGGTTCTCGAAGGAAAAAGTTTGTGATTGATGAGCAATTTGAAACAATAATAAAAAGGGTAGAAAAGATGCATTAGGTCCCTTCAAACAAATGGTATTTAAGCAAAAAATTCAGACGTCAAAAGGATTGCGCAAAAAGTGCTGGCTCCTTTCAACAGCTCGATTGTTGAATGAGGGTGAAGGTACATTTTTTGCATTTGCATTCTGATTTTTTTCTTTCAAATTGGGGTTTATGAGCAAAAAACAAGGTGAACTATTTCGCCAGGATTAAAATGATGGATGATAAGATCATTGAAACGTTGTTGTCATCAATGTTTACGTAAAAACCCAAAGGAAAAAGTAGAACACAAAAGTTTCTGCAGTAGCAAATATTGTAACTCATCCAGTGGATCAATGCTTTATGACAATTGAGTGTTATATACTTTTGTATAAAAACCTATTTTATTTGCTATGATATACAATTTCCTTGTTTTCAAAATATTTTTACGTGATGGAAAAGTTTTGATTAGAAATTTAGAGACAGCGCCATCAACTTTATCAAGGGTAACTGTTTTTATAAAAAAAAAGTAGACTTTATTTTCCTTTACCCCGCAGTGCAATTAGTCGTCGATCTATGAGCTCATTTTTTGGAATAGTTTTAGGCCCATAACCGTCAATAGAACAACAGCGGCAACCTACTTACTTTGTTTTGTGTGGTTGTGGAAGAATGGTGGCAATAAGTTATTACAGTCTTTCATGGCGCTTTAGTTGAATAAAAGACTCAGAAGCTTTCGTGTTGCTGTGTTTATTTGTTTTATTGCTTTTCAGGGATAAATCAAAATGGTGACAAGGATGTGAAAGATATTTTAATGTGGTCACAATTTAGAGAATGGACAAGGCTCTTTTGAAAATTTGAACTAACCCTAAACTAACTAGCTGGTTCGGCGATAATGCGTGGAATATTTTTGTTGCTAAACTTGAAAATGTTCTATGAGATTTGACTAAACTTCATCTTCAAAGTCAAAGCTTCTTGCATCCATATTTGTGTTGGAGTTTTAAGCCATTTTTGTATTAATTTTCAGTCAAAATTTTGATATTTGAATTTAAGTTGCGTTTGCCATGAAGTACATGGATTTCATTAGCAATTGTTTTAGAAGTTAGATTAAACAATCGATGTTTAAATTGCTTAACATCAAACATGTATCTGTAAATAGGTTTGAAACTGGTAGAACAAACAAAACTGCTGAAATGATGCATGTTGCAGCTGTTAGACCAAATACCTATTTTGCTGTAAGAACGCTTAGATCTAGATTACCCATAAAAATAATGCAAATGAATCCTCCCCGCCGAATTGCAATTATGATGTAGTTGCAGAAACTTGCACTTGAGCCTGTCTACATTGTTTTGAAAAATTCAACCCATGATGTTTGCCGCAATTTTTCCGATAACCGATTTTTTCTAAATGGTCTAGATACAGAAAATAATCGAAAGTAAGAAATATGTATGTGAACTCCTAAACCAGTTTTTTGAGACAAAGGATTCTCTGAATCTTTACTTCATCAAGGGAATATAAATGTTTGGATTTTCCTCGAGATGTTATAACTTCCAATCTGTTAAAAACAAGGCTGGTGATGAGGTTCGAACCCACATCCATTTCAACCGAACCATAAACCAAAGTCATAAACTTTACCCCTTCGCCATCCCATGGCCCGACGATTCACATTTAATTCAATATTTGAACTCATTGAATAATGGTTATACCGCTTCAAAATCAATGATCCAGTACAAGAATTCGCAATGTCACGTGACGATCTGGAATGGCTGAAGTTGTTCAGTTTATAAGTTTGGTTTAGTCATGTTTAGTTAGCATTAGTGTTTTGTCAAACTCCATTCTTAGTTTCACTTTTAGCAGGTTGGAAATTATAAGATTTAGAAGTAAATTTAGTTGTTATTTTTGTAGATGAAATAATGTGTGAATGAATAACTTGCGATCATTTTGATACAGTTATGTCTGTCGCTAGGTGTGTTGATTCAATAGTTGCTCACAATAAAATGCTACATAAAGTTAAACAATTTATTTGAACTATTTTTAAAGCTTGCGGTAATCTTTCTCGAGCGAACTTCAAATATCTTTCTCGGGCAAATCTTACTCGGTCATAGTTGCTGAGGACTTAATATCGTAGCACGTGACCCATTGTCCAAAATCGCTGTCGCGTGTCGACTACGTGTGACAATAACGGAACAGGTGTTGACAATAGACATCTCGCGCCACCCGATATTCATTTCATTTGATTAATTTTGTATAAAGTTTAAAGTGACATAAGTAGTCGAAAGTTAGGCTTTAATGCTTTGTTTGACCAGCACCTATCACCTGCTTTTTGATCTTCATTTGCGAACGAGATTTTAAACCTTTTCACGCTTGTCACGGCGAGTGCTAACTGTGGTTCCTACAGCAGTTTCACTGACCTAGTCTTCATGTTCCAATGTTAACTTTATGCAGACTCCACACCAAAGTAACTATTTAAGTATTAACGTTGAAAATACATATTTTGTAATTTCAGGAAAGAAATTACAACGGATTGAAGAAATCATGTTTATTGTTCAACCACTTATGACAGGTGAGCATCGTCTATGACGTTATTCTTTTCTGTTCCAGTTGGTTGACTATTTGCTTTTTGAGAAAACGGCGTAAAATGACGTTGTTTGCTGGCCATGCAAAACTGGCCTGTGCAAAAATTAAATGAGTATCTGTAATGACGTCTCAACATCTTGCGTATCTTTCAATAGTTTTAATGACCATCATTTTAAAGCTGAAATGGTTTCGTGATGATATCATTGTCTTGTAGCTTCGCCCCAGACACTTTAATATCATGCCCATTTCATTTCGTATCTTGTTTGCAAAATAATACAGAAAATATGATGAAATTATTCTTGAACTTGTTTGTCTAAGGTTGCAAATTATTAATCTAATATAAGCGACTTCCTCACTAGGTTTAATTTGTGAATCTATTCTTCAGCACGTTGCAAAAGAAAGATGTTGGTTTGTGTGTTCACTAATGCTATTTCACCATACCAAAACTACCGGTACCAGTTGGCGTTTTTAACTTGTTCAAAATGAACTGTTTCCATTCGAATGATCAAGTTTCTATTTCTTGATTCAATGTGCGATGCACGTTACCTGAATGTCAGAGAGTAATCTTAACTGTTGAGTTAATTAGATGTAAAGTTATTTTGCAGTTCAACACAAAACGCTGTTATGTGTTTTTTTTCATCTGAATACGGAGTGATCGGATGAATGGTTCACAAAACCTTATTTCTTTTTTTTGTAGAAATTGGTTATATTATACGGGCTTATTCAAGAGTGAACTGTAGTTATTACCTTTATTTAGTTACAAAAGTTTACCCACCGCGCAATGCTAATAGTCAGAGTGATCTATTTAAGGGTTCTAAAGGCTCATAGACCACCCTATCAACATTTTCAACCATCAGTAAAATTTATGAAAAAGAATGAAACTACATTTTAAAGAACAAAATACACAATGTCAATATTGTACTTTTCCATATATAATGTGATCTGATCCTTTTTCATAAATTTTTCTCCTACTTTCTGTGATTGTTTAGTGCGTAAGGTTTGAGGCGAGATATTTTTTTTAACTTGAAGAAAAACATTAGTTTTAAAGATTTTCGTAGAAATTTCAGTTCAAAGTGTAAGACCATGTTAGCTACCAAGACATAAATGAAAAAAGGAACATTTTTCTGCAACTGATATTTGTTTGTTGGTCACAGCTTCAAAGCATTACAGTACTGTATGTATAAAAGTAAAGAAATATCCTATTATAGCCATTTCCGATTTTGCTTCTTCATTAGAGCTACAATTTTGTAACGTCAGGATGCTGGCTGTTGTAGCAAAATACTTTAATTATCCAAAAATCTTGTCGGTGGTACAGAATTTTAGTATAGCTTTAAAAAAAGCTGTTTTAGTCATAAGCTTTTCGTGACCCTTTCATCGATTTCATGGCGATTGCGTCAAAAGGATCTAGAGTGAGTAAGTGTTTTATGTGATTAATTTGGGCGGTAGACAATCTGGACGAGCCAATGATAGTACTAGCATTGTAAAGTACACTAAAGAAAGAGATTTCGCTATAGCGAAGTGCTAGAAGACTGCACCAATCAGCAGCCGCCTCAACGTGGTGGTGCGGTCCCCGGCCCCGTTTGGGTTGGGTCGAAATGGCTGTTGGCCTTCTCGAGTGTTCCAGTTACCCCGGGCACTCCCCTTCGTTTTTTCGCTATGCTGCCCCCTGAACGACCGCAGAAGAACAGCACACAGCTTTAAAATCGGTCGCCTGTTTTCTCTTTTTCTTTTCTCCTGCCCCTCTCTTGCCCTTCTTCGTCTCCTCATTTTTCTCCTTCTCTTGATGAGCGGTAGCGTTCATCTCAAACCTGTCCCCATCTTTCCTTGCTCTGTGTGCGCTGGAAATGTGACCTGGCAGGGCAAGTCAGTGCAATGCTGCGCTTGCTCCAAATGGGTTCATCTAAGGTGCTCACAACTTTCTTTATCCAAATTCAGAGCTATTGGCAGCTCTCATTCTTGGAGCTTCCCCCCCTGCCGTAACACTGTGACTCCCCCCTCCTCGTACTCCTCCAACACGTATACCTCCACTGTGGAATCTAGCCCCCCCTCTGCTAATGCTGCACTCTCACCCCACCCCCGTCTCCAAACTTCTTATTCCCCATCTGCCCATTATATATCTCCACCCTCTGCCCCCCACCACCGTCCCTTGCTCCTGGCTATCCTTCTGCACCTCCTGCCTTCTCTCCCCCCTGACTCTCTCAGGGTTCTTCAATGGAATGCTGGAGGTCTTCGAGCCAGGAGCACTGAACTACTTCACTTTCTTTCATCCCATCCTGTCAGCCTTATCTGCATTCAGGAATCCAATCTTAACTCCTCTTCCTCTTTCCGGGTTTCTGGATTCTCTGCTCTGCGTTCTGATCGCACCCACTCCCGGTCTGGCATTCTCTCCTCCGATACCACGCACGCTAGCGGCGGCGTTGTCATCTTTGTCAGGCAGGGCCTATCTTTCTCTGAACTTGCTACTTCCTCGCTTGATCCTTACTCTGATTATGTAGGGGTCAACATCTCTCTTAACAACTCCTCCTCGCTCTCATTTCTCAATGTGTACGCCCCCCTATTCGCTCCTCCCCAACGGATGGCAGAACCGACCCCTTTTCTCCCTCCATTCTTTCCTCCTCCAGAAATCTCTTCATTCTGGAAGACTTCAATTGCCATCACCCCCTCTGGGACTCCAGAGGTACTTCCGACCCCCGCGGGGAGAAAGTATTCGACTGGGTCATCTCTTCTGACCTCCTCCCCCTCAATGACCCTGACACACCCATTCTTCTCCATCGCTCCTCTGGCAGTCGCTCCTCTCCTGACATCTCCTTTGCTCCTTCTCTCTTGATCTTTCCTGCTCCTGGGAGGTGCTTCAGGACCTGGGTTCTGACCATCTAACAATTCTTCTATCTATCCCTCTCTCTCTGGTCTTTCGCCCCAACAAGCGTCCCCCTTTCTTTAATTTTCAGAAAGCTGGCTTTGCCTCTTACTTTGACTCTCACTGTCCTTCTGCAGAGGAATACTCGTCTCTTTCTCTTTCCTCTGCTGCCACTCTCTTTACTTCTCTGGCTTTGAATGCGGCCAAATCTTCCATTCCTTTCGGCCGCATCAAACGCCCTCCTAAAGCCTGATGGTCTGCTGAGGTGGAAGAAGCGGTTAGTGATAGACCCAAGGCTTTCGCTACCGCTCACAGAAGTGATGAAGATCGCCAGGCTTACATCTCCGCTTCTCGACGAGCCTCGTCAGTCATCGCCAAGGCCAAGGCTGAAGCATGGCAGACGACTTGCTCTTCTCTCTCACCTAAGTCTAACCCTAAATTTGTACACTCTCTTCTCTGCTCTATCGCTGGCTCTTCTTCCTCGTCTTCCTCCTCTCCTAACTTTCCCAACTGTTCTTCTCCCAGGGAATCAGCTTCGGTTTATGCCGCTTACCTGAGATCGCACTTTTCCGTTTCTCAGCCAAAGGCTACCTCTCTGATCTCCGCCGAGCCACGTGCTTGGAGGAGTCTCACTCGTCCTTTTGCTCTCCTTTTTCACTCGCTGAATTTCATGCGGCTGCCTTCAACCTTACCTCGTCCACCGCCACTGGTCCAGACAAAGTTGCCTATCCCATGCTAAAGCACCTTCCTCGCTCTGGCATTGATTTTCTTCACATCTTCAATCTCTCCTGATCTTCGCATTCCTTTCCTTCCATCTGGAAGACATCTTCCATTATTCCCATCCACAAGATGGGAAAGCCTCTCGACTCTCCTGCTTCCTTCCGGCCTATCTCTCTCATCTCCTGCGTATCAAAGCCTACTCTTCTTTCTGGAATCTAATTCCATTCTCTTTCCCCGCCAGGCCGGTTTCCGTGCTGGTCGATCTACACTTGATCAAAATCTGTACCTTTCTCAGTCCATTTCGGATGGGTTTAACAAACCCACGCCGGGCTCTCGGACAATCCTGTCTACTATCGATTTCTCGAAAGCTTTTGATTCTGTCTGGCATCCCGCCCTTTTCCACAAACTCATTTCGGCTGGCCTCCCTCCTTGCTTTGGTCGTTGGACTCAATCTTTCCTTACTGATAGGCGCGCTTGTGTGATCTATAAAAATCACAAAAGTCGTTCCTTTCGAGTCCGTCGAGGTGTTCCGCAAGGATCCATTCTTGGCCCTGTACTTTTCTCTCTCTTCATTAATGATCTTCCGGCATCTCTGCCTTCTTCCGTCAGCTGCTCTCTTTACGCTGACGATCTGGCCATTTGGTCCTCCTCCCCCTCGGTCCCTACTGCGGTGGAGGCCACACAAGGAGCTCTGTTTCGATTGGAGCGCTGGTCTGAGTACTGGTGTCTTCCTCTCAATTCGAGAAAATGTGAGGCCTCGTTCTTCTCTGTGGACCCCCACCAAGCTCACCTCTAGCCCAACCTCCTCCTACTCGGCTCCCGCCTCCGTTTCAATCCCACTCCAACTTTTCTCGGGGTCACCTTCGACTGCATACTTTCTTTTTCTAAGCATGTATCTTCGCTGAAGGCCAAGTTTTTCCCATGTCTCAAGTCCTTACGCTGTATCTCTGCTTCCTCGTGGGGTCCCTCTAAGGAGTCCCACTCTCTTCTGTATAAATCTTTTCTTCGGCCCCTTCTCACTTACGCTTCACCCGGATGGTTTCCTTTCCTAAGCGCTACCAATCTTACCAAATTGGAAGGCCTCCACCGAGCGGCCGGTCGCGCCATCACCGGCTGCCTCTCGTCCTCCCCTATCCCTCTGCTTTTTTCCGAGGCTTCTCTACCCCCCCTACGAGTCACTCTGACTCACTTCACTCTTTTTTCTTATGAGCGGGCTCTTCGTCTCCCAACCTCTTTTCCTATTTCAGGTTTGGCCAGACTTGGAGTGAAACCAAGACTCTGCAGATCGTCCTGGAGAGCTTTTGCGTCCACTCACCCGCTCATGCTTCCTTCTACTTGTTCTAGGGAGGGTCTTCTTGCTTGCTCTCCCTTTCCTCCTTGGAATCTGCCTTCGTTCACGGTGGAGTCCACCCTTTCCACTCCAGGTTCTCTCTCTGATCCCCCTCACTCTCGCCAAGTTGCTGCTCTCGCCCATCTTGACTCTCTCCCCCTCATGATCTGGTGCTTTAGACACACGGCTCTGTTCCTTTTCCTTTTGGCAAGGGCGGCTCCGGCGTTCTTGCCAACTGCTCTCTGTGTGGCACTGAGGCCACTCTTTCCTTTTCGGCAGGCCCAGTTTGCTCAAGTTTTTCTGCTGAAGTCTGCGCCATTCTGCACGCTCTTTGCTGGTCTCGGCAGCACCAAAAAGTGTGCCATTTTTCTTCTCTTCTCCTACTCTCTGACTCTCGTTCTGTCCTCTCCTCCATCGTTCCTGTTATCTCAAACTCTGTGGCAGATCTGGCAGGAACTGTCTTCTCTCTCCTGTTCTATCCGGCTGCAATGGATCCCCGGACACTCGTTTCTCCCGGGAAACGACGCGGCTGACGAGCTTGCCAGACGGGGAGCGCTGCTTGCGCCCTCCGCAATCCCTTGTAGTCTCTCTCCTCTTATCTCTCGTATCCACTCTCGTCTTTTCTCGGACTGGAGGCGTACTGTCTCTTCCAAGTATTTTGATACACAGGTTCCCTCGATTTCCACTGAGAAACTTGTGCTCTCTCGTCATGCTCGCTGTGTCCTCTCTCGTCTACGCTGCAACGGACACAGCCTTCTATTAGGTTCTTACCTCTCTATGATTGGCAGAATCGAGAATCCTTCCTGCAGCGCCTGTGGACACCCGTCCCAGGACATCTCTCACCTCATTCTGCACTGTCCAGCTACGGACTCTTTGCGCCGCTCACTCTTTCGCGACTCTCTGTCTCTGTACGCCCTCTGGTCCAGACCCTGGGGAGTTTCCCGGCTTCTAGGGCTCCATGGTCTTCCGCCATGCCCCCATCCCTCGGAAGGGGTCGGGCAAACAACAACAACAAGTGCTAGAGGAAGCGCAGCAAGGGATTTAATGGAAACGCCACGATTATCGAAAGAGTTGGAGAGTGCAAATAAATTTTTTCTGTCTGCATAACACCGGTCGCTGAGTCTTAGTATAAACAGCCTCTAAGAGATTGCGTCATATAATATCTGGCGCAATATGACGGACTGGATCGCAAAGACCACACGTTCGAGATCTTTGCAATTCAGTCGGTCGTATTGCGTCATATATTATATCATAGTGGTCTTTGCCATCGACTGGATCGCAAAGAATTCGAATGTATGGTCTGCCGAAAATACACAAAGAAGGCACTTTACTTCGTCCTGTACTGTGTATGATAGGTTTATTGGCAGGTGGTTAGCTGCCCTGTTACAATCTTTTTCGGAGCGGTTTTCATCTCATTGCATATCAGATTCGTTTGCTTTTGCTAAAACCATGCAAAATCTTGACATTGATCCTAATATTTTTGTGTGCTTCTTTGATGTGTCCAGCTTGTTCACCAACGTTGCCCATCATGAAACCATCAAGATCTATTCAGAAGCTCTTTATGATAAGTCCTATTCACTGCCAGCCATTCCAAATAATGTGTTTGTTGAATTGATGAAGAGCGCTACATCCTCAGTTGAGTTCAGCTTCAATAGCACTACGTACAAACGTAAAATAAGTCTAATATCTATATTAATACATCGAGCCCTAATGATTTGTAACAAACGTGGACTCTATGAAAAAATAAAATGGATCAAAAAAATATTACTGCACAATGACCATCTTAAAAACGTGGTCAACGTTCAGATCGCCAAGAAAATCGCTCAGTTCTCCACCCTTAAGCGATTTGGCCCTGAAAAGCGTCCAGTGCATTTGAGGGTCCCTTGGGTAGGTAAGATTTACCAGAACTTGGTAAATTTGGCCCTGAAAAGTGCCCAGTGCATTTGAGGGTCCATTCGATAGGTAAGTTTTACGAAAACTTGGTAAAAGAAGTCACAACTGCCGTGGAAAGCTGCTATAGTTCAGTCAGCACCCGCTTGGTCTTTAAATCAAAGCTCGTGTTGCCAGTACCACGCAAGGATGTTCAACCTACCTTTCAACAAGCTCTGTCATATATAAGCAGAAGTGTTACTGAGATAGTTGGTACGTAAGGCAAACATCTCAATGACTACAGGATCGCATTAAGCAACATGTTCCGCAATGGTTAAGGCAACAATTGTTTCGTCTATAATCTCAACCACACAGATCGTGCAAACGAAACGACACAAAACCGGATTGTGACTCTGTCATTGGTCTGCATCTTTAGAAAATGATCAATGTGCATTTAACTATGATAACAAGCGGTTTTCAATCCTCGCCACAGCACGCAGCTCTTTCCACTTTAATCTCTTTAGAGGCTGTTTATATCAAGACTCAGCGCCGGTGTTATGCAGACAGAAAGAGCTTATTTATACTCTCAAACTCTTGATAATCGCGACGTTCCTATTTAATTTCTTGTTACGCTTTCTGTTGCACTTCGCTATAGCGAAATCTCTTTCTTTGGCACACTTTACAATGCTAGCGATATCATTAGCTTGTCCTGATTGTCTACCGTCCAAATTAATCACAAAAAATACTCTAGATCTTCCCTTTTTCACGCGATACCACCATTGATGAGAGCGTCACGAAAAGCGTACGGCTAAAACAACTTTTTTCAAAATTTGGGTTATCATTTACCGGACTTACCATGATGCTCAAGGAAAATCGTTCGAAAATCTTCAAAATTAAGTAAAATTTTGTCAATTATGAAACCTCTGCTATTTATAATAGTCTGAAAATGTCTTGTTGGCCGTATATTCCTGTTGTTGTTGTTGTTGCCTGGCTCCTTCCGAGGGATGGGGGCATTGCGGAAGATTATGGACCCCCAAAAAACCGTGTATTCCTCGGACACGCGATCTGCAGTTCACAAGTCGCGTAGCTCAGTCTGTTTGAAGACTGGCAGACGTAGCTTGACCTCATTCACATGAATGAGTGAAGCAGTTCTATCAATTTAAGGTGAGTCTGGGCTCAAGTTGTTCAATGAAGAACTGTAATCGAAAAAAGATTTTTGTGATTGAGGGAAAAGAATATGTGAAAGTGAGAGGTTAATTTTTTTTTCGGTTTTGTTATTTTTTCAAAGTAGGTAACCGTATTCGCACCTCATGTTTCCTGCAATGGAAGCTGGATTGAGCCATTTCATATTAATAACATTTTCTTTTCCCTTCTTATATTTGTCTTCCACCTGCCTGCTTCCGGTCATCTTCAGTCGCCCTCACCCACCCTTTCATTTAGCTCAAAATCTAACTCTTGTCAACACATTATCACCATCTCTTCTCAAAACATGTCTGCACCATCGTCAGTAGTCTGTTCTTTTTTCATTACTTCGATTTGTCATCTACGTCTTGTAACATCAGCCAAAGTTGCGATTTGCAAGGAATTGCTTTCAACTCTTTTTAATCTTTTATTTTTTTTTACCGACCAGCACACAAACTTCTTTGCCAACCAACACAAAATCAATTTGGCCTTATTTCCACTTGAACTGCATGTTACTTTCCTTTTCTCATTTTTTGCCACAAACCACTTAAGCAAAATTAAAGTGTTCTTGAGCGAGCAGCAGACAGTGACACTGTTTCGACCTATCAGGTCTCCTCAGTGCAGTTGGTGACTAGCAAATAGCTAGAGGCTTTAAATAAAGCATAGCTGAGACCGTCACACTTGTGGGACCTATACTGGGTCTGATACTTTGTCGGTCACCAACTGCACTGAAGTGACCTGATAGGTCGAAACAGTGTCACTGTCTCCAGTTCACTCAACGTGCATCGCTGGCCTCTTATATAATTTTACAATACTTTTCTTTCCTCAACATTTGTGCCATTGCTATTTTTTTTGCAAGCCGTCAAAGCCACCAATCCATCTCCCTACATTTTCATTAAACTCCCCTGACCAAGAACCATTTTATAAGTGTTTAGAAAATTTTACTAAGTACTGCTTCATTATAAAATCGACTTTTTTTCTCAGTGTATATACTCCCCCCCCCCCCGCAGTTCACGAGCACATATCGCTCTTATAAGGTTCTTCTCAAAGACCACCAACATTGCGATCACTTTGTCGCTTTTTTTTTGACTCTCACAAACATCTTGCAAACTCTCACAAACATCTTCCTTTAAGATTTCAGCTCCTCCTATTATATCATTATTTCTAGATCACCACAACTTCTACTGTTTTTTACTGACACCAACAAATTGTGCTCCTTCGGTTCTCCATCCAATTGCTACCAGCAACACCCACCTTTCTCCTCAATTGTTCACACATTTCTGTTTCATTGTCACGCAAACACCTAATAAATCAGCATTCAATTTTTGGCCAAATCTATTGTCTCATAGTTTTTGCAACCAGAAGATTTTTGCGCCTCTTTTTAATGTGTAAGCAACCGCGGACCATAGTTCCATAGACATTCTCAACAGTAATTTTTTGGAGCTCAGGTTTTGAAATGTGATTTGGCATCCAAAAGTTGCCTTTTACGACATTTTGGGTGAATAGCCTCACTATTTTATTTGAACTAACCTTGGGAGTAGTCTCTAAAATCAAAAATTTATTGTAACTGGCGTAATCTTGAAACCGACGTAGACACTACCAAACGGAAGCCATTTTTCTCGTAACGTCACCATTGGAGCTAATATTTTCATTGTGACATCATCACACAGCAATTATGGTGATGTGTTTGACATCCTTTTATACGATCAGTATGTTCGGCTTGTTGTAATCTCCAAACATTATTATCTAAGTCATAATGTAAAAACGCACTCTTAATTGCAACTGCCGTATAATCTATACCATAAGAGATTTTTAATTTGGGTTTTGCGACTTTAGAAAAATGATTTTTCTTGTTTTGTTGTTGGTTTCATGAGGGGAAAAGAGATGTGTCTGGCTACTTTTTAGTTGCAATTTCATAAAGCTGTAACTTATGATAACCAGTTATGTTCATGATATACCAATTTGTATCCAATACTTTACTGAGATGCGATTTTGAAACGATGTTTTCTTTTTATTTTTAACGGTACATATCATTTCTTACGTAAGAAACAGATATACATCGTTTACCGAAAATAGAACACTACAGAGCAGTAGCAACAGCAGGCCATTTCCAGTTTTTTCCGTCCACGTTGTTCTTTCACGAGAGTTCGTAATGTTAATCTACTGCTCCAACCACGTCATCGGAGCATTGAATAGGACCTGGTTGTATCAAGTTGTCTTGCAACTGGTGTTCAATAAAATCAGCAGTCATCTCTGTACGGTCAGCGAAGTATAGCCTAGCTGTAAGTAGAATGGGATCTGTAAAAAAAGAATGAATTTGATTCACAAGCGTAACTCTGATACGAAATGAATGGGATTGTCACTTTAAAATCGAACTAAACACTCCTTTCGTATTTTATGTGGTTGCTCGCATGAAAGTCGGCCTTGTTAGTGGTAGGGTTGCCATCCTGCTGTTTATGTTATGATCGACTCAACGTGGACTACTGCTTTCCAATTGCCTAGATTTGATTAGATTTGTGGCGTGAACTTGGATACTTTCACTTTATGACGGCATGACTAATGTCATGGAGCGACATGAATCCAAGTTCTCACTTCAAGCGGATCCAAGTTCAAAAACACTCCATACAACTTCAACACTTTATGAAAGCCTTCCCTCCAAAGCAGAAGAGAAGCAAAAATAATAGCAATGAACACCATCGCCGACATAGCTGTGTTTTCTCAGCGCTGTTGACGCAGCGTGTCAGTCTTACCTGCAACTTCGACGTATCCATCTCTCTGTGCTGCAGCTCCTGTAGTCAGTCTGTTTATATATTTTCAGCGATTAGATAAAATCATGACGCTAGTAATTGAACAACTTACGTCCATATGATGATCACCATAACCGTCTGGTTCAATCCCAGGCCCCGCAGAATAGGGGACAATATTGTTGCAGTATTCTAAAGTCATAATCGTTATTAACAGCATCATCTTGCCCATAGAAAGTGTTGGTTGGTCAATGACCGAAGTACAGTAGAATAGGCATCTGTGTTGCTGCACTGCCCGACAGGCATTGTTGGAAATTTTCCGTGCTTGTTAGCATTGCTTTTGATTGCATGCCTTCCTCAACTTAGGCAGGGAAGCAAAAATTTTGCTGAATCCAGTAACTTGTGCTTTACAAGTCTAATTTTTGAAGCCCTTTCTCTTTGGTGGAATATTGACTATATCTTAAGAGAAAGGGGAAGCAGCACCTATGTTGTGAGTATAAAACATTGGATTCTGACTTAAGTGCCAGCATATTTTTGTAGAAATCTTTTTTTGTATGATAAATTTACTCTGATGAGCAGTCCGCTTCACCCAAAGTGTGAACTCTTCAGTAATTTGGTTTGCCTCAAAGGTAGCAGTGTTGTAATACAGTAGACGCCGCTTAATATGACCATCTTGGGACCATACCATTTTGGTCATAATATCCGAATGGTCATAAAAACCGAAGCCTCCATAACAGCTTCTGAATCGACGCCGTAAGTCACAAGAAGTCCAAATAACGTCAAATTCATCGTTTAACCGAAGTAACAGTGTGACGTTGGCAGTAAAACAAAGTACAGTACTGTAATAGTACAAGTGACGGTAAAACTAAGTATAGTATGTAACAATATGTTGAAAAGGTGAATTTTTTAGTGCGTGGTGGGAAAAAATACTGTACTGTAATAAGAGAGATGAAGAAAATGTTGGTCATATTATCCGAAATTTGGTCATATTATACGGAGGATTTTAAATGGAGAAATTCCGGACCGTACCAAATTGGTCATAATAAGCGGCTGGTCATGTTATCCGTGGTCATAATAAGCGGCGCCTACTGTATAGGCTTAAACAATAAATGAGTTTGGAAACAAAGGAAATTGTAACATACTTACTCGAATCGCTTCCATTGATATCGCCATCTTTTCAATTTGTAACAAACTTTACGACTGTACAAATTATATCTTTCTAAGAAAATAACACAAAGCTGCGTTAGGGATTTGTTCAAAACCCAGCCATCTTGACCTCTTACCGCTACCTGCTTTACGGGAAATTTATTGGGAAATTCCAAATGCAGTTTTTTGACTGCAACGTTGTTTTGGTCTCGCAACTTATTCAAAACATGACCGAGTAAATGTTGCTTAGTTACATATTACATTTTCTACATTACTCTTACTGCTAACTCCTAAGCATTCTGCAACTAACATTTTCAAATCTTTGCTTAACGCGGACGCTTCCTCAACTGCAAAACGATCGTTTTCATCTGAACACCATCGCTGTCACTTGTAAATAAAGCCAGTTAAAACGAAGTGTCGATCAGCGTTTGTGAGTTCCTTCTACCTTCTTTTTTCCTTCACTAAGCTCGTTTAAGAGACAAAGATGAATATGATGGCAATAAATTGCAATGGTAATGAATTTATTTAAGATGTCGTACGAGTATGTGTTAAGTTGCTTGTACCATGTGACGTCATTCAAAAAAACAAAATTGATTCCTACTTCGTTTCAGACATTGTTATTTGTGAAAAAGATAACTTTTGATCACCTGTGTACTGTATAGCTAAATGGCAAAACACAGCTTTTAACGAGCTGAAAAAATTAACTGACGTGATGTTTTGAACTTTTAATATTCATCGTAGGTTTTATTCTTACTTCATTTGTTTAATGACAAGCAAGCCATCGGACAAGTTGTTATTTTATATTTTGTTTTTTTATTTTGCTCTGTTGTCAGAAAAGCTTGTGTATTTAATGCAGAAGAAAAAGTGCGTGAGTCCACTAGCCGGAGCAGGGTGAGATTCACTCACACCCCCTCAGTGCCCGATGCTCCCCCTGCTGTACAGCCGCTCAGCAAGCAACCACATCGAAGCAGTTTTTTGCAAATGTGGAGCAACATTGTGGAAGGTTGAAAGAGTGGACTGTGTTGAAATAACTGGGTTGCTCATGATTCTAACACTGTTTGATAATAACACTGATTAGTAATAGTCTACTAATATCTATTGCTCAGAGGAGTATATAGGGGTTGATGGTAAGAAAGAGCAATTCAAAGCTTTTGCTCAGTATTTATGTTGTCTGAAATGTATTGCTTGATATAAAATGTCACATTTTAAGTGATGGCTGCTTACCCTTTAATCATCTACATTCGGCTCAATTCTAGTAAAGGTGTTGCCTGATTTCAATTGGTTGATGGTATGTTAATGTAGTATAGTACTTGACTATTTTAAAGAGGTTTGAGACAAACAGCCATTTTGTACAGTGATTGTTTAATGGCCTATATTCGTACAAACGTGTGTATTTGAATCTGTGTATTGTATCTGCTATTGCGCAGTAGCGGCTGTGGTAGATTACTGGTCAACACAATTTTTATGCTTGTGATATCAGAGTGAATTTAGGGCTGCTGAATCCGAAAATGGCACTAATTTTTATAAAGTGACTCTAGTTTTTGAGATAATTGGATATTTGTATATCTGAATATTTGAATATCTCACTTGTGCATTCAAAATATATGCTACTTGCTCAGGCTCAGTTCCATTCTTTTTTAAGTCGACTGTGAAATGTTGGGTGTGAAAACTATCTGCTTTTATTTTCTCTATCTGCATTAGGAAGCTCAATGTGCGTCTAAGCAGAGCAACCTGCAGAATGCGCTCGGGCTCAAAAATGCCTTTATCTCAAAAACTAGAGCCAATTTATGAAAACTAATATCATTTTTGGATTCAGCTGCCCCAAGTTACCCTGACTTCATTCCAAGATTTCTGGAATAAAAGAAAAAATACTTTTTGTTGGGCTGTGAACTAATATTTCTGAAACTGCAGAGCGCTATTATCGGCTCGTTTATAAATGCCCTACAGTTCAAGTTTTTGAAATCTAAAAAGAAAGCGCTCAGTCTAGCTTTGGCCTAGCGTATTTCATTGTGACTAAAACGAGACTTAGTATGTACTAGATTTATAAAATCATCAAGTTTTAACTACTTACATAATATTTAATATCACACAGATTGTTTACTTTGACATTGCGTGTGCGCTTTCTGAAGATAGTAATTTATAAAAAGTAGTAGCATGATGATTGAATTGACGGATTAATACATTTCATTGCTTCTGAGCCGTTATCTAACACGTATGATTATCAAACGACGAGAAGCCTAAACAGAACTTGAATTGACAGACGCCACAAATTTTCGCAAGTAAGTTTTGTATTTACGTCTCAAGCGTGAAAGGAGAAAAAAGGCAATTTGGTGATTCGTAGCGATTCACAGGGAGAAATAACGATCGCGGCTTTAACCAACTAAAGCAAAAAGCGAACCTAGTACCGGTTGCAAAAAAAAACGATATTCTATGTTTTTGTTGTATTAACATTTTTATGCTAAAAAATAAGACAACAATAAAATACTTCTCAAAAGGGAGGGACGGCCGAAAACTGATGATATATCTAACTTTCAAATTACAAACAGACTTCGAAATTTTGTAGTGGGATAAAATTTTTCCAATAGTGATCAGTGCTCTTGTACTGCAATGTGTTAACGCATTGTAAAGCAGCATGCACATAAAGGTAATTGAGTGAGTACCCAGGTAACTACCTGATTGGCTTAAGGACAACGCTCACAACCACAAGGCACTAGTCAAGTCAAAAAAATTAACAAACTAGGACAGATATAACAACTGGCTTTCCATTATAAATCATTACAGAGATTAAAAAGAAAACAGTGTGCATAGCTGTTATGGGGTTTGCATAGCCATTATGCTTCTCAGTTTATGAAGTCCTTACCAACGTCTTATTTGTTTAGTTTACATCATGTACTCAGGGTGTGGACTTGCTCGCTATTAAAGAAGCCAATAACTTCACAAGCTGTTTTTCTTTTATTTCACTTTTTGCATTGAAGCATACCGTAAATGTAAAGCTTGGGTGAGAGGGGTGCCAATGTAATTGCTGTCTAATTTCCGAAAAAGGCTTTTAAATATTTGACCTATTACGACTTTTTGTAATTGTATGCCATTTTATTTGACCTAAAATCTCTGGCTGAGCCCATATTGCTGGGTCCTGGCATAATCGCAGCTGGGGTAAGTGCAAACTAACCCAACGTCAAGCACTAACAGTCAAGTTATTACATTAGGTTAGGTTATGGTTTAAAAATATAATTTATCGACCAAGTTTTTGAGCTAACAACGCTGATAATTTTTGTGGTTTCTGTAAGATTTCAAATGAAAATAGCCAATTTGTTAAACTTTGCTGCATTTGATAAATATGTGCTAGAGGTAAAGATGGGTCAGGCATACGACACTGCTGTACTAAACTATAGTAATTTGCCATTACATTACTAAAAAACCAGGTGTTTTCAACCAACCGCCACGCCGATACTGCAATCGGTCATTGTTCTTTGAAAGTCAGCCAGTAAATTTTTCCTTTACATACAGCCGAGTGCAAAAGTTTAAGACCACCTACCAAAAATTTCCTTGATTTCCACCATTGTGATGTCATCTGGCTTGTTCAAGATTGCATCATCTTATAGAATCAGTTTAACTAGATGTGTTTACAGTGACACTGTTTCGACCTATCAGGTCTCTTCAGTGCAGTTGGTGACCAATAAGAAGCTAGAGGCTTTTAATAAAGTATAGCTTAGACCGTCACACTTGTGGGACCTAATACTGGGTCCACTGTAGTGGATAGTCTGTCAACCTCTGAGAAGCCGTATCACTCGTGAATGAGTGGCGGTTGTCGCAGGTGCACTGAGTCTAACAACTGCTAGAACAATAATGCTGTCACAGCCGAGTGGTCACAAGGTCTTACATGTATAGTAATGCAAGAGGCTAGCGATGCACTTAGCAAACTGCAGACAGTGACACTGTTTCGACCTATCAGGTCTCTTCAGTGAAGTTGGTAACCAATAAGAAGCTAGAGGCTTTTAATAAAGCATAGCTTAGACCGTCACACTTGTGGGACCTAATACTGGGTCCACTGTAGTGGATGGTCTGTCAACCTCTGCGAAGCCTTGCATTACTATACATGTAAGACCTTGTGACCACTCGGCTGTGACAGCATTATTGTTCTAGCAGTTGTTAGACTTAGTGCACCTGCGACAACCGCCACTCATTCACGAGTGATACGGCTTCGCAGAGGTTGACAGACCATTCACTACAGTGGACCCAGTATTAGGTCCCACAAGTGTGACGGTCTAAGCTATGCTTTATTAAAAGCCTCTAGCTTCTTATTGGTCACCAACTTCACTGAAGAGACCTGATAGGTCGAAACAGTGTCACTGTCTGCAGTTTGCTAAGTGCATCGCTAGCCTCTTGCATTACTATAGATGTGTTTAGCAATACAATACTTGGTGCGTGCTTGGTTAATGGGTATTTGGATGTTTCTTTTATACTTTTATGGTTTTTGAGAGTCCAAAAAGGGGCAAAAAAAGGCAGTTTGTTTGAAACTAAGAGATACCAAATTATAATTTTGCATAAGAATGAGTTTTCTCAAAGGAAGATGTGCAAAAAGTGTCTTGTTGCAAAACGGCTGTTTGTCAAACAATTGCTAGATTTCAAAATTTTGGACTGTACCATGACAAGAAAAAGAGTGGAAGGCCAAGAAAAACAGTGGAAGGCCAAGAAAAACAAGCCCTCGTGATGACAACTTGATTCGGCGAATAGCTGTTCGATCTCCATCCAGTTCCTGCAAGAAAATATGCGCGGCGTTGCTTCTTAAAAGCACTGGTGATCATCGTACAACTGTTAGTAGGCATCTTGTTCATGATTTCAACCTGAAAGCGTATAGATCTTCAAAAAAACCTCGCTCTACTCCAGCTATGAAAGCGAAGAGTTTGGCCTTTACAAAGCAATATGAAAACTGGGACAACGTTAGGTGGAATAAAGTCCTTTTCTTGAATGAATCTTTAATCCAGCAGTTTGCACAGAGAAACGGATAGTTCGTAGGCATGTTGGAACACGATTTAATGACCGCTATACACAAACTACGGTAAAACATCACCCAATGTCATGATCTGAGGGCTATCTCCAGTAATAGGCCAGCTGGTCTTTTCTTTTTACAAATCGGAACAACAATAAACGGCATCAGGTACCTCAAAATGTTGGAGGACAAGCTCGAAATTCACATGACTATTCGTGAATGCACTATGTTCATGCAAGACGGTGCTCCCTGTCACTGTTCAAAGTTAGTGAGTGATTTCTTTAAGAAGAATATCAAAACTTTGGTTGGCCTGGAAACAGCCCAGATCTTGATCCAATTGCGAAAATGTGGACAATACTGAAAGGCAAAGTGGCAGATGAGCATCTCACAAGTGATAAAGACTTGGAAGAACAATAAACCGCATATGGACGCAAAAGATTACAGCTGAATACTGCAAACACCTGGTGCATCGCATGCTTGTCGTCTGCAAGCTGTTATCAAAAACAAAGATGGTCATACCAAATACTAGAGTCTTATACGAAAACTGGCTAATATAACTCACTTTTAAGTTATTAGCTTTTTGATACTCAGTGTTATTTTCAATGTATGGCTGTTTTATTGCAGTACTTTGAATAAACAAACTATAACATAAATAGAACAAAATTGATTTATTGCAGATTTTAGATAAAAATGCTAGTTGGACTTAAACTTTTGCACTCAACTGTATGACAGTGAATCAAAACTAAGCGCGTAGTGTGCTGCCTGCTGCTTTTGTCACTCCAATCGCACCAGGCGAGTTTGAAGCGCGGAGGAAAAAACACAGAACCATGCTTAAATACTTAAAAAAACAATCTGCTGTTGCGTCGTTAAATCAGCTTCAATTGTTGAAAAATTTCTTTTATCAAAAGCACTTTGTCAATATCTCCTGAAAAAGTTTTGAATAACGTTTCTACGATCAGTAGTTTTTGAGAAAATACAAAGAACAAATTGTGCAATCAAGCATTAGCTGTAACGTCATTTTAAACCTTAAAATAACGAAATTTTGCAAGTTGATTAGTTGGTGGCTTGCTCGTTTGTGGAAAGAACCGTTTTTTTCTGTGAAGAAATGTAAAATTAAAAAAAATCTTTGATTGTGCGTTTGATGATGTCATGAACCCCCTTATGACACTCTCCCTGAGGAGGTGATCAATTGTGACAAGTTTGATGTTTGTTCGCTCAGTAGTTTCGGAGCAGTTTAAACAGACAGGCACACAGAATTGCGCTGTATATATTACATGCATTTAAGCCAGTATAGTGCTGTACGTTTGTATTGAGATGTTTATATTGTGATTGAAATTGTCAACTACTTATGTTGTTAGATATAGTAATGTATAGTGTCTAAACTTTTGAAAATAGTAAAAGTTAAAAGTTGTATGTAATAGCTGACAAGAGTGTTAGTTACCTTGATAATTTCTTTATTAGATATTAAAGAAAAAGAAGACAAACACGAGACTTTATCTGTCACTCAAAAAACCACTGTGAAGGTATTCGGTAGCAAGCTGACGTCAGAGGAGCTGGATGGAGCTTCGAAAGCGATCGGTTTCTTTGCCATCGACCATGCAGAAGAAGGAGCACAGAGGTTAGTGCTGCTGACCGAGTGGAATTTGTCATTAACATTCTGTTTCTCTATTGACATCTTGAAGCTATCAGACACGGGTAGAAGGATCTTGGTTTACTTTTTGTATGAGGATCAAGGAAATCGCTTTGTGTTGTAGTGTAATTCTTTTTGGTCATATTTGGTGTGCTTGTGCAGTGTTGTAAAGTTGTTTTGCAGCTTATAAAGTTTTTTTAGTAAGTTTTTAGGCATTGAGTTTTTTACGTAACGTTCGACAGATTTAGAACTCGGTTTGAACGTTAACATGCACGGTAGCGGTGTAGTGCTTGAGTTGTCCAACTACGTTAGTTGTGTTTTTACAGCGAATGATCTTTGATTTCACTTATTGGCATATATGAAAAATCAAAAGATCTTGAGTTCAGCACTGCTTTGTTTTGGCTGTAAAAATGAGACTTTCAAGCGATTTCCTCAATAGATTGTGTTGCTTGAGATCGAAACCCTGTTGACTTACAGTTCATTTTTTCATGCTTATGAGCTCATGCTGTGTTTGCCAGTCTTAACTTATTGGGCCACTACTGGCAGGCAGACTATGTGATTTCCCATCTGCTCTACCGCATAAAGGTGAAGACATCCCTTTAAGTGTCTTGCTCAAAGGCACGGCTACCAAATTTGCCGGGTGTTTTTTCTCACTATCTTTTTAGTGCTAGGCATAGGGTTGCCAACTTTGACAAATTCCAATAAAGGACACTGTGACTAGAGTTGCCAACCGTCCTTTATTTTAAAGGGCAATCCTCAATGGGAAACCCTCTGTTCTTATCCGGGTGGGTGATCGGGTGTTGGCCTTTTTTTTTTTTTTGGAGGCCAACTTGTAAAAATACTGCTCGTGGACATGGTGGTCTCAAAAAAAAAAAAAAAAAGGTCAACATCTGGTTTTCCATGGGTTGGACTGTACTTTTGCAAATTTTTTTCGCTCTTACAGTAAACTTTTTTCAGCTATAGAAATAAAGGACAATTCTAAGTTTAATAAAGGACAAGGACGGGGAGTTTAAATAAAGGACTGTCCTTTGAAATAAAGGACGGTTGGCAACCCTAGCTAGGCAGCAAGCAGGGAATGTTGTAAATACAGGTACCATATTTTGAAGTCTTGTGTTATGGCTTCATTAGGGAATTGAAACCACGTCTACCGACTGCGAAGCAGACTCTGAAACCACTAGATTACTTCTTCGATTTATGCATCGTTGACGACTTCAAGGCAGAACTGAGCTCAAGTTGTTCTGTGACATTCTTAAACGGTTCATATGACTGATGAAGAACAAAAAACAAGGTTTGCTCTTTCACAGCACAGTTAAACTTTTTATTTGCCTGGTTGTTTGAGCTGTGCAAGAACATACAGTTGTGACAGCAGTTTTGTTTCTTGTTCAGTTCCAAACCATGGTTGGTTGACAATTTCGTCTTTTCAATATCAACGGTGGTCGCATTAGAGGTAAGAGGTTAGGACTGAGTAAATTGAGATTGATGGAAATATGTCGGGTAGACCGAAAAAAGTGATAACCGCGTTTAATCCAGAACAACTCAAAAACTAAGCATTGCATACAAACTAAATTTGGTACACGTCATGAGCAGCTAGTTTTGGTCAAGTGGTGAAATTTTAGCCAAAAGTATTCATAAACATATGAATAATTAGGAAATACAAACTTCAGGTCTAAATACGCAATGCCAAACGTTGACTTAAACTACTTATCATGGCTTTAATCGAGAAGATGGTCAATATGCCTCCATTCTCGAAATCAACAAATCGAAATCACTTTTTCCTGGAAGATATGCATTTACTGTAACAGATTTCCAATCTTTGATTCTATTTGAGTTTGCCGAGGATTTGAACCGTCACTCCTCGATTTCCAGACAGACGCTCTCAACACTCTGCTATCTCCCAGACAGACTTTAACCACACAATAAAGTCTTTCAAGCAGCGATATTTTGATACATTTTAACCCTGCTCTGGTACCATGAAAAAAATCACGTTAGCAGTACCTTGGGGTCAATATGACCCCATTACTAAAAATACATTTTGCCACCAGTAGAAAATTCAATTTGTTATCAGTCTGTGTTTATTGCTTGAAAAATGTAGTGGAGTGCACAATACACGAATATTTTACTTCTGGCACTGATTACAGACCACCTTGCTGTGTTCTTCGCAAGTGGTGTTATGAGATCTGCTGCAGGTGAGTCTGTACTTTTTGTCTTTCAATCACGGACAAAGAAAGCATCTCTTGCGCCCTGATGAACATTTTTGGGTGATGTTTTAAACAGCTAGAGTTGCTTCTGGTAAAATTCCTCAGCTGCAAATGATTTGTTTCACAACCTGAGATGTTTGCGGGGTCACCAATCTGCGCTTAGCTTGAGGAACAATCAACGATATTAATAGTTCTTTTATGGGGTCAATATGACCTCAAACAAATAAAATGTAAAATTTACAAAAAAGACAACATTGAAATTGAGATTGAACGAATAGAAACAGTTGACAAAAACCTGCAAAGAAAATACAAAGCGAGATGAAAGCTTATAATCTCAAAGTTTGCAATATTTAGCCTATTAAATAAGCCTGGAGTCATATTGACTCCATGGTACTAGAGCAAAGTTAAACACTGTGTTACATATAAACAAAGGTCGAGGAGTATTTGTGGCTACGGTTAAATACCTTGACCACTTTACCTTATTCAAATAGAATCAAAGATTTGAAATCTTTTACACTTACGAATTTCAGCAACTGATATTTCACCCCACTTTTCTTTTATCTTGTCCTTGTTTGGGAACTTTTCCGTCCTCCTGGCATAAATTTTTCGGTTGACAATCCGAAACACTGTAGTTGATTGGATTCAAGTCACAGGTACTGTGAAAGCCACTCATCCTTTTTTATGAACATTGGAGGGTTGTGCTCTAGGTCTTCTTCGTCGTATGGCTGGGTATCTATGATCCAGGTCCGACACAAGAAAAGGATGGGGACTGAGGGTTTATCCTTTTACCACCCTAACCTTCTGTGTTGCTTGGATCAGATGCTGGCAGTAACGGAGTTGAGCCAGCACCTTATTTTTTCATCTAAAACTGTAAGATTCATTATTCCTTAAGGTGCCCGATGTATGGGACATGTTAAATGTGGTCTGCAGTTTGTTCACTAGCGCCACACTCGCAATTCGCTGAAGAAGCGAGACCCCGTTTGTGCATGGACGGAGCGAAGCGCCCAACGCCAGTACGCAGGCGATTGAGTTTGATCCAAGCTGCTCTGGTCGAACTCATTCCGATAGGTCTTGTGCTGACCCTAGGAATGTAGATGCCGAGCGCTGACATACTCTGGGAGTACTCTGTGTCCCGTGTAAAGTTCGTCCATTGGGCAGCGCGGATGCCCAACTCAGATAAGTTGCGCAATAATTTCCGGGTGGCGTGAGCAAACGGTTAGGCATCTACTGTGTTCTAGGTATTCCTCGGTAACACTGCTTTAGTTGTGGTCATCTGGCATTGCATATTTTGACCTGAATTTTGTATTTCCTCGTTATTCCTGTGATTATAAATTTTGGCTAAAAATTTCACCACTTGATCAAAACTTGTTGCTCATAACATGCACCAAATTTAGTATGGAGCCTGCAATACAGGCTACTCCAAAATTGGTCTCAACACAAGTTGCTCTATGCATAACCTCAAAAGTTCTCTCTCGATCTGAGAACAAAAATGCGAGAACTACAACAAAGTGCGAGTTTTGACCAATTGAAAAAAATGTGCTTAGATAAAATGACTGAAGTAGATGTCAGTGAGATATCGAGATAAATACTTGAGTAAACCTCGTGAAGCTGTCTCCGTGGTGTAGTGGCGTATAGTTAGAAACTTTGTGAAGGTTATATTGCTATTCTTGAAGAAAGACATCTGGAATGTGATGTGCTGCGTTGCTCCCGCCGAATGCGAGTGTGTAGTGGTGGTCACACGTTGAATTAGATCTGAAAAGCCTGCAAAAATTGGAAAAATAAGCGTAACTTGAAAAATATTAATAATACACCCCGGATTAGCTACTGTTTTTATTGCAATAGTAAATATTTGTGTACTTGACAATAACAACAGCATTTGCTTTGACGAGATAATACTCGTCAGATTTGAGATGTGGTATATTGCGAGTAATCAATAATTTTTGAAATGTTGGTTTATGGTAGGCCTACAACATTTAAAAATTGTATGAAGTAACATTTTTCCGAAGCTTTTGGTCTGTATGTTACTGTTTAGAAGCAGTTGCAATGAAATGGTAAACCGTTGCAATGAAAATTACAAAAGTGGAGGATGTTTAAGAAAGAAGGTAGTCACCTCTGTAGGAAATCAAAACTATTTTCAAAATCAGAGCATTGCTTCAAAACAGCTTTCTCTTTGAAGAGCAGTCACAGATCACAAGCTTTGGAAATATGATGTTTCTAAAACCAAAACATTTTTAATTAAACAGCTCCAATTTCAATTGTATTGGTTTTTAAACTAAAAGTTGTAAAATACAATAAGAATGATTTTCCTTATATTTTTGTAAACGTGTAAGAGCCACAGTCCAGCAAGATGTTGTGTTCAGATTTCTTTTTTCTGTTTGGTAGTGGTGTTTCACGAGCACAGAGGAAGTGATAGCTTAGTGTAACGTGATAACCAATAATCATGTCAAAAACTCGAGGCCTTTCGGTAATTGATAAGCGGTAATTGATAACTAAGTGTGATACGACGTTGGCTTTTCTAAGTTGCCAGTTTAAAACCTTATGCGTTCTGCCTAGTTAAAGGAAGTATGTCCTGCTTCATTCAGTGCTCGTGATAGAAATATAATGTTTCAATATCCCACGTTCTCCGCCGCAATTATTAAAAAAATTGTAGGAAACTAAACACTGGCAATAAAGTGTTGGAAAGACTCGAGTCGTGTCGAGTATCGTGGTAAAAAAAGAATTGACTTGACTCGAGTCGTTTATACGAAATGACTCGAGACTTAACATGAATGAATCGTGACTCGAGTCGGGGCTTGAACTCAAGCAACTGGTTCCCAACACGGGATCGTTATAGCCATAAAACTGCGCCCCAGCTCACTCGGCCACGTAGCCGAGTTTTCACATTCACATGTTTGATAGCCGTGTTGTTTTGTCGTGCAGGGACACCGTAGCCCAGTGTGCTGCGTCATGGTCCATGGATCTCGAATATTTAGCGGTGGGCTGGACAGGAAGATTCGTTTGTGGACGACAACTGGAGATTGTTTTGCTACAATGGAAGACTGCATGCTTGGTAATTAAGCATTAATGTAGATTTATCACCAAAGCGAAAATTTTTAATTTGAGTTTTGGGAAAAAGGAAGCTTTCAAACGTTTCAGAATTAACGTTTTAACAGAAAGTATGTGGTAAAGATAAAAAATTTTTAGTTAATTTCGGTGACATATCATTCAGGGGTTTGACGCTTTCTACTGTTTTGCCCTTCCAGTTTCACGTGATACTTTTTTGCTCAATTTTACATCTTTTCCGCTCTTTTTTGCAGACTTAGAAGTGCTGATTCAGTGTATGTTTACCATTACACACTCGCTTTCAAACGAGTCGTTTTTGCTGTTGCAGCGCAAAACATTCAATTCTGACCTCCCTTCTTGACGAATACTAGCAGTGTTTTAGTGAAGTTTCAAACTTCTGTTCCGCTGTCAGGAACAATGTGCATAACACCACTGCGGTTCAGTGTTGAAGAACTGCTCTAAAATAAAACGAATTTAAAAGTGATCAGGCAACTATGCGATAAAAAGCACAATTCTGCTTGCGTGTATCTGTGCGTGTGTTTTTTGTATGTGTGTAAGAACTTCTCCCAAATTACTGGACGTACAAACAAGAACATTGACACGATTGATCACCACCTCGAAGTAAGTGCCATAAAGAGGTTCATTACGTCATGATAAGTCAAAATTAAAGGTGATTTTTTAAAAATCTTGGGGGAGAAAATGGATTTTAGCCTGCAACCGACTTATCAACTTGCCAAAAGCCGTATTCTGTTGGGATAAGATGACTCCATAACGACCGTTTTCACAATGAAAACAGTTTGAAATTTACTACAAAAATCTATTGCCGATAAAAATTCTACAAGAGTATGAGCTTCATAGGCGATGCAAAGAGAGATTCTTTGTTAAATTTGCTGTTTTTCTTCTTTTTGAACATTTGAAATAAATCACTGTTTGGTATTATACGAAGTGACGTCATAATTGCTGCCCAAAGCTCTTTTAGCGATAATAGCAGCATCTTCAGTTGTTTATAGAATGTAAAAGCAAAAAAGATATTAAAGATTGATGTTGAAATGCTAAAGTTAAAGCACAATGACATCTCATGATAACAAAACTGTATGTGAACTCCAGGTTGCAGAGCATTTGTACTGTATAGTCACGTCGTGCGACTCGAATCTTAAGCTTTAAGAAACCATAACTTAGTGTAGTGACTAAACTGTAGGTGCTGGACATCTGGATAGTCTGGCTTCCGACTTTTGTTATCATGACGTTGCGCACTGAGGCGGCAGGGAAGATGTGGAGAATGAAAATATGGCAGTTTTTTACTTTTATGTTTTTTGTCACACTGGTTCTATCTTAACGGGTAGATTGCGTGGCGCTGTCATCTGTCTGCTACATAAAGATGAAGGTACCTCGTGAAGTGTTTAACTCAAAAACGCAACAAGAGAACTTGCCTGCTATTTCTCTGCACTATCTTTTTCATGCTGAGCGCCAAGCAGGAAGCTGTGAATACCACTTTTTAGTGTAATTGATATGACTTGTGATTAGGCTTACTTTTACGATGATTCATGCCAACAGCTATTTTTTCGTGCTTCATCGGATAAAAAAGGTCAAACTAATCACCTAGCTTATTGTCAGAGCCAAGCTTTGGTCATCCACCAAGGGTAGTTGGTCATGATCAGGCTGTCAGTGTTGACAAGGGCATTGAGAGAAATAGTCCGCTGGTGATTGCTGGTGATGAGGGTGTCAGTGTGGGCTTCGGGAATAGTTGGGAATAGACAGCGGCCTTTCCAATGATTGACCCTGGTAAAAGATACACTGATTTTTTGAATATACACTTGCATGGTCCCTGTCATTTTTTTCTCCTTTTTTATTGCTTTTCTCAAAGATGACTTGACTCTAACTAAAATCATTTAGAAAACGTATAGATACTTTTGTTTCATTTTACCTGTAATGGAAAACAAGTACTACTTATATTGGTTGCTGCAATTTGATAAGAAATATCAGTAAGATCGCTATGCCAACGATTATTTTGAAAAAATTAGAACCGGTAACTTTGTAGCTATTATCGTAATTGAATTTGTATTCCAATTGTGTATCGTGTTAAACGTCATCGTCAGCCGTTCCACTTCACTGCACTTGTGTAGGTTTGTACGCGCTCAAACAATCTACAGATGATTAACAAGCATTTTTCGTTTGTCGAATATATTGTTATTATAAACATATAGACCAGGGGTGTCCAAACTACGGCCCGCGGGCCAGCTCCGGCCCGCGCTGCCCTTTTTTTTGGCCCGCGGCTCATTATGAAAATATAACGTAATACGGCCCGTTATTAATCTTTGCACAACAGAACTTTGCAAATATAACAGAATTTCTTTAATGATTTAAATTTTAAAAAAATCACGAAACAACGACGTTCTCTATCACTCTGATGTGCGTTGGCTAAGTCGCGGCGCTGTGCTGCAGAGATTTTATTCTTTGAGGTCCGAAATCGATCAGTTTCTGAAAGCGAAGAACCAACATGTTGATGAGCTAACAGACCCTCAGTGGTTGGCAGACCTAGCATTTTTGGTTGATCTCACTGGTCATCTCAACGCACTAAACAGGACCTTTCAAGGTAAAGACCAGCTTGTATTACAGCTTTATGGGCACTTGAAAGCATTCTGTCTGAAACTCCGTCTGTTTGAGACACAACTAATCAATTTCAATGTTGCGCACTTCCCCACACTGTCCGAAATCAAGTCTGCTTTTCCAAATGCCAACCTTTCCACGCAAAAGTGTAAGTACGTGTCTGTTGTCAAAGCTCTACTGACAGAATTCAATCAGCGCTTCCAAGATTTTTCTGCTGTCGAGTACAAAATCAAGCTGTTTTCAACTCCATTCCTAATGGATGCATAAGAAGTGGAAGAGAGTCTGCAACTAGAACTTATTGAAATGCAGTGTGACAGTTCTCTAAGAAATCAACATCACCTTCTCTCCCTTTCAGACTTCTACCGGAGCTTGGAAAGGACCAGGTTTCCTTTGATGATACGCAATGCAAAACAAATGATGAGTTTGTTTGGCTCAACGTATATATGTGAGCAAACGTTTTCTCTGTTGACGCTAAATAAGAACAAATTCAGAACCAAGATGACTGACAGCCATCTCTGCGATGTATTCGCCTTGCAACCACCAGACTAACTCCTGACTTGCCGGCCATCATGCGTGCCAAAGTACAGCATCACTGCTCTCACTGAAGCCATGCTGTTTATGAGCATTTTTGTGTCGTGTCTTAAGTTAAAATAGAAGAGAAACCCGTGTTGAATGTTGTGTTTTCTTTATATTCAGTCAGAAAGCGCATCCTACAAATATTGATAGGCTAACATCACTACATGAGGGATGAGTACGATGTTCCTTTCCTTTAGTTTAGTGACTGGCCCGCACTTTGGTGTATTCTTCTGAATGTGGCCCGTGGTAAAAAAAGTTTGGACACCCCTGATATAGACTCTTTCTTTCGACAAACTTGACGTTTCGCTCCCATTAGTAACCCGAAAACTTCCTCAGAAAGCGGTAGATGTTATTACCAATGTGATTAGTTCTAGCAATCATAAAGGTGATTAGTTGTAACATCCCTAAACTTTTCTGAGCCAACTGCAAACATAAATCTATAAAACCAAAGCCATTTCAATTCCAAGTTACCACAGAAAATTTGTGTTGGTGTTAAAATGACCGAATTCTGACATAACTATCGTGGAGTGAACGCGATGCGATTGCTTATCAAAGCAGAAACAAGATTTGTGTTTTTTCTCTGATTTGTTTCACGATTGCAGAGATAACCTCGCATTAATTGCATTCTGATTAAGACAATTCGGTGCAACTTGAATATTTTTGGTAAAGTTGTTGAGTTCTTTGGCGAAGAAGACCTTTTTTTGAAGAGAAGTTTCATGGTTGGGGAGGTTGCAGTCCCCTAAGCTTGTCATAGTTGCTCGCCCTCAATCAAACTCTATATTTTGTAGGAGGTGTTTTAAGCATGGCCGTTGGATCCGACGAACGTTGTAGAACATTGTATGCTGCGTCATGGGATGAAACCATTTCCATATTCGATTCTTTGTCATACAGAAGAATTGGAGTGTTAACTGGTCATACAGATACTGTATCAAAAGTGGCTGTAGATAAAAACCACTTGTAAGTTTAAATCGATTAATGGTCATCAGAAAATACAGTTAGCTAGGATTTCGTTTGCTATTTTATATAATATAAAGCTGCAGATTCACCGGTGCGTTATTAGGTTAAAATATCGCGTTTCTTCATCCAGCAAGTTCTAAGAGGCGACTTCTGGGAGCCCACCAATGGCAAATCACCTTGGTGGTGAGGTCACCAGTCTTCAAATTCTATTTATGACTGATTGGGAATAGACCGCGGCTTTTCCCGAGTTTAATTTTATAAGATTAACTTTGTAAACCGGCGGTTTCATGTGATGCCGTAATTCCATGTAAGGGAAGAGGCAAAGACATCATAACAGGTTATAGGTTATTGATTCTGTTCGTGTCTACCACTAACAAACTGCTTTAGATCACATTTTGTTTAACAATTTAAAATCTCGATGTTGTTTTGAGGATTACTGATTGTACCTAGTGCAGGTGTTAATTTCATAATACAACGATATTTTAGCGATATATCGTGCTGATGTCATTTGAAAGTCAAAGATTCTGGGTTGTTGGGCACTTGTACATTGGCAGAGACGCTTTACAGCAGATTTTCCTGTTTGTTGTGCTTGCGATAAAAAGGCATTGTGCGAGCAGTTTTTATATTTTTTTTACAGATGATAATTTTGAGATTTCAAAGTGATAAAGTCTTCGTAGAGAGCAGCTTTTTCTAGTCCGTAAATTTTAGTGGCCCTTTCGTGTTCGTTTTATCATGTCTTTATGCCTGGCGAACCGCTTGATCAAACAATATTACTTAATACAGCTTATTTGTGTAGTTTAGCAAACAACGATGTAAACACAATAATAATAATTGATGCAACGTGTTTGTGATTCACTGATCTTTTAAAAAGGAAAATTGTTCTTCAACGTTAATATAAGTAGCTGTCGGCTGGACTGCAACTTATTCATTTGTTAATCCGTATTGGCTCGCGCTTTTTTCACTAATCTTTAGTAAGACCGAGTTACTGCAACATTTGGAATGGTCGGCCGCACCACTTGTCCGCTACATATAGATCGAGGAAGCTGTTAGGTGTCTTTCACAAGGACACAACAATCCAACTAGGCGGCTTTTTTTCCAAACTATCTCGCTGAGCTTCCAGCAGGAAAGCTGTGAAAACCATTTTTTAAAAAGTCTTTTGGTATGACTCGACTTGGGAATTAAACCCATGTTTGCCGACTGTGAAGCGGAAACTCTTACCACAACACCACCGCGTGTGTTATGCTACAACTAGCAGTTACTGAATCAGCTCATTTAGCAGTTTGCTGAAATAGAAGTGATAGCAATTTATTATCATCACATATTGACTGTATCAAAAGAAAAAATTACGAGGTATACCTCTAGATCGTGTAATTCCCTATCTATTGAGAGTGTTTCCAATCTTATCCATTTCAAACATTTTTTCAAACCCGTTTTTATAACAACAAATCGAACGAGGTCATCTGTAGGTTTAGAGCAATTGCCTTGTTGTTTAATTCTACACCTAGATCTTCCAATTTTCAATCTGCTAATAATTGTGTTGTAACGCCTGCGGATAGGTCATGCTCTATAAACCAATGAACATCGTTTTACTAGTTGGTGTAGATATAGTTTCTAACTCCACTTTCGGCTTCATTTTTAACAGGTTAAGAAATTATAAGACCCAGAGGTAGATTTAATTATTTTTGCTCTATTTGTTTCATTTTCGTAAACGCATTTATAAGTGGGAGGAATGCAAATTTGATACCATTTAAAGTTCAAAAAGTTACTTCAATTTTTAAACAAGTTTTGAAGTGCTGCAAAAGCATTAGCTTTCAATCATCATCACTATTTTTTCAGAGTATCGTGTTCTTACGACTGCACGATACGAGTGTGGGGACTTCCCAGCTACGACATTGTTCATGTGATCGAGCTACACACGAAGGCTATTCTGAGTATGACGTTTCACCGGGGTATTATCGTGACAGGTGGCGCTGATAAGTAAGTGGGAGTAGATAGTAACATGCGGAGGTGCTTTAGGGGAAGAGTACAAATCAGCAGCTGATGCTTAGTTTTGAATATTTGCTAATCATTCCACGTAATTGTAAAAGTGTTCTGTAATGCAAAGTTTCCAAACCTACAAAATAATCATAATATCGGAAGATTTGGAAGTATGTGGAAGACATACGTGCCGCATCAGCGACGTCTGTTTCTGCGTGAAACGTTTTTACTCTGATAATCCGCGAACCATGTGTTTGAAATTCACAGCATTGAGCGCCATGATGGACCAAGCAACAGACTTACCGTTGAAATTCTTTTAGCTTCAGCACAAACACCGTTTCGTTGCGTGCGACACGGTTGAGCGAAACCATCGTTTGCTTTCAAGATCACCCCACGGGCTCAAATTATGGCTTGCGCTCATGCAACGATGATTGCTTGCGATTGTTGGCAGATATGTTGAAGGCTAATTCGCAGCTTTTTAAAATCTCACTTCATTTTGCGTGCAACCAGTTTAGCAGTCGTGAAAACGTCTCATTTTATCATCATGGGGCAGTGTACTAAGATGGTCACAAAAGTTTCTGGAAGGTCATGAAGATTTTAATGAGTAGCAAGTATCGTAATTCACTTTTGTGATATGTGGCATGGAAAATGAACAATTAGGTAAAAGTGTGCTTGATCATTCGGCGAGGACATGCTGGTAATATTGACTTCGGATGAGATTCGAACCTCGGACACGCTTGAGCAACACTTAATTTCAAATTCAAAGATTGGCCATTCGGCCACCAAAGCACGATGTCGCTGCGTGAATTTTGTTGATGAATGAACTGACTTTCACGTAATGTTTACTACATTTAAAATCAATAACGCCCTCAAGTAAAAAAAACAATAATAGATAAATCCGCTCATATAGCATATCAGTATATTAGGCATTTGATGAGGGCTGTCGGCTTTGAGGTAAGTGGAATGAAGAGGAAAGTAAGATATCTGAAGTCAATTATTATCGATATAGTGACCACTGTACTAGTAGCCTTGACAGGCGGCTGCCGAAGCAGAACGATGAGTTGTGCGAATTTCGGTAAAAATACGATGAACCTTGACAAGTTGTTAAGTGTATCTGGAATCATTAGCCCCCTCAAGATGAAGTGTAATATCGCTACGCGAGATGTTGGATCGATTTTTTTCACAGAATGGAAATTGGCTCAGCTATAAAAGTGTTTAGGTGGCTTACGGCGGTGTTTCTAAATAGAACGTCCCGTTACCAAAAGCATAGATTTACAACTCAGTATAACTAGTGCGGTTCGAGGATTTCAATCCCATCCTAATTCATGTTTTTCTAATGCCACCTTATGGGAGAGGCGTTCTATAATAAACCGGAAAAGACTCGCGACGTTAATTGTTATTGAGGGGTTTGACAGCGCTGAATGTTATTTCGTTGCGCTTGATTCTAGATGTAAACCGGATGGTTTATTTGTTTGCAACAAAGTGATAACGCCGCATTTTAGTTTTTTCAATTATTTACATTTGTGCTCCCTGGCTAAAACGGTACAAATGCTACGAGCGAATGCGTTCAGCCACCCTTGTTTGGAGCAGACTTTTTTTTAGCAATCATGTTTTTAAATGTTCACTGGCTTTTCCATGTTACGAGATTGTTATTTGTGGCGTCGGTTATCTAAATGTGTAAATGGAATGAAATCACTAATTTTAGAACGACTAACTTCAGCTCTGCTAATATTTGTAAAATTATTGCTTGAATTGCTGGAGAATGAAACCTTTCTTCATTTTTGTTACGTTACAGACTTATATTTGTGACGGAAGCGAGCAGTGGAAGAATGTTGAAGCGATTAGCAGGACACAAACATTCGGTGACAGCTGTGAAAGTAAGAGGTTTTTAAAGATTATTGTAAGTAGTATTTCCAAATTTTTGTCTGATACTCATCAGAGGAAATGTCTGTAAGTAAGTCAGTGATCTTTGATGTTTTAATAAGAGCTGATCACCCCTTTAAAACGATAAACTTTTCACCCTATTACTCAACATGGATAATGCATTGTTCTCAGCTTTAAAAAACCACGAATATAATAGTTTGGTCACGTTACACAAAGCCGGTGGTTAGTTGTAAGACAAGCACCGCATCAACATCCTGTTACCACAAACAAACGCAGAAAAATTGCTGTTACTTGCATAAATCACATGGTACAAATGCGCAACAAGTGGATGTTGTACTATATTCTGCAACTGAATTATCTAAGGGTGTAAAGGACTTTATGAAGCGTATTAAAAGACACGTTTGTTTGTAACTAACGTTGTGCAGATTCGAAAGAATTTAGTTGTCAGTGGCGATGCTGATGGTTTTTTGTATTTCTGGCCGCTAAGCAGCGCTGAAGAGCCAATCTGCCATTTCGAGGCTCATCAAAAACGCATCAATGCCATTGAGTTCAGCGCTCATCGTCTATTCACTGCATCCGAGTAAGTGCTCAACTACGTAATTCACTGCCTTGTTTGCGACTCGGACAAAGACATTGTGATGATTTGATCAGCTTAGCAATCGATTCAAAGCAGCACCAGCACTATTGGCTTGATGTTGACGACGTGGAAATTCCGGAGTTCTGCCGTGATTAGACAAAACTTAATGATCATCTAATTCATGGTTTGAGAATATTGACTTTGTAGTCGTTTATTTGGTTGCATATTGCAAGGTTAGTTCACCAGTTTGAAGTTTAAACTTTAAACTAATGAACTAACCTTGCATTACGTAAAATATTCTCAAAAACATGAATTCTCCTTCAAACAATAGTCGTTTACTATTGTTTAACAAAGGGAACAACCGAACCAATACTTTAAATGTGGTATTCATCTATTTTGTGCTTATCTACTCAGCAATAAAAATGATGTAAAATCGAATTTACTTAGCCATGATTTAAATGCGATCCGGCATTAAGTAAACGATTGGTCTAATAAATTATGTTTTAGCGACAAACAAATCAAAGAATGGAATATCTTCACATTGAAGTGTTTGAGAACGCTGCAAGGACATCGTAAACCTGTGATTGACATAAAAGTGAGTGGAAAGAATATGGTTGTAGCTAGAATACTGTTTCGTTGAAGCCGAGATTTTTGTTCTGGTATATATTTTCACACTTGGTCGAAAACAGTTCCTGCCAGATCTGCCACAGAGTTTGAGATATGAGCAAAGCAAGGAGGGAGGCCAGCCGAAATGAGTTTGTGGAAAAGGGCGGGATGCCAGACAGAGTCAAAAGCTTTCGAGAAATCGATAGTAGAGAGAATCGTCCGAGAGCCCGGCCTGGGTTTGTTAAACCCATCCGAAATGGACTGAGAAAGGAACAGAATTTGATCGAGTGTAGACCGACCAGGGCGGAAACCGGCCTGGCGGGGAGAGAGAATGGAATTAGATTCCAGAAAGAAGAGAAGACAGGATAGAATGATACGTTCAAAAAGCTTTGATTTGCAGGAGGTGAGAGAGATAGGCCGGAAGGAAGCAGGAGAGTCGAGAGGCTTTCCCATTTTGTGGATGGAAATAATGGAAGATGTCTTTCAGATGGAAGGAAAGGAATGCGAAGACCAGGAGAGATTGAGGATATGAGGAAGAAAATCCATGCCAGTGGGAGTGGAGGGGGAAAGGTTGGAGGCAGCCGCAAGAAATTCAGTGGGAGAGAAAGGAGAGTAGAAGGACGAATGAGACTCCTCAGAACATGTGGCTCGGCGGAGCTCAGAGAGGTAGCCTCTGGCTCTGCTACGCAGGGCCTTTGGCTGAGAAACGAAAAAGTGAGATCTCAGGTAAGCGGCGTAGACTGAAGGCGATTCCCTGGGAGAACAGTTTGGGAACTTAGGAGAAGAGGAAGACGAGGAAGAAGAGCCAGCGATAGAGCAGAGAAGAGAGTATACAGTTTTCGGGTTTGATTTGGGTGAAAGAGAAGAGCAAGTCGTCTGCCATGCTTCAGCCTTGGCCTTGGCGATGACTGACGATGCGCGTCGAGAAGTGGAGATGTAAGCCTGGCGATCTTCATCATTTCTGTGAGCGGCAGCCAAAGCCTTGCGTCTTTCACTAACCGCACTTTCCACCTCAGCAGACCATCAGGCTTTAGGAGGGCGTTTGATGCGGCCGAAGGGAATGGAAGATTTGGCCGCATTCAGTGCCAGAGAGATAAAGAGAGCAGCAGCAGAGGAAAGAGAAAGAGACGAGTATTCCTCTGCAGAAGGACAGTGAGAATCAAAGTAGGAGGCAAAGTCATCCTAGCGATCTTTCTGAAAATTGAAGAAAGGAGAACGCTCGTTGGGGCGATAGACCGGGGAGAGAGGGATAGATAGAAGAATTGGTAGGTGGTCAGAACCCAGGTCCTGAAGCACCTTCCAGGAGCAAGAAAGACCAAGAGAAGAGGGAGCTCAGGAGAGGAGCGACTGTCAGTGGATCGATGTAGAAGGATGGGTGTGCCAGGGTAATTGAGGGAGAGGAGACCAGAGGAGATGACCCAGTCGAATACTTCCTCCCCGCGGAGGTCGCAAGTACCTCTTGAGTCCCAGAGGGGGTGATGGCAATTGAAGTCCCCCAGAAGAAAAAGTTTTCTGGAGGAGGGAAGAATGGAGGGAAAAAAGGAATCGGTTCTGCCATCCGTCGGAGAGGAGCGAATAAGGGGGAAGTACACATTAGGAAATGACAGCGAGGAGAAGTTGTTAAGAGAGATGTTGACCCCTACATAATCAGAGTAAGGATCAAGCGAAGAAAGAGAGGAGGTAGAAAGTTCAGAAAAGGATATGCCCTGCCAGACGAAAATAATGACATCCCCGCTAGCGCGCGTGGTATCAGGAGAGAGAATGCCATCCGGGAGTGGGTGCGATCAGAGCGCAAAGCAGAGAATCCAGGAATTCGGAAAGAGGAAGATGAGTTTAGATTGGATTCCTGATAAGGTCAACAGAATGGGACGAAAGAAAGTGAAGTAGTTCAGTGCTCCTGGTTCGAAGACCTCCAGTATTCCATTGAAGAACCCTGAGAGAGTCAGGGGGAGAGGAGGCAGGAGGTGTAGAAGGACAGCCAGGAGCAAGGGACGGTGGTGAGGGGCAGAGAAAGAATATACAAAATGGGCTGACGGAGGATACGAAGTTTGAAGACGAGGGTGGGACAGGAGTGCAGCATTAGCAGATGAAGGGCTACATTGTACAGTGGAGGTACACTTGTCGCAGGAGTCCGAGGAGAGGGTCACAGTGTTACGAGTGGGGACACAGCATGGGGAGCAGCTCTAAGAGTGAGAGCTGTAAAGAGTTCTGAATTTGGAGAGGGAAAGTTGTGAGCACCTTAGATGGACTCATTTGGAGCAGGTGCAGCATTGCACTGACTTGCCCCGTCAGGTCACATTTCCAGCGCACACAGAGCAGGGAAAGATGGGGCCAGGGTTTGGATGAACATTACCGCTCATCAGGAGAAGAAGAAGAAGGAGACGAAGACGAGCAAGAAAAGGGCAGGAGAAAAGAGAAAACAGGCGACCGATTTTGAAAAAGTTGTGTGCTGCCCTTCGGTCGTTCAGGGGGCAGCATAGCGAAAAAATGAAGGGGAGTGCCCGGGGTAACTGGGATCCTCGGGAAGTCCAACAACCATTTCGACCCAACCCAAACGAGGTCGGAGACCACACCACCACGTTGAGGCGGCTGTTGATTGGTGCAGAGTTCTTTCTGTCGTGAGTAATTTTTTTTTCAACGTTTTCAACCCCCTAATCAAGGTCAATTAAGTTTAATCAAATCATCATTTTATAGACTACGTTTTATTGTCCAAACTACCTTTTCTTATCTGTAATCGATATGAAATGTGATGCTAGTCATACTTTTTCTGGTTCTTTCGCGCTACTGATATCGCACGTCCACTCAGACTTATAGTACAACTTCACCGTTTGTGTGAGGGGAGTGCCCTGCGTAACTGGGACCCTAGGGAAGGCCAACAGCCATTTTGACATTACCCAAACGGGGTTTGGGACCGCACCACCACGTTTAGGCGGCTGTTGATTGGTGAGGGTTTTTCTTTTCTTCGGCCCCTTCTCACTTATGCTTCACCCGGATGATTTCCTTTTCTAAGCGTTACAAATACTACCAAATTGGAAGGCCTTCACCGAGCGGCTAGTCGCGCCATCACCGGACTGCCTCTTGTCCTTTTTATCCCACTTCTCTTCTCTGAGGTGTCTCTACCTCCGCTACGAGTCACCCTGACTCATTTTACTCTGTCATCTTATGAGCGGGCACTTCGTCTCCCAACCTCCTTTCCCATTTCAAGTTTGGCCAGACTTGGAGTGAAACCAAGACTCTGCAAATCTTCCTGTAGAACGTTTGCGTCCACTCACCCGCTCATGCTTCCTTCTACTTCGCCTAGGGAGGCTCTCTTTGCTTGATCTTTCTCACCTCCTTGGAACCTGCCTTCCTTTACTTTGGAGTCCATCCTTTCCTCCCCATGCTCTTGCTCTGATCCCCCTCTATCTCGCCAAGGTATGGCTCTCGCCCACCTTGACTCTCTCCCACCTCACGATCTGGTGATCTGGACAAACAGCTCTGTTCTTTTTCCTTTTGGCAAAGGCGGCTTGGCGTACTTGCCAACTGCTGTCTTTGTGGCACTGAGGCCACTCCTTTCTTTTCGGCAGGCCCAGTTTGTTCAAGTTTTTTTCCGCTGAAGTCTGCGCCATTCTGCATGCTATTTGCTGGTCTCGGTAGCACCAACAAGTCTGCTATTTCTCTTCTCCTCCTCTCTGACTCTCACTTTGTCCTGTGTACTCTGTCCTCTCCTCCGCCTTTTTTACCTCAATCTTTCTGACAGATGTGGCAGGAACTGTCTTCACTGTCCTCCTGTTCTATCAGGCTGCAATGACAATGGAAACTCGTTTCTCCCGGGGAACGACGCGGCTGATAAGCTGGTCAGACGAGGAGTCCTCTGTAATACTCAGGTCTACTCATGTCCCCTGTAATGCCTTGTAGTCTCTCTCCTCTTACCTCTCGTATCCACTCTCGTCTGTTTCGGACTGGAGGCGTACTGTCTTATCTAAATTCTTCGACACCCAGGTTTCCTAGATTTCCACCGAGGAACTTATGCTCTCCGTCACGCTCGCTGTGTCCTCTCTCGTCTACGCTGCAACGGACACATCCTTTTTTTAGGTTGTTATCTCTCTAGAATCGGCAGAATCGAGAATCCTTCCTGCAGCCCCTGCGGACACTCACCCCAGGACACTTAAATAACCTATGTGGAAGCGGAAGCGGTAGAACTTTCGCGCTTCCGCTTCCACAGAAAAAAGGACCGCTTCCACATCCCTGAAGGGAAGTAGTGATGATGTTGCGTTTTATAGTAGTGATGATGTTGCGTCATAATCTTGATGTTGCGTTTTCAATACTGGCGTGAATTTATTGTCGGTGGCGTTATGAAAAGTGGTTTACAGCAATTTCCTATGACCCTGACATGCTTTTATTTAAGTAAATAGTTAGAAAAATAAACATTTACCTGACAAGTCAAAGACAAGCACTTAAAAGCGGTTTTTAATACAACTGTGTAAGTTTTCTATAACCGGATGACCAAAATATTTTCGGACTAACTAACTATCAGCATTTGACTGGCAAGTCTGGATTGTGACTTTGCGTTGCCTTTACGCTGGTCTGGATTTCGTCGAATATGGAATTAAGGAGTCATTACACACTTCTAAAATAAGTTGTAACGACTGTAATTCCTTTCCGGGTTCGGCTGGTTGAATAATATTTGAATAGAAACTTCATTCAGAAAGTGCTTGCCACCAAGCAGGGAGTTTTATGTGTGTGTGTGTGTGTGTGTGTGTGTGTGTGTTTACCCCTCCTCTTCCTTGGGATGGAGGTACGGCATGAACGGTAATTCAGGTTCATGCCGTCAACCTAATTGATATTAGGCTATAGGAAGATGGCAGCCCATTTCGAACCAGTCTTGAGTGACTGGTAGCCCCACCACCAACAAGGCGGACTGCCACTGGTGGGTACCCAAGAGTCGTCTGACATGCTGGGTTAGCAACTTCACAATTGTAACCCGGTGAAGTACGGGTGGGGCCACCTGTCTGCCTCATAAAGGTGGAGGCGTCCCGTTAAGTGCCTTGCCCAAGGACACAACAAGCAAGTTTGCTGGCTTGTTCTCCACACTATCCCTTTTTTATGCTGAGCGCCAAGCAGGGAAGCTGTGAATACCATTTTTAAAAGTCTTTTGGTATGACTCGACTTAGGGAATGAACCCCATGTCTACCGACTACAATGTGGACGCTCTAACCACTGCACCATCGCGCCGGCTAGGGAGTTTTATCGTTGAGGATGCTTTACAGTTCCACGTTTCTTTTCATTTCTAATCTCATTCCAGAACAACCAGCCAAACAAGTGCCCAGCCGAGTTACTGTGAACTTGCTGACCGCTAAACATCGAACTCGCGCGAGAAATTATGCTCGCTATTTATTCAATGCAAGTCTGTCCTTGAACTTGAGTTATATTTTCCAATATTTTTTCGATACATGTTGGTTGTTATTGCAGTACACTCGTCACTATCTGGTATCGGGCAGTAAAGACGGAACAGTCCGCCTGTGGAAGTGGTCAGATGAAACCGAAGGAAACCGAAAAGAAGATGCCGGAAAGAATGCAGCGGCTAAACGGAAACTTTAAACATTCCGCCAAGTGTTATCAGAGAAGTTTGCGCCATCTAATGATCAGAACGTTTCTTTCGTAAAAATTTTTTTGGCAAAGTTTATTTACAAGAGGTTATTATTTTAATTGAATCTTCTGACCATCCCAGGCAGAATACACTTATAGCATACTGAAGAATGATAGTTGTTTTGGCTTTCATTTTGTAATATTTGGCTTCCAATTTATGTTTCCCTCGCGTATTTACTTTGTCATGAAACACATTGCATATTTAAAACCGAGATTTTATTTCGTGATGAACCAGAGAATTACCAATGAATTATAGAAATACTTCATTATTGATTAAAGGTGGACCAATGAACTTTTTAAAGTATTTAAACACTTTATTTTTTGTACAATATCATACCTGTTAAGAGTTCGTGATTGTTTTTGTTGTAAATATTTTCAATTGTAACTTCGTATATTTGGCACGATTAAACTCTTGGCTTGTAATATTTTATAGTATTGTTATAATTGTGTGGTGGTTACTTTTTTGCTCTTCACTGTTTTGTGGTTTAACGTTATTTGCAAAATTTATAGAATTTCAAACCTGCGAGAAAAAGTACGTTAAAGATTTGACTTTAAGCTTTTTTTGCTTCTAAGCAAGGAACAAAATCAAATTGATGGTGAAAAATCAAAAAAAAATCTTTAAGTTAGCCCTGATTTGATTTTGTACTTTTTCAAGCTTTCAATAAAAAAGAACAAAGAGCTTTATATTTAAATATGAACGAAAAAATCACGTGATCTTCCGTTTTTGAAAAGTAGGTTGTCAAGGTTACTGCTACCGCTAATTCAAGATGTTAACTTATGAAGTTTTAGCTCAACTTGGGCTCAAAAGCAGTGCAAGCATGCCGTAGTATTTTTGGTAATTTTATGGTAACTCAGTCTGTCTATAGATATCATTACAAGTCAATGAAGTGAAAAACCATCCCACAAGAGAAAGCAATTGATCAAAATCGGCTAGACCTAGAATTTAGTTATAATGTTATATATATAATATATAATTCAGTTATAATGTTAAGCTAAGCTGACTTTTATTGCTTGAACTCGATTTTAAGAATATCTTTTAATACATGTCTATCCTTTTTATTAAAAAGGCTTGCAACTAAATGATAGGTTATTTTTAGATTATGTTATCGATTTATTGTCCCCTTTTTATTTCTTCTCTACTTCCGCTTCTCGGTTTTCACTGAAAAATATTCTCAAAATTAAAAAAAAACGCTAAACGATCATTTTTTTGTTGCATGGCTATTCTAACAAAGTAATATTAAGCGATGCAAACAAAATGTTGAAACTTGGATTCTGTGAGCAGGTCTGATTAACTGTTGTATTTGATGTGCAACTGGCTGTCCTTTGAGTTTGGAGAACAGAAAGCTTTTCCAAACACAGTGTTTTTAGAAATTTTGTTTTTCACTCTGAGTTATTCTTTAATATAAACTTGTTTTTTGTTTCATTGAATTGTAAATTCGCGTTGATATGCAGGTCATTGGAAGGGGGAAAAAGATAGAAATAATTTGTGTTTTATTAGCATTGGTTCAATTCAATACGATTTAAAAGTGATTACATTTTAGTAATGCAAATGGCTAGCGATGCACTTAGCAAACTGCAGACAGTGACACTGTTTCGACCTATCAGGTCTCTTCAGTGCAGTTGGTGACCAACAAAAAGCTAGAGGCTTTTAATAAAGCATAGCTTAAACCGCCACACTTGTGGGACCACTAAGCTGTGACAGCACTATTGTTCTAGCAGTTGCTAAACTAAGTGCACCTGCAACAACCGCCACTCATTCATGAGTGATACAGCTGCGCAGAGTACTGACAGACCTTCCACCAAAGTGGATCTAGTATAGGTCCCACCAGTGTGGCGTGTAAGCTATGCTTTATTAAAAGCCTCTAGCTTCTTGTCGGTCACCAATTGCTCTGAAGAGACTTGATCAGTCGAAACAGTGTCACTGATTACATTATCTTTTTGTGTGACATTTGAAAGATTTGTTTTTCATGTAAAAAGCAATATACAGTGTATTTTGAAGTGGGAAAAGTGATGTTCGTTATTGAAACGTTGTGAAACGTATTCCACACGAGAAACAGCGATTTTCAAGTTTTGTTGAGGGCTTGTATTCCGTGACAACTTTTTAGAAGCGTTTGGCTATATAGTTAATATGCGTCAATCCTCCAAGTTTCCGCTTATTATTTCAAGCTTACCGATATTTTACAAGCACTGTGTTTTTATATTTTTGTATTGCTTTGTCGTTATTATTAAAATACTTGCCACAATAAATGTTTTGTTTGATAAGTTGGCTCGTTATCAGCGCAGGCTGTCACAAGCATAACAGCTTATTCCAGGTACAGCTACGTTGTAATGTCATTGATGGCCTGTATCCTGGCAAAAAGAATGCTGTGTTGTACACTGGCAGAGAATATAAGAGCATGGCTCATAGAGCGCTGTCACCACTGCTATCAACAATGATAGATGCCGGTCAGTGATGCTGTCTAAACCACAAGCAGCAAGACCAAGACCTTATTATTTTCAAAACCAAGACCTTTCATGAACAAGAACCAAGGCCGTAATTTCTCACAAGCTAAAAATCAAAGATATTCTTTTATGCATGGCTAATGGTTACCAGATTACTTCAGATACAAAGTAGGTCGTTGCAAACTACAGGTATTAATAACGAAATACATTGTAGACAGTTTAGTAAAACCTAAATTCGCTGAGAATGCATTTAATAACGTTGGCATCACAGCTTGCAATTTGGAAGCCTATTTCATAACAACAAATAATTTACTCAAGCTAAGAGCAATGTTCAGGTAATCAAATTTTTATCTTGTCGGCGAATTTTTATTGGTTTGGTCTAAAGTCTAAACAAATATTAACAATTTAACATGCTAGTACATTTTGGCTCAACGAACTTTAAATTTGATTATTGGTCAAAATAATTGTATATGGTTCAATGTACTATAACAAATTGAATTGATGAATTTACTACCTGTTTCTGCGAGAAATCAGTCATGGTATGAACTACAAAACGAACTACTTTACTTTTATTCTTCACATTTTGGTCAAATTAGCATTGCCAGATCAGATCAGCTTAACATTAATGCAACATTGAAACAAAGTATCACCAATCACCACAGTAAAAAATAAAGTTCGACAATCAAGCGAAAAGAATTCGAAAATAAATCGGTTGAGACTTTCCCTTTATTTTGTGTTTGGAACTGTGCAAATTAATGTATAATTGACCGATCAAATTTTCAACCTGTTAACGGATCGTAATCGAACGATTATACTTTTGTTTCTCTACTAGAAAAGATTTTTTGCAAATTAGTCATTCTAAAGGGTGCAGTTCTTTTGTTTGTTGTTTTACCAACTTGAAGAAGGCCATTCATTGTGAAGATCAATCATTAGAAAAGTTTGGTTTGGTTACCCGGATCTCTACTTTTTGTTTTCCCTACGTAGGAAAAAATTTGGAAGCAGGCAAAACTTATTTGAGATCTACAATAAGTGGGGCCGCGAAATCTACCCGTCACCATGGCCTATCTGGCAAAAGACTTACAAACGGAGCTTGAGCTGATACGCATGATTGGAGTATATTATTAAAACCTAACTTTCATAAAATGTCGTTTATTCCGAACATGAAAACAAACAACACAAACGATCACCGATGTGTGACCGCTACATTAACTGCTTGCCTCTACTGAAATAATGTTTTAGTTGCGGCATGTACAGAGTGAGTCAAAAGTAACCGGGCAATCAAAACTAAACAAGTTATGAAAATCAGCCTGGTTACTTACGACTCGCTTTGTATATCAGCTCGTCTATTGAATTTTTGTTTTACATTCAAAGTTGGACTCAATCAACTTTCAAACAACTTATATTTCTTAAGGTTTTGCCTACAGTGATCTGCTAATAATTAAAGTACGAAAAATTCTGTGCTGAGTATTTTTCATTGATACTAAATGTTAAAATTACGATATCCAGCAGAAATGACAAGAGGCTGGATGACGTCATAGCGATTTTGATAACCGGCATTGTGCCGGTTTGTTTGACTTAGTTAAATTTTAACTCTTGTTTGCTGTAGCTGAAGCGACGGACATTGAAAAGAAAGATGTTATGATCCCTGTAATGGCACTAACAGACGAAAAATCAAAAAGCCAAAGCAAAAAAGTTCCTAAACTTTACATGTTTTACGTCGATTAAGCAACGATTGAGTGCCACCAAGTTTGAGGAATTTGAGAGAGGTCGGAGAATAAAAGAAGCCGAAGACAAATTGGAAAAAGAAGAACACGAAAAAACGACAAGGAGAAATTAAAAGTAGGTGCTGTTTACAAGATTGCTTGGTGATACTTTCAAAACGTTTAGTTGCATGCATTATTGCAGTTGAAATAAAAGTAGAATTTGTAGGTTATCGCCCGTAATTTTGGAGGCAGCTGTGAAATTTGCCTCGAATGTTACCCTGCTGTTGCCTGGGTGACAATGAATTGTAGAATGAAGTTTGTATCGACGCTTGCGGTTTGGGTTAATTTCGGTTAGACTTGGATTATGCTTCCATTTCCTGTCATTTGTTAAACAACATGCTTGACTTTAAAAAAGTAATTTTATCCAAGTTTTAATCGACACATATGCTGTTGGTATCTGTACAATAATTATATTTGTCGCTAGGTGGTGCTAAAGAATTGTTGCTTCAAATAATTAGGAGGTAAATTACCGAAGTAAATTTGTAATATCGCGCAACTTAGTTGAACATATGACATCATCTTGGTTCCGATCAAACCCCACTTGTAACGTAGTCTGCGTGCACGTACTCAACCCAGTACTTCCTAGCGTATGCATCAGGGGCTGGTAGGATTCTTGAACGCTCGGAAGCAACACTGGCCACTTCGCTTGTGTACGGTGACACATTGATGGCGTTTACAAGTCTTGACGAACTTTTTCAACTGTTTGATAAACGGTTCCGGCGCAATGGTGTAGTGGTTAGAGCGTCCGCTTCGCAATCAGTGGACCTGGCGTTCATTACCCAAGTCGAGTTATACAAAAACACTTTGAAAAATGGTATTCAAAGAGTATTTTGGTACTAGAAAGAGCTGATACTGGTTAGCAAAGTTGGTGATTTTTATAAACTCTTTAATATTTATTAATATAAGCAACCTTTCAAATCTTGTAGGTGGAGCTCCAGACAAAATTGTTTTCTAAAACCTTTTATGTTTTTCCAAATATGAAAGTTGAAACCAACATGCAGATGATCTGAAACATATCTTGGAAATTCAATTCAACATGTTTGATAAACTGCAATGGCTAACAACAATAAAAGTCCAAAAAACCGATGCTTATTTTATGAGCCGACTGCTGCTTGTTTTAAACGAAGACGTTTGCCAATTCACAAAAACAGTAGTTTTATAAGACCTTCAGAGGTGGAAGGATTACAGCTTAATACCCACTGGTCTATTTGTCACATTTTAGGAACATTTTTAAAGCATTTATTTGTTGCATACAAGACTTTTTGTAATTCGCAATTTATTTTTTTATAGTAAGTTTACGTCTATCATTATTCTTCCTGCATTTTAACCTATTGTTTATTGTTTGTTAAATTATTATGATGTCACCATGCATCTTACTTTGCTTATTTGGAATGAAAGTCGAAGGACAGGATAAAAAATGGGCTCCCCGCAGAAAGTTTGGTATTCTTGCGCTGAATCAACGTGGTTTTGGGGCTAGTGCAAGCAAAAATCTTTTGCATTCGATGTTTCAATGGGGTGGAGAGAACTGGAGACTGAAGGCGACCAATGATATTATTGTGGCAATGTTTTTTGGATTCAATGTAAAGAATAAGCATAATATTTGGTGCCCAAATACATCATCTGCTACCAAACCCAATCTTCACAGTCAAGATCTTCCGATACCAACTTTGCCTCGAGTTTTAAAAAATGTTGAAAAATTTAAGCTCTGACGCGTCACTTTACGCAAGCAATAGTTAAAAACATCGGAATATAGATGCAGTATGGATGAAAAACCAAGCTTCATAGTCACTCATTCTCATCTATCCCGTGGCGGTTACCGTTGGGGCGCTGCAGATGACCTATGAACCAGTTCTCTTTATTTCTCTCTGTTTTCCGCATGTCTGATTGCCTCGCTCAGCTTCAGTCCATTCTGCGATGTTGTCTTCCCATCTTTTCTTTTGTCTTCCTCTTTCTTCCTCCTCTCACTGTTCCCTGTAGAACTGTCTTTGTAAGTCCGCCTCCTATCACGTGGCCGAACCATATCAGTTTGCGCCGTTTGATTGTGGAGAGAAGATTTTCGCAGGGACCACTAGCTTACATTATTCGGTTTCTGACTTCTTTATTAGTGATGTGGTTTTTGTGTGAGATGCCGAGCAATCTCCTGAAACATCTCATTTTTAAAGCCTGGACCTTTTTCTCTAACTCTGCTGTTAGGGTCCATGTTTCACACGCATAAAGAAAAACCGAGTTTACCAGAGAGCGCATTAGTCTTATCTTTGACGAGAGTTTGATGGCCTTGTCCTTCCAAATGATGTCCAACTTGGTCAGTGTTGCCGCCGTCATTGCAATTTTGGCTATAACTTCAGGCTTAGATCCCTCATCTGAAACCATTGCTCAGATGTATTTGAATTTCTTCACAGTTTCAAGCTTTTCTCCGTTGGCAGTGATGTTGTGTTGTATTCCATTATTACTATTCGTCATCAATTTTGTTTTGTTTGCACTGATTTCCATGCCGTAAGCTGTGGAGGATCTGTCTAGATGCCTAACAAGGTTCTCGAGTTTTTGTGCTGAGCCTGCAAGTCCGTCTATATCATCAGCAAAACGCAGGTTTGTAAATGTTCTGCCACCGATGCTTACTGTTCCTTGGTGTTCTTCAAGTGCATCCGTCATAATTCTTTCAAGGAAAATATTGAAGAGAGTCGGCGAGAACAGACATCCTTGTCTCACCCCAACTGTGGTTTGGAACCATTCTCCAAAGTCCCCGTTGAGGTAAACGCACTGCTGGTGTGGTTGTAGAGGCTCCGTATGACGCGGATGGTGTAAGCGGTGATATTGTAGTTGTTCATTGTCGCCCAGAGTGCAGCCTGCCACACTCTGTCGAATGTCTTCTTGAAGTCTACAAATACATGAGAGGTTTTGTTCATGTTGAAGATATCTCTCGCACAGAATCCTGAGGTTGAATATATATCTGTTCAGTTGTGCTGCGTCCTGTCCTAAATCCTGCCTGCTCTTCAGCTATAATTTTTTCTGCCTGGGGTCTTAACCTATTCAATATGATTCTAAGCATCACTTTGCTAGGATGACTAATCAGGCTTATGGTGCGGTAGTTGTTGCACCGTTGTAGGTTACCTTTCTTTGGTACGGTGATCATTGAAGACTGGGCCCATTGTGTTGGCCACTGTCCTGTCTCCCAGATCTTCTGGCAGTAGAAATAGTCAAGAAAGTTTAAATAATATCGAGCCAAACCTGGACTTGCTGAAGGTATCTTTTTGGTTCTAATTGAAATTATGAAATATGCTAGATACCTAAAACATGTTTTTGAAATAAGCATTGTTCAAGAAAATTTCTTCTTTTTTACCAGAAATCTTTTTGTTTAATTGATCTGGTTAAAAGAACGAATTGATCTGGTTGAAATATCCTTGCACTCGACAAACGAGGAATGCCTGCTATATTTAACTGATTGTAATCTTCTTATTTGGCGCTTGTTTATTGTTAAGTCAAAAAACAGCCTCAAACCAGTTTTTTTTTTCGAAAAAAAGCACATTATATCCAAATGTCAAATTATATAAAAACATAGCTATTTTGTGAGTAAAAGTAGAATACATGCCTGGAAGATTTGTGTTGATATCATAGTTTCAATTGTGCTGCAAGATCAGTGATCAGAATATAAGCTACAAAGTTTTTCTTTTTACTGTTGTATGTCAATAAAACAGCAGAGACAGAAAATAGTCGTCGATTGGCCCGCAAGAAAACAACGAACATCTGGACGACATAACATTATTATTCCTCCTTTTGAGCAACAATCTGAAATAATACTTCTACCATTAAATATCACACTTGGTCTTATAATGAACAAGTTGTCAAAGCTCTAAATTAAGAAAATGCTCGCTTCAAGTATGTAACTGAAAAGCTCCCTTGATTGAGTGTTGAAAAAGTAAAAGAGTATTTGCCGGTTCTCGAAAGAGGAAGTTTACGATTAATGAACAATTTGAAACAATAGTCAGTGTTTATTGTAAATTGTATTGGGTCCCTTCTAACAAGTGGCATCTAAACAAAAAAGTCAAATGACAAAAGTATTTTGGAAGAAATGCTGGCCTCTTTTAACAGATCGGTTGTCGAATGAGAGTTGAAGGCACTTTTTTTTGTATTTGCATCCTAATTTTTTCCGCCAAATTGGGGGGGTATGTGAGCAAAAAACGAGGTAAACTATGTCACCAGGACTAAAACGATGGATGATAGAACCGGGAAAGGTAAGATGTTTGAAGCGTTGTGATTTTCAGTGTTTACGAAAAAACCCGACAGAAAACAGTTGAAAACGGAAGTTTATGCCGTAGGAGAAATTCCAACTGTTCCAGTGTATCAATGCTTTATGACAATTGAGTGCTATAATCATGTGCTTAAATGACTATTATATTTGCTATGATATGAAATTTCTTTATTTTCAAAATATCCTTATGTGACGGAATAGTTTTAATTGGAAATTTTAAGTCAGCGCCATCAACTTTATCAAGAGTAACTGTTTTTATCAAAAATGGAGACTGACTTCATTTTTCCTGTATCCATCAGTCGTAGATCTATGAGCGCATTTTTTTGAATAGTTTTAGGCCCGTAACCATCAAAAGAACTAACAGCCGCAACCTACTTATTTTGTTTTGTGTGGCTGTGGAAGAATGGTGCCAATAAGTCATTACAGTCTTTCATGGCGCTTTAGTTGGAAGAGATGACCCAGGTAGAGGTTTTCCTGTTGCTATGTTATTATTTATTTTCGGGGATGAATCAATATAATGAAAAGGTGGGAAAGATATTTTAATGCGGTTGCTATTTAGAGAATGGACAAAGCTTTTCCAAAAATTTGAAGTAGCCCCAAACTAACTAGCTGGTTTGGCGATAATGCGTGGAATATTTTTGTTGCTAAACTTGAAAATGTTCTATGAGATTTGACTTAACATCATCTTCAAAGTCAAAGCTTCTTGCATCCGTATTTGTGTTGGAGTTTTAAGCCACTTTTATATTAATTCTCAGTTAAAATTTTGATATTTGAATTTAAGTTACGTTTACCATGAAGTACATGGATTTCATTGGCAATTGTTTTAGAAGTTAGATTAAACAACCGATGTTTAAATTGCTTAACATCAAACATGTATCTGTAAAATAGGTTTGAAACTGGTAGAACAAACAAAACTGCTGAAATAATGGATGTTGCAGCTGTTAGACCAAATACCTATTTTGCTGTAAGAACGCTCAGATCTAGATTACCCATAAAAATAATGCAAATAAACCTTCCCCGTCGAATTGCAATGATGATGTAGTTGCAGAAACTTGCACTTGAACCTGACTACATTTTTTTTAAAGTTCAACCCATGATGTTTGCCGCAATTTTTCCGATGACCGATTTTCTCTAAATGGTCTAGATACAGAAAATATTCGAAAGTAGGAAATATGTATGTGAACTCCTAAACCAGTTTTTTGAGACAAAGGATTCTTCTCTGAATCTTTACTTCATCAAGGGAATATAATGTTTGGATTTTCCTCAAGATGTTATAACTTCTTATCTGTAAAAAAACAAGGCTGGTGATGAGGCTCGAACCCACATCCATTTCTGCCGAACCATAAACCGAAGTCATAAACTTTACCCCTTCGCCATTCCATAGCACGACGATTAGTATTTAATTCAATATTTAAACGAATTGAATAATGGTGACACCACTTCAAAATTAGTGATTGCGTACAAGAATTCGCAATGTCAACTGTCGATCTAGATTGGCTGAAAGTTGTTCAGTGTATGAGTTTGGTTCAGTCATGTTTGATTGACATAAATGTTTTGTCAAACCCCATTTCTAGTTTCACTTTTAACAAGTTGGAAATTACAAGATCTAGTAGTAAATTTAGTTGTTTTTTCTGTAGATCAGGGGTTCTCAACCGGGGGTAAATTTACTCATTGGGGGTAAATTTGACCTGCCTTAGAGGTAAATATAATTAGTAAAATTTCACACTTTTACCAACTACAATAGGCATTTGTAAAAGTAAAAATATAGAAAAAAATTTGGGGGGTAAATTTTACTTTTGAAATTTGCCAAGGGGTAAATGAGAGAATAAAGGTTGAGAGCCCATGCTGTAGATGAAATAAAGTGTGATATGAATAAATTGCGATCATTTTGATATAATTATGCCTGTCGCTAGGTGTGTTGATTCAATAATTGCTTACAGAAAAATGCTACAAAACGTTGAACAATTAATTTGAACTATTTGTAAAGCTTTTAAAGCTTACTGGAAACTTCCCCGGGCAAACTACACAAAACTGTATTAAGTCCAAAGTTGCTGAGGACTTAATACAGTTATTTCTGTGCAGTTCAGGAATGCGCTGACTTCTCTTGGCACAGAAACCTTTAGCGGTATTTATCCTTTCCAACTTCACTACATTACATTGCAACACCATTGCATTATCTCTCTCTTATTTAAATAGAATAATACGGTAGCATGCAATAGGCTACAAATAACAGGTTATCAGCAGTTAAAACTATCCGACGCGATGGCGTAGTGGTTAGAGCGTCCGCTTCGTAGTCGGTAGACCTGGGGTTCATTCCCCTTGTCGAGTCATACCAAAAGACTTTAAAAAATGGTATCTATAGCTTCCCTGCTTGGCGCTCGGCATTTATGGGAGGTTGTGGAGAACAAGCCGGCAAGTTCGCTTGTTGTGTCCTTGGGCAAGACACTTAACGGGATGCACACGCCTTTATGTGGAAGACAGGTGGTCCATAAACCTCGAAAAAGGCAACTTCCAAGCGAGTGCGGACTTCCCGTTCAAAGTATAGTGATACGATACAATTCGCTTTCTCGTGAATGGAGGATAAAAATGGCAAATAAAACAAATAAAACAAAACAAATCCAAAAATATAGTTAAAACTTAGCAATGACATAGAGGAAAGACTAACTAAAATACATCAACAGTGTAACTAAATTCGGCTTAAAAAAAACTACTCAAATCGAATTACCCAAATATAAAATAAACAACTAGCGCTTGCTGATATATGTACCGCCCAAATCCGGGTTACTGATATAAGCAAAGGTAATGTTGCCAACTAATTCCAATTAAAGCTAAACAGCAAAAAGGCCTATCACAAACATGAAATACGGTTGCTGCAGTTTTATAAACAACAAAAGTTAAGCAAAGTGAGAAAACAACCGAATGAAAGTGACAAACGGCAAAACTGGCAGTGGTGATGGTGTAAGCCAGGGTGGTCCAATTACTTTTACAAAAACATGACGAATTGCGGGCCATTTCAAACAAAATATTGAAAGATCAAAAATTGAACAAGAACAGCTTCACATTCGCAAATTCTATGTACAAAGAACAAATTCACAAGATTTCAAATAAAACAAACAGCTAAGATGCATGTGTTCGAGGCTTCTCTGACGCTTCAGTTTCTATATCAATATCAATGCTAGTGGTAGCAAGTCGGAGACAATTGTCCAGTGTTTGGTTTGTCATTCAATTTCCGTTTCTAGATTTGACCAGCTGCATAGTAGAAAATGTACTCTCACACACATATGTACTTCCAGACGTTGAGTGCATTTTTAGTGCAAAATCTTTCAGTTTGGGAAATTTATCTTTGCTGACTAATTTGCAGCATCTTTCTTGGATTTCATTTTTCTTTGAAAGCAAGAATGGGTCGCACTGAAGCTCACAGAGTTTGAGCTAAAATTCTGGTAGCTGTGTCTCCACATTAACATCCATAGGATTGTTATACAAAGGGAGATTAGGTTCGTGTAAAGATCATTATTTTTCAAACATGTAGCAAACAGGTGCAGTTTCATTTTGAAAGTTTCAACGTGCCCAACTAAATGTGAAATATTTTGATTTCGCCCCTGCAACCTTAGGTTCATCACATTCAAGGGCATTGTTGATATCTGTAAGTAAAGCAAGCTTGCAAAGAAAGTTTTTATCACTCAATTGAGTCTGGTACACATGTGTTTCACTCAATTCCTCTGTTAGAAACGAAAGGATATCCTTTCAAAAACCAAAGAAATGTTTCTATACTTTCCCAGCACTAAGGCACCCAACATTTGTATACAATGGTAAATCACTGAATTCAGCATTTAACTCTTCTAAAAAGGTAATGAAACGTCTGTGTCTGTGCGCCTTGTTGCCGCCTTTAATCAAATTTACAATTTAGACAACTGTCTTCATGACATCACTAGTTTGCAGCATCTTCCCACAAAATGCTTGTTGGTGGATGATACAACGTAGTGTTATACAATTTGTACCGTTTTTCTTAAGCAAGCCAACTAATCTAGTGTTATTTCCGGTCATAGCTTTTGCGCCATCAGTTACGATACATTCATGAACATTTTTCTATCCTCCATAATCGTGAATAACGGACTCGACGGCAGCATAAATATTTGAGCCCTTTGTACCTTCATTCAAGGAACACACTTTGACCAGTTCTTCTTGCATTGTAAAATTCTCATCAACAGCGCGTATGAATATAAGAAGCTCACTTGTGTCACTTATATCCGTACTCTCATTCAGTGCCAGTGAAAAATATATGCAGTTTTCTACTATACTCTTTAGTTTTTGTAATACCTGTTTGCCAAGATCACTTATCCTTTTCGCAATAGTCTGATGAGACAGTGATACAGTTTCAAATTTTCTGGCAATCTTGTCTTCCCCAAACACATGTGCCTCTTTTATCGCACATTGTTTTATCAACTCGCCATCCCTAAATGATTTACTTTTTCTTAACAACATTAAAGCGATTTCATACGATGCCACTGTACTTGTTGTTTGTGGTTTTATGAAACTACTTAGAACTTTCTTCTGTTTCTGATATTCCCTTTTAAGACCGTCAGCAATTTCAATTCGTGTCTTCCCAGGATATTCTTCATATTGCATTTGTGTTGCGTTTCCTGATGCCGCTAAACATTATATTCCTTCATCACCGCAATAACTTTCTTGCAAACCAGACATAATGGCTTGCCATTATATTCCATCACAAAATAATTTTCCAATCACTTTTGATTAAAGACTCTGCCTTCGTTAGCAAGCTTTCTCTTCTTGTTTGTTTCCATATTAATAGTGTGTATATCCTTCTAAGAAAATTTATAATGTTTTCAAATTACTATTTGAACTCTGGCTAAAACTTTATTTCCTCTTTCAGATTATTTTGAAACACTCAAGTACTGTTAAACATATTAAGCGTCTCCTGAGGGAAACCAAGTCGCATTCGTTTGTACAGTGCTGTGCAAATTAGTTCGGACAGCAGTGATCTTTTTGCGTTTTTTTGTAATTTTTCACAACTCCTTAATGTCACATCGATTTCTTTGAGGTAAAGAGTACAAATAGCGTATGGCAACCACCAGCTGTGTTCTGTCAACCATATAACGCATCACAAGCGTCAGCACTTACAGTGTTTACTTCGCTTGCTGTTCAAAAACGCCAAATTAAAAGCAATCATATTTTTCTGCAGGGCTGGGATTGCTGTTTAAAACTTTTAACCTTTGAGCATATTTTTATACAGCCAGTTAAGCCGCATGCGTCCCGACGGCATGCGGCCGCATGCGTCCCGCGGGCCCGTTATTGGACCACGCTGGTGTAAGCGAACGGCAAAACGGTGGGTCGGGCTGAGATAAATAACGGTTGTGTATTTCCGCTTTTACGCAATTTATGACAAAAACGTAATGGTAGTCTTATTAATTGGCCTCTTTTCGGAGCACCTTTAGGCCGCTTTATTTTCGGTGACGTAGAAACAACAGTAACTCTTTGTCCCAAATCCCTCTCGATAACGTCTGACAATAAGACTATAGACATCACGCGCCACCCAATATTTATTTGATTAATTTTGTGTAAAGTTTGAAATGACGTGATTGGTGGAAAGTTAGGGTTTGCTGCTTTGTTTGTCCAGCATTTATCACCTGCTTTTTGATTTTTATTAGCCAGCGAGATTTTAAATCTTGCCATGCTTGTCATGGCGAGTACCAACTACAGTTCCTACAGCAGTTTCACTGAGCTAGCATTCTTTACGTTCCAGTGTTAGCTCTAGGCAGTTCCCATACCAACGTAAGCATTTTAAGTAATAACATTAGAAATACACATTTTGTAATTTTAGGAAAGAAATTACAGCAAATTGAAGAAATCATGTTCATTGCTCAACTGCTTATGACAGGTGAGCATCACTTATGACGTTGTTCTTTTTTGTTCCAGTTGGTTGACTATTTGCTTTTTGAGAAAACGGCGTAAAATGACATTGCTTGCAGCCCATACTAAACTGGCCTGTGCAAAAATGAAATGGATTTCTGCAATGACGTCTCAACATCTTGCGTACCTTTCAAAAGTTTCGATGGCCACTATTAAAAAGCTGAAATGGTTTCGCGATGACGTCATTGTCTTGTAGCATCGCCCCAGACACTTTAATATCATGCCCATTTCATTTCGTGCCTCATTTGCAAAACAATACAGAAGATATGATGAATTATTCATGAAGTTGTTTGTCTAAGGTTGCAAATTATTATTCTAATATAAGCAACTTCCTCACTGGGTTTGATTTGTGAATCCATTCTCCAATACGTTGCAAAAGAAAGATGTTGGTTTGTGTGTTCACTAATGCTATTTTACCATACCAAAACTACCGGTACCAGTTTGCGTTTTTAACTTGTTCAAAATGAACTGTTTCCATTTTTATGATCAAGTTTCTATTTCTTGATTCAGTTTGCGATTTGCGTCAACCTGAATGTCAGAGAGTAATCTCAACTGATGAGTTACCTAAATGTAAAGTTATTTTACAGTTCAACAAAAACGCTGTTATCCGTTTTTTTCATCTGAACAAAGAATGATCGGATGAATGGTTCACAAAACCTTATTTCTATTTTTTTCGTAGAAACTAGTAATATTATACGGGTTTATTCAAGAGTAAACTGTAGTAGTTACCTTTGTTTAGTTACAAAAGTTTACCGGTCGTCACAATGCTAATAGTTAGAGTTTAAGGAATCTAAAGGCTTATAGACTAACCCATCAACATTTTCAACCATCAGTAAAATTTATGAAAAAGAACGAAATCACGTAGTACAGAACAAAATACGCAATGTAAATATTGTGCTTTGTGATGTATGATATAATTTGATTCTTTTTCATAAATTTTATTCATGCTTTCTGTGATTGTTTAGAGCGTAAGGTTTTGAGGGAAGATATTTTTTTGGACTTGAAGTATTAGGTTTAAAGATTTTCGTAGAAATTTCAGTTCAAAGGGTAAGACCATGTTAGCAACCAAGACATATTTAAAGAAAGGAACATTTTTCTGTATCCAATATTTGTTTGTTGGTCACAGCTTCAAAGCATAACAGTCTTTATTAAAAATTTATACCCATTTCCGATTTTGCTTCTTCATTAGAGCTACAATTTTGTAGCGTCAGGATGCTGGCTATTGTAGCAAAATACTTTGATTATCCAAAGATCTGCCTAGCGGTACAGAATTTTAATATAGCTTTGAAAAAAGCTGTTTGAGCCATAAGCTTTTCGTGACGCTCTCATCAGTGGCGGTATCTCGTCAAAAGAGAAGAGCTAGAGTGAATAAGTGCTTTATGTGATTAATGTGGACCGTAGAGCGTAGACAATCAGGACGAGCCAATGATAGTACAGCACTAGCATTGTAAAGTGCGCCAAAGAAAGAGATTTCGCAATAGTGAAATCTAGAGGAAGCGCAGCAAAAGGTTTAACGGGAACGCCGCTGAGTCTTAATATAAGCAGCGCCTAAGAGATTGCGTCATATAATATATGACGCAATATGACCGACTGGATCGCAAAGACCACACCTTAGCGCCCCGTGTTATGCAGACAGAAAAAGCTTGTCTACACTTTTCAACTCTTTCGATAATCATGGCGTTCCCATTTGGCCTCTTGCTGCGCTTCCACTAGACTAGCACTTTGCTATTACGAAATCTTTTTTCTCATGACGCACTTCACAATGCTAGCGCTATCATTGGCTTGTCCTGATTGTCCACGACTCCACGCTCTACGGTCCACACTAATCACATAAAACCGCTCAAAACTGCTCACTCTAGCTCTTCCCTTTTGACGCGATACCGCTACTGATGAAAGCGTCACGAAAAGCAGCTTTTTTTCAAAACTTTGATTATCATTTGCCTTGATGCTGAACGAAAATTGTTCGAAAACGTTCAGAATTACGTAAAATTTTGTCAATTATGAAACCTCTGCGATTTATGATGGCTCAAAAGAAAAGATAGTCTTGTTAGCCGCATATTCGCGCGATCTGCAGTTTACAAGTCGCTCAGCTCAATGTTACGGAAGACTGGCAGACGCAGCTTGATCTCATTCACATGAATGAGTGAAGCAGTTCTATCAATTTAAGGTGAGTCTGGACTCAAGTTGTTCAATGAAGAACTGTAACTGAAAAAGATTTTTGTGACCGAGGGATGAGAACATGTGAAAGTGAGAGGTTAATTTTTTTATTCAAGTTTGTTCCTTAACGTAGATAACCGTATTCATAATTCATGTTTCCTGCAATGGAACCTGCATTAAGCTATTTCATGTTAATAACATCTTCCTTTTCCTTCTTAAATTTGTCTTCCACCTGCCTGCTACACGGTCATCTTCAGTCGCCCTTGCCCACTCCTTCCATTCCGCTCAAAATCTAACTCTTGTCAACACGTTATCACCATCTCTTCTCAAAACATGTCTGCATCATCGCACTGCAATCGCTTCTGCTAGTCTTTCACCAGTAGTCTGTTCTTTTTTTCACTACTTCGATTTTTTATTTAGGTCTTGTAACATCAGCCAAAGTTGCAATTTGCAAGAAATTGCTTTTACCTCTTCAATCTTTTTCTTTTTTTGCCGACCACAAAATCAGTTCGGCCTTATTTCCACTTGTACTACATGTTACTTTCCTTTTCTCATTTTTTGCCACAAACCACTTTAGCAGAACTAGAAGTATTCTTGAGCGAGCAGCAGACAGTGACACTGTTTCGACCTACCAGGTCTCTTCAGTGCAGTTGGTGACCGACAAATAGATAGAGGCTTAAAATAAAGCATAGCTTAGACCGTCACACTTGTGGGATCTATACTGGATTCGATACTTTGTCGGTCACCAACTGCACTGAAGTGGCCTGATAGGTCGAAACAGTATCACTGTCTCCAGTTCACTCAACGTGCATCGCTGGCCTCTTATATAACTTTACAATACTTTTCTTTCCTCAACATTTGTGCCATTGCTATTTTTTTTGCAAGCCGTCAAAGCCACCAATCCATCTCCCTACATTTTCATTAAACTCCCCTGACCAAGAACCATTTTATTAGTGTTTGGAAAATTTTACTCAAGTACTGCTTCATTATAAAATCGACTTTTTCTCATTGTACAATCTTCCAGCTCGCGATTTACAAGCACATATCGCTTTTATGAGGTTCTTCTCAAAGACCACCAACATTGCAAGCACTTTGTCGATTTTTTTGGACTTTCACAAACATTTTGCAAAGTATTCCTTTAAGATTTCAGCTCCTCTTATTCTATCATTATTTCTAGATCACCACAACTTATATCGTTTTCTATTGACACCAACAAATCGTGCTCCTTTGGTTCTCCATCCAATTGCTTCCAGCAACACCAACCTTTTTTCTCAATTGTTCACACGCTTCTGTTTCACTGTTACACAAACTTCTAACAAACCAGTATTCAATTTTTCGGCCAATTCTATTGTCTCATAGTTTTTGCAACCAGAAAGCTCTCCGCACTCCCTTTTTAATGTATGGGCAACCGCGGACCATAGTTCTATAGACATTCTCAACAGGTAATAATTTCAGTTTTTGAAATGTGATTTGGCACCCAAAAGTTGCCTTTTACGACACGCTGGGTAAGTAGCCTCATTATTTTATCCGAACTAACCTTGGGAGTAGTCTCTAAAATCAATAATCTACTGTAACAAGCTTGACCTTGAAACTGACTTAGAAACTACCAATCGGAAGCCATTTTTCTCGTATGGTCATTATTAGAGCTAATATTTTGATTGTGACATCATCAAACAGCAATTATTGTGATGTGTTCGACGTTCGATTATATGATCTAACATCATGTTTAGTTTGTAGTAACCTTCAAACATAATTATCTAAGTAATAAATATAAATGCACTCCTAATTGCAACTACCGTTTAAGAGATTTTTAATTTGGGTCTTGTGATTAAAGAAAAATAATTTTTCTTTTTTTTGGTTGTTTTGTTCAATGACGGAAAAAGAGATCTTTCTGGTTACTTCCTAGTAACAATTTCATAAAGTTGGAACTTGTGACAACCAATTATGTTCATAATATATCAATTTGTATCGAATACTTTACTGAGATGTAATTTTGAAACAATTTTTTCTTTTTATTTCCAACTGTACATATCATTTCTTACCCAATAAACAAATACATTATGACATAATGAAAGGAACATTTACTGAAAAAAACACTACACACAATAGTAGGCCATTTCCAGTCTTTTTTTGTATCCGTTGCTCTTTTACGAGAGTTCATAATGTCAATCTACTGCTGCTCCAACCACGTCATCGGAGCACTGAATAGGACCTGATTGCATCAGGTTGTCTTGCAACTGATGTTCAATAAAATCAGCAGTCATCTCTGTACGGTCAGCGAAGTATAGCCTAGCTGTAAGTAGAATGGGATCTGCAAAGAAAGAATGAGTTTGATTCACAAGCGTAACTCTGATACGAAATGAATGGGATTGTCACTTTAAAATCGAACTAAACACTCCTTTCATATTTTATGTGTTGTTCGCATGAAAGGCGGCCTTGTTAGTGGTAGTTGATTTTGATCAGAGATATTCCGCCTATCCAACTCCGACATATCCGAGCGATTCCGTTTCTGTTGCTAAGAACTCAAAAGATGTGACTGGAAAAACTAAATCAGTTCGAAACTTTATTTATACATTAATACGCATTCGCTATAAAGCATTTCGCTATAAAGCATCATCAGTGCTGTAAAAGAACAATAAAAGCAACTAAATCTAAGGTTCCAGGCAATAGCTCTACTGACAAATCTACACTCATCACATAAGTAATTATATATCCAGCGTATCAAAACAAATAATTTCATATTATAGTATTGAAGTATTACCCACAAGGCAGCAGACCATTATGACGAAAAAATACGATTAAAACGCAGGCTGATTGTAGGCTAAATTTAAAGTAGTAAAAATATTAAAGCACAGTGAGAAATAATACTAGGTTATATGCGAGGTAAAATCATTTTATTAGTATTTATTTTTGCATTAAGTATGCGATACCATTTGGCTTCATAAAAGTTTAAATTTTTAAATTCAGGTTTTATAATAAATATAACAAAAAAACATTGCGCTATATCAGGTTTACCGGTAAATATTTCCTTATGATGTTTATCATAATATCTAAGTAAGACCGAATTATCATTATTTTCAGAGTAGTGAAATTTGTTCCATAGTACTCGATGTTTTATCCAACGTTGTGAAAAAGATGTCATTGTTTGACCAACATAGTAATTGTCACAGTTTTTGCAACATGCCGCGTAAATACCATAATCTTTGCAGTTTAGTTTTTGGGTCAAAGGACGTACTCCATTAGGTGTTCGTATATGTTTCATCAGTGGGACCATAGAATTATGTGAGCCATGATTGCCACATAGTGCACATTTACCACAGGGCCCAGATATGCCCCCATCCTTACCCTCAAGAAGACCAATTGAAAGCTTTTTATAGCGAGCGACAAAATTGCCTAGTGTCTGTGGCCGCTTGTATGCAAGCATTACGTTTGATTGCAGACGTTTTTCCATCTGGCTAGACCGCAGTAGTTTTGGAAACTGGGTAACCCATACGATTTTTTTCTGCTTATTTTTCTTTAATTTGCTGTTGTTAATAGGATGAAATCTATCCACCCAAGACTTGGCCCGCTCAATTATCTTGGATGTGAGAGTTTTAGGAAATTTGGATTTAAAACATTTGTTTTTTAGATATTCCAGACTAGTATCATAGTCAGTTTTGTCTTCGCATATACGCCGCATGCGCATTGCTTCAGATACTACAATAGATTGAAATATCCATAAGGGGTGATACGAAGCACCATTTATAAAAGTCCTGTCAAGGGCAGTTTTTTGACATAATTACTCGTGACAAATTTAAATGGTGAGTCCGATGAGTGCTTGTGGAGAACGTCTAAAAATTCGACTTGTTGGTCTGAGCATTTGATATTAAACAATTTAGTGGTTATTTGAAGTCCAACTTTTCCAAGACTATTTTTTATTGCTTTGATTATATTTTGCGTTGAGTTTTCCCCAATAGCAATAAAAATAATGTCGTCGATAAATCTTTTATAAACAACCGCTTTTTTTAGAATAGGGAATGCTGGAGTTGTAACAAAATGCCACAAACTTTTTGCTTTTTACTTCTTTTTACTACAAACTTTTTACTTCATTTTGCTACAACTCCAGCATTCCCTATTCTAAAAAAAGCGGTTGTTTATAAAAGATTTATCGACGACATTATTTTTATTGCTATTGGGGAAAACTCAACGCAAAATATAATCAAAGCAATAAAAAATAGTCTTGGAAAAGTTGGACTTCAAATAACCACTAAATTGTTTAATATCAAATGCTCAGACCAACAAGTCGAATTTTTAGACGTTCTCCACAAGCACTCATCGGACTCACCATTTAAATTTGTCACGAGTAATTATGTCAAAAAACTGCCCTTGACAGGACTTTTATAAATGGTGCTTCGTATCACCCCTTATGGATATTTCAATCTATTGTAGTATCTGAAGCAATGCGCATGCGGCGTATATGCGAAGACAAAACTGACTATGATACTAGTCTGGAATATCTAAAAAACAAATGTTTTAAATCCAAATTTCCTAAAACTCTCACATCCAAGATAATTGAGCGGGCCAAGTCTTGGGTGGATAGATTTCATCCTATTAACAACAGCAAATTAAAGAAAAATAAGCAGAAAAAAATCGTATGGGTTACCCAGTTTCCAAAACTACTGCGGTCTAGCCAGATGGAAAAACGTCTGCAATCAAACGTAATGCTTGCATACAAGCGGCCACAGACACTAGGCAATTTTGTCGCTCGCTATAAAAAGCTTTCAATTGGTCTTCTTGAGGGTAAGGATGGGGGCATATCTGGGCCCTGTGGTAAATGTGCACTATGTGGCAATCATGGCTCACATAATTCTATGGTCCCACTGATGAAACATATACGAACACCTAATGGAGTACGTCCTTTGACCCAAAAACTAAACTGCAAAGATTATGGTATTTACGCGGCATGTTGCAAAAACTGTGACAATTACTATGTTGGTCAAACAATGACATCTTTTTCACAACGTTGGATAAAACATCGAGTACTATGGAACAAATTTCACTACTCTGAAAATAATGATAATTCGGTCTTACTTAGATATTATGATAAACATCATAAGGAAATATTTACCGGTAAACCTGATATAGCGCAATGTTTTTTTGTTATATTTATTATAAAACCTGAATTTAAAAATTTAAACTTTTATGAAGCCAAATGGTATCGCATACTTAATGCAAAAATAAATACTAATAAAATGATTTTACCTCGCATATAACCTAGTATTATTTCTCACTGTGCTTTAATATTTTTACTACTTTAAATTTAGCCTACAATCAGCCTGCGTTTTAATCGTATTTTTTCGTCATAATGGTCTGCTGCCTTGTGGGTAATACTTCAATACTATAATATGAAATTATTTGTTTTGATACGCTGGATATATAATTACTTATGTGATGAGTGTAGATTTGTCAGTAGAGCTATTGCCTGGAACCTTAGATTTAGTTGCTTTTATTGTTCTTTTACAGCACTGATGATGCTTTATAGCGAAATGCTTTATAGCGAATGCGTATTAATGTATAAATAAAGTTTCGAACTGATTTAGTTTTTCCAGTCACATCACATTGTTAGTGGTAGGGTTGCCATCCTGCTGTTTATGTTCATGATCTACTCAACATGGACTATTGCTTTCCAATTGCCTAGACTTGATTAGATTTGTGGTGTGAACTTGGATACTTTCACTTTATGGCGGCATGATGGCCGTGATGCAGCGATATGAATCCAAGTTCTCACCTCAAGTGGATCCAAGTTCAAAAGCACTCCATACAACTTCAACACTTTATGAAAGCCTTCCCTCCAAAACAGAAGAGAAACAAAAGCAATGGCAATGAACATCATCGCCGACATAGCTGTGTTTTCTCAGCACTGTTGACGCAGCGTGTCAGTCTTACCTGCAACTTCGACGTATCCATCTCTCTGTACTGCAGCTCCTGTAGTCAGTCTGTTTATATATTTTCAGCGATTAGAGAAAATCATGACGCTAGTAATTGAACAACTTACATCCACATGATGAGCACCACAACCGTCTGGTTCAATCTCAGGCCCCGCAGAATAGAAGAAAGTATTGTTGCAGTATTCTAAAGTCATAATCGTTATTAACAGCATCACCTTGCCTAGAGAAAGTGTTGGTTGGTCAATGACCAAAGTACAGTAGAATAGGCATCTGTGTTGCTGCACTGCCTGAAAGGCGTTGTTGGCTATTTTCCGTGTTTGTCTGCGTAGCTTTTGATTGCATGCCTTCCTCAACTTAGGCAGGCCAAAGTTTTGCTCAATCCAGTATTATGTGTTTGACAAGTATATTATTTAAAGCAGCTTTTCTTTGCTGGAACATTGACTATATTTTAAGACAAAGGGAAAGCAATAGCTATTGTGTGAGTATTAAGCATTAAATTCTGACTAAAGCGCCAGCATATTTTTGTAAAAATCTTTTTTGCATGATAAATTTATTCTGACGTGCACCTCGCTTCATCCAAAGTTTGATCTCTTCAGTAATTTGGTTTGCCTCAAAGCTAGCAGTATTTTTTTCTTGTAATATAGGCTTAAACAATAAATAAGATTGGATACAAAGGAAATTGTAACATACTTACCCGAATCGCTTCACTAGATATGGTCATCTTTTCAATTTATAACAAACTTCACGATAGTACAAATTATATATTTCTGAGAAATGATACAACGCTGCGTTAGGGATTTGATCAAAACCCAACCATCTGGATCTCTTACCGTTACTTACAGTTCTCCCTCACGAAATTTATTTGAAAATACAATATGCATTTTTTAGAGTGTAACGTTGTTTTGGTCTCGCAGCTTATTCAAAACATGACAGAGTAAATGTTGATTGTTACATACTACATTACTCTTACTGCTAACTCTTGAACATTCTGTAACTAACATTTTCAAATCTTTGCTTAACGCAGACGTTTTCTCAACTGCAAAACGATCGTTTCGGCAACCAGTGTTCGCAAATGGTTTGCCGGAGCAAAAAGGCGTTATCCGCTGTTGTTTCTCCTTGTGACGTCATTCAAAAAACAAAATTGTTCAAGAAATAATTGTTCAAGACACTTTTTTAATACGTTTAGCACTTTGTTCAAGACACTTCAAGACACACAAAAATTCAAAGAACAAAATTCCCGCTTTGTTTAAGATAATGTTATTTGTAAAAAGATAATTTTTCATTACTCGTGTATTGTAATTGCTAAATTGTTTTCCACAATTTTTAAAGACCTGAAAAAATTAATTGACTTGATGTTTTGAACTTTTAATATGCGGCCTGGGTTTTATTTTCTGCTTTGCTGTGTTTGACAACAGCCAAGCCATCGGACAAGTTGTTACTTTATATTTTGCTCTGTTGTCAGAAAAGCTTGTGTATTTAATGCAGAAGAAAAAGTGAGTGAGTCCACAAGCCGGAGCAGGGTGAGATTCACTTACACCCCCTCAGTGCTCGACGCTCCCCCTGTTGTACAGCCGCTCAGCAAGCAACCACATCGAAGCAGTTTTTTGCAAATGTGGAGCAACATTGTGGAAGGTTCAAAGAGTGGACTGTGTTGAAATAACTGGGTTGCTCATGATTCTAACACTGTTTGATAATAACACTGATTAATATTAATCTATTAATATCTATTGCTCAGAGGTTTATATAGAAATTAAGGGTGAAGAAGAAGCAATTGATGGCTTTTGCTCAGTATTTTTGTGTAAAATTGATTATTTGATATAAAATAACACATTTTAAATAATGGCTGCTTACCCTTTAATCATCTACAGTCGGCTCAATTCTAGTAAAGATGTTGCTTAAATTCAATTTGTTGATTGTGTATGTTATGTAGTATAGTACCAGACTAATTTTAAAGAGTTTTGAGACAAACAACGTTTTTGTACAGTGATTGTTTGATGACCTATATTTGTATAAGCACTGGCATAAAATACAAAAATTCTGCTATCATGCAGTAACAGCTGTGATAGATTAGTAACTAATGTTTCTAAAACTGCAGAGCGCTGTTATCGGCTGGTATATAAATATCCTGCAGTTCAAGTTTTTGAAATGTAAAAAGAACGTGTTCACTCTAGCTTTGGCTAAACGTATTTTATTGTGGCAAAAATGGGACTCAGTATTTATTAGAATTAAAAATCTGTAAGTTTTACTACTTAATAATATTTAATAATACACAAATTGTTTACTTTGACATTACGCGTGCACTTTCCACAGATAGTCATTAAAAAGTAATAGCGTGATGATTGAATTTACGGATTAATACATTTCATTGCTTATGAGCCGTTATCCAACACTTATGATGGTGAAATGGCGAGAAGTCTAAAGACAGGAACTTGACTCTACAGACGTAACAAATTTTTGTACGGAAGTAGCAAAGTTCTCAAGCGTGAAAAGAGAAAAAAGGTGAGGTTATAGATCGCGGCTACAACTAACATAAGACAAAAAGCTAACCTAGTAGCAAAGAAAAAACGATATTATAGTATTTCGGTTCAACCTGCTGCGCTGGCTTCACCCATCGGGCTTTTATGTGAGCAGTAGCGAAAAGTTAATGAATTTTATGCTTTCGCAATTCCTGTAACAAAATTGTGATCATCATATTCTCTTTATCATGACTGGCAATGCTCACAAAAAATCTTGCCACAATTTATCCTTAATACTTGTGAGGAAATAGAGATTGAAATATAATCAAAACTGATGTTCCCCGCCAAATAGTGGTTGCTTTCACAATCATAGAAATAACCTATTTAGTGGTAACTGGTAAGCCTATTTTGCGATGTGGTGCTGCCCCTTTCCTATTTATAACTGTGATATTTAGTTCTTTTGCTGCGCTATTTGTCTTGTTTCCGGCATAGCGACAAAAGCGGCAATGGCTTCCCCAAAATCATTTACCACATTTTAGTACAAGCCCATCAGGCCTAGTTGTTTTCAAACAAATGTTCTCTCTAAATTTAGTTTCACAAATTGTTAGGGTTATGGTTTTATTCTGATTTTTTCTTAAACTTGTGATTTTATTACAATGCTGTAAAGTGTAAACATAACTACCTTAATGTCGGTTCAGCCGGCCAAGCCGGCTTCACTTATCGGGCTCTTGTATGAAGAGTTACCAAAAGTTTATGTGTTTTCTGCACATATGTTTACGACTTTTTGTGCTCCTTTTCCTAATAGAATATTTCATTTCAAGATCCTGGCTATGCCTTAGGTCTATGTGCTCTGTTCATTGCTGACACGAACCCAAGGGTCTTGCCTTTTCCTTAGTTTAAAAGTAGGAAACACATTTCTGGAAATAAGCTATTCTAAAGCAAAATAGCAAAAATGTCTTTCTTGTGGTGCGATTTGATACAGTGACGCTGCTATTTTTTGATTTCCCCTTAAACTTTCTCAAGTCCTCGCTGGCTACGCATTATGTAGCATGTTCTTATGTAGCATCTCATGTAGCATATCCCTCCTTGACGTGCCCTGGGAAGTTAAAAGCGTCCTTGCTTTTCCCCAAATGTGTGGTTTGTCCTCGATAGCTCTATAAAGCTATTATCAACCAAAATAGAAACAAAATGTTTCCCCTAAGTATGGTGCGATTTTACCCTGGCAGGGCATGCTGTCACTCGCGCCGATTTAAAGCGTATCAATTAATGCCGCTGCGCCAGCTGCACCGTGCAAACATTTGTGAGAGCAACAACAAATTTTTTTTGTAAATATAGGCTATAGTTCCTGTACATGTAATGGTGATCATGTTGGTCCATTAATGAAGACTAGAAGTAGAAAAGAAAGAAAGAATGATATCACAAACTACCATTCGTAATTTTTAAAAGAGTTAGGGGGGTGAAACATCGTCAAAATTGATGGCGTCGCCCAAATGGTGGTCGTTTTGGCAATTAAAGAAATGAGCTATTTAGTGGTAGGCTTATTTGACGTTAAGTCATATAACCTAATCCAATAGGCGCCTACTAAGATATTTTCAAACAAAAACATTCTCTCTTAATTCAGCGTTACAATTTGATGCTATTATTGTTTAATTTTGATCTTTTCTTGGAATTTTATTACATTTAACTTTGTCCCTAAACCAGACCTTTCTACTCTTTAATTTTAGTTGACTTGGTAACCTTCTGACGGTGCTGCAGCACGAGCAATTGCTCTTTTTTTGGCAAAACCATTAATTTTCTGTAAAAAAATATCCATCAAAAAATTATTTATCAAAAACATATTTTAGCACATTGGAATGCTACGCTAGTATTTTAATGATTACATTAAACCAGAGGATTCCAATCTTTTAGATTTAATGGACCCTTTCGAAGACTTGGCTGATGTTGTGGATCCTTAAATCATCAACCAGCATTTTTATGCAGAGATAAACCTCTAAAAATTAATATCTTTGTCCATTCTCAAGTTGAAAACCTTTTAGATATCAACTTTTTGAAACCAATTGTTTTACAGTGTTGTGATGTTTTTCCTAAACCTTTTTGCAAATTCTTGTTTCCGCTCTTTCTGAACTTGAAGATCTTTTTTTCGGTGATCAACTTTGTGACATCGGATTTTACCCGCGTATGCTCTTGTCTTTGTTTCCCACTACTGCAAAGCTCATATGAAGTGCGTCTTAATACCTTTCGTAGAATAAATAAGAGAAGTCCTCTGTGGACTCACGGTTAGACAGCAATTACTCCTGCATCAGAACATTATGCGATACACACGCAGCTATAAAACAGCTTATTTTATAGATAATCAATTTACTACGCTTAAGTTTTGAGCCGTTTTTCCTCCCAAGCTTATAAGGCGATGCAGTAATACTAAAATACAAATAATGAAACGCTTATTGCAAAGCTTATAGTCACTAGACGAAAACTCTCGCGTTCTCTATCTTAAGTCATGTTTTTGACAATTCCAAGTAGTTAGATGGAATAATTTTTTGAACCTTGGCAAAAATGGTGTACAGTGATCCCTCGCTATATCGCGCTTCACCTATCGCGGCTTCGCTGCTTCGCGGAATTTTTTACAGTGCTTTTTTTACAGTGAATCCTGATTGGCTCAGGGGCTTTACTGTTGTCTAGAAGTGAAAAAAGTTGAAAAAAGTAAAAAAAGTTGATATATACGTTAATATTTCTATTTCTTAAACACATTTCGGGCCTGAAAAGAGGTTCTGTTTTTTGTTTCATTCTGCAGTACAGTATTGCATTGTAAAATAGCAGTAAAAAATAAAGTTGACTACTTCGCGGATTTCACCTATCGCGGGTTATTTTTGGAACGTATCCCCCGCGATAAACGAGGGTTCACTGTAGTTTCTATTGGAGACATACAAAAATCGATAAAAATCTTTTTGAACTTTTTCCTACTCGCACTTTCGCAGCTGAATAATTATATTTCAATAAAAAAGCGTGATTAAAGCCTCCAAATACAAGTATGTGTAGTTTAGGTAAAATGGTCATAAGGTTATATCATAGCAGATCCCATTACCGTTAGAGTGTTCCTTGCTGGTTAAGATTTTGTGCATTTTGCACAATATTTCAACATTGTGCTCAACATTTGGACAAAAACTTTCTGACGACTATTTGTTAACGCAGTGTTACTTGCTGGATTCGTATGCATTAGCAACCACTTTTTTCCATTGTAGGAAGAGACATAGAATTACCTTTTTGTGTGAAAAAAACTGATTTCAAAAAATTGTCACTTACGACTTAATGTTTCCCACGGAACGATACGTTTACATTGTGGTGTCCTTGACTACATGTTGCTTGCCCAGCTTTCAGCAGAGGTGCACTTAAAACCTGGACTTCCTCAAAATTGAAACAGCCAAAGATTTCAAAACGTTTTATTCGTTTACTTTATGAAGTATATGGGAGCATAATCTAGCAGTTGTAGGGGAAGAGGAGGAGCCAAAGAGATGGTGTGTATTTTTGGGAATAACCTATTAAATTTTAGGACCACTACTTGCTTACTACTACACTACTGCTGTTTTACCACCACTACTTCTTTGTAATTGTATGGTTATTTGTACGACCTATAGCCTGTGGATTCCGATATATTGTTTAATAGTTGCAGCATAAACGCAGCCAGGAAAGAGCAAATTAACCCGAGCTGAAGCACCCACAGTTTTTGCAATTGCAGGGCCATCATCTGTAATGTCGGGGCTAAGAATATTGATTAAGCCGGCTTTACTTAATGCTTAGTTGTGAGAGCAGAAATAACTAGTTTTTTTGACATAGCCAAATCTCGTTTCAAAATCAAAAGTACAGCGTTTTTCATGAAATCGAATAAAAAAATGTGAGGGGGGTGCGCATAGCTGTTACGATTCTCAGTTTTTCAAGTCCCAAGCAACGTCTTATTTGCCTTGTTTACAGCATGTACTTTAGGGTGTGGACTTTGAAGATTGTGGACCAATAACTTCACAAACTGTTATTCGTTCATTTTACCACTTCATGTAAGAGCATAAATGTAAAGCTTTGGGTGAGAGGGGTGCCAATGTAATTGCTGTCTAATTTCCGAAAAAGGCTTTCAAATATTTGGCCTATTACGACTTTTTGTAATTGTATGCCGTTTTACTTGACCTAAAATCTCTGGCTGAGCGCATATTGCTGGGTCCTGGCATAATCGCAGCTGGGGTAAGTGCAAACTAACCCAAAGTCGAGCACTTACAGTCAAGTTATTACATTAGGTTAAATTATGATTTAAGAGAATAATTCATCGACCAAGTTTTTGAGCTAACAACACTGACAATTTTTGTGGTTTCTGTAAGATTTCAAATGAAAATAGCCAATTTGTTAAACTTTGCTGCATTTGAATAATATGTGTTGGAGGTTAAGATCGGTCAGGCTTGGGACACGACTGTAAGAACTATTGTAGCTTGCGACTGAATTACTAAAAATCCAGGTGTTTTTAACCAACCACCACGCTGATAGTGTAATCGGTCATTCTTCTCTGAAAGTCAGCTTGTAAATTGTTTCCAGTGTTGACAGATGGTTGCTGGTGCTTTTCCCCAACAAAGTCTAAAAATTTCCCCAATTCACATCAAATATCCCCAAAGGAAGATCGTGGCCGAAATTACCTGAACCGCGAGGCAAAACATCCTTGGGCACAGCGATCAACGGAAGATAATCTTTTATTTTGGTGATCAAACTCCAGCACATGCCCGAATTTATCTAAACTGTGACGCAAGACACACCCACAGCAGCCCCGATTAACTTGCGGTGACTTTTTTTTTTGGAGATCGACCTGAAGCATTCGCTGACTTTGGTCTCCACATCGATGAGAAAATTACTCATTAGGCGGAAATACCCATTTTCAAACACTTTCGCTACTGTCGTAACAGTGGAAGTTTACCTTTTTTATTTCTGTACCCAACGTACTTCCGACACCTTCAAATTTTCGCTTGGAAAAGTTGTCAAAAAAATTTTCCCCCGAGGACATTAGGGATGAATTTCTCCATCTAGCAACACTGATTGTTTTCTTTACATACAGTCGTGCGCAAAAAGTTTAAGACCACTTACCAAAAATTTCCTTTTTTCTTGATTTCCAGCACTGTGATGTCATCTAGCTTGTCCAAGATTGCATCACCTTATTGAATCAGTCTAGCAAGATGTGCTTAGCAATACAATGCTCAGTGCGTGGCTTGGATAAAAAATACTTAAGCTTTTTCTATAATATTTTTATAATTTTTGAGAGTCAAAAAATGGGCAAAAAAGCCAGTTTGTCTGAAACTAAGAGAGACCAAATTGTAATTTTGCACAAAAAAAGAGTTTTCTCAAAGGAAGATGTGCAAAAAAGTATCTTGTAACAAAGCGGCTGTTTATCAAGCAATTGCTAGATTTCAAACTTTTGGCCTGTACCATGACAAGAAAAGGAGTAGAAGGCCAAGAAAAACAAGCCCTCGTGATTGCAACTTGATTCGGCAAATAGCTGTTCGGTCTCCAACCAGTTCCTGCAAGAAAAGACGCGCGGCGCTGCTTATTAAAAGCACAGCTGTTAGTAGACGTCTTGTTAATGATTTCAACCTCAAAGCGTTTAAACCTGCAAAAACCTCGCTAAACCTCAGCTATGAAAGCGAAGAGGTTGGCCTTTGCCAAGCAATATGAACACTGGGATGAAGCAAGGTGAAATAAAGCCCTTTTCTCGGATGTCTCCACAATCCAGCAGTCTGCACAGAGAAAACGGACAGTTTGTAGGCCTATTGGAACACAATTTAATGACCGCTGTACACAAACTACGGTAAAACATCTCCCAATGTCATGATGTGGAGGGCTATGCTCAGCAATGGCACAGCTGGCCTTTTCTTTTTTATCAATCGGGATAGCAATGAACGGCGTCAGGTACTGCAAAATGTTGGAGGACAAGCTCGAAATTCACATGACTATTCGTGAATGCAATATGTTCATGCAAGACGGTGCTCCCTGTCACTGTTCAAAGTTAGTGAGTGATTTCCTTAAGAAGAATATCAAAACTTTGGTTGGCCTGGAAACAACCCAGATCTCAATCCAATTGCGAAAATGTGGACAATACTGAAAGGCAAAGTGGCAGATGAGCATCTCACAAGTGATAAAGACTTGCAAGTGGCAATAAACCGCATATGGACGCAAAAGATTACAGCTGAATATTGCAAACGCCTGGTGCATAGCATGCTTGTCGTCTGCAAGCTGTTATCAAAAACAAAGATGGTCATACCAAATACTAGAGTCTTATACGAAAACTGGCTAATATAACTCACTTTTAAGTTATTAGCGGTATGATATTCAGTGTTATTTTCAATGTATGGCTGTTTTATTGCAGTACTTTGAATAAACAAACTATAACATAAATAGAACAAAATTGGTTTATCGTATATTTTAGATAAAAATGCTAGTTGGACTTAAACTTTCGCACTCAACTGTATGACAGTGAATCAAAACTATGCGCGTGGTTTGCTGCCTGCACACCAACTTTTGAAAATAGTGCACTGCAATCAAAACAAACTTTTAAAAATAGTAAAAGTTAAAAGTTGTATGTAATAGCTGACAAGAGTGTTAGTTACCTTGATAATTTCTTTATGAGATATTAAAGAAAAAGAAGACAAACACCTGACTTTATCTGTCACTCAAAAAACCACTGTGAAGGTATTCGGTAGCAAGCTGACGTCAGAGGAGCTGGATGGAGCTTCGAAAGCGATCGGTTTCTTCGCCATCGACCATGCAGAGGAAGGAGCGCAGAGGTTAGTGCTGCTGACCGAGTGGAATTTATGTCAACATTCTGCAGGGTGTTTCAAAAGTCACGCCCGATTTTATACAGTTAAAAAGTCAATGAATATTTTTCTGTGATATTTTCTATATCTATGCTTTCTCTAATCATTTCTAACATAGAAATAACAACATAGAAATTACATTGCATTGCTCCTGAATTGAAAGATATTACAAGACAAAAATGTTTACGTATTGACATTGAATTATGTAAAAAAGCCTGTCAAAGTGTCATTGCGAGGATGCGGAAATGCATTCAGGTAGAAGGAGAAGTGTTTGAACATTATGAATAAAAGTCTTTATTTTATTTTCTGATTTATTCTTATCATTATAATTTTCTGTAATTCCATTTTTCATTGTTATTTAGTTATACTACTTATCAGAAATATAAATTCGTTCCTTAAGCACGTTTTTTCATATTAAAAATCGGGCGTAACTTTTGAAACACCCTGTATTTCTCTGTTGACATCTTGGAGCTATCAGATATGGGTAGAAGGATCTTAGTTTACTTTTTTTATGAAGATCAAGGAAATCGCTTTTTGTTGTAGTGTAATTTTTTTGGGTTATATTTGGTGTGCTTGTGCAGTGTTGTAAAGTTGTTTTGCAGCTTATAAAGTTTTTTTTAGTAGGTTTCTAGGCTATGAGTTTTTTACGTAACGTTCGACAGATTTAGAACTCGGTTTGAACGTTAACATGCACGGTAGCGGTGTAGTGCTTGAGTTGTCCAACTACGTTAGTTGTGTTTTCGCAGTGAATGATCTTTGATCTTTTCTTATTGGCATATTTGCGAAATCAAAAGGTCTTGAGTTCAACACTGCGTTATTGTGGATTTAAAAATGAAACTCTAAGGCGATTTCCTCAATAGATTGTGGTGTTTGAGATCAAAACGGTGTGGACTGTTCATTTTTTCATGCCTATAGAGCTCATGCTGTATTTGCCATATCGTCCTGGTCCCCCAAGATGGGAAAATTACTTGGTCCCCCATCTTTCTATTACATAGAGGTGAAGATATCCCATTAGGTGTCTTGCTCAAGGGCATGGCTAGCAAATTTGCCGGGTGATTTTCATACCACAGGTTGACCATCACTAATTCGGAATCATTGGGACTTGGGGGATGCCTGATTTCCCAATTATTATCTTAGAATACACAAACCCAATCGCTAGTTACCTCATCTTAAAATTAAAATATCCTTTAAATAAGTGCAAATTGGTTAACAAAGACAAGTAAAATGTTAATGAAATACAAGTAAAATAATTGGTACAGTACAGTACAAAGCTGGCGCGGTGACCTGGAAAATTTTAAATTACAGTACAGAGTACAGGTACTGTTTTCTTGGTCAAGTTAGTGCTGGATAACTGATTGGCCGGATAAGTGATGGTTAACCTGTATCTCTTTATCGCTAAATAGCAAGCAGGGAATGTTGTACAGTCAACTTCGGATATAAGAGATCCGCCGGGACCAGCTTAATCAGTCTCTTATAACCGAATTCTCTTACAACCGACTTATTAGTTTATATTGAAAATCATTTGGGACCTTTTGCGTAGTCCCTTACAAGCGAAAATCCCTTATATCTGAATCTCTTATATCCAAAGTTGACTGTTATACCATATTTTGAAATTTTGTGTTATGGCTTCATTAGGGAATTGAAACCACGTCTACCGACTGCGAAGCAGACTCTGAAACCACTAGATTACTTCTTCGATTTATGCATCGTCGACGACTTCGAGGCAGAACTGAGCTCAAGTTGTTCTGTGACATTCTTAAACGGTTCATGTGACTGATGAAGAACAAAAAAACAAGGTTTGCTCTCTCATAGCACAGTTAAACTTTTTATTTGCCTGGTTGTTTGAGCTGTGCAAGGACATACAGTTGTGACAGCAGTTTTGTTTCTTGTTCAGTTCCAAACCATGGTTGGTTGACAATTTCGTCTTTTCGATATCAACGGTGGTCGCATTAGAGGTAAGAGGTTAGGACTGAGTAAATTGAGATTGATGAAAATATATCGGGTAGACAGAAAAAAGTGATAACCGCGTTTAATCCAGAACAACTCAAAAACTAAGCATTGCATACAAACTAAATTTGATACATGTCATGAGCAGCTAGTTTTGGTCAAGTGGTGAAATTTTAGCCAAAAATATTCATAAACATAGGAACAATTAGGAAATACAAACTTCAGGTCTAAATACGCAGCGCCAGACGTTGACTTAAAATTTACATATCGTGGTTTTGATCGAAAAAATGGTCATTATACCTCCATCCTCAAAATCAGCAAATTAAAGTCTCTTTTTCCAGGAAGATATGGACTTATGAGTTTCAGCAACTGATATTTCATACCACTTTTCTTTTATCTTGTTCTTATCTGTAAATTTTTCCGTCCTTCTGGCATAAATTTTTCGGTTAACAAATCCCAAATACTGTAGCTGGTTGGATTTAAGTCACAGGTGACTGTGGGGGCCACTCATCCTTTTTTATGAACATAGGAGTGTTCTGTACTAGGTACTCCTGGGTAAGTTGTGATCATTTGGCATTGCATATTTTGACCTGAATTTTTTATTTCCTCATTATTCCTGTGATTATAAATTTTGGCTAAAAATTTCACCACTTGATCAAAACTTGTTGCTCATGACATGCACCAAATTTAGTATGGAGCCTGCAATACAGGCTACTCCAAAATTGGTCTCAACACAAGTTGCTCTATGCATAACCTCAAAAGTTCTCTCTCGATCTGAGAACAAAAATGCGAGAACTACAACAAAGTGCGAGCTTGGACCAATTGAAAAAAATGTGATGAGATAAAATGACTGAAGTAGATGTCAGTGAGATATTGAGATAAAGACTTGAGTGAACCTCGTGAAGCTGTCTCCGTGGTGTAGTGGCGTATAGTTAGAAACTTTGTGAAGGTTATATTGCTATTCTTGAAGAAAGACATCAGGAATGTGATGTGCTGCGTTGCTCCCGCCGAATGCGAGTGCGTAGTGGAGGTCACGCATTGAGTTAGATCTTTGAAGTGTGCAAAAAAGCAAAAAATAGCGGAACTTGGAAAATGATACACCCCGGATTAGCTACTGTTTTTACTGCAGTAGTAAATATTTGTGCACTTGACAATAACATCATCGTTTGTATTGACGAGATAAAGTACTCGTCAGATTCTAGATGTAGTATATTGCAAGTAATCATTCATTTTTAAAATTTTGGTTTTTGGTAGGTGGTACAGTGAGAGTTTGTTGTCACGTGGTTGTTTAGCTCTAGTTGATGCTTCGCTTAATGCGCAGTATCTGCCCTTGTCTAACAAAAGCATTTCACTTATTCACGTGCTAGAGGTGATGCGGTCGCTATAGAGAACGTGACGTATCTGCAATTCAGGTTGATATTCAGTTTGAGGCTTCGTATTGTGTGGTGGAGTGAGTTTATTAAGGCCTGTGGAACACAGCTTTAAGTACGTGCATGTATTGTTAGGCTGGCAGCGGACTCTAAATCCTCTGATTAGTTACTTTCTTTGTGTGCTGTAGCATGATTACCTCGCTGGGGTGGCTGAACTGGTCCAGCGCTTATGTGTTCTAACGATATGCTTTTCTTGTTTCATGCACGGAACTAGGTTACGCACAAGTTGCCTGTAACGTTTTACGTCACCAGATGCAGGGCTTTGGTTCGTACTGCAACAGTAGGCTTACAACATTTAAAGATTGCTTGAAGTTTTTTTTTTCCCGAAGCTTTTGGTCTGTATGTATAGAAGCTTATGAATCAGGATAAACCTTCGCAATGAAAGTTACAAAAGTGGAGGGTGTTTAAGAAAGAAGGTAGTCACCTCTGAAAAAATCAAAACTATTTTCAAAATCAGAGCAATGTTTCAAAACAACTTTTATTTAACGGTAGTCACTGATAAAAAGCTTCGGAAATATGATGCTTCTAAAATCATAACATCTTACATTAGACAGTGTCAATTTCAATTGAAATCGCTTTTAAATTAAAAGTGGTAAAATCTGTTAAAAATGATTTACTTTTTATTTCTGTAAACGTGTAAGTACCGCAGTCCAGCAAGATGTTGTATACAGGCTTCTTATTTCTTCTTTTAGTAAGTGTCGCGTTTCAATAGAATTTTTTGATTCTATTTCAACTTTTAATTTACTTCTTAAAATTGAAACGACTTGCAGTATCGATCGAATAATTAAGTCTGGTTGCAAGTTAATAGCTAGGAAAAGATTGGCTTCCACTAAGATACTTTAACCCACGCACTTCTCGATCAAGAACAGAACAAATATATTCACAAACAACTTTATAACTTCGAATTCCTTCGCTTGCCCAAACATAGACCTAAAGCACTTTAATATACAAAATATCAGAGAATAACTAAAACCACCAAAATAATCGCTTGATTCCTGTCACAACAATCACCACAGAACAACGACTTTTCATTACACTCTGCTATCTTTCTCTGAACTACACTCTCTGAATGAAGAAAATCTCGCCGCCTTATATATATATACGACAAAAAATAATCTAGAAATTGCTAGAACATCACATGACACAAAAAGCCCCGTTAATAAATTACGCAATTGCCAATAAAAAAAAAAAAAAAGCAAGCAAGATATATGAAGGCTGCATAGGACTGAACTGAACTAACGAAAAGTGACTGAACTAACGCTGTAATTTATGCTGGAAAGGTAGAGCGCGAACACCAACTTTTCGGGTTATTTTGAAAACTAATGAGAAATTGATTAAAAATTGTAATGAATTATTGCTAGTTTGATCCTCGGAAACAAATAATATTAATCAAAAGCAATTTGGTTGAGATTAGGTCTTTCAGTTGGCTAGTCTAAGCTTAGTACTGTGTGCCAACTTTAAAAAATTGCCCCTAAAAGAAGTGACATCTAGATACCATTTGCTCCTCAGATAAAAATAACTCTATACCAATTGGATACTAGTCGGTACATTAGCAAAAACAACCATTATCTAATCATTACTACCGGTACCGTAAGCTTGCCGGCAAGCTTGCTTGTTGTGCTTTTGGGGAACGCACTTAACGGCATGCCTCCATCTTTATTTGGCAAACAGGTGGTGGGGCCATGCAGTCTACCCGTCGTGGTGGCCCAGTCGCACGAAAGACATGCAAACAGAGCATGAGCTCATACACATGAATAAATGAATCGGTACTGTAAGGTTTTAAATTCCCCTTGGTCCAGCAGCCTGGGGAATAGCCCAAAAAATTTCTAAGGTCGTATTCCTTTAGGGATAAGATGACTTGATAACAACCGTTTTCGCAATGAAAACAGTTTGCGATTTTTCTAAAAAAGCTATTGCCGATAAAAAATTCTACAAGGGTATGAGCTTTATGGCGATGCAATAAGAGATTCTTTTTCATCTATGCTGCTTTCTTCTTTTTGAATATTTGAAATAAATCACTGTTTGGTACTATGCGAAGTACGTCATGATTGCCGCCTAAAACTCTTTTAGCGATAACAGCAGCATCTACAGTTGTTTATCGAATGTGAAGCCAAAGGAGATATTAAAGATTGATGTTGAAACGCTGAAGTTAAAGCACAATGACATCTTATGATAACAAAACTGTTTGTGAACTCCAGGTTGCAGTGCGTTTGTACACACTAATCTTAAGGTTTGAGACGTGTTGCAAAGGGGAACAGGGTGTCGAGTTTCGATATGAACTACTCCAGTATTCAGAAAAAATTATTCATTTTTTTAACACAACAATGCAATCCGTGGGTTATCCATGTAAGACATTACTTATTGTAATGACTAAACTGTAGATGCTGGACATCTGGATAGTCTATCTACCGAATTTCGTTATCATGACGTTGCGCACTGAGGTGGTGGGGAAGATGTGGAGAATGAAAATATGGCTGTTTTTACTTTTATGTAGCAACGCCCTGTCAGGATTAGGAAACATGTGAGCAGCCAGGGACTTGAGTTCACAAATATGATAACAAAAAAGTGAAATAGGCCAACCAGTTCGTAGCTTGTGTTTGTTTACATATCAATCACTTTGGGGCCTACCAACACTTTGAATTTGTGGTCCCCATCCTCGCACGTAGTGACTAGAAGGTATGAAGTTTGTAAAATGGCAACTGGTCATTGACCAGTTTTGATTTCATACTAGAGAGGCCGAAATTGAAAGCATTTCGGCACCTACCTATGATTTTAAGTTTGTTTTTCCTTCCTCATACTTAGGAATAGAAATGGATAAATATTTGAAAAATGGTAGGCTTTTTGTAAGATCAGTCTTAAGTTAAAGAGTAAAGAGGCCGAATTGAGGCATAATTGATAAAATCCAATGTTTGAGGGGATATTAAAAGTAGGCCTGCTGGTGTGTGAAAATGCACCTAATGAAACAATGTTTTGGTGTAATATAGCTTATGGCTTACTGAAATTAGGTGCAAGAAATTTGGGGGAGGGGGTGAGAAGCAAGGCTCCTTTTGTTATACATCAGGACAAGGGCACATAGGTGCAGCCAAGGAAGTTGATGCCGCAAATATGGATGCGAAAGGGGCGCACCAAGTCGTGAAATAAGCCTACTACCGAATAGTTGGTTTCTGCGATCGCAAAGTTACTCACCATTTTCGCGCCCTTTTGACTTTGACTTTGTGCCCCTCTCCCCACACTTGATAAAAATTTATGAAATAATAGATTGTTTATCAATTAGACCAGTCCTGGTTCTTCTTGCGTATGAGCTCATGCCCAAAGTGAAGTCTTGTATCACACTGGCCCATCGTAACAGGTAGATTGCGTAGCGCCGCCACCTGTCTGCTACATAAAAATGGAGGTACCTCGTGAAGTGTTTAACTCAAAAACGCAACAAGAAAACTTGCCTGCTATTTCTCTGCACTATCTTTTTCAGGCTGAGCGCCAAGCAGGGAAGCTGTGAATACCACTTTTTAGTGTAATTGATGTGATTCGACCGACGAATTGGCACACAGGTGTTGAACACGGTGATAGTAACAGTTCAATCGTGGTTAGGTCTACCTTTATCGTGCCTTCATGCAAACAGCTATTTTTTCCTGCTTCATCGGGTAAAAAAGGTCAAACTAACCACCCAGCAAGTTGTCAGAGCCAAGCTTTGAGCATCCACCAACTGTAGTTGGTCTTGCTTTGATGAAACTATCAGTGTGGAATTTGTGTTCGTGATTGTTTTTGAATAGACAGCGGTCGTTCCAATGATTGACACTGGTAAAAAAATATACTGCATTTTTTGAATATACACTTTATCCCTATTATTCCTGTCATTGTTTTCTGCTTTTCATTGCTTTCCTCAAAGATGACCTAAATCGAATTAAAATGATTTGAAAAAGTAGAGATACTTTTGTTTCATTTTACCTGTAATGGCAAACTACTACTACAGTGGTACCTCAGCATACGAATTTAATTCGTTCCGGGACGGCGTTCGCAGGATGATTTATTCGTATGTAGAAGCAATATTTACATGTACATAGCCTAATCCGTTCCAACCCACCCAAACCCAGTCATATAAAGTGTGAATATTATACCTTTCCAGATAAAAATTTGACATTATAAGCACATATTCAATGATACACATATAAACAAACAATGAGACATTAATAAAATCAATAAAACAACAATAATAATGCACATTGTTGTTATGAATAATGACAGTTTCGTTGCAACTTACCCGAGAACAGTTTACAATACACTATGAAGTGTGAAACACATAAATATACAGCAATAACACAGGTGTACAGTAATTAGACAATACTGTTCTGTATAGTATATTAAAAAACTGCTCATTCGTACGAGTATCTCGGAACAAATATTTCTTTGAGAATCGGTCGGTAAACCAAAATATTCGTCGCCAGAAACAATTGCATCCTGAGGTACCACTGTACTTACATTGGTTGTTGCAATTTGATGAGAGATATCAGTAAGATCGCTATGCCAATGATTATTTTGAAAAAACAAGGACTGGAAACTTTGCAGCTATTTTAGTGATTGAATTTTTATTCCCAGTGGTGTATGTATCTTATTAATTAAACGTCATCGTCAGCCGTTCCGCTTCATTGCATTTGTGTAAGTTTAGCGTTTCATAGGCGTTTAGTTCTTAATGTAGCAGGCATTTTTCGTTTGTCGATTACATTGTTATTATCAACAGATAAACTCGTTCTTTCGACAATTTATTTTTGAACTTGACGTTTTGCTCCTTTTAGTAGCCGAGAAGCTTCTTCAGAAAGCGATAGATGTTAATATCAATGTGCTTAGTTCTGGCAATCATAAACTTTCCTGTGCCAACTACCAACATAAACCTCAAACCAAAGCCATTTCAATTCCAAGTAACCACAGAAAATTTGTGTTGGTGTTAACATGACCAAATTCTAACACAACTAACGTGGAGTGAACGTGATGCGATTGCTTAAGCGGAAACAAAATTTGTGTTTTTTCGCCGATTTGTTTGACAATTAATTACAGATATAATCTCGCATTAATTGCATTCTGATTAAGACAATCCGGTGAAACTTTGTAAAGTTGTTGAGTTCTTTGGCGAAGAAGACCTTTTTTTGAAGCGAAGTTTCATGGTAGAGGAGGTTGCAGCCCCTAAGCTTGTCATAGTTGCACGCCCTCAATCAAACTATATTTTGTAGGAGGTGTTTTAAGCATGGCAATTGGATCCGATGAACGTTGTCGAACATTGTATGCTGCGTCATCGGATGAAACCATTTCCATATTCGATTCCTTATCATACAGAAGAATCGGAGTGTTAACTGGTCATACAGATACTGTATCAAAAGTAGCTGTGGAGAAAAACTACTTGTAAGTTTAAATGGATTAATGATCATCAGAAAATACAGTTAGCCAAAATTGCCGTTTGCTATTTTATTTTGCCAAATTGCCGTTTGAATATGCTAATGAACTTTTAAAATCTCGATGTTGTTTTGAGGATTACTGATTGTAATAAGTGGAGATGTTAATTCTATTATACAACGATATTTTAGCAATATAGCGTGCTAATCTCATTTGAAAGTCAAAGATTATGTGTTGTTTGGCACTTGTGCGTTGGTAAAGAAACTTCTTAACAACTTTTCCTGTTTGTGGTGCTTGTGATAGAAACATATTAAGCAAGCAGTTTTAATATTTTTTAAAGATGATAACCAATTCTGTGATTTAAAGTGATAAAATCTTGGTAGAGAGCAGCTTTTTCTAGTCGGTAGGTTTCAGTTTTCCTTTTGTTTTCGTCCTATCATGACTTCAAATCTAGTTTTTCGATTTCAATGCCTGGCGAACGGCTTTATCAAACAATATTACTTAATGCAGCTTATTTGTGTAGTTTAGAAAATAACAATGTAAACATAATAGCAACTAATGCATGTTTGCGATTCACTGATCTTTTTGAAAGGAAAAATGCTCTTCAACGTTGATGTAAGTAGGCTAGCTGTAGGCTTGGCTGCAACTTATTCATTTGTTGGTGCGTATGAGCTTGTGCTGTTTTTACTAATCTTTAGTCAGACCGAGTTACTGGGACATGTAAAATGCTCGGCTGCACCACCTGTCTGCTACATATAGATCGAGTAAGCTCGTTAGATGCTTTTCCCAAGGACATGGCAACAAGGCTCACACACCTGGGGCTTTGCCCTCAGATCTAGGGTTTTCAATGCCTTTGTAGGGTTCTGGGTTTTTCTATTGAGTATTTGGTGTTTTTGTGGTGGTGTAGGAAATGACCTTACAGCTTGATTTAAGTTAGGACTTATATATTAAGTAAAGCTACATTCCAAAATAAAATGTATGTTTTTACTGAAGTGTGGCTGACCTCTGATTATAAAAGTAATTTTACTGACCTATATTATTCTTTGCAAGGTTTTGTTGATCTCCATTGCGTTGGTCTCTAAAATCAGTAATTTTTAAGTGAGCACTACCTAAGTTTAAATCTAAGCAAGCTGCAATCACCTGGCAACCAAACCAAAAACTTATCAATGAGGTTGAGGATGGTGGAGTTAAGAAAGAGGTACCAACAAAGGCTTAAAAGCTCTAAACATAAAAGTGTTACTCATTTTCAAAGTGCTATTGAAGAAGTTTTATTTGATTAATTAAATGTCTTGAGACTTACTTTTTGAGTTATTTGTCATTGATTCATCTGCACTCTTAGATAACAACTGCTTTGATGAGCTATTCTTTAAACAGTTGCACCCCTAGAAAGTGTTAACAGCTGCATTATTGAGTTGCATAATTTCTTACTTGGGGTTTTTCATCCTTGTCTGGGGTTTTTGATGGGCTTATCCGGGGCTTCTTAAAATTCTCAATGGGAGCACTGCACAACAAGCCAACTAGGCGACTTTTCTTCCCAATTATCTCGCAGAGCTTCAAGCAGTTAAGCTGTGCACATTTTATTTGGTATGAATCGACTTGGGAATTAAACCCATGTTCACCGAATGTGAAGCGGAAACCCTAACCACAACACGTGTTATGCTGCAACTAGCAGTTACTGAATCATCCGATCTAGCAGTTTGCTAATAGAAGTGATAGCAATTTATCACAATCGCATATGATTGTATTAAGAGAAAAATTTATGGGGTATACCTCTAGATCGTGTAACTTTCAATTTTTTGAGACTGTTTCCAAATCTTATCCATTTCAAACCCGTTTCTGTATCAACCAATCGAACAAGGTCATTTGTAGGTAAAGAACAATTACCTTGTAGTTTAAATCTACACCTAGGATAGGTCATGCTCTATGGCGGATAGGTCATGCTCTACAAACCAATGAGCATTTTCAACTAGTTGGTGTCGATGTTGGTTCTTACCCTACTTCCAGCCTTGTTTTTAACGATAGATTCAATTATTTTTCCGCTATTTGTTTCATTTTCGAAAACGCATTTATAAGTGGGAGGAATGCGAATTTAATACCATTAAAAGTTCAAAAAGTTACTTCAATTTTTAAGCAAGTTTTGAACTGCTGCAAAAGCGTTAGCTTTCAATCATCATGAGTATTTTTCAGAGTATCGTGTTCTTACGACTACACGATACGAGTGTGGGGACTTCCCAGCTACGACATTGTTCATGTGATCGAGCGACACACGAAGCCCATTCTGAGTATGACGATTCACCTGGGTATTATCGTGACAGGTGGCGCTGGATAAGTAAGTGGGAGTAGATAGTAACATGCTGAGGTGCTTTTGGAAAAGAGTACAAAATCAGCAGCTGATGCTTAGTTTTGAATATTTGCTGATCATTCCATGTAATTGTAAGAGTGTTCTGTAATTCATAGTTTCCAAACCTACTATTGTTGGCAATATATTTGTCACCGAAACAACCTCAATTAAAAGCCCTCTTCTTATTCTGCCTGTAAGTCAGATGCAAGATTGGGAAATTGGTAGAAAACATACATGCCGCATCACCAACGTCTGTTCCTGCGTGAAACGTATTTACTCTGATGATCGGTGAACCACATGTTTATAATTCACAGTTTGATAACGTTATGCAAGGTTAGTTGATGGTTGGAAGGTTCACACCGATATAAACCACAAACATTATATTGAAAACAATTTAGTATGTATTGCAAACAATGTACCCAACCCAGTTTGACGAGACCATCCCTGGACGCGTTTCGTCCTCTTGGACTCCTCAGCAGGGCCTGTCCCGTCCCCCAAACCAAACCCTTCATTTGCAGTAACATAAACTCGTTTTCTCCATATGCAAAAGCAAACATGCGTCGAACAAGCGATGCAAGCATGTTCATGGCAGATGGTGAATCTAATGGAGACACTCGGGCTTTTGCTGCAAAATGAGGCTCGCAGAATCCACTGCGATCCACAGACTAAGTCACCTCAAAGCAACACCTTGCTGCCAAGAGCGCCCTCACCTTTTGTGTCTCCATTAGGTTCACCATCTGCCATGAACATGCGTGCATCGCTTGTCCGACGCATGTTTGCTTTTGCATATGGAGAAAACGAGTTTATGTTACTGCAAATGAAGGGTATGGTTTGGGGGGACGGGACAGGCCCTGCTGAGGAATCCAAGAGGACGAAACGCGTCCAGGGATGGTCTCGTCAAATTGGGTTGGGTACATTGTTTGCAATACACACTAAATTGTTTTCAATATAATGTTTGTGGTTTATGTCGGTGTGAACCTTCCAACCAATTCACAGTTTGTAATTCGCTGCTTTATAAAATCTCACTTGATTTTGCATGCAACCAGTTTAACAATCATGAAATCGTCTTATTTTATCCTCATTGGTCAGTGTCCAGAGCTAATTTTTTGTGGAAGACCATGAAGATTTTTATCAGCAGCAAATCGTAATTCACTTTTGTAGTTGGCGGCATGGAAAATGAACGATTAGGTAAAAATGTGCTTGATCAGTTGGCCAGGACATTATAAGAGATCACAAATTTACAAAAAAACTTTTGCTTTCTTAAGCAATGAAGAAAGCAGGGAGCACATACATATCCCACTCTGAAAACGAAATTAGATTGTCAAGTATATTAAATGACTACTTTGAGGAAGTGTTGATGAGATTCGAACCTACGACACGCTTGAGGAATCGTAGGTTGCGAATCCAAAAATTGTATAGGTAACGTTTACCTGAGAACACCGCCTTGACCATTCGGCCACCAAAGCACAATGTCACTATGTGAATTTTGTTAATGAATGAAGTCACCTTCACGTAATGCTTACTATATTTGAAACCAATAACACCCTCACCTAAAAAAATGAAAAATGATAAATCCGCTGGTATAGCATATCAGAATATTAGGCATTTAATGAGGGATGTCGGCTCTGATGTTACGTCGACTGAAGAGAAAGTAGGATATCTGAAGTTAATTATTATCGATGCCTCATGATAATGACCGCTGTACTAGTAGTACAAACGGCCACCGAAGCTCAACGATCAGTTGTACATATTTGGGTAAAAATATGATGAACCTTGACACAATGTCAATTGTATCTGCAATCACTAGCGCCCTCAAGTTGAAAAACACAATCAAGCATAATTCCGCTGAGTGTGATGTTGGATCGATTTCTCCTATAGAATGGAAATTTACTCAGTTAATAAAAGTGTTTAGGGTGGCTTAAGGCGGTGAATCGAGATAAAACTTCCCGTTACCTGGGTTCACAACTCAGGGTAACTGGTGCTGTTTATGGATTTGATTCCCACCGTAATTAATGCTTTTCCAATACCATCTTATGGGAGAGACGTCCAATAATATAATGGAAAAGACTTGTGACGTTATATGTTATTGAGGGTTTTGACAGCGCTAAATGTTATTTCGTTGCATTTAATTCTAAAATGTAAACCGGATGGTTTAGTTCTTGTTCGCAACAAAGTGATGACGCCGCATTTCAGCACAAAAAAAATTAAAAAAGTTTTTTCAATTGTTTACATTTGTTCTCCTTGGGCTAGGCGATACAAATGCTACGAGCAAATGTCTTTAACCACTTTCGTTTGGAGCAGACTTTGTCTGATAATGATATTTTAAAATCTTCATTGGCTTTTTTTTGTTTGATGAGATTATTATTTGTGGCGTCAGTTATCTATGCGCATTCGAGCAGCACCTTGATTGTTTTGTCTTCCAAATCCAAACCAGTCATTCCAGGTGATTTAAAGATGAGCCAGGAGAGCTGTTAAAGGTTTGGGGCTTGTTCACTTTTGCCATTGCGCGTCCTTTTGTCTATAGTTTCTAGTTGGTCATCAGTTTTGAATCTTCTTTTACCACTTCTGATGGTTTTGGGCTTTTGGCTTACCCTAGCCAACCTGCTGATGTTGCCTCCCGGTGGTGGAAGCCTGGAATTGCAAACGGAAAACGGAGCCTGGATGCTTGTTTATTCTTGATCGAAGATTAATGAACTTATGACGAAACTCTAATGTTGTACGTTGGTAAGGCTTGTACAGTGCCTCGGGACTTGATAGGTATTTTAATCACGGAAGTATTGTAGAGGCCAATCTCACAATTTGATATCTTCTTACTGGCACCGAATCAAAGCGACCAGTGTTTTGCTATGCAAACCGACTTGTGGTTTCTTGCACAGCATTTTCAAACCGCTCCAAATTGCATTTAAATGTTGGATCCTGTTCTTACTAACATTAAACTGAAGAGGTGCAGAGTAAAAGACTTTTTTTTGGTACTTTGTTAAGGCTCTGCACTATGCTCCGAACCTTTGAACATCTCCGATATTACTTCGCAATGTCTTGTCGCTTATTTCCTTCTCAGAAATCGAACAATTTTTGTCTAAAAATTAATGTAAAGCTGTTTTTGAATAATAATTTGTTATTAATTGATACTGAATTCAGCTGTATATTTTGAGTGGCGAGAGGGACATTAGTGATTTCTTTGCACCTAAAACTAATGACTTCAGAAATGGATTGGAATAAACTATCGTCATTAATTTTAGAACAATTAACTTCAGCTTTGCTAATATTTGTAAAATTTTATTGAAATTATTGCTTGAATCGTTGAAGAATGAAACCTTTCTTCATTTTTGTTACGTTACAGACTTGTATTTGTGACGGAAGCGAGCAGTGGAAGAATATTGAAGCGGTTAGTGGGACACAAACATCCGGTGACAGCTGTGAAAGTAAGAAGTTTTTGAAAATTGTTGTATGTAATATTTCCAAACTTTCATCTGATACTCATCAGAGGAAATTGTTTGTAAGTAAGTCACTGATTTTTGATGTTTTAATAAGAGGTGATTATCCCCATTTAGAACGATTACTCAACAGTTTTGGGAACGGGTAATGCTCACAAAAAACCACGAATATAATAGTTCGGTCACGCTACACCAAACAATTGGTTAGTTGTAAGACAAGCACTGCATCAACGTCTTGCTACCGCAAACAAACGCAGAAAAATTGCTGTTGCATAAATCACATTGTACAAATGCGCAACAAGTGGATGTTGTATTATGTTCTGCAACTGAATTATCTAAAAGTGCAAAGAACTTTATAAAGCGCATTAAAAGACATATAGAACGTCCCGTAACCAAAAGCATAGGTTTACAACTCAGTGTAACTAGTGCGGTTCGAAGATTTCAATCCCATCCTAATTCATGTTTTTCTAATGCCACCTTATGGGGGAGGCGTTCTATAATAAACCGGAAAAGACTCGCGACGTTAATTGTTATTGAGGGGTTTGACAGCGCTGAATGTTATTTCGTTGCGCTTGATTCTAGATGTAAACCGGATGGTTTAGTTGTTTGCAACAAAGTGATAACGCCGCATTTTAGTTTTTTCAATTATTTACATTTGTGCTCCCTGGCTAAAACGGTACAAATGCTAGGAGCGAATGCGTTCAGCCACCCTCGTTTGGAGCAGACTTTTTTTAGCAATCATGTTTTTAAATGTTCAATGGCTTTTCCATGTTACGAGATTGTTATTTGTGGCGTCGGTTATCTAAATGTATAAATGGAATGAAATCACTAATTTTAGAACGACTAACTTCAGCTTTGCTAATATTTGTAAAATTATTGCTTGAATCGTTGAAGAATGAAACCTTTCTTCATTTTTGTTACGTTACAGACTTATATTTGTGACGGAAGCGAGCAGTGGAAGAATGTTGAAGCGATTAGCAGGACACAAACATCCGGTGACAGCTGTGAAAGTAAGAGATTTTTAAAGAGTATTGTAAGTAATATTTCTAATAGGAAATGTCTGTAAGTATGTCAGTGATCTTTGATGTTTTAATAAGAGCTGATCACCCCTTTAAAACGATAAACTTTTCACCCTATTACTCAACATGGATAATGCATTGTTCTCAGCTTTAAAAAACCACGAATATAATTACCGCAAACAAACGCAGAAAAATTGCTGTTACTTGCATAAATCACATGGTACAAATGCGCAACAAGTGGATATGGTACTATGTTCTGCAACTGAATTATCTAAGAGTGTAAAGATTTTTTTGAAGTGTATTTAAAGACATGTTTGTTTATAACTAACGTTGTGCAGGTTCGAAAGAATTTAGTTGTCAGTGGCGATGCTGATGGTTTTTTGTATTTCTGGCAGCTAAGCAGCGCTGAAGAGCCAATCTGCCATTTCGAGGCTCATCAAAAACGCATCAATGCCATTGAGTTCAGCGCTCATCGTCTATTCAGTGCATCCGAGTAAGTGCTCAACTACATAAATCACTGCCTTGTTTGCGACTCGGACAAAGACATTGTGATGATTTGATCAGCTTAGCAATCGATTCAAAGTAGCACCAGCTCTATTGGTTTGATGTTGACGACGTGGAAATCCCGAATCTCTGTCGTGATAAGACAAAACTTAATGATCATCTAATTCATGGTTTTGAGAATATTGACTTTGTAGTTGTTTATTATTGTTTAACAAAGGAACGACCAAACCACTTTTTTCAGCTTTGCCTTGGAGCTGTTACGTGTGTAAACGTTAACTGTTTCTTTGTGTTTGCTGATCAGTAGATTCACATAAACGAAAAGAAATCAAGGTTGTTTGTGAAATCTGAAATGTATTTGCTAGGTTTTGCAAAATCACGGTAGAACATGTCTGAACAACTTGTTCTTTGTTTTGCGTCATTGTTACTATACTGCGAGTCTGAAAGGTAAAACTGATTTACATTACACTGCAGAAAAATGATTGCTCTACAGGGAAAAGGAAACTTTACAACGATTTGATATTTCACTATCTTTTACTATCTGTACTCTTTTTATCGATACTTGACTTTCTTTTGTTTCCTGCTGAAGTGAGAATTGTTTTTGTTCGGGACTTCGTTTCACAGTGGTTGGAGCGTTTATGTGGAATCCATTTCCTTACCAAGTTATAACAAACTTTAAATGTGGTATTCATATATTTTGTGCTTATCTGTCAGCAATAAAGATGATGTAAAATCGAATTTATTCAGCCATGATTTAAATGCGATCCGGCATTAAGTAAACGATGGGTGATGTTTTAGCGACAAACAAATCAAAGAATGGAATATCTTCACGTTGAAGTGTTTGAGAACGCTGCAAGGACATCGAAAAGCTGTGATTGACATAAAAGTGAGTGGAGTGAGTGGAAAGAATATGGTTGTTGCGAAAATACTGTGTGATAGAAGCCGTGATTTTTGTTTTTTTGTATACTTTCACACTTGGTCGGCTGAATGATGCTGGTGACTGACTCTTGACTAAAACTGCTGATTACACTGGTCAACAGCAAATTTTAACCACAGAAGAGATCCAACCATTCTAGAAGAACTTTTCGTGCTGATTCCAAAAATGTCTTTACTTTTTTCCTAGCACATCAGGTTTACGAGATATTGTTGTTTTTCTATTTTTAAAGCTTTACCTACAAAGCAAGCGTAGTATGGACTTTACTATTCATCATAATTTACAATTATGATGTCGTAGAAAACATTTCATCAGTTTTCAACCAGGGATGTGGAAGCGGATATTTTTCAACAGCTTCTGCTTCCGCTTCCACACCTATCGCTTCCGCTTCCGCGTCCACTAACAAAAACGAGAACACGACCGTTGACAATTTTTTAACTTTTGTGGATCTGTAGCCTGCCTTCTCTTACACTTCATCATTTTGAGAAAACAAAAACCTTCATTTATTGCTATTACTTTACGTACTTCGCTTGAGCTTATTGTTCTGAAATACTCTGTATTTTTTGTTCATAGATATCAGAACTCGTGTTGAATGTAGAACAGTGCTTTTCAACCTTTTTGTCATCGCGGAACCCTGGATGTATTTTCGCGTTTGTCACGAAACCCCCACTAACAAAAATTTAGAAATCACAAACTGTTTGCAAGAAAATCAAATATTTCGTTACTAAAATGCAAAAACCAATTAAACACTTCAACAAATAAACCATTATTACAAGTTCATTCACTACCTACAACTACTTTTACAACAGTTAACCTAATGCTTCTCAGATCTAAACCGTATCATCACAAATTGCAGCTCTCGACAATAACCTGTCATCACAACAACAAATTACACCGTATAGCGCTGATTTTCCCTTTCTATCCTCAACTAACTCTGACTTTGAGTTAACTTTAACTCTAATCATCATTACGGACTTTCTTTCCGTCCCCAAATACGTATTGACTCCGATCTTTTTGGATAGTAAAGTGCAAAATTTCTGTCGTATATATAGTATATACATGCAACGCGAGCAAAATTGAACTGCACTAATCAATAGCCGCCTTAACATGATGGTGCTGTCCCCAACCCCATTTAGGTTGAGTTAAAATGGCTGTTGGTCTTCCTGAGGATCCAAGTTACCCCGGGCACTCCCCTCACACAAACCATTTTTTCGCCGTGCAGCCCCCTGAACGACCAATTAGGTTGACGGCATGAACCTGAATTACCGTTCATGCCGTACCTCCATCCCAAGGAAGAGGAGGGGTAAACACACACACACACACACACACACCACAGAAGGGTAGCACGCAGCGTCTTTAAAATCGGCCTGTCTTCTCCTGCCTTTCTCTTGCCCGTCTTCTCATTCTTTTTTTGTCCTGATGAGCGGCAACGTTCATCCTAATCCTTGTCCTGTCTTTCCCTCTTCAGTGTGCGCTGGAAATGTGACCTGGCGGGGTAGGTCAGTGCAATGCTGCGCATGCTCTAATTGGGTTCATTTAGAGTGCTCACTACTCTCTGTTGTTTCTAGATTCAGAACTCTTGGCAGCTCTCACTCCTGGAGCTGCCCTTCTTGGTGCGTCTCTATTTTTTTGAAGATCCCACACCTACCAGCACTGTGACTTCCTCCTCGGGCTCCTCCAGCTTGTATACCTCCACTGCTCAATCTGGCCCATCTGGCTCCCTTCTGATAATGCAGCACTCGCATCCCACCCTCGCCTTCAAACCTCTTATCCTTTTTCAGCCCACTTTATATCTTCTCGCTTTGCACTCTCACCACCGTCTTATGCTCCTGGCTGTTTCTCTTTACCTCCTGCTTTCTCTTCTCCTCCCTAACGCCCTCAGGGTTCTTCAATGGAATGTTGGAGGATTCGTAGCCAGGAGCACTAAACTGCAACACTTTATTTCGTCTTATCTCGTTTTCCTTATTTGTATCCAGGAATCTAACCTAAATTAATCTTCTTCTTTCCGGATTCCTGGATTCTCTGCTCTGCGATCTGATGGCACCCACTCCCAATCTGGTATTTTTTCTGCTGATATCATAGACGCTAGCGGCGGCATCATTTTCGTCAGGTAGGGCTTATCCTTCTCTGAGTTTTCTACCTTCTCTCTTTCTTCGCTTGACTCCTACTCTGATTATGTGGGGTCAACATATCTCTAAACGACTCCTCCTCGCTCTCATTTCTTACTGTTTATGCTCCCCCTATTCGCTCTTCTCCGAAGGATAGCAGAACCAATTTCTTTTCTTCCTGCATTCTTCCCTCCTATGTGGAAGTGGAAGCGATAGAATTTTCGCGCTTCCGCTTCTGCTTCCACGGAAAAAGGACCGCTTCCACCGCTTCCGCTTCCACATCCCTGTTTTGAACGGTTACTGATAAGGAGTATACAGATAAGAGAGTACGTATGTTTTGCTGAATAGGAATTATAGCTCTTTGCTGAAAATGAAAGTAGCAGATTTTAGTATCAGTTTTAGTAGCATGCTTAATTGTTTTAGTGAGAGTGTGCTAAAATTTTTAATTTTAGTTATTTTGGAGTTTTGCGTTTAATTCTAAGTTTAAGTTTATCTTTAGTTTCATTATCACCATGCCAAGGAAGTGTAAAAATACTCCAGACTTGTTTTGTTGTGTATGTGGCAGCTTTACAATCAAAGCTCAAATACGAGCAATCACACTAGATCTGAAGAAAATATACGAATTATATTTCGGATGTCCTTTAGTGGATCAAAATAAGCAGTGGGCCCCGCATCAAGTATGCACCTCTTGTTCTAGTGACTTGCAAAACTGGCTGAACAAGAGAACGTCAGCAATGTCTTTTGCTCTTCCAATGATGTAGACGATACCAAAGGACCATTTTTTAAGATTGCTATTTTTTCCTCGAGAATGTTAAAAGGTTTAGCTCGAAGCTGGAAGAAAATGTAGACTCAGCATTAAGACCTGTTCCACACGTCCCCTCCATGCCTGCATCACTTCCTCCTAAACATGAACATGCCAGCCTTGCTGATAAAGTGGTTTTTGACGAAGATACTAGCTCTGCTTCTAGAGATTCAGCAGGTTTTGAGTATGAGCAAGAAGAAAATTTGAAACCCATTCTATTTTCCCAAGAACAATTAAATGATCTTAAAAGAGACCTAGCACTTTCTAAACAAAAAGCAGAACTTCTTGCATCGCGGTTGCAAGAAAACAACCTACTTCAAAAGGATGTGTTGGTCAGTTATTACAGAAAGCGCAATTTTGATTTGCTGACCGTATTCAGAGTAGGTAGACCACTGTGCTCCTGTTATGATATCACAAGCTTATTTGAAAAACTGGGAGAGGACCACATAGCAATTGAGTTGCGCCTCATCCTAGATTCTTCCAAGAGAAGCCTCAAAGCAGTTTTTCTCTAAAATAGCAATATGAAGCCGTCCGAGCCCATAGCACATTTCATGCATTCAATGGAATCTTATGAAAGTATTAATATCCTCCTCAATGCCATTCAGTGTAATGAATACAGGTGGTATTTAAGGTGTGGTGGTCATGGGCATTTTAGTTCGAATGCAAGGAGGATACTCGAAACACTGCTACTTTCTCTGTCTGTGGGATAATCGTGTTACTGCAGAACACTATGTCAGAAAAGACTGGCCAGCAAGAGCGACATACATTTCAGGAAACGCAAATATCATAGAGGTCTTTTTAGTTGACCCCAAAGATGTAACAATGCCCCCTCTTTATATAAAATTGGGTTTAATGAATAATTTCGTCAAAGAGCGGAGGAAAAGTAAGTCCGATGAGTTTGCATTCCTTTGCAACAAGCTTTCTAAAATAAGAAAAGCAAAACTGAAAGAAGGCATTTTTGTTGTTCTACAAATTCGAGAAGTTCTAAATGGTCCAGGCTTTCAGAAAGAGCTATCTTCAATTGAACTTCGTGCTTGGAAAGCTTTTACAAGGCTTTGTGCAAACTTCTTGGACAATAAAAAGTCACCCTCATTTAAAATGGGAGTTGAAAATTTTCTTGAAGCTCACAAGGAGATGGGCTGCTTGATGTCGATAAAAATGCATTTCTTATATTCTCACCTGGACTACTTTTCCAGCAAACCTTGGCGCGGTCAGCAACGAGCAGGTGAAAAATTTCACCAGGACATTCAAGCAATGGAGACACGCTATCCAGGCTTTTGAAACGAAGGAATGATGGCAGACTATTGGTAGATGCTATATCGTGATGATCCGACGCATTCTCACAAATGAAAATTATATTTAAAGCATTTTTAAATGTACGTGTGCATAGTTTTTTTGGAATATATAAACAAACCATGCATGTGATTTTGTGTGAAATTTGGAGAAGTTGAGAAGCTCATAGGGTTTATATAAGTTCGAATAACCAGTGTGTGCTGTATAAGAAGAACAATTAGATTCCCCCTAAGATAAGAGCATTGCATGCAAATAAGTATTGCTAAATTGTATTGTTTTTCGCTTTTGTTGATTAATATTGTAGTTTATTTGTTTTAAAAACTTTGCTACTATACACGACAAATATTATGAAGCTATAATATAAGAATTAATAGCATAATTTAAAACGATAATATGCAATTAAGCTTGGGCTAATTCATAAATAATATTAAATAAATAAAATATTAACACGTAAATATCTTGTAAACGTGATGTGGGGTAAACTGATGTAGGAAAAAACTAAGCACAGATTCGGAATTAGCGCAAAAAAACCATCTAGAAAAGTTGACTTAAATCTCTGATTAAAAAATTAAGTAAATATTTGTTAATCAGTATTATTGTAACTTAGAGTAATGATCATCAGCCGCTTCAAAACTACAACGATGCGTATTCATTCAAGTTTTCATTAACGAAATGTGAAGTAGTGATGAACTCATAATCATGATGTTGCGTTTTCAATACTGGCGTAAACTCAGTGACTGTGGCGTTGTGAAAGGCGGTTTATGACGATTTCCTACGCCCTTGACATGCACTAATTTAAGTAAATAGAAAATAATCATTTTATCTGACAAGTTAGCGCGTGTCTGAAAAAAACTGTTTTAAATGCAACTGTGTAATATTTCTGTAACGGGATGATAAAAATATTTTCGAACTAACTAGCCATCAGCATTTGACTGACAAGTCTGGATTGTGCCTTTGCTTTGCTTTTACGCTAGTCTGGATTTCGTCGAATATGGTTTTGTAGCGGTTCTCTATCTTATGATTCCGTGTTAGACAGGAAATCCACGAAAATGGTTAAAACAATTTATTTTTTTAAACTCTATGCCAAATACAAATTTAAAAAACTCGAATGTCCAAAATGTCTCCAAGCTCGATAGACGCAAATTTCCAATTGATAAAAAAAATGCAGAACTAAACTCCATCACCTACTAATTTGCCGATGGACATACAAAAAAACTGCAAATGTCATTAAAAAAAGACAAAATAATCAACAAAGTGAGGTGCTGAGGAGATGTTACGCAACTTAAAGGTAAAATACAAATTTAACGCATGAATAAATTGAAACAAAACATCCGACAAATTAACGAACAAATAAATCCAAAGGAAGTAGTTCCGACAGTTTTAAGGGGTCATTACACACTTCCACAAATTAGTTGTTACCACTGTAATTCCTTTCCAGGTTAGGCTGGTTGAAAAATATTTGAATAGAAACTTCATTCGGAAGTGCTTGCCACCAAGCAGGGAGTTTTATCGTTAACTTGTTGAGGATGCTTTACAGTCCCACGTTTCTTTTCATTTCTGATCTCATTTCAGAACAACCAGCCAAACAAGTGCCCAACCGAGTTACTGTGAACTTGCTGACCGCTAAACATCGAACTCGCGCGAGAAATTATGCTCGCTATTTATTCAATGCAAGTCTGTCCTTGAACTTGAGTTATATTTTCAAATATTTTTTCAATACATGTTGGTTGTTGTTGCAGTACACTCGTCACTACCTGGTGTCGGACAGTAAAGACGGAACAGTCCGCCTGTGGAAGTGGTCAGATGAAACGGAAGCGGAAGGAAACCGAAAAGAAGATGCCGGAAAGAATGCAGCGGCTAAACGGAAACTTTAACCATTCCGCCAAGTGTTATCAGAGAAGTTTGCGCCATCTAATGATCAGAACTTTTCTTTGGTAAAAGTTTTTTCGGCAAAGATTATTTACAAGAGGTTATTATTTTAATTGAATCTTCTGACCATCCCAGGCAGAATACACTTATAGCATACTGAAGAATGCTAACTTTTTTGGCTTTTATTTTGTAATAATTGGCTTTCAATTTATGTTTCCCTCGCGTTTTTACTTTGTTATGAAACACATTGCATATTTAAAACCGAGATTTTATTTCGTGATGAACCAGAGAATTACCAATGAATTATAGAAATACTTCATTATTGATAAAAAGTGGACCAATGAACTTTTTAAACACTTTATTTTTTGTACAGCACCATACCTGTTTAGAGTTTGTGATTGTTTTTGTTGCAAATATTTTCAATTGTAACTTCGTATATTTGGCACGATTAAACTCTTGGCTTGTAATATTTTATAGTATTGTTATAATTGTATCGTGCTTACTTTTTTGCTCTTCATTGTTTTGTGCTTGTACACTATTTGAAAAATTTATAGAATTTTTAACCTTTGAGAAAATTCACGTTAAAGACTTGACTTTAAGCTTTTATTGCTTCTAATCAAGAAATAAATCAAATTGGTGCTGAAAAATAGAAAAATATCTTTAAACCACCCCTGATTTGATTTCGTACTTTTTCAAGCTTTTAGTAAAAAGAACAAAGAGCCTTCAATCTAAAAACGAACCAAAAAATCACGTGATCTTCCGTTTTTGAAAAGTAGGTTGTCAAGGCTACTGCTAATGCTAATTCAAGATGTAAACTTATAAAGTTTTAGCTCAACTTTGGCTCAAAAGCAGTCCAAGTACGCTGTAGTATTTTTGGGTAATTTTATGGTAACTCAGTCCTCTGAGTTTTTATCGTGCAGTCGGTAAATTTTCCTTCGAAATGTCTATAGACACCTTCGAAATGTCTATAGATATCGTTGCAAGTCAATTAAGTGAAAAGCCATCCCACAAGAGAAAGCAATTGATTAAAGTTGACTAGACCTAGAATTCAGTTTTTGATTGTAATGTCAAGCTAAGCTGACTTTTATTGCTTGAACTCGATAATTGGAATATCTTACACTGAAATGAACTGTACTGAAAATGTCCGCTGGTATTACGATACAAATGCCAATATATTATAAGCTTATAACGGCCGAGTCAATCTAGAAATTTCAAGAATACACTCTTCAAATTACCGTCCACGGTGGCGTATTTCAAAAATCTAAGTCACATGACATTTTTCTTTCAACTTTTAACTCTATCCTCTATTAAAGGCTTCAAAAGGCTTGTATCCAAATGATGGGTTGTTTTTAGATTGTGTTTTCGATTTATTGTCCTTCTTTATATTTCTTCTCTACTTCCGCTTCTCGATTTTTGACTGAAAAAGTTTTCTCAAAATTATAAAACACTAAACGACCATTTTTTCTGCATGGTTGTTTAAACAAAGTAATATTAAGCGATGCAAACAGAATGTTGAAACCTGGATTCTGTGAGCAGGCAATGAAAAAAGAACACAAAAAAAAGGCAAGGAGAAATTAAAAGTAGGTGCTGTTTACAAGATTACTTGATGATACTTTCAAAACGTTTAGTTGCATGCATTATTGCAATCGAAATAAAAGTAGAATCTGTAGGTTATCGCGCGTAATTCTGGAGGCCGCTGTGAAATCTGCCTCGAATGTTACCCTGCTGCTGCGTGGGTAACAATGAATTGTAAAATGAAGTTTGTATCGACGCTTGCGGTTTGGGTTAATTTTGATTAGACTTGGATTATGCTTCCATTTCCTGCCAGTTAAACAACATGCTTGACTTTCAAAAACTATTATTTTAGTTTTAATCGACACATATGCTGTTGGTATCTGTACAAAAATTATATTTGTCGCTAGGTGGTGCTAAAGAACTGTTATTTTAGATAATTAGGAGATAAATTACCGAAGTAAATTTCTAATATCGCGCAACTTAGTTAAACATATGACATCATCTTGGTTCCGATCAAACCCCACTTGCAACGTAGTCTGCGTGCACGTACTCCACCCAGTACTTCCTAGCGTATGCAGCAGGGACTGGTAGGATTCTTGAACGCTTGGAAGCAACACTGGCCATTTCGCTTGTGTATGGTGACACATTGATGGCGCTTACAAATCATGACAAACTTTTTTAACTGTTTCATACCCATTTCCGATTTTTGTTTTTCGATGGAGCTACAATTTTGTAACGTCAGGATGCTGACTGTTGTAGCAACATACTTTAGTTATCCAAGTATCTTGTCGACGGTACAAAATTTTAATATAGCTTTGAAAAAAGCTGTTTTAGCCATAAGCTCTTCGTGACTCTCTCATCAGTAGCGGTATCGCGTCAAAAGGGAAGAGCTAGAGTGAGCAGTTTTAAGCGGTTTTGTGTGATTAGTGTGGACCGTAGAGGACAAGCCAATGATAGCGCTAGCATTGTGAAGTGCGTCATAAGAAAAAAGATTTCGTAATAGCAAAGTGCTAGTCTAGTGGAAGCGCAGCAAGAGGTTTAATGGGAACGTCACGATTATCGAAAGAGTTTGAGAGTGCAGACAAGCTTTTTCTGTCTGCATAACACCGAGCGCTGAGTCTTAATATAAACCGCCTTTAAGAGATAGCGTCGTATCACATATGACGCAATACGACCGACTGAATCACTCGAAGTCTTTGCGATTCAGTCGGTCGTATTGCGTCATATATCGTATCACTAATCTTTGCGATCATATGACGCACCGGCGCGATGGTATTCTCTAAGTCGAGTCATACCAAAAGACTTTAAAAAATGGTATTCACAGCTTCCCTGCTTGGCTCTCAGCATAAAAAAGGGACAGTGTGGAGAACAAGCCGACAAACTTGCTTGTTGTGTCTTTGGGCAAGGCACTTAACGGGACGTCTCCGCCTCTATGTGGCAGACAGGTGGCCTGCCCGTACATCACCGGGTTACAATTGTGAAGTTGACAACCCAGCATGTCGTAAAAGGCGACTTTTGGCTACCCAACAATGGCAGTCCGCCTTATTGGTGGTGGGGCAGTCGCTCATGACTGGATCGAAATGGGCTGCCATCTTTCCCCTAGCCTAATTTCAATTAGGTTGACGGGACGAACCTAAATTGCCGTTCGTGCCGTGCCTCCATCCCGAACAAGAGAAGGGGTAACAACAACAACAACAACATAATATGACGCAATACGACTGACTGGAGCGCAAAAACTTCGAATGTATGGTCTGCCGAAACCACACAAAGAAGTCACTCCACTTCAACCTATATTGTCTACGACAGGTTTGTTCCATCATAAACTTGGCAGACACTGCATATCAGATTCGTTTACTCTTGCTTAGACCATGCAAAATCTTTACATCGACTCCAATGTTTTTATGTGCTCGTTTGATGTGTCCAGCTTGTTCACCAACGTTCCCCTTGATGAAACCATCGAGATCTGTTCAGAAGCCCTCTATAGTAAGTCCGATTTACAACCAGTCCTTCCAAATAATGTGTATGTTGAATTGATGAAGAGTGCTACATCCTCAGTAAACTTCAACTTTAATAACACTACGTACATGCAAACAGACGGAGTAGCTATGGGATCACCACATGGTTCAGCTTGCTAATATACTTTGTTGGATATTATGAAGAAAAGTCATTTTCTGAAATGCTAAAGCCTCCAATATATTTCAGAGATGTTTGCCATCTTCGATCACGACGCTGAAGTATATAAATTTCTGACCAAGTTCAACTGCCCTCATCCATCGTACAAATTCACTTTTGAAAAAGAGAAAGACAATTGTCCACCGTTTCTTAATGTCTATGTCGAAAGAACAGATACTGACTTTAAAATCAGTATATACCGAAAACCCATTTTCTCTGGCCAGTATTTACCTGGAGAGCCTTTAATCCTTTCAAACATGAAACATGTCTAATATTGACATGAGTGCATCGATCCTTAATGATTTGCGCCAAGCGTAAACTCAATGGAGAAATTGAACGGATCAAGAAAATATTACTGGACAATGGCTATCTTAAAACGTCATCAACGCTCAAATCGCCAAGAAAATCGCTCAGTTCTTCGCCCTTAAGCGATTCTGCCTGAAAAGTGCTCGGTGTATTTGAGGGTCCCATGGATAGGTAAGCCCACCAAAAATTTGGAAAAGAAGTCAAAAACAGCCGTTGAAAGCTGCTATGGTTCTGTCAGCACCTGCCTGGTGTTTACGTCAAAGCGCTGGCTGCCTGTAGCCCGTAAGGATATTCTCTTTACCATTCAAAAAAGCTTTGTCACACATGAATACAATACAATGCCCCATCCCTCGGAAGGGGTCGGGTAAACAACAACAACAACAACATCTCAATGGCTACAGAATCGCATCAAGCAACATGTTCCGCAATGGTTAAGACAACAATTGACTCGTCCACCAATAGCTCAACCACACAGATCGTGCAAGCGAAACGACACTAAACCGGATTGTGACTCTGCCATTGGTCAGCATCTTTTAGAAAATGGACATTAACTATGATAACAAGCGGTTTTCAATCCTCGCCACAGCACGCAGTTTTTTCCACCTCAATTGCTTAGAGGCTGTTTATATCAAGACTCAGCGCCCGGTGTTATGAAGATAGAAAGCGTTGTTTACACTCTCCAACTCTTTCGATAATCGCGGCGTTCCTATTTGGCCTCTTGCTACGCTTCCTCTAGCATTTTGCTATTACGAAATCCTTTTTCTTATGACGCACGTTACAATACTAGCGCTATCATTGGCTTGTCCTGATTGCCTACTGTCCACATTAATCACATAAAACCGCTTAAAACCGCTCACTCCAGCTCTTGCCTTTTGACGCAATACCGCCACTGATGAAAGCGTCACGAAAAGCAGCTTTTTTTAAAACTTTGATTATTATCATTTGCCTTGATGCTGAACGAAAATTGTTCGAAAATGTTCAGAATTAAATACAATTTTGTCAAAGATGAAACCTTTGAGATTAATGATGGTGTAAAAGAAAAGATTGTCTTGTTAGCTGTACAGTGCTTCCTCGATTATCCGTACCTCGTTCAACCGGCATTCAATTATCCGGTCGCTCTATTTTGCTACAACATTTCAAAATTAGATTGCTTTTAACTAGATGTTGCAGGAATAGTTTCCAGGAAAATTTACGCTAAATCCCACTAAAAAAGCTAAAATACGGTATTGTTGGCGAATTTTCTGTGGAAGAAAACGCAATTAGTTCAGAGAGTGGGATGAATGATAATTTCGTACAACAATTTGCTGCACTAAACATTGAATTGACGATCTCAGATTTTGATGGATGGTTTCATGCTGATGTGCCGGGTTATGAATATTTGGATGAGCAGGGAGTAGTTGATCTTGTTTCAGTAGCAGAAGGGAACGAATGTGATGAAGAAGAGGATGAGACGAGAATACAAAACATTCAACCCAAAAAGCACAATGCTCTTTTTCTCGTGCAGAGGCAATGCAAGTGTTTGACCATTGCCTAACGTGGCTTCGTATTCAGCAGGAAGCAACAGTTTCAAACACTTCCACATTGGTACGACTTCGCGAGTTTGCTGCTGAAAAATGCGAATCTTCCCGCAAACAATCTAAAATTAAATCTTATTTTAGTAGATCTGGTGTTGCAAGTGATAGTTAAGCGGGAAATTTCTTAGAATATTGTAATGTTGAACTTCTATCACTTTTTAAACCATGAATGTGTTGTGTTTTTGTATGTTTTTGTTCCTTTGACTTAAACGTTGAGAATTCAGTTATCCGGTTTTTTGCTTATCCGTTCAGATTTCTGAAAGTGTTATCTCAACTAGACCGGATAATCGAGGAAGCTCTGTATGTTCCTCGGACGCGCGATCTGCAGTTTACAAGTCGCTGTGGCTCAGTTTGACTGAAGACTAGCAGACGTAGCTTGACCTCATTTACGTGAATGAGTGAAGCAGTTCTATCAATTTAAGGTGAGTCTGGGCTCAAGTTGTTCAATGAAGAACTGTAATCGAAAAAAGATTTTTGTGATTGAGGGAAAAGACTATGTGAAAGTGAGAGGTTAATTTTTTTTTCGGTTTTGCTATTTTTTCAAAGTAGGTAACCGTATTCGCACCTCATGTTTCCTGCAATGGAAGCTGGATTGAGCCATTTCATATTAATAACATTTTCTTTTCCCTTCTTATATTTGTCTTCCACCTGCCTGCTTCCGGTCAACTTCAGTCGCCCTCACCCACCCTTTCATTCAGCTCAAAATCTAACTCTTGTCAACACATTATCACCATCTCTTCTCAAAACATGTCTGCACCATCGTCAGTAGTCTGTTCTTTTTTCATTACTTCGATTTGTCATCTACGTCTTGTAACATCAGCCAAAGTTGCGATTTGCAAGGAATTGCTTTCAACTCTTTTTAATCTTTTTATTTTTTTTTACCGATCAGCACACAAACTTCTTTGCCAACCAACACAAAATCAATTTGGCCTTATTTCCACTTGAATTGCATGTTACTTTCCTTTTCTCATTTTTTGCCACAAACCACTTAAGCAAAACTAAGTATTCTTGAGCGAGCAGCAGACAGTGACACTGTTTCGACCTATCAGGTCTCCTCAGTGCAGTTGGTGACCAGCAAATAGCTAGAGGCTTTAAATAAAGCATAGCTGAGACCGTAACACTTGTGGGACCTATACTGGGTCCGATACTTTGTCACTGTCTCCAGTTCGCTCAACGTGCATTGCTGGCCTCTTATATTAATTGAAAATATCTTTCTTTCCTCAACATTTGTGCCATTGCTATTTTTTTATGCAAGCCGTCAAAGCCATCAATCCATCTCTCTACATTTTCATTAAACTCCCCTGACCAAGAACCATTTTATTAGTGTTTAGAAAATTTTACTAAGTACTGCTTCATTATAAAATCGACTTTTTTTCTCAGTGTATAAACTTCCACCCCGCAGTTCACGAGCACATATCGCTCTTATAAGGTTCTTCTCAAAGACCACCAACATTGCGATCACTTTGTCGCTTTTTTTGACTCTCACAAACATCTTGCAAACTCTCACAAACATCTTCCTTTAAGATTTCAGCTCCTCCTATTATATCATTATTTCTAGATCACCACAACTTATACTGTTTTTTACTGACTCCAACAGATCATGCTTCTTTGATTGCCCATCCAATTGCTTCCAGCAACACCCACCTTTCTCCTCAATTTTTCTCTTCAATTATTTTAAAATACATAATAAAGAAAAAATTTTTTCTTTTTATTTTCAACTGTACATATCATTTCTTACGCAATAAACAAATATACTGAAAAAACGATAAAAGATAAAAGTAAAGCGATAAAAGAAACATTTACTGAAAAAACATTACAGAGCCGTAGCAATAGCAGGCCATTTCCAGTTTTTTTCGTCCACGTTGTTCTTTCACGAGAGTTCGTAATGTTAATCTACTGCTCCAACCACGTCATCGGAGCATTGAATAGAACCTGATTGCATCAGGTTGTCTTGCAACTGATGTTCAATAAAATCAGCAGTCATCTCTGTACCGTCAGCGAAGTATAGCCTAGCTGTAAGTAGAATGGGATCTGCAAAGAAAGAATGAGTTTGATTCACAAGCTCAACTCTGATACGAAATGAATGGGATTGTCACTTTAAAATCGAACTAAACACTCCTTTCATATTTTATGTGTTGCTCGCATGAAAGTCGGCCTTGTTAGTGGAAGGGTTGCCATCCTACTGTTTATGTTATGATCGACTCAACGTGGACTATTGCTTCCCAATTGTCTAGATTTGATTAGATTTGTGGTGTGAACTTGGATACTTGTCACTTTATGGCGGCAAGATGACCGTCATGGAGCGACATGAATCCAAGTTCTCACCTCAGGTGGATCCAAGTTCACACTGCAAGTGATACGAATCCAAAACACTGATTCATATCACTTCAACACTTTATAACAACCTTCCCTTCTAAGTAGAAGAGAAGCAAAAGCAATAGCAATGAACACCATCGCCGACATAGCTGTGTTTTCTCAGCACTGTTGACGCAGCGTGTCAGTCTTACCTGCGACCTCGAGGTATCCATCTCTCTGTACTGCAGCTCCTGTAGTCGGTCTGTTTATATATTTTCAGCAATTAGAGAAAATCATGACGCTAGTAATTGAACAACTTACATCCATATATAAAGTACCACAACCGTCTGGTTCAATCTCAGGCCCCGCAGAATAAGGGACAGTATTGTTGCGGTATTCTAAAGTCGTAATCGTTATTAACAGCATTATTAAATTTTGACTTAGGTGCCAACATATTTTTGTAAAAATCTTTTTTCGCCGAATTTATTCTGACGTGCAGTCCGCTTTGTCCAACGTTTAAACTCTTCAGTAATTTGGCTTGCCTCAAAGCTAGCTGTATTATTTTCTTGTAATGTAGGCTTAAAACAATAAATAAGATTGGAAGCAAAAAAAAATTGTAACATACTTACCCGAATTGCTTCACTAGATATGGTCATCTTTTCAATTTGTAACAAACTTTACGACCGTACAAATTATATATTTCTGAGAAAATGATGCAAAGCTGCGTTGGAGATTTGTCCAAAATTCAGCCATCTTTATCTCTTACCGCGACTCGCTTTCACCAGGAAATTGGGAAGATCGCGATCACCCTGTAGGTGAGGGCATTCCGTTAAGTGCCTTGCCCAAGGACACTACAAGCGGACTTGCCGGCTTGTTCTCCACAACCCACTCTAAATGTGGAGCGCCAAGCAGGGAAACTGTGGGTACCACTTTTTAAATGTTTTTTGTATGACTCGACAAGGGAAATGAACCCCAGTTCTACCGACTTCGAAGCAGACGCTTTAGCCACTACACCATCGCGTCGTTCCTGGCAGTAAAGACGGATTGAAAAGTACCTACAGCATACTATGTAGCGCCTGTAGTAGCCTATAGTGATTCGGTATTTGCGTTAAAAGACTTCGTTTAGTCGCCATAGACAATACGCGAAAAAAGGAGACATTAAACGCATTCGGAGGCAATTGGGTTAGTGCTTGATTTGGGAAATTTATTTGAATATACAAAATGCAGTTTTTTGACTGCAACGTTGTTTTGGTCTCGCAACTTATTCAAGATATGACCGAGTAAATGTTGCTTAGTTACATATTAAATTCTCTACAATACTCTTACTGCTAACTCTTGAACATTCTGCAACTAACATTTTCAAATCTTTGGCTCATTCAGGACGTTTTATCAAGTGCAAAACGATCGTTTTCATCTCAACACCATCGCTGTCACTTGTAAATAAAGCCAGTTAAAACAAAGTACCTATGAGCGTTTGTGAGGTCCTTTTACCTTTTTTTTACCTTCACTGAGCTCGTTAATAGATAAAAATGAATATGATGTCAATGCAGCGTGCAGCAAAAATAAATTTATTTGAGATGTCGTACGGGTATGTGTTAAGTTGTTCACATTTGAATTAATGCATTCAATGTGTTAACAACTGTTGTTTCTCCTCGAGACATCATTCAAAGAAACAAAATGGATTCCTTCTTTGTTCAAGACAATGTTATTTGTGAAAAAGATAACTTTTGATCACCTGTATAGCTAAATGGTTTTAAACAACTTTTAACGAGCTGAAAAAATTAATCGACGTGATGTTTTGAACTTTTAATATGAAGCCTGGGTTTTATTTTTTGCTTTTCTATATTTAACGACAGCCAAGCAATTACCAGGTTGTTATTTTACATCTGTTTTTTATTTTGCTCTGTTGTCAGAAAAGCTTTTAATGCAGAAGAAAAAGTGCGTGAGTCCACAAGCCGGAGCAGGGTGAGATTTACCCACACCCCTCAGTGCCCGACGCTCCCCCTGTTGTACAGCCGCTCAGCAAGCAACCACATCGAAGCAGTTTTTTGCAAATGTGGAGCAACATTGTGGAAGGTTCAAAGAGTGGACTGAGTTGAAACAACTGGGTTGCTCATGATTCTAACTGTTTGACAATAACGCTGATTAGTAATGATCTAGTAATATCTATTGATCAGAGGGTTATATAGAAGCTAATGGTTAAGAACGAGCAATTGAAAGCTTTTGCTCAGTATTTATGTTGTCTGAAATGTATTGCTTGATATAAAATGTCACATTTTCAATGATGGCTGCTTACCCTTTAATCATCTACAGTTGGCTTAATTCTAGTAAAGGCGTTGCCTGAATTCAGTTGGTTGATGGTATGTTACGTAGAATAGTACCAGATTATTTTAAAGAGCTTTGAGACAAACAGGTATTTTGTACAGTGATTGTTTAATGGCCTATATTTGTACAAATACAGGCCAAAAATACAAAAATTTTGCTATCATGCGGTAACAACTGTGGTAGATTAGTAACAAATGTTCTGAAACTGCAGAGCGCTGCTATTGGCTCGTTTATACATGTCCTGAAGTTCAAGTTTTTAAAATCTAGAAAGAACGTGTTCATTCTAGCTTTGGCTAAACGTATTTTATTGTGGCGAAAACGGGACTTAGTATGTATTGGAATTATAAAATCTTCAAGATACTACCACTGACATAATATTTAGCAATACACAGGTTGTTTACTTTGACATTACATGTGCAGTTTCTAAAGATAGTCATTAAAAAGTAATAGCATGATGATTGAATTTAGGGATTAATACATTTCATTTCTTTTGAGTCATTAAAAAGTAATAGCAAGATGATTGAATTTACGGATTATTACATTTCATTTCTTACGAGCCGTTATCTCACACGTATAATTATCCAATGGCGAGAAGTCTAAACAGAAGAACTTGTCTCTACAGACCAACAAATTTTTGAAAGTTTTCAAGCGTGAAAGAGGAAAAAAGGAATTATAGCGAGAAACAGCGATCCCGGCTTTAACGGACGTTTAACGGAACAAAAAGCGTTACCTAGTAGCAAAAAAGAATACGATGTTCTAGTACAGTCGTGCTTAAATTATTTGGCTTGGGGGACACATTTGTCTTTTAGAAATCCTTCGCGTGCCACAAGAATTAATAATAATCAATTTATGAAGGAAACTTTGCTGTATCTTGATTTTGTAAGGTAGTTAAATTGACAATCAAAAGCTGCTCACAGTTGCATCCCTCACACTAAAATTAAGTACTGTAAATAGTTATTATGTAATTGCAATTGTTGGTTTACTTGACATCTTCAATAAAAATTCTCTGAAACGATATAAATATCAAGTTTTCTTCTTAAATGAAATTTGCTTAGCCACTCCAGAGAGCCTTGTTGGCCACAACTTGAACATCACAGTTCTAGTATTTCAGTTTAACCGGCTTCACCCATCGGGCTCTTGTGTGAGCAGTAGCGAAAAGTTAATGAATTTTATGCACTTCCACAATTCCTAGTTTTAAGGAACCAAGCAAAAATCCAAAATAATACTTTATTGAACGTAATTAAATTAACATAAGAATAATTAACATAACAAAATTCTCCGAAGCTTTTCGTCCCCTCTCGGGGACTTCATCAGGGCTAAACAAATAAAGTTAACATTAAATTTAATATGATATCTAGATACTAGACACTAATGATTCAATTAGTAACGTTTTAGTACTATACCTCTCAATGAAATACGTGCAGAAGCGACTTTGTTCCTTGTGAATGACCGAGTTTTATGTTTAAGGATGGCTTAAGGCGTTTGATTAGCAGCGCTTCCATTAGCTCGGTTTCGGTGTTAAAACGGCACTTTTTCAATAATATAAAGTTTTGTTCTGCTGGTATTGTTTCTCTGCAGGCTTTGCACTGATCGCAATGAGATTTGACAGCGGAGTTAGATGAACTCAAGTTATTGGAAAAGTGGTTTTCAATTCTGACGAATAGTTGTCTAGTCGTCATACCGATGCATGACGTGTTTTTATCACAAGAACAAGTATATTTATAGACAACATTCGAACAGAAAAGAGCGGGTAAAGGAAATTTGAGGTTGAAATACGAGATTATTTTAAAAGTTTGATAAGCTATTTTTATATCAGTGCTCAGTCTGCCGCGAAACAATGAGGCAAGGCGTTTACTAAATTTGATGGATGGTTATCAATATATGGGAGGGTTAAATAAGGATTTAGGTTAGCGGTATTGTTGGAGAAGTTTGTAGGGGAATTGTCGATTCAGATTTTTGAATTTATTCTTAAATTTGTCAATCACATTTAGGATGAAGGATATTGGGTAACCGTTCCGTTTAAATAAAGAGATAATACAGTTAATTTCGGTTTTCAGTAACGAATCGTTTGAAGAATATAAATAAGCACGATGCAATAAACAATTGATAAGGCCTCGTTGCCAGGACAAAGGTGCTATGCTGTTAAAATGTAGAAGTACACCGGTGAAAGTTGGGTTGCGATATACACAAATATTGAATTCTCCGTCACATATCGTTAGTTGGACATCAAGAAATGGTAGTGAGGGGCCTGAAGCCTCCTCACATGTGAAACGAAGGTTAGGGTGCTGGTTATTAAGCACTTCTAAGAACATTTGAACTTCGGTTGAAAAATCAAAGATAGCAAACATATCGTCCACATAACGTACACAAAATGGTGGATGAAACGAGAGATGTTGATCAAAAATTTTCTTTTCAATCATTCCAAGAAACCAATTAGCAAACGTAGGACCTAAAGGGCTACCCATAGCTACTCCATCAATTTGCGAAAATAATTTGCCATTATGAATAAACATACCTTCTGTACTAAGTTTTAAATGTTTTTTAAAGATGTTTTGGTTAATGGTGTCTTGGCCTGAACAAAAGGTAACTCAGGGGCGACATCACACGAGAATAGTTTTTTCGCAATATTGTCAATTACAAGGTCTACTGGAACGTTGGTAAAGTGGCTAGTGACATCAAAACTTACTAATTTTGCGTCATTGGTAGGCTTAAGTTCTTTAATCTTGTCGATAAAACTCGAAGTTGAAGGTAGGGAATAGCTATCAGGGATATAAGGTTTAATTAAAAAATCGAGCCATTTGGCCAGGTTATGTTCACGGGTATTAATCATGGAAGTGACTGGTCTAAGGGGACATCCTGTTTTATGAATTTTTGCTTTACCATAAAGGCGGCCGGGTACACTGCCTGATGGTAACAGGTTTAAATAGGTGAGGGGATCAACAATTGGTTTAATGTACGTTGTTAGGTAATACTTTATACTGTTAGCTCTTTTGATCCAAGGGGCAGACTTACATTCTTCGAGTAAATTATTGTCAAGATTAAAGTTGATTTCTTTGAATTTAGTAGGGTCATTAACTATCGAGTCTAACTTTTTTAAATAGCAATCTGAATTCAATACAGCTACGCCATTGCCTTTATCAAATTGGCAAATTTTTATTGTTTGATTCCTGGAAAGTTTAGAAAGGCGCTTGAGCAGAGCTTGGTTGGATCTTGAGTGACGTCTATTTGTTGAAGCTCTTAAAAAGGCTGAAGCTTCGGAGAATTTTGTTATGCTAATTATTCTTATGTTAATTTAATTATGTTCAATAAAGTATTATTTTGGATTTTTCTTTGGTTTCTTAAAACTTGGATGAAAAGTTTCCCCCTATCTGAAATCTTCCACAATTCCTGTGCACGAAATCGTGATCCTCATACTCTTCTAATCATGACTGGCAATGCTCACAAAAAATCTTGCCACAATTTATCCTTAATACTTGTGAGGAAATAGAGATTGAAGCACAATTCAAACTGATGGTGCCCGCCAAATAGTGGTCGCTCTCACAATCATAGAAATAACCTATTTAGTGGTAAGCCTATTTTGTAATGTGGTGCGGCCCCTTTCCTATTTATAACTGTGATATTAAGTTCTTTGCCTGCGCTATTTGTCTTGTTTCCGGCATAGCGACAAAAGCTGCTATGGCTTCCCCAAAATCATTCACCATATTTTAGTAGAAGCCCATCAGGCAGAGTTGTTTTCAGACAAATGTTCTCTTTAAATTTAGTTTCACAAATTGTTAGGGTTATGGTTTTATTCTGATTTTTCCTTGCACTTGGGGTTTTACTACAATGCTGTATAGTGTTGACATAAATACCTTGTAAGGCAGCATATCAGCAAAAGAAAAATTCTTCTTTTGCAGTATATACGATGGCGTCGCCCGCAGGGGCCCCCATAAGTAACATCAGGATTGAGGGCGTCGTTTCCGCCGGCCAAGCCGGTTTCACTTATCAGGCTCTTATGTGAAGAGTTACCAGAAGTTTGTGTTTTTTGCAGATAAGATTTTCACTACATTTTGTGCTCCCTTTCCTAATAAAATTTCTAGTTTCAAGGTCCTGACTATGCCTTATGTCTATGTTCTCTGTTCGTTGCTGACACAAACCCGAGGAGAGCTTGCGTTTCCCTTAGTTTGGAAGTAGGAAACACATTTCTAATATTAAGCTATTCTAAAGCAAAATAGCAAAAATGTCTTTTGTGTAGTACGATTTCATACGGTGACGCTGTTTTCTTTGGATTTCCTCAAAAACTTTTCAAGTCCTCGCTGGCTACGCATTATGTAGCATGTTCTTATGTAGCATCTCATGTAGCATATCCCTGCTAGACGTGCCTTGGGAAGTTAAAAGTCATATAATCTAATCCAATAGGCGCCTATTGAAATATTTTCAGACAAAAACATTCTCTCTTTATCCAGTATTACAAATTGCAGATTGTTTCATTTTGATCTTTTCTTGGAATTTTATTGCACTTAACTTTGCCTCTAAACTAGACACCTCTATTTAATTTTAGTAGCTTTGGTAACTCGTAACGGTGCTGCAGCACGAGCGATTGCTATTTTTTTTGCAATGCCATTGTTAATTTTCTTTAAAAAAAATTCCATCAAAAAATTATTTATCAAAGACATATATTGAGACATTGGAATGCTTCACAAGAATTTTTTTGATTACGTTAAACCGGAGGATTCAAATCTTTTAGATTTAATAAACCCTTTCAAAGACTTAGCTAATGGTGTAAATCCCCAAGTCAATAGCCAGCATTTCTATAAACAAATTAACTTCTAAAAATTAATATCTTTGTCCATTCTCAAGTTGAAAACCTTCTTTAAGATATCAATTTTTTGAAACCAATAATTGTACTATATTGTGATATTTTCCTGAATCTTTTCTGCAAATTCTTGTTTTCGCTCTTTCTGAACTTGAAGACCGTTTTTTTTTGGTGATCAATTTATGACATCGAATTTTACTCGCGTATGCTCTTGTCTTTTTTTCCCACTACTGCAAAGCTCATATGCATTGCGCCTTGATATTTTTCGTAGAATAAATAAGAGAAGTCCTCTGTGGACTCACGGTTAGACAGCAATTGCTCTTGCATCAGAACATTATGCGATAGACACGCAGCTATAAAACAGCCTATTTTATAGATAAACAATTTACTAGGCTTAAGTTTTGCACCGTTTTTCTTCCCAAGCTTATTGGACCATACAGTAATACTAAAATGCAAATAATGAAACGCTTATTGCAAAGCTTACAACGACTTGACGAAAACTCTCCCGTTTTCTACTTCAAGTCATGTTTTTGACAAATCCAAGTAGTTAGATGGAATAATTTTTTGAACCTTGGCAAAAATGGTGTAGTTTCTATTGAAGATATACAAAAACAGATAAAAAATGGTAGAGGTTCCACAAGATGACGGTCTAAGCTATGCTTTATTAAAAGCTTCTAGCTTCTTGTCGGCCACCAGCTGCACTGAGAGACCTGATAGGTCGAAACAATGTCACCGTCTGCAGTTTGATAAAAAATCTTTTTAACCTTTTTCCTACTCACACTTTTGCAGCTGAATAATTATATTTTAATAAAAAAGCATGATTAAAGCCTCTAAATACAAGTATGTGTAGTTTAGGTAAAATGGTCTCAAGGTTATATCACACCAGTTTCCATTACCGTTAGAATGTTCCTTGCTGGTTAAAATTTTGTGCATCTTGCACAATATTACGGCATTGTTGTGTTCAACATTTGAACAAAATCTTTCTGACGACTATTTGTTAATGCAATGTTATTTGCTGGATTCCTATGCATTAGCCACAACTTTTTCCCATCAAAGGAAGAGACACAGAATTACCTTTTTGTGCGAAAAAAACTGATTTCAAAAAATTGTCATTTACGACTTTATGCTTCCCACGGAACGATATATTTACATTGTGGTGTCCCTTGGCTACATGTTGCTTGCCCAGTTTTCAGCAGAGGCGCACTTAGGAACTGTACTTCTCTCAATTGAAACAGCCAAAGTTATTAAGAGTGTTATTCGCTTATTTTTTGAAGTGCATAAAATTGTAATTTGGAAGAGTGGGAAGAGGGGGAAAGGCGGCGCCAAAGAGATGGTGTGTATTTTTGGGAATAACCTATTAAATTTTAGGACCACTACTTACTTACTACATCTCTATTTATTTGCTATTACACTACTGCTATTTTACCACCACTACTTCTTTGTAATTGTATGGTTATTTGTACGACCTATAGCCTGCGGATGCGCGCACGTTGTTTAATGATTCCAGCATAAACGCAGCCAGAAAAGAGCAAATTAACCCAAACTGAAGCACCCTGAGTTTTTGCAATTGCAGGGCCATCATCTGTAATGTCCAGGCTAAGAATATTGGTTAAGCCGGCTTTACTTAATCCTTACTTGTTAGAGCAGTAATAACTAGTTGTTGTTTTTGGCATAGCCAAATTTTGTTTTAAAATCAAAAGTACCGCGTTTTTCATAGGAATCGAATAGAAAAATGTGAGAGGGGTGTGCATTGTCATTATGATTCTCAGTTTTTGAAGTCCCTAGCAACGTTTAATTTAATTTAATTTACCCTGAGTACATCATCTAATCCGACGGCTTTCAAACACTTTGTCACAGGTTGCACATTGCTTTCTCATGATTCTGCAAAAGGAAAGATTTAGTCAAACTTTTTTACAACTAGTATTTTTAAAACTGGGCATTTTGACTAAAACTTGTGAGAGTAGTGTAACTTTTCTTTTGATCAAAAGACGCAAAATTTCCCAACTACTAGCTAGCGTGTCTACTGTTTGACAAAAACAATGCCTAAAGTTCATGAGTGTGCAATTGAAGCGAGCGTTTGGCTATTGTTTTCCTTAAAGGCAGTACCACAATACTAATGACTGCATTTTGCGATGCTTTGTGTCCTAAACAGGTGGCCCGCCATTATGATGCTATTTTTGGATAAACTTAATAAATTGTAAAGCAAAATTGCAATGCTGCGACTTCACTGCAAATTTTCCGGGATTTTGAGACAAATTGTTCCGGGATTAAGATTAGAAAAATGACTAAACTTCCTTCATATGGGAATCGGTATTCCCCGAGATTTCAACCCTAAATACAATAGATATAATGCGTATTACTGAGCGCCATCTTCTTGAAAAAGTCGGAGGTTGCCAGAAAAATCTTGACTTTGCTTTTCATGTACAACACAACGCTTTTGAGAGCTAAATTTTTTGCAACGCTAAATATTGCTACTTCCAAGCTTAAGCAATACTGTTAGTGACGTAAGAAACGTCTATCTATGACAACACAAAACAATACTTGACAAGGTTGATTTGTTTCTGAGGTCCAACAAGTTGGGTGAAAAAAGCATTGTTTATAGAAAAAACTTTAAGTCAAAGCAACCTAAGTTCTGATCAAAATCCTTTCTGCAGTTGGTAAGTTTGATTCTGATTCTTGTTAATAGCGTAGAACAGGTATGACCAGCCTTTCTTTTTAATAGGTCAAATTTAAGTATTTTATCAGGCCACAAAAGCACTTAAATATAAACTTTTTGTACGAACGCTTGGAAGTAATGAAGTCGGCAACAAAACCAATGACCAACAAAAGAGGTCTTGTGATAACATCACTTAAATAGTTGCTCCGACGACCTTCTTTTTAATTTAACATTGCAACCGACTTGTACTTCCAAGCTAACTTTTGAGCGCAATCCACCAATGCGGTGGACCGCAGGTTGGACATCCGAGGCCAAGAACATTTATAAAATAATACTGCAAATAAATTTGAAGGTTAATTGTAGCTTAATGACAAAAAGTAATTAGTTTGTTTCTATTTTATGAGAAAAAGCTGGCATGTAGCTGAATTAAAAAACAATAGAAATTTACGCGTCAGCATTTTTTAGATTTCGTGTTACTTGGTCTGAAATGCTACGTGATAGAAAACTCAAAACATCCATGCAGGATTAGCTTGCTCTCAACAACGCAATTCCTTTATACGGCAGTATTGGAAAACTTTTAAAGCAATGGAAAAAATGTCTCTAAACATTAAATAATTTTGTACATGCCTTATACTTTTTTGCATGCCATATAGGTGTCTCTGTTTTCAAATGCAAGAACCTCGCCCATGTCGTTAGCACCTCCCTAACTACAACTTGATTTCAGACTTAAAAAATTATGACTTCACGTAACTATAGACACATAACTTGGCCTGCTACTTCTGGAACTGATTGACGCTACAGTTCTAATTACGATAAGTTCGGGCTAATGTCTCTTTGCGCCACTAAATTTTAAGCCTAAATGAAATTGTTTATTCAGCTCTTTTTCAAAAATGTCTCTCATAAAGTATTTATTCATCAAATCATGTTTATAAAATTTGCAGCAGTGTGCTGAACGTTGTGATGTAACCCGACAGGGTCAGCCCTACTAAGGACAGCTGTAGGTAGTTTGCCAAGAAAAAGAAAAGGTCAAGGGGCTAAATTTGGGCGATGACCCACATCATACTTGTACTTCGAATACTTTTGCTACGTATGTCGTTGAACCACAGTGTGCAAAAGCAGCAGTTTGCTGAGCTAACTTACTTTTTGCGCAGGTTGGAGTTGGCGCTCAGTAAATGGCCAGTGAAAAAAATCAAAATGTCACAATCAAGAGTGGCTCAAGCAAACAATCAGGTAAACAGATGTCATAATGTTCAGCAAAAAGTAAACTTCCGAATTTTTTCTACACCATTCTTTCGGACAAGCGCCAAGCAGGAAAGCTGTGAATATCAATTTTTTCGATTTTTAGTATGAGCTGACAAAGGACTGAACTGCAATGTGCAAAGGCAGCTGAAAGGCTGCAAAGCGGACGCGCTAACCTCTGGTCTATTCCGCCGGAATCGTTTTCTAATTTTGTTTGATAAAGCTGCTGGGAAATATTTAAGTATGTTGAGTTGGTTAGTTTGCTTCTTTACAATTATTTTTAGGTAGTACAATTAAAAAAATTGCAAGTTACAAATCAGCTTCATCAAAAAGCGAAGGTAATAATTCAGTTCCGTATTTAATGATAGGTTAGATGGCAGTTGATGATATTCGCCTTTACACGCCATGCGAATTGTTGAAGCGTGGTTGTAGAGTGGAAAAGCATCCACGGCAACACTTTATAGTAGCTCCTCCATCGCGGTAGTGTCTTTTAACTTAACAAGTAACAAACATCCTCGTTACATCGTTACTAAAGCCAGTGGAAAGAAAACGCTTAAGGCAGTCTAAGTTCATGAAGTGGTGACGTAGCCAGCAGCACATTTTGAAACTGGTCGAAAATGTAAAAAATGTAGAATTTACATACTTTTGACACAAAGCAATGGTGAAGGCTTTTTTTGGAGATAAATTAAAAAAGTTTTTTCCTTCTTTAGTTTTGTCCCAAATTTCCCTTCCAATTTTACTGCCTTTATTTCTTGATTTTGAGACCCTTATAGCCTTACCGGCTACACTTATGATATGAAGACAGACTTAGTTTTAAGGAGAACACGTCCACCAACAAAGTTAGCAAAAACATAAAAACCAAGGCATTGGTAAAAACTTAGCATCTTTGCCATTGTAATCATCTTTTTTAAGCACAGTTCAGACACTTCCAACTGCAACGTGGCTTCCTACATCATGAAACATTGACTCGGGCAGCCACATATATGCCTTATCACCCGGTGACGATAGCAGCTTAGTCGAAATTTCCTACATTTTATTTCTGTCTTTTAGATGATACGATTCAGATTCTGTGCCCTCTCCATTTATTGCAAACCTGACAATCGCTAGCCATCTAGGTTCACGTTTTTACATTGCAAACATTTCTAAGAAAGTTAATCATTTTGTCCAATCTTTCAAAAATCTAATGCTGTCACCAAAATATTTTTAAATACAAATTGTAAGTAACGGTTATGCATTCTTAAATAAAGATGCTGTTGATTAACTCCAATAAGCAGGTTATAATTAGGCATGTTTTAGAATACGAATTGGAATCAGGGTTGTCTTCAGAAAAGATTTATTATTCAGCATATAAGCGTAAGTAGTATTGTGCAAACATTACTCAAACAAGAACTTAACAACCTCAAAGCAAACGGAAAGTGTGAAAAATTTCGACGAGATCTTCCGTATACTTATTTGTTAGTCATCATGTCGTTACAATAGTGGCAATCCATACTTTGAGGCTGAAGCGGAAGCTTATAGCGAGACGGCTGATCTGCTCAGTCATACCACAAGCAGGATGACTCGCCGAGACATAAGCCCGATGCAGGGTCGCCCAAAACAGTCTCATTGAACGATAAACGATTTGGCGTCTAATCCGGCTACTTTTTACAAGTATTTTTGTTAAAAATTTTGCGTTGGGCACTAAAAATAAAAAGTACCCAGTTGGGCTAGTTTTCATTCGTTTTGTGCGTGCGGTTAGCTTTTATCTGTTTCGTTGCTAAAAACTGGATTTCCTTCTTAAGTTTAATATTATTTGGAAAATAATTTCAGCAATATATATTTGTTTCAAGTTCTATTGCATTAATCACTCGAAAACTTGTTTTAGTGAAAAACTGATGAAAAATTTGTGAATCTTTTTGTGCTAAAGTATTGAAGCTAGACGTTTGTTGGACGAAGCTCTTTTTTAAATGGCTGGTTACAGAGGAAAAATTTTGACTGGTAAAATGTTTTAGACCAGTCTAGATGTGACCTGATGAGGTTATTATTTGGTCAAACTAGTTTTATTAGAAACAAAATAAGTAGGAAGTACTTGATAATCTGAATTTCCTGAGGCAAAAGGGGCTATTTTTTGTGTGAGGAGAGTGTTGAGTGAGGTGAGGACAGATTGATGTCGCTTTGCTAGTCTTTTAACATTTAAATTTGACCCTAGATCATACAGGAAACTGAGTTAATCTTTTACGTAGGCAAAAGCCAGCCCAGAAAGATGATTGTACGGAAAAACGGAAAAATAATAAGTTATCATATGAAAATGCTCCCTGGATTTTGGTTAGGATTTATCTTTAACTCCACATATTGTTCTTCATTCTAATGGTTTGACTTGGTTCTTGAGTGAGTGGGCGAAGCTTAGCAAAAAATACAAATATTTTTGGAAACTTTTGAAAGTGTTAAAAAAACAATCTTTGGAATTGCTCCATCATAATTTTTAAAAATGCTTTGCCTCAAACAACGGCGCAGCTAGTGGCAAAGAAAATACTGGGGTAAGAAAATTTTTTTAAATTTAAATGAGAAAGTTTGGCCAAAATTAAGATACCGATAATTACGCTAAATTAAGCTAATCACTGTTTTTGTAATTTTTTAGTAAAAGCTCATTGTGGGTTAAATGAATGGCTTCCACTATAATTAATTAATGTTTACATAAATTTTTGTGTAGTTGACAATACAAAGCTATTGCTAAAAAAAAAAAATTGCTAAAATTATCCTCAATGCTTCATCAAACGTTTAGTCGAAATCTATTTACCTAAAATAGCTCAATTAGGTTGAAAGTATTTATGGGTTGCGGAAATTGCCTTCTGTTTTCTGGCAACGCTTTTGACCGGGGGGGGGGGGGGGGGACCTCGGCGCCTGTCCTCAAGTGATATTAATCAATGGCGCATATTATTCTGCCAATGCTTCTCAGAGCTGAACTAATGCTATTGTTTTGTACCTTTGAGACAGAAAACAATCATTAATTCGTGATTATCATTTCTTCTGATAAGGTTCCTAGCCAGTTGAAACAAGCTTTGCTTTCTGGAATCCATCACTTACTGTTGCAGCATTTTTGGACTGGTAAAATATATTTTTGAACGCTTATCTTCCGACAACCCTGACCAGGGGCATTCGACTGCAGCAGGCGTTCGTTCGATAGAGTCAGGCCGCTACTGAGGTTCACATCGAAATCCTTGGCTGCTACGGTATTTTCATTCGCTGATCGTCAGTGTTTGATATCAAATTTATTATACGTGAATTGTGTTCTAGTTTGTATTTGCAATGTGGTTACATGATTAAGCTGTGAGCTGAATCCTATGAGGTTTTGCAGGATTGCAGATGTTTAAACAATACTGTTTCTGGCATGGCAGCTATGCTGTAATCTGCTAAAAATATTTGATAGATGGTATCATTTAAAATATTGGATTTTATATACCTAGGGTTTCGGAGCTGTTGTTGGATGTTAGTGCATTTTTAAAAATGACTGAATGATTTGCGTGTGTTTTCACATCTTATTTTTGTCATATATACTTCATAAAAAGGCCGGCAGGTCTGTAAATACCAATAAGAAGGATCTGGCATAATTCAATAAAGAAAAGGTTTTTTTCAAGCCATGAGTGCTTGCTTCGTTTTATAGCCTTTATTCAGAATAAGCCTCAACTGCTGGCCACATGAAGGCAGAGAAGTTTCTTCGAGTGTCCTTCCTCGAGGGTTTCACAAAAGAACTTGCCTTCTTCACATTGCCCGTTTTTCTTCGTGCTTCATTTCAACAAAATATTTGCTATGACCCAGACGAAGCTTGTACCAGAAATGCATACATTTTAGGCAAATACTGCATCATCGAGGAGGTATCCAATCAAAGTGGATTCAAATTTGCTGATTTTAAACAGCTGACTTGTTCCATAGTTCATCGTTTATAATTCATACTCATTCAGAAAAGATGATTCAACGATTGCTTCATTTAATGCTTTTCTGAAGCTTTTCGTCTGACCCCTGTTTATCGAATATTATAGAAAAGAAATGACGGGGAATAACCGGCTCTTTTATGGTAGAAAGGAGACCTTAATTGGACGAAGAACAATATTGACCAATCAAAGTCGGCTGGCTTTTGTCCAATGATAGCCTTCTCTCTGCTATAACAGCGCTATTCTTTTGTCATTTTCTTTCCGAAAGTTTTTCTTGAAAAGCGTCAGATTAAAAGCTTCGGAAATACTGTAGGCTACTAAGCCTATTAGGTTTCGATAAATGTAGAACAATAAATTAAGTTTTTAAATCAATTTAGAGCCGGCGGATGAATGTGAGTCGGATTCAAGGAGAAATTCGAAAGGTGAATTGATATTTTAGAGGGTCCATGTGAGGAAAGGATACGATGAGCCAACCTGGGAAAAAGGTTGTTTTAAACCACATGCTGTTGCTGAAAAAGCTAAATGAGGCAAACTTATTGTGCCTTTTGTAAGCTTATCAACGCAAATTTCATATTGGTGTTGAACTTGCGACCTTTGAATCGTGAAGTCATCGCTTTTATTCTAACTAATCAATGAAGTCGTTTTTGAAAATTTGATTAAGCAATTACTGTTTCAGAATATGAAGCATATGAAGAAAAATCCGGATTGGCAAAATATCTCATTGTTTTCACCTATGTATGGTTGGCTGGTACATTGTTTGTCAATACATTGGTGTTAGTTATCTTTCCCGTAGTAAGTTCATATTTAATTGTGCTTTTTTTAGGCGCATAGCCTACCTACATTTAATTGAGGAAAAATCAATCTTGTTCGGATTGGTTGAAAGGAAGTGGAATAAGATTTATTTAAAACTTTCCTTCATTCTCGTCCACAAATCTTACTCAGCAAAAATGTATCGAGCATAAAAAGTTTTCCTCCTTCCGAAATTTTTGGCTCTTCCTTGCCGATTTGAATGGTCAAGTTTGACCTTTGCTATTCTGCCAATCTGGAAGTTATTATTGACTAAAAAATGACGACACCAGACAAAGATCGCCTGAAAGATGTTTTGTTTAGTTTACAAATAGCATGATAGCAGCGCTGGAAGCCGAGCATCAGGATTTGAGCGAAACAGCGCAGAAGATGAATATGACGTTGCTTCAACACAACGTAGGTAATGCATAATTTTAAATTGCTGTTACCTGTAGTTATTAATCACATGTACAGCATTCGCATGCATTGTTTTCAAAGGAGTTGAAATAACTATTCACTCTCACCAAAATCTAGTTCACCATCAAATGCCTTAAAGGACACATCCCTCATCGATTGCGTGATTTGAGGAATGGCATTGTTCTGAATGCCATCACTACTCGTTTATGTTGGTAACATCCTGACACCCTAGCAAAAAAGATGTTGATGAATAAGCCCAGCACGCCTAGTAGTTACAGTTATTTGTATACTACTGATTGAGAAATCTTTACCACGACATTTCTGAAGTACGCACACATTTATTTTCAGAAAACATGATCCAACAGAATAAACGCTCTTCTTCTTTACAGCGAGGTGAGTGTCGCGTTTTGATATGTAATAATATATATCTATAGAACTTTTCGGTTCCATCTCAATCTTAAATTTGTTTTAAAATTGAGGCGACGTATGATAATCGCTCGGATAATTAGGTCTGACTGCAACTTAATAAAACTTGGAAAAGATTGGCTTTCACTAAAAACACCTTAAACAACTTTGATAAGATAATAATGTATTCACAGAAATAATGCTTCACGACTTCAAACTTCTTCGCTCAACAATCTCAGAACTATTCACTTTACCACACAATCAGGAAACCGCCAAAACTAAGTCCACCAATAACTGTTCAATATTCTCCACGTCAACGAAATCCACAATAAATTATCGCAAAAACAATAGCTCTTCCTTAATCCGTCAATCAATCTCTCTTTCTCCCCACTATACGCTTTCTGCTCTCTCTAACCAAAAAAAATCCCGTCCCTTATAAATAAATCGACAAAAGCAATCTAGAAAACGCTAGAACGAAATCAAGTGAAAAAAGGAAAAAAGCGTTTCAAGTTATGTAATCAGTTATCGAAATTTTTCGAAGAAGCTGGAATCACTAGATCAATCTGGAATTTTACTATGTCGTAATAACAATTGTGACGTAATAAAAGGCGTACACAGCAATCCAATTGCGAGGAAAAAAGGTCCTTTTTCTCAATCAGTAGCCGAGCGAACAAAATGACACAGCACTTTACACAAATATGAAAACAATTCTTACAAGGCAAATTTCCTTATTTGTGACAGTGAGGCGCGCGGCTGGCTGCAGTTTTTTCAAGGAAAAGTTTGCAGCAACTTTTGAGGTTAAAAACTTTCACCCAAAGTCTTCAGAATTCAGATTCTTTCTCTGTAATTTCTTAATTGATGTCTTCATTTGTTCTATCTTTTGTGGGACTTAAAAGATACTTCATGCCTCGTGAAAACAAAGCATTCTATTGGGTCATGTACTCTGATTTCATTTTCTTTAGTTACCACCACACTCCTACTCTTCTTCATCGCTTTTCCAACAGTCGGTTCTTTGGAATTAGCTCCTCACCTGACATCCCTTTCGCTCTCGCTCTTCTTGGCCTCTTTTGCACCTAAGAGGCGCTTGAGAACCAAGATTTTGATCACTTCCTAATTCTTCTCACCGCCCCTCGTTCTTTACTTTCCCACCCCAAAGAAAAATTTACACTTTTTCCTTTTTATTTTTCTAACTTTCCCAACTGCTAATAGGGAGTCGGTAACGGTTTATGCCAACTACCTGAGGTTTCATTTTTCTCTGTCCCAACCAAAGACAATGCACAATCGCCCCAGGAGTTACTTGTCTAAGCCCCACCAGAGCTCCTGCCTTGAGGAGTCTTAACCCTCTTTCTGCTTACTTTTCTTCTCCAGTGAATTTTTCGCGGCTGTTGCCTCCTTTACTCTTCCTCCGCCCCAGGCCTCCAGCCCAATGCGAAAGCACCTTCCTCGCTTCGCCTGAATCTTCTTCTTCATAATTTCAGTATTTTTTGATCTTTGCTTTCCTGGAAGTCTTCATATGTTATTCTCATGCACAGGATGGCAAAACCTCTTAACTCACCAACTTCTGTCCGGCTTATCTTTCTCACTTCCTTTTTCTCAAAGCTGCATGAGCGCATCATTCTATCCCGTTTACTATTCATCGCGTAACTAATATCTTGGTCGCAGTGTATTACTCAAAGAGTTTATGGTAAGCGAGATCGATTTAAAACCCTTACTTCCATGAACATAGCACGTGATCACCAAAACCGTATCATATATTGATTTATTGAGGTTTAAAGGCAATCTACGCGCTTTATATGCATGTTCACACGAATGACGTGGTTATTTCATAAAGTAATAGTATTGCAAATAGTAAAGGTCTCCCTCCCATACTTGAACGAGACCATCTCTGGATGCGTTTCGTCCTTTTGGACTCATCAGCAGGGCCCGTCTCGTCATCACCAAAAACCAAAACCCCACATTTGCAATAATATGAAAAGTGTAGCATCATTCTTTTACAAATTCCTTCGCACACATTACGCGTGTGGCGCATGCAATGACTTTGGTACGGGGGTCCCATCCGTATCGAAGATGCAGTGTACTACTCAAAGAGTTTATAGTAAGCGTAATCTTGGTTCTATCTCAACTTTAATAATTTGAGGCGACTTTTGTATCGCTCGGATAATCAATTTTCACTGCAACTTAACAGCTAGGTGAAAGTTGATTTTTATAAAATACTTAGCCACAATACCTTAAACCAAGCTCTTCTTGATGAAGAACAAAACAGATATATTCCAAAAACAACTCGGGACTTTAAAATTCTTTCACTTGTCAACCACTCAAAACCAATGTACTCTAACACCAAGGCAGAAAAGCTATATTAATTGATTAACCACTTAATTCTTGCCACACAGATATTCCACAAAAATATTCACAGCAAACCATCACAGAATAACACGCTATCAATCTCTCTACACTCTTTCGCGCTATTTCGCGCTCTCTTCACTGTGTGAACTCTCTGCCTCTGTCTGTCTGTCTCTCTCTCTCTCACTCTGTATGTGTAAAAATCTCGTGTGTGTGTGTGTGTGTGTGTTTACCCCTCCTCTTCCTTGGGATGGAGGTACGGCATGAACGGCAATTCAGGTTCATGCCGTCAACCTAATTGATATTAGGCTATAGGAAGATGGCAGCCCATTTCGAACCAGTCATGAGTGACTGGTAGCCCCACCACCAACAAGGCGGACTGCCACTGGTGGGTACCCAAGAGTCATCTGACATGCTGGGTTAGCAACTTCACAATTATAATCCGGTGAACTACGGGTGGGGCCACCTGTCTGCCACATAAAGGTGGAGGCGTCCCGTTAAGTGCCTTGCCCAAGGACACAACAAGCAAGCTTGCCGGCTTGTTCTCCACACTATCCCTTTTTTTTATGCTGAGCGCCAATCAGGGAAGCTGTGAATACCATTTTTTAAAGTCTTTTGGTATGACTTGACTTAGGGAATGAACCCCAGGTCTACCTACTACAATGTGGACGCTCTAACCACTGCACCATCGCGCCGGTTAAAAATTTCGTCGCCTTAAATAAGTGAATGGAATGCGATCTAGAGAAATCGAGAATGAAGTCATATGACAAAAAACCCACTAATAAATTACATCATATCGGCAATCGAAAACTTTCGAGAACGAAAAGTGTATTCTAGGTCAATCTTGAACGCAAACACCTGATCTACTGTTGAAATGTCATAAAGAGGGAGTGTTACGATACAAAGCTTAATTCGAAAGAAAAAAGATTTTTGCAAAAACAAGCGAGATATAAAAGCAAGTTTAGATTCGAGAAAATTCTAGATTCACGAATAAAATAACTACAGTATAGCAGAACGAAAGCAATAAATTACTGAGACTATACATACAATAATTATTATAACAAAGCAAATTTTCTTTTTCGTGACACTATTCTTTCTGAAATCCAACTCTGTTCTCTCTCCCCGCCAGGCAGATTTGCCTTCTAGTCGTTGTACTTTTGATTAACTTTTGATCTTTCTGAGCCCATTTTGAAAGGCTCTAACAAACCCAAGCAGAGCCCTTGGGCAGTTATGAACTTTTTCCAAGGCTTTTCTCTCTGCCTCACTCCCCGCTTTCTTCCTCCAGCTTGTTTCTGTTGACCTCGTTCCTTGCTTTGTTCAACGAGCTCAATCTTTCCGTTCTGACAGGCGCGCAAACATGACTTTCCAAAATCAAAAAAACGCTCCTTGTAAGTACACTAAAGTGTTTCGTGTGGATCCTTGGATCTTTTGTTGAAAGCCCCCGCCAAAAAATCAACCCTGCCACCGCTCAAAATAGAAAATTAGTAATTATCCAGTTAGAATTTTTATTCATAGATAGGTTAGGGCTAGTCTGCAGTACTTAAAACGTGGCCGGGGTGTTTTTCTCAAATCTCACATTTTTGCATTGGTGGCGGAGGCTTTCTACAATAGATCCGGATCCTTTCCTGTCACTGTTCTATTTTTTCTTTTTATCAGCGATTTAACTTCATTCTTCCGCCAGCTGCTCTGCTCGAGCTAATCAGCGGGCCATCTGGTTCAATCCCCTTTCCCCCTTGGTACCTTCTATTGTGGAGACCACATACGAAGTATCGATTCGACGGAAGCGCTGTTGGAAGCACCGGTATCTCTCAATTCGAGAAATGCTAAGCTTTCTTCTTTTTGTAGATAACCACCTGAATAATTTTCAGACCCACCTCTTTTTGTTTAATTCTTTTTTCCGCTTCTATCCTACTCCCATTTTTCTTGGGGTCACCGTTAACCACAATTTTTCTTTTTCTACACATGTATCTTCGCAGAAAAGCAAAGTTCTTTTCTTGTCTCAAGATCTTGCGCTATATCTCTTCTTCCTCATGGGGTCCCTTTAAAGAGTCTCTTTTCCTCTGTGCAAAGTTTTTCTTCGGTTCGTTCTCATTTATGCTTCACCTGAATGATTTCCTTTTCTCAACGTTACCATCGTTACCAAGTTGGAAAACCTTTTCCCTGCGGCCAATTGCGCCATCAGTGGCTTATTTTTGTCCTTCCCTATTCATCTTCTACTCTATGATGCGTCTTTGCTTCCCCTACGAGTCACTCTGTATCATTTCGCTTTGTCCTTTTATGATTAAGCCCTTCATCTTTCAACCTCTTTTTCTATTTGAAAATTGGCCAGACATCAAGCAAAACAAAAGATTTTAGCTCTATTTAAAAAGACTTTGTGCCCACTCATCCGCTCATGCTTTCTTCTTTTTCCTCCAGGAAAGGTCTTCTTGCTTTCCCTTTCTTTCCTACTTGGAACCCACTTCCTTAAGCAAGGAGTTTACTTTTTCAACTCTATGCTCTCGCTCTGATCTTTATCTCTTTCTCCAAGATACGGCGGTTGCCCCTCTTGATTCTCTTTTATCCCACAATCTTGGGATATGGACTGATGGCTCGGCTCTTTTTGGTAACAGAGGGTCTGGAGTCCTTGCCAACTGCTCTCTTTGTGATGGTGAAAGCCATCTTTATCCATTTCGGTTGGCCCTCTGAGTTCAAGTTTCTCTGCTGAAGCCTGAATAATTGTGGAAGCTCTCCGCTGGTCTAGAAAACACCAACAAGTCTTCCAGTTCTCTTCCCTTCTCCTCCTCTAAGGTTCTCCCTCTGTCCTAGCAATATTTCCTCTCCTCCTTCTTTTTCACACTCCCGGGAACATCTGCCAGGAACACTGAATCTTTTCTCCTTCTTTTTTATCCAGCTACAATGGGTTTCCGGTCACTCATTCCCTGCAGGCAATGACATGGCCGATCAGTTGTCCATGCGAGGAATACTGCTTTATTCATCTATAGTTCCTTGCAGTCTCTCTCCTGTTATCTCTCGTTTCCACTTATCTCTTTTCTCGGCTGGAGGAGCACTACCTCATCGAATTCTTCTACGTACAGGTCCCCTCAGTTTTCATTGAGAAACTTGTGCTTCTTTGTCACGTTCGCTGTGTTCTCTCTCGTGTTCGCTGCTACGAACTCAGTCTTCTGTTAACCTTTTGTCTTTCTGGAGCTGTAAAAAATCCTTTTAGAATTGGGAAGAATTAGAAGTGAGAATCCTTCGTGCAACCCCTGCGGTCATCCGATCCAGGACATTTTTTATCTCATTCTATTCTGTCCAGCTATGGACCCCTTTCCTAGATACGACATTAGGTCCAGGCCTTGAAGAGATGCCGGCTTTTGAGATCCCATAACATTACGTCATGTCCCCATCTCACGCAAGGATTCGGGTAACAACAATAACAAAATTTAGTACCGTGAGATTAATCTAAATTAAACCCAATTACTTTTAGATTAGAAAAAAGTTGTTTTCTACCTAATTTTCTTAAATAATAACATAAGAAGTGTGGAGAATGAAAGGCAGCTGGAAAACGAATTGGTCTTGATGCCAATAGCAAACATTTATTTGCTCTCCGTGCACAAAAACATAATTTACGGATTTCCTAGAGTAAGTCCAACAAAGAGAGCCTCCGAAATGTAGCTGGAGACCCTACCAGCTCCAACTAATTGCGAAATTTCTGGTAAACGCACTGACCATACAAGCATGAATGACAGACACTGTGAGCGGTAAACAACCAGACAGCCACCCCCAAGTACTATCTAATAAGTGGAATAGAATAAGTGGATAGAATGCGGCTTGCTTGCACCGATATTGTAAAATATTTACCAAAATTCACAGAACATTAAAGCAAAAACGACAAAAATTTTTAACGGAGGGTGTCCGCATAACCCCTCCTTACAACTCAGTTGGCTTAGAGCGGCTGGTGCACTTACCCACTTGGCGCTTGCACCCAGTTGTAACAAGTTTGTCAAGGCTTACACTGACTGTGAAAATATTAACGAAAGAATTTTTCAGTGGTAGGGTTCGTAGACAGACCCCAAAACTAGACAGCTGGTCTCTTTTAGTAAGTAGATTTACATGCTAGAGGCAAATAGACACTTTGGCACACAAAATATTTTGGAAAATAAACACATATTTTGGTAAATAACACTTTGGCAAATAAAACTAGTGGCAAATAAGCAGATAGGCTAGTGGCAAACAAGCTCTTAAAAAATCTTGAATCAATTTGAAAGTGATTTTTTGCCGACGTCGCTTGAGGGTTCAAAGCCGAGCAAAGCATACCGGTTCATCCCGCTAGACCGGCTTCACCCAATGGTTAGTTTCAAGAACAGTAATGAAAATGCTGATGTTTCATTTTACATAGTGAATTCTTGTTTCAAATTAAAAGTATTGTTAAAATAGAATTGATCAAAGCAAAGTAATGGGGGGTTGCTTATAAATGTTGCATTTTTCGTACAGTTTCTGGAGTATGCAGCTTCGTTTTAAGAGAAATCATCACTCTTCACGTTTGCTGGATCGACTCCTCATTTCTTAGGATGTCTCATTGACATTATTTTTTCAGTGTGATGATTTTAAGGACAAATGATTTTAATTCCCCTCTCTCTTGTGGTTATTGGCCTGCAGCTCTGTTAGAATATCTGGTCAATAAAGAACTTGCAACTGCCTCGAAAATATTTGTCAGAACCTTACATATGTAAGCATTTTAATTGGTGCAAAATCTCGACGAACACACTTTACAAGTCCCACAAGTGTGGTGGTCTAAGCTATGCTTTATTGAAAGCCTCTACCTTCTTATTGGTCACCAACTGCACTGAAGAGACCTGATAGGTCGAAGCAGTGTCACTGTCTGCAGTTTGCTAAGTGCATCGCTAACCTCTTGCATTTCCATAAGAGTTTGTAACCACTAGGCTGCAACAGCACTATTGTTCTAGCAGTTGTTAAACTTAGTGCACCTGCGACAACCGCCCCTTATTCACGAGAGATACGGCTTCGCAGAGTACTGACACTCAAATTACTCTTTGGCTTTAGTTGGTCGAGCATGCTAAACTCATTAGCATAGAACGGTGTTCTGATTGCTGCTTCTGCAGCCAAACCGTTTCGAGGTAAAGATGCTGCAGCTCGACTCCTCATGCTTGAGACAAATCCATTCAGTAGAATTGTTTCCTGCTAACCATAGAGTTGCAAGCTTGATCACATGTAAAGCAGTCAACGTGTAAATAGAAAATTTATACGTTTCCGGCTAATCATTTTGCTCTCCCCACAGAAATTATTTTCATATTTTGGTTTGCTTGAAACGTTTGGATTTTCAATAAATGTGTTTACAATTTTATCTGTGATGTGCTTAGACCTATTGAAGAATCTAAGCATAAAAAATTAATACTGCTTGCAATAGATGAACCTGGTGTATGAGTAGCTTGGGACTATTAGGAGCTAGATAGACCGTTTGGGCCAAATTCCTGGTATGTTTTCAAAGTTATGTACTTCCGGACAATTATAGTTTTAGTGGTCACTGGTTGGTGTTTTTATTGATAAAGCGCTGATCCTGCATCTAATTTGAAGCTCAAAACACGGAGACAAGAATATATGTTTAGTGATTGTAATCCGCAGCGTTACAAGTACAAGCAGCAGAAAATTCCACCCTCAAAACATGCATACTTGAAAAAACGTTCAATGTCGGTGCGAGGCCGATTCAGCCTCACCGTGGTTGAACTAGACCGGAGCATTTTGGTGGTTTGAGATTGAGTATCAGAAATTAAAGTGCGGAGTTTTGTATTGTTTCGACATTCCCCCTGTTGTCCGCTCAATAGATCGCGCTTATCTTATTTATTTGTTTTTTCTAGTAGCCGCTGCGACGGTAAATAGGGCCTTAATATACGTCACTGAGGCCACTTATTTGCTGCGGAAAGTGTTTTGCAATAAAGCAGGTGACTTGACGTCATCGAGCGTGAAACAACGCGCAATGCTCTCAGCCAAGCTGGGCCTGTTTGATGCCTTAAAAATAAGCCTTGTCCGATGGTTTAAGAAGCGAGCATCCTGTTGGAATTCGCAAGGTTGCATTAATTGTCAGAAGTGAGAGTTGTGGCACCAAACAAGAGCCCAGTATTCGGAATTAGAATAGACTCGTGTAAAGGCAGCATCGGGTCAGCACCCGCACTTTAGCTGCTCTTCTCAAGTCTTTTATAAACCCGATGCTACTTTTTGCATAGTGCTTCTAAGCGTCGGGAATACGACTGCATAGCGAATTTTCTTGAGTTACTTCAACCTACGAAGTTTTGGAGAAGGGCTGAGACTTGTCGTTGATGTTGACAAATACTTTTCTTTTTGCTTTTTTTGTTAGGGGAGAGATACTGTTGCCGACACTGTTTTGGTTTTGCCAAACTTGATTTAATATTTTTAAAGACGCAAGTTTATGATTGCCACCTCCTATCTTAATATCTTTTCGAGAATTTTACAGGTTTCATCTTGGTCCATTGCAGACATATGCAATTACTTGCAAAGGGTAGATTTGCAGTTACCGAAGGTTACGGGGAGAATGGAAAGCAAAATTGTCATATTAATGTGATTTCGGGGAGAGGGGAAGAGCTATCAGTATGTAACAAACTTGCTGTTACATGTACATCAAAAACACTTTTAAGTTTTCCATTCTTTGAATAAACAATGTTAGGTTTTTTGGCGAAACCGAATAATTGGAGTTTGCTTGAGTACTTTTTCATATAACGTGCCACATGAGGGAAAAAGGGGATTTAACAAAACGTCGTAGTGCGTCACATGGTGGAAAAGGGGTTAAAATCGGAAAAAAATACGTCAAATGATTTGTGAATAGCTCCCTGATCTAAGGGCAATTGTTGCCACAGGTCAGTGATTCTCAAGTTGTGTGTTGCAAAGCTTTAAGGAGTTGTTTTAAGTTTTTAAGGGCGTCGAAGGGGGCATAGATTAGCTGATATGCCCCTAAAAGTGTAGGACAAAAAAGTTAATTTTGTTTATTTTATCACTGAAAGAAAGGTCTTTAACTTAAGTTTAAAGACATCGATTTCAACTGATGATAACTAAAAACTTCTTCTCAAAGAAGGGTCCTCCAAAAACAAATCATACGAATTGCTTGCAAAAAATTGATCGTCAAAAAAAGATTTTCCACTGAACAAACAGGTGGATATCTTGCAGATCGGCGAGCGAAAACCTTAATGTTGTGCATTGCCTGGTGCATCGTTGGTACCGCAGGTTTTTCAAATTTCAAGAAAAGTTTAAGGATTATTGCAATAGACATAAAAATTGGTGTGCTTTTTAGCTACCCTTAAGCATCTGGATTAGCACTCAAAATGCTGACATAGATTTGAGAGAAAAATTACATCTTTCAAAAAAATTTTGCTTTTTTTGACAACTGTTAATTGAATCTCTCCCGAGAGAGTTTGCACACTGTTCACAACTTCGCAGAAAAAATGCGATTGCTACTCAATTGATAGAGTATTAAAAATTTTGATTTCCAATTGGCGAGGCTAGCTTTATCCCCAGAGTAAATCCTGGATGCAATTCTAAACGATCGAACAAAAAAGTATGAGCAGACAGCCGCAATGTATTTCTTTTGTAAACAGTTCAAGTATTTCTCCATATATTATCTTTAGGTTTTAGCCGTTTCTGCTCATTTCACTCCGATGCATTCAACTGGCAGTTTTAACGAGAGTACTTAATGAAAATCGTTCATTGGCGTGTGGCATGGCTAAATTCAGAAAAGTCTGTTGCTCTTTGAAAATACAAAAGGTTTTGATGATGATACAGGAGCAAGCTGTAGCCCTTCATATTTCACCCATTATCACATTGAACCTGGTAGACAACTAGCGTTATTTATTTTGTCCAGAATTATTCATTGAAAGAGATCAATGGACTTCACCATTAAATGGATTTGAGTACAAATTTGTTTCTGACGATACTAACTGGGTGAAAGCAGCGGAAAAATGTAAAGAATCTGGCGGATGGCTGGCTGAGCATGGCATAAGAGACGGAATAAAAAATCTGTAAGTAGTACTTACAACTAAACGAAAAACGCGAGTTTGCGTTTAGAAGAAGGCTTTAAAATTTTTTTATGGGGAGGATAGATACATTTTTAACCCTTGATATCGATGGTTTCAATAATTGTTAGTTAGATCATAACAAATTACGATCAACAGTATTATTCTCGATCTACCGAATGCCAAATATAAAATAGAATAAAATTTATTCAAGCTGAAACGCCCTAACAATCTGTTTCACCTACAGCGGCTCGTCAGAAGGTAATTCTAAAACATAACACTGATATAAGATACTGTGGGTGGAAGCCAGAATTAAAATCAGGCCTTAACGGCGAAACAGGCTGTTATATTTTTGCCAATAAATATATATCAATTTGCTCTAACTGCTGTTATTAAGTACTTTTAAATATTTTACCGAGTTTATCATATTAAAGTGAATTTATGTAGTAAATGAACTGCCACTTTGATTTCTAGAGTAAGAGATTAAAATAACTACTGATTTATTTATTTTTTTTTAAAGTTTTGAAGTCTAGATAATTGGTTTTTCACAATTTAGATGTTTTTTGGAGTTCAAACGCTTCTTGGTCTTTCAATGGGTTTCCACTTGAATCGGTGAGCCTCTAGCTCCAAAATTTTTGACCCAGAGCAGCATAGTTTTTCGATAAGAAACAGGGTTGTGCCTGCTCAGTTGGAAATGATTTCTGAAATTCTTAAGGTTGCAGTTACAAATTCTTCGTTAATGAGAAAACCTTCCACAACAAATGCCCGGTGTGTACCTGTCCAGGCCATATGCAGACGTCAAACGTTTCAAAAAAAGTTAATAAATCACTAGTTATTATAATCTCCCGCTCTAGAAAACAAAATGGCGGTTAATTAACTGGTGCACATAAATTTTCCTTAGCTATGTGGCTAATTACAACAGCAATGCAATGCAAGACTTTAAAATGTGGGAGGTTTTTCGATCCCACCGAGTATAAAAATTTTGTTGAAATATTGTAAAAAAACTATGTACAATCTTCAAGAATGCTGAGTTTTAACTACTTTACGAGTACAAACAAAAGGCCATTTAAAACCAATCATTTGGTTTTGCAATACTTCTTGTGTAAAACAAAAACAGTTTGCTTGGAGATAATTACCTGTCCAAAAGGTTTGTAATTTTCTTTCTTAAATTGCATATTTAGGAGGATTTGGAATTCTTATTTGACATCTCGTAATACGAAGGAGTTGTGTGTATGGATTGGCTTGAAGTTTAACCAAAAAAACAGATACTGGGAGTGGAGTAAAAGTGGAACGAGACCTGCTTTTAAAACTGATCAGTGGTATCTGAATTCAAATCACACTAAATTGTGCGCGTGTCTACAATTATCTCAATTGACTGTAGTTAATTCTTTTTGTAGTAAAAAGCAAAGTTTTTTATGTGAAGCAGCAATCCAGTAATATCAAATCGACAAAGGTTGCAACATTTCTTCGAGACATATTCCGACGCACCAGCGTGTTAAAAAGAGACAAATGAGTCGACTCAGCTTTAAAAAGAAACAATGCCGAATGCCTTCTGTATTTCAAATGTAGTTTGCTTGCGTAGCTGGAAGTTTGTGTTGCGTATAAAATGGACGTTGTTAATAATTATATATTTGCAGCTTTGCTAAGGATCATCTGCTGTCAAGGAATTGTTTTTGTCGTTAGGTTGAATTTTACGATGTAACGTAGCTTAATCCTTTGACTCACGAATTAAGGTTTTTTAAAACTTTTGTGATTTTTTGTTATGGGTGCAATGGGCAGAGATCTTTAAAGTGTAAAATGACAATTTTTGCCTAAAAACGTTTGTACTTTAGCAGAAAATTAATGTGTCATATATGATACGTTGTGAGCATATGGCGTCATTTTTGGATTATTTGAAGAAATTTTACGGTTTGAAAAAGCAACACAACAGAAGATAACAGCAGTAAACATCAAAACAAGCAATTAAAAAAACGGAAAGCAAGGTATGGAAAGATAAGCCACCTGGAATGAAATAATTACATGGAGCAAATCTAGCAAATCAAAGTAAAGTAAAATAAGCAAAATTGAAATAAAAATTACAACGCAAAACAAGGCATAGTTCCTACAAAATCCATTAGCAGTCTCTTGTTAAGATTTTACAGGTATGCGATAAGCTAACATGCAAAGTGATATCTGTGAAAGCAGTTTCTTTGTTTGTTCAAGCAAAGAGAGACTTCACATTTTTCGCAAAACACGTACGAAAAACATTCAGCACATCCAGAGAATTTACAGCGCTGTCGCTTATCCTTCCATACAGGAAAGTGTCCGACACCATCAAATCGTATATCTGCTGGAGGAGCATTTTGCACTGATCTTCTTGGTTTGCCAACAGTTGCCTTATCGAGAGGATTTGTGTTGTGCTTTATCAAGCACTCAGCAATGTTGAGTCGGAATTGCAACAACGTCATCTGTTGCGATTTTGGATAACCAACCGACTTACAATGGTTGCCATACTGGAGCCATGATGTAACAACCGCCAAATCAACGAAGTGGAAAATTACACGAAGAGTTCATTTTTTTGACTTTATGTGGATTCTATACAAAGAAAGTAGGAAATCCAGCTTGTCCACTCCACCCATACTTTTATTGTACTCCAGTACGGCTGATGGGCAGACAACATCTACATACGCCTTGGAGGATTTATCATAACGTCTTACTTGGCCTTGATTTGTTTCCCAGTGATATGCAGAAGACAAAACAGTAACCAGGGAATTATCATTCCACCTAACCAGGCATAACTTTTCATCACTTGAGGTGCATCCATCCATTGCCCCTCTGCCTTGCTTCACCAGCTCCGAATTCGGTTTGATCGGCAATGACCCGACTCTATTTGCTCTTACAGTGCCAGTGCAGTATATTCCTTTGGTGTACAGTTCTTGAATCAAACTTGGAGAAGTAAAATAATTGTCAAAAAACAGGCGGTAGTTGCCGTGAGCCTTGACGCTGTCCTCGATAAGTGACATTACCACACTCCCAGAAAGACCAAAGTGGTTGTATTTCTCGGGAAGTTTGGTGGTCTTACCTTGATAAGCAAGGAAATTATAAGGCATGCCAGATTCCTCACAAAGGAAAAACACTTTTATACCCCAAGGATTAGGCTTGCCTTTCATATATTGCTTCAAGCCTAGTCTTCCTTTGAAGGGAAACATTTGCTCGTCTATACACAGCCTTTTCTCAGGATCAGGCAGTTCTTGTACTAAAACGTTCGAGAACTGATTCAGTATTGGCCTGACTTTCCAAAATTTGTCCTCCACCCTTTCGTTTTCTTGCAGGCTGTCGACCAAATGAAGATTATTTCTCAGCATGCTAAAGCGATTTAACGTCATTGCGTCAGCAATCAGCTTGTGCCTTCTTGCTTTGCTCCAGTACAATCTCATGTTCGGAAATGGAATGGAGCCCATTTCAATATGAATACCAATAAGAGCCTTTATCTCCTGTGGTGTGGCCCTCAAATCTTTTCCTTGCGTTTGAAGATAGTACATATTTGTTTTTTCACAAACATCTTTGATCAAAGAATCAGTGATAAATTTGGTGAAGTAAGAGTACGCTGAAGCAGGTTCTGTTGGAAAATTATCACCTATTTCTTCTACAGGGGCAGCAGGAGTAAACTTCATTTTTTTCTAAGAAATTTTTTCCAGTTTCTTTTTCAGCTTCTTAGATGGAGGCTCAGGTTCTTCATCTTGAGGTTCTAATTCAATTTCCTCAGATGGCGCTTCAAGCGCTGCCATGACTTCAGGTATGCCATCTTCTTCATCAGACAAGCCATCGATTTCTGACTCGTTACCAAAAGCATTGTCTAAAATCGTTTGCACAATTTCTTTGGGAGTTCGTTTCGGCATGTTTCTTAATTAGAGGCTAAAAATTTGTAAACACACCAGAAGGTAAAATATTCTGCAAAAAGGTTCAAAACTGCAATAATACAAGAATATCAGCAAACAGAAGTATCAATAAAAAATATCAATTGATGAATATTTTGGTTTGACATAGAAACGGAAGTGTCAAGTGTATGCCAGTAATGTGCCGATGTATGATATACCGTGTGTCCGGTTGCCAGGGGTTAGAGTTAAAGCAGTGGTTCTCAACCTTTTTTTACCCATGGACCCCTTTTCCCTTCTTTTTTTCTTGGTGGACTCCTTCATAGCTATTGGAGATAAGAACAATCACCTTCGCTTGTTCTTGCCACTGACTGATGGGTGGACCCTTAGTGACTAATATTACATGGACCCTAGGGGTTCTTGTGGACCCCGGTTGAGAACCACTGAGTTAGAGCTTGGGCCACTGTTAGCACTAGGTTTAATATTAGAACTTGGGTGAGAGCAAGGGTTAGTGTTATGGCAGTGGCCTGCACTAACGTAGACTGCAACCAGCTGCCAAAGAGTTAAGGCTAATTCTGGAGCTAGACTTTCAAAACTGACTGCCGTAACTTTAGCCTGTGTCCACAAAAAAACTAATCTAGTTTTCCAAGATGCTATTTGGCAAACAGATTGAGAAATTAGCTATTTACCTGACAAATGCTCCGTAATTACCAAAGCTAATACTTGATTATTTACATTTCTGCACTGTTTCAGTAAGGTTCACACATAAGGTCACATACTCACAGTGAGTCATATCTGATACATGAAAAAAATTTTTCCACCAAAGTGTGTGCACCCAAAACAAACATTCTTGGTTCTGCCACTAAACATACACTTACATCACATGCTTTATCCCAAAAAGTGAAATCATTCGTTTCTCTTTCGTTTTGTTTAGATACACACAACTTTTTACCATGCACTCCACTCAGAGAGCAAACCTTGGGAAAGGTCAATATTCAACACACCCGTACATTCAGGAATAAGACAAATCGTTCATGCATGAGTAGTTTCAAGTTTCACGTGTTTGTGCTGATGAGCTACATTGTGACTAAATCATTGTAAAGTCGCTTTTAAATGCAATGGCACGCGTTTTGAAAATGTGACTTATCTGATACGAAATGAGCGAAAGGGTTAAAGACCATTCACCTGAAATTGGTTGCACAGGCATCAGTAAGGTCGCTACGGGGGAGCATCGGAATTCGTGACCTCCTGCTTCGCAGAAAGTTACTTTTTTGTCTAAAGGCATCAAAAACTTCGGATTAAATTTAGGTGAGCTTAAACCCCCCTTCTCCCCCACTTCGTTTGCTTTAATGACGGCATTGGCAAATCATAATCTTGAGACTCTCAAGGCAGACAACTTGCTGTCAATCATTTCCTTTAAGCCAAGATTTCTTAACCGGGGGTAAATTTACCCCACGGGCATAAATTTGACCTGCCTTGGGGGCAAATTTTGTTGGCGAAAAATTCATATTTTTGCCAACATTTGGGGGTAAATTTTACTTATGAAATTTGCCAAGGGGTAAATGAGAAAATAAAGGTTGAGAAGCCCTGCTTTATGCACTGCAACCAGGCAAATGAGATTGTTCCTTGTTTAACATGTTTCTAAATTTTATGTTCGCCCGCAAGCACGCGATTAAAATCTTCACTTTAACTAAACATTGTACGAAATCATTAGTTTAGTTCAATTGCTTAAAACTGTAAAAATTTTATTTTTGAGTGCATAAAATGCTGCTTGCTTGAAAAGTGTTTGCGTTCATTATAACATAGCTATTTATATTGCTAGCTCCAAGTGGTTACGATCGTTAGAGAGCGTCTTTTAAGTGAGAAACAAAACAACAAAGCGAGTCCTGAAGGCGCGAGGCTTCCAAAGGAAGCAATGCTATTGAGAGATATTTTCAAATTTGCAAAGCCATCCCTGGACACGTTTCGTCCTTTTGGATTCATCAGCTGGGCTTGCCAAGGGCCAAGAGGTCACCCCAATAGCATTAACGTTGACTTTAAAAAAAAAACTAACACAAAGCACAAGACTTACGTGCTGTTTACCTTTGAACGAGGTTCGTTTTGACGTACTTCTAGCCGCTCAACTATAGACTAGAACTATGGACTAAAACTGATATCCTTATGTAAAGTTCATCACACAAGCAGTAATTAGGCATAAAAGGTTTTCCAAAGGTTACGAACTAAATGCGGTGCTTTAAGGCAATCAGTTGAATTAAAGTGTCTTCGTGGCTTCGATAATTTGATTCAACTAATATTGTATTGTTGATCATCAGCGTAATTAAAGAAAGCTGAAGCGATGTTACTTTGAAAACTGAAAATACTTTGGAAGTAATAAAAGGTTAACTTTGAAAACATGAAAAATACTTACTTTGAAAAGTGTTTGTAATATACATTTATGACTAACACTTTATATATAACCTTTATTTAAGTAAGGCTCTAGTAAACTAAAACACAGCACATCTAAATCGAAATGAAATAAAGTAAATTGTTAATAATCCTAGACTTATTTGACAGACTTTTGAACAGAATGCTTCTACCACTTCAACTCCATTACTTTACGAAAGACAGTTTAAATTACGCAACATGCAAGCACTTAATTACGCAAAACACCTCTAAGCAATTTACATAAACGATCTGGCATACCAAAATTACACAATTGAATTGGAGTGGTTCTGAGTTTAAGTCTTGGGTTCAATTCTTAGAAGCGTTAAACATATAATATATAACATTCTCCCCCACCAAATAAAATGAAAACATTAAGCGTGCATCACAGTTATCAGTCAGTAGTACATTAGTCTGTCAGGAGCTTTTCGTGCTCGCTGAGAGCGTCTCGGCCTAGATTGAGAGAAATCAGGGGACGCCTCAAGGTCACATTCGTTCATAGGCGAACATTGTACATTTTCACGTTCAGGGGAATCAGTAAGGGGGATATCATTATTGGCATCGCCAGGTGAAGTCACCTTGTCATCACGGATATTTGGAGTTGGTGCATGCTCTTCTTCGTTATTTTGCGTAGTTTTACATCATCCATTTTGTCAACATCTGTTAAATGCTGATCCAATGATTTGTATGGCAGCCGTTCACCAGCCGGGGCTAAATACTTGGTTGCTACCGTGTCCTCTCTCCCATTCCGGTATCTGATGTGAGCGTATTGGGGATTGACTTCAATCAATTGGACTTCTTGCACCAGCGCGTCGTATTTGTTACTTCTGTTGCGCCGTTTTAGCAAGACGGGTCCTGGTGCAAGAAGCCATGTCGGTACGGCAGTTCCATTTGTTGAACGTCGTTGATAATTAAAAAGTCTCTCGTGAGGCGTACAGGGTGTATCACAAAGATATTCACCCCCCCTACAGCCAAACTGGTAATAGGTATGACCAAACTATATAGCACATTGTGAAGCTTATGGTGTTAGAAATTAATGTACATTTTCATTTTTTTCCAGATACTTAATAATTATGGCTTTTGCTGATAATGAAAAAATTAGGTATGTTGATAGAATTTTAAGTATTGGTCTCAGAATCGCTAGTGAGCAAAAACCAGGTACTGTTACAAGGCCTTGGATCGCAAATTTTTTGAAAAGATCTGAAAGATGGGTATCTGCAACATGGAAAAAGAATCCTTATGAAGTAGAGATGAAAAAAGAACACATTGGAAAGGCTGGAGTCCTTTCTCAAGAGTCAAAAGAAATTTTGAAGGAAATGATTGGTAAAGAAAAGAAAAGTCTTCGCCAGATGGCAAGTGAATTAGAAAGTGTTCGAGATAAACCCAGAAATCATATGACTATTATGAGGCATTTAAGAAGTATTGGAGCTAAACCTTATCACGAAATTCCTAAGCCAAGATTGAGTGAACTTAATAGAGAAGATCGACTATCATTTTGTGAGCTTCTGCGTGATTGGGATGCAAATGATTTCATGCATTTAGCTCCCAGTGATGAATTTTTTATTTATGCCGATCGTCGTCCAAATTACCAAAATGATCGCATTTGGGCATTGTCACTCGATGATATTGAAGAAGAAATACGCTTTAGGGAAAAGTCTAAGCACTCTGTTTGTATCGGTGTTTTCATTTGCTTCACAGCCAAAACAATGATGTGGGTAACAAAAGAAAAAGGTCAAAGCTGGGATGGAACTTATTTTCGAGAACAAATTCTAGTAAAGCATGTTATACCCTTTTTAAAAAATGAAAATAATGTTCTAAGTGTTGATGAAGTTACAATTCTTCATGACAAAGCTCCGTGTTTTAAAGCAATCACCACTCAACAACTTTTGAAAAGCAACAACATTGATTTCTTCGACAACAGTCAGTGGCCAGGTTCATCACCAGATTTAAATGCAACTGAAAACTTGGGAGCTATTCTGAAAAAACATGTTGAAGATAGAATTTTAAAGATTCCTAGCATGGAAAGAAATTCAGTGGAAACCTTAAAGACTATTATTTCAGAAGAACTAATTAAAATAAAAGAGGAACCTGAAATCTTTGCTAATCTTCTTAAATCGTATCCTGCAAGATTAGATGCTGTTAGAAAAAACCATGGTGGTCATACTGATTACTAGTTAGGATTGATTTAATGTACGGAATAAATTTCTATTTTAATATAATTTATAACAATATTTTTGTTTTTTTCCTAGTCCTTTTGGATTGAGCTCTAGGGGGGGTGAATATCTTTGTGATACACCCTGTACAGTTAGTGGCCGTGCATAACAAGGATCGGATTGAGTGCAAAGCACCATCTAGAACAAATTGCCAATAAGTAATAGGAAGTTTTCTTGATCTTAAGATCAGCATAATCGTCTTCCATAAAGTATTGTTCAGCCGCTCGACTTGCCCATTGCCAGCAGGATTGTAGCTAGTTGTGCGACTGGTCGCGACTCCTTTTTGGTACAAAAACGTTTTTAGTTCAGAGTTCATAAATGAAGAGCCGCGGTCTGAGTGAATGTACGAGGGCATACCGAAAACTGAAAAAAGGGAACACAGATTCGAGATTACGGATTGAGCGTCGGCGTTCTTGCAAGGGTACGCAAAAGGGAACCTTGAATATTCGTCGCAAACTACGAGCAAATACTTAAATTGGTTGGTGCTCGGTAAGGGGCCTTTAAAATCTAAACTTAGTCTTTCAAACGGCTGGGTAGCTTTGATTAAATGAGAAGGCCCAGTTTGAGCATACTGAGGTTTTAATTCGTTACACACTCTACATGCACGGACTATCGACTTAATGTCGTCAACTGAAAAGGGTAGATTTTTTTGATTTAACAAAATGGAGCATACGAGTAACACCCGGATGGCCCAAAGCTTCATGAAGTTCGTAAAGCTTATCCACAGTCAAACTCATACACCTAATCCTTGAAAAGGTGTCAGCTGGGATATTTTCGGCTCCGCATCTGTAAAATATATCGAAATTGTACGTCGATAATTCGATTCTCCATCTCATGATTTTGTCATTCTTGATTTTGCCTCTATGTTTTGAATCGAACATTTAGGATACTGAATGCTGGTCTGTGATCAAAGTAAAATGTTTACCCGTAAGGTAATGCTTCCATTTACGCACTGCCTAACGATAGCAGCAGCCTCTTTTTCAACAGCAGAGTGTTTCTGCTCGGTTTTACTCAATGTTCTTGAGAAAAAGGCTACTGGTCGACCCTTTTGGCTTAAAGTGGCGGCTAAAGCAAATTCGGACGCATCTGTTTCGACTTGAAACGAGGCTGTTTCATCAACAGCACAAACAACAGACAATTCAATGTCGTTTTTTAATTGATAAAACGCTGACAATGCTTCTTTAGACAATGGAAAACTTGTGTTCTGAACCAACGGTTTTATTTTTGCTGAAAAATCTCGTATTCATTGCGAGTAGTATGCAAACATTCCCAAAATCCGCTTTTGGGAGGCCATATCATTTGGGGGCGGCAAATTTTTAAGCGGTTGTAGTCTTTCCGGATCAGGTCTGATTTCCCCTTCAGAAACCACATAACCCAACAATGCTATTTTTCTTGTAGAAAAGACACACTTGTCTTGATTGAGAGTAAGATTCCTACGAGTAGCTGCATCTAAGAATTTTTTAAAATTTTTATCGTGATGCTCTTGGTCGTTTCCACATATAGTTACATCATCGAGGTAAGCAAAGGTGTCTGTCAGTCCTTCTTCAGCTATAAAGCTATCAATGATGCGTTGAAACGCTGATACCCCGTTAGTAACTCCAAAAGGAATTCTGCAGAACTGGTAGAGTCGGCCATTAGCCTCAAAAGCCGTGTACTTTTTGTCTCTGTTTTGCAAAGGCACTTGATGATATGCACTTTTAAGGTCTATAACACTATAAACGTGATATTGGGCAATAGTGTTGACAGTTTCATTTAGGTTTGGTAGTGGATAAGCGTCGAGATAAGTGAACTTATTAATAGTTTGAAAAAAGTCAATAACTAACCTTTTCTTGTGCCGTTCGTTTCTTGTTACTACAACTTGTGCTCTCCATGGAGAATTGCTTGGCTCTATTATTCCTTCAGAAAGCAAACGTTCTACTTCCTCTGTAATAAACTTGCGATCTTCATTGCTGTACCGACGAGATTTTGTGATGATGGGTTTACAGTTAGGATCAAGATTTTCGATGAGCGGAGGTGGTGACACGTTTAGCGTTGTCAGATTGCAGATTTTCAACGGATGCCTTTCACCGCCATACTTTATTGTAACGCTCTCATAATTGGATTGCCAGTTTTGCCCAAGTATTACATCAGCGCATAAATTTGGGAGCACATTGGGAGCACATACAACTTTACGTTGTCATAGGTCTGATCATGCAAAACAATTGTAGCAGAATAATATCCTTTTATTTTTGCGGACAGAGAGGAAGAGGCCATCGAAACGGTTTCGCGACTTGGCAGAATTGTGAGTGACAATCGTTCCACTTGTTTAGGATTGATAAAATTATCCGTACTGCCACAATCAACCAAGGCATTTACGACCGATCCGTTTATCATTATATTAATGCACGATTTAGCAAGAGGGTGTGTTTTCGCACTACAGGTTAGCAGAGTAGCTAATTGACTATTTTCAAGAAACGCGGAAGATTTCTATTTTGTAGATTGACATACTCGAGCGTAGTGCCCAACTTTCTTGCATAAGTGACAAACAGCCTCTTTGGCAGGACATTTCGCGCGAATGTGAAATTGAGAGCCACAGAAATAACATTTTCTGGCTTTACTTGGTGATGTGGCAGCAAGTTCATGTTTGTCTAAACCTTTAGATTGGTCTGTTTCTTTAATTTCTGCTGCATTAAAGTGCATAGACGTGGATTTTGAAGTTGACTGATAAAACTCCGAATTTTGCCGAGCCAGATCCATTGCTCTAGCTTGACCAAAGGCCGTTTCCAAATCCAGAGTTCGGTTTTCTAGCAATCTCTGACGTATTTCCGAGTCATGCAGGCCATTTGTAAAAGCATCACGAATCGCTTCCTCACGATACTCGTTCGCGGAAACCGCACGAAACTGACAATCTTTGCTAAGACTTTGTAACGCTTGCATAAACGAGTCTAGAGTTTCTCCGTTTTGTTGTTTTCGAGTGGAAAGCTTATGGCGCGCGAAGATTTCATTTGGTTGCTTGTCGTACGTTCTCTTCAATGTTGCGATTGTAGCATCATAGGTATCTGCGTCACAGAATAGTTCATACACTTCAGGAGAGACAAAGTTCGTCAAGACGTCGAGTTTGTTCAGATTTTGATTCTGTCCATCTATAGAGCGTAGAAAGTTACCAAAGGTCTTATACCAATGCCGCCATTGCTTGGTAGCCTTTTCATCATTCGGTTTAACATCGAAGCGATCAGGTCGCAGAACTTTGTCCATTTGTGTTAGTTTACTAGATTGTCATGCACATTTATGACTAACACTTTATATATAACCTTTATTTAAGTAAGGCTCTAGTAAACTAAAACACAGCACATCTAAATCGAAATGAAATAAAGTAAATTGTTAATAATCCTAGACTTATTTGACAGACTTTTGAACAGAATGCTTCTACCACTTCAACTCCATTACTTTACGAAAGACAGTTTAAATTACGCAACATGCAAGCACTTAATTACGCAAAACACCTCTAAGCAATTTACATAAACGATCTGGCATACCAAAATTACACAATTGAATTGGAGTGGTTCTGAGTTTAAGTCTTGGGTTCAATTCTTAGAAGCGTTAAACATATAATATATAACAGTGTTTATATCTTGGTAATTTAAAGTGATATGTGTGATACGTCGGCTTTCTACTTACCACAAATACGGTGCCGCAATGAAAGACGGAGCCTGACGTCTCTCTGCCCGGTTTCTACCAACCGATTCGAATGCCAAAGAAACGCAGGCTTTTTGCCAGCATTTTTTGCTGTGTCATCAACAGCATAAGCAAAAACCATCAACATTGGGCTTTTTTGCTGCCGCCTTAAATAAATGGTCCGATAGGTTATTGCACCAGGCTAAAACCTATTTTTGTTTTTCTATTCTTGAGCGGTTTGCTATTAAATTAATGTTTTTGATGGTGGATGGTTTTCAATCTGTTTGTAGATGGTAGAAAACGTCTGCTGCCTTTGCCAAGCACCAAGCTCTTCTTGAAGCAGCAACCAATTTTTGTGTCTTCGAGAAATGTGAAAATTAAATCTTGTTACTTATTGTTGGTGTGTTTTGACATCAAAATAGCGGAAGGGCGCGGAAACATGGGCGTTGTAATATTGGGAGCTTTGCCACATTGTAGGCCTTTCCTAAGCTACTTTAGCAGAGTTTTCGAATGCCCTATTCTTTTTTGTTTGGACAAGATCTTTCTTTCTGGTGATATACAGGGTCCGCCACCCAAATGTAGACTATTAAACTTTCATTTTATTCAAAAACAAAAATGAAAAATATAATGAAATTTTACAGAAAGCAAAGAAAAATGTATAATCTCCTATATGTATTACAGATTATTCTATATATCTACCCTTTTCCCGGATTACACAACGGAGACGTTGAATAACTTGAGCACAGGTTGCACGGGGCTCACATGGGCTTCCCGAGCAAGTTTCGTGGCACTCCGGGCTGGGTTTCTTCGCAGTTTTTCTCTGATTTTCTTTATGAGTTTTTCGGTCCTTATGGGTCTTTTTGGAGTACTCCTTGCTCTTGGTTGTGCGCTACCTGTCTCTTTAAGTCGTTTGATTGTTTTGAAAACACCAGAGCGACTCACATATCCTTTAAGAATCTTGAAAATCTCAGGTGCAGTTTTACCATCTTGATAGAGTTTCTCAATAGCACTGTTCATTGTGGTTTTTCACCAAAATTATAACAAATTTATTAAATATTTTACACTTAGTATAAATACTAGATACTTAATACTAAATATTAAGTATAATTAGAACAATAGGGAATTTATAAATAAGTTTAAAATAATTGTAAAATTAAGTCTACACTTGGGTGGCGGACCCTGTATATGAGCTCATACTGTGTTTGCTAGTCTTTAGTTAGATTGGGTTTCCGCGATGGATAGACTGCTTGACTACTACCCGAGGATATATCAAGCGAACTTGTCGATTTTTCTCCGCACAATCCCTTTCTTGCTGAGCGTCTAAAGCAGAAAAGGGGTAAATACCGTTTTTAAAGTCTTCCTAAGACTCAACATAAAAACCGAACTCAAATCTGCAGACTGCTTAGCAAACGCCCAACTACTATTGCAAAACATAGAAAATGGTAATAAGCATATTTCCAGAAGAGACTTTTGCCACCTCATAAGGGAGTATTAACAATTTTTAAGTGACTGGCGTTGAGCGCATACGCACGTTCGAAAACGCATTTCTATGTGGGATATTGCACATATGAAATCTTAACGAAAACATTCTTTCATGATTTGAACTTTATCGAAGTTGTGCACGTTTAGCACATGACTTTGTTTCAAAACAGCAGAAAGTTGCCTTTTGCGAACAGTATTCCTTAGCACAAATGCCACTCAGAATTCCTTCGATTCGAAAATTTCTTCAACGGCTTTGTAACGGAAACAGGTACGATGCTGGTTGCCGCCATTTTAGTTAATGTGAAAAATGGACCGGAAATCAGGGTTTTGTGGAGAAGCCCTGACCTTGAAAAACTTTTATATAGCGGCCAGTCTTCAATTGCAGCAATTTAGCACCGGGGCATGAGAATAAGGATAATAATTTGATTGGGGCGTTGGAACCTGATACACGCCGAAAGGTCTTTTAATAAGAGTTCAGAAATTGTAAAAACCTTGAAATGTTAAGCAATTAATGCAATACCGGCGCCTATGAGACACCAGCAATTTCATAGCCTATAGCCACATGCACTCCATCATATTCCTAATTGATTTAACAAAATATGTAAAATAAACGCTATAACTGTTACCGGTGAATAAGAGTGTTATCTCACAAAAAGAGACGATAAATCTTAAAATTGGTCGGCTGATATCGAACACTAATGATGTCGCAGCTGTCTGGCAAAAGTTTTCAAAAAGTGAAAATCATCAAAAAGATGCATAGCACCAATTGAAAATGGCCTGCACCTGATCGAAACCGTCAAACTCTCAATAAACTGTTGCTTTGCTCAAAAATAACTCAATACAATTTCTTTGTATTTTTAAGATATAGTTAGCAGCAATGCAATTTAATGAAGAGAAAGTTTTTCACATATAAATGGCAGCTTCTTATAGCAGTTCATAGGAACAGATAGCATAGCAGGTCGGTTGAGAGCCAGACAATATCCTTGGTTGTGGTTCGTTGCATTCAAAAATGACCAGGTAACATTGAAAGTTGTTATATTGGTATTTTCTTGAATCCATTTTTCACCAACATCAAAATTTCCTTAAAGCAAAATTCGGTAAGATTACGTAATCATTTTACGAATACAACCACGGCAAAACCATGGAGGCGTATGTTAGGCTATTTCTTTAATGTTAAGCAAAATAATTTGGAGGTACACGGCAATCATTTGTATGGTAAATATAAAGAAAACTTTGTTTGCTATCGATCTGCTTGACTTTATTCAGAGTTTCTAAGGTTTTTGAACGCTGCCTTGAAAACTGTTTTGCCTACCATGAATTTTGTTGCAAGTCAGAAATTTGGAATTTCTCAAGAAGTTTTTGAGCAAAAAAATTGCTCTTTACTGCTTTATCTAAAGGCATGACCACATCATTTAATGTGAGAACTAATACAAGATTATTCTCTCATCAAAATGCGCAAACCCACTCTACCATTTCGCCAATCAACTACAAAAAAGAAACAACCAGTACTAGTTCAGTCATAACGTTCTGTTAACCGCTTAGCCGTTCGCCTTATATTCAAAAGGCATTTTTACTTCAAACAATCTAAGCTTCAGTTTACTAATATAACATTTTAAACTCTTTGCAATAAGTAAATAAAATTAGTTACTAAACAACTCCATTCAGCTAGGCAAAATCCCGAAACTACTTAGCTTGACAGTAATGGACTAGTAGTTGCTGTATCCACGGAATTACCACAGCCATATTACATGCTTCACACATATGAAAGTCTTGACTACAGAAAATAATGTCTTGTAGGTACTGCTGTAGATATAGCTGCTAGCGTTCCAGCAATTTTTGAAAGCGGAGACCCCTTGAAATCACAGTGTAAGTTACTGGTTCTCCACAGACTTTTAAAAAGTCACAAAAATTTTAGACAAAAACGATTGTTTTGGAGATAAAATGAATATGAAAATATTTTTTGCAGTAAGCAATTGGTATACTTATATTTATTAGTATACTTGGTATTGGTATAGACATAAGACATTATTCATTTATTATTTATTATAGTGTGTTTGTCTCCAATAAATAATGTCTTATGTATCTCATAACACTTTTCACTTGGCCACTCCTGTATCTGTGATGTAACAATGTTTTTGTTATTACGTGATTGCCTGCCCGGTTGATAAATAATTTTTAGTGTTTAGTAATACGTGTAGTCTTTATATTTTTATGTTGTTTAGTTTGTATGTTACATTATTAACAGCTACCGTTTTCTGAAGAAGCTCCCCGGTAACTAAGGGGAGCAAAACGTTAAATTTGAATAAGAAATTATCAAAAGAACGTATTGATCTGGTTAAAATATAATATTCTTTGATACTCCTATTCATAATCATTCCCTGTCAAAAAGAAGTCTTACCTGGTTTAACTTCGTTCAAACCTATCCAAAGATACTTCATATTTTCCTTTGAATTGTGCATTTGATTCAAAAACCTAATTTTAAATCAAAATTAGTTAATATATTAACAAGCATGTTCCAACCAAAAATGCCACCGTTTGTGACAGCGAATAGTCAATATACCACAACCATATGCTACTGAATTAGTGCTTTTCAATCTGTGAGGTGGTGCACCCAGCTACCGATGCATATAGGAAAATCGTAATGCTGACGTCTGCGTTGAGTGGGTTGGAGCGACGTACGCTTGGGCAAAAATCCGGCGGACCAACCTCACGATGACTTCGTTGTTTGGTCCTTGGAAAACGTGCTGCAAAGCAATTTTCTTGCTTAGTAGCATTGTTTGTGGTAAAGAGGCAGTTCTCCAGCAATAATCATGCTTCCTAAGCTGGTCTGACTCATAGCCAATTGTTCTACCGTCTTCTTCTTTTGGAAGGGTTCCACATTTTCAGATGCTGGCAGTGATGGTACTCAGCCAGCATCGTGTGTCGACATTCAAAACCGTCAGTCCACGTATTCCTGTGGGTGCCCGATGTACGGGGCATGTCAAAATGATGTGTTCTGCGGTTTGTTCTGCAGCGCTACACTCGCAATTCGATGTAGGAGCAAGGCCCCATTTGTGCATGAACGACTGAAAACATCCAACACCAGCCCGCAAGCGGTTGAGCCTGACCCATGATGATCTGGGCAGGCCCATCCTCATTGGCCTAGTGCTTGTCCTAGGAATGAAAGCACGGAGATCAGATGAACACTCCAAGTATTCCGTGCTCAATTTAAAGTCAGTCCATTGAGCTGCACGAATATTCAATTCAGTTAGATCTTGCAGTAACTTCCGTGCAGCGGGCACAAAGTGGCGTCTAGATTTTAGTCTCTCTCTGTAGCCGTGTGTGGGCCCAGCCAATAATTCATGAAGAATATGGCCAGGGGCCAGACTGCCACGATATACCAGGGAGAGCGTTGCTCCTAATCGGCGAAGCTCAGCCGGCTGGATACCTGCGAGGACGGGTAGATAGTCTGTTGGAGTTGGACGCAGGCATCCACTGACAATGCGCAATGCATCGTTGAGAACACTATCGATGAGGCGAGTGTGTGCACTGCGACACCAAACTGGTGCACAGTACTCCGCAGTGGAGTAGACCAGAGATAGGGCGGCTGTACGCAGTGTTTTAGCTCCAGCGCCCCAACCTGAGCCTGCAAGTCGTCTCATCAGTGCAACGCGCGTTGTTAGTTTTTTGCGCAATGCCTCAAGGTGGTGACGAAACGTGAGTGATCTGTCCAGTTTAACTCCAAGATAGGTAGGGACTGGACAGAATGGCAGGCGTTTGCCATTGTTGTAGACATTAAGCTCACGTTTGGCCTCTTTGTTGTTCAGGTGAAAGGCCGTCGTCACCGTTTTAGTGTGGCTGAACTGCAGCCTCCAAGTCTGAAGATATGTTGAGATTGTAGTGATGTCTTGGCTTAAGACCCCCTCCAGGTCCTTCCAGTCATCAGAGCAGTGCCAGATCATCGGCATAAGCATACCTTCTAGAGACCGTTGAAGGAAGATTGTACACATAGATATTGAAAAGAAGGGGTGCCAGGACCGATCCCTGTGGGACGCCGTTTTTCAGACGTCGCAAACTGCTTCGCTTGCTGTCACCGGTAGTAAGGGTGAAACTTCTATTCCGGACAAGTTCCATGATCATACGAACTATGTGCTTATCCGGGAGAAGTCTCAGCAGCTTGCAGGTGAGGTCACGATGCCAGACAGTGTCGTATGCAGCAGTCAGATCTACAAACACAGCACCGGCCTTCTTTTTTGCCTCGAAAGAATCCTCGATGTTTTGTGTTAGTAAAACAACTTGATCCAATGTCAATTTACCATGTCGAAACCCAGCCTGCTCGCCTGGGAGCAGGGGTTGACAATAGGTTCAATACGAGCGTAGATCAGTCGTTCGAGGATCTTGTAGGGGACACAGAGCAAGGAGATGGGACGATAGCTCTTTGGGTCCTCTACAGGTTGTTTGGCTTTGGGATCGCAACTACAAGTGCTCTTCTCCAGACTTTGGGAATTTTGAGTTGGTGCAAGCAGGAAGAGAGAAAGCCACGTAACCAGGACTTCAAAGCAGTTTCAGCATAGATTATAAGCTCCGGACAAATAGAGTCAGGGCCCGGAGCTTTCCCTGGCTTAACGTGTTGGAGAGCGGCAGCGAATTCTCTGGACGAGAAGTCGCCAGAGAGATTCACTGTAGATGGTATCAAAGCCCTCCAACGGTCAGACACTTCTTGAGAAATGAGTCGAGACGACTCACGATCAACACCCTCGTATTTCCCGTTTCTTACCAGCTGAGCAGCAATGGCGTTAGCTGAAACGGGACAGTTACGGGGGTTGTGTCGCGACCTGCCAGTAAGATTGTTAATTGTGCTCCATGCTTTTCTGCTTGAGTGTGAGAAGTCGATGTTTCGGACTGCCTCCGACCATCGGTCTCTACGTTTCTTGTCAAGCCAAGTTATTAGGGCTGTAGCAGCCTTGCTTGACTGGTCTCCAGCAGGAGACTGCAGAAACGTTTGGTAGAGGGCCTCACACTTAGCGTCCCAACACGGTATGTAGGTGTTACGACGACCGCATGGGATAGCTTTCTTGGCTGCTTTGCTGATGGTATTGCAAAAGTCCTGGTAGGCCTGATCCACATTTGTTGAATCAGGTGATGGCAAATTCCTTTCAAGCTTGTTTGTCAAGGAGTTATAGTGGCTCCAGTTAGCCTTGCGGAAGTTCCATCGCTTTACAGGCCTTCCAGGTACTGGGAGGGAAAGCCTTGGTGGTGTTATAAGCGAAGGTCGATGTTGTGACCTAGGAAACTTCTCCAAGACGCGTCTGTAAGGCAAGCGACTATCAGGACCGACGGTGGTAAAGGCAAGATCCGGGTTAGTGCCAGTGTTTCAGCGCCCAGAATGAAAGCTAGGTTCATCCTTGGGATTGTGAAGAAGGGCAAGATTATTGGAGCTTGCCCAGGCCAGTAGGCAGTCTCCATCCGCGCTGTTGGTGTTATAACCCCAGTCGACATGGGGGCAGTTGAAATCACCCGCATACAGACAAGGGTGAGTGAACACTGGAAGGTCGGAAACTTGCAACCGCGCTGGTGGAGGTTTGTAGATGTTAACGATTTTATAACCATCAACATCCACACACAACCACTCAGTCTCCGATGTCGTGGGAGATTGATCGTATAAGGTCCATTTTAGCCGCTCATGGACAAACATGGCAAGGCCATGCTTCCTGCTTAGGGAAAACCCAGCTAGTTGATAGTTTGATAGCGCTAGCTTTTCTGCAGATATGCAGTGGGTCTCCTGTAGAAGGATGACGAACGCCTCAAGCTGAATAGCAAGGTGATGAAGAACGTTTATCTTGCTAGCTGTGAGGCCTTCGATGTTCAGTTGTAGTATTGAGGGCCCACGGAACTTTTTGATGATGTTCTACGGTTAGCTCCAAATTTTCAAATAGTGATTCCATCCATTTTTTGCGGTAGTTTAAGGCAAGTGTGGGTGCAACCTGCCACTTGCAACCTAAAATTCTATGACCCGCGTAAGGGTTTTGTGACACAGAGGGGAAGTCATATTTATCAACTGAATCTTTAAAAAATCGGAACAAAAAAGGCTTCAAGTTATAATTAGATGAACATGAAACCTCGTTTTAAAACTATTGAGTTCCAAAAAAATTCCTTCCTTCTTTTAGGGTGAAAAATGCAGCCAGCCACTCCTTCAAAGCTTATTTATGCGTACAAACATCTTGAATTACAAACTATGACCGACCCAAAAAATTGTTAATTGGCACAAAACTAGATGCTCTGCAAAACGCTTGTATACCCCTGACCGAGCCCCTTGCAATAGTTTAACTGTTAGTGCCCGCCTTTTAATTGATTTGCTCTTCTCCTAGCTGAGCTGATCTCTAGTTTGAGATTGGCCCGCCTGCAAAAAGGTCGCACACCTCTGGTTTATGACATAAAATAGTTTCGCCAAAAGTTCAAACCGCCAATACATTAACTGATCTCTAATGAACGAAAAAACGCTTGTTCACATTAAAGCAACTTTTTGAAATTTGGTTAAATAGTTTTCGAGAAATGGGCGTTGGAATTGCCACCACTCATATTTTCAAGGGTAGCCAGACTGCAAGACTTTGATATCATAAACCCAATTTACAGTTAGCTGAGAGCCAATAGATGATAATTTTAATACTAGCTGGTTTTGCTGGTGTCATCAGGTAGGACTACCCGTCAGCGAGGTTAACGTATTCATAGAAAACAGTGGTTTAACAAAGCAAAAAGCATGACTTTTTATGACCAAAAATTGATTTTATGCGATCAATTATATTTTCCGAGGTAACAATTTTTTTGTGTTTTTTAAGGAACGATTCCCTCATAAAATGATATATTAACGGAACAACCCCTACGTAAGTAATTTTTGTTGTTTTCTTCATTGCAGTAGTTCAGCATCTCATTGGTAGACTGTAATGGTCGGACTCAACCTAGCAGTGCATATTCCATGATTTCCAATGGACTTGTATTTTTGATGCAGATCTATGTCAGCTATAGCAGTTATCACGCATTCTTGACATTTGAAATCTCTCTGTAGCATGTTAATGCTACAATGCAAGGAAATACTGATTTTAGCAAATTTGTGGCAGAGGAAGAGTACGTCATCAAAAAAATTGCATGCATAAATGTTTTGCCAGAAAAACCGACTTCATTGTTTGATTAGCATTAATTGTTGTAATTAAATTGTTAGCTGGGTTGTACTTGAATCGATTTTTTGAAAAACTTTGCAAATTATTTAGTAATAATTACATACTAGCTTCATATTAAAACGCATTTTAAATGTATATTTAGTTATGTAAAGATCTTAATATTAGAGAGGTGCAAGCCAATCTGTAAAATCCCCAATAACTTTGGGAATCAATAACCAAGCAAAAAACTTTGGGAATCCCCGTTTTAAAACCTCATGTCCGGAACAGCGTGATTTGCCAAGTTTCCGCCAAATCGTTTGCAAGAAAGCAACGAACTATGCCATGTTTGCGGAATCTTCATCAGAGCATAGCTGTGGCCTTTGAAATCATGAGTGAATCCAGGGACATCATCTTCAGTTTGTTTTTTAACGAGGTCTAAACAAAATAAAGGCGCCTTTACACACAAGTGTGGAGAGCAGCTACTCCTTTCACCTGCACAAAGCGCTGAGTAAACAAATGAAAGCATCAAAAGATAATGAATTTAATGTCTGTTTGGATTGGCGTCGTTGTTGCCTCTGCAAAAGCTTTTTGAAATAATCTTTCCTACTTAGAGTCATTAATCTTGTATAGTCTCTTTGAAACTGGATAGATATCAAAAAATATGAGTGTTGCAACTAACCACTCTAAAGCGGGTTGCAAAACAGCTATTTAGTAGATGATCCCTAACATTCGTTCAAAAGATAACGATGCAGGTAATAAACAGCAGCAAGTAATATTTACCTCGTCTGCCACGAAGGCCTCGATTATGTTCTAAAAAATGCATTAAATGAAATGTTTGATTTCAACATCAACCTGTTTACTCTTGTTAAAGCCACTGCTCTGACAAGACACAATATTTTTGCTGGTAGAACTTCCTACAGGATGTACTAGCTTTCTGGTGGTGATTGTGCTCTCAGATTTTTCTGTCATTGTACTGCCTTGTTTCTTTCTTTTTAGTCGAGTCCAGTATTTAAATGCAGCCAATGAATGAAAGGTTTCCGGATGGCGGAAATCACTTGGGCACATTAGTACCGCAATTATGGCTTGATGTAGTGATTGGATGAGGCCTTCTAGGGAGTCATTAAACATGACATTAGGCCACATATGAAGATTTATTTAAACATTTTAATTTTTTCAGTCTTGATCGTAAACCAATAATGTTTTGAAAGATACCACCGACCTTCCTCGATCTATGAACAACGTAATTCTAGCAAATTGAAAAGGTAAAACACATTACACAGATGATATTGATAAATAATTGATTACTAAAAGTATCTAAAAGATGATGAACCAAACAGCAATAAAGTACATTACTAAACAAATAAACAAATCAGAATTACTTTTTTTCCGTTCAAAGTAACTTCATCAAGGCAAACATTTAAGATTATTATAACGTTTAAATAATGACGAAAAACCGGAAGGGAATTACAACTTTCTCATCGTATTTCTAAACTGCAGCATTCAAAAGATTGGTTGAGCTGGGACTGCCTCAGTTTTAGGCGGCCCAAATTTAATTGATTGGAATCATCCTTTCTTTTTTTTGCGTGCCTGTGGAAGCTGTTGCTTCCGAGGGTTTTTACTGGGAAAAGAAGTGGTAGAGAGAGGTGAAAGGTAATTACCTAGTGAGCATGCTTTCGGCAAATTATTTATAGTGTTGTTAGAAAATGTTTTTGTTCAGGAGAAAACTTTTTGTTTACTAGTTTAAAAGAGGATCCATATAACTCCTGAGCAAGCTTTTCCGTAGACTTTAGAAGCCAACTGGCGAGTTGCAGTCTTCAATGAGAGCAAATGAGATCTGATACAGGATAGTCGGCGGTGTTGGTAGACGTTTCCTTTACATTTCTTTTGTCGTCTACGTTGAGAAATTTTAACAATTAATCACTCAACGGTAAAGAGCATAAACGACTTTTCTTCAAGCAATCAATTGATTAGATAACGTTATGCAAGGTTAGTGAATGGTGGGAAGGTTCACACCGACATAAACCACAAACATTATCTTGAAAACAATTTAGTGTGTATTGCAAACAATGCACCCAACCCAATTCTCCAGGAATGGTCTCGTCAAATTGGGTTGGGTGCATTGTTTGCAATACACACTAAATTGTTTTCAAGATAATGTTTGTGGTTTATGTCGGTGTGAACCTTCCAAGCAATCAACTGAGTTTTAACTATACAAAGGGTTGAGGCTTTTGATAAGCAGTGCTTCCATTAACTCGAGTTTAATATGACAACGTCGATCTTTTGCGGTGTTGAAATTTTATGTTTGTAGCGGTGCGTCGTTGCAGACTCTGCGAAGGAAACACATGGTCCGCAGTTCCTCCAAATAACTGCATACTCACCCCTACCGCTTCACAGCCAGCAGGCACGGGTTCAATTCCCTTGGCCAGACCTACCAAGACTATGCAATCAGCGTTCACGAATCGTCTGCGAAGTGCTCTGCGATGCAAACAAGTCTACAGTGTAGAGAAAAATATAAAAGAAGAATTCACCATGTCATAATTTACAATAATCTTGGCTCCAAAAACTGTGGCATTTCAATAGCACCGAAAAGCTTCCTCACATTGAATATGAATCTTGCAGTTTTTGATGATTGTTTATGTCATAAGAACATATTGATAAGACGTTTTTTACTTTATTTATTACTTTTAAGTGTTAGACTTTAAAAATTTGAACAGAAGAGAAATTTTAGATTTAGTGTTCTAGGTGGCGTGGAATTCTGGAAAGCACACGAAATTTGGAAAACAAAGACCGTCATTTCGGTTTACAATAAAGATGTCTAAGAGGAAACGTTTCAAGTATCGTAAAAACCATTATTCTCGGTATACCAGAAAAAATACTATTTAAGAGCTTTGAGAAATCACAACATGTAATTATCAAGACTAAACTCAAATACACGCAATGGGTTTTCGTCACAGCAGAAGAATAACGGAACAAACCTCGACCCTGCAACACAACTTTGAGAAATCTGCTAAAAACAAAATTGGAAATCAACCAAAAACGTACACGTTTGTTTTGTAGACCTGGAAAAAACGTATGACAAATACTACCAGAAACATTGTGGAGTGTTTTAGAGGGGAGTGATATTGGCGTTCAATTGCTAATTGCCATCAAGTCGCTTCGCAGCTGTTCAGACGCCTGCGTCCAAACGCGAGTTGAAAAGAAAAAACCGTTTGTTGTGAAAGTTGAACTTAGGCAATGATGTGCACCATAACCTTTGCTTTTTATTGCACATTACAACTGAATTGATTAGCAGAGCGCAGCTAAAAATGAAGTCAAAACTGGAAGGTGCAGAATCAGTCACTTCTTTTGGCCAGTGGGGTAGGGTAGTTCTTTTGGCATTTTTCAAAATGGCTCTTCTGCAAGCATTTGATTGTTTTGTTGTAGCAGGTTGTTATAATGCTAGGAATAAATACGATGACAGAGAGAAAAAACTGAAGTGGCCCTCTTTACTTTTGGAAAAAATTGATCTGGAAAAAAATCATGGTTTAAATTTTTTTAAATGGTGAAAATATTCAGTGTACCTTGGAATCACATTTGCTGGTGAAAGCAAGCGAAACAGCAAACTCGATGTTTAAATTGATGACGTAAATGCAGTGCTCAATTCTTCAGTTTCAACATCTTGTTTTCGAAAAGCAAGAGATGTCCAAGCACGCCAAGCTTTCGATTAGTGGGCATAACGATATAGGGCTACTGAAGTTCGTTTTCCGTATTATTGAATTACTTCTCTATATGTGCATTTGGCATAGGCCGTTTTGATTTTCTACATTCCAGAGAAGGAGCACGGTTTCCCTTGTCTGTGGTCATGAATTATGGTTAATGACCAAAATAGGGTTGCTTGGAGATCTGGACTGCAAACTGCAAAAATATGAAGAATTGAAAAAGTATCTCTAATGAATAAAATTTGAGCACCAAAATTTGAAAATCTTGCAACATTGAATTGCTTTTTTGTATAAGAGTTCTCAACTACATTGGTTAGGTCATGGGCGTATAATATGCCTCGAGAAAGGATCACTCCTCTTATTCCTTTGGCCATACCTACCGGAAAAAGACCACTTGGTAGCCCGAAAACTAGGTAAATGAGTTGCATAAAAAACTTAAATTGGTCGAGACAAGAAATCGAATTAGTTGAGTTAGCGTGTGCAGCTTGAGGTTGTGAGGGTTTTTAAGGAGCCCTGACCGCCGTCGCGAAACGCTCAGTAATGGAAAATCGGGTGAAGATGTACGTAGGTTATAGTAATTTTTTGGTTAAATTTAAATATCTGCTTTGATGAATTTTTCTGGTAAAGGATTAAAAGTAATTTTTGCTTTGATTTTGCCTGGGTTTATTATGATCAATGGTATGCTTGCTTCACCAAGCCTGCCTTGCACTAAATTTGTAGATCTTTTGGTTAAATAGGTTGCTTTACATTTGAACTAACCGTGCATTAATCTCCGCAAGGTTTCATTTAGCTTGAGAAACTTTCCGTAGAGCCGAGAATGCTGATCATGAAGTTCTTTCCGCCTCGTTCTCACGAACTAAAATAGATCATAATTTATTCACCTGGCGAGCACAATTTATTTCATTTGTAAAAGCAAAAGTATAAAAACTCCAACCACTTCAGTGATTATGATTGGTCTACCCAGCTTTCCTACCGAACAAGGTAGGAAATTTTTCGAAACATTTGTGATTGGACTATTTGTCATGCAGAAAAAAGTATTCAAATACTTATATCGGAAATACTAGAATCGGTGTCAGAATAGGTATATTTCAGCCCCCAAACCCCAAAAGCTTTGAAAATGGACAAAACATGTAAATAATTCCGAAAAAAATATGGTTTGTATATTGATTACAAAGTAGCAGAAGGTCAAACGACATTTTAGTCGCACTACTCTCTAAACGTTGGATTGTGTCTACACCGAGTTCCACTAAAATTGATTGAAAAGGAGATAACCTGTTGTCTCTTTTTAGATTATTTAGGCAAAACAACTTTAAAATTAATTTTAAATGTTTGTTTTTTGCAAGAGCAAGGTTAGAGAACCAAAAAAACTAACGTGAATAAGCATGAATAGTCTTGATCAACTTTCGATAGAGTTGTCTTTGTGAGCTTAAGTGATGTACTCGTAAACTAACAGTCGTCGTCACAAAACAGGCAAGTTCTGTTTAACTCAGCGGATAAGTAAGCTCGAATTTTTTTGTCGAACGTTAAGCACAATATTGAACTTTTGAACATTTGAACTCTCAAAAATCTGATACGCAACAGTGACGTCACCGGAGACCGCGAAACAGGGAGCAGTAGCAAGGTGTCACATATTAAACATTTTTCTCAAATCCACGAGCGCTATCAAAAAGTTTTCAACAGTCCTGAGTGGCCGTTCAACGATCCGTTTGTCTTCAGCAGTGGAGTTCGCAACTTCAACTGTCTGTGTGTCTTCATGTCTTTAACATAAATTTATCTTAATAATATAGAAAGCGAAAGAGAGTTCCGAAAAATGTTATTCGTTACAATAGCGTGGTGACACCTTTGATGTCTAGGCAATATTTTTAATAGAATATGCAAAATTTAACTCAAGATTTATTAACAAAAATGCTTGTGTACCTGAAGCCGCTGTTGCAGGAGACTCACTGAGATCACGTGTCCGACTAATAGTATTATGAGAAAGGGAAGGATCTTTGACTTCCACACAATGAGTTGAAACTCCACTAAAAATGAAAAATTACAGTTAGTTAAGTTAACGTACTCAGGCTATAAGAATTATACAATATTTTATGTATTTATTTGACAAAAAAGCATCTGACGAGCAAAAGAAGCTTATTTATTAGATATAAACAGATTTTACAATTTCAATTGCTGAAATTTATCTATTCATAATAAGAGCTTTTACTTTCATGCTGGGAAAACTCATTGCCACGTCGTACCTTTTGTTCAATTGTGTAAGGATATCATTAGGATATTGTTGCATTGGGAAAATAGCAATCGCTGTATGAGACTGAGAAGCAAACGACTAAGCCTATGCAGCAATCAGCTGGTCGCTCAGTTCTCAGTTGAACTTGCATATTCTCTACAAATGGAAATGACTGAAACTAAACATAGCCGGCCTTTTTGGTTGGTTGGTTGGTTGATTTACCTTTTCTCTTCCTTGGAATGAAGGTATGGTGCGAACAGCAATCCAGGTTCACGCCATCTACCTAATTCAATTAGGCTAGAGGAAAAGTGGCAACCCATTTCGAACCAGTCGTGGATGCAAATTGCCGACTGGTAGCCCCACCACCAACAAAGCGGATTACCATTGGTGGGCACCCAAGAGTCGCCTCTTACGACATGCTGGGTGAGCAGCTTCACTATTCTATCCCGGCGAGGCACGGGTAGGCCTTTTTCGCTTGTGGAGTCAATAGACCTGCATAAATTGTATCAAAATTGAAAGGTGGTTGGTGCGAATTGTGTGCCTGTGGAGTCTTGAAAGTGTTTTGATGAGATGGATAGATTCACCATATAATATTCTATTAAACAATATTGTGATAATGTTTATCAGAATTTTCGATGGTGAAACATGAATAAAAAGAATGGAGAAGTTTAACCATATTACTATCCAAAAATAAACGAGATGCATAGAACTGCAGAAATTATCGAGGAATTAAACTTCTAAGTAGTAAAAGTATGAAGTTGTTTGAAAGAAGAGTGCACAAAAGGAAAGGAGAAGAAGTTCGAATAAAGCTATTTGGCTCTATCTCTGGAAAAAGTACAACTGGTGTAATGTGGACAGTGACACTACTTCAACTTATCAGATCTCTTCAGTGCAGTGGGTGACCGACAAGTAGCTAGAGGCTTTAAATAAAGCCTGCAGTTTGCTCGAAGTGCATCGCTGGTCTCTTGTATTACTTTAATGTGTCTTCACAAAGAAATCAAAAAGGTCGAAAGGAAGATCATTGGGTTTGTAAAGATTCAGAAAAGCTTATGACAGAGTGACGCAGAAGGAAGCGTGGTAGTATATGCGGAATAGTGGATTGGCTGAAAACTGTGTAATCTAGTGGTATAGAGCATGTACAAAGGCAATGTAACAACGGTTAAATGTTGCTTTGGCAAGATATACGGGTTTTAAATTAAGGTTGGGTAGCATCAAGGCTCAGCACTGAATCCTTTTCTGTTTGATGTCACCATGCATAGATTGATTGACAGCATCATAGAAATAGCACCACAGTCTACAATAGTTGCCGATGATTTTGTAATATACATCGACAACAAAAATCTAGTTGAAGAAAAACTAGAGAAAAGGAGAAGCTCACTGGCGAGAAAACGAACAAAGCTCAGAGAAGCATGACGAAATACATGTGTATTAAAGGAAAAAGACTGCGGAGCGTTAGGGAAATTAGGAGGCACAAATTTGGAAAAAGTAGATAAGTTTAAGTATTTGAGATCCATTACTCGATAAACGATGATTGTGCAAAAAAAATCAAGAAGCATCAAGCAGTATGGTGTGGGAGTAGAAAGCTTGCTGAAGTAAAATGTGGTAAAAAGGATACGCACTATAACAAAACCCAAACTCTTCAAGGCTGTGGAAGCGACTGAGTTTGAAATTTTTATAACATTTTTAAAAAGAATAACCAGATGGAATAAGGTATCTAACCAGTTTGTATATAAGAAATTGCTCTTGTACGAAAACTTGGAGACAAATTTAGGGAAGCAAGATTGCGTTGATTTGGGTGTGTGAAGAAAAGAAACCGCAATATTAACCTCATTCTATAAATTGCAAATTAACGTCATATGGCCTTCAAGAAATCACTATGAAAAAAGATATTACTTTTAATTATTGGATGTTAAGGCATATAGGCTAACTGCAATCAGTTGAATAAAATACCACTTTCACGACCGGTTTCGTTCCTATTAGAACTCGTCAGGTGGACTCAGGCATTGAACCGACGGTCACATGAATTGCTTCATGCGGTTTATGCCACTCTGCCATTGGTCCTTTCAACTGATGCTGTTAATTTTAAGCTTATATAAGGTTTAAGTATTTGAGATCCATTACTCTTTGAGATCCATCCATTACAGGCTAACACCAGCTCCTATATTCGTATATTCGTATGAAAAAAAAGTTTCTTTTAGACTGTGACCATGTAAAATGTTGATACAGAAGCAAAATGACTACAAATGCAACAAAGAAATCAACTGGTTCAGCTAATTTAATGTAATACAGCAGCATTTTTGGCATTTTGAAGCTTTGACAAATTTTCTTTTCACGATGGCTTTGAGCGCAGAAAATTGAACGTTTAATTATAATTGATTTTGGCTGAGCTTTTTGCTCTGTAATATTACCAGATAACAATATGACATCATAGAGAGAGTTTGAAGAGTTCAAGGATAAAGAGAAGTATGCTTCCAAACACTTAAAAAAAGAATGTGATGATGCAGTGTCAATTCAACTTAACCTGTTGCAGAAATTTTTAGCGAAAACAGTTGTTGATATCTCCCAAAAAAGCGTGTAACCCCAGTGTCTACAATCAGTAGTTTCAAGAAAATACAAAAAAAATTGTCCAATTAAGCGTTCGCTGATGGGCAAGTTGGAAAATGGTTTTTGTTAAGTAAAACATTGCTTTCCTCTGTAAAAAATGTAAATTAATAGCATTTACTTTAAATGGGACGTCATCGTGCCGTCACCAAAGCCCTTATCACACTCACCCTGGAAGGCGATCAATTGATTCAAGTTTGATGTTTGTACGTTTAGTAGTTTCGGGGGAGTTAAAACACGCAGACACACACACACGTACGCAACCAGAAAGAATTCTATTTACCGCAAAATTAATCGCTTTACCGAATAGAGGAATTTTCTGAAAAAATTTTACTGCGTATTGTATGACAACAACATGCCTTTTTTAATCAATTTAAAAATAATCCCTATGGATGCAGCGAATATACAATAAGATATTTTTTGCTACTTACCAGCAGTAAACAGTGTATGCAAAAAGGCTTTCGAACTATTTGCCTCTGTATCTAAAAAGTTATATTTTAAACAACGTTCCCATTAGTTGCTAGTTTAAAGAAATAAAATTTTTATGTTTTTGCTTGCGTCAAGATCGCTCTCGGAATGCCTTGCCAACTGGATCTGAGCATGGATGTACTAAAAGAGCAGTCACAGGGTGCCACTGGAGCCATGGTCAAAAGGTGACTTTTAGCATTGAGACTTATAGAGATTTGCTTAGAAAGCACTTTGCGATTTGAATAAGTTCTGGGGTGCACTTATGATTAGGGCCTTTTTTATGAAGGTGAATCATAGGCCCTACTGGATATAATTCGGTCTTGAGTTTGAATAACAAAACAACGAAGAAATTTCTTAATTCGTTCAAAACATATTAGCCCTGCAGAACAAGCTTTTTAACGAAAACAAGGTAAAAAATAATTATTTGATAATATGTTTTCAATTGCGCAATAAATTAAAACTTAATTAAATATTGCAGTTCCTATTTTTCAATAGTTAATAATTAAGTTTTATCGCAAATCTTTTCCTTTTGTTTCAACCTCCGTTCCTTCGTTAGGTCTATCTGGCTTTACAATATTGTCTGGCAGCACATTGGTAAATTACTTACAGGCAGTAAAGTAATATTTTTTGTAATTTTCAAATTCTTCATCATTTACAGAGAAATAATGCTTGGCATAGCTTCGGAACTGAACTGCAGAGAAAAAGAAAGCAGCAGAATAAGAACATTCAAGGCATTTTTTGTTTCTAACAATCTCTAACGGTCTTGCGGCATTTCGAGGAAGCGAACACTAGTCCTCTTTAACACGAAATTACACGACTTGGTCAAAAATATTGTAAACTGCTGCTGTAAACCAAAATCCTAGCAACTATTTTCCAAATATGTTAGTGAATTGTAAAAATCCACCTACTAATTTCTAACTTCCTTAAAAACCGCAGGAAAAATTTTTGTCGGCTAACGGTTTAGAATGATTCGGATAATAAAGAAATGATCGCAAATTGTTGCTAAATTAATCGAAATGGCAATGCTTTCCATTGGTAGATCTAGGTTTATTTTCGAAGTTAAGTTAGCACTAGGAACTATAAACGCGGCATATTTAGCTTACCTGCTCAGCAATCAACTCAAAAAGAGAAAGCGCAAAGAAAAAGTTGATAAATTACCTTTATGTGTCCTTGAGTAAGACATTTTACGGAATGCATTCATCTGCAAGTAGCGTGGTTAAGGATTTAACTCTAACTAAAACAACGAAAGCGTGAGATATTGGGCCTAGCAAAAAATAAATATTCATTTCATGCGATTGGATGACAACTAAAATAGTGCCAAAGTTATGTAAGCTTTAGTTTTTAAAAATAAAAATTTTTTATAATTATTTCGATGGTCTGTTACTCTGATCAACTGCTTTGCGGTCGGCAGATTAACTCCTAATCGAATCTGATACAAAAGGCTTGATAAATCTGGCATACATCTGGAGCTTGACATTAAAAGAAAATGTGTGAGGTTTATATTGTGTATTGCTTCTCTATTACTCAACTTTCACAGTGATTAGATTTTGGATAGTTATGAGTGTTCAACAAGCTCAATCAATGTGATTCAAGTCTGTCAGTGAAAGTAACACCATTGCTCTTTCAAAACCTGGAGAGATTGAAGTTATTCTTTTTTTAACATTGAGCAAAGCGTACAACGATGGTGCTTATTAAAGTTAGCACAAATATCACATTAAAACATTAATAAACCATAAAATGTTTTTTATTTTCTGCATTTTCAGTTACAATTTTGGTTGCGGAGTGCCACCGAATTTTTGGGGTTCACAAAGCGTGCCGAGAATGAGAAAAAGCTGTGGCGTACTTATTCAGTTATTCTTCTTTTATTTTTACTATTTACTCAAACAAATTGGGATGTGATGAAAGCGTAACTCAACTCAAAAGGTATATGTAAGTGAAAAGTAATTATAACACAAGCCAATTCGTCTGCCTTATAAGATATAACCCACTAACTAAGATTAATTGAGTAAACCATCAAGGTGCCCAGCTGTTCTATAAGTTGATTAGTGATATCTCTGTAGACTCAATCATAGATGAATAAAATATGAAATTCATACGTAATCGTACCGCGTAGATCGTGGAAAACATCTGATGACGATGGAGAATCTGCAAAGATAATAATGCTGAGGTTCCATGGTTGTTTTTAATATAATCCCTTACAGAAAATGATTATTGTATAGCTGCATATAGGAAGCATGGTTTAGGTGATGATTAATAGTGAGAATGAAAATAGCTGCTTTTAAATTGAAAAATCCCAATATCGAAACGTTTGGTTAATAAAAAAAAATAGTTGCTTGATTTGTTGTTCTTTTTTCGTATGATAGATGCCTTCTTCTAGTCTTCAGTTAGTTTGTGAGCCCTAGAAGTATTGAAAGAAGGACAAGAAGTTGTATATGTGTTTTGTCTGCATGGAAAAAGCTTTGATAAAGTGCCAAGAAAAGTGATGGAGTGGGCCATGAGAAAGAAGGGTCTATCAGAAGTAATAGTTCGGGCAGTTATGAACTTGTATGATGGTGCAAAGACAAGAATGAGGGTGGGGATCTGTATATTCTGAGGAATTTGAAGTACATCAAGGATCTGTGTTGCCACTATTGTTTGCAAGAGTTGCGGACGCTATTACAAAAAAATGCAAGAAGGGGTGCACTTAATCAATAATTGTATGCATATGACCTTGTTCTTATGAGCAAAGCCATGGAAGACTTAAAATAAAATTTTGGAATTGGAAGGATGCACTGGAAAGTATAGGTTTAAGGTCAAAATCGGAAAGACAAAAGTGATGGTAAGCGGGTCGGAAGGGGAACTATTCAAAAGCAAGATGGATCGATGTGAAGTTTGTCGGAGGAGAGTCATGGCCAATTCAGTGTTGTGCACAAAATGTGGAAACTGGGTTTATGGCAGATGTGCAAAAATAAAAAAGAGTTACCGTTAGATTGGCAATGCATTTTATTTGCTCGATACGTAAAAGAATGAGGGAAGGTACGATTGATTCGATCGAGAAGTTGTGAGATGAAGTGGAGACAGCGAATGGGTTTTGTTATTTGGAAGACAAACTAAATGCTAGTTGTGGTTGTGAAGCGGCAGTCACAGCAAGAGTAAGAATCGGTTGAATGAGATTCAAGGAATGTGGAGAGTTGTTGCTTGGAAATAGGTTTTCTCTGGTTTATCGTTGTTGCGTAAGATCAGCAATACTGTGTGGAAGCGAGGCATGGTGATTAAAAGAAAATGAAAAAGCAATTAGAAGGAGAACGAAGAGAGCTATGGTGAGAGCCATGTGCGGTCAGAAAGTTGTTGACAGAAAGACGACTGAAGAACAGATGGACTTGTTGGGGTTGAAGGAAACTGTAGACCAGTTAGCACCAACAAACGGAATTAGATGGTATGGACATGTGCTGAGGAGGGATGACGATAGTGTTTTGAGGGTTGCTCTGAATCTTGAAGTGAGTGGCAAGAGAAAGTAAGGACGACGGAAGAAGACCTGGAAGAAGCAAGTGGAGGAAGAGACAGAAGAGATTGGTTTAAAGAAGGAGGATGGTCTTAGAAGAGACAAGTAGAGAGACGGAGTGTGAACAATTGCAGACGAAATGGGGTGAATTCGGCCATCTCTGCTAAGGGGACAATACCGGACAACAACTGAATAACTACTACCACTATTTATCACACAGTATTACCAATTACCAATATTTTTGTGATGCAGTGTGATAACTAGGGCCCGCTAAAGTCAATAAAGTCAAAATTTTTTCAGGACCTTGTTACATGATCAAACGTGTACTAATGTTCGTTTCAGGTGTTGAGGAGTCTGTTTTGGTAGATTTTATAAGTCAAAATAAAGTCAAAATTTTGCATAAAGTCAAAACTTGTCAAAATTGACTTCATCAAAAATTTTCTTACAAAAACGAACAATTTTAGATTTTTTTGAATTTTTGAGCTGCTATTAAAATTTTATGCGCAGTTTTATTTGATTTTAAACTTCTCAAATAGTTGCAATGGTAAAAATGCGTGCGGTAATTGAGAAGGAAATAGCACTTATTATGCATCAAATCCTCATTGTTGATGCATAAACACATAATTGTTAGACAATTAATCTATTTCTATAAAACCTTTGCGCTCTTTACACGTGGTCTTTTTAAGTCGTAGCTTGCAAAGCAAAGAATGCCTAAACAAGCCAAATCTTCTACAGCGAAAGTTAGGCAAATTTGCCAGGAATATCCGGATGAGTTTTCGGTAACTCCTGCCAGCGACTTGCGATGCAACCTTTGCGACGTGTTAGTCAAATGCGACAAAAAGTTTTTTGTGGAAAGCCACCGAAAAAAGGTCGTTATCCTAGGCTTTGACGTCATGCGTTGCTTTGTTGCATTAGCTTCAAGACTGAGTGATTGAGAAAATGTTTAAAGTAGGCTGCCTTTTTTAAAAACTTGTGTAAATTGCGGATTATAAAACATTTTTAATCGAAAAAGTGCAACTAGACATAAATAATAGGCGAAAGCGGTTAGGTCAAAATAAAGTCAAAATTTGCTAAAATAAAGTCAAAAATATATTTTTTTAGGTCAAAAAAAAATGGCCCTAGTGATAAACAACGTGAGTTTTTCGCATTGCTTGTATACATTGTTTTCACACCTAGTAGTTTTCAAGTTACTTTTCTGCTCTAATCCTGCCGTTAATTGCTTCTGCTTGAGTGTCTAATTTGATGATAAATATTGATCTGAATAATGATGATAAATATTGCATTTTCAGATTTTTTGCGACGAACCAAACTTTTTGTGTAAAACATGAAAGCTTCTCTCACTCTCTGGAACCGGCTGGAGCTTCTCGAGGGAGGTATACAGCACTCAACGCACGACCTATTTTTGGAATCATATTTGTTCTATTCTTACCTCCAGCTTTTTTTGCATTCTCATGATCCTTGCTGATCTTTTTGCTTTCAGTCTTCAATGATGGACGAACTGCTAGAAAAAAATTGGTTTGATTACACTGGTCAACAGCAAAATGTTACGCTACCAGAAAACAATCATTTCTCTATGCTCTTGGTGTGCTGAGCCCAAATCTGCAGTCGGATTTTTGCTATCACGTCTACAAATTGAAATATTGCTTTTATTTTATTGCTGCACTTATTTTCTTGTCAATTCAGGTCTACTTTGAAATTCAGGAACGTTTGAATGACCTAGGGCGAGATTTGTATTTATCTAAAGCAGTGTTTCTCAAACTTTTTTGAGCTGCGACACACTCTTTACATTAGAAAAATTCCGCGACACACCACCAAGCAAATATTTCAAAAAAACTATTAAATGAAGGTATAATAATTTACAATGACGTTACGACACTTTGAGATTAAAGTAACAACAGAAGGAAACTGGGCCGAAAATCAAGAACAACAATAATAAAAATTTATTCAGTGTGACACATGAGCTTGCTTCCGAGAACAAATTAAATTCCATCGAGGGTTCAAAGATGATAAGCAAACTCGCATTTCATCATCAATTCTAAGAAGTCTTTCTCGCTTTTTGGATTTGATTTCAGTTAATGCCGAGAAGCCAGTTTCACAAAACCATGAAGAAGAAAATGGTAACAAAATTTTGATAGCTTTCAGGCTAATTAATGGAAAAGATTTTTTCACCTTGAGCCAAAACTCATTTAAATTCATATGAGTAAATATTGATTGATAAAATATGTCATTTCTCAAATCAATCAGTTGTTCCTCCTCTGCGATTGTCAAATTAGGTTTTTTGCTAATCGTAAATGGATTTATCACCCATTCATAATCATCAATATTAAGTAATGGAAAGTAAAATTGAAGTGCCGACTGTAATTCAGTGAGTGAAATTAAAATCTCTGAAACAATTTTCTTCTTGTACTGAGATTCGTTAACAGTTGGAAAGCAATCAAATATTCCCTCTGATACCTTCATCTTCCACAAGGAAACTTTCTCTTTGAATGATTTCAATTTTGATTTTGATGTTATAATATTTTCAAACGGTCCTTGAAGACTCAGGTTTAGTGAGTTTAATTTATCAAATAAATCGGAAAGAAATTTAACTTTTAACCACCAGATCTCGTCATTCAAATCAAATCCAAAATCAGTATCTTTATTTTCAAGAAAGGAAGTTATTTCCACTTTAAGGCGCACAAGTCGATTCAACACTTTTCCTTTTGACAACCAGCGAACTTCAGTATGGTATAGCAAACTTTTATAATCTGAGTCCATAGCATCACAAAGTTGAGCAAAAAGACGTGATTGAAGAGGTCGCGACTTAATAAAATTCACTACTTGGATTACTTGTCTCATAACAGATCTTAAAACTTCCGGAATTGATTTGGATACCAGATTTTCTCTATGAATCATACAATGGACACTAATTATATTGGGATTTCTCTGACGCACAAGTGTTACAAATCCATTCTTTTTTCCTTGCATTGATGGACATCCATCAGTGCAAACACTCACACAGTTTTTCCACTCAAAGTTGAATAGTGATACGTTCTCATTTACTATCTCATAAATATCTTGTCCTGTTGAAGTAGTCTTCAAATCTTTGCAAAAGAAGAATTCGTTCACAAAACTTTCATCCTTGATGAATCGAATAAATGCCAGAACCTGAGCTTTTCCACTTATATCAACGGATTCATCAATTTGAAGTGCCCAAAGCTTATCCTCAGGTGTCTCAAAATGTTCGCAAACTTGATCTTGCAAATCGGATGATATTTCTTCAATTCTTCTTGAAATTGTACTATCTGACAGTGGTACTGTTCTTATTTTTTTGGCTGCTTCAGATTCGAGCATCGTTTCGACAATAATAGCAAGTGCTGGCGCGATAAGTACTTCAGCTTCTGTGTGTGCTTTCTTGCGTTTCGCAATCAACTGAGCAACCTTGTAACTTGCAATTAGAGCTTTCTCAGGTACCTTCAAAAAGTTTGTCATCTTTTTCGATTGTTGATTAATTTCGGTTGCTAAGTTCTCAAAATATTCCCTTGGTTTGGCTTTAACATTTGGATGGTTATTCTGCAAATGTCGGTTCAGTTTATTTGGAACCAGAGACTCATTTGACAAACTTTTCTTACAAATCAAGCAATACGGAAGTGGGACATCTTCAGATCCAGATGCAATAAATCCATACTTTATATAATCTTCATTAAATTTTCGCTTACTTCCTTTTTTTTGACTTAGCTTATTTTCTTTCCCGCTTTTCTTCATTAAAAACTTATCCATGGTTAAATAAAAAGTCCAATTGTTAAACAAAAAAATTAAAAATCTGTAATAAATATTAAAAAACTTACTTCAATTAAGTATTTTTGATTTTCAATAATAAAACTTGAACTTGAAACAAATTTTAAATTAAATAAATTGTAAAGTAAAACAAATATAATTAACTAATAAATCAAATGTTATTTTAAAAACATTTTATTATTTCTCAAAAAACTCGCGACACACTTGCAAATTTTTCGCGACACACACTTTGAGAAACACTGATCTAAAGAGAAAGCAGAAATTTAGGGGGTCCAGGCTTTAACAATGGAATCTACTGGAACCAGGAACAATTATTTCATCGTTTCGTAGTCGCAATGAGAATCTTGATGGTTATTATTCAAGTGCTGAAAACATATGCTATTGTAAAGATATTGGTGGCTTAACGTCCGAACTGGGGTGTGAACATAATCCTGCTGATTGGAGGTTGTTTATCGACTCTAGCAAAACAAGCCTCAAAGCAGTATTGTTGTACAATGGGAACATTAAGCCATCAATCCTCGTAGGCTACAGCATCCTCAGCAAAGAAACTTACAATACAATGAAGATTTTTCTTGATCTCTTGGAATATCCCAAGTATACCTGGAAAATTTGTGGTGATTTGAAAGTTGTGTCTCTCCTACTTGGGTTGCAGTTACGTTTCACAAACCACATGTGCTTTTTATGTTTATGGGACAGTCGGAAAGATGACAGTCACTATGCAGTAAAAGTTTGGCCTTCCAGACAAAGCTCCCAAATTGGAAAACACAATGTGTCCAACACCAGTCTTTGGTTTTCTCTGCTCATGTCTTGTTACCGCCGCTTCATATCAAGCTTGGCTTAATGAAAAATTTTGTGAAGGCAATGGACCGGGATGGCGATGGCTTTAAATTTCTCAAAGATTTCTTTGGAGCTGAAAAAAACGATGCAAAATTAAAAGCTGGAGTTTTTGTCGGACCGGAAATCAGAAAACTGATGCGAAATGAAGAGTTTGGTGCACGATTGAATCCATTAGAATTGGCTGCTTGGAATGCCATGAAATCAGTGGTTGTCAACTTCTTGGGAAGTCACCGTCATGAGAAATATCCAGATATTGTTGATAGCATGCTGAAAGCATATGAGCAATTAGGTGCTCGTATGTCTTTGAAAATGCACTTTCTGCATTCTCACTTAGATTTCTTTCCATCTAATCTTGGCGAAGTAAGTGATGAACAAAGAGAGAGATTCCATCAGGATATATCCGTCATAGAAGGGCGGTACCAGGGCCGTTATGATGCAAATATGATGGGAAATTTTTGCTGGTACCTACAACGTGAGAGCAAGAGCTTATTATACAAGAGAAAAGCCAAATGCGCGAAACATTTTTAAAGCTGTCTCGTGGTGTATTATAAAATTAAATGCATTCGTGGTTTGTTGCTATAGTCTATTTAGTGCAAAATTGTATTTCGTGATTGTGTGCGCTGTGTAGAGAAAGGAAAAACTGCAGCCTGTGGTTATCTCAAAAGCGTGACGTGATAAAAAAAAACTAATTGTATTTTCAAAAATCAGCGCCCACTATTTCGTTAATTACGCAAAAAAAAAAATTTTCTATAATTATTTCGATGATCTGTTACTCTGATCAACTGCTTTGCGGTCGGCAGATTAACTCCTAATCGAATCTGATACAAAAGGCTTGATAAATCTGGCATTCATCTGGAGCTTGACATTAAAAGAAAATGTGTGAGGTTTATATTGTGTATTGCTTCTCTATTACTCAACTTTCACAGTGATTAGATTTTGGATAGTTATGAGTGTTCAACAAGCTCAATCAATGTGATTCAAGTCTGTCAGTGAAAGTAACACCATTGCTCTTTCAAAACCTGGAGAGATTGAAGTTATTCTTTTTTTAACATTGAGCAAAGCGTACAACGATGGTGCTTATTAAAGTTAGCACAAATATCACATTAAAACATTAATAAACCATAAAATGTTTTTTATTTTCTGCATTTTCAGTTACAATTTTGGTTGCGGAGTGCCACCGAATTTTTGGGGTTCACAAAGCGTGCCGAGAATGAGAAAAAGCTGTGGCGTACTTATTCAGTTATTCTTCTTTTATTTTTACTATTTACTCAAACAAATTGGGATGTGATGAAAGCGTAACTCAACTCAAAAGGTATATGTAAGTGAAAAGTAATTATGACACAAGCCAATTCGTCTGCCTTATAAGATATAACCCACTAACTAAGATTAATTGAGTAAACCATCAAGGTGCCCAGCTGTTCTATAAGTTGATTAGTGATATCTCTGTAGACTCAATCATAGATGAATAAAATATGAAATTCATACGTAATCGTACCGCGTAGATCGTGGAAAACATCTGATGACGATGGAGAATCTGCAAAGATAATAATGCTGAGGTTCCATGGTTGTTTTGGACATAATAAATGGTTATTGTATAGTTTGGAAGCATGGATTAGGTGATGATTAATAATGAGAATTAAAATGAGTGCTTTCTCGCTTTTAAATTGAAAAATCGAAACGTTTCGATATTGAGATTGTTTGTTCTTTTGTTCTATTTGATTTATGATTTGTTTTTCTTTTTTCGTATGATAGATGCTTTTTTCTAGTCTTCAGTTAGTTTGTGAGCCCGCCACTTGTCTGTCACATAAAGATGGAGGCATTCCAATGCGTGTCTTGCTCAAAGACACAACAAGTGAGCTTGTTCTCCACGTTATCCCTTCCGTGCTGAGAGCCAAACAGAGAAGCCGTACATACTATTTTTTATAGTCTGCTGATATGATTCGACTTGGGAAATGAATCCCAGGTCAACTGGCCGCGAAAAAGAATCAAAATGAAGCTGATTTTGATGACAATATTGCGATTATTATTGAGTATTCAAAAGTTGATCATCTACAATACTACAAACAAAAATTGTTTAGTGAACAAAATGAACTAAAGTCAAGACACCAAACATTTTTTCCCAGTCGTGAGGCTTCATCAGAGCAATTATTGTGTTTAAAAATAACTAAAGACCATGATAACTGCAAAAAATAAATTAATATAAAATAGAAAGTAAATTCTTTCTAATTTGAAAACGTTATATCGACTGAAACCAGAACTGGAAAATTCAAATCCAAATACTAACTATTTATCTACAGCAAGGGTGCACAACATTTTTACTATTGCCGGCTGCAAAACATTTTATAAATGCACTAACGGCCGCCACTACTTAGTCATTTTTAACGAATTTAGCGTTTTAAGCCTTACAATTTAACTGTCGTAAATGCTGTCTTCACTACTCATATTAAACATCGGAAAAAGTCAAATTTTCAAGTTTGGAGAATTTATTCAATCATAAATCATAAAATTGTACTTAATGACTTCCTCGATCTTGCACCTCCTCAAATAAACTTGCGATGTTAGGTGGCTCGCTGGATATCATGTGTCGTAGTCCACATTCCAGATTGCTGTCGGACAATCGGGTTCGGTACTTGTTCTTCAAATATTTAATTCTTGAAAATCCTGCTTCGCACACGTAAGTGCTTCCAAAAAGAACGAGAGTTTTTCTGGCCGATTCTTGTAGATTCGGATATTTAACAGCTCCTCTCCACGTATCAAGCAGATCTTCTTCGTCTTTAAATTTTTTGACGAACTGTTTGTCGTTCTTCAACTCGACGAGTTCCATTTGAAGATTCAATGGTTCAGTTTCGGTTTCGACTAGATGTGGATAAGCAACTAGCCTTGTTGTATCGAAAATCCTCTCAAAGTCTTGGAAACGATCAGAAAATTTCTGCAAAAACGCTTGAGAAAAGAATGATTGGAATATCATCCGCTTGAATTTCTTTGCTGTCAATCAGAGCCTTCATTTTGCGGAAAGTGGAAAAAGTTACGCTGATGCAGATGACTTTTGAGGAGACGACATTTGTCACGGAAATCTTATACTTTTTGTACACGAGACAAACTGTTGTTGCCTTTCCCTGCAGACTTTGATTCACGAAGTCAACCTGGGTAAGAAAATCCACCAGAAAATCAAGCGACACGAGAAAATTTTTGTTGAGCAAGGAACACTCCTTGTTTTTGGTTGAATAGTATTCTACTATTTCCTTTCGCAATTGCACGACACGGCGGGAAGTTTCTCCTATAGACAACCAACGAACGGCGGAGTGATAAAGTATGTCCTCAGCAGATGTTTCACTTGAGCATAAAATTTCTCGTAATTGTCGATGATGCAAAGCATTTGCGCGAATCAACAAGATAATGGGATTCACATCCTTCAGAATGTTATTTAAAGCAACGGATTTGGCACATAGTGCTTTCTGGTGGATAATGCAGTGAAGATTTATGAGTTCTTTATTGTCATATTCGTTGGACACGTAATTCAAAAATCTTGTAACAAATCCCTGTTCGTGACTTGTCATGGCAGGCGCACCGTCCATGCAAATGCCCCGAAGGTATTTCAGATCTGATCCAGAGCGAATGCAAGCATTCTCAACTGCAATAAATATGTCTTCTCCACGGGTGCGAGTAGCCAGTGTTTCCACGGAAAGGAAACTGCTCACACAATTCAAAGCTTAAAGAAAGACAACGAACGAATGTTAACAATTGCGCGGAGTCGTTGATATCTGTTGATTCATCAACAGCAAGTAAAAATAAACTTTGTTTCTTGTTTATCTTTGCTTGCAGAGAAATGCTACATCCAAAAAAATATGCTAGATTTTAATTTCGAAAAAAATATGCCAAAAAACTGCAAAATATATTTTAGCATAAATATATTTTTACAATTAGATTTCACAATTTTTACTATTTTACAATTTAAATGAATTAGCATAAATATCTGCTTAAATATATTTTTGCAATTTCATGGCCGCAAAAAATCCTTTTACGGCCACAGGTTGTGCATCCCTGATCTACAGTATTACCAATCACTAATATTTTTTGTGAAAACAATGTATACAAGCAATGCAAAAAAACCAACGTGAGTTTTTCGCATTGCTTGTATACATTGTTTTCACACCTAGTAGTTTTCAAGTTACTTTTCTGCTCTAATCCTGCCGTTAATTGCTTCTGCTTGAGTGTCTAATTTGCTTAAAGATCTAAATAATGATGATAAATATTGCATTTTCAGATTTTTTGCGACGAGCCAAACTTTTTATGTAAAACATGAAAGCTTCTCTCACTCTCTGGAACCGGCTGGAGCTTCTCGATGGAGGTATACAGCACTCAACGCACGGCCTATTTTTGGAATCATATTTGTTCTATTCTTACCTCCAGCTTTTTTTGCATTCTCATGATCCTTGCTGATCTTTTTGCTTTCAGTCTTCAATGATGGACGAACTGTTAGAAAAAAAATTTGCTTTGATTATCTGAATAGATTAAATAAAGCTGTTTAGTGTTCGTAATGAACGTTACCCAATGGATGACCGAAATTCAGCCGTTTTCAAATAATGTTTGATATGGTAGGGAAAATCGGGGTGAAATGTTACAGAAATGGGTTGTTAGCCCCTCATCATTTCTTTAAAAAAGTAAACAGAAACAGTGAATAAGTGTGGTTTAAATCATAGTTTTTCTCTTCATCAAATTTTTCACAAGTATTTACTGTTTAGTTAAAAGTTATTGAAAAACAAATTTTGACCATAGTGGCTCTCAACAAACTTAGGAGCAAACGATTGCGATCTCTTGACGATTCTCAGCAAAAAAAACAGAGCCAGTATACTGCTGTACATATTTTAATTAGGACGTTTCGCTAAACACTGCTAGCATTGTCAACCAAAATAGTGCAACTGATTACTTTAAAATTTGATAAACTACGGTCAAGTGTAACATTTATGACGTGACAATTCAATTATGAAAAAAGAAAACAATAGCTATTACATACTTTAGGGTCAAAGTTATTTCGTGTTAAATTAGTGAGACAATGACTAGGAATAAAAATAAAACAAAATTTACACATTAAAAAGGTATAGTGGGTGTGAAGCTTCATCTGAGTTCAATTGTGGCTGCAGTTTTTGAATATATAACGTTTCCTTAATACGTAATTTTCGCCAATTAGTTTCTTGAGCCAGTATAAGTGGATTGTGAAAGTCGATTGTGTGGTCTGGATTTTCCCGTAAATGATCTGTAACATCGCTTTTTTCAAATGTAATCGGGTCATGTTCTTCCAATCTTGTTTTTAAATTTCGTTTACTTTGTCCAATATAGGTCTTTTTACACGAGCATTGAAGTTTATATACTGTCCCATTGAGATGTAGTAGAGCCTGTTTGTCCTTATTTCTAAATAGGTTTCCAATCGTTGATACGCTGTGATTCATCCGAAGGCAAAAGTTTGCTTTTATTTTATTTTCTAAAAAATGTTTGATTTCTTTCTCAATTTGTTGCGATGCTTCTCCGATGAAAGGTAAACAAAAAATAGCAAACTTGGATTTTCTAGTTTCGCTTGCATTTTCATTTAGAGGTTTATGTTTTCTATTAAGAGACGTTTTTATGTGCCTGTCAATAATTCCTCGTGGATAACCATTATTTAATAAGAGAGTGGTTACTTTTTGAAATTCTTCATGTATTTTTTGATAGCTGTTACCAATTCACACTAAACACTAACATCAAATTTACTTATGAATTAGAAAAAAACGGAAAAATACCATTCTTGGATGTTTTCATTGAAAAAAGAAACCAATCATTCATTTCTTCTGTATATAGAAAGAAAACGAACACTGGACTGTACACCCAGTCCCGTAGCACTCCAACTTCGAACCCCCCCCAAAGTAAGCGCAAGAGCCCCTGCGCACAGGTCATATCACTTTAGAGGTGTAAAATTGAAAAGCTGCATTAAGAAAATACACCACAATTTGTACATAAGTAAACAGGCTAATGTCAGAATAAAGCATGCCGATACCGAAGGTGCAAGTCATAAAAAATTCGGCACCGATGCCAGAGTTCAGTAGGACATTTATGCAGACACTGCGAAACGAAAGCAATGACACTGAAATACATGAAAAAGTTATAAAAACACAGTATCATTTAAATAGTCTGGAGCGAACCTTTTTGTTCGCAAATGCTCTTATGACATTGTCATAATCAAGAGATCGGGCGCAGTCATTTTCGATTGACAACATGGCTAATGAAGATAGTCTACTGTCTGTCATAGACGTTCTATTAAAAGTTTTGGTCAGTTTCAATTTGCTGAAGCTTCTTTCAGCGCTGGCAACAGTCACGGGGCAAGTTAATAAGATTCGAAGTGCGATGTACACATTCGGATACAATTCAAATAAATGAGTCTTTAGAAGATAGTTCAGAAAGTCTTGTGCCGTATTGAGATTGCGTTTTTTTTGTAAAATTAAAACAAACCGCTGTAGCTCAGCGCTCATTTCATCAGAATCAATGTCACCGAACTTTTTTTGGAACTCTTTACAGCAAGTAAGATGAGCATTTTCTTGTTGCACAAGCAAAAGTTTGTCTCGTGTGTACAAAAACGAAAAGGCGGAAGAAACCTCACGTAACAAATTAAAGCGCTCCTTTATTGACATAATAGCCTGGTCTACTAATGGATAGAAAAAGTTGCTTTTAAATTTCAGTTCAGGAGTAGCTCGTTGTTCCTCTTCACCTTGGTAATCAAACAATCTTCTTTTCTTTCCACTTCTTGACGGAGGAAAAGAAGGATCAATATCCAATTCCTGTGCTATTTCAACAGCAGATGTTGCGGCACTGTCATAACCTGTTGTGCGATAGTTTTGCAAAAACTTTTCAGTTGCCTGGATTTCCGTTTCCATTGTATGAAGGGAGACTCCATACGATTGAAGAATCTTGCTTGCTTTATTGACTTGGAATAGGATATCATACCAAATAAACACCGACAAAAGAAAACTCCATTTTGATAAATGAGCTATCAACGATTTTGTTTCTGAGGCAGCTCTTCCATCTTTTCTTTCTATGGAAATGGCTTCCAAGTCTTTCAGTGCCAGCAAGACCTCTTTTAAATTGTATCGAAGAGGTTTGATGCATTTAATTCTGCTTTCCCAACGAGTATCAGATTGTGACTTTATGGACAGCTCCACATGTTTCTTCAAAATTTCCCAACGCTGAGCAGAGGAAGAAAACAGCACATACAACCTTGTAAGTACTCCAAAAAATGTCAATGCTTCCGTCGATCAATTAGCACTGTCAACAACAACTAAGTTAAGGGTATGGTTTGCACAGGGCACGTAAACAGCTTTGGGATTGATGTCTAGCATTCTTGCTTGGACCCCAGAATGTTTTCCTTTCATGTTAGCACCATTATCATATGACTGACCTCGACAATCAGACAATTCGAGTTGCAGTTCGGTCGCTTTTTCTAAGAAAGCGTCCAACAAGCCTTTCCCAGTACTGTCACTTATTCTCAAGTAGCCAAAAAATGTTTCTTTAACAACAGCAGCTTCTTCATTACATAGTACATAACGGAGAATGACAGACATTTGTTCATGATGTGACATATCTGGAGTGCAGTCCAAAATTATAGAAAAATATTTTGCCAATTTCAATTGCTGTAAATTTTAAATTGTAAACCTTGCAACTAATTGGCAAAGCAGCATACGGGCGTAAGGGGCATTAACAATTAAAATGAATATGCCAGGAAACAATAACATCCCTGGACGCGTTTCGTCCAGGGATGCCCCTTACGCCCGTATGCTGCTTTGCCAATTAGTTGTAAGGTTTACAATTTATAATTTCCCTCTTCGCTTAATAACTTTCAAAGCTGTAAATTTTCTTTTTCAACTTCTGTCGCTAGCAATTCAATTAGTTTATTTTGTATGGTAGGACTCAAATAGTGATCTTTAGTGTTTTTATTCTTGATTCTGTCTTGAAGCTCTTTGAGGATCGGATCTCTTCTTGCCAAAAGCTCAAATATACCCAGAAAATTTCCATTGTGAGGAGATCCTAAGACTTCTTCAGATCCTCTAAAAGCAAGATTCCTTTCCGATAGAAACAAGGCAATGTCGATAAGTCTCTCTAAAACATTTCTCCAAAAACGTCTTTCATTGAAAAAAATATTCATCTCGCGTTTGTCGATAGTGGATGAATTTCCTATCCCTTCAGCTAGCAACATCCATTGACTGCAGCATTCTTGGTGGGAAATGCCGTTTTCATGGTCTTTCAGTTTTTTCGAAAAACCCTCCCATGTATTTATACCACTACAAAAGGGGCTTAGTGTTTTTCCAAATAGCTTACAACAAAAGCAAAAACCTTGATCTGATTCCCCAGAATAAACTAGCCACGACCGTGAAACACTTTCACCATTAGATAACACACGTTTATAATGGTTGGAGGAAAAACGTCGCCTTGGAGTTGTGTTATTATATGGAAAATTCATTATTAGTTGATGTGGTCCACGCTTTACTATATCACATCGTTGAGCATCAGAAATACTTTCAGGCCATTTACATGGGTCATCAGGGATAGGGGTAAATTGAGATTCAGATATTTTTGATATTGAAGGTTGCGTATTGGCAGGTAAATCACAACTTACATTTTCTGGAAAAATTCACAATCACTTTGATGCTGATCGTCATAGTCTTCTTTTTCTTGTACACTATAGTTTTCTTCATCCCTCTCGGTACTAGTGCCAGGTCTACTCTGCTCAGTAATCTTGAAAAAATCTGTCATCTTGGGCAATTTCGCTACAGCATCTCGAGCAGTGACTGCTTCTTTCTCTTTTGAGCACCACTTTTTGAACGTTTCATTCTATACAATGTCAATAAAATACTTTATCTGCACTCTGCAGTGTATATATATTGTCCCGGTATTTATAGCCAAACAGAATTCCAGACCATTCTATGATTGTTGCGTAACAACGGCATTGTTACGTCAATCGAATATTGAAGATTCTACCAGAAAATCAATCGAAATATTCTAGATTCTGCGAGATAAAATGACGTAGCATTCACTTTTGATGTCACAAGCCAATTTCTTCCTACAGTTTAAATCGATTGTAAACAAGTCTGCTGAACTGAAAATAATCACGTAGCCAAAAAGCAATTTCAGACTAACTTGGGCCCCCAAAGTTGGCCTGGGCCCCCCCCCCAATTGGGGGGTTTGGGGGGCGGCTGCTACGTCTCTGTGTACACCAATTGGAAAAGTTTTATTCCTTTCAAATACAAGATAAACATCATCAAATGCTTAATTGACAGAAGTTATAAAATTTGTAACAGCTATCAAAAAATACATGAAGAATTTCAAAAAGTAACCACTCTCTTATTAAATAATGGTTATCCACGAGGAATTATTGACAGGCACATAAAAACGCCTCTTAATAGAAAACATAAACCTCTAAATGAAAATGCAAGCGAAACTAGAAAATCCAAGTTTGCTATTTTTTGTTTACCTTTCATCGGAGAAGCATCGCAACAAATTGAGAAAGAAATCAAACATTTTTTAGAAAATAAAATAAAAGCAAACTTTTGCCTTCGGATGAATCACAGCGTATCAACGATTGGAAACCTATTTAGAAATAAGGACAAACAGGCTCTACTACATCTCAATGGGACAGTATATAAACTTCAATGCTCGTGTAAAAAGACCTATATTGGACAAAGTAAACGAAATTTAAAAACAAGATTGGAAGAACATGACCCGATTACATTTGAAAAAAGCGATGTTACAGATCATTTACGGGAAAATCCAGACCACACAATCGACTTTCACAATCCACTTATACTGGCTCAAGAAACTAATTGGCGAAAATTACGTATTAAGGAAACGTTATATATTCAAAAACTGCAGCCACAATTGAACTCAGATGAAGCTTCACACCCACTATACCTTTTTAATGTGTAAATTTTGTTTTATTTTTATTCCTAGTCATTGTCTCACTAATTTAACACGAAATAACTTTGACCCTAAAGTATGTAATAGCTATTGTTTTCTTTTTTCATAATTGAATTGTCACGTCATAAATGTTACACATGACCGTAGTTTATCAAATTTTAAAGTAATAAGTTGCACTATTTTGGTTGACAATGCTAGCAGTGTTTAGCGAAACGTCCTAATTAAAATATGTACAGCAGTATACTGGCTCTGTTTTTTTTGCTGAAAATTTTGACCAGTTTTTCGAAAAATTCTGGAGATTATTAAGAAATAAGATCAAAACTAGCAGAAAATTTATTAATATAAAGTTATTTTAGTTTTAGATTGCAAATTAATTGTAGTTTTTAGTAAACTAAATGTAGAAGGCGTTTGGGGCCAAACTTGTACGTGGCTTCATAAAATATTCGGGCACCCTACGTAGGGTGATGGGTTACGTCATGTAACAAGTCGCCCCATTTGTGCTGTGCCACTTGTTTTATGATCAAAGCTTTACTTTGTTAGTAAATTTTTTTAATCTTTGTGTTATTTCAGACCTATTTTCTGTTTTTAGTAATTAATAGCTAGTTTCAATGCTTACTGATATTTTAAATGAAATCCCAAGAATCCATATAAAAAACGAAAAATGATCGCGTGTCAAAAGAAGCATACCAAGCTGCTGAAAACTTGTGATGGAGAATGTAAGTCTATTGAAAAGCTGCTGCAGATTTTAGAGTGAGCAAGTTGTACCGTTGTAGGTTACTAGTAGCCTTGTAAATAGCTTAAGATTATATGAGGTCTAGTGATTGTACACTGGTCAGTAGGTATGCAGTAAACATCACTGATGAATAGAAGATGTATCATGCTGTATGGTAGCATTGCAAAAGCGCTTTTTAAGTTCATTTCGCTAAAAAGTTTTTTAATGGTTACTTGGTTTAAATAGTGATTTCAGGGTAAACAGTAAGCATGATAACTAAAAAAAGATAACTAAACAGATAGCTGTAAACTTGTTTTCTCGCTGATAAATTTCATGGTTTGCAAAAGATTTGGAAGAAACTCTAGTCTGGACAAAAAACTAAATTTACATCACGCTTCCTATAAATTCTCATCTAAGCAACATGGATTTTTGCTGACCAGTTTTATTAGTAGAACTGAAACCTCAGTTACTGGTTGAACTAAATTTACCACATTGGTAAATTTAGTTCAACCAGTAACTGAGATTTTAGTTCTACTAAACCATGCAAACCAGCGCGATGGTGTAGTGGTTAGAGCGTCCGCTTCGCAGTCGGTAGACATGGGGTCCAATCCCCTTGTCGAGTCATACCAAAAGACTTTAAAAAATGGTATTCACAGCTTCCCTGCTGGGCGCTCGGTATTTGGGAGAGGTTGTGGAGAACAAGCCGGCAAGTTCGCTTGTTGTGTCCTTGGGCAAGGCACTTAACGGGACGCCTCCACCTTTGTGTGAAAGACAGGTGGCCTAGTTTTCCCTTTGAAGAAAGGGTTGGTGGCAGGAAGAGCATCCGACTGTAAAAACAAAAATGCCATGTTATAAAAATGCAGATTATCTGCTGTGGCGACCCCTAATCGGGAAAAGCCGAAAGAAAAAGAAGAAGGTTAGACCGATGCAAAAGCTCAAGGTCCAAAAAATCAAAGCTGCGTGAACGTAAACGTCGCTCTGCAACTACTTCTCTTCAGGAGAAAAAATATTAAAGGCTTTGAAAAAAAGATTAGTGTCACGTCGTGTCTGTGATGACACTCATTTAAGTTCTGCTCCAAGTGTATCTCTAATTCAAAGCACTAACTGTAATGATTGATTCCATCATAAATATTGTGAATCAAGCATGTTTGATACAGTGCCGGCAAAAAAAATCTTTACATCTATTCCGCAAAAAAACTTTACTTAAATAAGCACGTGTATTTAACTTACCCTTTCCGCCAAAAGCATTGCATCACAACAATGTTTATACTTATGTCATCAGCTACTATCTGAGTATGCTTTAATGCATACCGATTATTCTGCGGTTTAGTGTAGCTTTTCTGCATAGCAAATAGTAGGTCGGTGAAATTGGACAAAATTTTTTATTTTCTTCAAATTCTGAAGTTTCGCAAAATTTATCTTAGACACTAAAATAAATCGAAAAAAGATGAAAAGGGCAGAAAAACCTCGTATCTTAACATCGTTACAAAAGGGAGATTCGGTGATTGCTGTAGCCAGAGATATTGGGGTTTCAAGAGAGGCAATTTATCAATCAGAAAGATCGGCTGCGTCATTACCACCCAGGATGATAGCAAAGAGGAAGTCAGGCGCTGGCGCACCTTAAACCGCGCCAAGAACGTATAAGCTTTTGAAGCGTGAAGTAACATCATATCCGTCTATAACTTCGGTTGAATTAAAAAACAAGCACCATAAGCTTCTCCACAATGTTTCAACCAGGACAATTTGTCATCAACTCCAGAAAAATCTTGATCTACCATGTCGCGGTGCAGCCAAAAAGCTCATGCTCACTGTAGCAATGAAGAAGAAGAGGCTTAACTTTTTCCAGAAATATCGACAATGGACAGCTGCAGATTGGAGAAAATCGATGCTTTGAGATAAAAGCACTTTTACACTTGTGAAAGGAATCTTAAAGATGGTTCGTTATCCGCTTAGTGCATGACAATATGACCCAATATTTACGGTTAAAACCATGAAACGCCTTGGGGGTGTAATGGTGTGGAAAGCTTTCAGTGGAAATCTGGGCCGCCCGGCTTGTACTTTCTTTCTAAAAATGTAACGATGAAAGGAAGCATTTTTATCGCCATTTTAAAAAAGCATCTTCCAACATCGTAGAAGATTCATCAGTACGATCATTTCATGCGTGATGTGTCCCAGCTCGCAAGTCGAAGATTGAGACAAAATTTCTTAGCAGCCGTAACATCCATGTTTTATCGTAGTCTGATAATTTACCAAACCTAAATCCAATTGAAAATGCCTGGAATTTTTTAAAAAACCGGATTCAAGAAACGCATCCCAGCAATATTATTGAATTGCAGCAGAAGCTGAAAAATTCTGGGTAACACTGGACTCCACCTACTTTGCCTCCCTTGCTGATTCCATGCCCAAAAGCCTTCAATGGTAATCAAATCTAACGGCGAGATAACAAATTACTGACTGACATTGTGGATCTTTTGTAGAAAGCCCCCCACCGCTCTTATCCAGTTAGAATTTTTATTCATTGATGGAATTCAGCACTGAATTCAGCGATGTCAGCTAATATTTTGTCCTAACCCTAACCCTAAAATCTGCAGTACTTAAAACGTGGCGGGCATGTTTTTCTCAAATCTCACATTTTTGCATTAGTGGCGGGGGCTTTCTATAAAAGAGCCAACATTGTATTTTATCTGCAATAAAAGGCGTAATCTCTAAATTTTATTTGTTTAATTTCTTTGCAAAGATATTTAGTCAATTTAAAGATTTTTTGCCGGCACTGTACTTGTGTCAACTGTGAACAAAATAAAATTTGTTTAGGAGCACACGATTGGGATCTTAAGCCAAGACATCACTACAATCTCAACATATCTCCAGACTTGGAGGCTACAGCTCAGCCACACTAAAACGGTGACGACGGCCTTTCACCTGAACAACAAAGAGGCCAAACGTGAGCTTAATGTCTACAACAATGGCAAACGCCTGCCATTCTGTCCAGTCCCTACCTATCTTGGAGTTAAACTGGACAGATCACTCACGTTTCGTCACCACCTTGAGGCATTGCGCAAAAAACTAACAACGCGCGTTGCACTGATGAGACGACTTGCAGGCTCAGATTGGGGCGCTGGAGCTAAAACACTGCGTACAGCCGCCCTATCTCTGGTCTACTCCACTGCGGAGTACTGTGCACCAGTTTGGTGTCGCAGTGCACACACTCGTCTCATCGATAGTGTTCTCAACGACGCATTGCGCATTGTCAGTGGATGCCTGCGTCCAATTCCAACAGACTATCTATCCGTCCTCGCAGGTATCCAGCCGGCTGAGCTTCGCCGATTAGGAGCAACGCTCTCCCTGGCATATCGTGGCAGTCTGGCCCCTGGCCATATTCTTCATGAATTATTGGCTGGGCCCACACACGGCTACAGAGAGAGATTAAAATCTAGACGCCCCTTTGTGCCCGCTGCACGGAAGTTACTGCAAGATCTAACTGAATTGAATATTCGTGCAGCTCAATGGACTGACTTTAAATTGAGCACGGAATACTCGGAGTGTTCATCTGATATCCGTGCTTTCATTCCTAGGACAAGCACTAGGCCAATGGGGATGGGCCTGCCCAGATCATCATGGGTCAGGCTCAACCGCTTGCGGGCTGGTGTTGGATGTTTTCAGTCGTTCATGCACAAATGGGGCCTTGCTCCTACATCGAATTGCGAGTGTAGCGCTGCAGAACAAACCGCAGAACACATCATTTTGACATGCCCCGTACATCGGGCACCTACAGGAATTCGTGGACTGACGGTTTTGGATGTCGACACACGATGCTGGCTGAGTACGATCACTGCCAGCATCTGAAAATGTGGAACCCTTCCAAAAGAAGAAGAAGAAGAAGATTGGGATCTTTTGACTATTCGCAGCAAAAAACAGAGCCAGTATACTGCTGTACATATTTTAATTAGGACGTTTCGCTAAACATTGCTAGCATTGTCAATCAAAATAGTGCAACTGATTACTTTAAAATTTAACAAACCATGGCCAAGTGTAACATTTATGACGTGACAATTCAATTATTAAAAAAGAAAACAATAGCTATTTCACACTTTAGCGTCGATGTTATTTCGTATTAAATTAGTGAGGCAATAACTAAGAACAAAAATAACATAAAATTTACACATTAAAAAAGTAATGTGAAGCTTCATCTGTGTTCAATTGTGGCTGCAGCTTTTGAGTATACAGTATAAAGTTTCCTAAATACGTAAATTTCGCCAATTATTTTCTTGAGCCAGTATTAGTGGATTGTGAAAGTAAATTGTGTGTTGTGGATTTTCTAGTAAATGATCTGCAACATCGCTCTTTCCAATTGTATGGAGGTCATGTTCTTCGAATCTTGTTTTTATATTTTGTTTAGTTTGTCCAATACAGGTTTTCCACACGAGCATTGAAGTTTAAACACTGTCCATTAACATAATTGTTAACACTTGTGAGGGAAAAAGAATTAAAACATAATCAAAACTGATTGTAGCGGCGAAATGGTGGTTGCCTTCACAATTACAGAAATATAGCCCACTATTTAATTGTAATCCAATTTTGCGTTGTGGTGCTGCCCCTTTCCTATTTGAATTTGTGGTATTAGGTTAATTTTTTGAAGTGCAGACTAAGATTTTGGTGTTTCTAACCGGTAGACTACATTTCATAAACATTTAGAGCGGGAGTCGCCAATTTTTTTGGACCAAGCGCTACTTTCTGATTACTGACCATCGCGAGGGCGCTTCATCAAATCTCGGGGCTATTTGTGACAAACAAACCCGTACGTCAGCGTCGACATTCAGTCTGGACCTGTACTTTGTCTTCATAACTCACTTATATCGAGGTGTTCTCCAAAACAAAGAAGGTCAACACCTATATTCCTGTCGCGATTGTGTCACTCGCGGACCAGTTCATCGACTGAAGAATTTCAGCGTATGTTTGACACAGATTGTCGGGCCGCTCATATGGTCCTCGCGGGCGCCTCATTTTGTCCTCGCCGGCGACATGGTGCCCGCGGGCATACGATTGGTAACCCCTGATTAAGAGACTTCAGTTTTTGATGGATGTTTTTGAAAACGTCGACAGATAATGGAAAAGAACCATGCTTGTGAGGAAAAGTAGTCAAAATGTATCAAGGAATAAACTTTGTCTAACAATTGCAAGTTTGTTAACTCTAGTGGGATAATTGTTCAACTAAAAATGAAACATGGTGTATGGCAACCAAATATTGATCAGCCATTATAAACTAACCTTTAGCCTTAAGTAATTGGAGTCACATATTGCTGGAAAGGAAATTTTCAAAGCTTTCAAAGGACAGTAATTGTTAGTAAATTTTTATAAGGTATTTGTATTAAAGTCACCTGTTTTTACTAAGCTCACCACTTTTGAGAAGGGTAAAAAGTTACTAAATAACCTTTGATTAGTTGAAGAAACTTTGAAAATCCGTTGAGAAATGAGATTACAAATCATTTTTTTAGTAAACTGATTTTGTAAAAAGGTTGCACTTTTCAAAACCATCTTCATATTATAATCTCAGAGAGCAAAAAATTTGTTTTAATCGTACGGGACATATTATGACATTGCTTGTTAGTGGTTACCCCTCCTCTTCCTTGGAATGGAGGTACGGCATGCCGTCAACCTAATTGAAATTAGGCTAGGGAAAAGATGGCAACCCATTTCGGACCGGTCATGAGTGACTGGTAGCCCCACCACAAACAAGACGGACTGCCACTGGTGGGTACCCAAGAGTCGTCTTTTACAACATGCTGGGTGAGCAACTTCACAATTGTAATCCGGTAAAGTACGGATGGGCTACCTGTCTGCCACATAAAGGTGAAGGCATCCCGTTAAGTGCCTTGCACAAGGACACAACAAGCAAACTTGCCGGCTTGTTCTCCACACTATCCCTTTTTTATGCTGAGCGCCAAGCAGGGAAGCTGTGAATACCATTTTTTAAAGTCTTTTGGTATGACTCGTCTTAGGGGATGAACCCCAGGTCTACTGACTGCGCAGCGGACGCTCTAACCACTACGCCAACGCGCCGGTATAATATGACATCGTAGAGCCAGTTTTAAGCGTGCAAGCGAAAAAAAAAAAAATGCTTAGAGAACTTAAAGTGCTTAAATAAAGAATAGCTCGTAGCATAGTCAAATAAGGTTTAATTGTTGTAAAGTTGTTTTTATCGAAAGCATCTTATTATATATTCTGAAAACGTTTAATCGCGTTTCTGCGATGAGTACTTTTTGAGAAAGAACAAAAAACAGATTGTGACATTATTTTAGACCCCAAACAAATGAAAGTTTTTGAAATGTGGAAAGAGGGAAGCTGGCTTTCGTTTGAGCAAAAAGCGGTTGCCTCAGTCAAGTACCCGAGATACAAATTTAAAAAAATCATTTTTAATTATAACGTCACCGATGCGTCACCAACACCTTTTGATACTCACCATGGGGTGGTGATCAATCGTGCCAAGTTTGATGCTTGTACCTCAAGCAGTTTCAGAGGAGTTAAAACAAACACACAAACAGACAAAATTGCGCTTTATACTTCAGTGTAGATGCACTATTAACTCAGCCTATTGACCCAGATGAAATGAACCCTGCCTTTTAATTCAGATGTACTATGAACCCAGTCTATTAAATGTATAAGCCTAGCCTATTAACCCAGATGTATTTTTAACCCAGCCTCTAAGGTTATTCAAACTAAAGCAGCCTTGGTGCCGGTCCCAAGCCCGGATAAATGGGAAGGGTTGCAACAGGAAGGGAATCTGGCGTAAAACCTAGCCAAATGTTTTCAATGCGCGTCTTATCTGACTTTATACCGGATAGGTCGAGGCCCGGTATAGCAACGACCGTTACCAGTAATTGGGCACCAAGGGCCACTGGTGGACATGCTACAAGGCTGCAAAGAAGAGGTAGAAAGCAGTTGAGAAGAAAGGAGAGGAATGAAGAGAGGAAGAAAGCTAAGAAGATCAAGCTGAGGGTTGCTACATAAAACGTTGGAAACATGACCGGTAAAGGAAGAGAAGTGGCGGATCTTATGGAGCAAAGAGGGGTGGACATACTGTGTGTGAAGGAAACTCCCTAAAAGGGGGAGAAAGAAAGATGCATAGATGGAGAATACAAAATATGGTACTGTGGAAGCGGAAACAAAAAGAATGGTGTGGGAATCATATTGAAAAAGGAGTATGTGGAGAGGGTTGTGGAAGTGTGGAGGATAACAGACAGGATAATAATCTTGAAAATGGAACTTGATGGTGTAATGATGAATGTTATCAGTGCGTATGATCGGCAGGCGGGGTGCATACGTGAAGAAAAGGAAGCATGTTGGCCGGACCTAGATGAGACAGTAGAAAAGACACTAAAGAATGAAAGAATTGTGGTTGGAGCAGACCTAAATGGGCACGTAGGAGAAGGAAATAACTGTGATGAAGAATGCATGGGCAGACATGGATTGGAGAAGAGAAATAACAAAAGAAAAGCAGTTGTGTATTTTGCCAAGAGAATGGAACTAGAAATCACTAACACCTCGTTTGTAAAGAAACCAGCACACAGAGGCACCTACAACAGTGGAGGACGCAGTTTTCATGTGGATTACGTTATGGTGAGAAGACGAAGGATCAAGGAGGTTGTAAATATACAATTTATTGTCGGTGAAAGTGTAGCCAAACAGCACTGAATAGTAGTCAGTGCAATAATTATCTGGACAAAGTGGAGGAAAGCACCAAAGCCAGTGAAGAGAGTAAAATAGTGGAAGCTAAAAGACTCGAAAGTGAAAAACAAATTCAAAATGGAAGTGGTTGAAAGCGGAATACTTGGTGGACAAGAAGACTGATAAAGAGTAGCTGAGATGATACGGAGCATTGCCAGAATGGAACTGGGTGAAACATCGGGAAAAGTTAGCGCGGCAGGTTGACAGGAGACGTGGGGGTGGAACCAGGAAGTCCAGGAGAAATTGAGGGATAAGAGAAAAGCTAAAAAGATATGGGATACCATCAAAGATGATGCAAGCAAATTGGCCTGTAAAACTGCAAGAAAACAAGCTTAGAGAGAAATGGCAAAGGCAAGAAACAAGGCATACGAGGAACTGTATCGAGGACCAGCGCGATGGCGTAGTGGTTAGAGCGTCCGCTGCGCAGTCAGTAGACCTGGGGTTCATTCCCTAAGACGAGTCATACCAAAAGACTTTAAAAAATGGTATTCACAGCTTCCCTGCTTGGCGCTCAGCATAAAAAAGGGATAGTGTGGAGAACAAGCCGGCAAGTTTGCTTGTTGTGTCCTTGTGCAAGGCACTTAACGGGATGCCTTCACCTTTATGTGGCAGACAGGTAGCCCATCCGTACTTTACCGGATTACAATTGTGAAGTTGCTCACCCAGCATGTTGTAAAAGACGACTCTTGGGTACCCACCAGTGGCAGTCCGTCTTGTTTGTGGTGGGGCTACCAGTCACTCATGACCGGTCCGAAATGGGTTGCCATCTTTTCCCTAGCCTAATTTCAATTAGGTTGACGGCATGAACCTGAATTGCCGTTCGTGCCGTACCTCCATCCCGAGGAAGAGCATGGGTAATTACACCAACAACACTAACTGCACGAAAAACTGGAAACAAAGGAGGGGGAAAATGAATTGTTTAAGATAGCAAAGCAGAGAAACAGCCAAAGCAAGGATGTACTACCAGTAAGAGCAATCAAGAGTAAAACTGGGGAGATGCTGATGGAAGAATAGAAAGTGAAACTGAGATGAAAGGAGTATTTTGACAACTTACTCAACCAGGAAAACCCTGGAGAATAAAGAGAAAAGAGAGAAAGGAACGCGGGAGATATCTTTGGAGAAGAAGTCAAAACTGGGTTGAGGAATATGAAGAAAGCAAAAGCTCAAGGACCTGATGACATACCAGTGGAAACATGGATCGTGCTGTAGGGAATAAAGGTGTGGAGTTTCTAGTGAACTTCTTCAATAGAATCCTACGAGGGGAGAAGATGCCAAATAAATGGAGGAGGAGCGTGCTCGCACCTTTGTACAAAGGCAAAGAAGATATCAAGGAATGTGGAAATTACCGGGGATCAAGTTGATTAGCTACACTATGAAACTGTGGGAGAGGGTAATAGAAGTTAGAATAAGGAAGGAGGTTACGATCGCTGAGCAAACAATTTGGGTTCATGCCAGGAACGAAAACCACCGACTTAATCTTTTGTTTGAGGATGCTGTTGGAAAAGTGGACTGAAGGGCAAAAGGCAGTGCACTGTGCCTTTATTGACTTGGAGAAGGCATACGACAGAGTGCCCAGAGAGGAACTGTTGGAATGCTTGCGGTTAGCTGAAACATTAGAGTGCTACATAAGGATTATTAAGGATATGTATGACGGAGTGACAACAACTGTGAGAAGTGCAGTTGTTTGAATCGTTTGGGATATCGTTTGCAGATGACCTAGTGCTGTCTAGGCAAAATCATAGGGAGCTAGAGAATGATCTAGAGATGTGGAGAAATGCACTGGAGAGAAGAGGCCTGAAAGTGAGCCGGAGCAAGATCGAGTATTTGAAGGCTGGGGATGTGGATGATGGAGAAGAGTTAAAGCTGCAAGGGGAAAAGCTAAAGAGAGTAAAAAATTTCAAATATCTGGGTTCGACAGTTAGTAGCGATGGAAGATGTGAGGAAGAAGTAAGGGGAAGGATCCAACCAGGATTAATGTGTTGGAAGAAGGTGTCTGGAGTTCTGTGCGACAGGAAGTTATCAGCAAGGGTTAAGGGTAAAAAGTAAAAGAGTGTTGTTAGAGTAGCCATGCTTTAAGAAATAGAAACGGTGCCAGTGACGGAAAGACAGGTGGGAAAAACAGAAGTTGCAGAGTTGAAAATGGTGAGATGAGCACTGGGAGTGACAAGAAAGGACAAGATAAGAAACGAATAAGTGAAAGGGACCGCGAAAATCACAAAGCTAGGAAACAAACTTTGGAATGCAAGGCCACGCTGGTATGGACACGTGAAAAGGGGAGAAAAAGACTACTTGAGAAAAAGGATGATGAAGATGGCGGTGCCAGGTAGAAGGAAAAGAGGAAGGCCAAAGAAAAGGAGGATAAATTTGGTGAGAGAAAACTTGGAAAGGGTTGAAGCTAAGGAGGGAGACAAAGTCGGTCAGGTCAAATGGAAAATACTTTGGCGCTATGGTGACCCCGAATAGGGAGAAGCCGAAAGAAGAAAAAGAAGATGTACGATTTTTGCTATTTCCTTTATCAAAATTTCACGCTATCAATCTTTTATAGAGGCTGTAAATCTTGATTTCTTTTCTCAATAATGACGTGTGGATTACCGGAATAATTTATTTGCCGATTTATGATCCCATTCCAACTCTGTTCAAAATTCCTTCCAACTGTGTTCTTTTGGATCTCTACTTTAGTTGTAGATTCTCGTGAGTACAGCGAAGTTGCGAAAAAGATAGAAATTTACATTTCTTCAGCCATTGGTGAAAAGTCTTATCATGGAAGTTAAATAGCCGCAAAAAATGCCACTCCTGTTTTCATTTTGTGCTAGGCTCTCCCTGGTATCAGACCCATCACTGATTCTAAACATGATCTGATTGGCATAGTTCTGGTAGGATAACAATCTAGAGTGGAAGAAGCGTCTGAACTTGACAGACAAGTGAAGACCGCCTTTTTGATGTTGAAGAACAACAGATTGAGTGCAAGTATAGTTGATTAGCAATGAAGAAATATATAATTGAATGTATGCTTTGCTTTGTTTAGCCGAAAGTTAGAATGCCTATTTGTTGACAGGATCGTCTCTACACAATGTATTTGTGTAAAAATAGTGCACATACCAAGAACATAGCGATCTTGAAGTCTTCTTGATTCCGTTTGATGAATAGAATCAGAGGAAGTAATTCCTGCAAAACAAAACATCAAAAATTTTGATCGCTTAAGGCTGGTTTCCATTAGGCCTAACCTGCCGACGTAGCGTAAAAATTTTTTGTTTATCTAGTTGAAGACATTTTGCGGGCAAAAAGGCTCCGCGCATAAAATAATACAAAAAATTTTTACCCTCTTACGAGTAATGAAAACCAGTCTTTAATATCATTCAAAAATATCTGAAATTAATGGTGCAAACCTGTGATACCAACAGCTGTCACCTTACAACTTCGCTTTGGGTAACTTGACTTAATTACAGCTGTGCTGGAATTCAAGGTCATAACCCAGTAGAGGCAGAGAATACGTACAACACCACCAAAATATGACTACACTTTTCTGGCAGCATAAAAATCTTTACCTTTTTTAGATTATATGTCTTTCCTCATGTCGGAATTATTTTGAAGCTAACTTTTACCAGCAAATATTTAGCTAGGTTCGTTATGATAATAAATGGTCCTGACAAATTTGGTCAGGTATTGGCAACCGAGTTCACGAAACATTTGAACCAAAATTTTCTCACTAACATTTACACAACATGAAAAGACGAAGCCTACAAATTTTCTTGAGATGTTTTTGGGTAAGACATTTTACGGAATGCATTCATCTGCAGGTGGCAGAATTAAGAATTTTACTTTTGAAACAGCCTTAGTCCAACTGACGCAACGAAAGCGTGAGATATTGGGCCTAGCAAAAAATAAATATTCATTTCATGCAATTGTATGACAACTAAAATAGTGCCAAAGTTATATATGCTTTGGTTTTTAAAAATAAAAATTTTTTATAATTATTTCGATGATCTGTTACTCTGATCAACTGCTTTGCGGTCGGCAGATTAACTCCTAATCGAATCTGATACAAAAGGCTTGATAAATCTGGCATACATCTGGAGCTTGACATTAAAAGAAAATGTGTGAGGTTTGTATTGTGTATTGCTTCTCTATTACTCAACTTTCACAGTGATTAGATTTTGGATAGTTATGAGTGTTCAACAAGCTCAATCAATGTGATTCAAGTCTGTCAGTGAAAGTAACACCATTGCTCTTTCAAAACCTGGAGAGATTGAAGTTATTCTTTTTTTAACATTGAGCAAAGCGTACAGCGATGGTGCTTATTAAAGTTAGCACAAATATCACATTAAAACATTAATAAACCATAAAATGTTTTTTATTTTCTGCATTTTCAGTTACAATTTTGGTTGCAGAGTGCCACCGAATTTTTGGGGTTCACAAAGCGTGCCGAGAATGAGAAAAAGCTGTGGCGTACTTATTCAGTTATTCTTCTTTTATTTTTACTATTTACTCAAACAAATTGGGATGTGATGAAAGCGTAACTCAACTCAAAAGGTATATGTAAGTGAAAAGTAATTATGACACAAGCCAATTCGTCTGCCTTATAAGATATAACCCACTAACTAAGATTAATTGAGTAAACCATCAAGGTGCCCAGCTGTTCTATAAGTTGATTAGTGATATCTCTGTAGACTCAATCATAGATGAATAAAATATGAAATTCATACGTAATCGTACCGGGTAGATTGCGGAAAACATCTGATGACGATGGAGAATCTGCAAAGATAATAATGCTGAGGTTCCATGGTTGTTTTGGACATAATAAATGGTTATTGTATAGTTTGGAAGCATGGATTAGGTGATGATTAATAATGAGAATTAAAATGAGTGCTTTCTCGCTTTTAAATTGAAAAATCGAAACGTTTCGATATTGAGATTGTTTGTTCTTTTGTTCTATTTGATTTATGATTTGTTTTTCTTTTTTCGTATGATAGATGCTTTTTTCTAGTCTTCAGTTAGTTTGTGAGCCCGCCACTTGTCTGTCACATAAAGATGGAGGCATTCCAATGCGTGTCTTGCTCAAAGACACAACAAGTGAGCTTGTTCTCCACGTTATCCCTTCCGTGCTGAGAGCCAAACAGAGAAGCCGTACATACCATTTTTTATAGTCTGCTGATATGATTCGACTTGGGAAATGAATCCCAGGTCAACTGGCCGCGAAAAAGAATCAAAATGAAGCTGATTTTGATGACAATATTGCGATTATTATTGAGTATTCAAAAGTTGATCATCTACAATACTACAAACAAAAATTGTTTAGTGAACAAAATGAACTAAAGTCAAGACACCAAACATTTTTTCCCAGTCGTGAGGCTTCATCAGAGCAATTATTGTGTTTAAAAATAACTAAAGACCATGATAACTGCAAAAAATAAATTAATATAAAATAGAAAGTAAATTCTTTCTAATTTGAAAACATTATATCCATTGAAACCAGAACTGGAAAATTCAAATCCAAATGCTAACTATTTATCTACAGCAAGGGTGCACAACATTTTTACTATTGCCGGCTGCAAAACATTCTATAAATGCACTAACGGCCGCCACTACTTAGTCATTTTTAACGAATTTAGCGTTTTAAGCCTTACAATTTAACTGTCGTAAATGCTGTCTTCACTACTCATACTAAACATCGGAAAAAGTCAAATTTTCAAGTTTGGAGAATTTATTCAATCATAAATCATAAAATTGTACTTAATGACTTCCTCGATCTTGCACCTCCTTAAATAAACTTGCGATGTTAGGTGGCTCGCTGGATATCATGTGTCGTAGTCCACATTCCAGATTGCTGTCGGACAATCGGGTTCGGTACTTGTTCTTCAAATATTTAATTCTTGAAAATCCTGCTTCGCACACGTAAGTGCTTCCAAAAAGAACGAGAGTTTTTCTGGCCGATTCTTGTAGATTCGGATATTTAACAGCTCCTCTCCACGTATCAAGCAGATCTTCTTCGTCTTTAAATTTTTTGACGAACTGTTTGTCGTTCTTCAACTCGACGAGTTCCATTTGAAGATTCAATGGTGCAGTTTCGGTTTCGACTAGATGTAAATAAGCAACTAGCCTTGTTGTATCGAAAATCCTCTCAAAGTCTTGGAAACGATCAGAAAATTTCTGCAAAAACGCTTGAGAAAAGAATGATTGGAATATCATCCACTTGAATTTCTTTGCTGTCAATCAGAGCCTTCATTTTGCGGAAAGTGGAAAAAGTTACGCTGATGCAGATGACTTTTGAGGAGACAGCATTTGTCACGGAAATCTTATACTTTTTGTACACGAGACAAACTGTTGTTGCCTTTCCCTGCAGACTTTGATTCACGAAGTTAACCTGGGTAAGAAAATCCACCAGAAAATCAAGCAACATGAGAAAGTCTTTGCCGAGCAAGGAACACTCCTTGCTTTTGGTTGAATAGTATTCTACTATTTCCTTTCGCAATTGCACGACACGGCGGGAAGTTTCTCCTATAGACAACCAACGAACTGCGGAGTGATAAAGTATGTTCTCAGCAGATGTTTCACTTGAGCATAAAATTTCTCGTAATTGTCGATGATGCAAAGCATTTGCGCGAATCAACAAGATAATGGGATTCACATCCTTCAGAATGTTATTTAAAGCAACGGATTTGGCACATAGTGCTTTCTGGTGGATAATGCAGTGAAGATTTATGAGTTCTTTATTGTCATATTCGTTGGACACGTAATTCAAAAATCTTGTAACAAATCCCTGTTCGTGACTTGTCACGGCAGGCGCACCGTCCATGCAAATGCCCCGAAGGTATTTCAGATCTGATCCAGAGCGAATGCAAGCATTCTCAACTGCAATAAATATGTCTTCTCTACGGGTGCGAGTAGACAGTGTTTCCACGGAAAGGAAACTGCTCCCACAATTCAAAGCTTAAAGAAAGACAACGAACGAATGTTAACAATTGCGCGGAGTCGTTGATATCTGTTGATTCATCAACAGCAAGTAAAAATAAACTTTGTTTCTTGTTTATCTTTGCTTGCAGAGAAATGCTACATCCAAAAAAATATGCTAGATTTTAATTTCGAAAAAAATATGCCAAAAAACTGCAAAATATATTTTAGCATAAATATATTTTTACAATTAGATTTCACAATTTTTACTATTTTACAATTTAAATGAATTAGCATAAATATCTGCTTAAATATATTTTTGCAATTTCATGGCCGCAAAAAAATCCTTTTACGGCCACAGGTTGTGCATCCCTGATCTACAGTATTACCAATCATTAATATTTTTTGTGATGCAATATTTTTTGTGAAAACAATGTATACAAGCAATGCAAAAAAACCAACGTGAGTTTTTCGCATTGCTTGTATACATTGTTTTCACACCTAGTAGTTTTCAAGTTACTTTTCTGCTCTAACCCTGCCGTTAATTGCTTCTGCTTGAGTGTCTAATTTGCTTAAAGATCTGAATAATGATGATAAATATTGCATTTTCAGATTTTTTGCGACGAACCAAACTTTTTATGTAAAACATGAAAGCTTCTCTCACTTTCTGGAACCGGCTGGAGCTTCTCGAGGGAGGTATACAGCACTCAACGCACGGCCTATTTTGGAAGTCGCATTTGTTTTATTCTTACCTCCTGCTTTTTTTGCATTCTCATGATCCTTGGTGATCTTTTTGCTTTCAGTCTTCAATGATGGACGAACTGTTAGAAAAAAAATTTGCTTTGATTATCTGAATAGATTTAATAAAGCTGTTTAGTGTTCGTAATGAACGTTACCCAATGGATGACCGAAATTTAGCCGTTTTCAAATAATGTTTAATATGGTAGGGAAAATCGGGGTGAAATGTTACAGAAATGGGTTGTTAGCCCCTCATCATTTCTTTAAAAAAGTAAACAGAAACAGTGAATAAATGCTGTTTAAATCATAGTTTTCCTGTTCATCAAATTTTTCACAAGTATTTACTGTTTAGTTAAAAGTTATTGAAAAACAAATTTTGACCAGTTTTTCGAAAAATTCTGGAGATTATTAAGAAATAAGATCCAAACTAGCAGAAATTTTATTAATATACAGTTATTTTAGTTTTAGATTGCAAATTAATTGTAGTTTTTAGTAAACTAAATGTAGAAGACATTGGGGGCCAAACTTGTACGTGGCTTCATAAAATATTCGGGCACCCTACGTAGGGTGTGCTGCAACTAACTTCATAACACGACCCACGTTCCAACTTGACACTCAAAATAGTGTTTGTATGCTGTTTTTGTACTCCTCGTAAGATTTTTACGCTAGATTAGTCAGGTATTTTTACCACCTACATAGCAAAAATTGCAGAAAGTAGAGTATTCATTCTCGAAGCTTTTCGTCTCACACTTTTCAAGAGAATCCGTCAGAAATAGAGTGGAAAGGTGAAGTGAGTCACTTATATTGAGACACAATTGACAAAAAAGAAAAAAAAGGGAAAAAAGCTTTATCATGATTGGTAAAAGAAGCGACCAATAGAAGGAGCGGAAACTAATGTGTGATTTTTAGACCGTAAACGAATTCCTTTTGTTTGCATAAATTTGGTTTGGATGTTTTAATGTACGTGGCTTCAAGGGTGGAAAGGTGAAAAGAAGTACGGCAACGGGCAAGAATAGAAAATTTGTTGTCATTATATTCGTGTGCGCATGTAGGGTTTTGTAAAAGATGTTGTCCTATGGCAGAAAAGGAAGTTTCAGCTTTAAAGCTTCCGATTGGCTTGCAAGAGCGGGCCAATGTGCTTCGGTCCTGAGAAATATGCTTCTGGAGAATGATTTTCGGCACGTGCTGCTTAATTCTCTGTTGTAGCCTTTGAGACGTACGACCCACGTACCAACTATCGCAGTGGCACAGAAATTGATAAAAAATGTTGCTTTGATGAAAAGCGGGCAGTACATTCTTTTTTTTGGCTACAAGCAGAAGTTGTCTGGTGGTGTAGACAATGCATGGTTCAACTGCAAAGTAACAGCGTTTGACGGCTGTTTTAATTTGCATTTCGTACCTCAACGAAACATTGCCCAGCCATGGCAAGTGAAGATAAACTGGGCATTTCTTCGGACCTAATAACGTTGGTCTGCAAAATTGATTCATTTTTTTGGTCATAACCGTGTTGGTTATAGCCTCAGGGTAACCGTTGTTGATAAGGATTGATCGAATGTTGGAAAGTTCATTTTCAAGAGTAGATATCGAACAGATGACTAGAGCTCTGTGGACTAGAGTTGAAATCAAATTAGTCTTCCGCTTCATAGGGCAAAAAGAGTTCCAGCGAATGTATTGGCCAGTGAAAGTCGGCTTCCTGTAGATAGATGTAACAAATTCGTGATCATTCTTTTTTACCAGGACGTCAAGAAAGAGCAAAGTCCAATTGCATTCCTTCTCAAAAGTGAAACAAAGCGATGGATGGAGAGAATTTAGATGGGAGAAAAACTCTTTGCATTCGTCTTCGTCGTTAAAAACTGCAAAAGTATCATCGACGTATCGATAATACATAAGAGGTTTGTTGACTCTTTTGAAAAGCAAAGCTTCGTAATATTCTACAAAAATGTTGGCAAGAGATGGGCCAAGAGGTGAACCCATAGCAACGCCATCAGCCTGTCGGTGCATTATATTGTTGAAACTGAATTCAACGGAGGAAGTAGCTGTTTGCATCAGCTCAACAAAAACTGCACGAGGAAAAGGAGGCGGAGAAAGCTCGCCATCATACAGAACATTAGTGCAGATTTCAATAGTTTCTGCGAGTGGAACAGTAGTAAAAAGGCTACAGACATCATAGGAGCAAAGAAAGACAGATAGAGGAAAGAAAGAAAGGCCCTTCTTCCGAATTTGACAACACTGTGAAGACTGAAGCTCATATTCAAAGACGGTTGCATCAACTCAAGAAAGAAAGCCTTCTTCCATTCAAGATTTACAGCAGGATTCGACCAACTGGTTCACAACGGCCCCGAATGTATGGTTTGCCAAAAACTCACAAGCAAGATGTACCCTTACGTCCTATATTGTCAATGACTGGCTCAGCACAGCATCAATTAGCGCAATGGCTTACGTCAGTTATTGATTATACTGTTATTCTGGCTACCAGGTATTTTTGATAAATTCATTTTATTTAGCTCTTCTGGTAATGTAGCGTTTATTTAAGTTGTTACAAGTTCTTATCGAGCATGCAAAAAACTTTAATATCCGTCAACGTTTCGAACAGCTATACAGCTGTTCTTCATTAGGACTAATAATAAACGAAAGCACGAGTGAGGCAATATAAATAGTTTGCTACGCAATCGAAAGAAAAAGGCAAAACAAAAGGTTTGAAGACGAATAATAAACAACTGTAGATTACGTCAAATTATCATAAATTTCAGAATAAAAACAATTTTCTTTATCATTGATTGAATTTTCAGAATTATGAATAAAAAAAGATTTAAGAAATCGGCGTTTGGTAAAATCTGTTTCAAAGGTTAAAATTTTGCTGTAGTCCCAGTCAAGTCGGTGATCTTTGGTGATGACATGCTTGACCAATGCCGTTTTTTTATTAAAATTGTTGTCATCAACTTTTGCCAGATTTGCTGGCTTTAAATCCCTTTTATGTTCAGCCAATCTTGTTTTGTAAGCCCGTTCAGTTTCCCCAAAGTAGATACCAGTGCAATCTCGACAAGGAATCTGGTAAACTACACCAGGTGTAGACGACCTTTCAACGGAGTCTTTTGCCTTTGGTAACATGTCTTTTAAAGTTAAATGCGGTTTGCTACTAACCAAAATTCCCACGTTTCTTAAAATTTTTGACAAAGCCTCAAAGTATCTAGGAACATAAGGCAGCACAACACGTGCTTTAATTTCCTTTTTATCCGCTAAAGATAAATTTGTTTTTGTTTTCAAACTTCTAACTGTGCGTTTTAGAAACCATTTGGGATAATCATTCTTTTTCAAAGCTTCCATAATTTTTGAAGTTTCTAATGTTTTATTTGCCCGCTTGGAATTTAATTGTGATTGAGCTCTTTTTTAAAAGACACTTTACCAGTCCTTGCTTCTGACTCATAGAATGCGCTGAGTTGAAATTTAGATATCTGTTAGTGTGCGTTGGCTTTGTGACAAAGACAGACACTTGAAATACGTAAAAGCTAGTGTTGAGAAAAAAATTTCGAAAAATTAAACTAAAATATTTCAAAAAGTATATTTTGTTTTAATCTGTTAATTAAAGGCTAAGACATACCTATGTAGGAAAAATTAATCTGGTGAAGGGTATGCATTGAGGAACGAGATATCGCGCTTATGCATGCAAATAATTATCAAATAGGCCCACCAAAATGATCTATTATATACTGTATATATAACTTCGTGAGGCATGATAGGAGATGGAGTTGTCTATTTTTTTCTACTACAAATAATATCTGAAATTGTACAAGTGCAACCATGTAGTTTGATGCATTGCTGGCTTGCTGCCCTTAATATTTTTGTGAGCTTTACAATAAAAATGCTTTGAGGACATTGTTTATTGAAAGCAGACAAAGAAATAACTCTTTTTATTTAACTACAACATGTGATGATGTAAACCAATCAATTAGACCAGGGGTCTCCAAACTACGGCCCGCGAGGTCATTTTGTCCGGCCCGCCAGTAGACTTCTAGTAGCCAAAAATGATCAGAGTTCAGCAAGATGTACCCGAGGCATTTGCCCGAATCCACCGAAAATAAATCAATACTTGATAAACACGCAACTTCACATGTGTACATATGTCAATAGTAATATGGCGCTAAATGCAACTTTTATCGATCTTTCTAGTTCTGCATGACGTGTAAGCGACTGTGTACAGGCTGTTATGTTAAACTAGGCAGCTTCACGTGGTTTTTACAGGTAAAAAACACACCTGAGAACTTTTGTTGTTTTAAATAACCCATGATCATGTCAGTTCAGGGAAAAAAGAGGAAAGTAGATTCAGAGTGTTGAATATTCCAGGAAAAATGGAGCATGAACTACTTTGTGATTGAATCAGGAAATAAAGCACTGTGTTTAATTTGTAATGAGATTATTGCTGTTCTTAAAAAATACAACATTCGGAGACATTATCAAAGTAAGCATTCCTTAGCCTATTCTCAATTCACTGGTAAGCTTCGTTCTGACAAATTAGAAACTTTGAAAAAGAACTTGTCATCACAGCAGTTTGTATTTAAGCAGAAAAAGGCCGAGGATGAAGCTGCAACAAGAGCAAGTTTTCGAACAGTACACCTGCTAGCAAAACATGGAAAACCCTTTACTAATGGGGATTTGGTCAAATCTTGTATGATTGAAGCTGCACAGGAAATGTGCCCAGAAAAGGTTGACTTATTTAAGACTATTAGTCTTTCTTCAAACACTGTTGCTCGTAGTGTGGAAGACATTGGGAGCAACCTCATGTCTCAACTAAAATCCAAATCTAAGGAGTTTGAGTACTTTTCTATTGCACTTGATGAGTCAACTGATATAAATGACACTTCACCATTGCTGATATTCATTCGTGGAGTTGATTCCAACTTTGAAATAACTGAGGAACTATTGTCTGTATCCAGTATACATAGGACAACCACAGGTGAAGATATTTTTAAAGAGGTTCACAAATCTCTGACACAGCATGGCCTGGATTGGAAGGGGCTCAAGTGTGTTACAACGGATGGTGGTAGAAATATGTGTGGAACAGGAAAGGGGTTAATTGGACAAATTAACAGAGCTGTTGAAGCTGTGGGATGTTCGAAGCCCATGGTTATTCACTGCATTATTCACCAGCAAGCCCTCTGTGCCAAAAATCTAAATTTGTCCAGTGTTATGGATCCTGTTGTTTCTACAGTAAATTACATTCGCTCTCATGGACTGAAACACAGAAAATTCCGTGACTTTTTGGAACAAATAGGAGCAACACATACTGATTTACCCTACCACACATCTGTTAGGTGGCTCAGTTGTGGGAAAGTTCTCTCACGTTTTTTTGAACTTAGAAGAGAGATTAAAATTTTCTTAAATGAAAACAACCACCCTGAACCACTACTCACCAATGTTGAGTGGCTATGGAAACTGGCATTTTGTGTAGACCTGATGACACACCTGAATGACTTTAATCTCAGACTACAAGGCAAAACTTCACTTCTCTGCAATATGTACACTGAGGTGAAAGCTTTTAGGCAAAAACTTGATCTCTTTGCGACCCAATTAAGCAGAGATAATTTTCCACACTTTCCAGTTTGTGAACAGTTCAATCAAGAAGCAAATTTACCATTCCCAAGCAAATTTGCACATGATACCATTTCAACCCTAAAGCTGCAATTCAGACAGAGGTTTTCTGACCTTGATGCCCATGCAACTGATGTAAGGATCCTACAAAACCCATTTGACTCTCATGTTGAACTGTTAAAACCTGAACTTCAAATGGAAGTAATTGACCTTCAATCCAATGACATGTTGAAGGACAAATACAAGGAAGTGGAACTTATAGAATTCTACAAGTGCCTTCCAAGAGCTCAATATATGCATTTAAAAAACTTTGCTCTTGGATTAATTTCTGTTTTTGGTACTACCTATCTCTGTGAGAAAACATTTTCCAAGATGAAATATGTTAAATCCTGCTACAGATCTGCCTTGTCTGATGAACATTTGGAATCATTGCTAGTGATAGGAACCACAAACTTTGAGCCACAGCTGAACAAAATTATTTCTGGAAAGAAACAATTCAAACAAGTACATACTTCCCATTGAGGTAGGCCTAGTGACTATAACTAAATCACTTTGAACTCTACCAAGTGATTGATGTCATTTTATGACATTTATATGTAACAAAGCAAAATAAATCATTGAAGTTCTATTTATTTGTTTGTTTCGAGTCAATTATAATATCATATTTTAACTTTGTATAATCTGTCCGGCCCTCGAAGATATTGTTTCTTTATTATCTGGCCCACCTTCAAAAAAGTTTGGAGACCCCTGAATTAGACACTTACACTTTACGATTTTTCTTTCCCATATGAGCTCTCCTATCGGAAAATATTTGGACTACCTCATTTTTCATATCTGCTGAAAGGAGTTCTCCTTTGATACTGATTAAAGCCAAACTTGTTAGACTTTTCTACAGCATAGATGATCTTATATATATTTTTATCAATTTCAACTTTGAAAATGACCCCTCATAGCTTGCAATTGAAAATCCATTGGTGAGCAGTAACCTATATGCAATACATAAAGTTGGGAAAACATCCCTCTCAAACTGCATTAAACATTCAAGAGCTTGCTTGGGATTAGTGGGAACTGAATTTCCTCTAGCTCGAAGGAGCATAACAAAGTCAAAGGTAATTATATGTTTGGGTTTGGTGCAATACATAGCAAACTAATTGAAATTTTGTAAATAATAATTTTAGTATAAAAGCTGACCCTGCAGAAGATTTTCTACGAAACATAATCACGCCGTGCCCCCAATCATGCAGCATGCGTTATTAGACTTACGAAAGAAAAAAGCATACATTTTTAACAAATTAATAAAGTGTGATTTTTTAATTTCCCTCTTTTGATGCCCCCCTATCTTGGATGTCCGGGGCCGTCGCAGCGTGGATCTTTGGTATTGTCCATCAAAATATTCAAAACGATTCATCTAAAAATGAAGCCTCTTCAAATTTAAATATTTAACCAACTCAAAGCAAAACACTTGGTGATTTCCCAAGAAAAAAAGGAGGAAAAATAAAAATGATCGTGTTTCAATTCTGCAAAAAATATTAGTGTCTAGCTACATATCATCTAAATGTTAAAGCAATTTCTTTTGCAATTGGTTAATGCCGGTGCAACCAACTGATTTGATGTTATTTACCTCGACATTAACAATGGGGGCCCTTTTATTGCAATAACCTAACTATGATTGCTTCATTTCGGGTTACTTTGCTCTTTTCATGGCAGCGTTTATGCCAGGACCACGCAACATGCGCGCAGTGAGAGACGTTAGCTCATACTAATTCGCCTACAGTAATAAAAAAAGTAGCAAGTAACGGTCGTAACATTCAATAGTTTAAACCTAAAAATACTTACCAATCATCTTGGAGCCCTCCTACAACTTTGATATGCTTTTACGCACTTGCTGAATTTAACGGATAAAAATCTGTTTAGTGTAAGAACGACTGTGGTGATAACAGGGCAACTAAAACGTTGCCAGCAGCGATAAACTTGTTTATTGTAGTCGCTATGCTCAACGGTATATAATGTTGTAAGATACTTTACGCGGCTCCTGGTTAGCCCCAATATCCTACACAGAACTGCAACCAAACGCGCCGGTTCACCCTCAACAACACGACGATTTTATTGTCTCTTTGACGAATACAAGTATATGAAGCGGATGAACGAAAGCGGTATCGTTTACTTTTGAACCAGGATTTCTTGATGCTACTGCTAGCCGTACAAGTATTAACTAAACTGAAAACTGATATCTTTACATGAAATTGATTACACAAAAAAGTAATTAGGCATAGAAACGTTCCGATGATTACACAAAATGAAAAGGCGTTTAAGGCGTGCGTGATCACATTATAGCAAGTCTTGGCATGTGTGAAACAATAGCTTGAATGGCCCGAGTTTGAGACTCAGTAGAACAGGACACGACGTAACAAATGTGGTTAATTGATTGCGTTTCAAAAAACGTTAGTTTTTTCCAAAAGTACTTTTATAACATTTTACGTTGCATCAAAGTGCAATAAGCGATTACTTGTTTGAATGTTTTTGCAAGCATGATTTTTTCTTCTGTTTTGATTCCTTTTAGTGTGCCGTCATAATCTTCAATGAAATTACCATGCTTACCACTATATAATGAAAACAGTATCAGGCAGCAAAATTATCCACTATCATTTTGATAGCGAACATACATAGCAAAGCCCATTACTGATATTTGTAATTGATAGGCTCTTTGTATCGTTACGAAACACTGATCTTCATTTAAAAGTGGGGAGGTCTGGATTAGGGGCAAAGTTAAATAAGATCAAAATAAAACAATAATAGCATTAATTTGTAACACTGGATTAAGAGGATGTTTTTGTTAAAAAGAGCTTAAAGACGCCTATTGCAATAGGTTATATGACTTTGGGGAAAGGCATGACTCCTTTTCACGGCGTGGTATATACTATAAAGCAAGGATTTTTTCTTTTGTTGATATTTTGCCTGTTAATTTATATCTATACTCCACAGCATTGTAATAAAATCCCATGTTTAAGAAAAAGTCAGAATAAAACCTTAACCATAACAATTTAAATTTAGAAAGAATAGTTTGTATGAAAATAACTTGGCCCGATAGGCTCCTATTAGAATATCCTGAATGATTTTGGGGAAGGCATCGCCGCTTTTGTCACCATGCCGAAAACAAGGCAAACAGCGCAGACATTGAACTTAATACCATAAATATGAATAAAAAAGGAGCCACACCAACTCACAAAATAAGTTTACCACTAAATAGTTCATTTTTTTCATTGTGAAAGCAACCACCATTTTTCCCCCATCATTATTTTTGTTTGTGTTTCTATCTCTCCCCTCACAATTTTTTAAAATATTGACGATAGTTTGTGGCATCTTTTTTTCTCTGTGAGCATTGCCAGTCTTAATTAAAAGAATAAAAAGATCACCAGTAATGGAATTGCAGTGTAATGTAATGGAAATTGCGGAAGTGCATAAAATTATGCAACATTTTGTTATTTCGCGCGAATTTATATTTATACCGATGGGTGAAGCCGGCGCAGCCGGGTGAACCGAAATAGTTAACCCCGACGTTACTGATGAGGGCCCTTTCGGGCGAAGCCGGCTAGTTTTAAATTAAACCAGATCCAGCAAATCTGTAGGTTTGAGAAGTGGCAAGAAGGTAAAGAACTTTAAATCACATTTTCAAATGATGATGTAGTCCTGGGAGTTACCACCTCTTTTCTGTTCGTCGCTCATTTTTGATCTAGAAAATATTTTGTGGCCCATTTTTTACATTTCCAATCTGAGTTAAAGCCTTTTTTTCAGAGATTGATGTTTTTGAAGTTTGAATTTTTGCACTTTCAAGCCAAATTTGCAGCAAAGATCCTCTTTTTTGAATCTACGCTTTTGCCTTCTTCAGGAACCACTGTCTTAAATTGTAAAGACTGAAACCATGGCGCTCCTGAATTTATGCTGGGGGCCTTTGGTTGAGAACCGTTGACATAGACAAAACAAAAAACATGATCATCAAATTGGTAAAGCAAATGTAGTAATGTGTGAGGTTTAAGGTCTAATTGCCGTAAAACAAGAACAGTCTACGAATGCCAAGCTTCTGATCTAGTCATCGGTTACTGCTTTTAACGCCACTTCTACCATGGTAAATTTTTAACAATATGATAAGGTAATTGTCTTGATTGCAAGCTGCGTGAATAAAATTTTGAAAAAGAATTAAAAGTGTAAGGGTAAAATCTATTTACGAAAGTTTAAAATTTGGTAATATCGAGCCGATGCTTGTTCATCAACTGGTCTTAGCTGTGTTGATTAGGTTATGTAAATAAAATGCTCTAAGAAAAACTTATCAATTTATTTTTGCTACAGCATGTGGAAAACCATCGCTTAGCTCACTAGCGACTAGATAGTTGAGTTTCATAGGCGACTTGGCTTGATCAAACCTTGCATTTAATCAATTGAGTTAACAGATAGAGCTGAAGATAATAAGGAAGCCATCATACCAATGTTTCTGCAACTATTGTAAATGAAAAAGCGAGTTAAGAAGATGCGTGTGGGATGGAAACACATACTTTGCCTCCTTTGCGCTTGGCCTCAAATTCATTCTTAACTAAAGCTGGTGAAAAAGAAAAATTGTGCTGCAACTGCACGATTGTCTTCAACATTTCCTTGCATCCGCTGCGGTCGAATCTATTTCCAACTAGCCTTATCAACGGTTTGCCCCAGTCTACGATAAATTCGAAGGTAGTCTTGTCAGCCACCTTCGAATCTATAGAGACAGGGGCAAACCGTTGATTTTTGTTTGCGAAGCCAAGTTGTGATGATGCATTTATAGGTCTTTTATAGAGGCTGTAAATCTTGATTTCTTTTCTCAATAATGGCGTGTGGATTACCGGAATAATTTATTTGCCGATTTATGATCCGATTCCAACTCTGTTCAAAATTCCTTCCAAATGTGTTTTTTTGGATCTCTACTTTAGTTGTAGATTCTCGTGAGTACAGCGAAGTTGCGAAAAAGATAGAAATTTACATTTCTTCAGCCATTGGTGAAAAGTCTTATCATGGAAGTTAAATAGCCGCAAAAAAATGCCACTCCTGTTTTCATTTTGTGCTAGGCTCTCCCTGGTATCAGACCCATCACTGATTCTAAACATGATCTGATTGGCATAGTTCTGGTAGGATAACAATCTAGAGTGGAAGAAGCGTCTGAACTTGACAGACAAGTGAAGACCGCCTTTTTGATGTTGAAGAACAACAGATTGAGTGCAAGTATAGTTGATTAGCAATGAAGAAATATATAATTGAATGTATGCTTTGCTTTGTTTAGCCGAAAGTTAGAATGCCTGTTTGTTGACAGGATCGTCTCTACACAATGTATTTGTGTAAAAATAGTGCACATACCAAGAACATAGCGATCTTGAAGTCTTCTTGATTCCGTTTGATGAATAGAACCAGACGAAACAATTTCTGCAAAACATCAAAAATTTTGATCACTTAATGTCATTTTTAAATATTTAAAATTAATGGTGCAAACCTACTATACCAATACTTCACACTTCATATTTTTACTTTGAGCAACTTGATTTAGTTATAATCTATGCTAAAATTCAAGGCAGTAACTTAAATGAGGCCAAAAATACAACACCGCCAAAATACTGGTCAAATCCAATTATCCGAAATGTTCGGGGAACACAAAATTTGTTGAGATAATTGAATTTTCAGATAATCGATTTTTGCCATCTAAAATCAATAAAATTGGGGGGACGAGATTTTCTTACAGATATTTGAAATTTCGGATAATCGCGTTTGACCTGTATGTCTTATTTTATTTGAAAGATATGTCACTTTTCTGGCAGCATAAAAATCTTTATCTTTTTTAGATTATATGTCTTTCTTCACGTCGGAACTATTTCGAAGCAAACTTTGCAAGCTAATATTTAGGTGGGCTCGGTATGATAATAAATGGTCCTGTCATTTTCGGCCAGGTACTGGCTAGCGAGTTCAAGAAACACTAAAACCAAAAACATTCGCGCCAGTTGTGTTTGACAAAACCAATTTAATTTATGCCTAAGGTTGTTAACTGTATAATGTCGAATAATACGTTAGGCGGCGGTAGAACTTTAGTGCAAGGTTTAGTTATGATGGTTATGACAGTCTTTACTATAATACAGAATGAATTGCTAATAGTGACTTGAAGCTTCAAACATAAAGACCAAGCTGGAATTTGCAAAAAAGATGGTTATTACAACTTTTGGATGCCTTTATTGGAAAACAGAAGATGAGAGTCTAGAAAGGATGAAAGTCGGACCTGGCTGAAGGCAAAAATATAGCTACTAAAGAGGTATTTGCGAGAGCAAAAGTACGAGGGTCAGTCAATAAGTAATGAGACTTTCTCAATAACTCAAGTTTGCAATGACTGGTAATCAACAAATGCTTTTTTATTTTTCAACATAGTCTCCCTCCTTTGCAACACACTTGTTCCATCTTGATATTAGATTGTCTATTCCTTTGGCATAGAATTCCGTGGACTGGGTCCTTAGCCAGTTGCTCACAGCAGCCTTCACTTCTTCGTCAGTCTGGAAGTGAATTCCTTTTATAGTCTCTTTGAGTGGGCCGAAGAGGTGAAAATCGGATTGTCGTTTCGATTCAGGTTCATAATGAAAAACCCAGGTCTCATCAGTTGTCACTATTCTCGACAGAAATGCATCTCCCTCCTTTTTGTATCTGCGTAGTGATGCTCTGGAAGCCATCAGGCGTTGCATTTTGTGATCATCCGTTAACATCTTGGGAACCCAGCGACAGCTGACTTTTGAAAAATGCAGCTTCTCACGCACAATTGCGTACACTGTGCCATGGGAGATGTCCAATTTTGTAGCAATTTCATCTAAAGTGACCCTTCTATCAGATTTGATCAGGTCTTCAACTGCCTGTACTGCTTCTGGGGTAGAGATATCCACAGGTCTTCCACTTCTCAGATCATCAGTAATGCTTTCGCGTCCATCTTTGAATGCTTGCACCCATTTGTAGAAGTTTGCTCTAGACATACAGGAAGGACCATATTGTCTTTGCATTCTAGACAGAATCTCACATGATTTTACACTCTCTGCCAACAGAAATCTGATGACTCCTCTTTGTTCCAACGATGAGCTGTTTGCTGGCCTAGTAGTCATTTCAATTTATCATCACACCTACAGTAATCTGAAAATAAACAAGTTTTGTTATAAATGAGATGACAACTCCATTCACAATCATCACATAAAATTTGAGTTCCTTAGCTACAAAAACACAAAAGCAATTGAGAAAGTCTCATTACTTATTGACTCGTAGTTTGCAAGGAGGGTCATCAGTCAGGCAAGCCATAGTTTGCATACTTAAGTTTATGGGTTCTTGGCGCAACGCCGCTGCCTTTTAATACGCTGTAAATACAGTGAGAAAAGTTAAGAATACTCGTACATGCTCACGAGCATACACGCGAGCGCAAACACACCCACCCACTCACCACCCCACACACGCACACACACACACAACCCCCCCCCCCCCCACACCCACAAACATGGTTACCCGCACAAAAAGCGGGAGAGACATTTGGATACATTATTGATCTAGCTCATCAGAATGTCACTAGTCCATACAAGCTAATTTTGAAATATCAGCAACCTACTCGGAAAAGAGCGATCTAGAGATCTTTTTGAGTCTCCTGATACCGACATGTTGCTGGACGCTGATGAATTAGTTCCTGCAAAAATCCATTATTTTGATCAGTTTGATTTAACCAGATTTGTCTGAAGCAAGTAGTGTTGCAATTGGTGAACAAATATCTTAGGAAGAACCAGCTGCCTTAAAGAAGCGATTTCTTCAAATTTGGAACTTGCACAAGTACTAAAATATGATCACGTCCAAACATCTAATTTGTTACATCTCATTTTTTCTGACAGTGCCCTTGCTTGTGTCTGTTACTTTATTTGGTTTCCAGTTTCGCCATCATTACAATATCAAAATAAATTTTGTTCCTGTGAGTCGGGGCACATCTTATAAAGTTACTGATTGAGGGTTCGAACCAAAAGATGAAAGTAGACAAGCACTTGAAAAACACTTTACGGTAATTTGCTTTGTTGAATTGCTTATACAGAAAATACTTTATGTCGGCGCTGTTGGTAGCTTCAAAGTAGATATTCAAACTTAACAATGGTTTACTACAAAGGACAGCGATCCGCGGCGCTTTCATTCTTGTAGTTCAGCTCTTTGCGGGTTGGAAATTTATACTTTGCATTGGTTAAAAAGCAAAAGCAGAAATGAAGATATTTTGTCCATGACAAAAATTGGCGGCATACGTGCCCATCCTACTAGAAATGATTCTGCTAGGTAGTAAATATCTCATTTGAATAGTTGAATATCAAGCAAAGGTATCTAAAAAAAGGCAAGAATTGCAGAATTCTATTTAAATAAGAATTGCCTGAAGAGCCAAAACGGCGAAACAGGCTGTAGTATTTTTGCTAATAAATATAAATTTGCTCTAACTGTTGTTAGTGAGCCCTCTTTAAAGTAATACAATTTCGGTAGAGAGGTGACTTTTAGTATCCAAGTTGCTATTATTGCTACTAGCGATACACCGTTGAACATAATAGTATAATATATTTAGAAAATTTAAACGTTTTTGGCGCTACATATCGCCCTCATCAGGATCTATACACAAATATTTACAGCATTAAAACTTTCGTTGAACGAAAACACAAAAAACATAAAATAACTTGAAAATAGTTCTGATAAAATACAGTAAAGCTTCATTCTACGGTCTTCGTAATTGTCTGGTCACTGCTAACAAAGAATCTGATAATAGAAACAATTGTCTGCTAGGAGTTGATCGGATTTAAGGTTTTGTAAATAATTGTTTCAAATGAATTAAAATTACGGTAAAGTTCGGTGCAAAATTGTTTGGTTAAATGATTAAATAAATATCTTTGATTGAAACACGTTTAGTAAGAATGACGCTCCGTTTGCGTACAGTTGTTTGTTTTGCACAGGGTTACTTCATTTGGTCACCAAGGCTTCATGGATTTTGGCTTCGTAGGATGTTTGGCATTTTCTAATTATTTCAAATTGCTTCATGTTATTCGGCTGAGTTTTGCACAAACTGCATTATTTATATGTTCTTTGATGGCACTTTTACTTGACCTTGAAACATTTAAGTGCTCCCCTGCTCTTGTACTCAAATGTCTTGCGGACGTACCGATGTACGTGACGTTCACATCACGTGAACGGGTAAACTTGTAAACGACGTTTGAGTTCAAGAAGACCGTAGAATGAAGCTTTACTGTATTTTATCAGAACTATTTTCAAGTTATTTTATGTTTTTTGTGTTTTCGTTCAACGAAAGTTTTAATGCTGTAAATATTTGTGCATAGATTCTGATGAGGGCGATATGTAGCGCCAAAAACGTTTAAATTTTCTAAATATATTATACTATTATGTTCAACGGTGTATCGCTAGTAGCAATAATAGCAACTTGGACTCTTTAAAGTCTTGCCGAGTTTAAAATATTTATTTATTTCAATAATGTAAGTGTGTGTGTGTGTGTGTGTGTGTGTGTGTGTGTGTGTGTGTGTGTGTGTGTGTGTGTGTGTGTGTGTGTGTGTGTGTGTGTGTGTGTAGTTCATCAGGAGGCAACTTATTCAGATACAAATATTTATCACCGCATTCTTTAGAGAGAGAAGTAGGTCGGTGGAGTTGATGTGTATCGGCATTTGTTTATTCAGCGAGTAGTTGGTTGTCGTTGGAATCCGTGAAGGCCCAGTAGAATTAATAGAAGTTGATAATACAGTTGAGGTTAAATTCATTTGTAAATCTTATATCTTGTTGTTTCAAACAAAAACACGTGTGTTTCCACTGGTGGTAGATTAGATATTTTGTATTAATTTATCTGACTTGCCATTTTTTTGCAGCCAGACAAACTGTTTGAGCGATACATTACGTCGCTTCACTTAAAATCAAACCCAAATTCTATCACGCGACAACGAGCAGTCAGCACATCGTCAGGGACAAATACAGGATTTTTTGCCCCCGTCGTAAAATTCTTTTTCACCGACTGTCGCTGCTTGGCACCCAGTTTAGCTGGATGATCGGCCTGAAGTAAAATGCTAAAAATAAACACTTGAAATAAAACCAGTTGGATTAGCAGACTTAGTTAGAGTTCGTGAGGTTCATACGCAAGTCATTGGACCGGTCTCTTCGCAACTCTTCTGAGAGAAAAAGTGGTTTAAGAAAGACGCACATACACTGTTAGTGCTCATTAGTAAGCCTAGTAAACATACCACGTGAATGACGGTCCGGCGGATGACCAGTTGCGGAGGGAAGAGCTCCTGGAAAAGCAATGATGATTGTAGTTAGCTGATGTGTTTTTAAAGCATCAAAGACAGACACTTCAATCGAATGGTCGTAAATCAAAGATTTTGATCTTAAATAGATGGAAAGAGGGAGCAGATAAACCATTGTTTTAAAGGAAAAAGGTGTAAGCTAAACAAAACTCATGTGTTTAAAAAAGTCATTTTATAATTGGGGATGAAAAAGATTGCTTTTGAAAGGTGTTCGGAGATGTCAAAAAATTAGGCGCTCAATCACAAGTAGGTTAAATTACTCGCATAGGCTTTGCCTGCTGGGCGTTGGCACTTTTGGGTTTTAGCAGAAATCAGACCATAAAAACCTGTTATTGATTTGATTTAATTGTAGTCACCATGTCAAAAAGGTTGGTGACAATGTGCAAACATAATAACGGGGAAGAAAACTAACTGGACAGCAATATTCAATATCATCACTGCTCTCTGAAAAAGGGAGAATTGAACAATTACAGAGGTATTTCAAAGAAGAAGAGAATATCGATTGTACTTGAAATTCTTTAATTGTGAGTGAAAGATAAACAGGTTAATAGCCCCTTTTCTCCAAAAAAATAAAAAATAAAAACCATATAAAAGGAAAAAATCTGTCGTTTGTCAAGATTCCACCGTAAAACACAAAATAACATGTTTTACGTTTTTAAAACAAAAGTACCGTAATTGGTTTCTTGCAATATGAGATGCGCAGAGCCCAAAAATGGTATGCGCTGAGCCCAAAAATGGTATCAATTTTTTCTATCTTTGGGACTTTTTGGACTTAATTGCTGTTTTCGTGTCGCTAGTTCAGACATCACTACCTTACAAGCACTTCTGTTCATGCAGAAAGCAATAATTTCTTTTGTAACAATTAAACTTCTGTGTCGTCATAACGCTTTTTTTAGATGACAATTGCAGTAAGTGGCGAATGTTTTAGCGCATGTTCCATAGGTAGAATTACTTTTTTATCACCTCTGTATAGAGAGAGAAAAAGAGATATAGAGAGATCTAATGTTTTAAATCCAGTTTGGTCTCCGTTATCAGAGATGGCTTGATTCACATCATGATCCTCGAAAGTTTATTAACAGCGTGGCACCATTTCGTTCTGTCAATGGCATCTTCCTTTTTTAGCCCAATCTCGTCCATGTATTTAATCACTTGTCTTCTCCACATCATCTTCTGTCGCCCACAACCTCTTATCCCAACTACTTCAAAATCCAACGCTTTTCTTAACACATCATTATTTCCCCTTCTCAAAACATACCCATACAATTGCATTCGTTTCTCTTTGGCTAGGCTGTTCAAAGCTTCTCCCAAACACATCAAATCCAAAAGTTCTTGATTTCTTCTTTTCCCAATTATTTAACTCCACATATTACCATTATGCTTTTTTAGTTCTTTTCAAAATCGTTGTCGCATTCTCACTCAGACACCATGTCTCGCTGCCGCGCAATATCAACATCACCTTACCCAGCTCCGATAAATTTTTACTTTCATTTTCACCGAAACCTTTGTTTTATGAAGAAATTCCCCACAGTCTCTAAATTATATCCATCTAATTCTTGTTCTTGCTGTCACTGCTGCTTCACTTCCACCACTGGCATTTAATCTGCCCCCGAAGAAACAAAAACTCGTCACTGCCACCACCTAGTAATAAAATGTCAACTCTTTAGCTGGTTCTACAATTCCTTTATTGCTTCAGCATATCTTTCACAAATAAAATTTCTTGCGAGAACTGAAGACATTCTCTTCATTTTGGCTCACTTGCCGTGCAACTATTTACCATATTGGTGAGTAGCACTGAATGTGCCATCATCACTTGCCGCACTTGGCACGTGGCTTGACTTTGCTCTTGATTATTTCTTCTTTTGAATCATTTACCATGACTTTGGTTTTCTAGAAATTAGCTCCTTGCTCTCAAACGTCTCTTTCTATTTCAAAAACTTTTCTCTCGAATTCTTCATACTTTCATTTATTAAAACCAAGCCATTTGCATACATAATTTTATTCACCAAGCCTTCTCTTGCATTCTCCGCGATTGCACCCACTACAATTATCAAAAGCAGCGCGACAAAACAGATCCTTGATGAGCACCAACTTGAACCAAAAATTCTTCTGATAACTCTGATATCACTCCAACTTTCGTCTAGGCGCCTTGTAGAGGGTCATCACCGCTCCTACAATTACTTTTGGTAAACTTTTCTTCATCATTGCTCACTTCATCATCTTTCGTGGAACTCTATCAAATGCCTTTTCAATATCCACAAAACACGTATATAAGTTTCTCTCTTTACCTCTATTTTCCTCTAACATTCTTCTCACCACAAACAATGCGTCTGTTGTTCATATGCCCGGCATAAAGCCGAATCGCATTCGATCAATATCTACAGCTTCTCGAATCCATCTTTTCGGCACTCTTTTAAACGATCTTCATAGAAAGCTCGAACAACTTTACTCTTCTGCACGCATTCAATTTCTTACATTTTCTTTTCCTTTGAAAATCAGGACCAACGCACTCATTTGCTATCCATTAGGCCTCTGTTTTTCGTCGAACACACACGTTCCATCATCACACTAATTCCCACTTCTCCACTGGCAGATATCATCTCTTCCCATAATTCAGCTGCCTTTCCTGGTTTCATTGTTTTTATTACTACTACCATTTCTTTGCTGGTAACCTTTCCAATAGGTAGCTCAACCATATTAGCTTTCGTCATAGGTTCCCAGTTATTCTCTTTATGGTGATCCCAGTTATTCTCTTTATGGTGATCGTCATTTTTCCATATTCTTTTCTGTCTTTTTCACTGAAGCCTAACTTTCCGTCTTTACCTTTTATGCCTCTTCCCAGTCAATATCTTTCCCATCTTTTTTCATGAACTTCGTCAGTTCGGAAGTGTTATTTAATTTTTGGCTCAGATTTGTTATATCTTTTTTCAGCTTCTTTCTGCTTAGAATCGGCAATTACTTTCCTTATTCGATTTTTCATATTCTTATATCTAGCTTTTTTCTCCGATTCATTTACGCACATCTTTTGAAAAACCACTTTCTTTTGCCGTAATGCTTTCTTCACATCCCCATTCTACCACTATGTAACGCCATAATTCCTTCTGCTTTTCTTCTTTCCACATACTTTATCGAAAGCCTTTAAAATATATTTATGAAAGCATTTCATACATTGGGTGAGTGATCATCATCCAACTCCTTCACTCTTCACTGAAATCTTATTCTTGCAATGTTTACCTTCAACTTCCAAACTCCCCTTTCAACAGTTTACGTCTTCTTCACTACTTTTTTCAACTTTTATTGTTCTATGTCAGCCGATGATGCCATTTATAGGTAATTGCTTTCAAGTCTTTTAAAAACTTTCTGTTGTTTTAAACAACCAACACAAAATCAATTTTAGTTTGATTTCCACTCATACTGTATGTTGTGTTAGCTACTTTTTCATTGCAATCAGTGTGTTTGCCACACACAACTTTTTATTGCCTTACTCAAGCAGTCTTCTTTCGTCTATTGCAATTCCTCTATTCGTCTATTCATCTACTTCTTTCGTCTATCGAAATTTTTTTGGACTTATGTCACGGAATCGGCTTTCTAAAACCACCCCAAAACGACAATCGTATAGTTTTTTTGTTAATCGTGTGGACATGATATATCTGATAAGTCTATTTAATATATATCTGAATATAACGAGTATATTTCCAAAAAAATGAAAATGTAATAAAATCTATATCAAAATAGAACAGATGCGCTAGTGCATGAAAGAACAAGTCCATAACAAAAGAAAATATATACTTTTGGCAGAAACTATACACTAGATTAATTATCAACCAAGATCACAATAACATCACTAGTGCATACGAGCAGTGGTGGGCACTAGCGGTGCTAAAAATTGATGCCGATTTTAGCGCCATTGAGTTACCGATTGCTTTAGCGCTCCTATTGTTGTCATTACCTAGTACAGTCAACTTCGGATATAAGAGATCCGCCGGGACCAGCTTAATCAGTCTCTTATAACCGAATTCTCTTATAACCGACTGCCGCAAAGTTCGATCCGATCATTTGGGACCTTTTGCGTAGTCCCTTATAAGCGAAAATCCTTTATATCTGAATCTCTTATATCCGAAGTTGACTGTAGCAGTATTGGGCGATTCTTTTTTTGTCCAATAGCATTAGCAAAAGATGGGCTAGTTTTTCAAAAATTAGTTGCACCCAGCGCCAATTCTATCCATTGTCAAAAAAATATCATCGTTTCAAAAGTGCGAAACGTTCCGAAAAATGCAAACTGCCACAGCGCAACATTTTCTGACGATAAATTTTGTGAAAGAGCGTTTGTGGAGAAGTCACCCGAAGGCAGCAGCAACGATAAGATATTAAACTACTTTCTCAAAAACGGACACGAGTCTCAAAGTAAGGCGATCGCTAAGTTGCTCTCCAATGCGGTGTTAAATGAGTTTCTATGAAAAACAATAACCGCCATAACTTTCAGTACCGTAGTGGTACGCCTGCTTTTATCAGGAAAGGATGTATTAGAACCAAAACAATCTGGGCTCAAACATGAACATTTTGAAATGCACGTTTCACATTTTTTGTGCTGCTTTTGCGACAGCTAGTCCTTTTGGTGATATTATGTGCTAGTTTGCTGGTTCCTTCTCAGATGTTCTGAGAAAAAATTACTGTTTTCACTTTACATAGCAACATGTTGAATGAGGTTTGAACTTGCGTTAACTGCATTGAGCGTTTATCGCGCTAAAATTGAGAGTGTTTGGCGGATGGCAATGGCGCCGATAAAATTTTTGCTGACAGACGATCGCAATATCGCTGTTAGTTCGTCGCTAGCGGTTGCCCATCACTGCATATAAGTTGATTTTAGCCTAATCAGAAAATTACCAGAAGAGGAACGACCTTTTCCGGATTCGCATGAATCAGAGTGGCTAGACGCGGAAGAAGTCGTTCCTGCAAAATATTTAATGTTTTGATTAGTTTGTTTTAACTTAACTTATTTGAAGCAAGCAACATATCAATTTGTAAGCAGCTGTCCTCGAGAGGTAATCTTTACAAATTTTGAATTTGCAGCACTGTTAAAATAAGTTCATGTCAATGAGACAGGCTAAGAATTTAATTTCTTTCCTCTTTATCGCTTTCTCTTCGTGAACTTGTTCGTGTCGAAGATAAAAATTTAAGACTATCTGTCTAAAAGTTACAACGTTGCTCAAAGTTAAAAATGTTCAAAACGTTATATCACAGCGACTTGATTTTGTCTCTGTTATGGTTGCGGTTAAATCATGTTTGATCGAGGGAGGTGCTTTAGCATGGAATAGGCAACTCTGTTTGGGTCGGTATTGGTGAAAGAAGAGAAATTGATGACACCAGCAAAAATTCTACAACCAGTGAGAGAAGAGCAGAAAGAAACATTAGACTCCTTAGAGCAAGAGGCTTGGCGAAGTTCAGACAAGTAGCCTTTGGCTGAGAAGCAAAAAAAGTGAGATTTAAGGTGGTTGGCATAGACCAGTAGCTCTCAAACTTTCGTGATTTATGGCCCCCTTATAAAGACTATCAACACTTGTGACCCCCTGCTCTTTAATAAAAATAACTAGGTTTGCTTTTAATGGGTTTCCATCGATTATTTATTTCGCCACGTTTAATAATAAAAAAGCCAACAAACGAAAATAAAAGAATGAATGCATTACAGTCAAAGAATAAAGCAAATCACAGTCAATTTACTTTAAATTAACGTAGTCAGTGCGAAGCGTGTTCTTGTGCTCGCCTGAGAATACGTTTGATATTCGGCTCCGTCTTCGACTGAGCTAGGCAAATGCCATTGCATACATTGAAGCGATTTCTGGGTTTTGCTTTTAATGACGTGAGATCAGAAAATCCAGCTTCGCAAAGGTAGGTAGTTGCGAATTGAACGAGAATTACGGGAGCCTACTTGCTGAGTAGTAGATATGAATCATGAAGAGAAAACCAAAAGCTGGAGCTGTCAGTTTTGTTACTATAAAATGCCAGCTTCATCGCATTCGAAACTTTAGACTCTGCTTGTTTTGTTTTTGTGATTATCCCTCCTTTTCCTCGGGATGGAGGTACGGCACGAACAGCAATTTAGGTTCATGCCGTCAACCTAATTGAAATTAGGCAAGGGGAAAGATAACAGCTCATTTCGAACCAGTCATTAGTGACTGGTAGCCCCATCACCAACAGGGCGGACTTCCACTGGTGGGTACCCAAGTGTCGTCTTTTACGACATGCTGGGTGAGCAACTTCACATTTGTAACCCGGTGAAGTGTGGGTAGGCCACCTGTCTGCCACATAAAGGTGGAGGCATCCCGTTAAGTGCCTTGCCCAAGGACACAACAAGCAAGCTTGCCGGCCGAAGCGGGCGCTCTAACCACCTCTGCTTCTTCGGCGTTGGGGTCAATTTCAGTGTTAAACGGGTCTCTGTACCATGAAACATGCAACGGGTCATCGTTGAAATATGATCGAAACTCAGCAGAGACGATTTCAAGATGCCCTCTAATGCAAGTTTTGATGTTATCTGGCAAGTTAATACTATTCATTTTTAGGCGCCTTTCCTTCAAAGGAAATGAGGAGGTAGACCCTATCTTAATTCGTGCTTGCCAGACTCCCATTCGAGCAGTTAGCCCGGCCAGCATGTCTTTAACCCATTTGTGCCTGGCGTCCTATATGTAGGACGCCTACTTAATTTAGGATTGCTCTTCGTATATTATATTTTTGAATATAGCTGAAGTTGGACTACATTTATGAGCAAATTTGACACATATGACAGTAGTATTTTTAAAAATTGCTTTATCAGGTGAGACGTGACGCCATTTTGAAATCGTCTGATTACGCTCTTTTGAAAATGTTGAGAGTGCATATAGAGTTGAGCCAATAACTACGCATTTCCAAAGAAGTACTGAAAAAATTGTCAAGTGTATTTTTTTATTAGTAATTCTTCTGTTTTATGGTGAATCTTAAAATTTTTCTGAACTTATAGTTTCCGAGAAATTTTATTTGAAACATTGGCGTCCTACATATAGGTCGCTAGGCACACGTGATAGCAAAATGTGCGCCGCTGCGAGTATGTTCAAGTAGAGTTTGCAAGTCGCTATTCTCACGCACTAGAAACCATAATCTCCAGCAGCGATCCCACGCTATTGTATTTACTAAAACAATCAAATAGATAATTAAATTTTTAAATAGATAAATAAGACTTGCAAATACGTGCTTTCAAGTCTTCTAATCAAATCCTTTCATCTGATTCTGCTATTGAACTCCTTTTTCTTTTAAATCCCACCTGCGCTCAGCATCAAAAAGTTTATCAGTATTGCCAAAGATAACACCGCTTTTCATCTTTCCGCCATAGAAGCCATCAATCTAACCCTGATTATTAACGCCTACTCGCTAATCAGCTCTTCTATATAATATAAATCTCTTTATATCAAATCCGGTCTTCTTGTTTTCATTTATAGTTTACGTTTTTCGCAATGAGTGTTAGAAATTTGTGACAAAACTTGTTTGATCAGAAAAACTTTAGTCAGAAAAGCCGTAGACAAAGGCAGAATTTTGTTTATAAAAAATATGTTATGGTGCGTGATTGTTTTCGATATTTCGAGTACAAATGTAGGTGACCAAAAGGTAACACTGTACATATTTTTTCTAGATGAAATCTTCACGTTTTTATGGTAATTGTAGAAATATAACCCCTACATCATTGAGTAGAATATTAGATTTAGCAGAGGAAAATGCTTTGCCTTACCGCAATGAAGATGACCAATTTTCGGTAACTGTACTTCCACCAACAAATGCCACAGGTTATATTACAGACGAAGACTCAGGAGATGAAGATGGAGCAGGAACGATTAACAATTTACCAGGAAGCATGCTTTTAGCTCCAGCTCTAATTGATGATAGCAGTTGTAAAAATGTCGAAAATATTGATGAGCCAGAGGGGCCACCAAACAAACAAAAGACGCAAACTGACAAGCCAAAACGAGACTGGGTCAAAACAGATCTGAAAAGTGAGTTGCCAGAGTGGACGTCAGATGATGCCAAAATTGAAGAATTACGAAACAAAAACTTGACCCCCAAAGGATATTTTGAACTATTTTTTGATGATGAAGTTTTGAATTTAATCGTAGATGAGACCAATCGGTATGCTTCCCAAAAAAATCGAAACTTGACTGTTGATAAGCATGAAATAAAATGTTTTATTGGCACGTTATTTTTATCTGGATACCTTGCTCCAGCAAGACGAAGACTTTACTGGGAAAATGCTAGCGACACGCACCACGACCTTGTTACCAATGCTATGAGAAGAGACAAATTTGAGGCAATTTTTACCAACTTTCATTTAGCTGATAACAACTGCTTAGATGAAGAGGATAAATTTGCAAAACTCAGACCACTAATAAAACTTTTGAATCAAAAGTTCCAACGTCACTCACCAAACGAAGAATTTTACAGTTTTGACGAATCAATGTGTGAATATTACGGGCGCCATGAATGTAAGCAGTTTTTGAGAGGTAAACCGATACGTTTTGGTTTTAAAATTTGGTGTGGAACTACGCCGCTGGGATACTTGATTTGGTTTGATCCGTATCAAGGAAAATCAGCATCATCTCGACCGCAAGATAACGGATTAGGGCTTGGAGGAAATCTTGTCAGCCATTTTGCAGATGTTCTAACCGGATGTGGTAGAAAGTTTTTCCACCTATGCTATGATAACTTTTTCAATAGTGTGAAACTCGTTACCATGCTAAAAGACAAATTAGTAAAAGCAACTGGTACAATTCGTGAAAACAGGACTGAAAAATGTCCACTGACCTCAAACAATGCTTTGAAAAAGCAAGGACGTGGAAAGTTTGATTTCAAAACTGACACCAAAAACGACGTCCTCGTTTGCAAATGGAATAACAATAGTGTGGTAAATTTATGCTCAAATGCTGCTGGGGTCCATCCCATATCTAAAGCCTCTCGATATTCTTCTTCTGAAAAGAAGCGGGTGCAAATTGACCAACCTTTTTTGATCAAGCTCTACAACGAACATATGGGGGGTGTCGATAGAATGGATCAAAATGTTTCAAAGTATCGAATTGGTTTGAGAGGTAAAAAGTGGTACTGGTGTCTGATTTCATATATGCTCGATGTTTCCATCAACAACGCCTGGCAATTACAGAAAATTTGCAACAATGAAAATCCAATGGATATGCTTCAATTTCGACGATATATTGTTAGAACGTATTTGTCTCAATATGGCAAGCCGCCTGAAAAAGGAATGCGGGGAAAACCTCAAGATGTTTTATCGGATATTCGTTATGATGGATATAAGCATTGGGTAATACCGCAAAATGGGCAAACAAAATGCCGCCACTGTCACATGAAAACTACAACTAGATGTGAAAAATGCGATGTTGGCCTGCACGTAAAATGCTTCAAAGATTATCATAGTCTGTAATGTCTTTTCTGTGATTTTCGTACATAGAGAACTGTTTTGAGAACTCTAAAATGCTCTTACCAATTTCATGTTTAGTAAAAACTTTGTTGTGCTTATTTGGTTACTCATCGAAATCAAGACTTCAATAAAATACGCTGATGGTTGTAACATTATAGCTTCGAGCGAAACAGACAAAGTAAGCAATAAAACCTGATTACACAACACGTACGCGTTACGCTCAGTCGCTCACGCATCTTCCACTTTGCTAACGGATTTGCCTAGCGTCCTACATGTAGGACGGCTTTTTTCTCAAAAAGTACGCAAAAAGTTTTAAAAAAATCAATGGGAAAAAATTTTATACATGTTCACTAAGCAATCTTCAAGTTTTTATAAAATATCTTAAGTATTTCAACCTTCGGCACAAATGGGTTAATGTCGCTGACTGTCACATCACGGCCTTTCAAACACAAGTTCATGTCGTTGAGGTGGCCGAATACATTGGCCAGGTACGCAAGCATCACAACAAACTCTTCATTGTGAAATTGGACATATGTTTGTTTTTTGTTTTCTCGAAGAAAGATTTCAACCTCATTTTTGAGTTCATACAACGGAGAGAGGCATTTGCCTCTCGATGGCCAACGGATTTTGGTATAAAACAAAAGTCACATATGTTGCGCTCCCATTTCTTAGGCCAAAAGTTGGAAAGCCCTAGAACGAATGAAGTCGATCACTTTGACCGCAACGGCCACAACTTCCATCAAATATAGAGTTAGAGTCTTTGATTCTAGAGCAGCTGTTCTCAACCGGTGAGCCATGGCCCATTGGTGGGCCACTGCATGAAGCATGAAGGTCGGGTGGGCCACAGCTTGATATTGTAATGCGTAAGTGGGTCACACCACGTAAGTCGGGTGGGCCACGGACGTCTGTGTGGGTTTGCAAACCGAATAAAATTGCGAAATACTGGTCCATAGGGACCAGCACCTGTGAACTAGAGAAGCATTGACCTTTTTTTTGGAGATCAACTTCACTGCCATAATATCTCATGCTTGTCACGATGACATTGTAATCATCACATCAAAGTTCTTATGAAAGTGGGCCACGACACAAAAAAGGTTAAGAACTACTGTGCTAGAGTGTATCGGTGTAGTGAACAGTGCGAGAACATCACATGATGCCATTCGTCTTCACCAGTGTGACAAACCCTGATTTAACGCCATCAGCGCTGGAGCACCGTCAGCACAGATGTGCTTGAAATTCTGCCAGCTGAGCTCGTTGGCTTCAAAAAACAGTATCCTCAAAAGCTTTGAAATCAGCAGCAGTTGTTGTGGTTGGCAGTGCATTGGTAAAGAAAAACTCTTCCTTCATCTTTCTATCTTTCACGTATCGGGCGAAGGCGATCAAGTGGCTTTCTAAAGGGCTATCGATTGACTCGTCCAGTTAAATGTTACCCTGGAGCGTGCTTTGCTTGATTTCGGAGCAAACTTGCTGGCACATATTAGCAGCCATGTTGTCAATCCGTCGTCGGATGGCGTAATTAAAGATCGAAACTTGCTGGGTTTCTTTTTCGCTCGCGATCCGATCATATTTCAATCATTTTTTCTGCGCATGATTTGATAAGTTCCACAGCGATAGTATGCAGCTTCCTACACTTCGCAATTCGATATGCCACCTCGTAGCTATACTGAAGAGTAGGCTTTTTCTCTGCCGTAAATCCCACATGAGGTGGCGTCGCTTCAATGTCTTATCGTACTTTTTTGGCAGATAGAGAATCGACGTCATCGTTCTTCCTTTGGGGATGCCTTTTATCGCGATGGTTTTTAGTTTGGAGGGTCGTAATGACGCATTTAACATCACGACCGAGCAGTGAAGACATTGCGCGCAATCACGATCGTTCCGAGTAACTTTTGTGAAGCCAAATGAGACGTAGCTCTCACTTCACTTGCGAATTATCGACATTTGATAACACAAAAATCTTGTTTAAGCTAAATATACGAAAACTTAAGGTCTCGAGTCTAAACAGAATACAAACAAAGAGGTAGTTAAATTTCTATATACGACAGTCACAATTACTCTATCTTAGTAATTCACCAACTTTTTATTTTCTAAGGCAGGACGCACCAAACTCCTTCAAATATTTACAACCACTATCTTGGTAATAACAACAATTTACAACGATATAGCGCGGATATTTCGTCTCTATCCGCAAGTAACTCTCACTTTGAGTTAACTCTAATCATCAATACCAAACTTTCGTTCATTTCCGCAACACAATTTGACTCTAATCCACTGGTTCTCAACCGGTGGGCCATGGCCCGTTAGTGGGCCACAGCACGTAAGTCGGGTGGGCCACGGACGTCTGTATACATGTACTTTAAAAATGGGTTTGCATGCCGAACAAGGTTGAGAAATACTGGTCCATAAGAACAGCCATGCGGACCAGCATCTATGAACTAGAGGTGCAATGACCTTTTCTTCATTTTGAAGTTTAACTCCACTTCCGTGTTGTAAACTGGCCATCCTCGGCACTGGAAAGACAATAATCTTTTTTTTGGAGATTAACTGCACTGCCATTGTATTTGACGCTTATCCCAGTGACATTGCAATCTTCACATCAAAGTTCTTATGAAAATGGGCCACGGCACGAAAACGGTTGAGAACTACTGCTCTAATTTTTTTGAATAGTGAAGTGCGAAATTTCGGTTGTAAACATATAAACCGAGCAAAATTGAAATTACCAGACGCACTATTACGTAACAAAGGGAGTTAGCAAAATCACACGTTCTTAAAGTTGTAAACAGGATTACGTCAAAAATTGCAACTTGCTATCACAAGATTCCATTACTGTTTATAAAGACTTATTCATTTAAGTTATGCATTGCGACAGATTAAAAACAAAGCTACAGTGTATCGGATAATTCGAGAATGTTCAAGAAAAATGCGTCATCGTACGTCACAAGAAAAGTCTATGACGTAATAAGAAAAACTACAAATTTAAGTTTAACTAACGAATACTCAATATCGTTACACTTGGGTTTTGCAATACTAGCAAAGGTCTCTGCAAACCTACCTAGTGAAGGCCTTTGCTCGTGGCCACCGGAAAACCACTTCCTGACCCCTAAGGGGGGCGAGAACCTCGTTTGAGAAACCCTGGCATAGACCAATGCCGACTTCCTCGGAAAAGAGCAGTTAGAAAGTTATGGAGGAAGGAAGAAGAAGCAGAACCAGAAAGGGTGCATGAAATAGAAGACTTATTTAGGATTAGATTTAGGAGAGAGACGAGCATGTCTCGTGCCATGGCTTAGCGTTGCCTATGGCAATGACGCACGAAGCGTCACGAGAGGCTGAGACGTAAGCCTGATGCTGTTAGCGGAAGCAAAAAAGTTTGCCCCTTTTCCTCACCCCTTCTTCTGCTTGAGAAGATCACCAGACCTGCGACTAGCGTTGGAGGCGGCAGAAAGGAATGGAAGTTTATGATGCATTAAGCGCCAAAGAGGTAACGAGCACGGGTGCATAGGAAAGACAAAAAGAGGAAGGTTTCTCTGCAAAAATCAGCTTGAACTAATGTAGAGAAATTATTCAGCCCAACAAGCTTTCTAAAAATTTCAAAAAATGTGACAATAAGGAGAATTGGGAGGTGATCTGAGCCCAGGTCCTGAAGCACCTCCCAAGAGCACGAAAGAACAAGAGTGAAGGGAGCAAAATAGATGTCAAGAGAAAACCGGCTGATATACGAACGGTAAAGAATAGTAGGCCTAATTTTATCAGATTCATTGAGGGAAAGGAGTTTGGAGATGGTCAAATTGAATACTTTTTCCCCACGAGCATATGAACTACTTGAATGCGATCAGATTGCAGAGTAAAGCACCCGGGGATACTAAAAGGTGGAGTTGAGGTGAGGTCAGATTCGTGGATAAAGGTAAGATCAACATGAAAGAACAAAACAAAGAGAAAAAATTCAACATTTTCTGCACAAAGATTTCAGTGTTAATTTGTGCAGTTTTTAGTCTGTTAGAGGTTCTTATAGCAACTTTTATGAGTTAGCTATTTTTTCTCAACACAAAATTTCATTTTTTTAATGGTTTGCAGCAGAAAAAACATGACAAAAAGAACTTTATCAAACTTTTAATGGGAAAAAAATGTCACATTGCAAGAGAAGATCAGCTAAAAAGGCAATTATTTGAAAAATCCCATTTTACCTTGCGGTCGTCAAATTCAGTCAGTTTTGGTTTGCATTGCGTCTTATCTAGGGAAGTCGGCTATCACGAAGTGGCAACCTCTTACTCGCTATACTCTTATTGGTGATTTTATTTAGTTAATGCGGTTATAAAAGTTGATAAAAGTGTCTAGGTGTAAATAAAGTACCATATGAATAAGTTGGTTGTAAAACTCATTTTTGTTGCACCAGCTGAAAAATACCGTATCATGGCCACTCATTATACGTGAATAAGTGTTTAAGCGACTTGACCTTGATAAAGCTTGGAGCTGAGCCAATTAATTTAACATATAAAGCTGTAGGTCGTGAAGTTTTCAGAGAACTTCGAGGGTTGCTAGTTACTGCAATTTTTCCAAGAGCAAAATCGGTTTAAGGCAGATATATGTAGCCTATTAATGATAGTACGCCTATTGAATATACCACGTGAGAGGCGGTCCAGCGGAGATCCACGTGTGACAGAAAAAGGTCCTGAAGGTCCTGCAAAAAATTACATTTCAATAAGCTGATTATTTTTGAGACACCAAATATCTATTAACTTTCAATCGAATATAGTTGATGCAAAGATTTCAGCCTGAATCAGCTGAAAGCGAAGGAAGGAAGCGTGAGAAAAAGTGCTTTCGAGGAAAATAAATGTGAGCGAGACAAAGACGAATTAATCATCAAAACGATGTTTAAAATCAAACCTTCCAAAACAGGCTTAAATTTTTTCTAACTATTTTCTGATGCCTTTTTATTGTCTGTTTGCTTTTTCAAAAGTCAGCACCTGTGTTGTTTTTCTATTCCATAGCATTTGTCGGTACGGCCTGACTCCGTGAATCCTTTAATACCGATATTTTTACACTAGCAAAGAGCTGTAAAGCAAGCGTTCCCTAGCTGGGGTGCATGAACCCCCATGGGGTGGGTGAGTCCATCCCAGGGGGTTCGCGAGACGTTTCCGAAAATCAAAACTAGAAATGTTTAAAATCAGTTTAGGCTATTATAACCTGAATAGAGGATTAATTTCAAATATAAAGACTTGATTTTTATTTAATTATTGTGTTTTTGAGGTTTCCGCGGTTTCCGAGTAATTGTTTGCTCATCTTTATTTTTTCATTGCAATATTACACTATGCTTTTATAAAACACTGGTATACGTTTTATTGTATAATTTGGACTCAGATCCTTTCTTGTAAACTTGGGGGTTCGTGGAGACCTCTGACATCCACAGTGGTCCGTGGGGGTATAAAGTTAGGGAAACACTGGTGTAAAGTAACAAAATAAATGTGGCCTACATAGAACTTTCCACAGTCCAACGCTTAAAGCAAATTTTTACCGTTCGCTTTCCGTTCGTGCGTGTGCATGTGCGTGCGTGCGTGAGTGCGTGCGTGTGTGTGTTTGTGTGTTTTTGTGTGTGTGTGTGTGTGTGTGTGTGTGTGCGTGTGTGTGTGTGTGTGTGCGTGCGTGTATGTGCGTGCGTGCGTGCGTATGTGCTTCCGTGCATGAGCGCACATATTGCAACTCTTCTGAAACTATTGGGTAAAAACTTGGCACGATTGATTACCATCTCGGAATGCGCAGCCAGAGGAGCAATGTTGAAATTAAAATAAGCTCATAAATAGCCAATTGTTTTACAACTGCTTGATAAAGGGATAAAATCAAGCGCTTAAGCACAAAAAAGATTAAATACCTTGGGTAAGGCCCTCCATTGCTGGGCGCTGGCACTTTAAGTTTTGTAGTGTAAGTTTGACGGTTAAAATCTGCCAATAAATTGTCCTTAATAAAATCACAAAATGAAGGAAGAGTATATTTGAAAGGTTGAGGAAAAATTAAGAAGTTTCTTCGATGTCCTTTCTTGGACATCAATTTCTAGAAGATTGCTATTTTTGTATCGAAAGATAAGTAAAAATTTTTTTTTAATCAATTATCTAAATGTGACTATTGTTCTTATATTGGCCGAAAGTGATCTTAAATGTTTATTCTTTGATAGGATTCTGAAAATTTACAAGCCGCGTTCTGTAGCCCAATTTAGCTTTGATAATGCATAACGCATCAAAAACTAGCAAAACAACAAATTATCTTTGTTTTCGGCCGCCACGTCAATATTTGATTTAATTTTAGCGATTTACAAACGCACGCAGGCAGTAACTGTTTTAGCGTTCACTTTTCTTTTCGTTCTGGATGTCACTTTGTGATCGCTCCATAACTAAAAAGTTCTCAGCAATTGTATGCCTTATCAAATGGAGCATATCTTCAATACAGTTTCCGAAGCGCTGTAACTGCTCGTTGCTTACAAGCTCACTTTTACAATGCTCTATAAGCGTAACTGATTTCCAAATTTTTTAAACCCGATCACACATTCATGCTATTTTCAAATTTCGCTGCTTTCAAAGGTTGATCTCCAACAAAAAGTCACCAAAAAAATTCAAAGTCCATATCTAACAAAATTGGAGATTATAAAAACAATATTCCAAAACAAGATCATTGAACAAAATTAACGAATACAGCGACAAAAAATGTAGTTTCCCCCCCAAAAAAGAAAAGATAAATTGCTTCAAGCTACGCTAATGCAATTAACTTCTGCTAACTTACAATTGAACTAGAGAGAGTCAGCTTGCAACGAAGTGCAATAAATTAATGCATGTGTGTGTGTGCGCGCGCCAATGCAAAGAATGAAAAGGCATTTTGGCACCATTCAGCCGCATATCGACCTGCACTGTGCTGATGTGCGGCTTGACTAGGGGCCTTGTCAACGCAATAAATCAATGTGAAACACAAGTGCATTTCAATTCTCATGCCGGCATTGGAAAATAGGTTTTGTGCAAAGTGTTCTTGGCCGCATGCAGTCCGCTTCCCAGGATTTGGACCATCCTGATTTAGGAAAAAAGTTAGTGATGTTGAAACCCAAACAATCAAAATAAAATGTTGTTTTTGCTCTTGTAGCTCATTTCTACTGACAGTCGAGTTTACCGAAACGTGGAGTTCGTATTGTGCCTGTGCCGCAAGGCTGATTGAATACAAAAGGCTGATGCGCGCCAGTAAATTGTAATTCACAGCGTAGCATAGCAAAGCACAGATAAAATGGACGAAATTTTCAGAAAATTGTAAGTTGATTAAACCAAGGTGTCGAACCAAATTAAAACTACAAATGGTATTAACCTCTTATTTTCCTGAACCCTAACCCAATCCGAACCTTTAAACTTTAACTTTGGTAAACCCAAACTAAACCTGAATCACAATTTTTAAAAAGCATTGAATCTGGACCGCAACTGAACCGATAAAATAAATTTTGCGGGGCCGTAAAAATATATATTGTTTTAAGTCTTCCTCAGATTCCGCAGTTCTTATTAGAAAACTGGCAATCCTAACTGCATATGTAGTTGTACAGGCTGTTTTTATTATTAAGTTTTATTATGTTACCAAATAGTTTGTTTTTTTCCTTTTATGAGTCATTGTAGAAAGCGGAGCTAGTTCCATTATAGTACCTAATTTTCTTCTGTTTTTTTTCCTGCGTTTTTGCGTAAAACTAAAGTGGCATAAGTCGTACTAAAAGTATGATATTTATCCAAGTCTACATAATAAATGTCTCGTTTGTGCAGTAGTTTTTAATTAGTTTTATGTTAACAAATTTTCTGCAATTTGAATAATACCACTTAGAAGTACTAAATTATAATGCTGATATCAGTGGAAGAAAATGAATTAACAAACTCAAACCAAAGATAAATATAAATAGAACTTTACTACGTAGATTTTTAAACGCCATTTTATACTCTACTGTTTGGCAATTGCTTTTTCGTTTTGCGCCGTGTTTTTATTATAGTGGTTTCTTCGCGTGTATAAACTGTCTGTTAAGTCTGCTGTATTTCATTATTACTGTAGAAAGTAATCTGATTATTAATGGTGCCTCGTCACAATCGCTATCGTTGATGTTACCTCAGCAACCTATTTAGCTTTCAGTTACTTGGCACCTTTAGTTGGGACAAATATATGTTTTTGCTATACCAGTTCTCACCGTTTGTAACAGTTTTAGGCGTACAGTATGTTACTATTACAGTTGGTTCGTTTAGTGTTAAAGTCAGTTTTGTGATCATGTCCATCCAACTTCACGTAAGCAATTATTTATTATTGCGGTAGCTTTACAGAACTCGGGTGATGCTTTTTAAGTGGGATCGATTTTTTAAAGATGTAGGTTGTAGGATTTAGAAGAGCAGCTAAATTTTGAAATCTATTGTGATGTGACGTCATAAAAGCATAAACCAATATTGAGGCCACTAAAGTCATAAACGTCACGTTTTTTTACACCATGAAGTAGCAAAAATAAGCTAACGATACATGTTGAACATTTTATATTAGAAGCGAACGTACGTTTTCGTCTCATCAACATGGCCTTCGTTGGAGCATCAAAAATTACATGTTTACATTGACAATGACGCATTAATAGCACGTAAATAAGATAAATATGACAAAATAATGTTGTTGCTAACAAAACAGACAACGTTATAACGTAAGTCTTAACATGGGCGCGAATCGTAAAACAAATGAAAAAACACACAAAGACAACAGTTAAATAGTTCGATCAGTAACGAATTTCAAAATTTAGCAAAAACGAAAAACCATTGACATACAGCTGTTTGTTGAGTCGTGGATTGATTTAAAACCGGTACGTACTTTCAATTGAAGTGCTCTACCTCTGCTGCTTCGTTGTCAAATGTGGTGTATAAATTGTCTGCGTAATGCTAACTGCTCGTATATTGGTATGAACACACATCACTTAGCCAGTAGGGTAGGGGGAAACCCGTGTAATTACGTAATATGAGGTAATGTCTTGAAATTTATAGAATGTTATTGATGTTATTTAACCGCTTGAATTGAAGAGTTGATATGTCGTTTCTTGGAATATTTTTGTCCTGGATTACTTTTTGTCAATAGTAAAAAGTTACTTCAGAAAAATAAGGGGTTGTTTGAAATAGTTTTTGAAAAGTGATTTCCTTGTGCTTCGGTCGGAAAGTGATTTCGAGGAAGGAGTGGGTTTTGTTCAAACTATTGTTGAATCATCCTAGTATTACGTTTCTTAGCCACATGCTGCATCGAGGAGGATTAATGAAGCAATTTAAATGTTAGTCACACCACCTAGTTTGTGCAACGTGGGATAGCCTATTTCGCGTAATTTGAACAGATATTCCACTTCACACAGTTGTTATTATAGCAGATATTAAGTCAAAAATGACACTGCTAGTGGACTTTAATATCTAATATCGCAAGCTTTTGTAAGCGAATGCTCACTATCTCTGGCAAAATAAATGAAAGACAAATAAACTGAAATTAATGCAAATAACTATGGCAATACATATGACGCAAGGTATGCGAACTGTGACGTCACAAAATTTTTATTATGTTTGCCTATTAGGATTACTCAGGTAATTCATCCTATAGCTAATTTGTTGGGTGCATGGTGAAGTAAGCATCAAGTAACCGCATGTTTAATGCTCAAAACGTGAGGTATTCTTCAGCAAAACCGAAGTTTGTTGCGAAGCTTGTGTTTTGGCGTCAAATTTGTTATTTGTGCTGACCTGAACAACATGTCAAGAACTACAAGTGGCTATACTGGCTAAAAAGTCAAAGACCTTAACTAGCCTACTTCAAATCAAACAGTGCCAATATTTTAAACATTTTATTAATTCATAATTTGATTAGTTTTTTGCTTAACGATTTACAATTATGCGAAGACACTGTGGATGGAGTAGCCTACAATATGCTAGCACAGATTTGATTTCGTCTGGGTGACCTGTGGATGGCATTCATGCCAGATGCTGGTGTAGATTGAAAGAGGTTAAAAATGCTTGGAGGCATATATGGTAGTAGTAGTAGTAGTTATTTGGTTTTTATCCGTCAACCTAACATCGTCAAGAACCTCACTAACGTGACCGATGGTACAAAGAACTGGCTTCAACATCTAGCCAAAAACTTTCAATGAGCCCTCAAACGAAAGAAGAAGAAGTTTTATCCGTTGTTGTACCCTTAGCTGAGATGACCAGATTCACCACATTCCTTCTGCAATTGTTTGCACTCCGCCCTTCCAATTGTCTCGATTCAGGGCATCCTCCTTCTTCAAACCAATCTTCTCTGTCTCCTCTTCGACTTGTTTCTTCCAGGTCTTCTTCGGACGTCCTATTGTTGTTATTGTTGTGGTTACCCCTCCTCTTCTTTGGAATGGAGGTGCAGCACGAACGGCTTTCAAGGTTCACGCCGTCAACCTATTTTAATTAGGCTACGGGAAAGGTGGCAGTCCATTTTGAACCAGTCATGAATGACTGGTAGCACCATTACCAACAGGGCGGATTTCCACTGGTGGGTACCAAAGAGCCGCCTCTTACGACATGCTGGGTGAGCAACTTCACATTTGTAACCCGGTGAAGTACGGGTGGGGCCACCTGTCTGCCACATAAAGGTGGAGGCGTCCCGTTAAATGCCTTGCCCAAAGACACAACAAGCAAGCTTGCCGGCTTGTTCCTCACACTATCCCTTTTTTATGCTAAGCGCCAAGCAGGGAAGCTGTGTATCCCATCTAAGTCTTTTGGCATGACTCGACTTAGGGAATGAATCCGAGTTCTACCGACTGCGAAGCGGACTCTCTAACCACTACACCATCGCGCTGGTTCAGTCGTCCTCGCTTTCTCTTGCCAGTCACTTCAAGATTCAGAGCAACCCTCAAAACACTAACGTCATTCCTCCTCAGCACATGTCCATACCATCTAACTCCATTCGCTTTTGCTAACCAGCCTATAGTTTCCTTCAACCCTAACATGTTCATCTGTTTTTCAGTAGTTCTTCTGTCAACAACTTTCTGACCGCACATGGCTCTCACAATAGCTCTCACCATGCTATCAACCTCCTCGTGGTGAGTCCCGGTAACTGCTTAGCAGGCTAATGATAACAAAGAGAAGACAACGAAGAAAGAGAATGCAAATCCTTTCTCAGTTTGGACCATCTGATGCCTCTCCCGAGCATGTGCCCTTATTAGGGCAAACTCCATTTGTCGTAACGAGTGGCACCAGGTTGCTCCAGTTGAATGTTGAAGGTATCACAAAGGCCAAAATCTCTATCATCAAACATCTGGCGGACACCCATGATGCTGCTGCCATACTCCTACAAGAGACGCATACAAATGACGCCAACCGCTTAAAGATCACTGGTTATGTCCTGGTTGCCCACACAAACAGAACCACCCACGGAACTGCTACTTTTGTGCGCAGTTCTACCAGTTGGACATGCATGAATTTCTGCAGAGAAGACGATCTATCGATGGAATGGAATATTGTGAAAATCGATGGAGTGTCTGTCATGAATGTGTACAAACCGCCAAACACACGTCTTCAGGAAAGCTCCATACCCTGCCTGGAGGCTTCAGCTATGTATGTTGGTGACTTTAACTCACACAGTGTTAAGTGGGGGTATAATTCAACTAATAGTCAACGGCCAAGCTCTAGAGAACAGGGCTTTTACATCCAATGCCCGCTTGATCTTTGACCACAAGAAACCGGGCAGCTTTCGATCTCCACGATGGCAAACTACAACTAATCCTGACCTAGCTTTTGTCAATTTGAAGGGCCCCTTGCCTAGCTGACTTGTGCTGGACCCCTTTCCGCACTCACAGCACCGCCCGTCGCTCATCTCCGCTATAAACCCTGTCCAACCAACACAAACTATTCCACTAAAAAGATGGAACTTTCGTAAGGCAAACTGGCTGCTCTTCAAAAACATTCTGGATCAAGAAACTGACAGTCTACCTGACCCTGAAATATACAAAGTCAATCAAGCGTACAATATAATGTGCAAAGTTGTGCAAGACTCTGCCAAGCAAAGCATACCACGCGGACAAAGAAAATCTTACATTTCGACTTGAGATCAGGAAAGTCAAAAGAAGTATAATGAGTTTGTTAATGTACAGAGTCCCTCAGAAGCTGATTGCAAAGCTAGCGACCTTATATTAACCATCTTAACCAAAACCGCAGACAACGATGAAAAGAGGCTGTTGAAACCATTGATTTCTCCAACTCCAGTCGCTTGGCTTGGCAAACATTCAACAGACTCACTGGGTGCTCCAATAGACCGAAAAAGTGTCCTGTTTCCCCCAACGCCATTGCACACCAATTGCTCTGTAATGGCCGCCACAAGAACATGGATAAGGAAGCAACTAGAGCAGTGAAACAAGAAGTCAAACAGCTTTGGTCAACTCCCACAAGCAATAAGGAGCTATCATCTCCATTCACCACACGCGAGCTAGAAACTGCAATTGGCCAAGTAAAATGCGGGAAAGCAATGGGCCCAGATAAAATTCCTCCTGAATTCTTGAAACATAGTGGCGGTAACTTCCGGAATTAGCTGAAAAGATTCTTTTCACTATGTCTTCAACGACTTGCCATTCCTAAGATTCGGAGAAAAGCTTTTAGTAGTTGCAATCCTTAAGCCTAAAATACCTGTTGACGATCCAAAAAGTCACAAGCCGATCTCCCTCTTATGTGTCCCTTTCAAGGTTCTTGAACGACTTCTGCTTACACGGCTGGTACCTATCATAGAGCCGACCCTCACAGCAACACAAGCAGGTTTTCAACCCGGTCGCTCTACAGTTGATCAAATTGTTCATCTGACTGATGACATTAAAAATGAGTTTGAAAAACGTAAAAAAGCTAACCTGGTGTCAGTTGATTTGACCGCTGCCCATGACGCAGTGGACTCACTTTAAAGATGCTTCATGTGATCTCTGACCACCATATGGTTCGTTTCCTGTGTGAGCTGCTCTCGGACAGACGCTTTACACTCCAGACAAGTGATGGCCGATTGAGTCGCCCACGCTCTTTGAAAAATGGCGTTCCACATGGTTCCACTCTTTCACCCCTGCTGTTTAACATCTATATCAGCGACTTGCCTCTCACCCAGTCTCAACAGTATGGATATGTTGATAATCTGGCACTACGGTATGTGGATAAAGACTGAAAGAAAATAGAGAAAACGCTGGAGTTAGATATGATGAACATCTCTACCTACTTGGATAAATGGAGACTGAAACTCAGCACAGCAAAGACTACAACAACCGCCTTCCATCTCAACAATAGGGAAGTTAACAGACAACTAAAGATCTTTGTCAGGGGATCACTGCAGCCACAGCAGAGCCATCCCACATATCCGGGATCTAAACTTGATAGGCAACTCATTTATCGGCAACACTTGGAAGGCCTACGCTCCGCAGTTTCTGCTAGAAACAGAATGATTAGATGCTTGGCAGGAACCTCGTGGAGTGCAAAAACATCGACACTCCTCATTAGCGCTTTGGCGGTAGCATACAGTGTAGCAGAATACGCAGCTCTTGCTTGGTGCCGAAGCAAGCACAAGAGAAAATTGGATGTTGCCCTTAATGATACCATGCGTATCATTACTGGATGCCTCCAACTCACCCCAACCGAGTGTCTCCCAGTGCTGGTAGGTAAACCTCCACCAAGCCTGCGTAGAGTGGAGCTTACCTCCAAGTTCGTTAACAAAGTTGTTGCTTCTGAACACCATCCTTTGCACTCCCGCATTCTTTCTACCCCAGAAAGCTTTTTACCCAGACAACGGCTCCACTCCCGACCACCTTTCACCATTCATGCAGTGCTATTACATGGTACACCACAGCTCAACATCATGGAATCCTGGATGAACAACTGGAGCTCTGCGCGTTCCCGCCTTGTCGAATTTAGTTTGTCACCTGCAAACAAAATCTCCCCAGTGTCAGATCTCCCCCGCAAGGAGTGGTCTACTCTGAAGATCCACCCTACATCGTCTTCAAACAGGAGTTGGATGTTTCAACTACTGTTTATCTAAGTGGGGGTTTAAGATCATCATCTAGTTGCAGTTGTGATACAATAGATCAAACCGCGGACCACGTCATATTCTGCCCCTTGAACCCAGTTCCAAGTGGCAAAAGGGGCCTCATGCAATTAGATGAACCAGCCCGAAGATAGCTGAAAGAGCTCCCTTTTGAATCTTCATACGAACAAAAACAACCATAGCTCTGTCCGTTCTCCTTAAAATTGCTTTTACATTTTCTTTTAAACACCATGACTCGCTTCCATACAGAATTACTGATCTTACGCAACAACGATAAACTTTACCTTTCATCTTCAGAGAAAGCCTATTTCCAAGCAATAATTCTCCACGTTCCCTGAATCTCATCCAACCGATGGGCTGGACGGCAGATGCTTTCTCGTAGCCCGGTCCTTCAGTACGTCTGTCCTCTGAACTCATATGACAAACCGAAACCAAATCTGCCCAAACGATTGGGCATCTGCTGTTACCGATTTCCTGGCAAGGTCTTATAAAGGGCAAACGCCCTTTTCAGGGCGGGACGATGCATCAAAACGCATCGTCAACAAGTTCCGAAGGCCTGCCATTCTTCAGCTGAACATCGAAGGCCACACTGCAAGCAAGATCAGCCTTCTTTACCATCTTGCTTCACAGCGTGACGCATTCGTCATCCTACTCCAGGAGACCCACTGCACGTTTTCACAGAGGTTTAGTTGTACCGGACTACCAACTAACTGGGATCTCTTCAAGCAGGAAGCATGGCCTTGCTACGTTTGTCCATGAACGACTGAAGTGGACCCTTTTCGACCAATCTCCACCTACAGGGTGCGCCAAAAAGACCTGACACATTTGAAAGTTTAATAAAAATCAAGCCTGTTGACGAAAACAGGAAATGTTCACATTTTTGGAAAGCGTACAGCATGCCATTTTGTGTGGAATACGCGAAACATGAACACTACATTTTGTGACGTAATAATAGTTGATGTTGAAAATTATGGCATTTTGTAAGCAAAGTGCTTTTTAAATGCAAAATAACAATTATATTAATGCAATATAAAAACCAAAATAACACTAAAAACCAAACACTACAACATTTTTAAATAAAAACGTAAAATAACAAAATAACAACGATGCATTTTATTAAGTTTTAAGGAACCAAACAAAAATCCAAAATAATGCTTTATTAAACATAATCAAATTAACATAACAATAATTAACATAAACAAATCCACCGAAGCTTTTCGTCCCCTCACGGGGACTTCATCAGGGCTAAATAAAAGAAAAGAGAACAAACTTTTACTCTTAAATTAAATTTAATATGGTATTAAGATACTAGTCATTGATAATTCAGTTAGTAACGTTTTAGCACTGTACCGCTCAATGGAACACCTGTAAGAGCGACTTGGCACCTTGTGAATAACCGAGTTTTATGTTAAGGGATGGCTTAAGGCGTTTGATTAGAAACGCTTCCATTAGTTCGGTTTCAGTGCTGAAACGGCACTTTTTCAGTAATGTAAAGTTTTGCTCTGCTGGTATTGTTTCTCTGCAGGCTTTGCACTGATCGCGATGGGATTTGATAGCGGAGTTAGATGAGCTTAAGTTATTGGAAAGATGGTTTTCAATTCTGACGAATAGTTGTCTAGTCGTCATACCGATGTATGACGTGTTCTTATCCCAAGAACAAGTATATTTATAGACGACATTCGAACAGAAAAGAGCGGGTAAAGGAAATTTAAGGTTAAAATAAGAGATTATTTTAAAGGTTTGATAAGCTACTTTTATATCAGTGCTCAGTCTGTCACGAAACAATGCAGCAAGGCGTTTACTAAATTTGATAGACGGGGTACCAATATATGGGAGGGTTAAATAAAGACTTAAGTTGGGGGTATTATTGGAAAAATCCGTAGGGGATTGTTGGTTCTGGTTTTTGAATTTAATCTTAAATTTTTCAATTACATTTAGGATGAAAGATGTTGGGTACCCGTTCTGTTTAAATAAAGAGATGATACGGGTAATTTCGGTTTTTAATAACGAATCATTTGAAGAGTATAAATAAGCACGATGTAGTAAGCAATTAATGAGGCCTCGTTTCCAAGATAAAGGTGCTATGCTGTCGAAATGTAATAGTACACCGGTGAAAGTTGGTTTACGGTATACACAGATATTGAATTCTCTGTCGTAAATCGTTAATTGGACATCTAGAAATGGTAGTGAGGGGCCTGAAGCCTCCTCACATGTGAACTGAAGGTTAGGGTGCTGGTTATTAAGCACTTCTAAGAACATTTGAACTTCAGTTGCGGAATTGAAGATGGCAAACACATCGTCCACGTAACGTACATAAAATGATGGAAAAAACGAAAGATGTTGATCAAAAATTTTCTTTTCGATCATTCCAAGAAACCAATTGGCTAGCGTAGGACCTAAAGGGTTTCCCATAGCTACACCATCGATTTGTGAAAATAATTTACCATTATGAATAAACATACCTTCTGTGCTAAGTTTTAAAAGTTTTTTAAAGATGTTTTGTGTAACTGGTTTCTTGGCTTGAAGAAAAGGTAATTTCGAGGCGACTTCATACGAGAATCGAAACTATCAATCTTAAAATTAGACCTATTCTTCTTCAATAAATGCTTGGACCTTAATCTAATACCGGACTTCATACGATTTAAACTCCCTCATCTTCAAGCTTACAAGAAACCCTCCCAAATTTACCGATCAGCAATTAATTCGCACATTTCCATGATCCAACAGGAACGTACCAAATTATATAAAGAGACGAATCATCACTCAAAACTCATCAAACAACAAGTTTCCTTCTTTGAATTCAACCTACTCATGTACCGTATCAAATTGTCAATTAAAACCGTACTCTCGAACAAATTAAACAAGCTAAATTATAAATTGTTCAACTTGTGGAAGAAACATAAATTACGATCACCAGATTGTCTCCTAAACTATAGCGACAAGAGTCTTTCAGTTGAGGAAAAAAATGCATTATATCTTGGCTTAAAACACCATATCCTCCCGAAAGATATTGATATTCTGAAGTTAAAATCTACAATTGAAAACTACACCAGCAAAGTATTTAAAATGCATAAAGTCCTACCTGACGAAGAATTTAAAGACGAACTAAAATTTGCCACTTCAGCATTTTTAAGAGCTTCCACAACCAGATGTCGATCAAGATACAACAAAGCCCTACACAACTGTCTTTCTAAACTTTCCAGGAATCAAACAATAAAAATTTGCCAATTTGATAAAGGTAATGGTGTAGCTATATTGAATTCAGAATGTTATTTTAAAAAGTTAGACTCAATAGTTAATGATCCTACTAAATTTAAAGAAATCAACTTTAGTCTTGACAATAATTCACTCGAAGAATGTAAGTCTGCCCCTTGGATTAAAAAAGCTAACAGTGTTAAATATTACCTTACAACATACATTAAACCAATTGTTGACCCCGTCACCTATTTAAGCCTGCTACCGTCAGGCAGTGTACCAGGCCGTCTTTATGGTAAAGCAAAAATTCATAAAACCGGATGTCCCCTTAGACCAGTCACTTCTATGATTAATACCCCTGAACATAACCTAGCTAAATGGCTCGATTCTTTAATCAAACCTTATATCCCTGATCGTTATTCCCTATCTTCAACTTCGAGTTTTATTGACAAGATTAAAGAACTCAAACCTAACAATGATGCAAAATTAGTGAGTTTCGATGTTACTAGCCTCTTTACTAACGTTCCAGTCGATCTTGTAATTGATGATATTGCCAATAAACTATTCTCGTATGAAGTCGCCTCGAAATTACCTTTTCTTCAAGCCAAGAAACCAATTACACAAAACATCTTTAAAAAACTTTTAAAACTTAGCACAGAAGGTATGTTTATTCATAATGGTAAATTATTTTCACAAATCGATGGTGTAGCTATGGGAAACCCTTTAGGTCCTACGCTAGCCAATTGGTTTCTTGGAATGATCGAAAAGAAAATTTTTGATCAACATCTTTCGTTTTTTCCATCATTTTATGTACGTTACGTGGACGATGTGTTTGCCATCTTCAATTCCGCAACTGAAGTTCAAATGTTCTTAGAAGTGCTTAATAACCAGCACCCTAACCTTCAGTTCACATGTGAGGAGGCTTCAGGCCCCTCACTACCATTTCTAGATGTCCAATTAACGATTTACGACAGAGAATTCAATATCTGTGTATACCGTAAACCAACTTTCACCGGTGTACTATTACATTTCGACAGCATAGCACCTTTATCTTGGAAACGAGGCCTCATTAATTGCTTACTACATCGTGCTTATTTATACTCTTCAAATGATTCGTTATTAAAAACCGAAATTACCCGTATCATCTCTTTATTTAAACAGAACGGGTACCCAACATCTTTCATCCTAAATGTAATTGAAAAATTTAAGATTAAATTCAAAAACCAGAACCAACAATCCCCTACGGATTTTTCCAATAATACCCCCAACTTAAGTCTTTATTTAACCCTCCCATATATTGGTACCCCGTCTATCAAATTTAGTAAACGCCTTGCTGCATTGTTTCGTGACAGACTGAGCACTGATATAAAAGTAGCTTATCAAACCTTTAAAATAATCTCTTATTTTAACCTTAAATTTCCTTTACCCGCTCTTTTCTGTTCGAATGTCGTCTATAAATATACTTGTTCTTGGGATAAGAACACGTCATACATCGGTATGACGACTAGACAACTATTCGTCAGAATTGAAAACCATCTTTCCAATAACTTAAGCTCATCTAACTCCGCTATCAAATCCCATCGCGATCAGTGCAAAGCCTGCAGAGAAACAATACCAGCAGAGCAAAACTTTACATTACTGAAAAAGTGCCGTTTCAGCACTGAAACCGAACTAATGGAAGCGTTTCTAATCAAACGCCTTAAGCCATCCCTTAACATAAAACTCGGTTATTCACAAGGTGCCAAGTCGCTCTTACAGGTGTTCCATTGAGCGGTACAGTGCTAAAACGTTACTAACTGAATTATCAATGACTAGTATCTTAATACCATATTAAATTTAATTTAAGAGTAAAAGTTTGTTCTCTTTTCTTTTATTTAGCCCTGATGAAGTCCCCGTGAGGGGACGAAAAGCTTCGGTGGATTTGTTTATGTTAATTATTGTTATGTTAATTTGATTATGTTTAATAAAGCATTATTTTGGATTTTTGTTTGGTTCCTTAAAACCTGGAAGAAAAGTTCCCCCCTATCCGAAAAATGCATTTTATTAGGTTTTAAAAATTAAATCAGTTAGGTGCTTGCCGTGATTGTTTACGCAGAGGTTAACACGCTTATGAAAGTTGTCGATTACTCGGTTGATCATCATGGGTGTTATGGCAGCAATTTCATGTCGTATTGAGTCTTTTAACTCTTCTAGTGATCGTGGGCGTTGAGTGTACACTTTCGATTTCAGGTAACCCCAGAGAAAATAATCGCATGGATTCAAGTCAGGTGATCTTGGTGGCCAGCCAATGTCAATACGCATGGAAATCAAATGATTAGGGAACATTTCTTTCAAAGTCTTTATTGCATTTCGGGAAGTGTGGGCTGTTGCTCCATCCTGTTGAAACCAAAGTTGGTGTTGATCTTCACGCTCGTTCAATCTTGGTTTCAAAAAATTCTCTAGCATTTTGCAATATCCATCAGAATTTAAAGTTGCCAAAACGTTTTCTTCTTCAAAGAAATACGGACCCCATATGCCAAACCTTGCTATTGCACACCACACCGTCACTCTGGGACAATGCAACGGACGTTCATGCAGCGAACGAGGGTTAGATTCAGCCCAGTAGCGAAATTTTTGCTTGTTAACGGTACCACACAAGTGAAAATGAGCCTCATCGCTGTATAGCACCAAAGCATCCATACGAACATTTTGTTGAATTTCCAAACACAAAGCTCTTCGGGTTTCAAAGTCATTTTCGTTTAGTCCTTGTGCCAACATAATCTTGTACGGATGCATTTGCAGTTCGTTGTGAAGAATTCTTCTTACGCTGGTTGCGGAGATCCTCAAAGCAGCTGCATGTTTTCTCGCAGAACGTTGTGGAGATTGTTGAACAGACGCTTTTACTGCCATTGCATTTTCTGGAGTTGTGGAAGTCCGAGGTCGGCTGGTCGATCGTCGTTTTGTGCAGATCCATTTTTTCTAAAGTTCTTTATCCACAAAATTGTGTTTCGACTTGGCACTGGATCGTGTCTTCCAAGCTTGAAGTGCGTACGAAATAATCTTTGAGTTGCAGTTGTTGATCCACTGTTCGTAAAAAAAGTTTCCACAACGAAGGAACGGTGTGAGCCCAACCACTTCATTTTAGTAAATAAAGCACAATTTTAAAAATTACATTAATTTAAAATCAACCATTATGACGTCACAAATGCATTGTAGATTGTTTTTTGGACACCGCACAAAATGGCATGCTATACGCTTTCCAAAAATGTAAACATCAATTATTTTCGTCAACGCGTTTGATTTCTATTAAATTTTCAAATGTGTCAGGTCTTTTTGGCGCACCCTGTACATTGGAGACTGAGTGGTTGTACGTCGATGTTGATGGATATAAGATCGTCAACATTTACAAACCTCCATTAATTCGTTTGCAAGTATCCAATGTCCCAGTATTCCCACATCCCTGTCTTTATGCCGGCAACTTTAATTGCCAGCATGTTGACTGGGGTTAAGATGCTAACAGTGCAGATGGAGAATGCCTGGTTAGCTGGGCAAATACCAATAATCTTGCCCTACTCCATAACGCAAAGGATGCCGCCAGCTTCCACTCTGGCCTCTGGAATACAAGTACCAACCCGGATCTTGCATTCGTCAGTATCGATTCGGACAGTCGTTTATTTGACAGGCATGTCTTAGAAAAGTTCCCAAGGTCTCAACATCGACTCTCGCTTATTACTCCAACCAGGTTTGCTTGTCCTGTACCAAGCAAGCCTGTAAAACAATGAAATATTCGCAAGGCCAAGTGGAACCACTATATTATTCTCACAAACAAACTTGCCAGGACTTTGCCGCCACCTGATTCACTTGATAAGGATCAGGCATATCAGTGTTTCTCTAACGCCATCAGCACTGCGGCGAAAAAGTGTATCCCACGTGGCCGACAAAATAATCGTACACCATGTTGGGATACCGAGTATGAAAACCTCTTCCAAACATTCTTGCAATACCCTGAAGGGCATGAATCTAGCAGAACTGCTACAGCTTTGCTTGCCAGGCTTGACAGGAAACGAAGGGATCGATGGTCTGAGGCTGTCCAGAACATCGACTTTTCACACTCTAGCCGGGTAGCATGGAGTACGTTAAACAATCCTACTGGTAGGTCACGGCAATATCCTCATCAATGCCCCGTTTTAGAAAATGCTATTGCAAGCCAGCTGGTAAAAAATGGGAAATACGATGGTGCAAATTGAAAGATTTTTCGATCTGTTATGCAGGAATTGTCTGACCTTTGGAGGGCTACTGATTCAGTTGTTGTGAATATTTCCGAAGATTTTTTTCCCAAAGAATTTGCTGCTGCCCTCCATCACTTAAAACCAAGTAAAGCTCCCTGACTCTATCTGTCCGGAGCTTTTAATCCATGCTGGTCCCGGCTTGAAGCTCTGGCTACGTGGCTTCCTTTCTTTCTGCTTGTGCCAACTCAAAATTCCAAAAGTCTGGAAAAGAGCGTTGGTAGTCGCGATCCCTAAGCCCCTAAAACCAGTAGAGGACACACAGAGCTACCGTCCTATCTCTCTGCTCTGCGTCCCTTGCGATATCCTCAAACGACTGATCTACAATCGTGTCGAACCAATAGTCGACCCCTTGCTTCCGACGGAACAAGCTGGATTTCGACACGGAAAGTCTACTGTAGATCAGGTTGTTTTGCTTACGCAAAACATTGAGGATTCTTTGGAAGCAAAAAAGAAGGCCAGTGCCGTGTTTGTCGATTTGACAGTTGCTTATGACACTGTCTGGCACCGTGGCCTCACCTGCAAGCTGCTGAGACTTCTGCCGGACAAGCACATGGTCCAAATGATCATGGAACTTGTTTGGAACAGAAGCTTCACCCTGACAGCTGGTGACAGCGAGCCAAGCAGGCTCCGACGCCTGAAAAATGGTGTCCCACAGGGATCAGTCTTGGCTCCTCTTCTTTTCAACATATACATATAAATATACGATCTGGCTTCCATAACCTCTAAGAAGTAAGCGTACCCTGACGACTTGGCGATACTTTATTCATTTGGAGATTGGAAGGTGGTGGAAAGAACTTTGAGCGAAGACACAATTATACTTTCTGCATATCTACAGACATGGCGGCTAAAGCTTAGTGTCGCGTTTCAATAGAATTTTTGTTCTATCTCAATCTTAATTTTACTTCTTAAAATTGACACGAATTGCAGTATCGCTCGAATAATTAAGTCTGGTTGCAACTTAATATCTAGGAAAAGATTGACTTCCACTAAGATACTTTAACTCACTTCTCGATCAAGAATAGAACAATACATGTATATTCACAAACCACTTTATAACTTCGAATTCCTTCGCTAGCCAAATGCAGAAACTAATGCACTTTAATATATAAATATCAGAGACTAACCGCAACTAAATCCACCAAACAATCGTTTGTCACACTAATAGAAATCCACTATAAAGTCACCACAGATCAACGTCCTTTTAATTCTTTTGCTCCTGCGTGCTTTGCGGAAAAAACTGTCCGCAAGGTGGCAGAGCGAAAAACTGTCATAATTTGTCACAATCAATCATTATTAATCATTATAAAATATCTCAAGTTTGCTTGCAAATAATTTCTCATCTGTTTACTTCTACATCAAGTGTAATATATCGTTGAAATCTCTATTTCTTGAAGATTTCAAATATAATATAAAAAAAAAATTTGTTTCGTTTGAATATCCAAATTTTATACTAATTAGCTCCTCCCAATTGGTGTTGATTTGTCTTCGAAGTTAAAGCACCCTTACCTTAAAGATCACTGCAGATTTTATTTTCTACCAATTTTTTTACAAATGGTCGCAAGATGATGCTAAGGAAATAAGCTTTCAAGGTATATCAATCAAAACGTACCTAAAAGCCTAGGTTTTCTACAATTTGCAATTTTCTTAGACAAATGACCTTTTTTTTGACCGGTACCAAATTTTGGTAGTTAAATTCAGTACCTAAAATACGATCAATTATTATCTGCTAGAGATTAGCTTTAATCATGTAACATTAAGTATTTTTCAAATGCAAATTTCTTCAAGATTTAGAAAATATTAAGTTTAGAAAGAATATGTCGTCACTAACAATGAAACAGAAGCTTTTTTACACCCCTATCATTTGTTGAGAAACAAGGGGGATACAGCAAACTTTGAATTACAGAAGCCAAATTTCTTCTAGCTTTTAAACTTGTATCTTAGTTTCTGTCTCCTTGGAAACTTTATACAAAATCACGACTTTAGTTGTGAAATATTTGCAATTTATTTTATTTTTTATAGGGTGTAGTATTTCTAAAAATTATAAATTAGTGAAAGTATGTCAAAAATATTTTGGGGGTTTTAAACTGACATGATGTACAGTACCCATTTTTGATCAGTAAATATCATATACCGCTTAGGCTATGCTATTTAAAGTTATATATGGCTGGAAAGAAATTTTCTAAGCTTTCAAATGAAACCAGTATTTAGCAACATAGCATATTTTATATAAACTAAATCTACTTTTTTGTACTTACCATACAAATTGGTTTGGGAAACTCTTGAGACTCCTAAAAAATTTGAAAATTTTAATAAATAAATTTCATCATTATAGCTTGAAATTTTGTCAAATGATGACCCAAAAAAGTAGTTTTCAGACTGTGTTAATGATAAAAGCTTTGGTTTTGTGGTAAACACGTAATCTTGATTTGATTTTAAGGTAGTGGGCTCTTGCTTTTTTAACATTTTTTTGGGTAAGAAAATCCAAGATTTAAGGCACAAAATTTACATCTTCCAATGTACGAGGAATTAAGCGTAATGTTTTGAAAATTTGATGAAAATCGGTTGAGAAATAAAGTCACAAATTCATTTTTTAGCAAACTAATTTTGTAACTCAATTTGAAAAAAATTGAGGGAAACACTGAAAACACAAAATGATCAATTGATGATCGCAGGAGCAAAAGAGTTAACTACACTCTATTTTCTCTACTGAACTACACTCTCTTTTTTTTTCTCTCTCTTTCTGAATGAGTGAAAAATCTCGCTGCCATATACATGTGACTAGAAAATAATCTAGAAATTGCCAGAATAATATCACGTGACATAGAAAAAAAAGCACCGTTAATAAATTACGTAATCGGCAATCAAAATAAATCTTCGAGAAGAACAAGATTCACTAGAATACTCTGGAACTTAGTCACGTGGTCAACCATTGTGATGTCAGAAAAGGCGTGTGAGTTACATATCTATTAATAAATGCGAAAGAAAAAAAGTCTTTTTTGTTTAGAAAACAGTTTAGCAAGTTTAGGGCTTCAGACAATTCAAATTTACAATTAAAATAATCACGGCAAAATAATCACGGCAAATAAAACAACAGATTACATCAACTATGCATAAAATAAAACTATTGTTTCACCCAAATTTACTTATTCGTGACACTTAGCCATGCTAAATCGGTGACGGCAGCCTTTCATCTCCACAATCGAGAGGCTAAACATCAGCTAAAAGTTAAGAACAATGGATTTGCGGGTTCAGGATGGGGCTCTGGTGCCAAGACATTGCGCACAGCTGCCTTGTTCCTGATCTACTCAACTGCTGTGTACTATGCACCAGCTTGGTGTCGCAGCGCGCATACTCGTCTCATCGACAGCGTTCTTAATCACGCTTTGCCCATTGTCACTGGATGCCTACGTCCCACTCCAACGTACAACCTTCCACTTCTCTCAGGCATCTAGCCAGCTGAGCTTCGCCGCCAAGGAGCAGCACTCTCCTTGGCTAATCGCAGTTCTACTCACAACATGTCATTGCTTAGCACACTGTTATCCGTTGCTTCTGATAAGTAATAGAACACAGATGCAATGTTGGGAATCGGCACAGAAACAGTAATTGCGTTACAATTACAGAAATAAGCTATTTATATGGTGCGATCCCTTTCGTAATTGTATTTGAGGCCTCCCGTTCTCGGTTGCGGATATGTGACCTCGAATCACACCAAAAGAGACAGCAAGTTTTCTCAAATGGTTTGCACCGAATCCTGATGGGGCTATTTAGCTGTTTATGGACAAAAAATTTTCTCTTTAAGTACAATGTCACACACGTCACAAAAGGATACCGCTATCCATTGTTTTTGCATGAAATTTGAGTTTTATTTACTATGCTTGTAACTCCCACTCCCTAATCTTAAATGAAAATTGATCTTGCTCGGAAGTAATATATCAACTGCATTCAGGGGCAGCTCATCGAAACAATTCTAATAAACAAATACCTTTCTCTGCTTGGGGTGCAGTTTCACTCTGGGTTACTTGTCTCATTTGGATTTACCCTCAAACTTTAAATTTTATCGATTTCGTTATAATTTGTGGTATTAATAAAAGTGTCGCCATTACAGCTACAGCTAGGCTGAAAACTGTTGCCAGTCTAATTCAAACTTAGGGAGAAAATGTAAAAATAATATGGCGGTAAAGGTTTTACTTCCAAATGTGGTGAAGATTAGAGTTGAAGCAAGAAAATGGAGAATGTTTCGTCACTTTTATTTGCGTTTGGAGTAAAAAACAATTATTCAAACCAGATAACCTAACCCCATTACTCCATAATATATTATTCGATAGTTTTGATTGTAGATTACATAGCTAGTTATAAGACGCAATAATTACTGTTGTGACTCGTTAAATTACCTGGTGACGTAACAGACCCAGTTAAAACAACTCAAGCAAATTAGCATAAAAAATAGGGCGGAAAAAATAATCTTTTACTGAGCTGCTGCAGAATGTATATTGAGGAAATTTTGTGCAAGCAGCTATTGGGAATTTTTTGTAAATTCTACTAGCAAAAGAAGAGCAATTTTTTCAACTTTGATGAGTTTAGTGCTGATTTTGTTTGAGCCAAAATTTGTTTTCATCGATCAAGCTAAGTAGCTCTTTAGGAACATTCATCCATAAATGGAGGATAATCGCGCCAAGTTTTATATTTCCAAGCTTAAGTTTTGTAAATATTGTTACGATATTTGGCAACATCTAATGCTTTAAATCTAGTTTTTGCGTAGCCAATCTGTGATTCGAACCCGCGTTGTGTCGTTGTTTTGTGTGTTTCACTCAAGGTATCGTTTTTTATTGATTAGTCGTTGGATTGGCGAGGTTGACCCTCAAGCGACGCAGTAGTAACTGTCTTGTTAACACACCTTTACACTATTCTCAAGTAGACACGTTGCAAGAAGGATTACGCTGTTTGTAAAACCTGCACATTTGAGTAGAAGTCAAAGGACTATCAAAGAAAGCTCGTAGATTCCAACGTAAAGAAAAGTTGGTTGAGCTGTTTCTTTGTCGATTGTTTTTGTGTTGGAGCTGTAGTAAAGAAGAAGGTACTTGGGGTCAAAATAGTTTGAAACCGCTACAACGCTTCGTCGCTACAACGCTACATCGCTACACCGCTAACAACGCCAACGTCGCCGAAGCCAGCGACGCTACGCCAATCCATCTGTTTTTTTCCTATCTGCTTATCACTTTTCATTATTTTCATTTTCAGTTTGCGTATTATCAATAAAAATTTATCAAAGGATTTATTCAAGAAAGTCAGACAATAACAGCGTGACGAGAGCAAAGCCCGTTTCATCTATTTACAACTTCAGCTTCACGGCAATCTGTCTCGGGTTCGGAGACTACCCCAAGGGTCTCTGCTCCACGAACCCGTTACAAGTTTCGTTTCAAGTTTTCGTTTCCAAGTGTTAAGTTTCGAAGCGATTCGGTCTTTCTTTTTCTTTCATTTTCACACGCACACGCACACACCACACACATTCACAGATAGAAAGATTTGTGTTTTTATTGGGTTCATTAAAAGCCCCGATTATCGTGATATTATCAGTGCAAACAAGTTAATTTTAAACTGATGAAGAACTTACCGTGAAAGGGACGATCTGCAATTTTCTTTAATTCGTTTGAATCTGACTGGCTAGACACGGAAGAAGTGGTTACTGAAAAACATTCAACATTTTAGTCTTTATTTCAACTTAATTTTTCTGTATCGTAGAATGGGTACACCCGTGACTTATGACAACATGCTTGCGGTTTATTGCTCGAGCAATACCAAACGAAAAAGTAAACCAATAACAAATACAATTCATATGGGAAATATCAAAGATATAGAAGCAGCTGGTTTGCGAAGTGGTTTTTTGAAATTTGCACAAGTACCAAAATATGATTGTCATCACGACAGGCGAAGAATCTAATTTCGTATCTTCGTTATTCTGCCTGTGCACTTGCTTGTGTTTATGTTACTTCAAGTGGTTTGAGTTTGATGTTTACATTTTTTTCAGTTTTACTGCTATATTAATATTAATACAGTCGTATGAATCAGCCAGAGCATCGCGAATAATGTCAAAAATTAAAAGCCTGGATTCAGAATGCTTAGGTTGTTGAGCACTTGGAAAAGCACATCATGTCTGTTGCTTTGTTTAGGTGTTTGTAGTATGGAAAAACCACCGACTAAAAAAGTGCAGAAATCTCCAAAATACGGAAATTTAGGGAAGTTGATGAAACCTGAAAGTGTAACCACCCAATAAAACAAATCAAATAATTGGGTTGAATTAGACTAAACTAGGGTTTTAAACTTGCATAACTCTGACACACTCATCCAATCTGAAAAAATCAAACGATGCATTCTATAAGTTGACCTCAAAAAAAGGTCTGAAGTCAAAAATAGGGACAAAAAAGCCATCTACGTAAGTTGACCTACAAAAAAATGGTCATCGAGTCAATAATCAAGACAAAAGGTTCTTAACGCTGGTTTATTTCCAAAAAATCTCACGGATGTAAACTTGCGAGGACCTTGCACTCTTTAAACAATACACCAGTTCAGAGCCATTGAACTAAATATTTTCAAAAACTCACATATTTCTGTGATTTTCACAACTTAGTTCTTTTTATTCATATTTTCGTATTTTCGTATTTCCGTATATTTCCGTATTTTAGTGTTAAACAAGCAAGAGTAGATAAAAAAGGCGGTAAAATCATTAATTGCCATGACATTGGAGAAGGACAACTTAAAACTCGATAAAGAACCAAAAAAACGTAATATCCTATAAATCCGAAGCTGAATTATTCAAATTTATCTGTCCGATAAAATGATAAAAAAAAACTTTTACTACAAAATGGTGCGATGCAGCGAAAGTGTAAGCTGGCTAGGCGATAAGCAACCGTGCTAGCTGCTGTGTTAGCAGCTAGCTGTTATCGGGGGCGTAGCATATCAGTACAATTTGCTTGCTAAAATGTTAAAGTGAAATTAAACAACATGCATTTTTGACCAATTTTTATACATTTTTCTCTCATACGTTTTTGTTCGGAAATTTTTATTCGCTTGATTATTTATACAGGAGCGTTGACAAGGGGTCCAGGGGGTGCCTTTGATACCGGGCTCAGAAATTTTTTGGGGACTCGGATTTTGAAAACGTCTCGAGCAATTTTAACAATAAATTAGGCTTGAGGTTTATATTTTTTTTGTTGAAAAATGTATAGCCTATACAATAATTTTTGTGATGACTAAGGTTTTCTTTAACTTGGCTACAAAAATTTGCTTAAATTCTTCTTTTTAAAATATTTCGGGCCCTCCAAAGCAGAGGTTCCCAAACTGGGGCCCGCAGACCCCTGGGGGTCCATGACGACCTCACAGGGGTCCGTGGCTTTGTCCCAATAAGTCAATTAATTAGCGGTTGTCTAGGTTAGCAAAATGTCCCGGAAAGTCACTTCAGTGAAATTATGAAAAGTAACTCGAGCCTGACGATGAATCGGACTGCGAGTGACACAATCGCGGCAGTTATACAAGTGCTAATCTTTTTTTTTGGAGGACAGCAAGATTTTCTTTTGTGTACGTATTTTAATTAATATTATTGGAAATGATTTCCTCATTTCCAGACAAAAGTAATGTCACATATAATTGGGGTCCGCAAAGCAGCAGATTCACAAAAAAAGCGCAAAGCAAAAAGTTTGGGAACCTCTGCTTCAAAGTACATTGCGGTTTCGTGACCAAAAACATGAAATTTGGTTTCTGTAACTCTAGCATATAATTTCCCAAACACAATATAATTTTAAGCCTCAAATCCCTAAATTTTGAGCCAGATATTCCATATGGATCAATCAATTTGTTTATGGTTAGATTTCAGACAATCATTTCACGTCAATCCTGTTTTGTTTTGTTATCTGTATTAAACAGCAAGATTGCATTTTACTCAACAATTACTGGTGACTGATAATGATGCATTGCATGTCATTCACATTTGTTTTTGACCTACTTTAGCCTTATATTATTCCATAGACATAGTATTATAACTGTGGTTGATTTATTACCCCACATATAGAATTTTTATTGTTTGAATAGTAAAGTAGCCAGAAAGCTATGTCATATTCGTATCAGAGTGGAGCTAAAAAAGAAAAAAAGCGCAGAAAGAAAAGCAATTTTTGAGCAATTACGCCAAACATTCATCCATTTGTAATTTGATAAAACCCGGCAACTCCAGTTTACCAGATCCTTGTTAAAAGAGGGGCCGGAATTATAGTTGGTACCGGTTCCAACTAATAATAGATATTTTACTTTGATCGTAAAAATGTGGTCGAAAATTAAACTAGTTAAGGTTGCTCTACATAATATGCGTTTTGACGGTTTTCTGCTCTCAAGTATTTTTGCACCAAAATTTTCTTCCGCTTGGATATTGTCATGATGCTTCACAGTATATCTTGTTTGAATGTTCGTTTCTGTTTGCCAGGTACACACTAACAGCGCATGCGCATTTGAGGACAAAAACGAACAAAAAGATTTTTGTTGACTAAACCGGTTGTTTGCTCAACAGGATATCCTAAATAACACCATATAAATATCCAAGCGGATAAAAATTTTTGTTCAAAATTGTTTGAGACCAAAAACGTATAAATCTTATGCTGTTTACCTACTCTTTTAAAGATACACGTAGATGATGCAGCAAATGGCGCCACCTAAATCATAACCGTTCTGGGAGACACCAGATTAGGGGAGACATTATTTTTAAAAGACTTTCGAAAAGGCTTACCTTAATTCATATTGTTAATTTTTTATCACGTAAACTTTTTTATTTTGAGTGATATTTTTGAAATTCGTCGTTGATAACATATATTATGACAGGAAGAATATGGAAAAATTAACATTAACCTATATTTTTAGGAAGTGCTACATGCCGAATAAATTGAGATCCCCAGATCAGATCTAAATAATGCAACATATTGCAGACAAGTCGGCCTAGTTATTCTATTAATCACTACTTTTTATTCTTAGGCCTACTTAATTGCATATTTTGATTACATAAACTTTTGATAGAATTTCCGTTAATGGTAGTAGTAATATCGTGCAGCAAATCTTCCTTTACTCCTCCAAACCAGTGCCGCCTAGATGTGCTTGGGCAGTAGAGTACTATATGGTCCATGTCTTGTGGAGCGGCGTGGCATTTCGGGCATGTGAGAGAATCCTAATAGCCCTATTTATGCAGGTTTGCGGCTGTTCTGCCATGTTGTGTTCGATATTTGTTGGCTGTTGTCCATTGTTTTCATGGTAGTGAGTGGAAGCCGGTTTGTGGATTTGGCTGGATCCTCCACAAGATCTCCTTTAGTGGGGATGTTTTCTTGCCTTTCTCCTTTGCATTTTTCTTGGAGGTTGAAATCGTTTGTTTGTGTAGAGTAGATGGGTCATCTCGATTTTAGTCTGGCGGTTGTCGGGCTCCCTTCATTTTTTGTTTCAATGGGGTCTCGATTTCGATGGACTTTAGCCCATTATGCTGCCTCTGAGTTACCTGTTCAATTCTAAGGTGAGGTGGTGCAATCGAGCTTAGAGTTGGCAGCGAGAAAAGTGGAGTGCATTTCAGAGTGCCTGTTATAATTCTGATTGCATGAGTAGTTGGATATCAGTTTTTGGTGTGTGAACTGCAATCCCAGACGGGGGTAAAGTACTGAGCCACGCTTTAGCATAGCGCCAGGGCGGAAATTTTTAGTACAGATGGTGAGACGCCCTAAGTTGTTCCAGTTAGCTTTCGTATCAAGGAGTTTCTCTTTTTAGCTTGTTAGCACATTTTTCCAGATGTTTCCGATAAGTCAAGGTTCTCTCCAAGTACACCTCCAGGTATTTAGAGGTTTTGTCATTTGGTAGTTTAAGTAGTTTAGTTTGGTAGTCATTTCGTTGTCATTTCGAATCGTTTGTTTTCATATTGAGGGCTTTATCAGCTTCATGATTATTTAGCTAAAAGAGGTTGGTTACTGTTTTTGTGGTGTTCTATTCCAGGTACCATCTATTGAAGTAGTTATATCTTGTTTGACTATCAGATTCCAGTACTTCCTCAATTTTCTTTGTATCTCGAGCCTGGTATGCCACAGTAAGATCGTCAGCATAGGTGAATTTTCGAGAGATTGTGTCTGGTAGATCTGAAATGTATACATTAAAAAATACAGATGCAAAAACCGATCCCTGTGGGACGCCGTTTTTGATTATTCTCGTCTTACTTAGGTCGCTTCCGAGTAGCATAGTAAAATTTCCTCTACGTTGAATTACCACTTTATCGTGGTGAGGAGGCTTGAAGTACCATGAATCACTAATGGGAAAGGACCAGTAATCCAAAACTCGGCGTCCGAACTAGAAGAATCTTTTACTCCCAAAATCACGCTTCCAAACGATGGAACGTCCGTCAATGGCTAATGGTTAAAAGTGTTAAAACGAGAAGCGACCCAATTAAACCAGTGTCTTTTTACTTAAAAATGATATAAAAAGTAAGGCCTTTATAATATATGAAATTTAATGCACAACAACTTGAGCCAAATAACGTGACAACTAAAAATTTCTGAAAGCGTAGAGGAAATGAGGCAGTGAAAAATATTTGAATGTACTTCTGGAGCTAAAATCTTTTTTTAGGTTCTTTACAGGAAACAGGTTCAGCCAATATCTGATGTAAAACTGAACCACGATGACCTTCTTCTATAATCCATAAAGCTCAACTTTGTCAGGTTTCACGCATAGCTCATTCAAAGATGTACTCACAGTTTCACATACATCTTCTCAACTATTTGTTTGTAGCAGGTTCGTTGCAGCAGTATTCTAAAAGATGAATAAAGGCAGTGGCGTCATTTGAGTGCGTGACATGCTGGTGACTTAAAAAATCTTCAGTTTTTGATTAAAAAACTGTCTATATCATGACCTCTTCCTAAAAAGCAAAGTCTACGCTCCTATTTTGGAAAAATCTCTAAAAGAAGCTATTCAACCTAAAAAGGGTCATCCGTCATATGCAGAATTCTCTCCCGGAGTGGCCGACCCCCTAAGACGTCACTAACCTTTTCATCTCTAATTGTACATGCAAACTCAACCAAATCGGTTTTATACTGTTCGCATGTATACTTGAACAAGCCCTCGAGGGACCATGCTATTTTATTCCAACTTTTTTTTTAGTTGATTTACACAATGCAAGGTTTGTATTGCAATTAGCAGGATGGAGAGATTTGCGGCGGCTTTTCTTTTTTTCATCCATGCATTTTTTTACATTGACTGACTGATCTTGTTGTTACCGTTTACTTCTTTGGCCTAGGAAATATTTAATTGCTTATAGTTTTGGAATTTTCACAGCTACCACTCTTCTAGTCAATTTAGTTACATCCACTCATTCATTTTGGTCCAGTCATTTCAGTTAGTGATATTTCGCTTGTTTGTTAATATTTTCCATATCTGCCTTGGCTCTTAACACAGTATTTAATTTTGTTTTTGTTAATATTTTGTCACGCATCATAAGAATCATTTTATTTCTGCTATTTGTATTTGCCGACCTCTGCATTCGACATCGCTTAACATTTGGCTCCATAACAAACCAACCTTCTCAGCCATAATTAATAAATTTTCATTTCTGTAATGACAAAATTTTACTTCCAATTACATCAACATTTCATTAAACTGTTTCCAATCATCAGGTACTCTTGTCATCACAGCTCTTTAAATTTCTGCTTTTTTTTCACTTCGAGCATATAATTTCAAAAGTGAAATTCTCCAAATACTTCAACTTAATGTTGTTGTTGGTTGTTGTTGGTTACCCGACCCCTTCCGAGGAATGGGGGCATTGCGGAAGACCATGGAGCCCCAGAAGCCAGGCAACTCCCCAGGGTCTGGGCCAGAGGTCGTAAAGAGTCAGAGAGTCGCCAAAGAGTGAGCGGCGCAAAGAGTCCGTAGCTGGACAGTGCAGAATGAGATAAGAAGTGTCCTGGGACGAGTGTCCGCAAGCGCTGCAGGAAGGATTCTCAATTTTGCCAATCCTAGAGAGATAAAAACCTAAAAAAAGGCTGTGTCCGTTGCAGCGAAGACGAGAGAGGACACAGCGAGCATGACGAGGGAGCACAAGTTCCTCGGTGGAAATTGAGGGAACCTGTGTGTCAAAGAATTTAGATGAGACAGTACGCCTCCAGTCCGAGAAAACCAAGAGGGGATTCGAGAGATAAGAGAAGAGAGACTACAAGGGATTACAGAGGACGCAAGTAGCGCTCCCCGTCTGGCCAGCTCATCAGCCGCGTCGTTCCCCGGGAGAAACGAATGTCCGGAAACCCATTGTAGCCTGATAGAACAGGAGGAGAGCGAAGACAGTTCCTGCCAGGTCTGCCACAGAGTTTGAGATAAGAGAAAAGATGGAGGAGAGGATAGGGTGATGAGGACAGAACGAGAGTCAGATAGTAGGAGAAGACAAGAAAAATGGCAGACTTTATGGTGCTGCCGAGCCCAGCAAAGAGCGTGCAGAATGGCGCTGGCTTCAGCGGAAAAACTTGAACATACTGGGCCTGTCGAAAAGGAAAGAGTGGCCTCAGTGCCACACAGAGAGCAGTTGGCAAGAACGCCGGAGCCGGCCTTGCCAAAAGGAAAAGGAACAGAGCCATCTGTCCAGAGTACCAAATTATGGGGGAGGAGAAAGTCAAGGTGGGCGAGAGCCGCACTTTGGCGAGAAAGAGGGGGATCAGAGCGAGAGTATGGAGTGATAAGGGTGGACTTCACGGTGAAGGAAGGGAGATTTTAAGGAGGAAAAGGGAAGGAAAGCAAGAAGAGCCTCCCTAGAACAAGTAGAAGGAAGCATGAGCGGGTGAGTGGACGCAAAAGCTCTCCAGGACGATCTGCAGAGTCTTGGTTTCACTCCAAGTCTGGCCAAACCTGAAATGGAAAAGGAGGTTGGGAGACGAAGGGCCCGCTCGTCTTTGGGTGAATGAGACCCATAAGATAAATGAGTGAAATGAGTTAGGGTGATTTGCAGGAGAGGTAAAGAAGCCTCGGAGAGGAGAAGTGGGATAGGGGAGGACGAGAGGCAGCCGGTGATAGCGCGACGGGCCGCTTGGTGGAGGCGTTCCAATTTGGTGAAACAGGTGGCGCTTAGGAAAAGAAACCATCCGGGTGAAGCGTAGGTGAGAAGGGGCCGAAGAAAAAATTTATACAGAAGAGAGAGAGACTCCTTAGAGGGGCCCCATGAGAAAGCAGAGATACAGCGTAAGACCTTGAGACGTGGGAAGAATTTGGCCTTCAGCGAAGATACATGCTTAGAAAAGGAAAGAGTGCGGTCGAAGGTGACCCCAAGAAAAGTTGGATTGGGGTTGAAACTGAGGCGGGAGCCGAGTAGAAGGAGGTTGAGTTGGAGGTTAGCTTGGTGGGGATCCACTGAGAAGAAGGAGGCCTCACATTTGCTCGGATGGAGAGGAAGACACCACTACTCAGACCAGCGCCTCAGTCGAAACAGAGCTCCTTGTGTGGCCTCCACCGTTTTGGGAACCGAGGGGGAGGAGGACCAAATGGCCACATCGTCAGCGTAAAGAGAACAGCTGACGGAAGAAGGCAGAGAGGCCGGAAGATCATTAATTAAGAGAGAGAAAAGTACAGGGCAAAGAACGGATCCTTGCGGAACACCTCGACGGACTCGAAAGGAACGGCTTTTGTGATTTTAAAAAACCACACAAGCGCGCCTGTCAGAAAGGAAAAATTGAGTCCAACGAGCAAAGCAAGGAGGGAGGCCAGCCCAAGTGAGTTTGTGGGAAAGGGTGGGATGCCAGACAGAGTCAAAAGCTTTAGAGAAATTGTCGTGTTTTAATAATAATAATCATAGAATTTTCGGTTCTATCTCAATCTTAAATTTCTTTGAAAATTGAGGGGATGTATAATAATCGCTCCGGTAATTAAATCTGACTGCAACTTAAAAAAACTTGGAAAAGATTGGTTTCCACCAAAACACCTTAAACCACGTTATAAACAGAATAATGTATTCACAGAAATAATACTTCACGACTTCAAACTTCTTCGCTCAACGATCTCGGAACTAATCACTTTACTACACAATCAGAAAACCACCAAAACTAATTTCACCAAAACTGTTCAATACTCGCCACATCCACAGAATCCACAATAAATTATGACAAAAAACAATAGCCCTTTTTTACTCAATCAATCAATCTCTCTCTCTCCTCACTACAACGCTTCTCTGCTCTCTTTCCCTACTAAAAAAATCTCGTCGCCTTATACATAAATCGAAAAAACAATCCAGAAATTGCTAGAACAAAATCACGTGAAAAAAGATAAAAAGCACTACCAAGTTATGTAATCGGTCAACGAAATTCTTCGAAGAAGCTAGAACCACTAGATCAATCTGGAATTTTATTATGTCATAAACGATTGTGACGCAATAAAGGCGTACTACAGCAAATCCAATTGCGAGGCAAAAAGGTCTTTTTTTCAGTCAATAGCCGAGCGAACAAATAATACAGCATCATACACATAGATCGGGGGTTCCCAACCAGGGGTGCGAGGCAGCATGTTAGGGGGCGCGAGATGATCGTTCAGATAAAGTAAGGATAAAGTAAAGACAAGTGCAATACATCTTGATCATTTGTTTGGTTTATTCCCCAAAACAGCTTTTTGGCAAAAGTCGGGACGCTCAGCTTTAGATCGCGCCCTGACGGTGGAGTGGATCTCCAAAAAAAGAAAAGGTCGCCACCTTCTTCTTGTCGTTGGTAGCGAAACCAGCCGACAACGACAAGAAAATGGTGGTGACCTTTTTTTTGGAGATCCATCCTACCGACAGGGCGCGATCTGACACTGAGCGTCCCGACTTTGGCCCAAAAGCTGTGCGCGGCCTTCAATTCAACCCGAAACAATGCTGATCTCCAAAAACAAGGTCAACACACGCAATTTCAGCCTAGCCTTTAAAATCGCCCCAGCGCGGGACATGTTAAAATATTTTAGGGGTGCGAGAACATATTGAAATATTTTAGGTGTGTGGGCCTTTATAAAGGTTGGGAACCACTGACATAGATGAAAACTATTCTTACAAGACAAATTTCCTTATTCGTGACAGAAATCAATAGTAGACAGGATCGTCCGAGAGCCCGACCTGGGTTTGTTAAACCCATCCGAAATGGACTGAGAAAGGAACAGAATTTGATCTAGAGTAGACCGTCCAGTGCGGTAACCTGCCTAACGGGGAGAGAGAATGGAATTAGACTCCAGAAAGAAGAGCAGACGGGATAGAATGATGCGTTCAAAAAGCTTTGAGACGCAGGAGGTGAGAGAGATAGGCCGGAAGGAAGCAGAAGAGTCGAGATGCTTTCCCATCTTGTGAATGGGAATAATGGAAGATGCCTTCTAGATGGAAGGAAAGAAATGCGAAGACCAGGAGAGATTGAAGATGTGAAAAAGAAAATCCATGCTAGAGCGAGGAAGATGCTTTGGCATGGGATAGGCAACTTTGTCTGGGCCAGTGGCAGTGGACGAGGAAAGGTTGGAGGCAGCCGCAAGAAATTCAGCGGGAGAAAAAAGAGAACAAAAGGACGAGTGAGACTCCACAGGGCACGTGGCTCGGCGGAGCTCAGAGAGGTAGTCTTTGGCTCTGCTAAGCAGGGTCTTTGGCTGAGAAACGGAAAAGTGGGATCGCAGGTAAGCGGCATAGACCAAGGCCGATTCCCTGGGAGAAGAACAGTTGGGGAAGTTAAGAGAGGAAGAAGAAGACGAGGAAGATGAGCCAGCGATAGAGCGAAGAAGAAAGTGTACAAATTTAGGGTTAGATTTAGGTGAAAGAGAAGAGCAAGTCGTCTGCCATGCCCCCACCTTGGCCTTGGCGATGACTGACGAGGCGCGTCGAGAAGCGGAGATGTAAGCCTGTCGATCTTCATCACTTCTGTGAGCGGCAGCGAAAGCCTTGCGTCTTTCACTAACCGCACTTTCCACCTCAGCAGACCACCAGGCTTTTGGATGGCGTTTGATGCGGCCGAAAAGAATGGAAGATTTGGCCGCATTCAGTGCCAAAGAGGTCAAGAAAGCAGCAGCAGAGGAAAGAGGAAGAGACGAGTATTCCTCTGCTGAAGGACAGTGCTAGTCAAAGTAGGAGGCAAAGTCATCCCAGTGAGCTTTCTGGAAGTTGAAGGAAGGAGGACGCTCGTTAGGGCGATAGACCGGAGAGAGAGAGACGGATAGAAGAATTGGTAGGTGGTCAGAACCCAGGTCATGAAGCACCTCCCAGAAGCAAGAAAGGGCAAGAGAAGAGGGAGCAAAGGAGATATCAGGAGAGGAGCGACTGCCAGAGGAGCAATGGAGAAGGGTGAGTGTGTCAGGGTCATTGAGTGGCAGAAGATCAGAAGAGATGACCCAGTCGAATACTTCCTCCCCGCGGGGGTCGTAAGTACCTCTTAAGTCCCAAAGGGGGTGATGGCAATTGAAGTCCCCCAGAATGAAGAGATTTCTGGAGGAGGGAAGAATGGAGGGAGAAAAGGAGTCGGTTCTGCCATCTGTTCGGGAGGAGCGAATAGGGGGGCGTACATATTAAGAAATGACACCGAGGAGGAGTTGTTAAGAGAAATGTTGACCCTCATATTATCAGAGTAGGGATCAAGCGAAGAAAGAGAGGATGTAGAAAGTTCAGAAAAGGATATGTCCTGCCTGACGAAAATGACAACGCCGCCGCTAGCGTGGGTGGCATCAGGAGAGAGAATGCCAGACCGGGAGTGGGTGCGATCAGAGCGCAGAAGAGAGAATCCAGGAATCCGGAAAGAGGAAGATGAGTTTATATTGGATTCCTGGATACAGATAAGGTCGACTGGGCGGGTTGAGAGAAAGTGAAGTAGTTCAGTGCTCCTGGCTCGAAGACCTCCAGCATTCCATTGAAGAACCCTGAGAGAGAGTCATGGGAAAGAGGAGGCAGGAGGCGCAGAAGGACAGCCAGGACCAAGGGATGGTGGTGAAAGGGCAGAGGGGAGCCAGATTGCACAGTGGAGGTATACATGTCGGAGAAGTCCAAGGAGGGACGGCAGGGGGCAGCTCCAAGAGTGAGAGCTGCCAAGAGCTTTGAATTTGGAGAGTAAAAATTGTAAGCACCTTCGGTGGACTCATTTGGAGCAAATACAGTATTGCACTGACTTGCCCCGCCAGGTCACATTTCCAGCGCACACAGAGCAAGGAAAGATGGGGCCAGGGTTGGGATAAACGTTACCGCTCATCAAGAGAAGGAGAAGAATGAGGAAACGAAGACGGGCAAGAGAGGGGCAGGAGAAAAGAAAAAGAGAAAACAGGCGACCGATTTTGAAGAAACTGTGTGCTGCTCTTCTGCGGTCGTTCAGGGGGCAGCATAGCCAAAAAATGAAGGGGAGTGCCCGGGGTGACTGGAACCCTCGGAAAGGCCAACAGCCATTTCTACCCAACCCAAACGGGATCGGGGACCGCACCACCACGTTGAGGCGGCTATTGATTGGTGCGGACTTCAACTTGGTCGCCTTCAAGCATTAAAAATGACATAAATTTAAATCAATTGCCTTCTCAACTTAATCGCGTTCAAGCATTGAAAATGACATATCCTTCCATAGTTTCTTTTAACAGAAGTGCAAATGACTAAACGCTTCTCTTCCACTTGATTTGCAAAAAGAATTTGATGGCTGTGTCTTGATGTAAGTAGACCCCCCATCATATTTTTGTTCGGGCAACTAAAACTAGACCGTTTTCTAGTTCAATTTTTGGCTTGTTCAAGGCTTATCACTGAACCAGTTGAGTTAGAGGATATATCCGGAGATAGTAAGGCTTACGGCGAAGTGATAGCACAAATGTTCCAGCATTCTTTCTGAGAGCAAAAGCGATTTGATAAAGATGTATATATTATTGCTAATTAGTATGTTAAATAAACTTACGACGTGAGGGGCGATCCAGCGGAGGCACTTGCGTGGAAGAAGGAACTCCTGCAAAAATGTTTATAGCATTTCAATGAATTACTGTATTTTGATGCACCAAAAACTTATAAACATGCGATTGAATAGAATTTAAGTTAAAATTTCACTCTAAATTAGCTAAAAAGAAAGAAAAAAGGGAGAAAGAATTGCTTTTATAGAAAAAGATGTGAGTAACCAAGGAAAAATTTGTCATCAAACATTTTTAACTATTTGAAACGCAAACCGCCCATAAAAGACTTAGATTTCTAGTTATGTTTTATATCCACTTTTTCAAACGTTATCATGTCCTTACATTTTTCATTTTTTGTGTTTAGGTTTGGTCTTCCTTTTCGACAGCTACAGTAGATAACAAAATTTAATTGCTTTAGGTGTTTAGCATCCTAATACCTAAAGCAAATGTTGGTCTCTTTGTGGGCACGTGCAATTGACAATTAAATGTAGTATTAATTTAAAAAATGATAGAGAAACGAAAAATTTTGAAAACTGCAAAACAACCGTACTATTTCTAGTCAGCAAGTCACTCATTCACGTTTTTGCCTACTGCTCCAGCCAGTTTGAGTTTAAAAATAGAGCTTCAATGTAAGTACCGGAACCACTTGGCCTGCCGCATGCTATGCATCGGTCAGACACTCAGTACAAAGCGCCACGATGCCAAATAAAACTAGAACGATATTGGTTTTAATTTTTAAGCATCTCGATTGAAAAGTTGTTGTATTGCTTGAGACCAATCTTTTTCGAACCACAGTCCTCACCAGGTAGCAGACAGTGCAACTTTAAAATTTTTTCAAGTATTTCCATTCAATGTTCTCCGTTTTGCGCTTTGTAGTTAGAATACTCCAGAAGGCCTTGACCTGTGAATTGCAACAACTAAGGATCTTTTCCAATTTTTGAATTTATGCGGTCCAAGCAGGATGAAATGAAATTGCATAGCCAGGATTTCATAGCTTGCCAGCGTGGGGAATCAGCTACAGACAAGTGCGGTGTAACCAGCAACTTTTCCGAATAGCAAAGCTTTGATTGCTGCAGCAAACTCTTTCAGCGTAAAAGGCCCGGAAATGTTTTCATGGGTTGGTGTATCAATCTTCCAGAGCTTTGATCAGTGACTTTCAACCTGTGTGTCGCAGCACATTAGTGAGCCGTCAAGTATCCCTGGGTGTCTCGCGGGAGTTTTGAGTAGGTCTGTTTGCTAAATATATTGCTGAGAATCTAAGGTGCATCGACTCACATTGCGGCAAAATTTTACAAAATCTCTTAGATATGAACTCGCCAAGCAAACAATTAAAATCTCATCCATGGGAAAAGGGATATTGAGTTGTTGTTTCATTATTTGACTAGCAGAGACTAGAGTGTACAGTCATTTGCAAAAGCATCGGACCACCCCTGCAAAATCGGCAATCTGGCAATTTTTACCAGCGTTGCATCATGTTTTAATAAGTATTGTTGCACCAACTTGGTATCATGAAGTCATCAGTTCAAAAATCGATAAAAAATTTGACAAGGAAGGTGTTCATGTCCATCGAGTAAAGATGGAAGACCTCGCAAAATAACAGCACAAGATGACACCACACAGGCGATGATGCAACAGCCTCCCTCAATTTCCTGCAAAAACATTCGTATGATTCTTCTTAAAAAGTGTGCTATAATGTTTGTATCAGCACCATTTCTCGTTCATGATGTTGTTTCTTGTTAACAACTGTTTTCATAATTTTTTGTTATCTCTTGCTGTTAGAGCGTCTGCTTCGCAGTCGGTAGACCTGGGGTTCATTTCCCTTGTCGATTCATACCAAAAGACTTTTAAAAATGGTATTCACAGCTTCCCTGCTTGGCGCTCGGCATTTAGGGGATGTTGTGGAGAACAAGCCTGCAAGTTCTATTGTTGTGTCCTTGGGCAAGGCACTTAATGGGACGCCCCCACTTTTATGTGGAAGACAGGTGACCCATAAACCCGGAAATGGCAACTCCCAAGCGAGTGCGGACGTCCCGTCCACAATATAGCGACACAATTTGCTTTTTCGTGAATGGAGGATAAGCATGGACAATACAATATTTTTCGACGGCTACCACTTGTTCTCTATTGACATGAACACTTTCCTTGTCAATTTTTTTCTATCGAGTTTGAACTGATGACTTCATGATACCAAGTTGGCGCAACAATCTAAGTTCGTTCTGTATCCGTGCGACACCAAATTTTTCTCAATTTTGAGGAAATAAAAATTGACAAAAATACGGCAAAATAAGCATCCGCTGTTATTATTCCAATCTTAAACTAAGCTAGAAACACAGTGAGACATTGGCCTTGCAATGAGCAGAACATAATGCAATGCCAATGAAATCATAATGCATTACTGGCATAGTTGCCAGATTGTCGATTTTGCAGGGGTGGTCCGATACTTTTGAGAATGACTGAAGTTTAAGAATCGATTGTTGGTTATAAAGGGGTGTTTACAGGAAAAAGGTCGACAGTCATTAATATAAATGTTTGTCTCTTCACAAAGCACTGCTTTGACTCAGCTTTCAAGTGTAAATAAATTGAATAAAAATTTCGAACTAAAGCGTTGATTAACTCACCTTAAACTATCTTTTTTTTTTGTTCGATTCTTGTCTTTCGCCCTTATCACTTTGTTTTACCCCACTTTAAAAAAATGTCATAAAACGTTCGTTGAATTATTTTATTTGGTTGTCATTGTAGCAATGACCTCATTCGCCTTCCTTGTTTTTCATCCTGAACGAGCCCCTAACGGAAATAGGGGAAAACGTTCTGTAAACGAACTTATCGGGAAAACCAGCTTAGTTAGTATTTTTTGCAGTACGAGTAACTCCTTTTAGGAAATTGTTAATAAACTGGTTTGCAGAAAAAATATTAAACAACTTACGAGACTGTATATTCTTTTCCAGCTTTCTAATGACTATTTTGTTCGAAATCTCTTTAGTTTTTGACTGAGAAAGAGGATTACGTATTGGTACACTCTTCTTCATTTTTTTCTAAAAATAGCAATGTATTGCAATGAGGATTGAAAGCCACATTCTTGGCCCCTAGAATCGGCTTAGAAGTGAGGATGCTGAGATTGATATTTTCACATATTTGAAATTTCATCAGAGAAGAATGTTTAATAATCGGTTTAATCAACAATATTTGGTTTTCGTGAAGCATTTTTTTGATACTCTACTTCAAAACTTCTGACGGTGACTGTCACATATGACATGTTGCTGTTCGTTCTTGACGTACTATCCATTTATCCAAATAAAGTTTGCAGCCTTGGTTCTTTAATTCCTGTGCCACAAATGCGTGAGTTTAAACATTAAGAACTTTCGAAGCTTTTTGTAGCAAATAAGAAAAGGTCAAATGAAATCTACTTTTCCTTGTTTTACTTGCGACTTGTATCTACGCAAGTTTTTAAATAGCGATAAAATTTAAGCAGACGTATTGCCGGTCAAAAACAGCAAACTTCATCAGTGTAACAAAGCCGAAAAGTTATTTTACAAAAACAACCTATCATGAGCTTACAATACAGCTTTGCACACTGGAATTGTAATAAATCTTGGGAAGTGATGTTGAAAGTCAGCAGCAGCAGACGGAGCAGTCGCACACATTATTCTTGAAGGTTCCGGGGTCAGTCATGGGAGGGGAGGCGTGCTTAGTTCGATGCAGCGGAACAAATCTTTCAAAAATGTTGGGGTCGGTTTTTCAACGCTGAACAACTGAGCATATCAACCGGTGTGAATCCATCGGGCAGCAATAGATTTATAGTGCTTGTGGGTTACATTTTTTAAGTTTTTGGAAAGAAAGTTTTGTTTCAGGCCTGCGTTGTGACCAAGATCGTAGCCAATTAAAATGTTTGGGAAAAAAGGGCCGAGTTTTTTCGAAAAACTTTTTGATTTTTTTGAAATAGAAAGAATATTTTGCCAAACTCATAGCATCTTTTCAAAATCAAGATTACATTATTAAGTCAATTTTTTGGGTAAATTCCCTTGCAAAGTTTTGTAAAATGGTGGCCTCTTGCATCCTTCAATCAAATTAATTACTTTTACTGGCAAAAGTGATCAAATCCAAAGTTGGAAAAGAAATGTAAGAAAATTATCTCTTCATCTTCACCGGTGTGTATTGGTTTGAGTTTCCGCTTCCAAGTCTGTGAGCTTGAGATCAATACCCTTGTCGAGTCATACGTAACACTTTAAAAATGGTAGTTACTTGCTTTACTTTCAGCATGAAAGATTTAGCGGAGAAAAAGCCTGAAAATCCGCTCGTGCGTCCTTGGATATGGCATTTAACGAAATTCCTCAATCTGCTTGTGGCGGACAGGCGAAGGGGGGGGGGGGGGAGGGGCGAGCAATTTACTGGTCGTGGCGACCCAGTTTAACTGAAGGCCTTTCAGTATTAGGGACAAAATAAAAAATCGTTTCTTGTTTTGCGAATTTGTTGACCAGAGTAAATTCAGGTAAATTTAGAGTAAAATTAAGTTTATATACACATTTCATTTCTTTTGCCAAACATAGATTGTTTTTGTTGCAATCATGCTAAATCTAATAAATTGATTGTTCTTGCTTCTTGTTTTAATCACTAATATGTACAGTATGTGGGACGAACGACATAAACCGGAGTATATCTGGCAAGTAGTTGCGTTCTCTTTTTCAGTAGCGAATCACTTTCCAGGGGCAAGCACTTGACTGTAGCAGAATAGTGAGGTAGCCAGCCAGATCAGTGGGGCAACTTTATTCCTTTAAATTTCAGGAAATTTAAAAGAAAAAAGTAAGAAAATGGTCTCACTTAACATCAGCTGCTGTGGCAAAAGCCTTTATTTGGACAGCGACCCCCCTTGAACCTGCAATATTTTTGCCTCTAGCATGTATCATACATCTTAAATAAGTTGCACTTTTGTTGAGTTGATAAAAATTTTTTTTTAAATTATTTGATTTTTTGCACAGAAAAGTCAATTTATCTGGCGTAATGTTAATTTTCTGGCTTATCTTGGAAAAGATTTGTTAGAATTATATTTGTTCCGGTGCTGGCACAGGGTGACCCGTTTCCACATGTTTTTGTGTCAGTGTCGGTCAAATTGCTTAGCAGTTACAAATTGAAATTAAATAAAATTCTTAACTATTCTACAGCAGATTTACGTTGATCTACTGCCTTTGCTTTTCTTTTAGTTTGATGGTTTCTATGGGGATAAAAATATTTCAACAGTAATAAAGATTAATACCTTGAAATAAGTTTCTCTCTCTCTTCTGTTTCTTTTAGCAAGCAATTTTACTTTTTCAATGAAGTACTTTTTCGTTTTTCGTTGTGGTATATAAACTTTAACCTTTCACTCATGTTTAGAGCTAAGAATATTAAATTATTTGCTTTAGTTACTTTATGGCTCAATAAGCAATTGTTTGGTAATAATGGTTTGAATCTACTTTTTATATTCAACAAGACAATTAATTGAAATGTATTTTTATTTCCTCACCCGCAATCTTAAAAAGGGATTCAAACACAACTCTACAAAAAAGATAAATCATTTTTGTTGAGGCACTAGGCATACTGCTTATCTCCCAGATCTGGAATGATTAAGACGTAAAAACAATTTAATGAGGAAATAATTGTAAGATTTAGAGAGCAACTTAAAGCTAAGTTAACGTCAGTGAAAAGAGGCAGCAATTTAGTTGCTAGAGTTAGAAAATATTCAAAATCTTGTTGGTGGTACAGAATTTTAATATAGCTTTGAAAAAAGCTGTTTGAGCCATAAGCTTTTCGTGACGCTCTCATCAGTGGCGGTATCGCGTCAAAAGGGAAGATCTAGAGTGAATGAGTCTTTTATGTGAATAATTTGGATGTTACGTAATCAAGACAGGCCAATGATTGCGTTTGTATTGCAAAGCGCGCGAAAGAAAGATTTCGCAATTGCGAAAGTTAGAGAAGGCGCAGCAGGAAAAAACTGCTTGTCTTGATTGCCTAACGTCCAAATTATTCACATGAAACACTTATTCACTCAGATCTTCCCTTTTGACGCGATACCGCCACTGATGAGAGCGTCACGAAAAGCTTATGGCTCAAACAGCTTTTTTCAAAGCTATATTAGAAAATATTGTATTAGATAAAGCAAGGATGGACCGCTTACGACCCAAATAGGAGTAAACAGTTTTCCAATCATCTTGTGGACCACACCAAAGGCATTTGGAGCGACCAGCGAGGTGGTTGGAAAAATTTCTCAAACTGAAAATTGTTTTGACCAATTATTGACAAGAAAATAATGGGTTAAAATACACGAAAACTGAGAATACACCAAACTATAAAAACTTTATTTTCAAAAAATGGTGATATTTCACCCTTGTTTTGAGCCGAAAGTAGAAAATAATTACTTCCGAAAAGTTGACCTGAAAAAAATTCGCTTGGTTGGTGTCAAAGCCCGGCAACAGCGCCAACATGCGGCTTGTGGAAAATACATTTGGGTTTTGTGGCCCATTTGCTGGTTTGAAATGCGCACTCCTGAGATAAGGTTTAAAGCCGAGTCAATGGGCCTAACCTAAATTTTCAAATACGACTGCAGGTGCAGTAGCTGTCAAAAAACACAAAATAAAACTTTGTTTATTAGCGCAGCCAAAATCCAATTTTGCGAAGGGGGCCAAAATATATTACATCACGTTTGTTTTTTTAGATTTATATTCTAACTCCCAATTTAGAGAAGTTCAACATCATATTTATTGGATGATGTCTTTTGGAAATCAATATCTTATGATCTCTCATTTTAGGCAATTAGGCAAATGGCAATTAGTGACGATTTGCTTAAACACACCGTTGGAATTAAACTCTATGATCACACTAAATATAAAAAGATTCCCGGTACTTTAGCCAAATATTTTATATGTGATAAGCCAGGTTATGCTTACCCACTTTTTAAAACACACAAACTTGATGCAGATAGATTGCAGAATATTTCTATTTTTGATATTCCTACACGTCTTCTCCAATCTGCAGGTAATATTACCACTTCTAAAATTACGGCTCTCCTTGAATATATATATTTCAACCTATCAGCGTTAAGTTTTGCTCCAGCAAACTCGATGAATACTGCAGAGACAGCGAACATTATCTCCTAAACTTAGTTAATTGGAAAAATAATGCTAAATTAGATCTTAATGATAACAATTTGTACATAGTAGCAGGAGATGTTAAATCTCTTTACCCTAGCTTTTCTAGGTCTTTGGTGGAAAAAGCTTTGACATTTGCTCTTACTTACCATTCGTTTTTTACTCAGGCTGTTATCGATATTTTGGTTAATCTAGCTATGTTTTGCCTCCACAATGTCATTATACAACATAAACAAAACTTTTACACCCAAAAAACTGGTATAATTACTGGAGACAATCATTCAGTATCACTTGCCAATATTACCTTGCACTACGTCATTCTACCCATATCTGACGTCCTTAAAAAATCTATTCTATTTAAACGTTTTATTGACGATATAATTTGGTTGTCATACGGTGTGGAAACCACCCTCCAAATCAAGAACTGTCTCCTTAAAACCTTTCAAGATAACAACTTGGATCTGACTTTTTGTATGATCAACACCGCGGATTCTGGCTCCACTTTAGAATTTCTTGACGTAGAGCATAAAATTGACAGCTCTTATAGTTGTGGCTTTTTTACAAAAAATTTCATAAAACCCACGGCAACTAATCGTTTATTTTTAAATGGTCAATCATACCATCCTCCTCATGTGTTTAAATCAATTGTTTATTCGGAAGCGGTTAGAATGAGACGATTAAATGAATCTACTGACGAATACTTAAACAGTTTACAACAACTCAAAACCAAATGCTTTAAGTCAAATTTTAACTTGTCATTGGTCAATAAAATCTTAAAAATAGCTACTACTTGGCAAAGTCGTTTTAGTCTTGATAGTACTACTTCTAGCCAACAAGTTAAATCTAAAAAACTTGTTTGGGCTACTCCTTTCACTAAATTCCTTTCTTTTGACAAAACAGAAAAAAAGCTCATTCCCTCTGCTTCAGTAATTTATAAAAACTCTCCCACTTTCCGTCAAATACTAACAAATTATCAATATATTGCACACAAAACCACCAAGGACGATAATCATAGCGGCATTTCCCAGCCGTGCAATAAATGCTCCTTATGCGGCAAACACGGTAATAACCCTAATATGGTAATATCTACTGGTTTCATTACTAGTGAAAACAACAAAAAAATATTTCTCACACAACGCCTTACTTGTGACAACTACGGAATATACGCAGCGAGATGCAAATTATGTCATCAAATTTATGTCGGACAAACCAAAAACAAATTTTCTGTTAGATGGACTAACCACCGTACGTTTTGGAAAAATAATAACACACAAAACCATACTGATAAAGCTGCTCTTCTGCTTCATTTCCATAATCACCACAAAAACTTCATTAGTTCCCACCCAGACATTTCTGAATGCTACCATGTCATATTTTTACAGGAACCTAGATATTACCATAACCTTGATATTAGCGAAAGCAAATGGATCAGAAAATTAAAAGCTACAATAAATATAAATAGAACTTTATTACCACAATTTTTTTGACCCCCCCCCCCCTTTTTCATGCCACTGTTTGGTTATTACTTTTTTATTTTGCATTATAAATTTATTGTAATGGTATTTTCTTCTATATAAACTGTTTGTTGCGCCTGCAGTAGTTCATTATTACATTTTTTACGTAATCTGATTATTAGTAATACCTTGTCATAATCGTTATCATATGTATTACTCTGGCAACCTGTTAAATTGTCTAGTTACTTAGCAGCACCGGTTAGGAAAACTTCATATCGTTGTATCAGCTTAAAGTGTGCGGTGTTTTCTTGTTGCAGTCAGTTCGGTTTATTATAGAGTTAGTTTTGTGAGCCTGTCCGTTCAATTTGACGTAAGTATATATAATTTATCGTTGCGGTTGCTTTGCAGAACACTGATGATGCTAATTTAGTGAAATCGATTTATTAAATAAAGTGTGAGTTCGAATATTGACTGATTCCAGTCACAACTTTACTCTATAAAGTTTCAGACCTTTAATTTGTCATTCATTTTGAAGATTGGCATTTTGCAGCCGTTGTATCAAATAACATCTTTATTCTCTGATCGCATTCAAAAAGTTGGGAGAGAAAGATATGCAGCTCCCGTCTGTAACTTTGTTAACTTTTTAAACTGGGTTGTGCTCGAGAATGAAAAACCAAATGGAGTGCTGCAAAGGCCTACTACGCGATTATTACCAGTAACCATATTCGTCACTGATGGCTTTCTGTTACGTGATTTTATTTTCATAACAACAGGTTGTTTTTGATGAGCTTGCAAAGTAAAGGCAAACTGTTAGAAAAAAAGATTTTATCTGACAAAACAAAAAATATGAACAAAAGACTGAAGTCTTTCCTCTACTCAAAGTTTGATCACCGACGTAAAACTTCTGAAATTTTGCAAAACTGCATTGATTTAACAAAATTAAAATTCCTTTTAATGATAACTTACAGCAATGCTTCAAAATCAATCGGCAAGCCCGGAACTAATCCATTCACAAGATTGAAAACCAAATCCGTGAAATGCTGTTGGTCTGATACCTTTAAAGATAGGGCCTACCTGAAATAAAACAGGAAAAAGAAAATGACCAATCAATAGCACAACCTGGAGGGCTACCGCAACGAGACTGAAACCCTCTTCATTAGCCATGATAATTTGCTTCAAAATAGTTAGAAATCTTATTTTTTGAGACCCAAAAAATTTGTCATAATAACATTTTACGTAAGTTTAATTTGCCAAAAAGAGTGTTAGTATTTTTTACCAAACACCATTTATAATTTTTGCTAGCCCTCCTTAAATAAACTCTGGTTACGCCTCACCCGGCAGCAATTTTCGAGACCTGTTGTTCGTATTGGTAGAAATTTGTAAAATTTCATTAAAAAATTCCTAAAAAGCAAGTTCTGAACTAATCGAAACGTCTGATTATAAAAATATGATAAATATAGATCATGCTTATTGCCTCTTGCTTTTTTAGAAACAATATTCTAAGACTGATTTTACAGTAAGCAAATGTAGCTCATTCTTAATTAACTTAAGCAAAAACTCCCTGATAAAAATCAACATTTTAAACAAATAAATAAAATTTCTCTGCATAAATACACTGCAAATAACTAGATATTATTTCAGTAATATCGCTTCGAGATAGAACTGATCTCATGTCGAAATTTTAAGTGAGAAGGCCGGAGAAACACATTTTGTTTGCATCTATGTTTTCCAACCTGCTAGGTCATAGGTAGAGGCGTTGTGAGTACTGGACTATACTGCGACATTGTCTAGACTTGCTTCGGAGTTTGCACTCTCCACGTTTTGCATCAAAACATTAGGCAGGGTTGTTTATTGTTGCTGGTTAGAAATCACCTAGCATGAGGAAATATCGTAAAACGCCTTTTACGATCATTAAAGCAAAACCATTATAAACGCATGATATCTTGGCAGTAGTTTGAGATATGAAATATGCCCAGCAAAAACAGAACGTAAATTTTTTAATAACAGCAAGCGTGATCTCTCTTCATTATCTGTATTTCCAAACACGTCTTCCTAAGATAATTTACTTAATTCACATGGTTGAGCACTGTTAAACTACCGAGAGGGTAACCGCCACTTTTTCTCTCATTTCTGGCAAAAGCTCTTGTTCCAAAACAAGGATTTTGTTGACTATACCTAATTTTCTTGAAACAATTGTTTATTTCGAAAATTCTTTTTCAGCTTCTGTCGCACGTGACAGGTTACAGCGAACGTATTTATCAAGTTTAAAGCTTTGTCAAACATTAAAAAGTAATAATGTTTTGAACAGCGTTTCTCTGTTACAAAGTCCAGGCAAGCCAACCACATCAGCCTAGCCTGCATTGAATGCTGACGTATATAGCGCGATGTCTTGCTTGCAGTTGTCTAATGTGCATGAAGCAAAGATAGTCATTAAAAAATGATGTCTTTAGAAAAGAAGTAGGTAGTGGCGTAGCTAGAAGAAAGTCATCGGCAAGTGTGGGCCTATAATTGGAGCGCCTGTAGGCTACTTATCGAAAAACCAGCTTGGTGAGACTGCGGAGTAGTGCATCATAGTGTTTGCCGCCCTGAATAAGAAGTTTCTCCCAGCCCCAGCTCATTTGTGAGTCTTACACCAGTGGAAAGAGATACTACAGCATTCCTGCTGAAATGACATGACATCGAACAAGCAGTTTTAAAAGAAACAATTTGGTTTAAAATTGTTTTCAGTTTGATCTGTAATTTTAATTAAACTGCTGTTGGATCCTTTGTCAATGCCATGTTATCAAATGGCGTTGCATGAACAAAGATCACAAGACAACATGACTATTAAGGCTCTATTCAGCGAATTTTTCTCAATTTGATAACAATTTTGATTTTATCAAATATACAGTAGAAAGAATTAGACGAGTTGTTGTCGGCAGATTCCTCATGCATCCAGTTGATACGCGACGCAGTATTAAAAAATTAGTGCCGAAGGAAGAAAGCAATCCAAAATACTCTTTCAAAAACCTTTCCGATATTTGGTCAAACTAGATGCTACGAAAGTGTTATTTCCTCAAAAAATAAAAGTTGGGACCTTTATACATGAAAGGTCTCCCTCTTCGTAAACAGAGAATTAATGTTTTGGGCCGGCTTTTAATTTGAATTTAAAGTTTGGGTTTGAAAACAAAAAACTAATCTACGTTTTAAAGAGTTCTTTTTCTGTATCTGCTGTATGCTTCTGCAAATTTATTCATTTCGCAGCCGATTGCCGACCATATCAGTCATAGATTTACTTTTGTTTCGGTTAATTTTGGTGTAGACATCTACATTAAATAATTGGTAATCAAATTCACCTTTCTTTAACGTTGCCTTGAATCGATTATTTTGCTTTTAAGACTAACTGCCGGTAAAAGCATTGTACTTAAATTTTGATAATTAGGTGCTGACAAGCTTGGAGTTGGTGTTTTCTTTTTTCTATTTTTTTTTAGCCTGCTTGCTTGACTTGACCAAATATCGAATAAGATCAAAGCAGGGATATTTTCATTGGCGTATGCGGAAAAAGCGTCGACCAGGTATTTATGCAAATACTGTAATCGCAAATAGCTCCATTGCATTTTTTCAAAGGTCGCGCTACAGTATGTGAAGACCAATTCATCAAATCAGCGACCTCGTCAGAAATAGCAAGTCATGCTAGTGGATAGTCTTGTAAGGAAATTGAAAAGAAAAAAGCTTGTGTAAAAAATCATTATGACGTATTATCTTTTCTGTAATATTGATTGCTAAATATATATATATGTTTTTGATGGTTTTTAAGGCGTCATTCTGGTTCTTTTCGTGTATTATTAGTAACCAGCTTAATTTTGGTGTGAACATATTTCACATTAGCTTCTACTCTTCCAATATACAAAGCAAAGTTTGGTCTGTACGTGCATGCGTACGTACGTATGTACTTGAATGTGCCTTAACTTCCCCGAAACTACTGGGAGTACAAACATGAAACTTGGCTTAATGGATCGCCTCTCTGGGTTTCGCGACGACATTTTAACAAGATAATCTTTTGAAATTTAATTTTCTTCAGAGGAAAATGGTATTTTGCTTAAATGAAAGCGAGTCCCCAACTTACCACCAAGCAAAATTGCATTTTTTAGATTGTAAGATGACGTCACCATTAACGCTTTACTGCAGGTTGTGTTCCTTTCATTTTTTCGAAAAGTAGGGACCGCAGAAAAGCGGTTTAAACAATTTAAGCCAAATTGACGACGCAGCAGGAAATTTTTTAAGCATTTTTAGCATGCTTTTTTTTATCTTGAACGCTTTAAAACAGCTCTTCGATGTCATAATGTTGGCACCATTATAGTGAAAATAGCACGCAGCGGCTGAGTTATGAAGTTAAAGCGAGCGCAAACGCGCAAATGTTTCGCTTGCACCTTGCAACGGGGAAAACGTATGAAATCACAGTTGATGGATAGTCGGTGAAGCGTCTTTAAGATGTTAAGCAGCACCAAACCAATTTTTTGAACTTGACATTTGACCCAAGTCAGCTAAGTGCACGCCACGTATTATACCTCGTTCTTTGACGGCGCTAGAGCAAAGCTACTGAAAGTAATTGGAGGAAGTAAAAAAAAAAGTCAATCGCTATTGTTTCCATTCTTTGTATGGTTTTAATTTAAAAAGAATGTTTGAAAATTTACAATCATGGCACATTCCAACGATAGTGGATGGTCTTATCAGCATTACAGTTTGCCATCTGTATAACTCAACAAACATGAGTCAGCGACCAAACAATGGCTCTGTGTTTGCTCATAATCAGAACGCGTAAATCGTTAATTAATCGCTTATCCATCGCCTTCATTTCTAGAAGCAGCGTTAGCAAGAGTTTCAAATAGAAACTGCAAGCTAAGTGATGGTAGTTGCAGAAAAGCAGCTCATCGTTAGTTCACGAAGAGGTGAAGTTTAAAAAAAGCTATCTTGTAGAAGAATGGAAAGGTTAAAGCCTCCTTGCCGAAAATACTTAGTTTATTTAATTTCTTTAATCTAGAGTAGGCTATTATCCATGCAATAAAGCTTTCGCATAAATTAAATTTTTAGCTCAAACATTTCTAAATGTTTTTGATTTTGCCGAGCCGGACAATATATGCTAAAGACTTACCGTTTATAAAAGTGCGGCCTGCCGTAGCTGCATTGAGGAAACGATGCACTTACCTAAATAGATCTTCGAACATTTAGTACAGAGCATTTTAAATGCTAAACCAATTACTATTCTTCTTGCGCATCAGTACGAATTTCTTCCGATGCATTGAAATCGTAGGTTCATGTAGGCATTTGGTTGTGACGTAACTGAGATTAGATGGATTTGTTTTTCGAATAACAAAATTTTGCCAGCAGTTTTTTCTGCGCCACATCTGCAAGAAGCTGTATTTTGCAGTTTTCAACAACGCTTACTTTCACCAAAGCGTCCCGCACTCGTTTTTGGACAGCTTAATATAATTAATAGGTGCCCATGTGGTTGGAAACAAGTTGGGGAGTGATGCTTGAGGAGACCGTGAACTTAGTTGGGTGAACAAAATACACTCTATTTCGTGTTCCATCGGAATATAAAATCGAATCCAAAAATCAAGTCTAATTGTAAGCGACGGGTGCACACTTTGGCAGTATTTGCGTTGATAAAACTTGCGTACCGGCCGCTAAATAGTCCACTGTATTTATTATTTTGCATTACTAGTGGTTTGACTTAGTTGCTTAAGGCAACGTGGCATAAAAAATATGAGTAAAGTACTTAACCCGGCAAGACTTTTGCAGCTTAACAAAAAAATTTAAGTGTTTCCACTCTAAATTTTTGTGTTGATTGTTAAAAAATAGTTTTATAGCCTTGATTCCCAAATTTTTGTCAACGTTTATACTTTTGAAACATTTTTGGACCGCTGGTTGACAATCAAATTGTTCGTTATTTGCTTTGACATAAACAGCATCTAAATCACTCCTCGCTTAACCAGCCCAGCGCTAGACTAAGGGAAGAGCGGGGGACAGATTGCATGTTCACTAGGGCCCAAAATTAAAGCGGTTCCCTCGCAAACTGCGCCACATTTGGGAATCAAACTTTTTGTTTCTGAAGACACTGTACATAACGGGAAAATGGGCCAGAAATTGCAAAAAGGGAATCCTATGGCCAAAACAAAGTAAATGAATTTGAGTTGAAAAGCTTTTTTTCAAAATGAGTTCAAAATTCTAGAAAGGCGATTAAGGTTTTTAGGGATTCTACAATTGGTAATGGCTTAGCTGATACGAGACAAATTTTTTGTAAAGATCATTTTAGATCTCACTTGTAGAACATCCTGAGTCCCATTTCAAGAAGGTTTGCCTGGCCTCATGGACTTGATCTGCCTCTGTCACCGACGTGTATTGTTGATTGAGAATACTGATTAGCTATGTAACGCTAATTAGTCCACGCTATGTCTTCATTCCTTGGAAAAAGATAAGAGTAATGCGCAAAAAAGTTGTTTTGTCTGAGCAATCAACGTTGTTGACAATTTTTTTAGCTGCGATTCTGAAGTCGAACAAAAATTGAAGTTTTATACCAGTGGTTACAAAATCAAAAAAAATTTTCTCGGTGGATCTAAATATGTTAACATACGGGCATCAAAGTTTAATGATATAGGAAGACTTGTTCAGGGCCGGTGGGATCGCCCCACCCCATTAGTCCCAGGTCGGAAAGGGAGAGTGCTTCAACAGCAATACACCTTTTGATTTAGTGAAATAAAACAATGCTCATCGAACACAAGCAGAGTTGCTAAATGCCGTATAAGACACACCATACTTTTGTGCCGACGATAGCCACGTATGTTGTTGTTGCTACCTGACCCTTTCCAGGGGATAGGGGCATGGCAGGAAACAATGGAGCCCCCAAACACCGGGCAACTACATAAGACAGTGGATGGCTGAAGCTGCGCACCCCCTGAACAACTCAAAGGCCTTGACACTATCCGGAAAAAATGAATAACCGGGGATCCTTTGTAGCGTGAAAGTAGAGCAGGAAGAGAATAGTTCCTGCCAAATATGTCACAAAGAGTGAGGTAGAGAAGAACGGAGGAAGGAAGAGTGTGGCAAGAACAAAGCGAGAGTATGAGAGGAGGCGAAGGGAAGAGAACCAGCTGTTGTGCTGTTGCTTACGAGACCAGCGGAGAGCTTGCAGAATGGCGCAGGCTTTGGTAGAAAAGCTAGAACACACTGGGCTTGCCGAATGGAAAAGAGTGGCCTCAGCACCACAAAGTGACCAGTTAGCAAGAGGCCAGAGCATTCTGTGCCAAAACGAAAAGGAACAGAGTAATCCGTCCAAATCACAAGATCATGAGAAGCAGAGAGAGTCAAAATCGGCAAGAGCCGCACATTAGCAAGAAAAAGGAGAGTCAAACCAAGAGCAAAAAGTAAAAAGGGTAAGCTCCACGCAGACAGAAGGTGGGTTCAGGGAGGATAAAGAGGGAAAGCAGAGAGAGCTTTTTGGGAGAAGGAGGAGGAAGAATAGACGAGTGAGTGGACGCATAGACTCCAGGAGGACCTGGAAAGTCTAGGTTTGACTCCAAGTCTGGCCAAACCTGACACAGGAAAGAAGGTTGGAAGATGAAGGGCTTGCTCATAAGATGACTGAGCAAAATGAGTCAGGGTCACTTGTATATGTAGGAGAAGAAAGTACATCGTAGATGCACCCGTTTAAAGCAGGCCCAGAAAAGAGCTTGCCTGCCTCTCCAGATCACATTGCCTGCGCACAGTGAGCAGGGAAGATAGGACCAGGATTTGGATAAACGTTGCCGTTAATCAAAAGTAGGAGAAAAACAAAAAGGTGATGAAGAAAGAGTCAGCAGAACAAAAGGAGAAAAGGCAGACCATCGATTGTAGACAGAGTTCTTGCTGTCTTTTTGCGGTCGGTCGGCCAGGTATGTCGAGTATCTAGTAAGTTTTAAAGGTAGCATAAATTACGTGAGGTAGCTTTTCCTTTTGAAAACGCAAAAGCACAAAAAATTATTTGTGGAAAAAACTTTAAGCCAATTTACAATATTTAGTCGAATTTCATCCTAACACAGTTTAGTTAGAGCTATGTCCAAAGTTTTGGAGGAGGAGAGAATCACTTTGGATTGCCACGGTGCTGCAGTTGTGCCACTTCATTTAATTTTGGTTAAGCACAAATGATGCAAACAGCAAAACAGATAAAAATGAATCGTCACAAAAACAAACCTAAACCACACATTTGAAAATAGAAAGGGGTTATGCAGATTGATTTTTGATAATTAGGTGCAAGGTAGAATACCACTTGTAACAAATGGTAGTATGTTATCAAACTTTAAATTTCAAGTTAAAATTTGCTGTAATTCTAAAAGGGTATCTATTGTTGCTTAAAAGAAAGACTAAAACTGTTCTTTTTTGAACCCCCGGAAACTGCTTTGCGTGCCCTTCTCTGGAAACCACTCCGTGTTACACGAAATACAAGGTCACACTGAAATGAAGCAAATTCTAATGACAAGCTACCCGCCATCGCCACCAAGTGTTCAGTAAAGACCAAATAGCAATCTCAATCTCACAAGATTATTTCAACCAGCAAACTATAAAAGGAGTATAGAACTATAAAAATATACACTATATAGAACCATAAAAAAATTAAATAGCGTTGTTCATTTGGTGCTACTATAGCGTGAGGTCTACCGACATAAGTCATCTACCGAGGTGCAGGGTGAGGTCTACCGCTTGACTCGAACCTACCGAGGAGCAAACCACGTGAGGTTTGGGTTAGGGTTAGAACTTCCCTAAACCTAACCAATGATTTATTTGCGTCATTCTTAGAAGATGTACGAAGTGTGTATCGTTAGAATAAATGGAGCAAGTGGAGAATTAACACCTTTTTAATAGGTGCGCTTTCTCCACTTGGTAAATGTTGAGGTGTGAATTCTCCACTTGGTTAAAATTTATTTTCATTACCGACTGGCTTGTGTAATACATATTTTGTGTTTAGAGAGCATTAACCCTAACCCTAACCCTAACCCTAATTCTAACCCTAACCCTAACCCTAACCTTAACCCCTAACCCTAACCCTATCCCTAACCCTATCCCTAACCCTAACCCTAACCCTAACCCTAACCCTAATTCTAACCCTAACCCTAACCCTAACCCTAACCCTAACCCTAACCCTAACTTTAACCCTAACCCTAACCCTAACCCTAACCCTAAACTTAACCTTAATCGTAACCCTAACCCTAACCCTAACCTTAACCCTAACCCTAATTCATTGGTAAATGTTGAGGAGTGAATTCTCCACTTGGTAAATGTTGAGGAGTGAATTTTCCACTTGGTAAATGTTGAGGAGTGAATTCTCCACTTGGGACTTGTGAGGTGTTAATTCTCCACTTGCTCCGAATAAATTTACCTTTGTGTGTGGAATGTATGTGTGGTGTTTGGAATTATTATAGCTATAGTAGTAAGTGTGCAGCTATAGTGTGGCTATAGAGAGGGGAGGGATAAATAATTCATTGGTAGACCTCACGCTATAGTAGTAACCGGAGGTAGATCTCACGCTATAGTGTGGTAGACCTCACGCTATAGTAGCACCGTTCATTTGAAGAATTATCACCCCTGAGTCTCCACCTGAAGAATCGTCGCTTTAAATTTTCCCACCTAAAAATTTGTCACCTCAAACTTTTTCACCTGAAGAATTATCATCTCAGAATTGTGAGGAAATTAAACGAATCACCTGAAGAACCCGTCACCTCAAACTTCCCCACCTGAAGAATCGTCACCTTGAAAAGGCATGGGGGGTAATTTTTCAGATGATCAAATAGCATCCTCAATCTCACAAGATTGTTTCAACGAGCAAACTATAAAAGGAGAACGAACTCAAAGCCTTAAAATACTATCATTTCAATGTGAAATTGTCTTAAACCTGTATTTTTGAAAAGTTTAAGGAAATTGCTTTTGCGAATTTTTGCAGAACAGCAAGCCATTTCAACAACCCATGCAGGCTTAGTTCAACCTAAGTATTTTTTCAACGTATTTCAACTTAATATTAGAGCTACGTTTAAATATGGCTTAATCTTAATGGCACGATAAATCTGTTTGGTCCTGAGTTCGATTGCTCTCATATAACGATATCTTTTAAAAATGAGTGCAATAAGAACTTTGCGCTGAGAACAGGCAATGCGATTAGGTAATAACTCGCTTTCTCACAGTTGTTTTTTAGAATTCTTAAGAAGAAATTTTAGTTGAAGTAAGGATAGTATTGAGTTAAGTAGGCTTTTAAAAATAGCGCTTTGTTTTCTTACCATATGAGCTGTGACCGAGAAATTTTGCTTCCGCCTGTTCAAGTCACCACAAAAACCACGCCATATTTAAATATGACGGAATTGCTCAAATGTGTGGTAAAAAACACAGCACTTTATTTTATTGTTAAAAGTTCTTTCATCTGACCGCAAAACACGTTTCAGAAGCAGGTAAGAAGAATTTTGTTTTATTCTTATTTCAAGCGCTCCATATCTTACAATAATACATTCTTTGCTTTGCTTTGTATTCTTCTTAATCGATTTTCCGTGTGTTAGAAGCACTCGTAAGTACTCTTTTCACGCAGTCGTTTGTTTACATTGTCACTGTCGTACGAAATGCGGCAATAAACAAATCTAAGGGAATACAATTTTGGTACTCAAAGATTTAACTTTTTTGCAGACGACAATGTCTGATTCAAAAATTAGTAAGCAGTTAACATGGCAAAAAAAGTCACACCTGTACTGCAGCAATTATTGCATCTTCTTAGGCAATAAAGAGCTGACAAAAAGGCGTGGAAAAAGAAAGCGTCTTTTGTTTTATTTGATTACAATTAATCTGCACGTGCATAATAGTAACACGGCAGTTGTAGCTGCTGCCTCGCGGTCGGTCGCGCAGCGGTCATTTTGTTAAGCTCTACATTCAGAACAGTGCTGAAAGTTAGTCAGGTCTTTAGCTTTTCGGTAAGAACTTCTTTCACAGAAATGTTACGCTTCCAGTTTGCCCAAGATTTATTTTTGTTATGCTTAATTGCTCAAGTGATGCTGATGCAACTGACGTTAGTTGAAACCTTTTTCAACGCGGTACATGTCCATCACGACCAAGCGTATTTTGATTACGTCAAGAACTGGGTATATCTTAGTAGAACTGATAAAGTTAAAAAGACCCAACAAAAAGCATTTGAAGATAGAAATGACTTGAGCATTAAGAAAAGTAACGGATTGGCAACCAGAACGGATTACTACAAATCTGGTGAAATAGAAAATCAAATCGGTGATCAGCAAGCTCCACAAAAAAATTCCAGTTTAATTCGATCTAAGAAAAGGGAAGGTTTCGTTACTTCATGCAAAAACAAAAAAGTGACCAGTTTACCGAACAAAGGTAAGAAATTATGCAATTCTGTAGTATTCTAAAATCTAAACAAGATAATCTTAACTAGTTTTAACCGACTGGAGGCCGGTGCATCATGAAATTGCTTTTTTTGTTTGTTTTATTTAAAATGCTTTTGCTTTCATTGTCATATCTAAACTCTTGACCGTGGACTTTAAAACTGTTTTTCCAGGCAGTGGCGGGCATGGCTGAAGCTGGGGGCTACGCAAAATTTAAGGGCCCTCGCAATTCAATTCAAAGGCCCTTGCAATTCTGTAGTATTCTAAAATCTAAACAAGATAATCTTAACTAGTTTTAACCGACTGGAGGCCGGTGCATCATGAAATTGCTTTTTTTGTTTGTTTTATTTAAAATGCTTTTGGTTTTATAGTCATATCTAAACGCAGAATCTAAACTCTTGACCGTGGACTTTAAAACTGTTTTTCCAGGCAGTGGAGGGCATGGCTGAAGCTGGGGACTACGCAAAATTTAAGGGCCCTCGCAAAATTTTCATTCGAGTGGCATTGGGTGGTACAGTAGTTAACTTGATTCCGAATTGTATCAGCAAATCTCAAGAAAGACGGCATTTGAAATTTGGTGTCGTACAGCTGGTTTAATCAGCTTGTTTTGTACGTCACAGCATTGCTTTTTTGATAGAATGATATGTGATATGTCATCATGGTTCACCTTTATGCGAGCGACTCCATCATTCTTTTTGTAGTTCACAATAATAGCATTGACAGTCCCATACAGTCCATAAGGTGGAAGGGGGAAAAGCTGCTGGTACCTAGTAGTAAAAAAGTTTGCGGTTTGATAGTAAATAAGTCAACAGGAATATGCGAGCTCACCACGAAAGTATTTATCAAAATCAAACGCTAAAATCTTTTAGCATATGATTTGGCCAGCTATGATGTTTGGATTAAAAACAAAATTGATAGCTAAGAAGTAAGAGGGTTAAAGGTTTTTATTCGGACTGACTAGAAGAGATGACATACGAAACCGGTCTACACGAGAAACGGCTGATGAACGAGAACTGCTGAAAATGGAAGAAAGCGAGGTTGCGTTGTTTCGAACAAGTGAAGAGAGAAGAGGACAGATTAGTTAAGGAATTTGAATCTGAACCTACCGGTAAAAAGGAAGAGAGTTTGGCCGAAGCGAAGATTTACGCACTTTGTAAATTAATATGTAAGGGAAAATGAACCTGTCAGTGGAAGATACAGAGTTTTTGATGTTGAGATTTTATTTGTTGTGCTGACCTTTGCCGGGAAAAGCTGAAGGAAGAAGAATTGGTAGCTTAGAGAAATGAGGTTAGATCGTCCCTTTGGCTTAGCTGTCTGAATACTGTAAGCTACCTGAACCATTCTAGCAATAGGCTTTCAATACAAGCTGGAGTTAAAACTGCAAATTGCCCTCAACGGTAATCGGTCGTCTGCGTTGGTCAAAGTGGTATAATTTTAAAAGGTTTTTGCTTTGTTTTTTGAGTTTTATTACAGAGGCTAGTTTGCTCGTCGTAGTTGAAGCAGAGTGCTGTTTCAAATCTAGCCTGCAGCGTTATGAAGAGGCTTTGATTCAACTCTTGTTTTGCTACCTTGAAACTATTTTCATAGCTTAAACCAGAAGTTTTATATTACTATTGCTGGGTGAATCTGATTATAACGGTTTGTAATGTAGATTTAGTCATCAAATGATGACACGGAAACGCGCAAGAAGTGTTGTATTTTTATGCATGTGTCGAGTAATTTTAGATACAGTAAAAAGTAACTTTAGGTACAGTTGAGATAAATATAATTAGTTTTCACATTTTGCATGTGTAGAAAGATGACGAATTAATTAAAAAAGGCCTTTGCTTTGTTTTTTGCGTTCTATTACAGAGGCTGGTTTGCTCGTCGTAGTTGGAGCAGAGTGCTGTTTCTAATTATTGTTTTTAAAATATTATTTTTAATCCAAACATCATAGCTGGCCAAATCATATGCTAAAAGATGACGAGGAGCGCCTAAAAAATGTTGGGTAGAGATTCTCATAAAATTTTGCAAAACCAAATAAAAGCAAACAAAAGAAGAAAATTAGCGTACGTAACACACAAAAAACTAACAAAACACGTCGAACTGAATTTCATGAGATAATTGAATTTCGTGAGAGCAAAATCTTGATTGTATTGTTAATTTTGATTGCGACAATGAAAACCTTATAATTTCAACGTGAAATAATTTTTTGGTAAACTGTTTACATATATTTGTGTAGGCAATATTTTCGTTAAATAAGTTAATTGCCTCAGCTGTAGTATGAAATATTCTTACCACAGCTTAGTGTGTCAAATCAAAGCTTATGTTTCATAATGATAAGAACAGTTGATTGCATTTTGAAATCGTCGTTTAATTGCGTCTCAAATCATGGCCAGGTTATGTTAACGACTGTCTAAATAAAGACGATGCACTACGTTTGCTTAGCGGCAGTCGCTGCCAATAACAATCGATGATAAAAGAGGAATACATGTTAATGGCATTTAATCAGTGCCAACAAATATTAGTTTTCCCTCATACCGTTTTGATCGTAATCTTGATAGTGTGACCGTAAAGCCAGCATCTAGCAAGATAGGAGAACAGCCTTGCGACAATAATGCGTTAAGGCCGAAATCATCCAAAGATGTAACCAAACTTCACTAAGGGTAAAGTTATAAGTCTATCTATTTTCATTAGGGCCATTGACATTCGTTTTTTACAATTTTTCGTTAGAGGTCATTACTTCAAGTTTCCACAAATTTTATTTCTAATCTTCAATCCTAAAAGTTAATGCACTTTATAAGCGTATGCCTCCCCAATATGAGTTGTGTACAAAGAAATATGTGTTATAGCCTACCAGAAAAATACTTCATTAGTTAAATGTGTCAAAAGACAGTCTGTAAAATTGGAGAGCAACTTTATTTTAATGTGTTCGTAGCCAATCCTGAGTTAGCAGCTGAATATTGCTAGCAATGTATCAGCAATTACAGCATTGCTGCCAAACAGAGAAAATTGCAGTCAATTGCTTTTCACCAGAACACATTGATGAGCTAAGTGGATTTTAAACTGTTACTGAGTTTACTCCTGATAGCTCCTCCTCCTAACAAGATGGGCTGCCACTGGTACGATATGTTGAGTTACTGGGGCATATTTAAAGGGTGATAAAGGCCAATGCCTCTCCCAAGCGATTTGGCGAAAACAAAGAATGTAGAACACTTCAGATTGATCTCCGAAAAGACGTTGTCAACTGTATTTCGAGAACAAATTGGACGTGATGACCGCCTCGAAAAATTGGTCGATAAAAAACTGCTGGTTTCAACATGCAATCTGCAAAAACATCTGGCTGTCGGTCACATTTGTACTTTGATCCCACGCTCAGTTAAGCTCGCTCTCTCCCAAAAAAACATTTCTAAATACACCAGTGCTTATTTAGCTCTTTGAATTTAACTATTTAATTCAACTTACAGTTCCAACTGTTTGAAGCACAGCAGGCATTGAACTTTAGAAAGTATGTTAGTGTGCTACCATAAAACTCTGCGCTGTGTTTGGCTCTATTACTTCTATTCAATAGCTAACAATACACAACTTGAAAACTTTTAACTGCACACTTTCGTCAACAAGATCATGTGTTCTTTAGCCTTTATTTCAAAGTTTATTTTTTACAGGTAGAATTTTATTTTCTTCAAAAGAAAGAACGATCATTGAATTGAAATATGACCTTGATCATGCATTTTCGAAAAACGAAAGCCTCAAAAATGCCGTTGTTTACGTCATTCCAACTTCGCATGTTTACCAGCGAACGATTGCACTGTTTGGCAGATCAGTTTTCCGTTGTTCCGTTTACCAAATTCAAAATCGGAATTGGAAGAACTTCGCAAATTCAGCAGAACAACTTATAGCCAACCGAACAATTGAAGGAAACAATATTTTGTCTGGCAACTTTGAAGTTGAGGTCGATTCTATTTTTGGAAAATATGCTGGGCAAGCAGTTGCGACGCGAACTGTGTCATTTTATAATGGCCACTTGTTAAAGCCAGCCAGCAAAAGTCTTGATATCACTTGGCTTATAAAAAAATGGGGCAACAAACTCTCACGTGACCAGCACGTGAAGTCACGTGCTGTGCTGCTGATAAACCAAACTAGAGAAGCCGATATGTTTTATCATGTCAATCGCACGGAAGTAAAATTCCATCAGTGCCTTCAACCATTCTCCATCAGTCTTGTTTTGCTGTTCACTGCTCAAAACCAGTGTGATGTGAATGCTGATCAACTAAAGCTATTGTTGCGTAACAAGAGAAGTATGAGTAGTGTTTTGCTTAATTTCAATAAAACACAAAAAATTCAAACTCGATATGGCAACCAGAACGCTGTACTGTCTCGTGTTTCTCGTTCTTATGGCACCTCAGTTTGCCAAAAAGTGTCCATGCGCGTAGATTTTGAAGATCTTGGATGGTCCAGCTGGATAATTGCTCCTCGAACTTTTCAAGCTTATCGTTGTGCTGGGGAGTGTCCTTATCCGCTAAGTGGCCGAATGAACAGTACCAATCACGCCTTGCTTCGTTCAATGATGAATTCCATCGAGCCTTGGTCTTCCGACATGCCTTGCTGTGTTCCGACAAGTTACCGCCCATTGTCTTTTTTATACTTGGACAATGCTAACAATGTGGTTTTGCGAAATTATGAAGGGATGATAGTGGATAGCTGTGGGTGTAGGTGAGGTTGATTATAAATCACAGCTTGTTGAGATTGCATATACGGCGACAGTGCTCGTTACTTTCTAAAGATGCTTCTAATTAGACTATTTCATTTTATGCACGACGTCACAAAAACTTTCTATTTTATGCACGACGTCATAAAGCAATGCAGGACTTCGAAAGTAACGAAAGGGTTGTTATTGTGACTTTTTGAACACGTGTGCAGAAAATTGATTGACCACTGCTGCCATTTTCAAAAGCAGGAAAAGAACCTTGATGCCAGGAAGTATGACTTTCTTGTCTCGTTGTTTTCATTCTGATGATGCGGGCATGTGTTTTAACGAAATAGCGTTTGATTATTTTTTGATGCTTACGTATTTTTTCATCGATAAAATAAATCACTGAAGGCTTAAATAATTGAATTGCTTTTAGATTTAAACCCAAAATAATAGAGCAAATAGTCAGTGACTGTTTACTTTTGGTGGCAAAAATGTACCTCTATTGCGATGCTAATTTAAGAGTTTGCTATTTGCTTTTTTTCTGCAACGATGGTCTATCCGCACGTCACAAGGTTGAAACGCTGAAGCTGCTCTCTCACTACATCGTAAGGGGCAACTTTTCTGCTCCAATCGATGGCAATTCTCCTTAGTGGTGCTGCCACCAGTCTGCATTTTTTCGTATTGATGAGTGGTTTGAAACAGGCTGCCATTCCCTCTTAGCCTGATCTTGATTACGTTCTCTGTGTGGAGCGGAACGTAACCGTTCTATGTCGTGCCTCAATTCCAAGAAAGAGGAAGATTAGATACGGGCACAACAACTTAACTGACAAGGCTAAATTGTAGTTTGGTTTTTTTTTATGTGAAATCTGAAATAGCAAAATAGCAAACTTGTAGTTGGTCGTACTTATGATTAATGTCATGGTCAAATGTATCTGTGTAATTTTAGTGGAGCTTTTGTTTGCATATTGGCGCTATTCCGTAAATGGAACTTTTTCATCCAGCCGAACAATGGGGTCAAAAAGCAAGTTTGAAAACCTGCAGGGAATACTCCAAACCATGTCATTGTCAACTAATTTTGCCTGCAACGCTACAGCCATGCAGTTTGTTTTATTTTATGCCAGCATTTCATCCCCTTTGACGGTGAATATACTTGCTGCCCTGTCTTGCTAGGCTTTAGCGAGTGTAACATGATTCATTGCGGTTACCGTATTTGCCGGACTATAAACCGCACCAGATTATAAGCCGCACCTCACCAATTTTTCCCAGAAAAAAACGCACCGCGTTATAAGCCGCACCGGACTATAAGCCGCATTTTTAAAACACTAAATGTAAGGACTTTAGCCCCATTTTATCGTAAATAAATCATTTTAAAAAAGCTACTGACAACACCAAATAGTATATTCACCAAATTATTGTATTAGTTTTCTGAGAATTCATCATAATTTTCATCACATTCAGAATTAATATCAGTCAATTCATCTGAATCTACTACCGGTACTTCATTTTCTTCTTCTACTTCACCTTGTACCCCAGAACTATTAATGATGCCTGCTTTAATAAAGCCATTAATTATTGTTGATGTTGGGATAGTTGGGATAGTTCTGGTTTTAAAAAATAGATTCAGGTTTTCAAAAATTTTCTGGTTTTAAAGTTAACTTATAAGCCGCACCTGACTACAAGCCGCACCCCTTAAATTAAAACACATTTTAAGTTTTTAAGTGCGGCTTATAGTCCGGCAAATACGGTACTTCGACCATTGTGCTTTTTGCTCTACCTTGAACTAATTATTGTAGAAGAAAAACATTTCTGTTTGTACTGGCAGATGCTTCACACGAGCAAACTTAGTAATGTAAACGATGAAAAATAGTGAAGCAAGAAAAACATTTTTTTTTATCTATTAGCTATAAAATAAATTTTGAACTGGTTGTAAATTCTAAGTGAATGATTTTCATTGCTAACAATTTTGATTTTGGTGTGGGCTGTCATTTTTGAACTAATAAAATGTTAAAAATGTTTATTTAGATTCACATTTTGTCAGTCAGTTAAATTTATTTTGAAGCAATTTGTGAAAAGCTTGCCATGTTTGGATTTTTTTGTACGTTTCCAGTTGAAACAAAAACCAAGGATTGGTTAAAACTGCGATTGTAAAATATGTTTGTATTGCCATCAATGTCATTACCACATTGTAATGGGCCAATTTTGATATAAAACTCGACTTGTGCTGATGATACTGTGCTTACATATTTTGTGCTTAAAATACCAATTCGTGCAATAATGCCAGTGGGTTTGGGACTTGGTTTTTAGAAATCACTTGAAAAATGTCTTTAGAGCTTTGTAGTGGTCGCCTGTAAAGCTGCCACAAATTGCAAGAGAAAATTACTCAGCCACGTATTTGTTTCATGCTATTTCCTTAGCACTAAAAACTTGAAAACTGTATTTTGGAAATTAGCCGATTTTTTTCTAAGTAATGAGGTAAATTATCACACAAATTTTGAGTGCTCTGACGTACCCCACTGGTGATGCCAGAAAATTATATCGAAATTGATTCCATGTAGCTACGAGTAGAAAAAAAAGTAAAAACTCTAGTAACCGTTTATGATCAAAGTTTCCTTATTGCCAAGAGTGGGATGTCATTTGCAATCGTATCAACTCTTCTTTTTATAAAGCTTTTTATAACCCTTTTTTTACCCTCACAATTCAACACTGATAAAAAATGAAGCATCATTATGGGAATTTTTGACCTTTTTATACCTGCGACTGCTTTTTAGAGCAGAATATATTAGTGGCATGAATACGCGCATTCGGTTTTAGATTTCATTTTACACCTTCCCTCTCTGCTAAGCGCCAAGCAGATGATCAGTGAATAAACCAACCATTGCTTAAATTGATCACGTTATCTTTGGAGCATAATTTAATTACAGCTGCGTCGATTAAGTAAGCTGTACTGGGTTATCAACAAGCTTCCGTGCGAACAAATAAAATAATAATACGTTTCTTATCAGCTAGTCTATAATACTGCAAGAGTGGTATTGTCCTCCAGGTGGAGGCCGAGAGTTAGTATATTGCCTCGTAGCAATCGACCATCTGTGATAACAGGGGCCGCTCTATTAACCCACCGCAGACTGAATCCGCACTTTTCAAATGTTGAAATTAAACATTCAGGTCCAGCATGAGTAATCGTAAATGCAGCCACGGGAAAGGAAAGCCATTCCCCTTCTGCCCCCTTTTTTTTTGACTTCTTTTCCAACATGAGGGCAAAAATTTTCTCACCTTCCGTGCAATTGAAAATATTTAAAACTTTTTCATTCCAACTTTATATGCAATAGACTTTCCCTTTAACTTGATACTAGCAGAGGTACCCGGCGTTGCCCGGGTATAGGATAAAAAAGCAACGTCAGTATATGCAATTGGTCAGATCATGTAAGTTATCCTGGTGATTACTATTCTGACAACACTTTCTTTTTAACCCCTAGAAACTGTTGTCACGTAATATTTGCATTATCGGAGGCTAATCACCTTGAAGAGGAAACAGGTTACAATATCATACCTCAACAGTTACATTAGCATAACCATATTCTATGTAAAGGTGAAGATTATTTGCTTAAAGTTTTGTTTGTAAATCTTGTTATTCAATACAGATAATAAAAAGCGACATACACTTCATTTTTAATTCCTTTATCATTACTACTCATAACAATAGGTATTTGAATTTTCAAGGGGGCTTTCTCCCCCCTTTTTGCCCCCTAATATAGTCGTAGGAGGCTGAAATTTGGGGAAACTTTTTAATTTGGTGTCTTATACATATGGTTTAAATTTCATCTAAATCAGATATATTTGAATTTTCAAAGGGAGGTTCTGCCCCCCATAGCTCCCTTAGGGGAGCACTTAAAGGTTAGAGACCACTTCCACAGTATTCCTTGGAAAATTTTACATGACAATACACTTTTGCTTATTTTTTGAAGCTTCTTTAACTTTTCTCTCTATAGGTATTTGAATTTTCAAGGGGGCTTTCTGCCCCCTAATATAGTCGAAAAAGGCTGAAAGATCTACCCGTCGTTGATCGGGTAAAATGTAAAGACTGATTAAATTTTTACATTGAATAACCATATTTTAATGTGTTTTCATCATTTTTATTTCATCGTACAACAGTACAAATAGGCCTCTAGTAGAGCCCCATAGGCTCGTAGCCCCCCATAGACGAATCTGATCGAAATGAAAATACCGTACTTGGCAGATTTACCCGTCGTTGATCGGGTAAAATGTAAAGACTGATTAAGTTTTTACATTGAACAACCATATTTTAATGTGTTTTCATGATTTTTATTTCGTCGTACAACAGTACAGATAGGCCTCTAGTAGAGCCCCATAGGCTCGTAGCCTCCCATAGACGAATCTGATCGAAATGAAAACACCGTACTTGGCTTCCCTGGAAAAAGTCATATTTACCCGATCTACGACGGGTAAATCTGCTAAGGATTTTTAAAAGTACAGTCTTGCTCATAATCTTCAAATTTGGATTTTTATTTGTCACAAATTTTTTTCTGTTTGTGGTACCTAACAAAAACTTTAAATTTTTAAGGGGGCTTTCTGCCCCCTAATATTGTCAAAAAAGGCTGAAATTTTGGAAAGCTCTCTAATTTAGTGTCTTATACATATGGTTTAAATTTCATCTAAATAGAATATATTTGAATTTTCAAAGGGGGGTTCTGCCCCCCATAGCTCCCTTAGGGGGGCACTTAGAGGTTCGAAACTACTTCCGTTGTCTTCCTCGGAGAATTTTACATAAGAATACACTTTTAGTTTTTATGTAAACTTTCTAACCTTTCTACCTAAATACGCAATTCGATTAGAATCGAAGAGTTATCTGAGACCCTCCTGTGGAAAAAGGGCCGTAGCTCCCTTGGGGGGCGAGGTACGAACTTGGAAATAGGCCCATTGACTCCGCTGGAAAAAAATACATCGGAATGCATGTTTTATTTTTTTCTAGGTGCTCCTAATTTTTTTTCCATAAGGAACAGACAAACAGACTGACAGACAGACAAACAAACAGACTTTGGATTTTATATATTAGATGGCCAAAAAACGGAATTGCTTAACTTATTTGTAAAAAAATCGATTTATAGTTGGCTGTCAGAGCCAGGGGCACACGCAGAAATGTTTGAGGGGGGCGCGCAAAAATTTGCTGAAGGGACTGTTATCTTAAAGGGGTTTGGGAGCATGCCTCCTGAAAAAACTTTGCAAAATTACACTCAACTATACGCGATTTTGTGCATTTTGGAACCACTAAGATTTATTTTTGTTTGAAATCTATTAATCTTTGACAATGCTACACCTAAAGAAATTACGCTTGTATTAACTGCTTGCGTTTTGACATGTATAACGGATACACTGCAACTACGAACAAACCTTTCAAAGATCTCATCAAATAAATTTAATAACCTGAAAAGATCTTACTTGCAGTTAATATCGTTTTACCCAGTGTTATTACCACGTTACGTTGCATCTCATACGACTTAGTAGGCTAACAATCACTCCGGCAAAGTTGAGTAAAGTGGCCGTTAACGTGCAACGCCATATCTGGAAATGAAGAAATGTGGAGCAAGCCTTGCAACAGCTGTTATGAAGCAGTGAAAGGATGAATTCGAAATGCAAAATGAAAGCGACGCTGCAGACAGTGCTCATTAAAACAGCCACGTTGTTTTAAAAGTAAACGACGACTGCCTTTTGCAAATTGGTCAATAAGCTGGTCGCGGTCTGGCTTAGACATTTAAACTGGTGCTATTACTGTAAAACAGGTTGACTGTTGGATGCGTAGCGGCTAAAAATAATATTCAACGTCTGCCTGAGGGACCAGCGAGCGTAGGACCCCCCTCCGTACGCCACTGCTCAATGTCGTTTCGGGGGCGAGGTACAGCTGAAAATGGAAAATAATGTCAATTATTGTAATTTAGTCAAATATCTACCCTTTTCAATATTAAAAGTTTTGAAAACATTTGTCCGTCCACCAAATTGTTTTTCTGGCGATTTTTTCTCTTCCATTTTTAAGCTATGCACGTTTTTCCAATATTCGTTCATGTTAAAAAAAGAAAATAAGACTGCTCAGAAATAAGAACATGCGATAACATTATACTCGCAGGCATGAGCAGAAAACTCTTTATTTTCTCCCCCCGACTTATCATCACCTCTATAGATTAAGTTTTAGAAACTGGCTATAAACAGAAAAGGTGATTCTTGCAGAGCAGCAAACAGTAAGTTTATTTATTTTTGATTTCATCGATTTGTGTTGACCCAGAAAAAAATTCAAGTATTGATAGTTTTGCTTTTATGATTACAGTTTAAAAATTTTTGCGTACCTGCAAATGCTGGGCTTGTGTAAATTAGTTGAACAGCACCGTCTTATAACATCATAACCATCAACAAAATCTTTGTCTTTAGGCTTATTGTAGCCTAGTGCTTCTCAACTTTTTTGATGTCATTGACAACTTTTCCCCGAGACTTTGTTTTGGGGCCCACTTCATGAAAAATTTGTGTCAGAACAATCATTTATTCCAGGAGGAAGTTGCGGCAAAACGAAAAAATGTTAAGTTTATTGTAGATTTTTAGCTTCAGTAATTCATAATTTTCTCCAAAAAAATCTTTAATTTGTGGAAGAACGTCTGCGGCCCACCTGAAGGACCTTCGCGGCCCATCGGTTGAGAAGCGCTGTTGTAGCCTATGCAACGGCAATGAAAACAAAAAGTTGTTGAGTAGTCTCTGTGCAAATTACTTTACGTGGGCAACCTGTTTCAACAATAGACCTAATTGAATAGCCCCATTATAGAAGTTTTCTTCTATTTCGTGCTCCCATTAGCAAATGAAATCATGATGACTCAAATACATATGCATGTCGTTGGTCGAGTGTGATAAAATGTCATTTTATTTGGGTTTAATTTCACCGCATTTACTTACTATTACGTCACGTTTGCCAGCTGACTTTGACCGATGTTTTCTTTGTGTGGGGTCGAGGCAAAACAATGACGTCGTTTACATCAGTCGCTACACACGGTACAGAAAAAAGTTTGTGCGCATAGTTCTTGATTTTATAAATCGACGTCCAATATCGAGAGTTTGTCATACAAGAAACTACTTTTGTAAATTACATCATAGTAGAAATGACTTATTGTTTATGGCAAACGGTAGGGAGAGCTTTGCATCAAGTTCTTAGAAGATGTTTCAGCCAAGAAATAGTCAGCTCTGCGTTCTTGCGAAAATTCGTCGCACTAGTGCTAGATTTTTACCTCTTGCTTTTGACGGATTTATGCAGCTCTGCTGGTATCCGGATTCGCTTCGCAAAATGCTCGTTTAGTTTGGCTCTTTAAAATTCTAATGGAATATAAATTGCTGTACTGAAGAAAAAGAATTATAGAAAAATTTTTGTTAGTGAAACTTTATTTAAATGCTTAAATTTTGGCTCATATTTGGAAGTGCTCGAGCTTCGACAAATTTTAAGTAGATTTGCAGTAAAATCTCGGTAATCGACCAGTTAAGACAATCCGTTATAGTGTATTGAATAACAGGACCATTGGAGTATTCTGAATTTGTCTTATGTGAGAAAAGATTTCATTGCCAACCACCATATTGTTCTTCAAGCTATTTAGAAGAAATTTTACTCTATAGTAACTCCATTTGATTGCGGTCCCTTGTTTATGCCGAGACAGAAAATTTATTTGGCTTTGTTGTTCTTTGTTCCCGTTTTCAGTGTTATCAAAGAAATCACTCGGTGCATTGGAAGCGCACGTTGGTTCATTCTCTGCTAGCCGCGTTAGTGGTAGTAAAAAAATCAGTTGCCATGACACAATTCGCTCGAAGAGAAGTATAGATTAGAAGTATGCATTCATGAAATACCTATATCGCTAATTGATTTAACACAATGCGTTGCAGTTAAACAAATCAGCTGAAAAAACAAAATTATTGTAAATTACTTTTTACAAAGATATTGTCAACATGATGGCTGAGAGCTCTATCTCTATTGAAAAAGTTTGAGTTCGCAAAATAATACTGGCAAGCAGTAATTATATTTTCGTCTGAAATAACATAATTTTTTTATGCCATTGTCACTCACAGAATTGCAGAGCAAAAAGCTATTGTCATCACAAAACGTTTATTGTTGTTATTATTATTACATGTAATTGGAAGCAAAATGGAACAACAGCTGATGAAAAAAAGAAGATGGCAAAACGATATTTATTACACATAGCACACACCTTTGAATTTAGTGCGATTGATTTAAATTTTGTATTAGAAGCATCGCCATCAAACCTAAAAAAGCTTTTACGAGGTCGCACCCTTTGCGCCAGTATTAACTACAGGGACTTCGGGCCCGAAAAAAAATTAGCGAGTTCACTCTTAAATTGAAGACTTTATTTTTTCCTGGATTGTGCTTTGAATAGTGGTTATAATGCTTTCAGTGGTTTAACTCCGCTGTCTATTACTTTCTAGTTGATGAAAATTCAACTTTCAAGTCCAAGAATCTTTTAGATTTCATTTCGAGTTGGCAAAATACACGGAATTGAGTAGACACACTTTCGAGTTCGCATCCTGGCCTACAACAAAAAAGTAATCACAAACGATTCATGTGTATGAGGCCTGTCTGGTGTTAAAAAAACAATAATGCTTTTCAACGGGGTTTCTGCGGAATCTATATGTTCCTATTTGCTTCAAGAGTTTCGCTGGTGTTCCTTCTCTTGGCTTTTTTTGACAAAGCAAAACATTCCTTTTATCAAAGAAGAATAATTCACAAATTTCAACAACTTTACGGTAAACGCTTCACGTAGCAATCATTCTAATTGTACGTTTGCTTTAATTTCATTTGTAAGTATTGGATTTTGGGTCACAAAATCAAAGCAAAAAGTTAATTTTTTGCAAACTGGAAAATGTTAACCTAGTTATCAAGTTTAGATAAATAACGGCAGAGCAGAACTTGTACTTTAGTATTGCGATGCAAACATAATACAACATAAATACATTAAATACACATACATGCAATTCATAAATACACATACATTCAATACATAAATACTCACCCATGCAAGCATAAATTGCGATATAAACATTATCATTTAAAATTGGGATAAAATAAAAGATTGTAGTACACCTAACCAGCTGTATTCGTTTTTTAATAAAGGGCTTCGATAACATTTACAAAGATATGCCAAAAGTCCCATGAGGCCATAAAGACTGAATAGAGCTGATCTGGAGCTATCGATAATTTTGAAAAATAAATACATTAGACCAAAGATTGTCATTTTTAATCATTTTTTTCTAGCAGCGAATTGTTTTTAATAATTTTCACGAAAACCCGAAAGCATAAGCTCGCACCAAAAACGTTTCAAAATATTTTTTTTAAAGAAATATAACCAAAATTTAAAACACCAGTTAAAGCAATTTTCAGTGTTTGGCCACATGAGTATTTATGGCACAACTAGTTTATTGATTGTTCTGATTGCTGAGTTTTTGTTGAAACCTGTGTATTCTCATTAAGTACTCTTATTTACTTTGATTGCTTTACTCTATTTACTCTTCTTGAGTTAAAATTGGTGGTTTTGTAATAGATACTTGGGCCCATGAAAATGTCATTTTTCAGCTGAGGCTTTTACTGTTTTTGGCGGCACCATGTAAGTTGTTTTATCACAATTGTTATGATAAACTTTCTCTTTTCTCGTTTTGAATGTGCGCTAGTCAGGTTTACAGTGGAAAGAACATTTTATTCAAAACCAAAGCAAGTGATAGGTTGCTAATTTAAACCAGCTTTTTTTCACCCCTGGCTTTACGCCTCAATAGATCGTGGCATGTCTATCTCAAGTATTACGAGAGAAAGTCAGTTGCCGAGTACAGGTAAATTTTTGCTCGAATATGAAGTGCATCAAAATAAACTAAACTAGCTGTTTACTGGTTAATAAAATAACGGCTGTTTTTCAAACTCGCGCAAAAGCAAAGTAAAACTGTAAGAATGACAAATTCGCTTTGAAAAGCACAAACAGATGTGGCACAGCGACTACACCAGCAAGAGCGTATTCGCCTGCAAGATCGTATGGAAAATTTTACAGTGTCATATGACAGAGTAGGAACAGGTGAGAGGATAAATGATATACAACAAAAAGTAGGTTGTAAACTTTGTGACATCATAAACTTGACCCTTTGTATTTTACGGGAAAGGGTGGAAGCTGACCGAAGGAAAACTTCGTTTTTGGGATCAACATTTTGAGAACGATTGCTTTGCTCTGCAGATAATATTTTTGAAACTCGTAAGGGCTGACAACAGCCAGGGAGTGTATGACGCCTATGACTATTACAGTGAGCTGTCTTTTGGATAATTTTGTCTTTCAGCTAAAGCGGTCTTCCAGTAGTAGCACGTTAGTCCATGGAAGTTAGTCGGAAGTGGTTATCTTATTATCGCTTTCTCGGTTAGTTCTAATGTTACAAAGAAATTAAACCAATTCCAATGTGATTTGTGCTATAACTAAATAATAAAGCGATACAACCGTGTACAGAGTTAGAATAAAGTACGATTTTATCATAGAAATAAAGATGTCATCAAATTTTAAATCCATGGATTTCCCAAAAGCAATTTGTTGTCAAGATTAACGGTTCGCTCTGTGACAAAAACCAGCTTAGTTCTGAAAACCTGTCGAAATGTAAAATTGTAACGCATTTGTGTTTTATTGGCAATTACTTGAATAATTTTTGTTTATTGCCATAATTGGTTTGAATTTGATCAGTTATTAAATGAAACTCTCACTAGTTAAGAAACATTGAAAAACGCTTTTAGAAACTTTTTTGATTGACTTTTATGTTGGGTTGCTATGAGAATCACGGATAATCAAAAGAAGTACGATTTGTGAATGTGGCAATGTTTTTGTTGTTTTGGAATGTAAAATAGGTAGCACTGCATCGTTTCTTACTGACTAGACTTCTCGAGAACATTGTCATGAATACTCGACAGACCTCTAATTATTCGCAGCTACAAAAAGCGACTTGTGGCGCTTGAAAGAACGGCGCCGAAGTAGCGGTTAGCCCGGTCGTGGCGCCGCTTTGACGGGTCAAAGATAGAAGGAAAAATCCGATGTTAGTCTGATGAAAAGAAATTTCTTGATTGTTCTTTTTTTTCTATTGTTTTCATAATGTTTGTCTTTTTTCCATTCAAAGTAGTGACAAAACACGACTTGGTGGCAGGATAAAGTTAAGACAAAATAGGAATTCAATCAAAGAATTTCAATTTTTGATTTGTTAATTCCAGCGTTTGCTCAATTCAATCTCTATTCAATGAGTCAGCTAAAACATGAGTTTGAACAAGAATAATCACAGTTGTAATATAACTTCAAAAATATGTTTTTTTGTTCAAAATACGACGGATTTGTGACAATTTCCATATATTAGAAGGTTTTCGGTCCAATTAAGTGTTATTTTAGATTGTTATCCTACTGGGACTAGATAGGAAACAAGATTTTGCTGTTTTCATGAACAGTTTGCATCTGATTTGTTTACTACTTATGAAACCAAATTCATCCATTGTTTCAGAGGATATCATAACAAAACCACTCGAATTGATATTCGAGTAAAATGCAGGTTGTTCAATGCTGCCATTCACATTCATAATGCTACTGTACGCTTGTTAGCTTCATGGTTTGCTTCATTTTTCACATTACATTTCGAAGTGTGGGATTATATTGTTGTCAATGATTTTTTACTAAAATCCCATTCTACTTGAAAAGTTCTAGTGCAGTTAACCTTATACGTCATTTTTAAAACACAAGTCGTTGCAATGTTATCTTGTTCTTTTTAATATTTGCCAATGACCGCAAATTTCTGTTCAATCATAGCTTACAACGATGATTACAACTACAATTACTTCTATAAAATTCGTCAGTGGCAAACTTTGGATAGTTGATCACCAACGTAAACTGTCAAGTTTTATCATTTGTAAAAGCCACGGATGGGTTCTGCTTTCTACTCTGAGAGACCATAGAAAGAAACATTTATTTCACATGTTTTTTTAAAAAAACAAACCACTAGCTTTTGTTTATTTTTGATGTCATAGTTTGAGATGTAAACTTTTGTAATGCAGCCAAGTTTTAAAATTATTTTTTATAGCCAAATGCGAGCAAATATTTTATTTTCAACGCCGAAAAAGTAGCAGTCATGAGTGATTGTAAATGTTTGCTGAATACGTTGATTTTTTGTAACGGTTTTTTATGCTTTTAAATGACTATTGTCCAACCAGCTTAGAACTTTTATCCTTTAACTCTCACGCTTAAGCGTTTAATCTGCTTTAGGGGGTGGGCAGTGTCATATTTTTTCTCTTATTCAATTTGCAGTGGTTTGCAGGCTATACAAAATAAATTCTCGAAAAAGTTTAATATGTCTTTTGATGGAAAAAATTGTATGCTAAAAGCTAAAAAATTTCAGTTAAACTTGTAATGTTTCCTAAATCCGATTAAATTATTTGAAATTTAAAGAGAAAACCAAAAATGACGTAATTTCAAAATGCTTTAGCGATGCTTTGCATTATCAGCACAAATGACCGATAGTCACTTAAACAACCGTGTCGGTAAGAGAAGGGAGTCATCGCTATGATAACGGATTAGCTAATTTACAACTATAACTGCTTAAAAGTCTACTTAAGCAAGTTTTTCTAGTCAATTTTTTAGTGTATTTTTGTTTTTGGAGCCCAATTTTCACAGAATACTGTTAGCGATGCTAACGGAAGTTTTGTAATTGTGTTATTTTAAAACTCGTTATCTATTGATCTGTTATATTGTGCATTCGCATTCAACAATCAATGTCATAATTGGAAAAACCTGATCAAAGAAAGAAGATGTTGAAACGAGTGACAATAGTCTTTGAGCGTTTGAAAGTTACGTTTTTTCACTAGGACTAGTAAGAACCCTCATATTTTTTGTGGTTGGGAATTCCTTTTTGAAAACTGTCGCTTTAGGTAGTTCTGGAAAATTTTGTTATTGCCATCACTGGAGAGCTTGGTTAGTTGTAGTAGCTTTGATATTTTGATATCAAGGTTTTCCCTTACTCCATACATACCACATAAAAGAATGCGTTGCTTGTTACAGTCACAAAAAAGTGAAAAATTGTACACCGGACTCCACTGGTTTTTATGAGTCTCACGGTCTTGGATCGATTCGCAACTGTATTTTACCTATTTATTGAATAAATTCAAACGCTATTTTGACATAGAATCCCAAATAACGAGAAGACAATGTCACACCTTAACCTGGACTTTTTTTTGCGATATAACCGAACATCGGTGGCCAACGTTGTTGACTTTTGCAGCTTTACTACATACGGCTTCTTTCTTTCATTATTTATGGTGGGAGGGGTGGTGTTGTATAATTCTTCATTCATGACCTTGCCTCATCAGAGACGCCTTCAATTTATTATAATCAGGTTTGAAATAGAAGGGTTTATGGCACAACACACAGCATGTTTCACAATTATTTGTCAACGACGTGATTTACCGCACAACTGACGTAAGTTTGCTCCTCAAGGTATCGTGCTGTTTACATTAACCACTGCTAGAGTCACTGTGTATAATTCCTGTTTCTTAGATAACTACAGTATTAAATTATTCGAGTGTGTAACAAGTTTTGCATTTTGCTAGTGAATCTTTGGGATGTAACAAGCATCAGTATGCCGCAACATTGCAGAAATTTGATGGTTCGTTCTGAAGCAGGGATTCGGAAAATTTTTGAGAATTTCAGGGATTGAGAAGGGCTTTGGGTTTTGGTTGGTGTTGTCAAGTCCCCCATGACAAGGTCAACAAATACCCTAGCCCTCCTTAATCGTTTGAATCCTCATTTAGTGGTGATGATTTTGTTTCTAGCGGTTGTCATTTTCCCACACAGTTTCTCCAAAACAGCAACTTTTTTGATGCAATTTTTTTATAGTGGTTGTTATTCGCACTTCTTAACAACGTAAAGACTTTTTCGGAGATTAATTTCTTCATAACGCCAACTTTATAAAAACTGCTCAGTCTGTTTAAGGGGGAAGCATGAAAACATGGCCCTGCACCCCCAGTTTAAGAACCTTGGTTTGGAATCATTGCAGTTACTGATTAGAAATATTATCAACGTGATCCTGCAGTGAAACCCACTAATACAACCGTATAAGTAGTAGTAGTATATAGTAGTAGTATAACTATACTCAGTATCGTGACAACCATCTCATTATCCTGTAGATTGCATTATCAACGTTACTGGTATAGCTGATACACGCATTTCCAGCTTAGACAATGCTCGGCAAGCATTAAGAAAGTTTTCGCCGTCGTTTGAGCTATCGCGCTGAGCGAAATGTAGGAAAGTGTGCACACACTGCGTAAGAGCTCATGCTCTGCTTGCAAGTCTTCAGTTAGACTGGGCCACCACGACGGGTAAACTGCTTGGCCCCGCCACCTTCCTGCCACATGAAGACGAAGGCATTCCGTTAAGTGCCTTGCCCAAGGACACAACAAGCAAACTTGCCGGCTTGTTCGCCACACTATCCCTATGTGCTGAGCGCCAAGCAGGGAAGCTGTGAACACAATTTTTTTTTAATTTTTTGGTATGACTCGACTTGAGGAAATGAGGCCCAGGTCCACCGACTGCGAAGCGTACGCTCTAACCACCACGCCATCGCGCCAGCAGATAGTTTTTATTAACACACATTCCGGAGAGCCGAACGAAACAAGCGATGGTTGAATTCGTATCTTCACAATTGCCAATCGTGTTCTGTCGCGGTTATTGATCTGTGACAGATAAACTGAGTTAAATTTTATGAGGTTTGGAATTGATCATATACGGTATTTGTCGCTTTTTTGTTTATTTTTCTGTTGCTGATTCCAAACAAATTTAAAAATGATTTACAAGTACTTTTTTTGCATAAACATCGGCTACTTTCAGGTGCAACGCAATCCCATAAGCAACAACAAACGTGTATCATTTTGAATTTTTGTTTTCTTGCGGCATTTTCATCTTTCTTTGTTGTAAAATTGACAAACAAATTGTTTAATTTTAGTGCGATGCGGTGGCTAGTATTTCTCTAATATAGTCAGCATTAAGCCTTTCCTACAATCTGAATCACAGTAGCGCCGAAATTAGATGGGGCTTGAACAAGAAGTCCCTCAGTTGCGAAATTAGCATTTCACGTTGAATTGCTTTGATAATTTTACTTAAATTTTCTTCTTTTTTGGCAAATTTAAAAAAATGTTGATTATATATTCAGCAGATGTTATATAAATCAAAATTATTAAGTATTTACGCTTTTCATTAAAAGTTAGATTTACTGCCGTCAATAGCATAGTAATGATGACGTTGTGAACACAAGTAGAGGTTTCCTTTGTTGCTTGTAAGTAATATTTCCTTTTTTCGATAATTTTTATGCTATGCTTTCGTTTAAGCAGCAATTTCGTTCTGTTTTTCTTATTTGGAACTTATTGTGAGAAAGATTAAGTGATTATTTGACAACAATGGTAAAGAATTCCTGCCAAAATAAATTTTATTGATAAATTTTTCAAATGTCATTCACTCTTTTTTGCTTTGATTTAAGAATAACACGCAATCCTTAATCCTAAAGTCTTTTCAAGTAGAAAATTGACTTCAAAGGTGATAGTATGCAAAGAATAAACGAGAACAGCATTATTTTTAATTTAGGACTGTCTTTGCATTTTTAATATATTATGATTTGAAGACACCATGTTTACAGGAGAATTTTAAGTGATAAGAAATACGCTAGAATGTGACAAAATTTCTATTATGCTTGTTTTCGCACTAAACATAATTCTGAAAGTAAAAGTCTAGTTGAATAACTATAATCAATATATCTTGTTATTAATTACTTACGAACCAAAAAACAGATTGGCCGAACAATACTAGCAACATTATAGACAAAAGCATTTAAAATTCTTGGCAACTTGTTGGTGACTTCTCCATTGATTTACTCGCCGCGCTTGCTCTGGAAAGAGCTGTGAAAGTTTTTGTTGCAACGTAAACCTATAGTTCTTTGCTAGTTGATGGTAAAGTCAAATTAATTATAATTTTCATTATCAAAGCAAATGATCCTACTGAATCAAATCAAAATTTCTGAAACCAGCATTTGTTAATCAATGAAGAATTTGGAGGGTAAAAAAGTAATATTAATTAGGAGGTTTGGAATTTTCCTAGTTAATCTGAGAAGTCACAACGGCGCCAATAGTTTCGGCCGATGCACGCTCACGAAATGCTTCAGGTGGTCTCAAGGACAACTTCTGAGGCCATAATTTAAAACTAACTCTTATGTTGAAAAATTTTTGACTAGGGTAAACTAAAGAACAGCAAAAATTGACCATAATTAGCCAACGCAAATACTTGTCAAATCTCTGCTAAATAGCGCGCTGTTGCAGAAAAAATAGGCAAATGCTGATGCAGCGTTAACGAGCGCGAATACAATCTTTTGTACATTTTTGTAGCTGAAGGGCTTTAAGGTAATTTTTCTGAAAATTTTAGATTTATTACCAGATGGTGTTCGCAAAGTATCAAAGAGCAGGATGGAGTTTAGTTTTTCGCATCATAAAAACAAACAAACAAACAAAAAAGTTAATCACAATGTAACTTCAACTATCTAAACAGACAACTCCCTCATCAAAACGAGATTTTTACAAATTTCAGAGAGAATTTGATAAATTTTTTGCTTTTTCACGAATGTGATGTTGATTCCGCTCAATGGACTAAGCATTTTTTTCTTTATTACAGTTTTAAGAGTAACATCTCAACCCGTTCCATGTGTTGCTGCATCGCATTTCGTTTATGAACAGCTGAAGTGGTAGCGATCAAATTTTGGCATAGTACAAAGTCTTAAAATCTTTATAAACAGGAAGTGATTTACATGAAATTTTAAAGTGTGTTGGTCAGAAAATTACCTAATTTTAGAACAAAGTATCTAGAGGAATGTATTCTATTCAAACTTTTTGTAATTTACATTTAGAATTTGGATTCCATCTCTTTTTTTGTTATATCACTGACCTTTGTTGACCCATTTGAACAGAAGCACGGACTCTGTTTACATTTTCAGAGGTCCTGCCGCGGTGGTCCGCCAACTTTCACCTTTATGCAGTCAAGGATCGCGCTTTTAGTCAAAAAGTTTTGTGCAACACATCGTATAGAATTTTGCGTTGAAGCTCTATCCGAGCGCACGTGAAATTCTCGAGCAAAACGTCGGAAACTGTTCTGTAGAATATCGATGCAAATTATGATTGTACAGTTTTGCTTTTTTGTTATGGGGAATAGAACGTGCTTAATTTATGTCAATGAAAATGTCCTAATATCAAATCACACTGTAACGTATCTTGGCTCAATACCGCAACAATGTCATCTAAAGCGGCCAAGAGCAACAGCGCTTGGTTAAAGGTTTCAGAAATTTTTCGAACCTCGAACAATTGTGGCACAACCAGCAGCATCCTAATCAATCCAGAAAGTAAAAAAAAGTCTGTCTCAAGCTTAAAGGAAATACGCAAAATATTTGGGTTTACTGGTGTACCTTGTCAAAAAATATAAAATTTATTGCCAGCTGATGTCGTAGACTTCAGTTTACCCTACGTAAAAGAGAAAATTTATTTTATTTTTTTGTGTTTCTGTAAAAGGCGTGTGTATCGGTTTAGTTATGCTATATATCAGTTTGATCAATGTTTAACGCAGTGTGAGTTTTTTGCGCCGACGTGGTTGGCTGGTGCACAGAAGATTTGAAATTTGTCGCTAAAAGTCAAACTTTAAGCTCTATCTCGTAACTCAATATGCTTTTCTTCACCGCACAGATCTTGTAAATGCAGTGATTTAACCAGATGATAAACATCGAAGCAATTATATGGCGACATCTTTCTTACTTCATATGCGCTATTCACACGTAACAATACACTCAAGTCTAGATTGTTAGCTGATGTGGAGCAAAAATTCAAAAAACAGCAAAAATTACTATTATATATAAACATAAGGTAATTTCAATATTTTAAATTTGTTAGAATGCCAAATAAAAATAGTTAAGGGTACGGTTTTAAACGAGAAAGTTGGTTGATCACGTAAATATTTATGCTTGATAAAAACAGTCTGTTTCTTGCATTTCCTTTTGTTGCATAGCCTAAAATAGATTGAAACTCGTTTTGACAGCATGTTAGTGATGGAAACAGTTTCTTCCGTTGAACTGGATGCTTTTGTTACGAACAGGTGTTGACTGTTTGCTATGCATTCTTTGGTATTGCTAGCACGACTTAGAGATTTTGCATTTTATTGAAAGGCTTGCAGTTGATCCGGTCGATCACAATGTAATCAGTTGTTATAAGGTAAGTACATGCAAAGTTGTTTTCTAGAGCGATTTTTAATAGGTAATGTTAAAGCCATTTGTAATGAGATATATTAGTATATCATATTATGACGTCATGTATTGTCAGGATTTGTCGTAGTTTGTGACGTTATGTGTTTGGCATTTGACGTCATTGACACCTTCAAAGCAACGTTGTTTTTGTATTTGTTTGAAATGACGAGAAGAAAGATTCTTGTTTGAACAAAATGATTTCTAATCTTGTTAAAACAAGTTTGTTCCTCTATGACAAGCGAAAAATTAAGTTGCTCTCCAAATTTCATGGTGATTTGAAAAACTTATCCTTTTTGCACTTTGAACTAATTTGGATTTCTTAAAGCTTTGATCCTTACACCCCTAACTAACCCCTAAACTTAGACAACTAAAAAGATTGTTTTTATAAGGACTCGTCACTTTTGCGCTGAAGTGTTACGCTTCGTTGCCTAAAACTTTGTTAATATAACAATATTTAACAAGTATTTGGCGTGAAAAATACATTAAATTCAAAATTCTATCAAAAGAAAAAATAGTATTTTTGCAGGAGTAAGTTTATAAGCATTACCGAGTTTACAATATTTTCCTACTCGTCATCATGACTAGACTGAAGAAACAATGGAGTTGATGTGTTAAAATATTCAATGTATCTATGTCTATATTAGCAGAGTAATTTGGGCAATAAAGTTAAAAAATAAGAATAGAAAAATCATTACATTCAAAAAAAAAGAAGAAGGAAAGTGTTCGCAAAGTCATTTTTCTCTAGTGGGTAATGCATGGTTGAAATTAGCAGTTTTTTAGTCGTTGGAATTTGTTTCTAGAGGAGTGTGATAAGTATTTATTGGGGACAAAATTTCGTTTTGCTTACCTCAACAATGACGATGTTGGTTGAAAAATTTCACATTGTTTTATCACGTTATTGCTTTTAGATTTGATGTATATAGACATAATTTATTCAAGTTAAATTTTGGCCTATCAACAACAATGTCAAGGCTTGATTGTCTTATCATAGATAGCACAATGGATCATTGGAAATGCAATTCTTTGATTTTGTGAAAATGTTCCATTGATCGCAATTTCCGAGCACTTGCATGCTTAGAAATTCGCCATTTTGTTTTTAATTTGCAATCGTCAAATTTGTTTGGAATCGCTTGTGCATTGCCACCAACTGGTAAATTATAGTCATCATGCTAATGGTGACCTTTTCAATTTCCTTGGAATAGAGGCCAGCATTAAATTAGACATTCTTTTATTTGTATCAAACTATCACACAATATTGCAACATGTTACCTATACCCCAACATGGTATAAATCAAAACGATTTGGATTTAGCAATCGCAAAATTTTTTGCTAGTAATATCGTGCATGTCAAAAGTTATCTGCTGATCATATCTCATCATTTTTATTCAGCTCAATGAAAGAGTAAACAGAACTTTGCATTTCGTTTTTTTAGGTTTGAAAGCAGTATTCTTACTGTAACTACTTCACTACATGCTTGTCTTTTGTAGCATACTTGAAACGTAACAAGTTTGATGCCAAATTTTCATTAAGCATATTGAGTCAATTGTATATATACTAAGAACAAGAATATCGAACGTAAACGTTAATTTTAACATTTGTGCAATCATGTCCAAAGGCGAGCAAAATTTGAACGTGAAGAAAATTTCGGATCAAGCGTAGAAAATATCCACTCAAATGTCTACAAATGTGTGAAGAATACAATTCTTTACGATAACTATTATACACAACTCCAGCGCGAAAAGTCTGCTGTAAATCAAGTCACTCCGTTGACCCGGGACATTAAGAATTGGTTCTCAGTTAAAAAGAAAACTGGCGCTGTCTTTGTCAATAACGTTTGATATCGCGGTCTCACCTGCAAGTTATTTCGGTCGCTGCCAGACAAACACATCGTTTAAATGACTAGGGAGCTTCTTCGCAATCGCAGCTTTATCCTCTCTACTAGTAACGTACAACGAAGCAGACTATGACGTCTAAAAAAGGCATCTTCCAGGGATCAGTGCTGGTTCCTCTACTGTATGATATTGATACTTACGATCAACGAATCAGTACCTCGCGGAGGTATATGTATATGGACAATCTTGCTCCACATACCTCGGCGTAACCCCAGACAGCTACCCCCACCTTACGTCGACACCTTCTGTCACTGCGCAAGAACTTTCCAGCTGAGTCTCACTTCTTAAACATTTGGTTTGGACTGATGGTGGTGCCTGGGCAGAAACGCTGCGTATAGCAGCGCTAGTTTAATCGGTTGGAGAGTGCTGCGCACTAGTGTGGTGTCATAGTGCTCTCGCAAACAAAATCAATATTACCCAAAATAAAACGTTGTTTGTTGCGATGGGATGCCTGCCCCCCATTCCTGTAAGACAGTTTCCAATCTTGGCAAGCACACAACCCGCTGAATTGCGCTCCAATGCTGCCATAGTGTCTCTTGCAGGTCCGGTTATTGTAGAACCTAATCATCTTCTCCACAATCGGCTCAAATCAACATCAGAGCCTTTTCATTGCCTAAAGTTTAGAAACTTATTTGTGCCTCTTGCAGAACGACTTCTAGCGCAATGCAGCGAACAGACCTTCTACATAAGCACGGCACGATGGAGAAGTTCTCTCCCAGAGTACGTGACTTTGTTCCGAGTACCACTGGTTTTACCTGGCCAAAAAAAGTCTTGGGCGAGGATTAAATCTAGCACCGGTGTCAGACGCCATCGCGAAACAAGGCACAGGTGGGTGCTAGAATCTAGTCCGGAGAGCACCTGTGAAGCAAGGAATCAGACTGCTGATCATCACGTACTAACTTGCCCATTCTACCGGGCCTCTAATATAATGCAGTGCTTGGCAAATTTGAATGACGACGCAACAGCGTAGCTGCTGAACCGGAATATAGTGCGGAAGGATTTACCACACCCAGGATCGTAAACAAATAGATCTGCGTCTTTGGGCTTGAACAAAAGCAAAGAAGCATCTATATGTTACAAGGAAAACTGCCTTTGCTCATTTGAAAGGGTAATAAGCCTCCTTCGTCCCTTCTTCCCCCGAGGTACAATTTTGATAAGATCATTTAAAAATGTGTGTGAAAGGTAGGAAGGTTCAAGACTATCAAAAAATGTTGAGGTTCAAGAAAAAAGATTTTTTATAAAAGGAACTTCTACTGCATAAGGCTATAATTCTTTTCTTTACCTAACCAAGTCATTTTGTGACGGTAAACCAGAAGTCTAATGACATTGCGTTGTTGTTCAAAGATTGTGTTCGATTGGCACGTCAATTTGTTCTTGTCAGTTATCCCTTAAAGTAATGTGATCAGCGTTGATCTTCTTGCGGGTGGCCTGATACATTAAACACAAAACTTTGTAACATGTAATGTGCGTAATTATATCAAAATAAGAGTTAAATTAATGATGTCATGGTAGACTGTCTATCAAACCTATCAAGCCTGCTAAATTTTATGTAGTTATCGTATCAAAGTCAACTCTGTCACCTAGCCATTTCTGTTAAACTTTTACTGTATCAGAACAATGCAAGCAAAATAAAAGATCATATATTTATTTAAAGAGAAACACCCCAAAGCTTTCATCTCCTTACGGGGTTTTGCCAGGGCTAGAATTTCTAGATAAGACAAAACTACTTTTTATCGACCTGTTTTATTTGTAGACCTTCATTTAATTTTCTTTGTCTTCACTTACCTAAAGTTATTTCAAATCAATGTTGTAAGGCCCGTAACATTATGTTTCAAGTTTTCTTGCTTCTTGTTTCACTTCCTATTGAAGATTCTTGAGCGAATTTTTATGAGCACCGATGGCTACACGCGATGTAATATACCTGCAGTAGGCCAAGTAATCTAGCGGAAATTACGCTGCAGTATCGGTACTAGCATCGACACATGAACAACTATTATTGGAAAGCCTAAATTTAATTGCGTCTTAAATGTTTTCGTATTTTCCTTGTTAGAACTTTAGGAGGGACATAGTATGCTCTTCTCTTGCTACACTTTTTTCTCAAATTCTGTCTTTATTTTTTTCGATTATTGCATATTTATGATTAATCTTATTGAGAGCTAAAGTGGTTATTGCTACAGTTAGCAAGAATTAGCTGGGACATCTTAAAGGTTTTTTTTATCACTATAAACAATTTCTTTTTCAGTTTTACTGTTGTTTAGACATGAAACTATAAAAGTGTTTTGATAGCTTGTGCGTATTCCTGTTTTTATACTCTCTATTATGAATTTGAAAAGCCGATTTTTGTTGTTGATGGTGGTGGTTTACGAATTTCATTTTGGCGTTTTGACTGAAACCAAGATATCAAACTCTTTACCGAAGGAAATAAAATATAAAAATAATTTGAATAAGTCAACTCTTGACGAATCAGAACAAATAATTCTTGACATGTTTGGATTTAAAAGAAGACCAACTCCTCCTAAAAATGTCCATGTTCCTCGAATAATGAAGCATCTTTATAAAGCTCATATGGGCGATTATTTTGAAAATCAAGAAAGTTTAAAGAACGTGTGGGAAAAGGGATTCGATTTACCCCCCGATGATGTCATCAGCCGAGTAAACACAGCTCGAAGCTTCCACCATATCGGTAAGTTGTTATTGTCAAATAGAAATTATCTTGTGCAACCTGCTTTTCATCTTAATCGTATTTGATGCGGACTAAAATTTATGTTTTTGTGAGTGAAGTTTATTTACACTGTTCATTTTTTGTCTAGTTTTTTAATGTTGGACAGCATCTGACTTATATGCCTACGTTAGAAACATATGATCAAAATGTTCAACTTGTTGAATAAAGGAGCGCACGTTTTGTGAAGTTCTAACTCAATTCACTCATTTGAAAAAACGTTGCACACCAATTCACTGATTTGTTTACAATACATAACAAAGTTCTCATAACAGTTTTGAGTGATAGCTATTTGATCGAACAATTGACTGGCTGATTAAGCACGTTGAAGGCCAATCAAAAACATAAACAATTATGCAATTACGAAACACATGAATTAAAACGTATATGACTCAAAATGTGGCGTAAAATGATTAATGGTAGCGATTTTATATTTATTGGTTGTGTTGATAATTTCAAGGAAAAGTAGCAAGACCATCGGAAGGAACTTTTTTAAGAAGAGAGCACAACGCTGGCAAAACTCATACTGGGTGCTGTAATTTGTTAAAAGTTTGTAAAAAAAATGTTATTTGCCCTCCAAAACATTGCAGGCTGTAAGAACAGACCTCATAAAACCAAAAAGATGTGATTGAAATAAAAATCGACTTTTTGCCTGTTGGTATTTGTAACAAGATTCGGTAAAGACCAACAGCGTTTGAAAAATGCACTTGAAAATATGTATGCTCAGCTCACGGATTTAAAGAACGTTTAATGTTCTATTGAGTTAGTCAAGTGGCGGACAACAAAGCCATTTATTAATGAACGTTTCACTATCAATACTATAAAAGTGGTTTTCTATTATTTTTGTGATGTCAATTGCTATTGATCAATGACAGCAAATCGAGCAAAGGCTTAAAATAACTCTTGGTATAAAAAAAGCTTAGTGATTTTTCCATGTAGGCACACCTCATCTTCAGCCATTGAATACCACTTGTATATAAGGGTGTTACCTAATTCCTCTCCACCAAACTGATATTTTTAATGATTTGAAAGGTCATGACGTTTAAGTGACACAAAATCATTAACTTGTAATGTCATTAATCTTTCATTAAGAGCTCTTTCAGTGGCTTTTGAATTTTTAGTAGCTTAATTGATGTCGTGTTGAAGCGGCATAAGTAGCAACAGCAGGAACTGTTAAAACTGAAAATATAGCATTTCAACACTTCACAAGTGTTGTCCAACCGTTTCATGTGCGTGTTGTCACACTTTTTGCTCGTTTGAACAATCGTAGCCACGTTTCACTAACATTTGCCATAACGGGGTGAGACTTTTTAACTCTTTTTCACTTTGAGTAGTTTTTTGTTGTTCAATCGCAAAACCAACCATTAAAACTCGCCACCTCCTATACATGAAATTTATTGAAACGCTGATATTTCGTTTCAACTTCGCATGTTCTTTTAACGAGGAAATAGCTTCTTTTTACTTTCTAGAATGCGGTGAACTGTAAGAGCATTCAGTCTACCATAACCAAACAAAAGCTTATCGTAATCTCTAGAGAAGCGTTTACGAAGAACGTAGTCTTCTTAATATGGCAAGCAATCTTGTCGAACAGAGCTGGACTAAACTAAACTTCTCAGACAGTCACAAGAACCAATCATGGTATTCAGCGACTGTGAAACCAAATACAAATACAAGAAGGATACTGGTATAGGAAGAGAATATTTGAATATACCATTTGGAGTTTGGAAATGTAACAGGAGTTGTGAGCTGATGTTTTTGAAAACATTAAATGATATTTTTTGAATTTTGTCATGTCAACAAATTGATTAGAACTTACTAAAATCAGAACGTTGTTAATAGCGCTGTAATAACGTTGATATCTACTTTTTGCGAATCTTGGCCTGCTTTGTTCTCTGTGACTTTCTCTTTACTCGCTGACTCAATCACATTTCGAAACTTACGCTAATGATTTAGATTAGAAATCTGTCAATCAATGCTGCTAACTAGGCAAGACTAATCGCAAAGCACGTTGATGGTTTTGCATTATTTAAGCAGATAGTATTCTTGATGAACAATACGGACTTAGATGCAAAAATTTTATGAATAAGTTAAAACACTACTCGATGAGATGCGAATAAATGTTTTGAAACCAATATAAGTTTCTTCTTCAGTACAAAAACGCATGACAGATAGAAAACATTAAAGAAATGAAAAATGAGCTTATGTTATTAAGTTTGTACTCGGCTGGCTCTGGTCTTACCTTTGACTGAGCTTTAGCTTAACTGTAAAAATAATCATTACACTCATTGGTGTTTTAAAGATTAAAAAAACTTTAATTTTTTAGATCAAGACGAGCTGTTTCCTGGGATTGCACACCATCAAGTTCGCTTGCGATTCAACCTTTCTACTATGCCAGATGAAGAGGTGATAGGTGCTTCGGATTTGCTCCTGCATCGGGAAGCTATAGCCGATCATATTAAAGAAAGTTTCAATCGCATCAATGTTTATGAAATTGTCAAACCGCCTCAGAAGCAATCAGCAATAGGTTCTTCTCAAGATGGCAAACGGAAATCTTTTTCTCAAGGACTTTTTGCTTCTGGAGCTATCACAAGACTTCTAGATACTCGTTTGGTGGATACAAGAAATAGCACTTGGGAAAAGTTTGACGTCAGTCTTGCTACAAGAAGTTGGACTCATAAAAACAAAGACAACCATGGATTGCTGGTTGAAGTTGTGGCCGATGAAAGCGGGCAAGCTCTATCAACGCAGGAAGAACAAAAACACGTCCGCTTAAAAAGAGACCTTCACCAAGAATTAAATGACCGAGAATGGCAGGACAAAAGACCAACTCTTGTGACGTACAGCCATGACGGAAAAAAGACCAACCTAAGGCGTCGTTCGCGATCCAAACGGAACAGCAAGAGAAAGGATTCAAATTCATCTAGGAGGAAGAAGAAGCGTAGAAGAAGGCGGCCTTGTGCACGACATAATCTTTACGTTGACTTTAGTGAAGTTGGATGGCATGAATGGATAGTTGCTCCCCATGGCTATGATGCATTTTATTGCCAAGGACAGTGTCTGTTTCCCCTGGCCGAACATATGAATGCAACAAATCATGCGATTGTGCAGACCTTGACTAACTCCGTGAACCCGATGCTTGTCCCCAACCCCTGTTGTGTTCCCACTGAGCTTTCATCTATTTCTATGCTGTATGTCGATGAGCATAATCTTGTAGTTCTGAAAAGCTACCCAAAGATGGCGGTTGAAGCCTGTGGCTGTCGATAGCTGTAAGTGATGTCAAGGTTGTTACCGCCAACAACCTTTGTTTTGAAATCTTGATCGTATAGCACAAAGCACCTTCCTTCAGTGCAGTGACGGAACACAGGCCGTAGGAGAAGTACTGGCAAAGCTGCATGAGAGACAGGTGGTCTTATTTGGGTTCAGTTTGACTGTCGCTAGTAATAGCGCATAAAACATATTTTATAACTTTTGTCTTTGATCTCGAGTTTTTCGCGGGTTTTTTTATTTTTAGTCGACTGTTTTTTCACAAAATTTATGTTTACAAAATACAGTCTCAAAAAACTAAATTAATTTTCCGGATTTCAGTATGGTTATCAATGTAAAAGCCCTGGAAAGGGGAAAACTTGTCGATAACAGTTTGCCTACTCAAACAGGAAAAGTTATGAACTAGCTCTTGTTATCTGCAAAAAATGCATAAGCACAAAGTTCAGTGCGACCCTTTCTTGTTGAAATGGATGGTTGCCAAGTCAAAATTTTGACGTGTTATTTTCAGCCATTGTAGAGTCAAAAATATAACTTGAGTTTAAGTAAACCTATTTTAAATATTTTGCAATGATTTAACGAATTTAAATTGCTGAAAAAATGATTTTGCAACCCAATAACATCGTGTGGTTTACAACATTGCAAGTTTTCTGTTTTGTTTTTGTAAATTGAATTTCGTCACTACTATAATGTAATATTTTTTTCAACGTAATATTTTAACATTACTAAGTCGGGGACAGTTGAGATCTGTTCGTCAAATATCAGTTGATTAACCACACCTTGAAATGTTAAACTTTGATAAAACTCACGTTGGCTTCATCTAAAGAAAGCGGTTTAAAATTACTTCAAAGAGTTAATTGACAAGTTGGTCAAATCTTTTGTGTTCTAAATCACGGTGAATTAGTGTAACTATGGTAAAATTTACCAGACCATAAACTTTTTCTATAAGTGTGCTTTTTTACTTGTATTTGAAGAATTTCTTACATAACTTCATTGCGCTGATTTTGCCAACACAAGACTTCTCTTGTTTACTTTTTGTCAAATTGCGACCTAAAGATTAGTTTATAGTGCCAATTTCTGTGAGGGTAGCCCCAGTGCCAAAAGCTACCGTTAAAACCCATTTTCTGAAAAAGTGTGAGTGGCTGAACTTTTTTGTGAGAAATTTTTTGTGACTCCGCATCAGCTAATTTTCTGAAATATTCAAACTTATTCGTATTTTGAAGATTATTCTGTTTCTCGTAAATATACCCGGCTATACGACAAATTTTCCCGGAGCAATGCAAGATCTTATTACCGGCAGTGCAAGAGAATGGAATTTTATACAGCCAACACTAATTGCGATCAGTGGCCTAATATGCTCTGAAAAGTAAACGTTTTTAGAGTGGTTTCAGCATCTACCTCTTCAAATATCCTAGCATCCACATTTTCCAATGCCAACTGCTTTGTTTATTTTGCGTTTCTATCATCCTGACTATATACGCATGATGTCATTTTTTTACTGATTATGGTCGCTATTTCATGTTTCAAACAATTTATTGTGAGTTTTTTTAAGCTCTCTATGAACATTATGTTTTTTATTATTTATATATTTCTGCATATACATTAAATTAACATTTCCGATTTGCCGATTGTAAAGAGTTCATCATGTGTGTGAGAATATTTATGAAGCATCCTTTTTCCAGCTGATGATCTTACACAAGGTATCTAATACTCTCTATGACACTTTAATTCATATATCCAAAATAAACAGAAAACCAGCTAAGAGGTATAATGTCATGAAATGCCAGTCATCTTCCTTATTCAATCTTTGCAATTGCGAATTTTAGTTGACATTAAATTAAACTCTTTAGGAGATGGGACACCCTGTTTTATGTTTTGCGCGCACTTATGCCACTGACTCGTTCTGAAAGCGCAGAAAAAAAGTTCTAGGTGGGAGTTCAGCATGGTTGTAGCCACTAACAGCCCTTATGAGCCTTCCACATCCCTTTACCTGGTTAATTTTTAGTTACAAAATTTTTAGCTTTTTACGTTTCTTTACGCTTAAGAAGAATAGTTAGCTGTCTGTCAACATGCTTTTGCAAATAACACAATTCTGGTAGTGGTTGAGTTAAAAAGATGGCACCTCTAATTTAATTACGGTCGTCAAAGCTGATGCCTCATTTGTCGCCAGCCAAATGCCATTTGAAGGCAAAAACGTTTAGTTGAAGTTGAATGATTGAACATAAAAAAATGTAACATTTTTTATGATCCACTTTGTGCCTGGAATTAAAATTATTAAATTTTATTTGATGAGCAAAATGTGGAATGTGGTAAATTGATGAGCAAAACTGACTGTAAGCGAATGGCAGAGAGCGTTCAATTCTTTAGATGTCTGCGTGTTTGTACTGTAAGCAAAGACACTTTGTTCATTCGGATTGATAGATTCCAACAATTAGCAAATTTATCGAAAACAGGGCGAGTAAAACGTGAGAACATCAAAGCAAATCATAGCAATAAATTTTTTTCGCATTAGACTCACGTTGTGCTCCATGGAGTCACCAGGATGAGGAAGGAAAAGTGGGACCCATCCGGGAGACACTATAGCAACTCGTCTCTAGAAATGATTTTTTTCTATTGATGAAAGCTATTTAAAGTGGATAAATTTTGGGTTGTCACTTTTTCAGGTAGCTTCGGGTGTTAAGATGTAATGACGTCTCTGGTTGTGTACTTGTGGACAAGGATGAAGTTTAAGAAAATCATCTAAAACTAGCTTCTTGTGCATAAGCTTAATCTCCTAGGCTCAGGCAACATTTTATTAACCTATACAATGCGCCTGCTGTACTGAAATTAAACAACGGCGTTAATGCGCATTTCGACAATGTTTCCAACTTGAGTTGCCACTAGGCTACATTAAAAAAACTCGTTTATTCTATGACAAGCGATACTTCTGTAATTGGAGAATAAGAATGACATGCGAAAAGCGTATAAAGAAGTCAATAAAGTACGCATCAAGGTTGCGTACTTTTCGCAACAGCAATTTGTGGAGATTTCATTAATTATGAGCAGACGCATGAATTGATCAAAGTCTCTAATGAGTCATAAAAATTGCTGCTTAAAAGTTAATTTTATACAACCGTCAATTTAGCATGCATAGGCTAAGCATCAACAATGATATCTTCAGCGTATAATTACTGTCAACGGCGAGCGTAGTTTTATCGAAATAATAACCACAACAGCAATTGTCTGTTATTTTTACCACCACATAACCGTAATCTCCAGTTTCCCAAGGCTTTTGCGTAACATTATCGAAAAGAAATCTCCATATGCGCATCACGCAAATGGTATTTATTGAAGTTGTCCAGGGAGTCGAAATTTATGTACACACAATGAAAGGTTTTTCTCAAAAAAGATTTTTATGGGGCCTTTGGTACTGAAGCTTAAAAAGGTAAATATTCAGGCATTTTGGTGAGGTCATCCATTCCTGTTCTTCTTGGCCACCGCTCAGCAGCAGGCTATGATGAGACGCCCGCGATAGACCGGATTTACAAATTTTTTCTGAGGATTCGGTACGAGAAAAACAGGGTATAGGACTATGCAGCTTTCAAATATCAAAATTTTCGAAAAATACTTTAAGGACTGTTCCTCGAGAAATTATGTTTAAAATGAGTGATTTTAAATGAAAGAAGTCTTCGTTTTTTGCTGTGGGTTAAGGCTACCCGCGGGCCTCATGCGACCTACAAAAGAAGTTTCTCTAATGGATTTGCTAATCCTAACTTAGGCCAGACAAATCCAAAATATAGCTTTTTTGCAGCCCGTCAAGACTTCAGATCTGTGAAATGTGGCCCGAACCATAAAACTTTGGTCACCTTTGTTCTAGGTGTTCAAACGATTTTTCGTTTTGAGGTTGAATTTGGTTTTTTTTTGTAATTGATTATCTGGGGTTCACGACAATGGATACGAATGTTTCGTTTTCTAAGCTTTGTAAACCACTATTATCAATATGTTTCCAAAACTTCTTAAATGCATAAATCTTTTTTTTATTGGCTATTTAGAATAAAAGAATTTGAAGAAAATTACTTTTAGACTACACTTGTGGCAAAGAACATATCAATAGGCATAATTTTTGGCTAAAATTTTATCGGCAATCAAGAGACACAGGCTCAATAATCTATTCTAGCCCATCAATTTGCTTAAATACCCTTTCAAACTTTAGTTAATGTACCGTGTCAGCTCCAAGCACATTCACAAAAAAGGATAAACCTGAAACAATGTATTTGGTTTAAAACTGAAAATCAACTTTTCTGCTTTCTTCAGTGAGGTTAAATAGAGTACGATTTCTTAATTGTTGACTCAGCTTTGGTTTACGTTGTCGTAATGCTGAAACGAAACCAACTTAAAACGGTTCAAAATTAAATTTAAAATTATCTTCCAAGCTGTTGTCTCCTAAGCTTATTACTTTATTTCAAGTTTATGACTTTATTTAATCGACATGTTACATCAAAGACATTCAACATTGGAAGCGAATTCTGTGATCGTGACAATTCGCGTAAAACTTTTACTTAATCAATACAAACTGTATTCTGATGTTTCGGATATTACTTTTTTCCAAGGCATGTTTGCAAGAGCCGCCATTCAGATGTAGGAAGTGAGCAAAAGCAATCAAAGAGACATGTATTACAACAATACCATTTCGGTAGTTGTTTTTCAAAGCAAAGTATAAGACAAGCAACCACTTGCAACAAGAGAGAAGTGGAGTCATTAAACTTTACCGACCGATAAAAAAGATCTTCTTTGCCACAGACCTGAGTCTTGTTGCTCTAGATGCAGGAAAAGTAAATCAATTTTTCTGCCTTTTTATTCATGAAGAATGATAAGTGCATTTTAGAAAACAATTTCATGTGTAATCCTAAAATAGCAGTTCAAAGGTCCCATCAGGAAGTCTTCTACCCATTTTTCCCCAAAAGATTCATCAAACCCTGTTTTTGGCATAATTTCTCACATAAACTTTACGCCAGTAAATGCCTCTATAATTCTTCTTTTATTCCTTTTTTTCTGTAAAAGCTTGTGAGGTCTCCTAAAAAATTTTTCCACCAAAATAATCCAGCATAAAAAAATTGTTTTTCTGCCTAAAAAAGCAGCTTTTTTGTTGAGTATGCCACTGGATAGCTGCATTACTTGTTTTCGAAAACTGAACGACTACTACTTCAGTGGTGGGCTGCAGAAAACCGATACAGCAGTTCAATTTGTCACAACAGCGCTGAGCACGTCCGCCGTAAACAGATAAATATTTTATCATATAGCAGGCTATGCTTTATAACGCTATTGTTATTGGCTTGCAAGATTTGTTTGAATTTGAGAAACCACAATATTACACACAGGCTCCATAGCCTATGCAATCTTGTCCTTACCCTTTTTTCGTGCTGTTGCCTACGTAATCAAGCTTTACTGTTTGACAACAAAACTTCATAGACATTTAAATCATCAAGCCACCTACGACAGAACTTAAGCAAAAAGTCAATATTGTGGGGCAAAAAGAATTTAATGTCGCATTGAATTCGATTTGAAAGCATGTTATTTGGCAGTTCCATAAAACTGGAAAGGTTCAGTCGAATTTGTTTTATCCTGAGCATAGCCTGTGATATTTAAACTGGCAAATTTTTCAGCCGAATACTTGGGCAGGTTTCAAAACAGCGTCATATTTCTAAAATCTGCTGCACAAACTAATCAGCTCGTGATCAACTGATCAAATTTTTTGAAAAACGCAGAGAAATCGAAGAAGAGATTTAGCCCACACAGTTTTCAAATGTAAAAAGCATCTCTCTGTTTGCCTGCGAAAAAGGCGTCGGCCAGCCCATCACGGATTTTTTTGAAAACTAACTTCTGATTCAAAAGCTTTCGCTTTTTATCATCTTCTGCAATCAGGTTCTCTACTCAAGTCAATGTTCATGAAAAACGATCAAATCAAACAAAAAGATGGAAACGTTATTTGCATAACCTGAGCAAACCTAAAAGCATGTTTCTACTATTGTAGTGCCATGTCCGTAAACAGTTGCTTGATGGATATGTAGCGTCGATTCTTTTCTTTCGTTCTCGGCCCCCCATTAGCCAAAATAAGATAATATCTTCGATTTGGACGATGGTAAATATTTTAGTGTAATCTCAAAGGCTGAATTCCACTTTTAGCGGCAAGAAATGTTTTGCACAAAGTTTTATTCTCTCTTCTCTGGCGTAAGCAAAATTAAACAGTGTTGCATCGTAAAAGAGTAAACTAGGCCTAAGTCTATTTTCATTTCTGACCTAATTTAATGCAGGGAAGTAGCTGCCCACTATTTCGGAGGGGAGGAGACACATTTTTTTGTGTTGGATTATGTTTGGCGATGACCATTTGTATAAAAGTTGCACAGAATTGAAAAAAGAATGAAAGATATTAAACGAATTTAAAAGGTATTTGCTGGGATTAAGTTTATATGATTGTCTTTATTTATAGGGCACTTTGAAATTTAATCAAATTTTTGGTTTTAATAATTTTTTCTGAGGAGTAATTGTCCATCGTTGGCCACGCCTCTTCCCGGGATGCACCCTTGCTATGAAATTAATCTTAAGAGTGTGATCGAAAACCGATTTGTTGAAGACCAAATTGAGAAAAAGAAAGCAAAACACAAATTTAATAAACAAGCGGTGGTGTGCATTCAGTTTTGAAGAAGGTGGAAAAAACAATTTTATTGTAAACAAAAATTGTGAGTAGGATAATACAAATGGGTAATCACTGGATAGCAAAGTTCGTTTTGCAGGCGATAGATCTGGGTTCAATTCTCTTGATCAATCGTGATGAAAGCGTTGAAATTAGTGTTCAGAAATTTCATGCTTGACCCTCAGATGATTAAAATATAAAGCCGTGTTGCAAACAGAGATCCATATGTTTAAAAACTTAACATGAAGATCGAAAATGAGAAATGCAAAGTCCCTTTGAAAAAGATTTAAAATGGACCATTTGCAAGGGTTTTAGAGATGCTAAAAAAAATAATTATAATTGTATTGATTTGTACTTCAAGTTTTGATAAACCAAAAGTTAAAATCAAAAGAATTTGACTGAATACCAAAAACAAATTGCGGTGAAAATTGTTTTGGTTTGATCCCGAGTTTCGATTGATCAAGACTTAAAGGCGTGGCCAAATGAACGTTTTGAAAGAGCCACATTTTTGATACTTAGCCACATTTTGATACATAAGAAAAATTTGACCAAAATTACAAAGTTTTCATCCACTTAGTTTTAACCTCTTAAAAAGTATTCACTTAAAATGGTTTTGACGGCAATTTATTGATTTTCTACGAATGGATTAAATGATTTCTACTTTGATCATGACAAAGTAAGACAAAACTAATAAAATTTAAAGCTTTGAGAAGAAAACAGAATGAAAATTTTATCTAAGTCGTGCATTTACTCTAAAATTTTGTTTTTGTATTTGAAACAACACACCACCCGAGTAGGTTAAAGACTTTGAAAAGCTATTGCCTCTTTTGTCCAATCAGACTACATTTAGGTTCAGAATTGAAAGAAAATTTTTTCCGTTTTGGAATTTTATTGCTTCTATTGACTACTTGTATTCTTTTTTATCTATTGCAGTTATCTTGTAGACCTGCTTTATTGCTTGAAATACCATTTATACAAGTGGAAAACAATATTTAAATTTAAATCAAACATTGAAGGTGGGATTCAAAAAAGTAACCCCCAGCAGGTGACGTAGTGAGCTCTGCGCAATCCAGCATAATTAAAGAAGTTTTTCAATTGCTGGTAGGATTTGGTCGAGGAAAAACTTTGGTTATGAAATTCATTTAGGAAAAAATATTTTATGAAATCGGGGATCTCTACTAAATATGACCACAAAATGTGAAACAATGTATACTCTCATGGTGCATAAAAAGTTTGAATATCAGATTTCGGTCAAAAATTTAATATCGCTCCTTGTACATCTCATTATGAAATCTCATGAAGCGGAGGTATTCTGATATTTCTAAACTGATATCACAGCTGTTTATAAATCTTCAAAGCTATAATTTTACAAAGATTACATCCAATTTAAATCAAATATCTTGAGAATAACCGAAAAACAATAGAACTGGGTTATATCTTTACCTCTTGTCACATATATGCCCACGCGCAAGCAGCTGGTTCTTTGTTTTATTGTCCTATCACAATTACAATTGTCAATAGGCGTCTTAAGTAAACTAACATCATATAAACATCAAGTGACATGTTCAATAGCCTGGGAAACCAAGAAAAACAAGCGTCTTTGTCGCGATGTTTCTTTCTGATGTAATCATCCCAACAAGAAGCTTAAAAATCAAGGGAGCAAGTTTAAACCTTTAACATCCGCTCACAGAAGAGGATGAAAACTTCACTCCCAAAGATGCAAAAACTGAATTGTTTTTACTTGATTGGGAGCCGACTGAGCTCAGGTCTCAGTTTGGACGATGGAAGGGCATGCATCACTGAAAAGCCAGCAGCAGGGTCGAAACAATGGTCTGGCACTTCCTTTGACATAAACCATTGCATATGAAAAATTAAATCACAGTTTAAGCAAATTTCTTTGGGAAGTGGTAAAATAAGGTAATTTCTTGTTATAATCTTAAAAACAAGGTGGTTATGATTCTAAAATATCTTTTAATTTTATTCATAATACCACTTATTAGAGACGTCCAAAGATAAGTCAAAATAAGATTTATTTCTGAGGTCCTTCATTCTCACCGAACTTGTTCGCTTTTCACACTGTCTCTGAATCTTTTTTTAATTACAAACCACCCAGCAGTTTTTTGCTGTCGACGCGTACCTTTAAGTTTCAGAGAAATTCAAATTACGCAAATGTATTACGATTACAACAATACGGTGCAATGCGTGAGCTGCAACTGTTTTTGTTCCGCAAGCTGGTTTATACGAGGTGTTTCTCCACTTCCAGTACATCGGAAATCATGTCTAGGCCCACCGAGGCGATTTCTGTTCTGGGTCTGGATGCTCATCATGGCAGAGAAACCCTGCCCACACTGGCGCGTACTGGGAAAAACCAGCAGCTGTAGAATAGCTTTGTTAGCCAGGTTTTTATTTGCCTAAAATTTGAAAAGTACTGCAAACTCAAACTTGGAGAATCTAACTCTCGCAGTCATTCATCAGCAATGGCAACAGACACTTTCTTGATTTGGCGCTTTACAGCGTCATTGTAAATGAACACACTGTCCAATTTTGCCACCTTCATTTATCCTATCAGGAGCCCAACAAGTATTTTTGCTGTTGGCAAGATCAGCAACACCGCAATTTTGAGCCTGCACTTTTTGAGTTATTAGAAGCTTCATAGGATGCAATGACAATATCTGCTATCGTTTGGTCTTTCTGGTCTATGAGGTCCAAGCTCTGTCGCTTCATTTTCTTACCAAGTCGCTGCAAGTAAATTCTATCTCGATCCTCATTTTCTTCGAGATTTGACTCAAGATGCGTTTAAAGCAGACTTGGTTTCATGGTCCCATTGGGAAGTGTTTCAGGTGTGACCAAATTCTTATGATATTTGATTGGAATATCACCACCGCACGCTGACTTAACGCCTAACGAATTTTCCTTTATAATCGTGATGGTTGCTTGTTTGGAGCTGCTGCCGCTGAGTTTGAGAATCCCTTATTAATTTGCAAAAACTTGTTGACGAAGTCACGAAACGTTGTCACAGTAACCGATCAATTATCTTGGTTTCTGTAGGCCAGAAAGGTGAAATGTCCTAACAAATATTTCGAAATTCTTTTATTCACGTCTGCTTTTACCGCAAATCACATGAAAACAACTCGCGTACCACAGGTTGAAAACCTTTGGCTTACTATCTCTCTTTTTGGAAATTTGTTTTGTTATCAGGAACCCTTTCATAGTTGAGAATATTTTCTTCCAGTTAGATCAGCATCACATCAAAACCCTCTGAGGCATCTAACGGCTTTTGTTGAAGAACACTCTTTACAAACACATGACTTCTCCTGTTTCTTCCTGAATATGCCTTCGAGTAAAACAAGAGCAACAACAAAGAAATATCAAGCACTTAAAACGCTTTCAACTGCAATAAAATTTTTAGGATTCGGCCGTCGCAGCCTTAAGGGTTAAGTTGTTATGTGTAGTAGACAGTTAAGAGTGAAGAAATATGTGCTGCACCAGTGAGCATTGACATAATCGTTATTGCTGATTCTTTTATTTAAATGGCGGTCCCATAAAACGTGGCGTGGAAAGTTGGATATGACCATGGGCAGTAGTGTCGAAAGGAAGGGAGGATGCCTCCTATTTCTTAGCAGGGGGCAAAGTGCCCCTTTGGGTTAACGATGATCTACAAAAGTAAAAGGCCATCGCTTTAATTTGGAGGAAAAGTAGGTAACTTCAGTCCTTCAAAATGATGATGTCCAAATAAGAAAAAGGTCTTGTAAAAACCACCACTGGCCCTCGATCACAACTCAAAGTACCCTCTAGGAAATTTTGCCCACAAAACGTTCCGCAAGCCCTCGGTTTGACTCTCTTAGTTTAGACTTTAATGTTGATGATAGTAAGAAGAAGTCTCACAAATCGCAATGATTGATGGGACACCAAATTGTACATCATACAAGCAATGTCTCTTTAATGTTAGCCGATCTTCCGGTACAGAGCCAAACATGCATTTGGTCAAGTGTGAAGCTGAGTCAGGATTGAGGGTAAACTCAGGCGTGTCGATACTTTAATTGTTTGAAAAATGTGGACAACAATAGTGTTGAGGAGTACAAAATAACATTATGTGTTTCTTTGTACAAGATAAGGATTCTTGTTGGAAAACGATGCCCAACTAAGAAAAATTTAGTCCATTTCTCCTTTCTTCTTTCTCCAGACAGTGCCGCTGTATCTGCAGCTGCTACAATGCATTTTTCATTTTTTATTGTTTAGTGTTGAATATTACCGAGAAGAGGATAAAGACCATCACAATACTTTTCGATTCACTAGTTAAAGCAAAAGGAATATTCATTGATTTTCTATAGCGTAACTTCGATTTCATTGATAAGGTTCTTCGTACGGTTTTCTATCATAGCGCTACTAGTGATAGGATAAAGAAAAAGTGTTAATGTAACGATGTTTGTCTCAAATTTCTGGGTCTTAAAAGCGTTCTTTCACGCACTCATTTCTACCTTTGTTCTTTAAACAAACATTTGTTTTGCAATGTTCAGTTCCATTACTGATGAAATACAGTCCGGTGTCAGAAAAGCCATTTTTCCCACGGTGCTACTTACAATGAAATCTTTCTTACTTCGATAAATCACCGCATACTTCCATGCTTTTATTACAAAACAATAAGTTTTGTACACTGGCTATACCGAACATCAGGCAAAAACAACACAAAAGTCCATATTTCATCCATTGACTAAGCTTTAGAACTGCACATATTATTAACTAGGATTTTGAAAAATGGCCTGCAATATCCGAGAGGTTAATGTTCATAAACTTGTGTAAACTTTTATATTAAGTAAGATTAAATGTCGTTGGCTATGAATACAGAGTGAGCCTAAAGTCTTGACCTGGTCATAAACTTTTACTGCGCTCAGAGTAAACTAGATAGAACAATAGTTTTCGGCATACTACTAGTACATGTAAAGAAGTTTTTATTAATATGAATATGTAATGGTTTTACTTTAAATATGCTATGAATATAATTATGATATCAATATGGCATCAATTCAGAAGAAAGAGCGCTGTGTGTTTTGTGGTTCCACGAAACTAGAATACCGACGAGCCCCCCCCCCCCCCACCCTGGTGTTAAATGCAACAAAAACCGACATGACAAATTTAATGACACCGGCGTGGCGTGAAAATATAAATCGTTTAAATGTTTTCCAATAGACAAAAGAGCACAAGTTGAGGTTTACAGAACTAGATACGTAGGTAAATAAAAGTTTCTAGATATGCACTTGATTTCCTGAAGGCCAAAAAATGCGTGGTAACAGAAACTTGTTGTCATGTACAGGCAATATGCCAAAAACCATGGTTCTACCTTTTTACCCTCAGTGCAATATAAGTTTACAATCAGGCCACGACTTTATGCTCAGACTGTATATTTGCTTTTCATTGATAAACTCTACCAGAAAACTAACGCATGCAGTGTACAGCACAGTAGGCCAGTGATTGCCAAACTTTTTTTCAGTGACCCCAATTTTCAAAAAAACAAATTTACAAGTACTCGCAACCTCAAAATGTGAAAGCTGCAAAAACTTCGACCAAAGAATACAATATGATTTAAATCACCCAGTGAGAAAAATGCGCATTTTTTTTCGGTACGTTTTTGAAATCTTGTTGTGACTTTACTTGAAATACTTCACTGCATGTCATGTTTAACATCTAATCGGTGTCGATGCTTTGACTTTAGCACACTTATTGAACTGAATCCTGCTGCAAAATCAATCAGTTTTTTAATGACAAACTTTGATACAATCTGATAGAGTGGGGGTATTAGACCCATAAGTAAATACTTGCTTATGAATGGGATGTTTTTTTTAATGATTCGAAAGAAACATGGTTTGATGCTTCAATTGTCATTTCCGTGAGCTCTTTCGCAACAAGTAGAGGTAGCTCAGGAAAATTAGTAACTGCAAAAGGATCAATTATTCAGTCTTTTTTGTTGGTGGGCTTAATGGCGGCGTCGTAATAGTGTTCAAGCTTTTCGGCAAGTTTCTTTAAGATGCTCAGCTATGATGTTTTGGTCTTGAACGAAAAAAGAAAGTTTTGCGGCCATTTGCTATTTACAAAATAATTGAGAGAGTCTTTTTGAGGTTAAATTTAGGGGGCTTGAAGCTATTGTTACCCTCGAGCTGTCAAAACCATTACTAGATGCTACAGTCGCTCCACGCATTGATACGGCTTGTAATCGCGAAAATGTGATATAAACAAGCGGTTCGCGATTTTTTGTGCAGCACGGAGCGGTAAAAAGTCGGCACCGTTTTCTCGGACAGGTCTTCAACATGTGTAAACAAAGGCAGAAAAAATATCGGATGATCAGCGCAAGCAAATCATCACAACTCATCACAACGCTGAATCAATGGGAGCCCTAATCTTGTTTCTTTGCTATGAGATGATGCCACGTATCATTTAAATTTTATCCACCAGCGTTTAAATGATAGGATATAATGTTCCGCCCGACCGCAAACGTCTGCTGCTCGGTGCTTGCCGGAATACAACTGCGCCAAAGGTTTACGGAAATTCCCTACCCGGTTACAATCCAGTTGTTGGGTGTTTGATTTTTATTTGAGAAAAGAGAATTTTATGTATAAATTGGTGGGCAATTTCTTGGTTCTATCAAAAGCGAAATCAAGAGCGGAAAAGAGACGCCACACTAATTACGCAGAACTTCTTTAATCAGATATCAGTAAAGCAGATCTCAGTATCTAAATTAGCGAGTCGCAACTTTACTAACTAAAAAATACTGCAGAAGACAAAGACAAGTGGAATGTGCTGATGAAATTATTGTGTCCACAAGTATTAATCGATTGCTCGGTGACATGAACAAATGCAATAATAACTTTTTGTTTCTGTGCAGAAGCGCACTGTGACAATATTACTACTCTTGAGTTCGAACCAACTATGAACACAAATGTGCTATGTATCCAACTATAATAGGCTACAGTGTATTCCAGAAGCAGTATCCACATTTTTTTGCTATTTTGTTTTCAGTTGCACTTGAAGAAACGTGAAATCACTTTGTGAGTCTTTCAGTCAAGTATTTTTTTACCTTTTTTACTTTAAGCTTCATTTTGTATTGAAATTTTGCAGGCTCCACCGGCCGCCAATACTACAGAACTACAAATAATCATATTTTTTTGGAGACCAGAGTGGTGGCATAAATTTATGTAAAACTTTAGAAGACAAGTCGGACCAGAAAAATATCCTTCTTTTGATGTGTTTCAGTGCAACGTGGTTAACATTAAGCAATCATCAATCGGGATACTGGTGAAAACATATCATTACATCACAACTAATGACAAATTTCGACTAATGACATGTTTTCACCCACTTTGAACCCTAGGCTTCAGACGCAGTTTGGAATTTTCTGGCATATAAAGACTTTGCGTTTATCTTTAAGCTATCTGAGTATGTTTTGGTGACTTAAAAAAATCTGCATCTGCTGACCTGCGTTCAAAGTGTGCAAAGACCTTCAGGCAAACGCGCAGGCTGGGCTATTGGCGGCATAGCGGCGTTTAGCGATTTTTTGGATTAACCTAAATTGAAATTGCCAATCAATTTTAACCTGCAGCAGAATTGAGGACAAATACAAACGCATAGCCAGAAAAAAATGGGAGTAAAACACTTTTCTGTGATGATGAAGCCATTGCTTTTTAGTAGCTTTTTGCTGCCGGTCCAAAATAATATTGAATGGAAATGCAACAATGGTTCTTGCATCCCCTCCTTACCGCATTGAACTAATGCAGGCGTTTGTGAGCGAGTTATATAGTGACAGAAAGTTTGGAACAAAAGCACGAGTTCGAACACTTTCAAATAGGGAATAATCCCTGTCCAAACGTTTGACTGAGTTACAAAAAGATACACCCCTATCCTTCAAAAAGGCACTTCAAAATTTTCAGAAAAATTGGGAATGCTGTGTGATTTTTCGCTGTAGCCCGTTTCACAAATTTAGGAAAATTGCCACCCCTCAGTAAACAATTTTGAAATCCGCCACTGATCAAACTTCACAATTATTTCCAATATCAAATATTTGTCTTAAAGTTTTTGCCCCATAAACATTAAATAAGTATCTTCAGTTTACCTAGAAGTTTTCTTTTCAGAAGAATTTCAAAATGTTGCACAACAGAAATGAAAAATATCATATTCACAACGTATGAAATTGCTAGCTATTTATAGCTGTTTATAGCAGCCTAACAATATCAAAAATCACCTTAATAAAAGTGCAAAACATATACTGAAATCCTACTGGGATTAACCCGTAAATTTCTCTTAACTGAGCCCAGGTGTGATGTCGTATAGATTACAGCAAAATTTTGTAAGGCAAGAAGAATTTTTGCAAATTATTTGAAGTATACAAGCTTCTTGAACTTTTTTGAATGCCAGCTTGCCTTCATCAAGGCATGAAAACGTTTGAAAATTGAACTGTAGTGGTTGTAAACAAGTGTAACTCATGCATTGCAAACAGACAGTCGAAGTGCATTTCACCTGCTGCTTTCGATCGATGCCAAAAAGCATCAACCATATTTCCTTTTAATTTAACTTATTTTCGAGGTCAAAGATCATTAACCGTCATTAGGCTCGCAATTTGCGGTCTTTGTTGAACAGGCTAACTTGTTTAAATGTCAAGAATGTCTTGTGAAGGTCGGCGTTGGTGCGTGCCTGCTTTATGAGGTGTCAATTACGAGATGAAAGTTTAAAGTGCAAAGCAAATGTAAATCTATACAGTCAACTGTCTGCATTTAACTACGAAGTCCACTGGATATCTGGCAGCTGTTGCTTAGTTATAAACCTACATTAATGAAAAGAGAGCAAAATGGTTTCAAGAAGTCGCGTAAAAATTGGTTTCGGATTGGGAAATGAGCTGTCTAAGTTTTTTTGTTCCAGTTTTCGCAAAGCATGATCAAAAAAATTTATTGTATTTGCCAATATATGAGCCAGCTTTTTTATTTTGTTTCAATATGGGATTGCGTCCTAAAGCACTAAAGCAAGTGCTGGCGGTTTCAAAACACGAAGAGTTGTTCATTGTTTGTGTATGTTTTAGGATCGCAAACTACTAACAGCTTTTAAAGTATCGTAACTACAGAAAGAGCTTTGCAAAAATTTGAATTGTGGCTGCAGTGAAATCATAAATGAACTTTAAAATTAAATCGGGCTGCACAGCTGGCCTTCATTGAGATGTAAAAACAATTTTTAAATCAAGTTAGCAAAGTATATTTACAAATGCACTCAAGCGTAACACTAATAGCCATGAAATTGCTTTTATAATTTGTGTCTTGATGTTTCCGGTTGCCTTATTTTGACTCATCTTTTACTTTAAAACACTTTAAGAGTTTGTTTTTTTATGAAAGCAGATATCGACAGAAAGAAATAAAATTCTATTTGGTCGGCATACGACAAACTTAGCGTGACACTCGTCTCCGAAATTCTCCAAAGATTGCCTAGAGAGGCTGGAGCGTTACGTTGCACGCGACATCACCGAGCTGAACCGGAGTTCCCATTAATTCGTACCTTCTAGCTTTAAATTAAACCTTGCGCCACTGCAAAAATATTTGTGGCTATCTGCTGACTCGAAGACAGTAGGGACGTTTCGCTGCGTTCAAAACTACCTGCTTCTCTTATTTTTGATGAGTGAAAAGTTCTCATTGTCATCAAAGGGAATTTGCATTAGTAAATTGAAGAATCTCAGCTCTGTTTCCTCAGCATGCGGTGGAGGATAGTGGCACGCATGCACGGCGAACACACACCAGTGACTTCTCTCACTCTGCATCAATTACAGTCGACAACTCGGTTGAAAGGGTCAACACTCCCTTTGTGGTAACAATGATCCAATGTTGGTGAGTTCAAGCAATACAAAGACTAAATTGTCGTAGGCAAACAATAAATTTGCGGTCGATGGTTTCTTGTTTGACGAATAATGAAAAGTACAACAATTGTGGTAAGAAACACTGATCAGTTGAAGCGAAATATTGAAACCGGAAACTCAGAAGCAGGTTCGGACAGTTGTTTTTTTACTTAGCGCTGCTGTCACTGTCCTGACAGTCACAAGAATGAATATATTACAAATAACAATTTTTTCAAAATAGCATCATAGAAAGTGCACCACAAAAATGAAGAATGCAAATTTGCTTTAAAAAACAAACGGCGTCTGCCGCCGAGTTATCGAAGCTTTTCAAAACTACATGTAATTTTTTGCATAAAAAGCATTTTGTTTGTTTGTTTGTTTGTCCCTCCTCTTCCTCGGGATGGAGGTACGGCATGAACGGCAATTCGGATTCATGCCGTCAACCTAATTGGAATTAGGCTAGAGGAAAGATGGCAGCCCATTTCGAACCAGTGATGAGTGGCTGGTGACCCCACCACCAACAAGGCGGACTGCCACTGGTGGGTACCCAAGAGTCGTCTTTTACGACATGCTGGGTTAGCAACTTCACAATTGTAACTCGATGAAGTACGGGAGGGCCACCTGTCTGCCACATAAAGGCGGAGGCGTCCCGTTAAGTGCCTTGCCCAAGGACACAACAAGCAAGCTTGCCGACTTGTTCTCCACACTATCCCTTTTTTATGCTGAGCGCAAAGCAGGGAGGCTGTGAATACTATTTTTTAAAGTCTTTTGGTATGACTCGACTTAGGGAATGAACCCCAGGTCTACCGACCACGAGGCGGACGCTCTAACCACTACACCATCGCGCCGGTGTAAAAAGCATCGTTGTATATATTACCCACGTTGGTGTTTAATCTTTAATTTTTATGCTACAGCTGAAATGCAATCAGAAAAGAAATTCGCATTCAATTGTAACGCAAAGAATTTTGTAAAAAATATTTACGTCTTTTATTTTAGACCAAGAACACAGGGTCGCGTTCAACACAAAATAGTTTAAAAATTGTGTTTGCTGGTGAAATCACAGAATCCTTTCACACGTTAATCTTCGTAAAGTGACAGTCGCACCAAGACTTGACTTTGAACTTACAGCAGTTTCAGAGGAGTTAAAGCGTCAGACTGGCAAACAAAAGTTTATTTTAAATAATATGCAATCCAAATTCGCCTACGCAGCCCCCACCATTATGGAACGTAGTAACATGTTGATGTATCCCCCTTTAAAGAAATACATGAGGTTAAATCTGACATGTTAAAATCTATATTTTTAATGTTCAGATTTGCATTTGCTAGTTTAACCATCAAACTGGACTCTTCCTTCTAATCTAAACTCTTGGTGTTAGTTTTTTTCTTTAACCTTTTTCAGGCAATCTTCTGGAGCAAGAATATTGACTCTTTAGCGACATTGTGCGGTTGGAAATTACAAAACGTCTGAATTAGAACGCATTAATTGCTCAAACGCAAGTCATATACTGGCACAATATCAGCGTTCCAGCAGCAGCCACCGCTAATTCATAATACTCGGTAGGAGAAATGAAAAAATTAGCCTTTCGTTGCTTCATTTTTCTGTATGGAATGGTGAACCAATGCTACCTAGAAACTATCTCAGAAAACTGGCTTGGAAATGTTGATGCTAAGCAGTTTTCATACGTGCGATCGGCGCTTTTAAAGCCTGGTGTTAGAATAATCCCTCTTAGCAAAGGCTGCTTGCAAGAGTAGCACCAGTGAACAACCGCTTACCAAGTCTTCATTCCTATTTCAGTGGCTCATCATCCATCCTGGCTAGTGTATAGGATAGGGATGACAAAACACGTTGTACCCAGATATGGGTTGCACCTTTCTTCAGAAAAGTTTCCTCAAACAAAAAAGATACTAACAATTGTTTTGGAAAGCATTGCATGGAAATGATTCTGCTCCTTGCAATTCCATCGATTGTGCAAAAAAATGCTTTATGCTTTTCTAGAACAGTAATTAAATCATTGTGTTGGCAAATAACTTGAGAACCCGACGGTTTAACTTTTATTGAATGTGTTAGTTCTTTGTGGCAGAGTGCAGCGCAAAGTAGAATGAATCTGTTGCTGCTGCCGTTGCGTTTTCTTTTCGTGTTCCTTGGAATGGGGGGATGACGTTAAAAGGCTATTCAGGGTTTCACCACTAAGATAGGAAGATGTCTATCAAGAGCAGACTGTTATTTCCAGCACCAACAATGCAGCGGTTATAGGTGGGAGCATGTAAATTGTCTGTTGTTTGTTTGTTTGTGGTTACCCCTTCTCTTCCTCGGGATGGAGGTACGGCATAAACGGCAATTCAACTTCATGCCGACAGCCAAATTGAAATTAGGCTAGGGGAAAGATGGCAGCTCCTTTCGAACCAGCCTTGAGTGACTGGTAGCCCCACCACCAACAAGGTGGACTGCCATTGGTGGATACCCAAGAGTCGTCTGACATGCTGGGTTGGCAAATGTAAATTGTCTTGTTGAACATGTTGCGGTAGAAATCTTATGGCTCTAACCGGGTGAAAGACGGGCATTCGGCATCTACTCTTTGCTACCGTTTAATGATTCTTGCTGTGAATCAAGTCGATGTTGCTGTGTGGTAAAAAGAGGACTGATTTTTCGTGTTTTATTAAAGTTATTCCAGTTTTATCATTGTCCATGACTTGGTTGCAATTTTCATAATTTTACAATGTTTGTTACTTGAACAATCATTTTTCAATAAAAAACATCGCGTGCGATAGGTATCGCTTCTAAATCGTAGCATGAAACGCTAGCGTTATTTTAAAAGTGGGATAGATGTTTGTAACTTCAAAAGAATCTAAAACCTTGGTGTGTCAACTGTTTAAAGTAGTAGCAAAAATTATATTCCATGAATTTTGTTAAAGTGAAACATAAGCGATTTTTCGTAGTGTTATTTGACAACAAAAAGCACGTCAGGACTGCAGAAGTGCGACTATGTTAGACAGTTCTGGAACTTATCCGGAATGATTTTCTTTGAAAACCAGTATACAAAACAGATTTTAAGATTTAGTGACCGACAGTAGCATTTTACTTTTACCCCCAGTAGCAAAAGTTTAAGATCATGCTTTTTTACTGTTTACCAAAAATTATTCCCACCAGAACAACAAATTACTAACACTGCTGGTTTATTTTTTTTGTAAATTAACACAACACACTCTGAATACTCAAATTAAAACAGTGATTTGCAGTTTTAACACTTTGTGTGTTCTCTTTTACTCTTTGTCCCTGTTGAATGCGTTGCTACCTACTGCAAATTAGCTTTTCACCATAGTCTTTAGAGATTTCTTTCACTCATATCTCTTTTATAGCCTGGTTCTAGGCTCCAGCACTTAAAGGATGTTTATCTGCAACTTTTTTTCATTATTTTCCATAAATTGTTAATGGGGTTTAGGTATGGGCTGTTTAAAGGCCGGTCCAGTGTTGCCCAACTGCTTTTTGCTAAAAATTGTTCCACAGCCTTCGAGCGGTAACATGGAGCACTGTTGTGCATGAAAACTGTAACTAGTGGGTATTCATATGTACTTCAAGTTTCTCTTTTTAGCAATTTCCCATACCTAGAACTGTTCATTATGCTTGTTGGGGGTAAAAATAATGTACCAGACTTCAAAAATGCCCACCCCAAACCATCTGGTTCGGTGGGTGTTTCATTGTTGAAACTGTGTATTTTTCCTGAAATCTTTTACCCATGGGTCTTTTAACGTTCTTTATTTTCGTCATAAGCTGTTGTTGAGCATATTCATCAGAAAACTTAACTTTTGACCAGTCTTCAGATGTCCATGCTTCATTTTCTTTTGCAAATGCCAGACGTTTTGATTTCGTAAAAGAAGTGAGCCTGGATTTTCGAGCAGGTTCATATGATTTAAGACCAAACTGAAATCTCTAAAATCTAAAACACTAAAATCTCAAATCTCAAACAAGGTAGATCGGCATTCTTAAATTTTGTAAAAATAGGATCAAGAGCTGGTCAGGAGCGGTTTTCTCAGAACCAAGAGCAAAATAAGAATAGAAGACGTAACTTCAGCATCTCTAGCATTAGCTTTCAACAAGTGTCAACAGCTTAAATTGCCTGTTTGCTTGTCTGTTTTAAATTCCAGAAACCGCCGGCAGACCAAAGTCGAATCTGCAAGTTTCTTCGCTTCATGGAGTTATGTAAAATAGTGGAGTCTGACGTCACAACCCAAACTAAATTTTTAAAAAATTGTTGCTTAATACTGGTTTCACAGTCAAAATCTCAAACAAAAGGCAGGAAACGACCCTTTAGCCAAATTCCTTTCTTCGGGGGGGTACTCGGTGACTATAAATGCCAAGCAAAATCGCTGCTCAATTTTTGCAATATTCTTTGCAATTTTGTAGAAAACCATTATGCAAGGTAATTACTAGTAATAAGTAGCATAACATCTAGCCTTTTTTCAATTGTATTCAAAAGAATTTTTAATTTCAAAGCAATCTAAAGTCATGTCGTGTTGTTGTCGATACTCAAAGTCGCCACGAACTTATGTTCCTTGTATATATAACAGGAAGAGAAAATGGATCAAAAGTTTTGTTGAATGCCGGTGTAAAAGAAGTCGTTAACTTTCGTCTCCTTCTCCCACAACTACACTAATGTCACGCAATATTATAAATACTGAAAAGTAATAATACTAAAAAGTAACTATTACGCGGCTGGCAGTTGTGTTGGTGAATGGATATCAATGGATGTGCAGATCTGTTTTTCAACCCTGCACCGGTTGGCCTATTAACCCGGCAACTCGCAAAGCTTCATTTTTGTATGTAGCCTGCTAAAATACAAAAAACACCCCCACAACAATATTATAATCAAAGCATTTTCATTGCATCAAAGGGGAGAGGGGTTGGCACCTCGAGGTGGCGCTGGACCAAAAACTCAAGTATAAACTCATTGTCGCCGAATACGGTGAATTATCCGCCCTGTACCTTAGTAAATGTAGATGACGATTCAGCGACTGGAAAATTCGCTCGGTAGAGTTCAACGGCCACCTTCTATGCTCTATTCTTTGGCCTAAAGACTGACGCTTGAGAAGCTAGATTACCAGCCCACTCTTTAACAACATCAACTCTATTAATACATAAGCTTTTGCACACAAATAATCACTGACACCACTCTTATAACAGCGAATAGTCCCTTTCCCTTTTATAGCGTTGGACCTTGGCTTCTAACTCTTCACTCTTTTCGTGAAGTGTGTCTCTTTACCTCCCTTTTTTTTTCTCTTCTTCATTTTTTTTTGCAAATAACCAACTCGTATATATACTATCCATGCGTCATGTGATAGAGAAGTAATTTCCGAATATTCCAGAGTATAACCAATAAAAATTACTAAAAATTAAAATTAACACGAAAAGGTTTGTGGACGGGGGAATATCGGAAACAGTTACCCGAAGAAACAACCAATAAAATTGCTGAGAAAATATACAAGAAAGGGTTTGTCTAAGGGGGGAATACCGCAAACAACTATCAGTAAAAATCGCTTCAAGAATAAAATATATAACGAAGCATTAGTATACAGGAAAATACCGGAAATAATTAGCAAAACAAAAAACTACGTCGAGACGGGATAATGGCGTGACTATTCTCAAAATTATTGTTGTTACACACATTGTCTATTTGCTGTGAAACGTATGCCAGCAATCAACGTGGAGTAGGACTTTGTATTTTGCACTATATTTTGGTTCTTTTGTGGCAATGTAAAGGTCAAGCATGGACAAGAAATTTTTTTACATGTGTTAATCTAGGTCACCATTAGTTTTGAGGTCGGAGGAAACTCTTGATTCCGATGATGAGCCGCAAGTAGTGGTGGTTGTTTGAAGTAGCTGAGTTACAGTTATATAGTCACATTATTGTTTGAAGTAACTGAGTTACAGTTACAGATACCTCCCAAAAAAGTAACTTAATCACAGTTTTCGTTGCACATTTTAAAAAGTAATTAGTTACAGTTAAAGTTACTGACTACAGTTACTTTCGATGGCCAAAATTTTTGATGCAAAATGCAGGAGTGACTTATTTTCGATGCAAGGCGAAACAGCCAAACTGCCAATTGAAAACGCCGTTAATTTGCTTAGAAAGTAAAAGCTTGAATTCTTAGAGTAACGTCGTTTCCCTACAATATTCAAAAGCTTACTGCACCCACGCCAAAAGGAGGTGAAAGCCTGCGAATGGAAAAAACTTCTAATGGGTCCCCCATGTGATTGTGTTTAAACTTGTTGGCGATATTTTAGAGATTTTCGAATTGACTCATAAATCTTCGCTAGCTCTACAGTTTCTGCTAGAGTTCTCCAACTCATATTATTCGCGAAAATGCCCAACTTTAAAAATGGCCTCAAAAGATGGGTACGTAAAAATTACGACGAATGGGATTCAAACCCATGACCGCACCAACCAGTGGGATCTACGGGTTTTGAGTTCGCGGCAGCCCTTTACCGTAAGAGGGGCGTAAAACCGCCCCCCTATCGTAGCGCAGTGTTGGCTTGGTGATCCAAGCAGGTTGGGCGTTGGCATGTGTGACGTGTTCGTACCGCCGTCGCGACGTCATCACTTCTGCTCTCCAGCACGACCGGGATTATGGTGTCATCGATTTTAAATTAAAAAAGTGAGACCAACTTTAACCGTACGTTGATTGCAAGGAAGCAAAAGGCTATTACAAAATTACTATTACTACTACAAAAAACAACAAAAGATTTCACTTTTATATTTCCAGATTCAATCGCAGTTTACTACAATAAAATTTTGCATTACTGTAAGTAATAAGCAAAATGATTTTTCAGGTGGATGCTCATTTTCTTGTCAGAACAAAGTCTACTTTTGTAAAATAAAAAGTCACAATTTCAAGTTTTTGATCAAAAAATTGGTTTTCCTAGGAATGAATAATACTGGATAAAGCATTAGTCGGCGAACTATGGACCGCGACCCAATACTTGTGGGCTTATTGCGGGCCGTATAAAACTTGCGATTGTTAGTCGCGTGGTGAAGATCATCAACTTGATTACAATATTTTCTGAAATTTATCTCTAGAAAATAGGTCGTCGCTTTCAAAAAGCAGTAAGAATATCAATTTAGACAAAAAAATATTTTTCAAGCGACATATTGTAGTTAATTACAGAAGTTTGTCTCAATCAAATCCCTATAACGTTAAATGGACCTTCGAGAGCATTTGCTCTTCTTTCATCAGAAAACAAAAGTTTTAAATTGATCGTTAGGCAAAAATAACGTTTTAAACTTTCGGAGATTTTTGTTCTCATGAATTAAAGTTGTATAATTAGGCACACAGTATAATTGGGGAAAAACTAACAACTTTATTCCAAAGATAACAGCCAAACAACTCGTCTAAAACTTACTGCAAACGTTTCGGCCCTCAACTGGTGCCATTTTCAACGCAAATAATGTACAACAAAAAGGATGACTATCAACCTCGCCATATTGATACCAAAAATGAACATACAAAAAGAAGCGATGGTCACGTGTTACATAAGCGGAAGGAATTAATGGTCCAGGGAATGGCCTTGACAAAAGTATATTACTGAAGCTATTGAGCTGGCCAGTAAAAAGCACGACTTTTCAATTTAACGACAAATTCTGTAAACAGCTAGACAGTGTGTCCATGGGCTCTCCCATTGGACCCCTACAAGCTAACGTCAGGCTGAATTATGTCATCGAAAGCACGCCCCTGGACCATCAACCAAAGTTCTTTTATCGCTATGTTGATGATTGTTTTGCTACTTTTACTAATACCTCCTCTATTGACGTATTTCTTCGCAATCTTAACAGTGTGCGTAATCAAATTCAGTTTAGCAAATGAATAGAATTGCACAACTCTCTTGCTTTTCTTAATATTCTCTTTGAAAAAACTGACAAAGGAATTAAAAATAGCACCTATCACAAACCCACACGCACTAGCCACCTTATAAAAATTTCTAGCTTTTCTTCTCTTTGTTACAAGTGAAATTTAGTAAACTCCCTTCTTTATAGCTCCTACATCATCTGCAACTCTTGTTCTGAAATAGATACAGAATTTCGTTTCATCAAAAACACACTTATGCGGAATGAATATCTATCTGATTTTATCGATAAGTGTATCAGGAAATTTCTTGACAAAAACTTTGCTCCTCGGACTCCCTAGGTTCAAAAGAATCCCCAAATATTTTTTATTCAAATTACTCTAACTAGGAAGTATCTCCCACCACGTTGAAATAGAATTAAAAAAATTCATTCACAAGCACTTGCCAGATACCATGTTTAGATTTATCCATGTAACCAAAAATCTCAAGCAACAACTTCACTTTAAAGACCCCCAACGTCACTTATTAGCAAACAACGTAGTATACCGGTTAAACCGTTCTTGTGCTTCTTTCTGTATTGGCCAAACTCGCCGGAATCTAGTAAAACGCCTGGATAAGCAGCAGACCAGTCTCAACTCGAAAGTATGTAACCGTTTATAATCCAACCCAAATCACACAGTTGACTTCAACAACCCAAAGATTCTCACCAGTTCTCCTGACAAATCCAAACTCCTCATTCTAGAATCTCTTCACATTGAGCAATTGACATTTGATTTAAATATGGACTCCATATCCTTTCCTTTCCGCTTATTCAACATGTGACCACCGCTTCTTGTTGTGTGTTTATCCTTTAGTGTCAGTGTGGTGTGGTTGATAGTTAACTTTTTGTTGTACATTATTTGCGTTGAAAACCGCTCCAATTGAATTGCCAAAACGTTCGCAGTAAGTTTTTGACAGTTTGTTTGGCTGTTTTTTTAAGAATAAAGCGATATAAAGATTTGAGTTAAGCAAGCAAAGCAATTTTATTCAATAAAAATGAGCGGAAAAATTAAGTTTTCGTTAACATCTATTTCTAATTTTACGCTGAATTGTTTACATAAGCCTACAGTTAATACTTTATATAACTTACTTACTATGATCTGCAAAGCCGGCTTTGAAATCCCTTCAAATTGGGCAAAAACTGTGACAGTAACAAAGTTGGACAAAAAATTTGTACGAAGCCTACTTTGTTCTGTAATTGCTGACAAAGACATAATTTAGGCCTCCTCAATGACAACGCTCTTGTTTGCGGAGTGCATATTTGTAGTCGAGGTTTAAAAATGGTCTTTCAAAAAATTTGAAGGGCAACTTGACAAAATTGGATTTCGAAAAAATCGATTTCTAAAAACACATGTAACAAACTTGAACAACACTATGACCACAAAATATGGCTTTGGCTTCCCCTTTTAAATTGTTTCTAGTGACTCTAATTCCTCTGCCCTTAAGTTATTGTTTACTACTATTGATCGACAACCACAGTTGGCGTTTTAATGCCCACAAAAACGCAGGTGGAACTCATGTTTTTCGACATTGCAATTTCCATTTATGCCATGCCGCAGCACATTCGCGTAAACAGCTGAAAAAGTGACTTCCACTGAGGTGTGGCCAAGCACGAAACCAGAATTTATCTAAGGCGGTTGGAGCTAACAAAAACTACGTCGTTAACCCTATAACGTTGCTTAAACATTTTGTCAAATATCATGAGCCAGGCGACTTGTTAGCCACAGACATCTTTTGTTTCTGTTAAACAATGTTACTTGAAGGTAGAATGAATAGTTTATAAAATTTTCAAAAAGCAACAAATAACTTGTACTTTTGAAAAACAACATATCGCCGTAAAAAATCGTCTCGCACTTTTGAAGCAATTTGGCTTAGTTTGGTTTGGACCCACAGAGCAAAATGAATATTTCTTGTTTACTTCGTGTCTCAGTTCCAATAAAAAGATAGGCAGCTTCACAACTAACACATTTGATGAAAGAATTTTTAGGTTGTTACAGCAAAGCAAACTGTAGCGCAACATAAAAACCGTATAAAAAAAGCTTGTAGTAGAAAAACCGTTTTGCAAAGTCAAGGCTATTTTTTTCATCTAAATCATATTTTCGAATTTGATTTTCAAACAGAAAATTAAAGCCTATCTCTGAGTCTTTCCTTTCACTTGACGTTGGCTGCGTTGAAAAGCTGGAGAAAGTAGTTTTATCCGGATTGTATGGCCCCTGCTGAATGCTAGTTTTGCTTCCTCTTCTGGCATTCCTCTCTGTGCATCCATAGTCTGCTAAAGCTTTCTTAAAAGCTTTCCATTGTCTGAACCAGTGGTTCTCAAATTTTTTTGCAATAGAACCCTTTAACATTATTGGTAATATAATGGAACCCTTGTTTAAAATAATACTTATTACAATAAAAGAAATGTTTTGTTTGGCAAAGCTAATGTGATGAAGACCTTTTTTTAAAGATCCACCGCCTTTCGACAATGCAATCTTGAGATATATTTGCAAGATTGGCAGCTATGTTCGGAATTCACTGCGGAATTCTTTACAAATATAGTTTTACGAAACCCTTGACCTTGCTTTGTGGAACCCAAGGGCTCAGTGGAAACCACTTTGAGAATCACTGGTCAAAGGTATAGATACAACCGATTAATTTCGTCTATGGCCTAGTTAGACCAGAGGCTTTCAACCTATATTTCTTCATTTACCCCTTGGCAAATTTCAAAAGTAAAATCTACCCACCAAATTTTTTTATATTTTCACTTCCACAAATGCCTATTGTAGTAGGTAAAAATGTGAATGTTTTTCCTAACAAAATTGACCCCCAAGGCAGGTCAAATTTGCCCCCGATTGAGAACCCCTGAGTTAGACATACTCAGCATATTTAGAGATCAGATGAAAAATATAAAAATCTACAGAATATGCTTACCTCAGACTTCTTTTTCCAAGTTTGTGGAGGGTTTACCTATCCAAGGGACTCTCAAGTACACAAGGCACTACCTCACAATACTCCTCTTAGATTTTCTCTTACGATGAATGAAAAGTTCGTGAGCCAATGAAATGAAAAACAAATTTGTAAATTTATTGTTCAGTGGCTTGTTTGTTGAGAGAGGATCATTGCAAGTCCTGTTATTTTCCATTTGCTGAAGCCTTGGTTTTTGAAGTTCCGTAATCGTGAATGGAAAGCGGTGGTGGATCGTTTTATAATGACTGCTGTTCATCAACACTCTTGTGCTCACAAAAAAGGCACCAAAAACAAAAGAAGCAACCCTACACATTTAATTTGGCAAAATATGCACATTATGGGTTGAGAGGCACGGCCGTTATTGCCTTGCTGTGGCTACACTCATTTTTTCTAAACTTCGATTAAAAAGTGTAGTTTCAACGCAGAAAGTCCGGAGTCCGATCTTTCTTTGCAAATTGAGTGTTCCTGATCTAAGTTGTAGTACTGATATTGTAAGCTATTACCTGGTAAAACGCAGTCGCAAGTAGCAATGAGAAGTAAAATAGAACCCACTGTTGAAAGTGAATAGTTGGATACTTTCCTTAAGCCAGCACTGCTATTGATTGCCTTATTGTCAACACTTCTATACTGAGACATTTAATCTTGCACTCATTATATACATTTTCTACTTCTAACAAAAAAGTAATTTTATTGTGACGGCTTTACTTCATGGAGATATTTAAATGAACTCACACAGAGGCTTTAATCATGTGTCATAGTTCACAAACTTGACTTTACTAATTTAACAATACATATATTTTTTGTAAAAAAGAAAAAGGGTTAGGTTTTAGATCTCATCGTAACGTAATCCCTCTCTAGTTTATGCTTTAGCTTAAACAATCTTCGTAACAGACTCCCTCTTTAACTCAAATAAAGTTACAGAGCGATGTGTATCTAGATGAGAATATTAACGTAAAAAAGCTCATCAATTTTTTTTGTGAAAGAACGGGGACTCGGCCCACTTCTCTTTATGTTATGCACGTCTTTATATTGAATTCGCTAGATCCAGATCCAAGATTTTAAATCGTGTTTACTTCAGCAATGAGTCAACGCTCCACGTCTGTGGAATGCTAAACATACACAATTCGAAAATAAAACTCTTGAAGTATTATCGCTTACTATAAAGCAAACCGAATGAAAATATCTCAAATAAACACTTTGCTGAATTTTTGAAATTGCAGCAATAATTTATAGACACTCTGTATATTTGGGCATCGATCTTTATGCCATCGTCAGTCTTGATCAAAGAGAAAGCTTTCTACATCGCCAAAAGCCCCACTACTACTAGCAGTTTGTGGTGACTCTTCATTATCCTCAAAATTATTAATGCGGCATTTACAGAGTAGTTGCTAACTTGCTATACTAGAATGTGATTGCTCTATTGCAATGCGTAGTACTCCAAAGAACATTCTAGTTTCAAATATAGGTAGGTCTAAATACTATTTCATGGCGTTATTTTGATTACTCTTTTTATCTTTGACAGTTTTTTTACAGTTGTCCATAATGTTTAAATAAAATGCATTAAAAAAACGGTCGCAGTTAAAAAGCGCCAAATGCTTCATGACTTTCATTTTTCTTTACTGTTGAAGGAGCAGTGATGATGTTCTGCAACTATGGGACGAAAGATTCGACAATGGTAGCTATCTACCCAAGCGCACAAAAGTAATGCGAAGTTTTAAATCTTGTGCAATGTCAATGCAAAAAACAAATTTTAATTATTTGGGGTCTTTTGGCTTCGTTAAAGGATTAATTGGAGATCACTGTTCTCAAATGGTGCTTGAAATATGACAACCATGGTTGCAACAAAAGTCTCTGAATGTGTTTTCGTTACGGCTTTGCAACTTATTGTCACATTGACGAACTAGGTCTGAAAACGCCATTTACTTCCTATCATCTTTCGCATTATGACAAGTAACACAAGCTGAAAAATTATTGACGGCTGTCTTCAATAAAATGCATAAAATGCTGTCATCTCGAGAACAATCCGGTGTTTGTGTGTTGGCAAAATATTGTCACATGCAAGAAAGCTTAAGTTATGTAGCTTGAGGCAACTCGTCGAATAGTAAAAAGTTAACTAACAATTTCAACTAGCAATCCACCGCATCATTTACAATCATCTGAGTTCAAAAACATTGTTTTCGCATTACAAGTGAATATCGATGCGTCCTTACTATTATCAGTTAAAATTACTAGAGGTAGTATAATGTGGACCATTGATGAAGTCCAATAAATGCACTGTTAAAAACTACACCTACCCAATTTTGAAATATGGATTCTAATTTAGCCATAAAAAGTGAGGGGCTGAAAAGAATAAAAAAAATACACTGCTTCAAAAATAGCTTTGTTTTTTTCGTAATAAACGTTTTAATACCAGTAGCAGTTAGCGGCATTGATGAATCTATTCTTTAGCGCAAAAAAAGCAATATTTGAAAAGCTAATTTTTCTGCTATTTTACATTACGCCTTTTTAAAACAACCAAACAGTTTTAATGGATATTTTATAGAGAATAATTATTTAGATTAATTACATTTTTATCGTGATTTTTTATTGTTTGTCGAGTTGCTTTTCACGTGAAACGTGCTCAATTTTGACGATGAAATTGCGTTTATCAATTCATCACTGCTGGCTGGCGCACGATTATACAAACAATGCAACTGAAGCATAATCGACAACTTCATGAGGGTAGTTGTTTTGTTTGAAACTGATCAAAAGGTAAAGTGGGTTTGTGTGTTTACGATGTGAGTTTCAATCACTTTTGTTGTTTTTGTTTCGTGTTTTCAGGCCATTTTACTTACTGTTGTCATAAGATAATATATATAAAAATCGCTCCTGCCGAGTATAGAAAGCGTGGTTTAAAAGCGCCACTCTGAAATTCTAAACTGCAGGCTATGTTTTACTTTGAAAGGTGAGACTACATTTATTCAACAACAATGACGAGCTTCCTGACATCATATCAAGTCCATCCTGAGAAATACAGAAGCAGCACTTTAAAAAGTGGTCACTTGGCAGGAATTATGAAGAAATTGAATGAGTACGTCGTGATGATAAAATAATCAAACAAATTATTTGATGAAGTTGTTTTCTCGGCATTAAATGGAAATTAAATTAGTTCTTTTTTTGAAGCAAAAGTTTTTTTTCACACAGTCACCCTGCTTTAACTTGGTCATGATAATTCCTACTTTAATTATTACTACTTAATGATAATCATAACTAGTAAATCTTGGGCCTTAAGCCATTTTGATACTTTATAGCTGTGTTCTTTTTGAAAATAATTTGCCATCATTTGTTCTAATGATATTGACCGTTTCGGTCAACGAAACGTTGGTCTAAATAAAGGTACTCCTGAAGTAACTTGCGTGATTATTTTAAAGTTATATTCAAAATTGACCAATCATTACCGCCTGGAATTTGGGAGTAATTGTGGATCGATGGAGACTAAAGTTTTTTAGAAAAAATATAAATATAGGCCTACTCATGAAAGTAAAATAATATATGAAAAATTTGTTTACAAAGTACTATGAGTGTAGAACATTTCAAGATTTTCCCTAGCTTGTCCAATTGTTTTTGTTCTTCGTTTATCCTGTAACGTGAACCAATAAAAGTTTCATCTGGCAATGACATATATGTTTTTAGGGATCGCAAATCAAAACAGCAATATTGTGACGTCACAATCTACGCTGAATCTGGGACTTTCCCTGTTCATCTCGCAGTCATTAGTTCCTACTCGGAATTCTTTGATCGACTATTCAATGCAGAGGTGATAACAGATAAGTAAATAGTAAATAAACAAAACAAATGCATGGTAGTTTGTATTTTTTGAAACTCAAACTAATTTAATTTTAGTCGTTGCAATAAAAAACCATGGAGAATTATTCTCTCTTATGTAAAAAAACAGGTTGTTAGAACAATAGAAAATGATATCTTGAGTCGTTTTCCAAGAGTGAGTAAGCTTGCAGTTTGAAATAATTAATTGTCATGACAATGAAGGTTTATCCAATAAACTTTGCGATATTCTAGTTTGCCATAACTACCACCAATTGGCCTGTATATGGTTAGCTCACGAAAAACGGCTGCATGAGATGCTGGGCAAAAACAGTAATTTTGTTTGTTTGTTTGATTATTAAATTTTATTCCTGCGGAGCAGCAGGACGCGGACAGTAGCGCTAAACACAAAATCAATTGTTTGCATCTGCTTTGTACTTTCTAGCTTCTATATTTTGCTTAAATTGCTCGGGGTTAATTCTTAAACATTTCATTTCGATAGAGAGGTGACTTTAGGCAATGAAAGTTAAATTATGTATACATAGATCCTGAAGGGGGTGAGTGCAACGCCAAAAACTTTTGATAAGTAAAATTTGTTTCAAAAATTATCTATTTCATACCGCCTAGTAGCAATGTTAACAGCATGCACAAGTCAACAAGGTGATGTAGTTTAATGCGATAAATGGTTGCAATGCTCACATCGCTCTCCGTTATTATGCCCTTCAGAAAGATATTTTACAAAGTTTTTCAATCTTGATTGGCAATTAGTGAACAACAAACACTATGTTATGATAAAAGCAGTAGCTTCGAAGCCAGTCTAAGCGCAAGTAAGCGAGACTAATGATCACCATTGATGAAGGATTGTTTCACTGACTGGCCAAAGCATTCGCTTTGATAATGTGATCCAGACTATACATGCAAATTTTCAGATGAAAGAAAAACGTGAAAAAGTAGCAAGAATTCTTAAAATTAATGAGGACACGATGGAATCCATTTTGAATTTTATTTACACTTCGGAAATAACAGTCACCAAGAACAACGTTTGTGACGTATTAAAAGCAGCGGATTATTTTCAAATTCAAAGTAAGCCAGCTGCCGTACTTGTAATTTCAAAAATCAAAACCATGGAAAAGTATTTCAAAGTTTTATTATTCAACATTTATTGCTAACGGGGATGGTCTGAAAGTAAATCAGAAGTCGATAAAAGAATCTTTTTTTTCGAGCACTGTCTTCCAATCAGAGGTTAACACACATCTACCTATCTTTTTTTCGGTTTGCGAAAAACTTTATTGGAATCAAAAAGATTTCGCAAAGATTCGCGGCAAATTACATGGCGAGTAAAAATTTTTTGATGTGAATAAAACCTGAAATGAAGTCGATGGGATTTGTTTTTTGAAAAAAAATCTTCAAACAATTGTTGTTGTCATATCAACTGAAAAAAGAGCGCTTACCCGCTCCAGCATTTGGGGAATAACCTACGCAATTGACTTGGAATTATTGAATCAATTACATCAGCGAATGTAGCTAAAAATCGCGACGTATATGTGAAACTTTCAGGGTTGATGCTCTCGCGAACCGTCTAGCAGCAATTGATAACAGCCTGGTTTTGTGGGGCCATATTTACTTTGAAAAAAGGTCATAGCCTTATAAAGTTTTAAAACAGAAAACTTCGGAAGATGTATGTACATAAATTGAAAAAACAATGGTCAGCTGGAGATCCACAATTTAAAGCAATAAGCAAAGGGCTGCATGGCATTAAAAGTTTTAGAAGCACTTTTCTCAAGTGTTTTCTAGATACTCAAATTAATTAATTTGAAGTACTTTTTTGTATACTAACTATCCACCCCTAAAATTTTTCATATTCTGTAACGCACAAAAAATTTTTCTAGATTCAATTTGGCTTCAAAATATGCTGCTTATAGTGGTGCTTGTCAAAGAGTTAAAAGGCGTACGCACAATTTTGGTTCAGGGATGACTTTGAGGATTTACGTCGTTGTTATTCCTATCTCCAAAACACCAATAATTAAACTACGCTACACAATGTTTTTTGGCTACTTTTTTTAGAGCCCTTAATGTATCTTTGAGTGCTGATTTCAAAAATTTAGTTAGTTTTTTTGTATCATTTTTACTTTTTGAGATATTTACAATTTTGTTTAATCTGGCGTAACTGTAGCTATCAAATCGCGTTCGTTTCTTGCAGGAGATTTTATCTTTATATCAGAGTTCCGTTCAGTTGGTTAAATGCAAAATCAGTTTTAAAAAAGTTGATAAAGTTGGTTTGAAGACAAACTTAACAAAGATTTTTTAAAATAGTAAGAGTCATCCGAAAACGCTTTGTTGATTGAGTTTTTCTTTTATAATCCCTCTTATCTTGCCTCACAAAAGACCAAATGTAGTCTCCCACAATTTCACTGTCCAAGCGATCTTTGTTTCGTTTTTTTATTGCCTCAATAACCTTGTGAAATCTCTCACTAAGCTCCTCACTAAAGTCACCAAGATTTTTTGAAAGAAGTCTAGATGGGTGCATAAGAAATGAAGTTTTACAGATATGCGACAACCCATGTATTGGTAATTTTTGATAAGTTTTTTACCAACTCTTTGCAATTTCGATCCCTTTTATTTCCCAAGAATATATCAATGAAACCTCGAAATGCTTGCCACGCTTCTTTTTCTGTTTTATTCAGCTTTTCTTCAAAGCTTTTAGACTTCAGCATTGTGTTTATCTGGGGACCAACAAACATTCCTTCTTTATATTTAGATAAAAGAAAAAGGAGGAATATTTGTTGGCCAAAACAAATATTTTAGTCAACGGATATTTCTCCCTTTCCTTTTATCTGGAAGTCTGGGAAACATTGAACGGATTTCTAGAAAAACTTCTCCTTCAACAGTCATGGCTTCAGCAAACTGTTTTACTAGTTTTACTAGGTGACAGTAAAACCTTTTCCCGGCTTATAAAAGGCTCCGTAATGATGTTACACATTCCTGGTGTTAGTTCTTCCCGGATTGACCAATGAACTTTCTCATAGTGCTCATCGTCAGCTCTACTATTCCACAAGCACAAAAAGCAAGAGTAATTTGTGAATCCGCTCTGCAGACCATCAAAGATCCTAACATTTTGAAGTAACCACAAACATACCACTTAAACTAAGCATGATCGGTTTTAATGAGCAGTTTATTTACATTTTCATAGTTTTCTTTCATCTGTAATAAATAAGCCAGAGGAATTGACGTCTACATATTGCCACCGTAAAGCAACACCGCTTTTAACACTTTTGGTAGAACTATCAATGAGAAGTCGCAGCAGAGTAAAATCATGATCTATTTCAACAGCGCTAGACCAGCCTTCTATATCTTTGCAATAGAAATGGTCTTTAATGAGATTAAAGTAGACAGAAATCTCCAAGTGCCAATTCCTGCTCTTGCAGTCATCGCCAAGCAGATTCTATTCATTTTGTCTGGATGTTGATAGCTCGGTTCCAGATTTCGTAAGACCTACGTCAGGTATTCTATCATCATATTCTCGTTAAGTTGGAAAATGAGGTTCTAACTTCGTTGTTGGCACATATTCCGCATCAGTATCTGCATTTTTACTTGTTACCTGAATCTTTTCTAAAGTACATTTGTACCTGAAATGATGAAGAACAAGTACATAGCATACAGTACAAAAAATGCAACCCAGCTTCAGAACAAATAAATTAGTGTTGGTAATCCACAGTAAAAAATTCACATTTGATGTTGGATTTGAAACCGGCAAGGCTTCACTGAGAGGAAAAGGTGCAATGGATGAGTGTGTGCTTGGATATTTCTAATTTCCTCCCCGCGATTCTTCGAAATGTTTGTTATGAAAAAATAGCAATCATCATAATGATTTTGGGGCTTTCTCCAAACTCTGAAGATTGCTAATGACATAACCATTCTTCTGGATTATATTGCCAACAGCCACAGATGCATGTGGTGTACAGCAGTTGCGTACGCAGGAGGTTTAGGAATCAAACCCCAAGAAAGAGTAATGGTATACAATATTTAATTTAATAAATTACATTTTTGGCTTATTAAAAATCCATGCAAGCATTAACCTAAAACTTGTTCTAGAAAGCACAAAAAGCTCATTTTTTAGTGAAATTTCTACAATTTTTTGGGGGATGCCCCTGGGCCCATAAAATAACAGCGCTTTTGGCATTCTTAATGAGAGAAATTACCTTTCCCCCTCCCATGATAAATTTCTGCGTACGCCAATAGTGCACAGGACTTGTATTGATTACAAATGTCCATCCCAAAATATAGTTTATACGCTATCCAATACCTTGTTCCTTTCACAATTTTACATGTGGTGTGTTTACCGCTGATGTAGTATCCGCATATATAACAAAAGCAATACGAAGAATTTTTGCACTGTCTACTAGAGATTTTAATTTTTACTATTTGAAAGATGAACTCAACCTAAGATTAACACAAGATTTAACTCTACAAAGTGTAATCACGGGGAGCTACTGAAAAAGCTGTTGTCATTCGAGACTGGCTGCTTGGTTCCTACAACGCGGTGCTTTTCTTTGCAAACATTAAACAATGTAAGCATGGCTTTCTAATCGACTATCCTGAATTTAACTGGCTAAATAAAATAAAAATTGGAACGGATAAGAACACCGTAAAAATTGCTTCCGGTTAACGTCATCAATGGCAGAGAGCTTTTTTTGCAAAGTTTCATTCATTTTTCTGGAGATTTTATAACAGTGTAATAAGAGCACTTTTGTCAGTAAGATTTTGCCATTTCCTACGGCCGCTTACTCTCTTAATAAAACGCGGATTTACATGAAAATAATGCTGACAGAGACAGATTGCAGCAATCATAACTGCATCGTAAATATACACTATACAGTTTATGGAAAATCACAAAAAATGGAAATTACTCTATATTGAAAACAACCGATGACACAAAAAAACTGATAGCATTTTTGGAATAAGTGCTTAAAAATCATGCAGGCACACTTACAACATCTTGCCAAACAAACTTTTTGTAAAATTTTGAGAAGCATTGCTATTTTTAAAAAATTTGTTTGCTGGTATCAAAAGTTGATAAATCACTTTTTGTAGCATTATTGATGGAATGCTGCCAATAGCAATAATACCGAAATAAACTTGCAGGTGTAAAGGAATTTTGTCTCAAGTTCATGTTTGATGAAGTTGATTTCGAGAATTGCCTCAGCTACGAAGCTTTCGGTCGCTTGTTCGATTGTAACGTCATGACAGAGAAAGTGAGCCACATGATCTCAGCGAGACTGGATCTTGTTCTTGAGGGAGAGGAATTCAAGGATCTCTATTTTAAAGAGTTTGAAGAGTTGCTAAAACTGGAACATCAAAAAGTAGAGATTTTATTTTTGCTTTTGATGTTGATTTGCCCCTGCAAACCAGCAAGTTCATGAATTATTTGTAGATGCAAAAATGATATCGCTCATTAAGTAAAAACTAAGCTAATTTTGTTGTTTTTTGTTAGGATTGTGATGCATTTGACCATGCATTTTTTAAAACTTAATGTTAAATACAGGTTGCATCACAAGAAATTCTATACAACAGCGTCATCTCATGGGTACGCCATCACTTGGAAGAAAGACATCAGCACTTGGAAGCATTATTTAACTTTGTTGACATAGATAAGTTGTCAAGGAGCTTTCTTCTCAACACTGTCTCGAATGAGGTACAGCAATTTGGTTAAAAATTATTTGGTTAAAAACAAAAAGATTTTGCCGGCAGCCAGCCTTAATCGACCGAGCAAACTAAAGTGAAACATGATTTATAATTATACTTTTTTTGGCGCCTTTGAACTCCATCGGTTTTTAGCGCCAAAGCAATAGTAATTATAACCGAGAAAATTCAGTTTTGTTCATTCTTCATCTCACTTCTGCTACTGAGTGTCAAGCAGAACACCTCAGAAAATTATTGTTATAATTTTGCCATGACTCAACAAAGAAATTGGATTCAGATCCATCTACTACCCTACCAAGCGGACGCTCCAACCACTAAGCCACCATGCTTGCCTGATCGAAGTATTAATGACAGTCTTCGAACTCGCTAGCAGGAAGAGCGGTACATTCAGCAATGTATTAAAACACAATTTTTGTGGGGGAATGAAATATTTCGAAACAGTGAAGTCGTTTATTTAGAGATCAACTTTTTTAAAAGCAAGGATTTTGCTCACTTTCGTCTTAAAACGAGCGTGAAAGCTCTTTTCAACTTTTTACTACTTTCCATTTGAGAAAGGGCCATTATTGTTTATCCCGCTTAAATACGTCAATGTTTATGTTACGATTGGAATTGACAAACCGTGATTCGTCTTACAGTTCACGCTTTCCAGTTACACTACTTGTTGCTGCTGACTCTGCGACAATAACATCATTCGCGTATCCACAAATTTTTAACAGAACGGGGATTAATTTCCATCCTTTTAATAGTAAATGACAGACGGCCGTTTTCACCACTATATTCTATCAAAAAGTTAACTTTGTATAAAGGAAAATCCATTGCTGTCAAATTTTGCATGCGATGCAGGTATAGCCAAAAAAGATATGTTTACAACATTGCTACTAGCAATACAAACCGAAATTAATGCATTATTTGCCAAAAAATCTCATCCATAAATAATGACAAAACGGACGTGATTTATTTTTAATGGATAACTTTAGGTGATCTTTTTTACAGAATCTTATCATGAATTCTTGTAAATGCTCATCGCGACTTTTCAAAGTTCTCCTAAAACGTGTCAGCGTTTCCACAAAAAAACATAAAGCATGGATGGAGCTATCCGCAAGCAATACATTCGGTATGTATATTGAGATATTGACATAGCACTGCCGTAGAGGATAAAGTTAAGCGCACTGTTATACTGCATCTTTATTCTCCTGTCATTAGAAAACCTCCACAGAATTATACACAAAGCATCTTGTATGAAGATCTGCTTCTGCATGCCAATATAACCAGACCAGCGCATTTGCTCGATAAACAGCAAAGCCAAGCTGGACTAATTGGTGAAGTTCCCATTCCGACGTCACAACAATAGAGCCAATGTGATAAGCTTTCTTTTCTTTGTGTACCACCCAAAACAAAACAAAAGTTTCAAAACTTTTTGCTTGCGAAATAAGCATTTATTATGGGGAGTCGTTGCTGAGAAATACAGCTGGATTGTAAACAGCTTGTTTAATACTCGCTCTATGTACAACTTTATTTCTTTTCTAAGATAGTTGAACATCTTTGTTAGATTGCTGGATCAACATCTTTATAAGTTCTTTGTTTACCTTAGTATATTCTGCTACATCGGCTTGTTCAATCGGTTTAGTACCAAGCATTGGCCGAGCGGAAAATTAAGGTTTCAACTTTATCATCAAACAAATTATTTTAGGCACTTCAGTGCAGCTTGCCGATTCTAGAAAATTAACTGTGACGTCACAAAGTCAAATATCTCAGCTCAATGAAATTGAAGTTTCTCAAAGTTTATTTCAAAACGAGCTAGATCTGACCTACGATCAACTGTTGGAGTTGATGATGAATAAAGTAAATTGTTTATTACAAGGGTCAGTTGTTTTTAAATAATGATGATAAGCAAGTTTTATGTTGTCCTGTTCGTTGTTATTGAATCTATTTCATTCTTCAATTTGACACTAAGTGTAGGTGTATGTGTCATGCGAGTGAAAGCTGACTCGAAGAGTGGAAGCTCGCTTCCCGACAATTTTTCCTTCTTTTGAGATTTAAAATAAACTAAGTAGATGAATTAATCTACTACTATATAATTATGGTGAGAATTGAAATTGCATCCATTTAATCAGCGTTACTGGTAATGAATACTCTTCCAACAGATCCAGACAGAGGAGGAGCGTTTTAAAATGTCAATCAAATGGATTCGAATCAATGAGGCGGAACGGACGCAATTTCTACCCCAACTTATGTCATTGATTAATGTTAATCGAATGTCAGATATGTTTCTGTTACGTCAAGTACAACAGGAGGTGGGCAATGTTTTTGACATAAGTTAATTGGCACCGATGTTAACCGACATGATGACAACACAGAGAAGATAGCCTCTAGTATTATGATATATTTCAATTTTCTTGTCAATCTGACTTGAAATTCAAATTGATTATAACGGTGAAATGGTGGTTGCTTTCACGATTAAAGAAAAAATATATTTAATGGTAAGCCTATTTTGCCAATTGGTGATGCCGCTTTCCTATTCATATTTGTGGTATTAAGTTCCTAATTTGGCTGCGCTATTGGTCTTGTTTCCGGCATAGCGACAAAAGCGGCTATTATTCTCTCTATATTCAGTTTTACAAGTTGTTATGGTTTACTTTTGTGTTGATTTTTTCTTAAACTTGGGATTTTATTACAATGATGTAGCGTATAGGCATAAATACCACAACAGGCAGCGTATCAACATAAGAAAAAATCCTTGCTTTATAGTATATATGACGGCGTCACCCGCAGAGACCCCATCAATAACATCGGAATTGAGAGTGTCGGTTTAGCCGGCCAAGCCGGCTTTACCAATCAGGTTCTTGTATAAAGAGTTAACAAACGTTTATGTGTTTTCTGGACATAAGATATTTTCGACTTTTTGTGTTTCTTTTCCTAATAGAATATCTCATTTCAAGATCCTGGCTATGCCTTAGGTTTATGTGCTCTCTTCATTGCTGACACAAACCCAAGGGAGCCTTGCGTTTCCTTTGGAAGTAGGGATTACATTTCTGATATTAAGCTATTCCAAAGCTAAAGGGCAAAAATGTCTTTCGTGTGGTGCGATTTCACACAGTGACGCTGTTTTCCTTTGATTTCCCCCAAAAATTTTTCAAGTCCTCGCTGGCTACGCATTATGTAGCATGTTCTTTTCTCCCTGCTTGACGTGGCCTGGGGAGTTTAAAGTGTCCTTGCTTTTCTTCAAATCTTTGGTTTGACCCCAGTAGCTCCATAAAGCTATTATAAAACAAAATACCAATAATATCTTCCATGTGGTGCGATTTAACGCAGTGAACGTTGTTAATTTTGATTTCGCCTTTAACTTTCTTAAGTCCCTGTTGGCTATGCATTATGATTCATATTTGTTTTTCCTTGCTTAAGTATGCTCATAGAAGTTAAATAAGTTCTTGCTTTTTCCAAATTTTCAGGTTTGATTCCAATAGCTCTATAAAGCCATTATCAAGCAAAATAGAAAACATGTTTCTCCAAAGTATGGTGCGATTTTACCCCGGCAGGCCATACTATCACCCGTGCCGATTAAAAACGTATCAACTAATTCAGCTGCGCCAGCTTCACCGTACAAACATTTGTTAGAGCCACAACGAAATGTTTTACTAAATATAAGTCATAGCTCCTGTAAATGTATTGGTGATCATGTTGGTTTATTAATGAATACTGGAAGTATTCAAAAAGAAAGAACGATGAACAAACTACCATTAGTAATTTTTAAAAGAGTAAGAGGGGGGGAAGGTGAAACATAGTCAAAATTGATGGTGTAGCCCAAATGTTGGTCGTTTTGACTCATAAAGAAATGAGCTGTTTGGTGGTAGGCATGTTCGTTTGGTTGGCCCGCTTTCGTGTTAATATTGGTGACATTAAGATTTTTGCCTGCGGTGTTTGCTTTAATTCGGCCTTGGCATGAAAAGGGGCCCTGCCTTTCATTTAAGTCATACAACCTATTGCAATAGGCGCCTATTAAGCTCTTTTCAAACAAAAATATTTCATCTTAATTCAGTGTTACAGATTGATCCTATTATTGTTTAATTTTGATCTTTTCTTAAATTTGGGATTTTATTATATTTAACTTTTGCCCCTAATCCAGACTTCCCTATTTTTAAATGAAGATTGGTGTTCTGTACCAAAAGGCCTATCCTTGCAATTACAAATATCAGCAGTGGGCTTTACCATTTATGTTTGCTATTAAAATGATAGTAGATGATTTTGCTACCTGCTGTTGTATTCACTAAGTCAGGGCTACTCAACTAGTTTTAATGAAGGTCCAGTCGGAGAAGTCTTGTATTTGCTGAGGTCCGGCCCAATAGAATTGTTGAGAAAGAAAGGTGGATTTTCGGCAGCCAGACAGGCGATGACCTTTTTTTTTCTTTGGAGATCACCCCCACCGTAGTCGGATCTCAAAAAAAAAAAGGTTATCACCTGTTTCGCTGCCGAAAATCCAACTATTGTTCTGCAAATCAACATTTCTCCATAAAAAAAAAGGTCTCGAACTGAAATTGAGCGTCCCGTTTCTGCTCAACTATTACTCATTGCTCTTACTGTTACTCATCCTGAAACTCGAGGTCCGGCTTTAACACTTCAAAGGTCCGGATTCGGACCGCGGTCCGCCAGTTGAGTAGCCCTGCACTAAATAGTGGCAAGCAATGAGATGTCATTTATCATTATGACCTCACAATGCGTTTTGAGCTATTATTATTAGAATTGCTACTTACCACTTTTTCGTCACTGTAGGCGAATTAATATGAAGTAACGTCTCTGACTGCGTGCATGTTCCTTGGCCCTAATATAAACGTCGCCATGCAAAGAGCAAACTAACCCGAAATGAAGCACTCACAGTTCAGTTATAGCAGTAGCGAGATCCCCCATCAATAATATCGAGGTAAAGAACATCAAATCAGCTAACTGCTGCGACAGCCTTTCCCAATTGCAGAGGAAATTGCTTCAACATTTAGATCATATGTAGATCGACATCATATGTAGATCATCTCTACCCCATCGTTTTTTTCTTGGGTGATCGCCAAGTGTTTTGCTTGGAGTAGGCTACATATTAAAATTTTACAACTTTGGCAGAGAGGTAAAGCATTTTTAAATCCACACTGTTGTTAAAGCAAGTAACTTTAATAAATTAAAAGTCATTTTAATTTGTATAACATCTTAAAATTCGAATGTTTTCGATTTTTATAAAGGCCTTTTCAAGAATTAAATCTGTAAATGTGACGTAATAAATTAAAATAATCAACGATAATTTCAAATAATACACATTATGAAGATATAGTACTTCTAACGGCTGTAAAAACGTAGCCAACTTTAAAATAAATAATAGCTGGGAGAGATCGGATGCAAAAACCTTTAAGCTCATCAAAACCAGGATTAAAGCCTTAGAGCAGTGATTCCCAAACTTTTTATTCCTTCGTACCATTTTGAGCTTTTGTACAGCGTTCGCGTACCACCTAAATTACGTCCGACTAGAATATCTCAAACTATAAACTATGCATCTGTAGATAAGAAAAATGAGCATGTAGCAGCATTAAAGTTTAACAAATGTCATTCCAGGAAGAGATAAAAGCCATAAATTAAACAAAACGCAGCAAACAGTTTTAACGCGATGGATGTAGTTGTTTTTTATCCACCAGCTGGTCAATGCGAGGAAGAACTTCGCTGACAGCGCATCGAAAGTCATGTTCTGGCGTTCCAAGACGATTTCGGCTTTTCGATTTGATGGCCATCAAGCCGAAAACCCTTGTTCGCACTCCCACGTAGATGGAAAAATCAATAGCTGGGAAACAGCGTGACGTGCTAGGTTGGAATACGAGGATGCCATCCTCAACCAGAAATTGATTGGACAACATTCCTTATTTTTTATTTTTGCTGCCTCATCAGTTTGAATGTCTATTAGTTCTTCTTGTTCCCTGGTCCCTACAGGCACATCAACCGGATCAATAGAAAATGGGTTGACGGAGTAAGCACAGTATGCAACATCAGGAAAGTAATTCAATAGCTCCGTCTCTAGTTGCGAAAGATGACCAATAATTTCTTTAGAAATGCCACCATCAGGATTTTTCTCAACAGAAGTGAGGCATTTGAACATTCCGTAGCTTTGATTGCTAACATTCTCTGTTCAGAGGTCCAGCTTACGAATGAGTGCTCTAAGTTTCAAAATGAACTTTGTTACAGTTAGATTGGGTCCTTGAAACGACAGGTTAAAGTTGTTTAGAACTTCAAAAATGTCTGATAGATATGCCAATCTAGTAAGAAAATCTTTGCTCTCTAGGTCGTTTTGAAAATCGTGATTCTTCTCCTTGAAGAATTGCAGAAGCTCATGTTGCAGTTCAAACAGGCGCCTTGTTGCATTACCACGGGAGAGCCAGCGCACCTCCGTGTAGAAGAGAAGATAGGTATGGTTGGAACCGAGATTCTCACAAAGACGTTTAAACAACCGAGTATTCAGAGCAGATGTTTTGACGAAATTTACTAGTTTGATAACTCGGTTCAAGCATGATAACACGTTCTGTGGTAGCACTTTCGCGCATAGGGCGAATCTATGAATGGAACAATGAACAAAAGTCACGTTTGGCGCCACAGCCGTCATATGAGCTTTGAAGCCTGGTTTACGTCCTAGCATTGATGGAGCTCCATCTGTTGTACAGCCAATCAACTTTCCCCAGTCCAGTTTATTCAGTTTGAAAAAATTGTCTAAAGCTTCGAAAATATCCTTTCCCTTTGTTGTACCGGAAAGTTCCTTGCTCATAAGTAATTCAGTTTTTACAGCATTTTCTTGTGTATAACGAACATACACAAGTAACTGTGCGTTATTTGTTACGTCCGTCGACTCGTCCAATTGAATGGAAAAACCATACTTTGAACCTTTCACTCTTGAAATCACTTGGTCAGCAATATCGACCGACATCTCTTCTATTCTTTTCTTAACTGTTTTGTTGGAGAGGAAAACACTTTTTAGCTTTGCAGCCGCTTCTTCCCCAAGTACATTTTTTACTAACATCTTTGCCGCTGGCATAATGAGGTGCTCTCCAATGGTATGTGCTTTCAGGTTTGTGGCTATCAGGAGAGCGACTTCATAGGATGCCTTGACAACGCCCTTCTATCTCTGGTAAATTGTGTCAGTGTTGTCCAAGCGCTGTCGCTTCATGCTCGCCGAGTCGCTGAAAGAAACTCTCATTTCGGTTCTTCTTGTCGGGATGATTTGTGTCAAGATGTCGTTGGAGTAAGCTTGGTTTCGTAGCTGAATTAGCAAGGGTTTTCATGCAAACTACACATTGCGGCAGAACTTCTCCATGGTGTTCAATAGCTATGAACCCGTACTTTATGAAAGCCGGACTGTACTTTCGTTTAGACATATTCCCAATAGTTAAATTAAACAAAATTTAGTTATCCTGTTTTTTAAAAGAAATTACATTAGTTCAATATGATTGAAATATCATTAAGCATACAACACTACAACACTGCTGCTATCAGTCCATTACTACATACATTTTCAACCAGATAACAATTGGCGTTTAATCATCTTGAACAAAATAAGTGTTACGTCATAAACGTGCGAAACCACAAATTAAAGTTAACTGAAACGTAACAATGCAAATTATTCAATCTGAAAGTTTTAGAAGTTGAAAGTTAGTCGCGTACCAGCTGAAAGACTCTCGCGTACCACAGGTGGTACGCGTACCACAGTTTGGAAACCGCTGCCTTAGAGAAATGGCAAGATTCCCAAAATTATGCGAAAATCCAATATAAAATTCATATTGGATTTTCGTAACAATATACCTACATATGAAAAAATATAGCTTTGGAATTTGTTTAGAAACATACAAAAATGTAAAATTAAAAATTACACAAAAATTTGTAAAATTGTATTTAATAGTTACAGAAAGCGCAGTTGTTAACTGGCTATAGCTACAAATTGTTTGTTAATGAGAAGGATGTGCTTGTTTTTTTATAGCATAACAAATTAAATCTGGGTGCAATATTAGACCCTGCTGGACCTAAAATTTCTTCAACATTTTTTAGTGATAAACGATATTGGGATTTCATATGTTTTAAAGCTGTAAAAGCAATTTCACATAAATATGTGATGTTGAATAGCAGAGGAACATTGAATATCATATCAGAGATTGTGGGAAATTCAGTTCTAGTTCTGAACCAGAATACAGTAAGGGCTTTTTTTGGAAAATCTGATTTTAAGTTTAAGTCGCTCGAAAGCTTAGCAAATTCCCCTTAAGCTTTATATGGCAGGTAATCAATATCACTCAAGCCAATCAAAAATGATTTTTGAATCCAAGATAACTTTTTGAAATAAATATTTGACATGAAATATTTACGAAACTGTATTTTTAGCATTTTTATGTGACCTAAAATAATTTTTGCGATAAAAGTTTTACAATAATTTTTCTCTATTGTAAAATTATCGATACTGAAAAACATTTCGAACAAATCCTTTTCTGCTATACTTTTCCAAATGTTGGTCTTTTCAATAAAACTTTCAATTTTATCATTCTACGTAAATATATTGCAATTTCTTCCTAGAGGAGACAAGTTAAGATCGTTTAATTTCTCAAAAATATCTGACAAATAACCAAATTGGATAGCCATTAGTTATTTTGAAAAAAAGCAGCAAGATCACATTTTGTTCGGTTAAAAATATTTCGATTTCGTCCATCAATAACAATAGTCTTCTTAAACTTTGACCTTTGGATATCCATCTTACTTCTGCATGTAATAATAAATTTGTATAGTGGGAATCCGTATCTTTACAGAGATTTGAAAATAAGCGGCTGTGAAGGGCATGGCTCTTAGTAAAATTTATAATCTTAACAGCATTCTGAAGCACATCGTTCAATTCTGGTGCTAATTTTTTTGCTGCAAGGGCCTCCTAATGAATAAGGAAGTGAGTAAAATTTATATGATCATAAATGATTTAAAACCAATGTTTTTGCGACAGTGTTGTTTGACAGAGAAATTTTTCGAATATCATCACCATATTTATTTCCATGTAGTATTTTTACCTATTTCAGTAGCAGCTGGTAATGAATGACCTTTTCCAATGGTAAACAACTTTTTATTTTTGGCAATACAGTATAAAACTCCATATGTCGCGTGTAAATATTCTTCATTTACGGTCATAAATTTTTCAAAAGAATTTTTTTCTTTATTTAAAGATTGCAACTTTATATTAAAAATTTTTCTTTATATTAAAAATTTTTCAAAAGAATTTTTTTCTTTATTTAAAGATTTAAAGATTATTCTTGCGAGTTCCACTCTCGCGTTGCGATGGAACAGAAACAACTGAATACACTGGCGCAAATGTTAAACTCATTACAACGTGTTAGTGCGCGTGCACATTCAAACATTTGTTTGAAAGCGCGTGAGTGTTATTTTGCACTAATACTGATCTAGATCTTATAAAATCATGTATCTAAATATTTTATATTAATCAATCAATCAAGTTTATTTCATCAAGCTTAAGCTTTATCAATAGTTTAAGTTTTATCAGTAGCGAAGTGATTATGCTGCAATAAAGACAAAAATGGCTGAAGAAGTAAGCCAGTCTTCTTGCATTGCTGTATTGATCTTTTTTTGTATTTCTATGGACGATAATTTTACAGAAGTTTCAGCTTGATAGTTCTCAAATTCAAGTACCAACTTCATGTAAAAGCCTTGATAACATTTCTCAAATATTATCTTTTTAAAACGGAATTTATCCCTCTTCTTTCTTGCTAAATCAGTTAATTGGTAATTAACTCAGGTTACTTTCATTTTCAAGTTAGCCTAGACCCTAGGCTATGACAGTAGCTGCCAGTTTTATGACTGCTTTTAAAACAAATCTAATTTAACTTACAATGTTTCTTTTTAACTCTGCGCAAGAACTAATCCAAAAATCATTTCTTATTAAATTTTTTGAAAAAATAAGAGGACATACCATAATCACTCCGTCCAGTAAGACAAGCAACTGGACGACAGCAACTCCGTCCTGCAACCCATTAAAATCTTGCATCCCCAAGATTTTGCTAAGCAACCCCATTTGGGGTTGCGACCCATAGCTTAAGGAATACTGGCTTAAATAAAAAATTGCTTGTAGCATAATCAAATAAACATTAATTGTTGTAAAGTTGTTTTTGTCAAGAGCAGCTTACTAATATCTTATAAAAGAACGTTTAATCGCGTTTGTGCGATGAGTACTTTTTGAGAAAGAACGAAAAACAGGATGTTCAATGAATCATTGATTGTGACGTCATTTTCGACCCCACACAAATGAAAGTTTTTGAAATGTGGTAAGTCGGAAGCTGGTTTTTGTTTGAGCAAAAAGCGGTTGTTCTCTGTTAAGTAGTGCAAATTCCAGAACAATTATTTTTGGTTATGACGTCACGAATACCCTTATGGCACTCACCACTGGGTGGTGTTCAATCGAGCCAAGTTTAATGCTTATACCTGTAGTAGCTACAGAATAGTTAAAACAGACAGACAGACAGACAAACAGACAGACAGACGGAATTGTGCCTTATATATAAGACTAGCAGATTTCCCGGTCGTTGATCGATTAAAATGTAAAGACTGATTAAATTTTTACATTGAAAAGCCATATTTTAATATAGGTTGAATAAATATAGGCTCGCAGCCCCCCATAGACGATTCTGATCGAAATCAAAATACTGTACTTGGCTTCCCTGGAAAAAGTTATATAAGATTCATATGTTTGTTTGTATCTAAATGTCTCCAGTTTTATTTCTATAGCGGACAGACAGACAGACAGACAGACAGACAAACTTTGAGTTTTATATACAGTATATAGATTCAATTCTTCCGACAAAAACATGCAACAGTGAAATATTGAAAGTTGGGAGAGCACGGCGTTCAATGCTGTTTTCGCACATGTTAATGAGAAAAGCATATTAGCAAAAAAAGTTTTGTTATATTTTTTTAGCCTTTTATCATGAAAAATACAATTGCATGCTGTCATTTTGTGAAAGGACTTCTCAAAAAAAAATCAGGTGGGCTAATTATTATGGCAGTGTATAGAAAAAATTCTTCATTTTGCTCACGTAAAGCACATACATTTATGTATCCGTTTGAGGTAATAATTTAGCTTTAGAACACAAAAATCAGAATCATTGCAACTCTTACAATAAAAACACCGTATGTAGTTATAATCATTTCAATTGATGAGGGCAAACACAAATTATTTAAAATATGGTAAATATAAATTATTTTCTTAACTTTGGACTGAACGATTCTTCCGTCAATACATGCAATGGTTGAACTATTGTGATCATGATGAAGCCATCTTACAGTAATTTTCTTTGTTTGGCGGATTCAAATTATGGTAGACTCGCTTCAAAACACTTTGCTTACCTATGCATTCTCGACTACACAATATACATGTGATTACCTTAGCAACTGCTTTGATACCACCAGCTACGATAGCGTCAGGATGAATAATAAAGTAGTGCTTACATCACTTGTGCTTAATCATAAAACACTGCAGAACAAGCAAAAAACCATTTTCTTATCTTGGGAGGTTCGCGGCGCAAAGTACTCCGTTATGACGTCATTAATAAAGAAGCAATTCAGATGCCAGTAAGTATCATAATTTTGCAAAATACTGTGCTGTGCGGTGAAAATACATTCTACCACTATTGGTCTGCAAGGCAAAGACCCTATTCACGAAAGCAGAGAGCAAGACTGCTGCAGTAATTACTGAGCACAAAAAGATGAAATATCCCAAAGCATTAATGCAGTGTAATAATAAAAATAATCTTCTATGAGTGTCTGTTGCATTTTAATCTTAGTTCCCATAAAAATTTTTTGGTTGTGCTCAGTGCTGTTGACACGATGCCTTTCCATCGTGAGCTTGCAACCGAGAACCCATGCAGGCAGTACATCTATAATTTTACAATGACGATCATAGGCACCTTATTGCACTTAGCTTCGCTGCCTACGTTCAAACGTTAATGCAATTTCAAGTAAGACTGTTGTTGTGTAAAGGAATTTACCGCATTGTCTGAAGCAGCGTATCTCAAAGTGTGCTTTGCAAAACTTCGCCAGGAGTGCCGCCTAAATCAAACAGAGGTAGTCGTCTTCAACTGATCACAAAAAAAGACCTTTAACTTCAAAATAATTAAATCAAAACTAGTCGGCCTATCAAAAAAACTGCCTGAGCCCTGAGTTTGGGCAAAACAAACGGTTTTTAAAGTTGATCTTTAAAAAAAGTGGCTTTCAACTTCAAGTTGGTAAAATTTTGGATTCGATTAGGGCGCTGAAAGTTTTCATAAGTTTTTGAAGGGCGCCGAGAAAAAATGGTCAAGGGTAATACAGTGGATGGCTTGGACATTTTCAGAACCCTTGCTAAATTAGTAGCATCGCAATCAAGCAAGACAAAGGGTCAAAAACATTCTTCCTTCTCAAAATGAGTGAAGTTCTTTCATAGAAATCCATGTTTTCCTGTACGATTGAAATATTTTTTTGTAATTTTCTTTTGCCACAAGGGTAAATAATGCAGTCGTGCTCGGCAACAATGATGATTTACGCCGAATCTATTTTAGAATTTGAAATTCGGGCGCAATTCGTCAAGCGTGGTACATCATAAAGGCAAGATCTACGTCATAGGAGGATATAAAACCAAGACAGTTGAGTGCTTAGATCTCACTCACTCGGCATCAAACTGGGAGGAAATGGGTCGTATGAGCCACATTCGAGTGGGGGCAGCCGCGACCGTATACAAAGGTAGATTTAATTTCTTTTCAATATATATTTAATTCTTTCTAATGATTGATTGATTGATTGATTGATTGTTGTTACGGTTTACCGCTTAAGAGATTTTAAAATTACTTTTATGTAAAGCATCAATTTCCTTGTGTTCGGAGTCGCTTCATAGTTGATTGTGGGCTGCTGCTAGCACACCAGGGCAGTCCTATCGCTGAACAGACAAAATTGTCTTATTTTCCCAAAGACGCAATAATACAGGACCCATACAGACCCATTGAATTTTCGCCGTTAGAAGCACTTTGAATAATTTTCAAGTTTCGTGTCGTTAAATCAGCATTACATTAAGAAATTTTTGTTGGCCGAAAAAAGTTCACGGGGCTAATGTACGTAATTGTACCCTGATCGGTGCCACTACTATCAATCTTAGCGAGTTTGATAACAACCAAAACTAAGCTTCACAAAGAAAAGATTATATTGCTGGAGAAAAATCGTTTTTTTTACGCTCAATTGTGGGTTTTTTTATTGCATTGTAACTGCACGTTGGCAGAGTGGCTCGAGCGGAGCTTCTTAAACTGAATAGCGTGCTCCTTTGGGGGTTGTGGAAGGTTCATAATGAGGGCGTGAGACCGAAATGTTTTGATCCTCCTTTGATCTCAGTTGCACAAAAATTGGTTAAAATCAGTGCTTTGAAAAAGTAACAAGTTAATTTCCCCCCCAAAAGGTCTTGCTGTTGTTTTAGCGATCAAAGATACAAAAATAAACACTATTTAAATAACTAAAATTTTCATACTTTTTGACAGACAAGATGTGGAGAAACAAAGGCTTTGAAAAATTTCTTCAAAAAAAGGTTTTCCCATATTGAGAAGGGGCTCGAGTCTTTATCGATATTGTCAAGAGAGTCTCGTTTAAAAAAGTTTAAAACCCCGTGATTAGAGAGTCTGGTTCACAGCGGGTAAACTTGGGGTTTGTTTTCGTTGTTACGTCATACTTTGAAAATGGTATTCGCAGTTCGTTTGCTTGGCACTCAGCAATAAGAGTAATCAGGAAAATGAAAAAAACCTTGCAAAATTTACTTCGTCGTGATTCAAATATGTCCTAGCATTAAAAAATTGTTGCAGTTAAAAATGTCAGAACAACAGCATAACATTTTTTTCATCTTTGAGGGACTTTCTATAATATCTTAGTTTGAATACCCGATTCACTTTACAGTCAAAATATCTGTTCAATTATTTTTTTCAAATTGCTCCAAAAACTTTAAAAATTGAAAATTATTTATGTAAATTTTTTGTTTGGCCTTCAGTAATAGGCTATATGTGAAGAATAAAGCATCAAAACTTTGCCAATTTACCCTAAAAAGAATGAAAGTCGTATTGCAATTTAAACGTGAGGATTAGATATTTTATTTAGATATTAGCCACAGTTTTACAGCGCTGAAGACCGATGTAGTAAAAAACACCACGAAACTTCAGAAAATGTTATTGATTATGAGGCAGACGCCCCTTTCTAGCTTCCAGTCAGTTGTGTCGGAATAAAGAAAATTGGTTCAGCCCTTATTTTTCCTCTACCCATTGTTCGTTCTACGGAAATCAGACCAAATAGGTCTACTTTTGAAAAAGAGGCGCAGTCTCTATACTCCATTTTATAGCTTCGCTTATGTACCTTGCTTCTCCCCTCCCCCCCTTTTCATTTAAAGATTAATAGCCCAAAGGGTGGTAATTACTATGCAAAAGTTGTTGCCAGTAAGTTCAATTGCTATGCAGTACGATGGACTGGTATTAGGTAACTTAATAATTGTCTAATTTGTCTTACTCAGCGGGTTCTTCATCTGTCCTTTCGTTTAAGCATGTCCAAGCCTTAATTTAAACATGTGGATTTGACCGAAAGTAGATAAAAAAGTGGTCATGCAAACTCGTTGCGTCGAAGCGAAATTCAGTTGAATGCAGAGCAACACCAGCCAGTGTCAATACGAATGCTCGTACATCTTAAACTCGCACACCTCGTTTGTATTCGACTTGCGCAGCTTTAATATTCCGCGAATGAACTGCTTGGTTGGCTGGTTTAACCTTCCTCTTTCTTGAGATGGAGGTACGGCGCAAACGGCAATCCCGATTCACGCCGTCAACCTCATTGAATTAGGCTACGGTAAATGCATGCGCTGTTCGTAGATCCGTTCGCGGTCGATGCCAACGACTAATTTTTGCAAGCAAAAAGATCGCTTGCATTTAGCTGCGCTTGCATTTAGACCTGGCAGGTCGTGTTGTTCAAGAGTAAATGTACATTGGTTAATGGCTTGAGTATTATTCTAAGATGTAACCAATATAAACGATGTTAACTCTGCAGATTATATATATATCATGGGTGGTCGTGTATCTTCCAGCATTTCATCAGCGAGTCACAAATCTTCCACTGGTGAAAAGTTTGATATTATGTCACAAAGATGGTCTCACATTTCGAGCTGTTACGAAGCAAAAGCGTTCCATGCGCTTGTGCAACTGAACGGTAAACAACTACGAGGGGATCCATCCCCTTTAAAGCTTTGCAAGAAAGGTTTATCATTAAAATCAAACAAACTTTACAATAAAAGTTTTGCGAAAGGACTTTTATCATCATGTCAAAAGGTTTTTTAGTCTAGGTAGAATATCTTCATCCCGTAGCAGGAAAAGGCGTGCACGGCTTTTCTAGTCGACACTGCGGAGTTCAATCCCACGAAAATGTAAAAATTGTAAAAGCATTTTATTGTGAACTGTATTACATAGTATTATAATTGCTTCAAAACTTTTTTTGTGGAATATCCCTTTTTTTCTTCCTCACAATCATTTCCTAAACATGACTTTTTGGAAAGCTAATATTCTAAGGTCAGAGGTTTCTCTCTTCCCGCAAACTCTTTCTCTGCAACGATTGATTATAAATGTTGGACCAACTAAATGTCGAACTTGCTAATCCAAATGATGTGTTACAACCATTTGATGATAGTGTAATACATCTGCAGATCTAGGATTCCAAAATAAATCATGCGTGTTAACATCTTCTGTAGCAATATAAACAGTTTTCTCCACGTCAATGTCACATTTTTGCAAAAAGTTGATTTTTTCTTCAACTACATTTGTGACTGAAAGGGTTGACAGGTATTTTTATTTTCAGGACTCCTTTATGCTCTTGGTACCCAAAGCGCCGAAGTACTTCATCCGCGTTATGGTACTTGGAGAAGAATTTCTCCTCTTTTAGTTGCACGAACTGGGATGGCCGCGGTGGCACTACAAGGGAAAATCTACGCTATAGGTGGGAGTAGAATCGAAATATTGCGGGTATTCTCGATTTTCATCACTACCCAAATCGGGTTGTTTTGCTTGCTTTATTGTAATGTATAGTTTCACATAAGGTGTCATACCATAAAACAAACCAATGCAATCTCGAACTAGCTCCTGCATGATATTGAAAATTGGTTCTGGAAAAGGCGATTACCGAGAGAGAAAAGTGATATCAGACTTTGACTAAAACTTCTTGCTATTAACAGTTGAGTACAAAAAATCTTTTTTCCAAAGCATCGAGGGGGAAGCATGATTGCAATGCAGAACCCATGCGGGTTTTAAACAAGAAAATTTTTGTTAAAAAAGAAAATAAGCAGACGGAAAGTGTTTTTACGTTATCTTGTCTTTTTACGTTATCTTGTCTGTTCTATTGCGAATTGCTTTCCATTTCAAGGCGGCTACAACAACGATTACCTTTCATCGGTCGAAGTTTACGATTGTGATGCAGACAACTGGTCGTTTGTTTCCGCCATGAACGAACCCAGGAGTTTCCATGGAGCTTGCGTCGTAAACGGAAAAATATACGTCGCCGGAGGGTAAGCTAGCAGCTGCTGTTTGTTGCAATTTTTAAACTTCTGCCTCAAAGCATAGCATCTCTCTAGGGATAGAGGCGCTTTATTATCATCCACATCTTAATTTTATTACTTGAAAAAGAAATGTAGTTCATTGGGCCAAAAGCGGTCTGAAAACAAGTTGTTTTCTATGGGTAACCGCAATGGAATGCCATGGCTATGAAGAATACATTCTTTGATATATTTTGGCTCGTTAGAAACTGCTGAGGAAAAGCAATCATCGCAGATGGTCTTTCCCAAGTACTCAGCGACTCAAGTATCATAAGAGTTTAACGCGCAATCATCATATCGTTGTCATGGAAGCAATCCTTTACGTCAATCTTTTACTTTCTCGTTATTTTTTGAGATTGAATTTAGCAACAACCAACAAAATTTTATTATATTTTTAGAAATTCAGACGTCATAGAAACGTATAACCCCGAAGTAGATACGTGGGAGATCGAGCAGAGAATTTGCGAGATCAAGTGGATGGATTGTGTAGTCGCGATGTCATAAAAACTTCAATTCAGTCCGAGCATGCAGAAAAGCGTAGATATTTACGTAATACATGTATAATTTTCTTGAGTAACAAAATTCTAATTGTGACATTTCTTGCGTAGGCATGCGTTCACACAGTAATTCTATAAACCATCTGCTTGCTTGGTCTCATTCATTGTTTTACTTTATTTCTGCTGTTGCACATTAAGCGTCTTTTGTGTTGCTGCGCTTTCATTCCGGTCATATTGTCATTGTATCCATATAATTGTAGTAAACAAAGCTGTAATATAAGGACGTGAAATACGGACCATTCATGAAACTTCAACTTTCCAAAATCCGTGATAAACAATAGCTTGTCTTAAAAAGTCATGTGAGTTATGCAAGCAGAAAAAGCATTCGACCAACCGGAAAGACAAAAGAGAAGGCAAACTCACGAACACAACCCTTTGAAATACCACAAGGTCAGGTCATTTGCTTGTTGCCCAATGCTCACTGCAACGCAGGTGTTGATGAATAATCAAAACTGTGTCGTAATTTGGTGAAACAAAACTAATCTTTACAACTAGCCGTTGGCGACCACTTTTGCGACAAACATTATCAACCCTATTCTCTATGTACATCAATTAACTGCCTGACGGTGTGTGGTATTAATTCACACATTGTTTTATTGCTGTAAATTTCAAAATACTTAATGAAATTAGTCAAGTTTCGGGAATCAGGAAAAATTTTATCTTTTAATAAAAATGCTATTTCAAAATTTTTTGATATAAACTAAAATTTCATGGTGAAAATTGGTGAAATGGGGTTTCGGTGTTATATCTTTGTTAAGGTTGAAACACTGGGTTTAATTGGCAGCACCGCTAAACTGTATTTTTGATTCTACTTAAAAAATTTAAAATTTCTCGGCAACACAAAAATACAATAACGTGAATTTACCTAAATGCTCAAAAAACTAAGCAACTGAAGTCGTGCATATCATCATCAAAAAATTATTATTTTTAAAACGAGTTAAAACATGAATACATATTCATTACTTTAAAGCAGTCAACCTTTTTTAAGCCGATGGACCACAAAAAGATAATCTACACAGCCTAGTACCACTATTTTCAACCTTCCCAGATGTAAGCTGCAGCACTTCAAAAAATCGATGAAATTTGAGTTACTAATTCAGTTTGGACCGCAACACCTACAAAGATTTTGATATTCATTAAGAATTCTAGGTTATATGTATAAAGCCAGAAAGCAAGATGCATTAGCATTCTAATTTAATCGATGCTGATAACTGTTACAAGCAGCCTGATTCATAAACTCTGAGCTTAACTAGCAGCTAGCCTTAGCTGTGCAACAGTGTTGTATCAAAACCTAAAGCAGTAATGCTTATTGTTGAAAATGACGGAAAGACTCACGTAGAATCTGTAGAATAGCCTAAGCATTTAATGGTAAATATTCCATTTTCACGGAAGGAGCTCTCGATAGACCACTTGAAAAGTTGCATGGACCAGTTGGTGGTCCATCCACCACCGGTTGAGAATCACTGCTCTAAAGGGATGAAATAAAGATTCCGTGACTTAAATCAAAGTAGTCAAATGGCTGTATCCTATAGATATTTTCATAGCTTTCAAATAAATTAAGGATTTTATTCAATTTAAAGAGATCAAAAATGAAATATCGCAATTTTTGAAACAATAAAACACCCTAAAATTTTGTTACTTTAAAGAAATCACGCACGAATTTCCGTAATTCAGAAAAAATCAACTGCAATGATCACACATCGATTTTTTAATTCCTTTTTTTATTTTAATTTCGCCCAAATTCCTTGAGGTGCCAAAATTTGACCAACTGAAGGAACACTTCAAGATGTTTAGAAAGAGTTCAATTATATCTCCGCTAATCGATATTAATAATAACCTAATTATGGTCGATGAGCAAAGATTTAATGCAGGATTTAGATACGCGTGAGGCAAATAGCGCACAGCAATTATTTGTTTAGGCTAGGTTACTATACGTGTGGTTATTTCTAAACATGTCCGTGATTTCAATGTCAAAAGTAAGAAATCCGTAAATTTGTTGCAATATTCTGTATTTTATCAAGATTCTTTTGAATATTGGTTCAAAAATTGAGAATTACGGAAAATTAAAGGTCTTAGCGAGAACTGAAAGACCAATTTTTTTCATAAACACATCTAAGAACTGATGCAAAAATGGAAATAAAGCCTAGCTGTACCACCACCAGTCGATGGAAGTAAATCATTTTTTTGTTGCTTTTCTTCAGAAAACATCTTTAAAAACTCGATTGAAATTGAAATATATAGAACTGCACCACGAGTGAGAGAGTCCAGCATACTGTAAGCTGGCTGGGCTACTTTATGCGAAAAAATGTCGGGACGACACAGGTCTCATGCTATACTGTACATTGAGGTGCAAAAAGACAAACATAGTTCAGCCCAAGGTTTATGCGTTTTTTACAAACGTTCTGTCTGCAGTTGTTTAAGTTCATTCACATTTTTGTTCCAGGGATTATAATTTAATACTTTTTTATTCAAAAACCGAAAAAACTTCTATCGACTGGGGTCAAAGCCCCCACGCATCATCTTTTTTGCTGGCTTTGGAGGGCCTCCCCGCTAAAGCCTGAGTTTTTCAGAAAAATCATTTACCCATCCCTCCCTTAAAAAATCTTCCTGCGCCACTGGGTGTATATGTAGAATATGCTCAATTTCTTTTTTTTCTAAATGTTTACAACATTAATTTTCAACAGATTGTCGACCTGTAGTTTGCTAATTTAAGTAGTGTTTAGGTTTTGCTATACTGGCGTTAGGTTTCGATCAGTAACTTTCATACGTTTTTAGCTAATGGACCCTTTTGCTTTCTGGAAATATTGGAGAAACACCTCTATTCTCAAAACAAAAAGTTATTTTAAATCACATTGTAATAATTCTGTAGTCCTGATAAATGTACGCAAATATTGCAAAATAACGCACACGAGTGAAGCAAGAAAAATCGTGCTCCATTTTGAAGGCAAATCTGCAAACATCAGTTTATACATTCGTAAGTGGAGCTCAACCGATAGCTTACCAATATTTTAACCGATTGTCACGCGATGGAATTTGGTTCTGCGCGATAATAGCGCTTTATGATTGAAGCAACGTAATCAATCCCTCAAACAATTTGTTTGCCTGCAACTTTACTGAGACCGATAATTAAATACCAAATATGTTATCTACCAGCAGTAGATTTACGCCACTTCTTTTTCGAAATAACAAGAAACATATTCTCAAACAAACTTTGCCTTTAACTACACTGCTAACTACAACAGCAATCAGTTTCACTTTGTTTTTACGGCTTCCAAAGTTATTATTTTTTAAATAATCACACGCTGATACACATAAACACTACCTATCGTACGCACAAAGACATAAACTCAAAGTTGTGGAAGGATATTAAAGTGATTGATGAATTTTAAGAAGCTAAGGTGTGAAGTAATTAACCTACTACTTACAGCTTGTTCGTGATTGTCGGCCTAGTTGTGAAACTAAAAGCCTCTAGCTGCGCCTATGTTCCTTGCTCCCTTCATGAATGCAGCCAAGGAAGGCGAGCTGATCTGAAACTCAGCATTCAGCAGCTACATTTCCCTTTGATCCCAAAACTTTTCCTCACAAAAATTTAGATATTTTGGCCGCACTTGTTTAAATAAACTAGATAATTTTGTTATAATTTTTTAATCAAAACTGAAAATTTAAGAAAGCTGAAGCTCTTTCAAGATGTACGCATATAATTACAAGTGACAACCAAAAAAAGTATCTTTTCCTCAAAGCAAAATACAGTATGTAGCCTAGGATGTTGAAATTTTCTTGCCATTGTGACTATCTTTTACATTTTTGTCATAGATATATTGAATAACCAGTTTGTACAATACGAAGAAAATATTTTGCAGGTGGTCCTTCGCAACATCATATTAGTTCAACTTTATGATCATTCGACCTTCATTCTTACATTGCACTAATCTCGAAGGAACTCCTCCAGTTCTTCCTCTCCGTTTAAAACACAAAATAACCTTCCTTTTTTTATTGGTATCACATAGACTGAACTCAATTGATAGGCTAACTTCATAGGCAGCTGTCTGATTATTAGTCAGTTTAACAATTTCACTTGGGAAATGAAAATAACTTTTTATTTCCCCAGTGAAATTCCCAATAAAAAAAAGCTTTTTCTTTCAGGCCATGCATGAAATTATGTTTCCAAAACTACTTTTATAGATTTGAGCCTTCGGGCTACTGCATTCCTACTTCTTCAGCTGCAATGTCATTGAGGAAATCAGTAATTTTTAACACTCAGCAAAGGTAAAGAAAAAGCTAAGTAGCCCATGCCCTATGATTTTGTTCGTATTACGTTTAGGATTTAGATGGGAGTTTGATTTAGTTGCAGTAACAGTCAGGGTTAAGATTAGGGTTACTTATAGTTACAATTAGGGTTAGTCTGCAAAAATTACACTTAGTGGTAGTAGTTGTAGGCCTGCACATGTGTGCAGTGAGCACTGGGCAGTTTTCTTCTTCCCACTCCGCCTTAAAAATTGCTTTCACTACATTTACGTTTTTGTTTTTATTCTGCCATTTATGCATTCATGGCTTTTAGCCTACTATGGTTGAAATTTCCTGGTTTAGGGAAATTTGACTCAAAAATTTATGAAAGAAAAATTTTTAAAAGAAATGATCATTATGAAGAGATGAAGAAAAAAAGAAAAAAAACACAGAAGAAATAATAAAAAGGTAAAAATTCCGTCTCTCTATCTTGAATTTTAGGATTTTTGGAAAAAGCTCCTCATAATCCCTTGTTCTGGCTATTTTACAGAGAAAAAAGAGTTTTAGGTTTCCGGTACTACCTGACCAGTGATTTAAGATGCCTTTTTCAGGTTAGTCAAACAAAACAGCTAGGTTAGGATAGTTATTTCTGATTGCTTAAAACTGTTGGCGTATTTAAGCGAAGCTTAGAGAAAGCCAACTAAATAGTGCAAAAGCATTTCAAGGTGGGTACCTCTTTTTAACCAGACGTCTATGTGTCCATTGGAGTGCAGTAACCTCTATCTTAGGGATCTGTATTTTTCAAACTTACATACCATGAAGCGTGCCCGGGTTATACTTTTCTTGTTTTATTAAAGCTCATTATATTTTTAATTACATTAGTTGCAACATACTGTTGTGTAGTTCACAAATTCTTTCGTCTAAGTAGCTTTTGGGATTTTTCAATTGTAAAATTTTACGCATCAGTGAACTCATGCGGTCATGTTTTACCAGCTGTCCAAAGGATTGTTTCTGGCTTCCAATGTGGAGGTTTTCTCGTTTGGGAAAATTTGACCCTAAAATTTATTAAAAAAGAAATTTTGAAAGAAAAGATCAAAATAAAGAAATCAAAAAGTAAAAACTTCCGACTTGTTATGTTGGAATACAAGAATTCTGGAAAAGAAAAAGCTCGTTTTCCACACTCACCATTTTATCAAATAAAAGTAGAGTTTTGCGATTTCATGCCTACGAAATAAGGTAGATTAGGACCAGGTGTTTGTTCTTTAAAGCTTGAAATTGTTGGTATGTTTAAGTAGAGCCAAGCAAAAAATGCATCAGCTAGGATACTTATGCACCTCATCCTAACTGTGAATTTACAGGTCTATCTGTCCATTGAGCACTTGGGTGCAGAATCCGGCAATCCTTAAGTTTAGCGTCGGAAACTCAAGCAAAAAAAAGTTCTTAATCCAAGCAGTTACTTTATTGAAATGAAAATTAAAAGATATAAATTTGTGCTATGCTAACCCTAACCCTTACTCTATCTCTACGATTATCGGTTCACCATTGACATCAAAGCTACCAAGTTGCCGGGGATTGTATTACGATAAGTTTTTACTTTAGTTCCCAACGCTAAACTTCAGGCTTACCGCAGAATCCTTCATTATAGGCATCTCTGTTTTTCAAACGTGCATAGGATGCAATGTGTGCAAGTCTTTGATGGTTCTTATTTCAATTTTATTATTGAAACCATGCTCTAGTACTGCTGTGCTTAGTTATTTTACCATTTAGGCAATTGATGATGGCAGTGTTCTCATGTTTGTCAGTTTGTTGTGTTGTTGAACTATGTAACAGTGTAATTAACCTTTGTCGGTTATTTTAGGTTTCATGCAAGGTTTTCAGAAAGGCAAATTTTCAGAAAGTTCCTGAAGTGGAGGAAAGAAAAAAAATAAGTAGTGGAAGCACTTGTTGTTTCAGTCTTGAGGTAAAGTTCAATTAAATTTAATCAAAAAACTATTAATTACAGGTATTTTGTGTTTCTACTCATTTAGATTTTGTAGAGGTCGGTAGATATAAATAGGCATAGTAGGCATAGCACAAGCACAGTAGGCTACAGGCATAGTAGGCATAGTAGAGGCATAGTGATGATAACTTGAGCTTTTAATGTAAAATCTCATTGCAACCCATCAATGCTTGAATCTAAACTTATAAAATTAATTTTTTTTAAAAGGAAAGAGGTAAGGCTTCTTTATATTGGTGCGACTGGTTTTTGGTTGCATGCCTCCCCTACTATCTTTGTACTGGTACTATGCCTATTTATAACCACCCATTTAGATTTTGTAGAGGTAGCAATGCTGATAGTAATCTATCGCTTATAAATTGTATTCTGTAATCTGGTATGACCTTGTAACTTGCTTTTATCTGGGGTTGATTTGTGTTTGTTTAAATCATTTGTTGATTTTTCTTCAATACATGTTTTCTGGCTAAATACCTGAATACAGATTTACCTGTGTTTTCTGAATTCTACTGCTGTACTGAGTTATTTTTTGTGTTTATTTTTAGGCAGTGGCTATTTTGCCGTCGACGGCAATTTACCCTCAGAGACTATTTTGCCGTGAGTTGTTTGTGATTGGTCAATTTTAATGACGTATTAAACGTGACTTTTGGTCGTCTCTGATTGGTCAATTTTAAAAACCAATTAAAAAAATTTTGCACCCCCAGGTCTCTATCCCCCACCCTGTACACTCCCTTGCAGTGTACACTGCCCCGTACATTTACATACCGGGCCTGCCCCTTCAGTGTACACTGCCTTTCTTTTAAAGCCCTGGCCAGCTGAGATTCGAACCCGATACCTCGGTATCTCAAGACCAGCGTTCTATCCACTACACCACAGAGTCACTGGTGCGATAATAGCAAATTTGGCTATATAAACACACCTGAATGATCACGGCAAAATAGATTCCAAGGGCAAATTGCCATCGACGGCAAAATAGCCACTGCCTTATTTTTAATAGCAGTGTTTCCATAATTGTAGAGTTGTTGAAGCAAAGTAATTTAGTTGCAGTGGGTCAAGTATCAGAACAGGCTTTTGGCTTTCAATTCTTATATGCTGCTGAAGGATATTCATTTAGCATGTGATGCAAGCTTGCTTCATTGGTTGCAGGTCATCATGTTGCTTCAGCATCAAGCCACACATTACCACATGTCCTAAGAAGTGAAACTCGCAGAAACTTTGGATGGGTAAGAACAAATACAAGCAAAAGAATGCATAGTTAAGTTGAAAGTGATAAGTTGAGTTGAAAATAATTGATTCACAGTAACTGTTTTGCTGTCAACGGCATTTTACCCTTAAAGGCTATTTTGCCATCAGACATTTGTGATTGGTTGATTTGAATGACATATTAAACATGTGAATTTTAGTCATTTCTGATCGGTCAATTTTAATGATCAACTATTAAGATTGTGCACTCCCAGTTTACACTCCTTCACAATGTGTACTCCTAATGTACTTTATCCCTTACATTTACATATGGGCCCCCTCCAGTGTACACTGCTTTTCTTAAAGTGCCCTGCCTGCAAAGATTCCAATCCATAACATTGCCTTACAAAGCAGCTGTGCTATCTATGCACCACACTATCACTGCCAGAATCTTGGCAGTTATAGCTATTTAGCCACACATGAATGGTGATGGCAAAATAGCCTTCAAGGATAAAATGCAGTCAACAACAAAATAGCCACTTCCTAATTAATTTGTTTGGAATCAAGTCTTTGTAAAAGAGTTAACTGCTGTCAGCAAATGTAAACAATAAAAAAGGCTTTGTCATGGGAGAAGAGACACCTGAATATCTACCTCTGAATGCAGAAATTCCATCAATATGGGAAAACTGTTGGAAAAGGCTAATTGGAAATATGACACCCAACTATCTCATGCTTTTTTAAACAATACTTTTGGGATCAAGTGCATAAATTTCCCCATGTGGGGAAATTTACGCAATTGACAAGGAAGCTCTTATTGAAAGCACCTGCAGGAATGGGACAATTGTGCACACTGATCAGTGGAAAGGATACCATAGAGTGAATAGTTCTATGTGCTTTACTCATAAAACAGTAAATCACTCTGAGAATTTCATAAACCCGCAGGATGGAACCCACACTCAGGCTATTGAATCTTTATGGGGTAAGTTTAAGAGACCAGGTCTCTATCCCCCACCCTGTACACTCCCTTCCAGTGTACACTGCCTCGTACATTTACATACCGGGCCTGCCCCTTCAGTGTACACTGCCTTTCTTTTAAAGCCCTGCCAGCTGAGATTTGAATGCGCAACCATGGTATCTCAAGACTGGGGAAAATTTTGCACTTGTTCCTACTTTTGTTGTCAAGCATATTCAGAAATATTTCTCTGTGGATAGATGGCTAGCTCTCGATATTCGTTACTAAGCTGTCCTAAAATTTCCAGCCAGGAGTGTACTTTGTATGCATAAGAACTTGCAGGTGAATTATGACAGGTGCTTGTCATATCAATAAAATGCATGGGATTGAAGTAGACTTTTAAAGCAACAACGTCTTGCAGAAGCTATTACTCTAGCAGCTGGTTTCTGTTAATTGATTGCTTTTTCTATTTCTTTGTATGGTGCTGATCACTTGTATTGGTTGGAATATGTTTGCGTGGCTTAGTTTTTTTTTTGAAAAACTGGTGCAAATGTCTGCTCTGCAGCAGGTGACTCTATTGGTCATTTTCATTTACTTTGATATCGTAAAACAAATAACTGCATTGTAATTAGTTTTACTGAAACAGATCAGTGTAGGCAAGGATAAATCATTTTACATGATAAATTCTTTGTTAAATTGTGTACAATTTAGAATCACATCTTTCAAAAGAAACTACTTTCTATCTCCTTTCTCTCAACAGATCTGATATGCTGCAGTAAGAGCTACTCCTCTGTAGTAATTCATTTAAAATGTTAGTAGAATCACTGAATCAGTCCCAAACAGATAAAACTATTGTGACAATTCAGTAGAGCACAAGTTTTCTTCACATTGACCTTACTGCTTTGATATTGCAAAATCTAACAACTGCATTTCAGATGTCATAAACCTTGATTACTTTTTGTTTTTGTGAAGCTATTAATCGAATGCTAAAAAGTAATTAATGTTCATTCAGTTAACAGCTTCAAGGCAAAACTGAAAAAAGGTTTGGTTGTTCCTGTTGAACAATATTACAATAAAATGGCAACAAAGTCAATATTCTCAAATACATGGTTTTTGTGGTTATTAGGTTTTGCCATATTATTGCAGATTACTCATTGAATCAGTCAAAACTTTATTAAGATAAATGAAAGTTAATTCTGGCCCTTAATATGTTATCATCAGTTAAATCTAGTCGAGATAGAACTTATTTGAATAAGACATCCATTTAAATAAGATTTAACTGAAGATGATGTAATAAGAGACCAAAATTGATTTTTTAAATTTGAATAGATATTGGATTTATTTAATAATTAACGTCAATACTCTTTGCTAATGGTTAAAGAGGTAGAAAAATTACCAATAAAATGCAACTTTATAGTGCTCTTATCTTCCTAAAAGTTGCAATACTAGAAATCATTTGGGATAAATCATGTGCAAAATTGATTGGTACTTGAATTTTAATCAATCAATTGGTTTGTCAAACAAATTATAACTAACATGAGCAATGTTGACCACTATTATTCAAATTGTGTTTAAACTGCATTCACTCAAAGACTTGCAAATTTGCACTATAGGTGCCTGCTATGTTAGATTTACCTAAAGGTATTGGTTTCAGTGGAATTAAAAATATATAATTTCAAGGTCTTTGGGGCTATTTTTTTTAACAACAGGTAAACTTACATTAAATCTGTTTTGCCCTTGTTGGCTAAAAAGGAAGTGATGCCAAAAAACTAATATGATGGCAGGCCTAATCAATTTTCTCTTATTGGCAAAGTTTAGCAAGCAGAACGTTTTGATAAAAAATCATTAAGTGACAGGCAAGATGACAGCAGGTGCAATGGACTTGAAACTGCCACATAGCTGGCTCAAATTTCATTCCAAGCATCGCATATTGTGTCCCTGGGAATGGAGGCAATGTGCAATTCTTGTATCTGCTTGGTGACACTGAACCAATTGACTTGTAAAGAGCAAAGTTTATCATACAGAAGATACTGAATCGTTTTAACAATTTTTGATCTAAAATCTTTTGAGGTGAACTTTCTAATTTTGATAACATAATGAGCACCTTCTTTCAGTTGTATCGCTCAGGCCTGCGTAATAATTTGCCTCTATAATAAATTGCATTGCTTTCAGGTACTAGTACTGTATGTCAATTTTTTAGTTCAAGCTTTTTGCAATTTTCCTGTATCTTCAATGACAAACCATTTTTTGCGGTTCACAATAGCTGACAGCAGTTAGCTATTATTCCAAGCTTTTTTTTAATCAATTATTCAGCTGTCAACTGATTATTTTCAGCTTTATTTTGCATTTTTTTTGTGATTGTTCCTACCGCTTAAAATTTTCTAACAGCTTTGCTTGACAGGACATGTAGTAATGTGCAGCTTGACCTTAACATGACTTGATGTTGTGAAACTAACGTCACAAAGCTTTTATCACATGAGAAAGGTGACCAATAAAAATCATTTAGCAACGCATTAAGGTTGAAAGCTATAAAGCTGGTGCCGACCCTTTAGCCACAGCCATTTAGGTAACGTTTGTATTTTTGTGCCATGCAAGGTTTTAAACATTTAAGAAAATTGTAAAAATAATCCATTTTGGAAATGATTTTTTTTGGAGTAAAGTGTGTGACGAAATCAGGCAAGAAATTTGGTCTTGAAATGAGGAAATAAAGGGTAATAATTTCATGAAGTGTAGGAAACAGAAAAATCATTTTTGGTAGAATTATGAGTTATGGTATGGTGTGAATACAGAGTTATTTGGAGAAGAATTATGACTGGCTTGCAGTTGTTAAAAGAGATTGCGACGAAGCTTACTGCAAAAGATGTATAAAAACGTTTCATATTGATGGCAGTGGCATTCCACAAGTCAAGTCTCATGCGAAATGCCCTGAAGAAGGCCCCAAGCAGCTAAAACTTGGAATCAAAAAACAAACAGCTGTATTGCAAAAAAATTAGAACTTACTTTAGAAAATCAAGTAGTCAAAGCAGAAATTCTTCAAGCTCTGAATTTTGGAGAAAATAATTATTCTTTTTTTAATGCAGCCTCAGATATTGTTAGATTTGAGATGATGTTTTCAGATTCTCAAATTGCAAAAAAAATATAGTCAAGGTAAGAATGATAAGTTATAGCAGTAGTTATGATATTGCACCTTACCTTAAAGAGAGCCTTATGTTTCAGGGCTGGCCAACCCGCAGCTCTTTGGGTCCTGGACTGCAGTGCTTTTCACTTATCTTTTGTGTTCAGTGATTGAGCATAGTTATGTTTAAACTGAGAAGGCATGTTGGATTCTGTGGCAAGTGGAAGGTCACACAAAGTTAATATCGACTTTGAAAACGATCTTTGAAAAAAACTGGTCATCTCTTAGCCTGTATGATGATGCTTCAGTGTTGTGAAGAGTAATATCCATAAAAAAAGGTCAACACCTTCTGCTGGTATGGAATGTGAATAAATTCAAAGTAAAAGTGGCTCTTTCAGTGATCACCTCTATCAATTTTGTCTCTTTGTACAGCACAGGTTGGCCACCCCTGTTATACATGATGTTTGCAATGCCCCATTTTGTTTTAAGTTTGATGAAACTACTAATCAATAGGTTAAAAAGCAATATGATGCTTACTTACTATACTGATCTAAAAGTTATGATGAGATTGTTAATATTTTCTGCAGATCTTTATTTGTAGGGCATTGTGCAAGTGACCATCTGTTAGATTATTTCAACAGGTTCAACAAATCTTGATTACAACTATTTAATTCAAGTTGGTATGGTTGGTCCAAATGTAAACCTCAAGCTTTAAGAAAAAGCTTTGTTCATCCATAGAAACAAACAACAGGACAAGCTATGCTAGTGTTGGTACTTGCTCATTACACCTAGTACATACTGCTTTTAGAAAAGGAGTTACAAAACTAGGCTTTGATGTAAACAAGGCTTTCAGGATATTATTTTTTTAAGTATTCCAGTGCAGGCGGAGAAGACTATGCTTCCATAGAGGAATCTACAGAAGTTGCTGTTTGGTATGCCATGCAACATACTGAGACTCTATGGTTGACTATGAAATATGTTGCAGTAAGAATTTTGCAACAATGGAGAAACTTAAAGGAATACTTTTTAAAGTTTATACCAAAAAAAAGCAATTTCAAGTCAGCAGTGGCAACCACAGATCGTTGCAAACGTATATCTTTAGCATTGCAGAATCCTTTAATTGAAGCATACATCAGTTTTTGTTCTTTTTCTGCTTAAGACTTTAAAGACTTTCTTTTATCCTTTCAATGAGATGAACTGAAGATGCACTTGCTGTACCCATCAATGTGTAAACTTGTTTCAAATTGGTTGGAAAAGTTTATTTGTAAAAGGATGCTATCTAGTGTAGAGTCTGAAAACCTGTGGGTAGATACTCATGTAAAGAAAAATAGAAAACCTTTACAGTAAGTAGAAATTGGTATAAAAACCAAGAGTATTCTTCATAAACAAACAGATCTGTTGGAAATTTCTCAAGACAAGCCGTTCCACCTTAGAATAGAGTGCTTAAATTTCTACTTGCTTCCAACAACTTATCTTTGAGATCGTTTACCTTTTCATGTATCCATCTTCATGTGCAATATCTTCCCCCATGCGAAAGAAACTAGTTCGATGCCACCAATGTCATTAGCAACTTACTGTAACTTTTTTTGTGTTGAGCAACAAATTCTGTGAAATTTTTGACATGAAACCAACTGTTACTCGAGAAAAAGTCTATGACAAAATTAGAATGCAATGGATGAAACATCAAACTGAGGAATTAAAAGATCATTGGTTCAAAAACTAGATGATGGTGGTGTTGTGCTTTTTCAATGTGCTAATCAATGCCAAAGTTACTGGCCACAAGCTCTGCCTGATAGTGGCTGACAGGCCTCACAAACACGTTCTACTCACAAGCGCATCAATGATTTTTTGGTCAAAAGTAGGTGCTTTACAAATTGAACATGGCATTGTCAAATATCCTCTTAACTATGGCAATGCAAGCCTTGAACGAGGATTTTCTATTAATAAGCAGCTGTGTACTGTCATGGATATGTAATGAAAGAGAAAGTAATATCTCTGCAACTGGTTAAAGATGAGCTACACCGAGTTGGTGGAGTGCTTAAATTTCTAAGTACTGCTCAAGTAATTGTAAAAAGTGCACATGCAAAATATTTTGCAGATATGGACCAGCAAAGGTTTGCAGGTGAAAAAGCAAGAAGTTCTGCAGCAACAAGCAAAAGTAGCAAGCAGCCCAAAAAAGTAATGGAAAAGAACTTGATGAAATTGAAGCAAACATTGAAAAACCAGAAAGTGATATCTATCTAGGTGGCAGATGCCAATTCAAGAGGAAAAAAGCAATTAGAAAAAGTTCTTTCTGCAACCAGTAAGCTTATCCAAAAAAAGAGTTGCATCTTGGTCAATGTAAGATTGATATTAGGCTGCAGAGGAAAAGGAAGTGTCATTAAGAACTAACAATATTGAGGAAAAAAAAGAATTGATACACTTCAGTTAACAGATTTTGTACAATTTGGCAGTCAAGACAATGCTGCCTAAGTGGTTTAGTGTAATGTACAGTGATGATTAATGCTATAGTGGTGTAGAATAGCTTTCGTAAGACTTCATTTTCTGTTTTTGATGACGTGTTTGTACTGGGCATGTGCGTTTGACAAAAGTAGCTCATGCTTTCTTTGTAATTTGATTTATTGTTCTTTCGGTTGGATTAAGAATTTAATTTAATTTAGCACAATTTTGAAAATAATACCCCTAAAGCTAGGAATGTGTACAGGTCCGTTTTCGATTTTCAGAATTGCCAGGGATAGCAGCATTGCTAATTTAGTGAAATGTAGATAGCGCATGTGGTGAACATAGCTTTAATTAGCATTGTTACTAATATGTTAGTGGTACAGTGCATTGCAAAATTACCTACCTATGAGTTTAGCTTGAGCTAGCGTGTGTAAGGGAGCATAGCAGTTTTGACTTATGCCACTATGGTTAAATCAGTATATTATTTGGTAACAACGTGATTGTAGTGTTCAGGGTTACCAGTAGGATATACAAATTACAGTGTACCTACCGTATGCTACGTGAAATTTGGTTGGTCAGCTTATAATATTTATGTTTTCAGAAGTTAAGAAAGTTGGTAGACCAATATATGCCGTAAATCCCGGTCTATAAGTCGACCTAGTTTTTTATTGATAAAAATTCATGATTTAAACTAAATCAAAAACTAAAAACTGGACATGGCTTATAAGTCGACTAGTGATTTTCTAGACAATTTATTAGGCTTGAAATGTCGACTTATAGGCCGGGATTTACGGTACATATTACGTTGCTGGACACTGTGTGTCTTTTTCATAGTGGATATATGTTGATTGCCACCAAGACCATCATCACATTTTCAATAGATGAATCAGTGCTAAATACATATCAGTAATTTCGTTTTGCCATTTTAGTCTATTAAAAAGTGAAGTGGTTGTTCGATGTTGTTTAAGTTTGTGTTATAATTGGCATAAAATAGAACAAACAAATGTAAAAGTGTCATAAAAAAGAGTAGAAACATGAAATAGCTTAAAGTTTTGCTTTTTTAGTTATTTATGGTTTTTGAGTGGCAGCCCTGATTAAGTTTTTTGTAATCCTAACTTTTCCTGTAAGTAAAAGATATCATCTTTTGAAAGTAAATACGGGTTTTGTGCGTTATCAGTTTGTGGTTTGGTGGCGTTAAATCTTAAGTTGAACCTAAATTTGGTGTGACATTTTTCGCATTGTTAAATAGTAAACAGGTAGGTTCTAAAAGAGCTGGTAATCTATATTTTTTTAAATTTGCCTTTGATTTAGGATTAGGACATAATGGAAGATAACCGCAAGTTGTATGATTTTAAATCGAATGAAATTTCTCAAATTCAAGATTACTTGCTGTCTTGGTACAAAGACAATAAACGAGATTTGCCTTGGCGACGGTATCGAGATCACGTTTGCAATCATAACGATCAAGCATATTCCGTGTGGGTTTCTGAAATTATGCTTCAACAAACGAGAGTCCCCACTGTTGTTGATTATTACAATAGGTAAGTAATTGCTTTGTGGTTTGTTGTTTTTATTATTTTCTATCACCAATAACTTTGTAGGTTGAGCCAAAAACGGTAGTTTTTTCAGGAGGATAACTTTAGTTATATCCCCTTAAAACAATTCGCAAAACCCAGGGGCATGCTGTTTGGTGAAACTACCATTATTATTATTATTATTATGGTGATTGGTGATGCGAAGTAGTTTTCCGACAAAAAGACCACTAAGATTTGGAATCATGGAACTGCAAAGAAACTGCTTACTGAACTTTGGAAATCAACGAAATAAATTAAGAATTAAATATGTAATCAGCCTCTAGGAGAAATTTAAGTTCGAGTTAAATTATGTATCTTGATATTTAATCTTTACAATGGTGTGAAAGTTGGTTGTTCAACTTAGGTAGATGTTATTATGGCTCCAATTTCCATAATTTAGTTGGCAGTGTTTTTCCTTTTAATTACCTTTTTTGTTTTGGTGATGCTCAACAAAAATACAAAAAGAAGTTACTGAAAATATAAAAAAATTCATTCTTTTATTTTGCGCTGAGTTTTTCTGACATTTTGTCTTGTATATCTTGATGATGCCAACCAAGATTTTTGCACCGTACAGACAGAATTTCAAATTGCTTCTGGAATGCTTATGGTAATTGCTGATGTGATGTGCATTTTGGTTCTTCGTGATCAGTACAAGAACGTTAGATTAACGACGTGTAAAAATCAATACACTTTTCTATGTAACCGTAAATGTTCTGTGAGGTACAGCATGGTGCCAGTTGTAATTAATCTGCTGACATTTGATTGGAATCATAATTTCTAAAATATTTCTAAAACCATTTGAATCATAATGTCTAAAATAAGAGTTTGCGGTAATTATTTTTCAACTTGTTGATGTAGCATAATATATCGGTTGATATAATTTTTAGGTGGATTGAGAAATGGCCAAATATCCTATCGTTATCCAAAGCAAGCTTAGATGATGTTAACCAGATGTGGTCAGGGCTTGGTTACTATTCAAGAGCCAAAAGGCTTCTAGAAGGTGCTTGTAAAGTCATGAAAGATTTTGATGGTAAACTTCCTAGTGATGCTGCATCACTTATGAAACACATTCCAGGCATTGGCAGGTATCATGTTTTATACTTAAACATTTTGTTTTTGTGGTAAGGAATCTGTGTTTCAGAACTCGAGGCTTATGAAAAAATATATACAGTTCAGGGATATTGGTGGAGGGCAATTCAGAATAGGCTAATCATTCTGGAATAGCTATGTTTAACCTTACTCTTACATTTTTCCTGCAAATTCAGTAATAATATCAATTTATTATTCACGTTAGTGAGAAATTTTCCGAATCAAAGATCTTTTTTTTTCAAAGAGTAAACGTCTCTGCGTATAAGCTTGTGCTCTGTTTGCTTGGCTTATGTCCGATTTGGCTGCCACGACGGGTAGACTGCTTGACCCCACCACTGTTTGCCGAGTAGAGATGGAGGAATCCCATTAATGCTCTAATCAAGGACAAACGAACTTGCCTGACCATTCGTTTTGTGGTTCTCCCTCACTATTCGTTTTGTAATGAGCGTCCAGCAAGACAGCTCTGAATACTGTTTTTTTGGCATGGCTCGACACAGGAATTGTATCTTGGTTTACCGACTGCGATTTAGACACACTAACTACTACGCCACCACACCGCCAGTAGCTTTTAACGATCAAATTCTAGGCGTGTAATCAAAAAGGAAAGGGCACCTGGTGTTGTTTAAAAACATGTGTTGTTACAAAATTGGCTCTTGTACTACTAAATTTCTGATTTGCGTGAGAGATCAGTTTATTAAAACTACCCAACGAATTAAACTCTATCTCTTAATAGGTTAAGGCATTTTGCTGTGGTGATATATGGTGGTATTACATAACAATCTATAGATATACAGCATCTGCTATTGCATCTATTGCTTTCAATGAACCTGTTGGTGTGGTTGATGGAAATGTAATAAGAGTCTTGTGTCGAATGAGAGCGATTGGTGGAGACATTCAAAACCGTAAAGTTATCTCACATTTGTGGTCTTTGAGCAATGCCCTTGTTGATGAGGAACAACCGGGCGATTTCAATCAAGTAACTGTTGTATTTTGTAAAATTCGCTTGACTTTTATTGTTGGTGTGATAGTGTTGAATTGTGTGTAGGTGCAATGAGTATTTTTTTAAGTTTGGTTGATGGCTAAGCAGGCGATCTTGCTGCTTAGAATAGAAGAGGACTGAAAGCGTTTAGTCATATATTAAGTGCAATCAACTTTATCCATCTGCGTGCGGTTGCTACTTTAAGTCCGAATTTAAAGTAAAAACCTTTAGGGCTGGTGTTGATAAATTCGGTTGGTTCTGCGTTTGTAGTTGAAAATTATATAACTATGTATAAATAGAGCCAAATACAAATGCTTTGTTGATAGCTGCAAGGCTTTAAATTTAACACTGACGCAAATGGCTTACGATGCGAGGGTAGACAGCCATCTGCACGCATGTCAATGGGGTTGATTCATATCGTTATTTATAACTGAAATAGCAGGTAAACAGTAAATAATTGGGTTAATTCGGGGCGTGCCCTGAAAATGTAACACTGTATGTTTTGCACCAGCAATATTTTGAATTTGATCACAACTTAATTCTCCATGTTTTGGTGTACTCGGTTCTTGCTGAGTATATTTAAATTGGCTTTATTTTGCTAGCGGCTCACCATTAGATATGACATTACAATAGGCAATACATCCATACTTACTATTTAATTTTTTATTGTTTTATCTAACGATAAGATTGAATTTGAAAAATTTTCAGGTCAGTTCGTGGTGTGATTTTCATAATTGACTTCAGCTGTTTTTTAGGCTTTGATGGAGCTTGGCGCAGTTGTTTGTACGCCGAAAAATCCGAAGTGTGCTGTTTGTCCTGTAAAAATACATTGCACCGCATTTATTGAGCTTGAGCATTTTAGTAAAAATTCCAAATCGAAAATTCTTTCATCTGAGAAGAAGGTTAACAAAAAAGTAGAGCCTCAAGGTGAGAACAAAACTGAGTTGGCTGATATAGAAGATTGTGCTGATTACTTGGCGCTGTCTCAGTGGCTTCCTGAATTAGGCGTTGAAAATTATCCTGTCAAGGTGAACAAAAAAAGTCCTCGATTAGAATCTGTGCTTGTTATAGTTGTTGAACTGGTTTTAAGCATAGGAGAGAGTAAATTGCAAAATGTTTCTAAATTACTTGTTGCAAAGCGACCGGACACTGGATTGTTGGCTGGTTTATGGGAATTTCCAAACGAAATCTCAAGCTCTAATCCCAAGCTCAGTAACACAGGAAGAAAACGAAAGCTTACACACTCGAATTTTGTTGAAAAATCTCAGGTTCTAGATTTTTGCAATAGGACATTAAGCATTGCTGGCTTAAGTTCTTACAAGATGGTTGATAAAAGTTACGTGGGTGAATATTTTCACAAGTTTTCTCACATCCATCAAGCGAACTATGTATATAAAATAAAAGTTTCGTCTTCTGAACAAGATTTTGGTTCTTGTGGCACGTTGCAATGGGTGTCATTACTGGAATTTGAAACACTTGCAAAATCAACCCTTGTTAAAAATATTTTTAATCTTTGCTACCCACGAAGTGCAAAACATTCAAAGTCATTGAAAAAAAATTTGTTACGTGACAAGAAGCAGTCCAGCATAAAGTCGTATTTTCATTTAAAGTGATCAAGCAACTGTTTATGTAACTTGTTTCTTTGAAAAAGAAGCGATTGTTGGTAGTACCGACTTGAAAAACCGTGAGCTTTGATACCTATCCGTTTTCACATTCTTCCTGAAAAGGGGGACAAATCTTTAGTAGGCCTGAGGGAAGATGATCTTTGATAGCTACCTTTCTCAAGTGTGTTCCCAATCAAGATTTCAGAACTCTACCTACAAAATTGCTGTCAATATCACGAGCAGCCTTTTTTTGTAAATTTTTATAAATCTACCTTCACCCAACTTTTTCCGCATCAGAAGTACGTTTTTATGCACGGAAGGATGTGAAAATTTTAACAATTTTATTTGTACTTGTTAGCATGTTATTGCTGCCTCTTGCATTTGAGAACGTTAATTGTGGGGTGAATTATGTGGGCACATTTTGAGCGCTCATTCGATTGTTTAGTCATTAGAGCGTCTATTAAAACCTATGAAACAGTTGCAGCAGATAGTGTGCGGTTTGCTCTTTTGCACTTGCGGGTCTTACATGATGGTATTGTAGCGATCAGAGTTCCAATTCCCTGATGTTTACGATTGACTGATCAGCTATATGTGCCCTTGCGTCACTTTACGATATGTGCTCTTTAAACGTTTATAATCTGCAAGAAAACAGCTTAGCAATACAACGGCATGTCCTAGAATTAAATTTTCACGCCTTGATATAATAATAGGATTAGACCAATAACCTCGGTTATTAGTTATTCGTGTATTGCTCTTTCAATAGCTGTGCGATGATTGATTTAGTTTCGTTTTTGTGGGTAATAAGGTGTTCACTGATTTAAAAATAGGATTTGACCGATAACCTCGGTTATTGGTTCATGTATTGTTCTTTCAATAGCTATGTGATGATTGATTTAGTTTCATTTTTGTAGGTAGTAAGGTGCTAAATTGATACTTTTAGTCATAACAACTTCGTTGCCGTAAAATCATAATGCTGCCAAGGTCAAATTTTCGGGAGACGATCGAAGTACATTCATGCAAACTTTGACAGTACAGTAGTCTATCAATTTTGATCAAAAATTACTATGTTGTGTCATTAGTCCATGTGTCAACGTTGCTTGAAAATATTTACCAATCCTGTCTTTTCCGCTTGATGATGATATTACAGAGAATTGTATCTCAACTTTTATAACCTTGAATGAAAATGTGCATCAATCGGTTGAGATTGGAATTGAAACTGCTGTAACTTCGTTGTTTGGGTTTTTTGTTCTAGACAACCTCGTGGTTTCAAACCTGATGAATTTGAACACTGTTTAAGACATGGTAGTCATGGTGAACGAACTGTGCCAAAACTTAAAAAACTACTGATTTACTTACAGCAAACGAGACAAGCGCGACGTCGGCCACAAAGCGGAATGTGGCTGGGTCGATTTGTTTTGTGGGTCGCCTTTTCTACTCGAAAATTTGCTTATTTATCATGTTAGTGATTGCAAATTGTTACCGCTTTTAATAATTCAAATATTTTCATTGCCGCAGCATTAAATTTTCGATTGTCGTATTCCAAGCCTCGAGTTCTAAATGGGCGGTTGGCAGTCGGAGTTTAAATTCGCCCACTGTGACTTAGGTATCGTTTAGATTTGCACAAGATGAAAACTTTCGGTCAAAAAAATAGCGTAGGCTGTATCCAAATCGCAGTTATACTCCGATCGCGGAGCAGTGTTATGCGACAGTACCTAACAAACAACATTACTCTGTCTAGGAGTTGTCCCTACCAGAAATCGCAATCTCTACAACGGTAACATAGCAATCCTTCAGAGGAGTAGCTTTCTGGTCTACAGTAAATAAAGCATTCAAAGTAACGAAAAAATCTCTGGATTGTACTTCTTTTCCTTTCAAGCACCATTCAATAGCTAATGAGAGTACCCTAGCTTATTTATATGGAGTGACATTTGCCAAGCCTTCCCTCTAGGACCTCTGCAATAACGGTAATAGAATCAAGCCATTGACGCGCGGTTGTAAAAGAAAATAATTTTCACTTAAATCTTACCCCAATATTGCCTATTTAGATCTCGGGAATATCTAGAACAGCGTTTCTCAACCGGGGTTCCGCAGACGATCATTAAGGGTTCCGCGAGAAAAATGAGATAAGCTAATACTCTTTTTCAGTCTTTTTCTAATTGTGGTAAAATTTTGTCACCAGAATTTTGACTTTTTGACCTATTTCTAAGCCAGGCTCTTAAGAGAACTAATTAATCGTTCACATTTAATATTTGGGATTCCTAACTTCGCTTTAAGGGCTCTGTAGACTTTCGTACTCATGCTGTCGATTTTATATTGATCCAAACGTTCCCATGGCTAATTAAAAAAGAACCTGGGCGTGGGAATGTTAGTCATCGATTCAATTTCCGACTGAAAGTGTAGGGTGCACTCAACCGTAAACTCTGATATTTCTGACTAAGTTTACGACACACATTTAATTTCGTGTTTGGGAATTTCATATACACAGTCTTGTCTTTCTCTTATCTCGAGGTGGGTTCTACTTTTTTTAGTTCTTTGAGCTCAAGTAAATCAATTTATTTTTTTCTATTTTTACAGAAATACCCAATCTATCAATGTGGCAATTTTTGAAGAGGAAACGTTCAGAAAATCATAACGAGGGTGGTGATGAAGAGTCACAGGCTCCTGATAAATTCCAAAGCACCAACAGTAAGTCAACATCGGGCATAAATAAGATTCGTCTTTACAATGAAAGTTATCTCTCAATGGGCTTCACATGGACCGGTGACCCAAGCTGTCCCATTCCATTGTGTACCGTCTGTGGTAAACGACTAGCAAATGCAGCAATGGCTCCAGCTAAATTGAAAAGACACTTTGCAACCAATCACAGTCATTTGAAAAATAAAAGTGTAGATTATTTTAAAAGGCTGTTGGAATCTCAAAAGAAACAGAGTACAGCTTTTTTAAATAAGGTTAGTGTAGGTGAAAAGGCTCTTGAAGCAAGTTATTTGGTAGCAGAAATTATTGCACAGAAAAGGAAAAGTCACACAGTTGGTGAGAACCTAATATTGCCAGCTTGTAAAATTATAGTCGGTAAAATGCTTGGACAAAATGCAGTACAAGAAATTGAAAATGTTCCACTTTCAGACTCTACAATAAGTCGACGTATTGATGATATGGCACATGACATTGAAGAGGTTTTGTGTGACAAATTGGAAAATAGCATTTTTTCTATTCAGGTTGATGAGTCAACTGATTTTACCAATAAATGCCATGTTATAGCTTTCGTAAGATTTGTCAATGAGGGTAAAATTCAAGAAAACTTCTTATGTTGCAAAGAACTGTCAGAGACGAGCAAAGGAATAGATGTATTTAATATTTTGTCCTCTCATCTGGAAACAAGAGGTCTCTCCTGGAAAGATTGCGTTGGCATCTGCACTGACGGTGCTCCATCAATGGTTGGCTCCATGAAAGGGTTTGCTTCTCTTGTAAAACAAGAAAACCCTAACATAATCTCAACACATTGCTTTCTTCACAGGGAGGTGTTGATTTCAAAATCTCTTGGAGATGATCTGAAAAAAGTTTTTGATGATGTTATAAAAATGGTAAACTTTATTAAACAAAGACCAGTTCACTCCAGAATGTTTAGAAGATTATGTGAAAATCTGGACACAGAACACATTAATTTATTGCAACATACGGAAATCCGGTGGCTGAGTAGAGGAAGAGTTCTAGATAGAATGTTTGAGCTGAAAGATGAGTTGCACAAATACCTTCAAGAAACAAATAAGCAAGATTTTGCCAAATGCTTTGAAGATGAACATTGGCTACAGAAACTAAGCTACTTAGCAGACATTTTTTATCACATGAATCAACTAAACAAGTCACTGCAAGGCCCCAGAGAAAATATATTGACTTCTAGTGATAAAATTCTTGCATTTAAAAAAAGACTGGATTTGTGGAAAAGCCATGTTGCAAAAGGGAATTTTGATATGTTTCCGCGATTTTTGAAAAGTAAAAGTGGAGATGGATGTAAGAAAACTTCATGTCTTATTGAATCCCATCTGGAGGAGCTGTATATCAGAATTGAAAATTATTTTCCTTCCCTTTCAACACAGGCGTATGATTGGATACGGGATCCTTTCTCAGAATCTGCTTGTCATCCTGAGAATCTGACATTAAAAGAAGAGGAAGAACTTGGTGAGCTGCAGTGTGATCGTACACTAAAGATGAGATTTACAGACCTGTCTTTGGACGAGTTCTGGATTTCTGTGAAAGAAGAGTTTCCTACTATTCATAGGAAAGCAAGTAAAATATTGCTGCAGTTTTCAACGTCTTACATGTGTGAACAAGCCTTCTCTTGTTTAACGAGTATTAAGAGTAAAGACAGAAATCGTCTTCTTTCAGTTGAAAATGAAATCCGGGTGTGTTTATCTAAAGTTCGACCTCGAATTAAATATTTGTGTAACAAAAGACAGGCACAGGTTTCACATTAGAGAAGCATTTTTCACTTTATCAAATAGTTCTGAGAGTAACAATTTCATAGCCCATTTATTGCTTCACAGGACATTTTGGCTTGATTTTCGTATGTCTTCTCAACATTGTCAGTCACGGATGAATAAATGATAAACTGATGCAGCAATTGTCTGTTTTCTTTTTGTTTTCATACATTTGAGTAGGTAGCTATATGATGTTCGTTGGCTACTTGTATATTTATTCTTCACGATTAAGTTTAGAATTGTTGTGAGAATGAAATCTCCCTGATAAAGTATTATAAACACACATTACCAAAAAAATTGACGAAGAAGTATTAATTTTTCCTTAACCTAATTATTCAAAAATAATGGAATATTCACCACGTGAACTACGATGCAAATAAGATGAGAAAGAATGGTATTTATTATTTTTTTGCGCAAGGGTTCCGTGAGACATGGGATATATTTTGAGGGTTCCGCAAGGGAAAAAAGGTTGAGAAACGCTGATCTAGAACATCACACTCTAAAAGAAAAAAGTGTTCACAAGGTCATAAAATTGTGCCCCCTTTTTAAAAAATTATTTGTAAGCAAGTGGTAGTGCACTGCTTTGGTACCCAAAACAATCGCGTAGGATTACCTGCCAACGCTCTACGTCTTCAACGAGATCGTTTTTATATACTGAAAAAATACTTTAAATTTCAAATACTACGACTTGGTGTTATTCATTAGAATCGGCCTGAATACTGGTGGCCTTAACTTTCAACCATTTGGTATGAGCCAAAAAATATTTGCAATGAATCATAAGCCTTGGCAGATATGGACAAGATCACCACTTTCAATAATCTTGAAAATCAATATTACCAAAAAATGTGATCTTGAAGAACCAGATCGCGGGTGTCATTTTTTTTTGATAATCGTGATCATGAGATCAAGAAAGTAGTGAAGATCTTGAAAATTAAGGTCCGATCTTGATCTAGAAAAAGATCGTGCCCATCATTGAGCGTAGGCAAAAGCAAATTTCAAGAAAGGTTTCCACAATACAAGTTTTCTGTCATGTATTTAAGACATTAAAGCATTTTTTTGGGAATTTCAACAAAGGATGGTAGTAACAGACAATAGACAAAAGAAAGTAGTGAAGAACAAACAAACTGTTAGAAAAAAAGGGTTTGAAAGTTCAAAGAAAACAATCCGAGACAAGATTTCAAAAGAGTCAAGGAGTTGGTTGATGACGACGCGCCTGCTATCAAGTCATTGCATAACTGATGAGTTGTCGTGGGAATCCGAGAGTGAAGCCTCCCCAAGTTCGTTGACCCCTGTCTGTCACATAAAGCGCCAGGCATCCCGTTAAACGTCTTGCTCAAGAACACAACAAGCGGGATTGCCGGCTTTTTCTCCAAAGCCTTTTTGCTGAGCGCCGAGCAGGGAAGCTGCGAATATTATTTTTTTTAATCTTTCGGTATGACTCCATTAAGGAAATTCGCCCCAGTTTAAAAAGAATAGAAACAAAAAAAGTGTGACGAAAGGCAGAAGGAATCATGGCAGTACATGGTGGCGGAGTAAAAAAAGTAATACGACAAAAGAAAGTGGCATTTAAAAAGATTTGCAAAAATCGATGGGAGAAAAACAAGGCTAGATATTAGAATATAGAAAATCGAACAAGAAAAGCAGTTGCTAATTCTATGCAAAAAGAATTCACAAATCTGAACCAAAAACCAAATAAAATTTTTAACACATGAAGTTTATAAAAAAGAATAGGAAAAATATTGAAGGATGAAGATGCATGAGAGGTTGTTTTGACTTTCAACAAACCGCAATTACCTCCAAATTTTGGTATGATGTAGGGGAAACCGGGTTTCGTAGGAACAATTTTTTGAAAAATTAAGAAACCAAATTCTGCATAATCTTCGAAACTTTTACCTAGTCGGGCGTGATGACTGCTCCGTTTTACAATTTACTATAAAAGACTGACTAGAAATGATTAGAGGTTTACGCACTAAGTTTAATGTTTCGAACATAGGTCATATGCTTTAAGTAACCCTGAAATCTGGGTTTGTTGGAACACGGTTCGGGGTTAGTTGAAACATGCTTCGGTTCATTATGTACAGTATTCAAAAAAGTATGTTCTTTTAAGGCAATTAATCTACTGTGGATTGTAGCCCGACAAGTCAACTAGAAAGACAAATATCTGCTGACAGCATTTAGTTTCTCTTCCTTTTAAATCAACAGGCAGTTTGAGCACAATGTCTTTCAAATTTTTAGTGAATTCCAATTTGTCAGTGTCTTCAAGAAAAATAAGCGAAGGGCTTTTACTCACTGATTTAGAATGACTTTCATATTTCTAATATTTGAAGGTGACATCTCCCTATTTAAAAACACCAGTATTAATTACTAGTTCAACTTTGTATTGCACATTTTTCTTGCACAATATTTCACCAGGGCTGAGTTTACTTTCTTCAATGTCACTTGGTTGATTTATCTCTGTCATTTTTTCATCTTCTATTGCACGTTCATTTGAGTAGCCCTCATCATGTGATAGAAGTGGTGGCAGTGCTACGTCAGAGTCCGACTTTGAAGCATTTACAAGTTTTCTTACAAGTCATTATTCTTTTTTTGACCTGAACCATAAATTTCTCTGTTTCAAGGGAGTTCTGGGTCGGCTTTGAGCCTATTTGACCAATTTCATCAAATTGTGCCCCGCGCAGATATAAGCTTCATGTCTGAAACAAATTGCTTAAGTAGTATCTTGGAACAAGTTCATATTTGATGATGTCCTAATAGGCGCAAAAGAGTTGGCTGAACCAGTTGAGTTGCCCAGGGAATTTAGAAAATTTCAAGAAAAACGACCACGAAGAAGGAAGAGACTGTTTTCATATGAGGCGCAATATTAGGCTTTCAATGATTGAAAAGAATTATACAGACTTTAGTGCTTCACCTTAGCGCTAGATAAAGCCATTCAATCTCTGGAGTCTATATTTAAGCAGCTTCAAAACCATATAAAATTATTTGGATTTTTAAATAACTTTCATGGCCAACAAAAGACAGAAATAAGGAAGCACACGGCAGACCTTGAAGCAACTTTAACTGACGCCAAACTAAACCAGAGGACTGGTAAAGAGGTAGTTACTACAACATGCAAAGATGTTGATGGTTATGTATCGGCCGAAGAACTTGAAGCTCTGAAAACTTTGCTCCCCACCGATGTTGCCAAGCCTCAAGCTCTGTTTGAATACCTGGTGGTAAACAATTGATTTACTGCATTTCCTGATGTTTTTACTGCTTTGAGGATTTACTTAATAATGCCCGTAACGGTCAAATCAGGTGAGAGAAGTTTTTCTAAACTGAAACCTGATTAAAACATACTCACGGTCAACAATTTCGCAAGAGAGACTAAACAAATTGGCAATGCTATTTATAGAAAATGACATTACCAGAACCCTGGAATTTAAAGTTATTTTGAAAGAGTTTGAAAATAAGAAAGCGAGAAGAATAGATTTCTAAAAGGCAAAACATAAACACTACATCTGTAACTGCCTTAACTTGTAATAAAAAAATTAAACTTTTTCATTGTTTTTCAGGTTTTAGTATATCAAACAATTAATGCTTTTTGGCTAGGACAGGCACACTACACGAAATATAAAAATCAGTCTTCGAATTTTGCATCTGGTAGGGGCCCCATCATCAATTTTTTATTTGGGACCCGCAATTTGTAGCATCGGACCTGAGGGTGTCGGTTAAAATTCTGGTTTTTCCGCAATTTTTGTTGGATTCGCTCTTTCGGGAACCAACTTTTGTAAAAGGCCTTATGCTTTCTGGAGTAACATTCACAGAAAAATCAATTTTATTTGATATTGTTGCTGGCTGGTTGCTTGCTGGTCTTCTGGCTGTTTGGACCATATTTCAACTAAAACCATTTGCACTGTTCCATCTAACCCTGTTCACTCATGGGAGCGAAAACTTACACTTCATGTAGCGATGCATCTGTCTTTTTCAGTAGCATGGTATCTACGGTCAACGCAGACTAGTAAATTTTTACGTATCTTTCTAGTGTTTCCCAGACTGTGTACCGTGGAAGATTTGCAGGTATGTCGCGGAGTGCCGTGGTGCGCCGCGAGTCCTTTCAAAGTGTTATTAGTTGTTACAAATTTTCTGCCAAAATTGAGAAAATGCTGTCATTACAGGTCACGGCGAGAGAAGTAATGACCTTTTTTTGAAAATCAGCACCATTTGGGGTTACAGCATGCGATTTCAGGAGGTCGTTGCCCTGAAAAGTGGTGATCTTCAAAAAAAGAAAGAAAAGGTCACATAGGCGTAGCCAAGGGGGGCCAACGGGGCCATGGCCCCCCTGAATTTTAAGTCAAATTACAAAACAGTATCAAAAAAATAAAACCATTAATTTTTTTGTTCCTCTGCAGGTACATTAGAGTTTGTTGTTGACTTTTAGCAAGGGGGTGGGTCGGACGTTGTTTTTTTAAGTTTTTAAACTAACAAATGTTATTACACAAGATGTGTACGTTTTGCACACTAAATGTCGCCGAAGTTTTTCTTCTATGTCGCAGTCGAGTGATGAATTGATAATTCAAGTTATGGTAATTGCAAGAAATAAGCGTCTCGCTGAGCGCTTTCTTGTTTAATTGCGATGCGGATTACTACAAAAACGTTGCTTCTTTTATCAGAACGTTCAACCTACCAGTAAGAGTGGTTTCATTGAAATTCCTAAAATAGTGCGTTATACGTCACAATTGAAGTTGAACTATTAAAGCTGTTCTTGATAAAACTACATTAGATCAGTGAAATCGCATTCGCACTTTCTCAGTTTTGTTGCAGTGAGGAACCGCTATACCAGCCGTTTCACTGCTGCTTCTATTTGGGAGATCCTGTCTCTAATTGTCTTGCTCACCAGAGATCCTCGACGCACGAGCACACACCAACTTGCAGAACATGAAGACTGTATTAAAGGAGAACAGAAAATTTTGCTCACAAATTAGCTGGACCACACGCATCAATTGCGACACGCTAGACGTATCTGGCTCTAGTTGTTACAAGATATTAAAGACTACTGAGAGATCTCCTAAATACAATTCATGCAAATAAAGATATAAGCGAATGCGAAATAAGGGTATATTATCAATTAAGGCTAGCATTAGCTGGCAATACAAGCAGTTCATTGTTTCCCAATTGATTTAAGACACAGACAAGCGCTTTCAAAATACATAAACAACTTGCCACTAGCATTAGTTGGTGATGAAATATTAGGTTTCTATTCGCTACCACCCCATACTAAACACTGCCAAGGTAGAGTGAGCTCATAAACAGTCAATAGGCCTATTTATATCCACAAATAAATATGAGATCAATCAACGAAATTGTCACATAACCAGTAACAAGAAACGAGAATAACAGGCGTTTAGTAAAGAGAAAACAACTTGCCGTATTAATTTATAAATGATTCACTGTACCAAACTTACGGTTTTTCCATTAAGGGTCGAACGTAATAGAAAACAATTTGGGAAATTAAAAAACAATTCATTAGTCATCACATACTACAAAACATCCCTATTCCTCACTTATTACAAATGACAATCTATTAAATGAGGCGGCAAACATAACAGCTTAGAAGGCGAAAGCTTCCGAACAACTATGACACCAAGAACATTAACAGCCACTTTACTAAAGGCACAAAAACAACTACCGGTAAACCAATGACAGGGCTCATAAATCACGTTAACAAGTTTCGTACAGCAATTTTTATAATAGCGACGAGCGTAGTTCACGAAAGGCACGATGCCATTATAAGTAAATGACGTCACATTAAAACTTGCAAAATTTGGCCCCCTCTCAATTTTTTTCTGGCTATGCCCTTGAAAGGTCATTATCATTTTCGCTGTCGCCTGTGATGCAACAGATTCCAGTGGCTGGTGTGCCACAAAATTTGTTCAACTGATTTCCTGTGGCGGCAAACAAAAAATATGGAACCACTCTTCTAGAACACTGTGTTAGACTATATTTTCCAACAGGCTGGAGGTTTACTTTAGATAGAAAAATCAGAAAAATTTGCGCTGTTATCATTTTACAATTTTGCTCTGAACCCAATGAAACGAACATGGTGGATAGATGACGTTACTGTCAATCACTAATAGGCGGTAAAGATTTACAAAGATGTTTGGGAAATACAAAAACGGCAATGTTTCAACTAACCTGGTGATTAAGCTGTAGTTTACATATCTATGTTTCAACTAACCTCATTCTTCCCCTATGAGGTACTCTATTTGAAATTTTTTGAGGTTTGGTTGCCATAACGACGGATTTGCCTCAACAAATACTAATGAGGCAAGAAGGGGATTGCATGGACTGTTTTGCGGTTGGGATAGATTGGTGGCACCGGATGTATGAGATGACCAATATGTACCAGAAATAACCGATTGTTCGTTTTTTTGGGAAATAAGTTTGCGTTTTTCTGGTTATTTTGCGATAGCAACGGTTTGTGCCTCAATGAGAGCAAATGGAGTTTGCAGGAAAACGTAGGCTATGCGCTATTTTAGAGTAGTGTTGGTTATCTGGCACAAGCCGGCCAAAAATGCCCATGATTTGAAAGCAATAACTCGTTTTTTATTAAAATATGTAACAATGCCGTATATTTTTTTTATGTCGTTGTGTTGTCGTAGCTAGAATTTAAGCTTCTAGGAAACTTAGTACGACAAACAGGTAGATGCATGTAGAATTGTTGAAGAATCTTTGTTTGGAGCCACATTGGATTTTAGATCCCCAAAATGCCCGTAGTTCAACAAAATATCACATATTTGAAGGAATTCTGAACTATTTTTTGTTCGATTTGGATGGTGTTTCCATGACAACCACCATTTTTATTTTAATTTAGAACATAGATTGTTATTTAGCATTTATTGACAATTAATTTGGTATTGTTTTCAATTTGATTTTTTGAGATTTTGTTTTGATCTCATAGTTCCTCCGTTCCATGTGAGTTTCGTATGTTACCCTATTGAATATGAAAAAAGTATCGGACCTAATGCAAACCAAAGTCACTTGAAAATGATGTAATAAATGTACTAATGTACTAAAAAAGATGTAATAAATATACTTTGATGAAAACAGCTGCTTGTAAGAGGTGCTGTGAAGTGTTGCCAGATTTGGAAATTCATTCCCAATTTGCAACATTCCCAACTTTTAAATTGGGGAAATTTGAATGTCTATGAGGAAAAAATTTTTGAAGATTTTCCCAAAGAAAAATTAGGGAAATTTGAAAGTACTTGAAGTACGTTGGGTACAAAAAGTAAAGGTGGAACTCGCACTGTCAGAACAGCTGCAAAAGGGGTGGAAAATGGGTATTTTTACCTGATGAAGAAATTTCTAAACGATATGCAGACCAAAGTTAGCGGGTGCTTTAAATTGATTACCAAAAAATAAAAAAGTCACGGCAGGTTAATCGCTGCCGTTATGCATGTCCTACCTCTCGGTTTAAGTAAATTCGGACATGTGCTGGGGGTTGATCTCCAAAAATAAAAAAGGTTACCTCTTGTTGATCGCTCAATGTGAATTGGGAAAATTTTTAGATTTTGTCGGGGAAAAGCACCAGCAACCATCTGGCAACACTGGTACTATGGATCATCTCACTTTTTCGTAAGGCCTGTAAGTAGAGATTATTTGAGCATCTTAAATGTAGTCGCCTGGTAGTAGCAAATGTCATCGTGCTTTTATATAAAACCGCCATTTTTAGGAAGTTTCAGGTCCTTGACGTTATCCTTATATTGTAGATAGTGGCTCCAGGTAGAAAAGTAATGATGCAACAAAATTTGTGATTTTATGTTGCTGTGTTGTCCATGGTGGGTGCATGTTTTGGGCTACACTGAAACACAAAATCCAGTTTTATGGAAAGTCAAATTGAAATAATTCAATAGGCCTGTTGTATCAAGAAAATTCTTAGTGAAACATGGAATTATGAAAGTACAGAATTTTATTCTAAAACATAGAACTATGGAAATATAGAAAACTTGGCAAGTCAATAAAACCAAAAAAATAAGGCAGTGGCTATTTTGCCGTCGACGGCAATTTGCCCGTGGAATCTATTTTGCTGTGATCATTCACGTGTGTTTATATAGCCAAATTTGCTATAATAACACTAGTGACACTGTGGTGTAGTGGATCTGTGGATAGAGCGCTGGTCTTGAGATACTATGGTTGCAGGTTCGAATCTCAGCTGGCCAGGGCTTTAAAAGAAAGGGAGTGTACACTAAAGGGGCAGGCCCGGTATGTAAATGTACGGGGCAGTGTACACTGGAAGGGAGTGTACAGGGTGGGGGATAGAGACCTGGGGGTGCAAAATTTTTTTTTTGGTTTTTAAAATTGACCAATCAGAGACGACCAAAAGTCACATGTTTAGTACGTCATTAAGATTGACCAATCACAAATAACTCAAGGCAAAATAGTCTCTCAGGGTAAATTGCCGTCGACAGCAAAATAGCCACTGCCAAAAAATAAGAAGTGGGTAAAATTAAACAGGGCCTAAATAAATTGAGTTGATGTGTGAACTCCTATAAAGTTTGTTTTTCTGAAATTGTCATAATTCACTTGCTGTTTATTCGTTTCCATGTTTCAGGGTTACCCCATTTTTTTGAGATATAAACTGCAATGTACATTGTTAAAATATTTCATCAAAATAGAATAGCCTTGGCTTGCTAAATATTAATAAGGTAGTGGCTGTTTTGGTATCAATTGCATTTTACCCTTGGAGGCTATTTTGTCGTCAGGCATTTGTGATGGGTCAGTTTTAATAATGCATTAAACATGTGACTTTTGGTCGTTTTTGATTGGTGAATTTCAATAACATAGTAAACAAACTTGTACCTACAATGTATTTCTGTCTGCACCATCTCTACTAGGGGTGATGCTCTTACAATATTTGGGTAATGCTACTTAACACTTTCAATGCGGCATGTTTTTCAGACATTGTTTGTGCATGGCAGACATTTTTCGCTTGTTTGAGCTTGTCGCATCTCGTAAAGAAAAAGGTTGTTTGCGAGCATTGTGTGTCATAATCAAACCAAATGCTTTCGGATAACCTTTATAACATCTACAGCTTCTGAACTATCCATTTTAAAGCTAAAAAATAAAGCGTATTGAATTATATTGTTCCTGCCAATAACAATGCAAATGACCTTTACACAAACATTGCAACCACGCAATGGGACTTTGGAACTCACAATTTTAAGATTACTTATCAAGCTACTTCCTTTAACTATAGTAATTTCAACAAAATCATGATACTGCAGTATTTTCAAACGAGCTTTCAACAACATATTGCCTGCATAACAGCCATTTACACAACATTGTTTTAATTTGAACTACTGTAGCAGCTGAAACAAATGTTTTATTTTGTAATAATCCTACACAAACCAATAGGAAAATGTAGGTCAGTAGGTCAGCATCTGCTGAACACGCGGTGATCATGCACAAATCATAAAGACGTAGAACTACGCCCATACAGCTACTCTTGCACTGATTCCCGCACCCAACGGATAAATATTTATTGTGGACGTAAATTAACGTCCATCCGCATGCAACACATTTTATCTGTGGACGTAGAATAACGTCCGTTTGCATCGAAAGTGTTAAAAGACCAGCATAGCCATCAAATATTTTACTTGGCTTTATCATGTTACTTAATGTGATTACTGGTATCCAATTCATTTCAATTGGATGGTTACATTTTAGTATTTTGTTGACTTTTAAATCTTTTTCTGTAGTTTCTGTACTTTTTTAATTAATAATTTTTCTGTAATTTAGTAATTCCATATTTTGGTGTGAATTATTACAGTAGTTGTTGAAATTCTGTAATTTCACTGCTCCATATTTTTGAATGAACATCTGTAGTTTCATAAATCAATAAATCCATGATTTAATTAAATTTTTGTAAACCTGGATTTTTGTGTCATACTAAGAGACCTTTTTGTATAGATCAATTTTAGTTGTGAGCTTACATGCCCACATTTTGATGTAAAATATCGTTTTTTCAAAGATTAATGGAAAAGGGAAAATGTTGCTCAATGTTGGCCATGTTCCCCTTTTTTTATGCAATCATGAGGCATGGTATAAAAAAGATTTAGGAAAAAAGGACACAAATTGAAACAAGTTTACAGTACTCTGCCTTGGCTCTACCAGAATAGCAGTAAGCTACTTTGATTGGTACATGCCTGCAATGAAGAGATGGGGTTAGTTCGTATTGTTAAAACGATACACCAAGTAAGACAGGATGTGTAAGGAAAGTTTTCTATGTTTCAAATATTTGATCCTTTAAGATTAGCACCTGTTCAAACTACAACATGTGTGATCTTTAACAAAACATACCAGTTAACGAGAGCTTCTGATTTCTAAAAATGAAAAGGCGTTTTTTTATTGATGGAGTCCCCCAAGCTTCAAGGTCTTTATAGGCGACATATTAAAATGATTTTTCATCTTGTATTATCAGATATAGGTTGGCAGCCTAAGTACTTTGCAGCAAAGAAATGGTTGATGAGGCAACAAAAAAGACATTATCAGATATTCCATTGCTTAAAACAAAAGCTGGACCAAGAGACACAGAGTTGTGGATACCACGTTTAAAAGAAGAATATCAAGCACTCATAACAGTAATTTTTTGTATTAACCATTTTTTATGTTTTGTTGATTGAAGTGTACAGACTGTGCAGTGTTCTGTTTAGTCTCTTTTGCATGCAATGTGCTATATATGTAGAGGGGGCAAGAGATTGCTTCAAAGAATGGCACTCCTACAACCCTCTCCTTTTTTAAGCAGATAATTGTGCACTGCTATTTTTGTTTCTTAGAAACAGAAGTATATACCTCCTGTTTTCACCAAAAAGCAGTGGCAGGAATTTTGCTAATATATTGAATGGTGATGTATCGATACTTTAGTATTGGTATCGGTGGTGTCGGCTTATTTTTATGGTATCGAGTAGTAGTATCAGTATCAGTTAAATATAGCCAATACTTATTTAGCACAAAATAATATTAAAATTTTTTGTTATATTTTTTCATAGAATAAATATAAAAATTTTTGTTCTCCCCTGGAACTGGATTGCATTTGTAACCTAATTAACGTTTTTTAGTGTGTCAATAATAACCAGGGAGAGGGCGGTCTTCTAAACTGGACCCAAACACTGTGTAACACTCAATATTGTGTTCATATAAATATAGATATTAAAAGTATTCTATAAATTTCAGTTTCTCTTTTAACTACAGAGGCAGTGGTTAATAAAAATCACTTCTAATAAAAGCATTGTATGGACATTTCATAATGTTAAAGCTACTGATGCCAAAAAAGTTTCTACAATTTATGTAATAATAAATTTTTGAGAGGAGGGAGTGATGAGAAAGTTTTTAGTTTTGACTTTGATACAAAGGCAGTTTATTTGATGAAAAGAGTGTGCATTTTGTGAATGGTTTTGATTCTTTTAAGTATGGTAAACACATTTTTTAGTTTGACTTACCAAGCTATAATTTAGTAGTGTATATTTTTAGTTTTGACTTGTGAGTGCTGTTTGTTTGATAATAGCTGCAATTGGCTAATACCTTTTTATTAATACGTCTATGGGAAATTTTCACTTGCCGAGGTGTTTTCATTATGTTGTCAAGTTTTTTTTTTTTCAGTTACGACATTGTTACTTTCTCATTTTATTTTAATTTTTTAGTCTTTTGTGTTTGTAAGGTAAGCCTATTTTCTTTGAATAATAGTATTCAATTCATTGTTTTAGTATTTTGCTGTAAAAAAGTACTGCCTGATCTGTTTAACTTTCTTTTACAGATTTGCAATAATATTGTAATGAATACTGATAGATAAATGCCTAGAAAAAATTCGAAATGTAATAAAAAGCTAGATTTACTAAATACATTCTTTGGTACTGGTTACAAAAGCTTTTATTGCTGGTGCTCAATAGATAAAAAGCATCAGTGGTATTCACTCTAAATGCTGATGTCGGATTGTCGGTATGGGCTTAGAATGTGGTATCAGTACATCTCTAATATTGAAACTGTCTTGTCACTTAAGCTCCATTATTTTCTTTTTTCATTACTTTTTATATGTTTTGTTGCCTTGCTAGACTATTTAACTTTTTGCTTCTGAAATCGACTGAAGTTCAGCAAAGTCTTGTGTTGTTTGATAAATATTTTATAAATCTAATGGAGTAGTGTATCTGTCTACTGACTTAACTTTCCAGAGCTTCTGCAGCACTAAAGAGTCGTGTGTCTGAGTGTGTTTAGAGGAGCGAAAGTGTACCTCTTTTTTTCAATCAGTGAATGATGGTGCTGCTCCCTTGTTTTACCTAGAAGTGTTGCTACCTTTTCCCAGCATTTTCTATCGCTTTTTGTCTCAACACGTTTCCTGCGATGGGCCCCACCAGTGGGTCTCACTCTATTTCTAGCTGCTGCAATGGGACCCACTGGTGAGCCACAAAAATATTTTTACATATTTTTTTTAATTTAAAAATTGAAGCATTTTTAGAATGAATTGTGATGTTCCACTGCATATTTCTGTGGCCCACTGGTGGGTCCCATCGCAGGAAACGTGTTAAGCCTTAGGAATAGTGCATTAAAAAGGCAAGAATAAGTGATTAAAATTTTTAATGCACTATTTCAGGAATAAGCGATTAAATAGTAGGCTGACTTTTTTGTAACTGCTGACCTATTTGTATGACCTAAAGCCTTTGGCTATACTTATGTTGATTGGTCTTGGCGTAAGTGTAGCTAGGGAAAGAGCAATATAACCCACAGTCAAGCACTTGCTGTTAAGTTATTACAAAAGCAGGGTCCCTATCAGTAAGGTTGAGGTTGAAAATATTTGTTCAGATGGCTGCACTGTTTTCACTCGATGGATAGTTGTAAGAACAGTAACAAAAAGTTGATGTTTTTCATGTGACCAATTCTCATTTGAAAATTAAAAGTGCTTGTTTTTTTGTAATGGAAGTTGAGTGGAAAAACATTATGGCTTGTTGCACATAGTCATTTTCTGCTAAGTTTTTGAAGTCTCCAGAAATATCTTGGTTGCTCTGTTTCCAGCATAGGTGCACTGGAATTGGTACTTGCTGGCAATTAAAACATCCAGTAATTTTGCACACTTTCATCTGTTCATTACAGCACTTGCATGAAATCATAAATGTAAAGTTGTGGGATAGGGGGCTATGACATCATTTGATACCCCAAAGGGGTAAAATTTTTGTAAGTTTTAAGTTTGCGGCTGTCTCTTGTTTGAGCAAGAAATGGTTTTCCTCTGTCAAAATATGCAAATTTAAAGGAAATTAAGCTTTGATAATGACGCCATAAACTCCCTTGTGACGCTCACCTCGAGTAGGTGATCAATCGTGCCAATCTGGATTTTGTACACCCAGTATAGTTTTGGAGGAATTAAACCATCACTAAGTCTCCTATGATAGTCACCCCGAGGTGGTATTCAATTATGCCAAGTTAGAAGTTTGTATGCTCAGAAGATTTGGCAGAATAGACACAAATAGATAAGGGAAAAAATCCTTGCTTTTTTTTTGTATGGATTAACTTACCGACATAAAACTTTTTAATAATGCAATGACAAGTACAAAGATTGTGATAACCAAACTGCAGGTTGACTCCGCTTCAAAATATCTTTGTACAGTGGTGTTGCTCTCCTGACTAATCTAAACCACAAAACAATAGTCGGCAAGCTGTGGATGGTACACAGCTTGCAACTGTAAGTTGCGTGTTGTGTAAATATAAAGTTCGTGTGCTTAAAAGTTACTCTCTGAAAAAATTTCATCACCTTATCAAAGCACTGAAAACCATCTATTTAAACTGAAATTCTGCCCCCACTTATTGAAATGAACAAAATTATTGGTTGTAAGTGAGTAAACATAGTATTACTTAATATAGTAATAAGTAGGGAGATCTGCATTTAGATCATAGTTCATTTGATATGAGGAAAATTAATGGAGAAAAATTGGTAATTAGGTCTATATCAGTAAATCATTTCAAAACCACACCTTCAGAGGAAAATCTCTACTTCAAAATGGGTTATGAAGCCAACCGAATGATTAAATGCAAGATATCTGTTGTAGGTATAGCCCCTTTTTGCCCTATGACAGGACCAAGGCACATAGACGACAACAAACTTGACGTCCCAAATATCATTACTAAAAGTGTTGCACCAAGTGGTGAAATATGCCTACTACTAAATACTTCATTTTTGTAATGGTAGAACTACTACCATGAGGGTGTCCATCATCAACTTTAACTTCGTGTCTCTATACTTATAACTTTAACTTCAAGCCTGTATACTTAGTGGAAGGAACAGGTAGAATTTGTGCAGTAAAAGAGAGTTTGTGACTTAGACCAGTCTTAATTAATGAGTACGATTGTGGGAAGTTGGGCACATAAAGGCAATAACCCTATTTTTAACACTTTTTGTTACTGCTCTTGGAAATGTATTTGGGTGAAGCTGGCTGAAGTAATAGTTTTAACTGAAAACACTGAATGACTGGTAGCCTTGTTGAGCGATGCTGGCTACTATGCAATAATAGCAAGCATAGCAGATCTCAAAGAGGGTGCACCGTGCACTGAAAAACTTTGTCAGGGGTGCTGTGTCAATAAAATAACAACCAATAAAATGGTTGTATTCAGTTGATTTCAAAAGAAAGTCATCAATTTTTAAATGGGCAAATTTAGCATCAAAAAGGCTTTAGCCATGAGTTTTAACAAAACAAGCAGTTTTAAAAATTTGATCTCCGAAAAAAGGTCTTTGACTTCAAGCTATTGAGAACAACTGGCATAGAAAAAGCTCATACTTTTTCAAAGTCCAGGTCCCCAGACTGCATATTTAAGTCAGCCGAAAAGAACCGTTATATCGCTGGTTTTTGGCCTTGTGTTTTTGCTGTCTGAGCGAAGAAGGTTGGCCAAAATTCTATGGCCTTCAACATGAGAATCTATGTAATATGTGCTCGGCTTTTCTGAGCTTGTGTCGTGTTCATGATTGGTGAAAAAGAGGGTCGTTTATCGGTTATTGAAACCATATTAGAGGTCTAAATTCGAAATAAAAAAGGATAATTGGAAAAGTGCACAATGACTTTTTGATCACCCTGTTGTACGCAACCTGAAACCGAAGCTGCTACATGGTGGTGTCCTCGCAGGCCTTACTTCAGGCATCTCTGCACTCAAGGGTTTAAAAGAAATGTTCACCACTTCTAGTAGAAGAATAGTCTCAAGATTGTTGTTATGATTTTTGTAATCTGTTAAATCCAACTGACTTTCATCGTTTTGCAGTATGTGCAAAACAACAAAGGTAATGACAACGATTGGTTTCGGTTGGAGTCAAATAAAGATGGTACTGAGTGGTTTGGGAAATGTTGGTACATTCATGAACTTCGTAAATATGAATTTAAAGTTGAGTTTGATGTAAGTTGCTGTGTCGTGTTTGTCATTCAAAATTTTGAGCTACATCACTGTACATAGCCTTGCTTATTGGGGTTGATTTTGTCAATCACAAAGTTGCAGGCCAACATAAAATCTGTTTTTATTGTGCTAGAGATTTTTTTTGGTGTGTTGCTTATGAGTAACAGAAATTATTTAAAAGTTGGTTTGCGGTAGATTGCATGTAGTATTATTAAGGGAAATTGTCAGAATGGATCGTCTTTTTTAAGGATTTTCACTGAATAGTTCTGAGAAGTTTTAGGAAAATACTACGAGGCCTTCACGGTTTAAAGTAATCGTAGAAAGAAAGTAAAGATGTCATAAGCATAGGCGCCGAGTTTGACTTTTTTGCGGGTGTGCGGAATTTATGACGTCACAATCGGTTTGGCTAAGTAAAGCATTTTCTTTAGAATGGAAACAAGCAATCACCTGAACGTATTTATAGAAAGCAGCTCTAAATTCAAGTATTCATCAATCTGCCAACCTATTTAAACAGCGTCATTTAGTGGAAAAATAGGCACAAACGAACATTCTATCAGCATTTGACAGTAAAAACTAGGTCATGAATTTACAAAGGAGCTATGTGACGTCAAAATTGGGACGTTTCATGTTTGCGAATAAACAGTGAATAAAATTAACGAACAAGCACTCAAATCACTGCAATTAAAAACAGAACTTGCGATGCTTTTTGCAAGGGCGCATTTCATATTTACTTTGCAGATCTGTGTAAAATAAAGGAAGAGATTAGTGGATGTGCCGTATACCCGTATTCGGCGCCTATGGTCTTAAGTTATACTATTTAATGGCCAAAATTGATAAATCTGAGGCATAAAATCAATTACTTTTAAGAGTAGGGTAATAGAAGTTAACTAACTGGTTTGTAAAGTGTTCTCAAGAAAGTTGAATTTTATTAAATTAAGGCTTTGCTACGTTGCCTATGCTGGAAATCTTTTTATGGCAAGCATGTGTTGTAATGGAGACGATCATTTTTTATACAGATTCCTATAACTTATCCAAGCACTGCCCCTGAAATTGCAATACCTGAACTAGATGGTAAAACAGCGAAGATGTACCGAGGAGGAAAGATTTGCTTAACTGATCACTTTAAACCACTGTGGGCAAGAAATGTCCCTAAGTTCGGCATTGCTCACGCAATGGCGTTGGGAGTAAGTTTTGACTTGTGTTTTTATCCTCGTTCATGGGGAGAACTTTTAAAATGTCCTCTGGTTACGAGATTGACTTGAAATAAGCAAGTTATGTGTATATAAATTTCATTCAAAGCCGCTTGGAGTTGCCAACGGTGGCGCTAAACGATTTCTGTTAGGTGCCTTCCCTGCAAGGCATTTTGTGCGGAAATCTCCTTTGCATTGAATCCACAACCTCACGATTTTAAGCTAGAGTTTTATCGCTACATCACCACAGTTAATGGACATCGATAGCACTAAAGCCTAAGTATATCGGAAGAACATTGCAGTTGTTTCCCTGGTTTGTGGCTCACGATCAGTGTTCCCTTTAAACGCAAAAAAAGTGCGAATTTGCGAAATTGTGTCCGGCGGATTCGCAGTTAAAATTCATAAGTGCGTAAAAAATGTCCGGCGGTTTTTGGTAACTTTTTCACTCTATTAAAATTTTTGCAATTTTCTCAGCAAAATCTTAACCGTTAAATGCATGGGGGACAGTGAAAAGAAATCCTAGTTAGAACAGAGGCTTTTTTAAAGCAATGTAACGTCTCACGCAAACATCGCGCAACAGCGAGTGACGGCGACTTAACATATCGCGTGCGCCATTGCCACTTTTTTGTATAACAAATTATCTTTCCAGCAATTAACCTAAAGTAAAACCAATTTTTTTTGTTTACTTTTTCCGAGCCGATTTCAATCGTAGCTAAAGAGCAGCAATGGCAAGCAGCTCTCAAACTTCAGTTTTAACACAAGACATCGTTTTTCGAGGGAAGTTTGAAACTAAACTTGCTTGAACTCTTTATGTTTTCTTTACGTTTCAACGCTAACTTCAATCATGCTTGTTAAGATAAAAAAGCACATTGTTCTCGCTTTCAGTTAAGCACAAAAAACACCATTTTTTGAGGGAATGGTACAGTTTTTGTACGTTACGAATAAATAGCCTTCTTTTACTTGCCATTTATTACATTAAAAAAAAAAGGATATGACTTCTAACCAATTTTAGTTTTGAATTCTCTTCAACTATTTTCGGATTTGAGATGGAAAGTTTGCTTGCAATTGCAAAAACCTGTTGTTTAATTGATTACGATAGAAAAATGTAAGTTGTTCAAATTATTTACCGTAAACAAGCAACAATTAAAGTTTGCAAGTAATTTTTGTTTTGTCATAGTAATAACCTATTTTACATCACATTAGTGTATAAAAGTCCTGTTTCTCATGCTCATGTCGAGCGTCGGCAAAGGATTAATTTTATTTACGCGCATTGTTCACCTGTCATTCCAAAGTGCTTACGAATCAGTGTTGCAAAGGCTGTAAAGTTTGAGACCAAATTTAACAACTAACTTACTGAAGAAAAATAGCCAGGTATTTCGCCGCCATATAATAACCGATTGGCTACCTGTTTGTGAACATTTTGGAGTTGACAAAGTCACGCTAATTATTACGTCACCGAAGCGCATTGTCACAGTTTTGACTTTTCTTTCCCTACAAATTTGTCCGGCGGTTTTCGTACATTTGCTAGCGATTTCGCACTTGTGCCGGCGGTTACGCACTTACTAAAATCTTAGAGGGAACACTGCTCACGATTAAATGATTTTTGCCAACGGTTGTCATTGCTTTAAGTTAATTTTTTTCTTTTGAAGATTTTTCGTTGATACTGTAGCTCTAGTTTTGTACACTTGACGATCTCTTGCTACATCTTCCAACTCCTCTATATCCAGTGGTGGATTGAAGATTTTAGGTGTGCGAGGCAAGAATTCATGAGGGCCTTCAGCTGCCTAAGTTCTGAATAAAGATTTCTCAGAGGAGTCCTGATCGGAGGGCCTCAAAAGATGTTTTCCCAGTAAAACCAAAGGAAAGGACTTTTTTATTTTTTGGAGAGCAACTTCACGATGACTACATTTTTCTACGTAAATCAATTTCCGATCGAAATATCGGACCACTGTCTGGATCCATGTCAAGCCAAATCGTTTGCATAACTCGAGCATTTGAAAGCCACGTTGAGTGTTCAAAAGCGACATAAATAAAAACGTATACAGGGAGTCCTCGACTTACGACGTTAATCCGTTCTTAAGAAACGGTGTAACCCGAATTTCAGTGTAAGTCGGAACATCATAAATAAATTATTCTATAGGTACTGTACTGTAAAGTATTGTACTACAATAAAAGGTAAAAGTAATTTAAAAAAAGTACTTTATTAGAAAAAGAGAAAACAATTCCATACCACATGGATTAAAGTAAATATTAATAAGATGGTGGAGAAGCTGGAATAATAGAGGCAGCTGAGGTAGACGGTAGAGGTTTGTAGCAATAGAGGCAGCTGATGTAAAGAGTTGTTGTCTGTAGTGCCATCGCAATTGTCCTTCTGAGGTAGTAGGCCTTGAACGAAGCAATTACTCCTAGGTCCAAAGGCTATAAAAGGTCCGTGGTATTAGGTGGAAAGTAAACCACCTTGACATTAGGGTAAAAGTCTTCCGGCTGGGCAGGGTGTCCAGCGGCATTTTCCATTTTATGGGGCGCGTTCGTAACCTCGAAACAGCGTAAGTCGGGACCGTCGTAACCCGAGGACTCCCTGTAATTAATTTACTGTTTTGCTATAGGGCCTCTTGGTTTAAAAGCTCGTTTAAATGACCATTTTTGTTATCACAAAGTAAAACCTCGCATGTAACGAACAAGTTGGAACCAGAGATATTTATTTGTAACACGCCATGACCTTTATATGCTTTTTAGGCTGTCGGTCATACCGAGTATGACGTTTCGGGTTTGGCCTTTTCATAAACGCTTAGACCGATTTTGTTTAGACATGTTCTTTCAACATATCTACATGACAGTTTATAAGATTTTAACATGGTTGTTTTTGGCATTTTACTTTTTCTTTTACAGTCAATCCCTCACAAAATGTTCACAGTTTCTTACAAATTGACACGATATTGCTCATTTCCATGCATCTTGCTTCCACGTATCTATTCTGTTACCAATAATTCAAAGGTGACTTTTGCAAAACTTCGTTTCGTAGGTTAGGTAGTTCGGAAAGACGCTTCCCATTGCGTAGTTGGGAGTTTCCTTCCATAGAACTCCGCTTCTTCAAGTCTGAAGTTATCAATCCTGACACAGCCAGCAAATCTCGGAAACGATTTAATACCTCTGCATTAAAAACTTGATTCATTTACTTGAGTTTCATTAGCGTTTGAGCTGGGTCATTCATACTGTTCTTGTTGTCACCCGACCCTTTCCGAATGATGGGGCATGGCGGGAGACCATGGTGCCCCAGAAGCTGGGCAACTGTCTGAGGCCTGGACCAGAGGTCTAGAGCGAAAAAGAGTTGCGGAAAAAAGCCAGTGACACAGAGTCTATACCAGGACAGTGCAGAATGAGATGGGAGATGTCCTGGGTCGGATAATCACAAGCATTGCACGAGAAATTCTCACTTTCTATTCTAGTCAGATAAAGGAGTTTAACAGAAGGCTATGTCCGTTGCAGCGAAGGTGAGAGAGGACACAAAGAGCGTGACACGAGATCACAAGTTTGTCATTGGATACTGAGGGCACCTGTGTGTCGAAGATTTTTGATTGGACAGTACGCCTCCTGTCGAGAAAAGGGAAGAGTGGATGAGAGAGGTGAGCGGAGAAAAGCTACTTGGTACAGTGAATGGTTGGAGCTGTGCAACCCGCTGGCCAACTCCTCGGCCGATCATCTGGAAGAAATGAATGACCAAGGATCTATTGTAGCCTGGTAGAAAAAAAAAAGAGGAAGAAAGTGAGAATAGTTCCTGCCAGGTATGCCGTAGAGTGTGAGGCAGAACGAAAAAAGAAAGAGGGAAAAGTGTTGCCAGAACAGAGCGAGAGTCTTGAGAGGACGAGAAAGGAAAAGTGGCAGTCTTGATGGTCCTGCCGAGACCAGCGAAGAGCTTACAGAATGGCACAGGCTTCAGCAGAAAAGCCTGTACTCGCTGGGCTTGTAGAGTAGAAAAGTGTGGGCTCAGCGCCACAAGGTAAGCAGTTAGCAAAGACGCTGTAGCTACCTTTGCCAAAATAAAAAGAGACAGAGCAATGAGTTCAAATGACAAGATTGTGAGCAAGAGGAGAGTGAAGGTGGGCGAGAACCGCACCTATGTGAGAAGAGGAGGGTCAGAGCGAGAGCGTGGGGTAAAAACAGTGAGCTCTACTCTGAAGAAAGGTGAGCTCCAGAGAGAAAGTGGCAAGCAGGAAGAGCTTCCCATGGGGAAGAAGGAGAAAGCATGAGTGGACGAGTAGACGCGTGGACTTTCCAAGAGGATCTAGGAAGTCCCAAACCTGAAATGGGAAAGGAGGTTAAAAGAAAAAGAGCTGGCTCATAAAGTGACAGAACGAAGTAAAGCAGAGTTGCTCGTGTGGATGGAGGGACGCCTTAGAGAGGAGAAGAGCGATAGTGGAGAATGAGAAGCAGCTCGCGATAGCGCCACTGGCCGCGCGGTCAAGGCGTACCAACTTGAGTAATATTGGTTACGCCAAGAAATGGAAACCACCTTGGCGTAGCACAAAAGAAAAGGGACCGGGGAAAAGCTTTGTGAAGAAGAGTAAGGAACTTCTTGGGAGGGGCCCATAAGGAAGTAGAGATGCACCGTAAGACCTTGAGGTGAGGAAATAATTTGGCCTTATGCGAAGTTACATGTGCAGAAAACAAAAAAGTGCGGTCAAAGGTAATCATAAAAAATGGGAGCCTGTCAGAAAAGCAATTGAGTCCATCAAACAAAACAAAGAGGGAGGCAAGCTGAAATAAGTTTGTGGAAAAGAGCGGGGCGTCAAACAGAGTCAAAATTCTTGAAAAAAATAATTAATAGAAGCGAGGATCGTCCGAGAACCCGACTTCGGGTTTCTTAAACATATTCAAAACGGACTGAGAAAGATAAAGAATTTAATCTAGAGTAGACCGACCACTGTAGAAACCGGCCTGGTATGGAGAGAGGATAGAATTGTACTCCAGAAAGACGGTAGATGAGATAGAATGATGCGCTCACGCAACTTTTTAGTCACATCGGTTGAGAGAGATAGGCCGGTAGGAAGCAAGTGGCTTGAGAGGTATTCCGTCTTGTAAATGGGAGTAATAGATAAGGACTTCCGAATGGAAGAAAAGAAGTGCAAAGATCATGAGAGATTATAAATGTGAAGAAGATCAGCAGCCGAAAGAAATTCGGTGGAGGTGAACGGAAAGAGGAATGATACTCTTTGGAACACGAGGCCAAACACGAAGCGTCTGACTGTGCCACGCAAAGTCTTTGGCTGTGCAACAGAAAAGTGAGATTTCCGGTAGTTGGCTTAGACCGATGCCGTTTCTCTTGGAGAGGAGCACTTGAGAAAGTTAGCGAAAGAGAAGAAAGAAGAAGCAAATCCTGCAATAGAACGAAGGGTAGATTAGACTGGTTTGGGATCAAACTTAGGAGAAAAAGAGATGTGCATGTCACGTGCCATGCATTAGCCTTGGTTTTGGCGATGACGGAAGAGGCATGCCGAGAGCCTTTGATGTTAGTCCGGCGCTCTTCATCACTTCTGCAAGGAAAAAGAAAAGCCTTGCGTTTTTCTATAATCGCTTCTTTCACTTCAGGTGAGCATTAGGCTTGAGGTTGTCATTGGACTCGGCCAAAAGGAATAGAAGACTGGGGGTGTCAGGGTTGTCAAGGGGAAAGAGGTTGTAGCAGATATTCTAATTTCATGCGTCTTCCCCATGAGGCTCTAAAGTACCTCTGGAGTCCCTAAGAGGATGATTGCAGTTAAAGTCTCCCAGAATGAAAAGATTTCTGAAAATAAAGGGAGTACAGCGGGAGAAAAAGAGTCTATTCTGCTATTTGCCAAAGAAGAGCGAATAATCGGAGCATAGATGTTTAAGAAAGAGAGAGGGGAGAAGTTTTTTATCAAAATGTTGGCCCCCCTTATAGTCTAGAGTAGGAGCCAAGGGAAGCGAGAGAGGAGGTCAAAAGTTCAGGAAACGATAGATCCTGACCGACAAAAATAACTACACTGCCGCTGGTGTGCGAGTCGTCGCGTGAAAGAACCATTCTGGGAATGAGTGCGATCCTATCACAAAGCAGGCTCTCCAGGGATTTGCAAAGATGAAGAAGAGTTCTAGTTGGATTCATGGATACGGATAAGATAGACGGGAAAGAGTAAAACAAAGTGAACTCTTTCAACTTTCTGGCACAGAGAGTGGTAGAGTGGGTTGTTGGGCACAGTGGATATATCGTGCTGGAGGGCCCGGAAAAGTCGCAGACTGGGGACTGCCAGGAGAAGCCGAGACGCAGCAGGAAGGACAACTTTAAGAGTGAGAGCTGAAAAGTAAGTTGAACTCCAAGGAAAAGGGGGAGGTGCACCTTAATTATATTTATTTATAGCAGGTACAGCATTGCATTGACCTGCTTCTGCAGGTCGCATTGCGGGCGGTCACAGAACAGAGAAGATAAGACTAGGATTGAAATGAACATTGCCGCTCATCAGAAGCAGAAGAAGAATAAGAAGAGGCCGGAGAGCGAAAAAAAGTCAGACAGCCGATATTGGAGAGAGTGTGTGTGCTACCCTTTTGCGGTCGTTCAGAGGGCCTGTGAGACCATCGGGAAAACCAAAAGCCACTTCGGCCCAACCCGACAGGGTCGGGGACAGCGCTAACACGTTAAGGCAGCTGTTGATTAGTGCAGAAATCATTTGTACTCGCTGAAGTTCTCAATATGATGCCTGTACCGGGTTTATTTCTCAGCCAAGTAGAAGATGCTAGAGATAATTGTACCCCAGAATATTTGCATTTGGTATTTAGTCGGATGCCAGGTCTTTTCCATCTTCTTAAAAGTTAACCATAGGCGGCAGAAGTAAGGCCAATTTTCTTTTTCATTTTCTTGTCCAAGCTGTTGTCTTAGTGTACTGTGCTGTAAAAATAGGTGAACGAGTGGACTAAATTAATGTTTGCCATGTGGCAGCATGATTTGTAGATGAGAGTCATTGATCAATTTTGACACTTTTCCGTCGTTATTACGTTAAAAATGAACCTAAACTTGATGCATTGCTGTTTTAGTTACAGCATCTTTTCTGAAGTCATACCTGAAAGTGCTGCAGCCATGGCTGAATCATGGGCATAGAGCACTTCCCTCGCACAGTTTTCGTCTGAGCTTCAATCCGTTTTTTATGGAATACTTTGCCATCAGAACAAATGTTCATGCAGATGCCCTCTTCATCGCCAATAGCACAGAGCTGCTGGAATGCGCAGTGAAGACATTGTGTTAACCTGCGTTAGTAGGAGTTGGTGCTAAGGCGCGGCTCTGCTTAAACCCCTTTATTTATTGCGAACTAGCCGCAGGTGCTGCCACAGTTTACATTCTGGCGGTCGTGCCAGAGTGGTGTTGGGTGTGTGTTGTGTACACTATCAGGTTTACTGGGACATGTACAACGATGAAGTAAATTTCGTAAGGAGCTTCGATCAACTGTCAAATGTGCTCCGTGCACTTAAATTATGTTAAAATCAAGTTCGTGAATAGGTGTATGGAGTAGACACACTAGCGCCGCTCAGTGGTGTCGTCTTTGAGGTGCCTGACCGTAAAAACCATATCGGTTGTAGACCAGCACCACCTCGAGAACACCGCTTCCATTTAAGAAGATATTTTCAAGATGTGGCTGCAGAACTAGTGGGATGATCTTTGGTATCACTTTTCCAGCAGTATAGTGTTGTAGTGGGAGAAATACCATCTAGGTTTTCAGTCTTGTTTCTTGAAAATGGGAGTAAGCGCTACATTCCTGAAATCTTATGAATGGTTTATTTTTTTTCTCAACGGTTGACAGCACCTTAAACGAAGCTAGGGGGATATTTCTCGATCAATGCGGATGCTTTAAAAAGAATATACAAGTTCAGTTCATTTTACGTCATCATTTTTATTTGTCAACTACCGATGCTGCGTTGAATTAACTTCTGCGCAGCAGCCACCAACTAGGATACCTCAAAACGATTGCCAAATCTAAATTTTAATCCGATGCATGCGGTTATGTGCGAGGTTTTACTGCATTGTTTTCGGAAATAGTGCCAGGAAAGTGAAAATATAAGCGTTGTGTTTTGGAATGAACCGTAAACATTGCTTTTAGCTTGGACCGTGGTTGGCGGTAGAGATTCCCGATTTGATCAGTAAAGGATTGGTGAAGCATGACGATGAAAAAGAATGACTAACGGGACAAGGTTTAGAAGTTGGTTCAGCATTGGTGCAGGAATGTTGACAATTTTTCGAGAGATTTTTATCGTTGTTTGCATTGACTCGATGTAGTCCAGTAACGACGAGTCGTGTGAATTAGTGCAATAAAACTAAAATAAAATTTATGGTTGCGTTAATATACAAATGAATAAAGTGGAGTGTGTGTAACTTGACAAATTTTACAAATATGCCACAATGTTTGATGTAGAAATGGGATTGCGCTGTTGGTACTGGTTACGTGAGAGGAGCCTTGGACTGATGCAAGACCAAAAACTCTGGTGCAAGAAAAAAAGACTTGATTTCAAATTCTCTTATTAGTAATTCTTATTTCGTCCAAAATACAAAGCCAAAATTAAACAGCAGCGAACAAAAAAAGGAGCAGAAGGAAAGTTAAAACCTGCGCAATTAAATTTATTGAGACTAAACCAAATTTCAATTAGACGCATGGCCATTGCACTTTGTTGCCATTTGATAAAGTGATTCTGAGTACGTATGAAGGATAAAACTCCACCTGGTTTAATAACTACTATTAAGTGTGGCCGACTATACTCTCTGCGTGCCCAAGCAAACGAGATGCAACAACAGTTCATCATCATTGTGCGTAAATTGTCAAATTTTCGCATTGTCTTGATGCAAAAATCAATATAACTAGAGCAAAAATAAGCCTTACTTGCTTTACGAAGCTTGAAAAGATAGATAATACCCGCAACCAAAGTCAACATTGACGAAACGCTCTCCGAGAAAAAGTTGAAGTTTAGGTACCGACAGTAAAAAGTTAATTTTATTACTAACAGTTTCGGTGATGTTGTTACCCAACCCTTTTCAGGGCATGGTGGAAAATCATGGAGCCTTAGAAGCCGGGCAAATCTCTAGGACTGGACCAGAGGTCGTGCAGAGAGAAGGAGTTACCGAAGAGCGACCGGCACAAAAAGTCCGCAGCTGGAGAATACGGAATAAAATGAGATATTTTTGGGGTCGAATAATCACATGTGCGGAACAAAGCATTCTAAATTCTAGTGAGATAAGAGTTCAACGGAAGGCTGTTTCCGTTGAAGCGAAGACGAGAGAGAGCACAATGAGCGTGACATTGGAGCCCAAGTTCGTCAGTGGATACTGAAGGGACCAAAGCGTCTAAGAATTTTGGTGAGACATTTCGTCTCCAGTCCAAAGGAAAAGAAAAGTTGATTCGAGAGGCGAGAGAAAAAAAATTGCATGGTACTGTAATTGTTTGAAGCAGCGCATCTGTTTGGCTAACCCATGAACCGTATCATTATCTGGAAGAAATTAGTAACCAAGGTCTCATTGTAGCCCAACAAACAAAAAAGGGAGAGATAAAATATAGTTCCTGCCAGATATGTCATAGAGTGTTTTTTCTTCGTGTGTAGGGGCATCCACTGTCGGGATCAGGTGGTGGTAGTATTAAGTCAGCATCAAGTATCGTCATCCATAACCTTCGGACCAGCCACCCCTCGAGGTGCCTGATATATGGGGCACGCTGATAAAACGTGGTCTTTAGTTTGTTTGGTGGCACCACACTTGCAATTTAACATAGGAGCGAGACACTATTTGTTTATGGACGAATGAAAACCAGTCCGTAGGTAATTGAGATCAACCCGAGCTTTTCTGGGCAAGCCTGTTCCAAGGGGTTCATAGTTCTGGCCCTAGGCATAACAACACGGAATATGGATGTACTTTTGGAGAACTCCCTGCTCCATCTATAGTTTGTCCACTGAGGCCCGCAGCTGCCTAATTCAGATAGATCAATCAATAGTTTCCTTGCTGCAGGTACAAATGGGCGTCAAGACTTTAATCTCTCCTGGTGTAAATCTGGTAACCCAGCTAGATAACCGTGTAAAATATGGTCTGGGTTCAAGGATAGTGTCGCTCCCCCCCAAGCGGCCAAGCTTCTCTAGTTGGATGCCTGAAAGGCTAAACAGGTGGTTATTTGGAGTAGGGTGTAGGCATCCAATGACGATGCACAAGGCGTCATTCGGAACACTGTCAATGAGACGGGCGTGTGCGCAATGACACCAAACTGTTGCGCAGTACTGAGCTGTATAGTAAACTAAAAATAAGGCAGCTGTACGCAGTGTTATAGATCCAGCACTCATCACGTGGCCAACAAGCCTCAAAACCGTGATGCGGGTTTATAAGTTTTTTGCGCAACGTCTCTAGATGCTGGCAGAATGCGAGCGATTTGTCCAGTTTTACCCCGAGGTAGGTTGGGACTGGCCAGATTGGCAAAGTCTTGCTGTTAGCGTGGACTTTAAACTCTCCTTTGGCTTCTTGATTGTTTAATGAGAGGTCGTTGTCAACGTCATAGCATGGCCCAGCTTCAGCCTTCAAGTCTTGAGATAGGCTGTGAGCACAGCCACGTCTTGGCTTAAAATTTCTTCCAAGGCCTTTCAATACCCAGAAGAATGCATCAGAGCGAGATTATCGGCATGATAGAAAAAAAAAGAAAGAAAGAAGGAATAGTTTCTGCCAGATATACCGTAGAGTGTGAAACAGAACGAAGGACGGAGGAGAGGAAAGTTTTATAAGAACAGAGTGACAGTCTTAGAGGAGAAGGGAAAGAAGTGGCAGTTATGATGGTGCTTCCGAGACCAGCGAACAGCTTGCAGAATGGCACAGGCTTCAGCAGAAAAGCTTGTACTATGTAGTAACAGCATGAACCATGAGGAAGTAGAGGTACACTGTAAGACCTTGAAGCGAGGAAATAACTTGGCCTTAAGCATAGAAACATGTGCAGAAAAGAAAAAAAGTACGATTAAAGGTAATCTCAAAAAATGGGAATGGAATTGAAGCACAGAGGGGAGTTGGGCGAGTTGAGATGGGGCTGAAAATCGGCGTGATACGGATCCATTGAAAAGAAGGAAGCCTCACGTTTTCTTAAATATTCAGAATGACACTAGTAATCAGGCCAGCTCTCCCAGTCGAATCAGAGCTCCTTGTGTGGCCTCCGTGGTCTATATAAAGCGAACAGCTAACGGAAGAAGATGGAGACACAGAGAAATTGCACATGTAAAGACAAAAAAGAACAAGAGGGCAGGACGGGTTCTTACCAAACACTTCAACGGACACGAAAGGAGGACTTTTGTAGTTTTGATAAACCGCGAAAGCGCGCCTGTCAGAAAAGCAATTAAGTCCATTGAACAAAACAAAGAGGGAGGCAAGCTGAAATAAGTTTGTGGAAAAGAGCGGGGCGTCAAACAGAGTCAAAATTCTTGAAAAAAATAATAGAAGCAAGGATCGTCCGAGAACCCGACTTCGGGTTTCTTAAACATATTCAAAACGGACTGAGAAATATAAAGAATTTAATCTAGAGTAGACCGACCACTGTAGAAACCGGCCTAGCACGGAGAGAGGATAGAATTGTACTCCAGAAAGACGACTAGATGAGATAGAATGATGCGCTCACGCAACTTTTTAGTCGCATCGGTTGAGAGAGATAGGCCGGTAGGAAGCGAGTGGCTTGAGAGGTATTCCGTCTTGTAAATGGGAGTAATAAATAAGGACTTCCAAATGGAAGGAAAGAAGCGCAAAGATCAAGAGAGATCAAAAATCTGAAAAAGTTTCATGCCGGAGCAAAGGAGGTGCTTTAGTAATTAGTTGGGTGACTCTGTGTGTGCCGGTAACGATCAAAGAGGAAAGATTGGCAGCAGCCGAAAAAATCCAATGGAGGCAAGAAAGAGGAAAAAGAAAAACGAGATTCCTCCGGCACGGGGCCCGGTGAAGTTAAGACAATTAGTTTCTCGCCATGTCACGCAAAGCCTTTGTCTGAGAAACTAAAAAGTGAAATTTTACGTTGGAGGCATAGACCACCTTTTCTGTGGTAGATGCGTAGTTGGTTCAGTCAGGATGGGAGAACAAAGAAGTAGAACCAGCAACAGATAAAAGGATAAAATAGACCAATGTAGGATCACATTTTGAAAAGGGAGGCAAATATGTCTTGTGCCATGCCTTAGTCTTGGATTTGGCAATGCTGAAAGAGGCTGAGATCTAAGTCTGTTGCTCTTCATTGCTTCGATAAGCTAAAACAAAAGTCTTGCGTATTTTTTTAATCTCTTCTTTCACTTCAGAAGCAATTAGACTTGAGATTGGCGTGTGACGCGGCCAAAAGTAACAAAAGATTTGACCGCAATGAGTTAAAAAAACGCTACAGCAGAGGAAAGAAAAAAAGAGGATTATTCATCCACGGAAGGAAAGTGTGAATCGATGTAAAAAGCAAAGTCATTTTGACAAGCTTTCTTAGAAATGAAAAAAATAAGACTATCTATTGGGATGGGAGAATGGAGAAAAAGAGGTAGTTAGAAAAATTTAGAGATCATTAAACCTAAATTCTGAAGCATTTCAAAGAGGTTTAAAAGACAACAGAGAAGAAAAGAAACAAAGTGTCAGGAGAAGAGCAATTTCCAAAAAAGCAATAAAGAAAAGTGGAATGTATCAGGGTCGTCAAGTAGAAGAAGGTTAAACGAGACAACCCAATCACATGCTTCTTTCCCACGAGGGTCTGAAGCACTTTTTGAGTCCTCAAGGAGGTAATGATAGTTGAGCCCACCAGAATAAAGATATTTTCCAAGGAAGAGAGAAAAGAGGTCAGTTTTATCACCAACTAAAGAAGAAAAAATAGTAAAAGGGTAGATTTTAAAAGAGAAAGAGAGAGGAGTTTTTGAGCAAAATGTTGATCTTCATGTACGCAGTTTCAGGGTCAAGCGAAGCGTGAAAAAAGGTCGAGAGTCCATATAGGATAAATCCTATCTGACAAAGAGTACGACACCTCCGCCGGAGTGCGACTCATCAGATGATGGAGAGCCAGACTGGGAGTGAGATCAGATAGCAGAGCAAAGTATCCAATGATCCCAAAAAATGAAGAAAAAATTGCGGTGAACTCTGTATACAAATAAATTATACGAAAAATAGCAAAACAAGTGAAAAAGTTTAATATTTCCGGCACCAAAATTTCCTGTTTTATTGGAGAGTCCTAAACAAGTTATGAGAGAAAGTAAAAGCAGAGGGCGAAGGAGATAAGGCCGAAGTGAAGCAAGTTGGGGTAGGAAGAAGAAGAATTGGAAGTTTGTATGCAAGGGTACGAGCTGCATTGCTCTTGGAGTTTGGGTGGGTTGTAGTGGACTGTGGAATACGTACTGAAGTGTCCCGGAGAAGACGACAAGTACAGTGCTGGTGGACTGGAAATGTTTAGGAGAAGCTGAGGCAGGTTACGAAGAGCAGCTCCAAAAAGAAGAACAAAAAAGGGGTAAATTGCGAGGAGAGAAAAATGCACCTTAAATAAATCCATTCAATTGCGTTTCACTGACCTGCTTCTCTAGGTCTTATTATTTGCGCAGACATAAACAAGAAAAAATGAGACCAGATTTAGGAAGAACGTCGTCGCTCATTTAAAGTAGAAGAATGAGAAGGCGAGATAGAGAGAGGGAGGGACCAAAGAAGAAAAGACAGACATCTAAATATAGAGTAAATGGTGCCCTTCTAATGTTGTTTAGTGGGCAGCACTACCAAACAATTTTGTATCCAGGGAGAACCCGAGATATCTGGGACCTAAGATTTACAGCCATTTCGGAGACCACACCACCACGTAGAGGGGATTTATTGATGTAGATCATTTGTAGTCGTAAGAACAAATGTCGTAAGAGTTAAGTGCAAATTGCATAAAAGTAGGCGACGCTATTTTTATTGCGCTAAAAGTCGGAAAATATTGTTTTGCGAGCTTTTAGTCAAAATTTTTTAACATTGGGTAAGGCGTACAAATGATGCAACAATTTCCTTCTACATAATTGCAGGTTGTAGGACACCTGAAACATTGATTTCACTTTGCTCTTTCTTTGTACTTTTTAACATCCCTTAGCTTTTTACCTAGTGATGTTGCCAGAACTACCAAAGCTGAGGGCACCAAAATATAACAAACAATGAACACCAACAGATTTCCCCAAAGTCATAAAGTCTAAAACAGAGAATTCAAGAGTTTTAAATGTAACCTATTGTGACTACAATCAATGTATGATGTCGTCAAAAAAATGATTTAAGCTGCCATTTTGGTGTAATGCTAGGAGGATACAGTTAAAGAAATGGAGACATGCCCGCAGACACGGACCACTGTGGTGAGAGATGGTAATGCTTTCACACACGCTTCCTATCATTTTACCCTCTATCCCTTTCTTTGTTGTAAGTCTCATTCTCCTTTATTACTTCACCACATCTTATACTTCCTGATCCTTTTAGCCTTTCAAAATTCTTTTAACTCTTCTCCCCCTTTTTAACAGTTTTACGAGTTTTTTTCGTAAAACTCTTTTCTTCATATAAAGAGTTTTATGAACTCTTCTATCCTGTGGCAGCCTATTTCCATTATTTTCAGGAAGTAAACCCATTTTACGGTCTTGCAGCTGTTAACGACCACTTTCAGTTCAGACACTTTTCAGTCCCAAATCCTTTTTAAAACCGTAATAGCGCTCTCGTGAAACAACGAAAAATATAATAGCAAAACATTTCAGTTAGTTTTTAGCAAGGCTACCATATTTTTACCTTGTGAAAGGACATTTCGCGATTGTTACTTTTATTTGACCAGAAAACTTCAAAAAGCAGGTTTTTGTTCTATTTAATTACGCAGATCACTTCTATACCCGTTTCTCCGGTTGAACACATTTTCTTGTGTGTATTTGTTCATATTTATCCTCCATTCACGAGAAAGCGAATTGTATCGCTATACTTTGGAGGGGACGTCCGCACTCGCTTGGGAGTTGCCATTTTTGAGGTGTCTTGGTCATCTGTCTTCCACATAAAGGCGGAGGCGTCCCGTTAAGTGCCTTGCCCAAGGACACAACAAGCGAACTTGCCGGCTTGTTCTCCACAACCTCCCATAAATGCCGAGCGCCAAGCAGGGAAGCTGTGGATACCATTTTTAAAGTCTTTTGGTATGACTCAACAAGGGGAATAAACCCCTAGTCTACCGACTGCGAAGCGGACGCTCTTACCACTACACCACCGCGCCACATTTTCTTAAAATCAACCTTCCAAAATAAATTTTTTGCCTATTTTTTTTCAAGGATCCTGATTTTATAACCAATTACCAACGACACTAGAAGGGCATTTTATTTTAAAATGCACGATAAGTTGCAAAATAAAGGACAGGTAAACATCATTCGTCTTTCGAGGATTATTTCCTCCAAAAAGACTGACGTATAAGTTTTTAGCATATACATACGAAAATCTGTGGCGTATCAACAACTAAAAAAACATAAAAAATGGTTTCATGCAAATAAATGAGGATAATTTCAAATATAGAAGTACTTATTCGAAAACATCGTGTAAGTGCGTAAATTTTTATCGGGTTTGTTTACGTCTGGCACCAACAACCAGTATCTGTATCGGACTATGGTCGACAAGGGAGCCCATGATTTCGCCTTTTGAGGAAAGCACGATGTAGCTAATGACATGATTTTATCCCACGAACTAGGCGCGTCAATTCTAGTGCAGTGCTTTACAACCCTTGTTTGGTTGGCAACCCCCTTTGCTGACGTTGTTTATGGGGGGGCGCTTTTTTGAAGATCAATTATTTAAAAGCGATGGGATCGACCAATTTAGTCACACAGATCGTTTTTTTCCTCAAGTTTTCAACTTAAAAACCCTGTTTTTGAAGACTGTCTATTCTAAATAGATATATTGATAGCCCAAGTTGGCCTTACAGACCTTTTATGTTGGTTTTTCAACATGAAGAACTCGCGGTCCGCCTGAAGGAAGCTAGCAAACCACTAGTAGCGGAGTGATGTTGAGTTTATTGATGAAGAGTTTCAAGAGGCAAGAACATCCTTAACATTAAGGTATGTTTGAAATATCAACAAAAATTGCACGCGTGCTAAACATTAGTCGCTTGTTGATAAATCGCTTTTTCGAATGCATGACTGCAATATTCCGAATTTTGAGTTGAAAACATGAACAATATCAGTTATTCTTGTTGTTAAGCTATATATAGCACTTTGGGGTGTCAGTGAAGTCTGTTTAAAACTCAACGTAAGAGCATATACACTAAACGCTGGGAGGCTGAAATACCGTTTGATTGGAAATGCGGACATGCGTCTACTGATATGTAGTAGACACAGGTCACAGTATTTTGAGGATGTCTACCAACTTTTTTCACATCATTTTAAATGTATTACGCAAGAAATTTAGGAAAATTTTACAGCATTTTTGCGGCCAAGTGTGTAACAGGATATGCGGCCGCACGTCCCCACGATACGTCAACGTATGCACTGATGACGAACACCATTCATTTGCACGCGGCTAATCTTCATATTCGTGTTCAAAAAATTATAGGTTTTCATGTTCAATAATTGAGCTAAAAATACAACAAAAATTGAAAAGCTGACGACAAACTAAAGGCTGGTTTCCATTAGGCGTAGCGTAAAAATTTTTTGTTGCTCTGCGCGCTCGCTACGCGCATAAAACTAAACAGAGAGATGAAAAAATTGTTCACGCTACGCCTGTAATCTACGCCTAATGGAATAGTCGCAAAATGTTGGTTTCAAGATATTAACGATTGAAGCAACTTTCATATTTCATAAAATCATGTTGTTTTCTATGTTTTAACAAAAGCACAGCGGACTTCATAACTTTTGCACAAAAAAACAAAAAGAGTTCTGAGAAAACCACTTCACGAAAGAGACTTAAGGTACGACTTTTAGTAAAGAAATTTCGGTAGGTGATTTACGTAGGATGGCAAAACAGGCAACAACAATAACCACGGTTCACACAAAATCTAACATAGGTAATTTTTACTATCAGTTTTTTAACTTTCTTGTAATTTAACTCTGGCAAAAGTTTTGCTTGTGAAGTATGTGTTGAAAAGATAAAAGAAATTGTGAAATCAGATAAAAAATTATCATCCTATGACCATGTCGTATGTGAATAGCGTTTGCTACCTAGAATAAAGGTTAAATGAAAGTGGTACAAGTGATGTAGTGGCGACAGCAAGTTCAAGAATTGAATGAACATTTAGAAAATATGGGGAATTAGAAAGCTTTCGTTAAAAATGGAAGAGGAAGATTCACCAAAGTTGTGTAAGGTAGGGGATGCTGCAAGGGGGCGAGATATAGCAGATGTAAAATAAGCTGGCGATTTCGAAAACTGAAAAAGCAATGAGTGGCGTTAAACTGATTGAGAAAATTAGCCAAAAATCTATGCACTAAGTTTGGAAAAAACTTTGTGGAGAAACCAGCCAAAGCGAATGGGGTGCAGTGGTACCTATTTCTGAGAAGAATAATGACATGTAGAGTGCTAGCTTTTCAAGTGGTTAAAATAGAGCGTGCGTGGGTGACCAAAGATGAAAAGGAAAAAGCAAGTTAAAAAAACATATTGAACAGAGTCGACTAAAAAAGGAAAAAGACATCGACGAAACGAAGCGGCGCAGTGCTGTTGCTAAGGAACAAGAACACAACCCACCTCCGCTAACGGAGACGAAACCGCATATAAAATATCGGACTCTCTTCCTCTCTTCAATTGCTGTTAAGGAATAAAAAAAATAAAAACCAAAAAATTTAGTTTATAAAACTTCGAGCAGAATCGCAAAAATGTGCAAAGTAAAACCAAAATTGCAATTTATTAAAAATTAATCAGGAACGCTCATGAGGCCCCCTTATAAAATATGAGTTCAGGTATTTGCCCTCCTTGCACACCTGTACCGTTTGTGCTGTCACATGAACATTGAAATTGAATAATCACGTCGTCGCATTCAACTTCGGCCATTCCCTCTTGACCGAAGTAGCTCAGTTCGTTGCCATCGAGTACCACAGAAGCAGTATAGAACTCGTTTGCTTCACATTGAATCGGATGGTGAAACCAAACTGGAAATGTTTTGCTAGATCCATCGGAAAAAAAACTGGCGATTTCTTCAGCGAGAAGTCGCCCGTTCAATAACAATTTGATGCGCGCTGAGTAGTTTGCAGCACCCGTGCTGGACCCGTACAAGCCGAAGCCGGCAACAAATATCCGCTTTTCCGCCATAAACCGGATCGAATCACACCGACCTCTGTATCGCCATTGATTACTGCGATAGGCGGTCGACTGGAAGCGATGACAGAAATTGGGTACGAGTCCTTTGCGGGGCTCGATATTGAACTTTAATTGCGGCTTTTCAGCAGCCGAATACCACATAAACACATCAATAATTTCTTCTTTGGTTAATATTCCAGATTTAGCAGGGCCATCAGCGAATTCCTGATAAAATAAGATGCAGTGAGCGATGTTGCAAAGACTAAAAGCCGCGATCCAGTGGCTAAAGCAACGTTTTGTAGTACCAGTGACTGATTGATTAAAATACCGGGTCATAGAATAGTTTGGAAAGACACTTCACTATGATTTCTTTTGGAAGGCGAATACAAGCAGTTAATTGATTGCTTAGCATTCCAAACGAAACTTCGAAACTTTAATAGCTGATGTGGACCATTGATTGTCCTATACTAGACGTCACTGTGCTGCAAATTTGGAGATAAAAATGGTAGCAACACATTTCCTCAATGCGTAAAAACGATATCGCAATGTCTTCGCCAGAACCTGAGAACGTTATCCTTCATTTCAGCAACACAAAACAAACACAATGCGCACGCGGGTAGTAATTAATATCATGAAGGTTATGGCGTCAGCAAGAGCAGTTTTGGTAATTAAAAACCACTTATCATTATTTCGGCATTAACGAGCATCTACAACTGAAAACAGCTGCAGTTGCGCGGTAAGTCAAGATGAAATAATCATTTTATTGTCATTTATCGATTGCATTTTAAAGTTTAACATTGCTGCGCACCGACACCAGCCACACCGCTAAAAGCGGTGCTAAATGCAGAAGAATCGCACAGACCTGTTTGAAAGTACAAGTTTCAACGACTTGCTTTGCTCGGAATTGCTTCAGATTTTCTGCTAAGCATGAGAAATTATCGTACAAATGCCAATGACGCAACAAGGCAGTCACACAAGGTTTGTTCAAAAAGTATTGGACATCTTTCTCTCGCTAAAAATAATGCTACCACGAACCAACTACGTATAAATATCACTTGCCCTGCCAAGCCAACTAGTGGTAGGAGGCAGATCGTAGCGTGAGAAGCTGAGCTAACCTCGATTCTCGTTGACGTAGGTGCCCTAAAAAGATCTTGTAGATCGAAGCAGGCGTGTCGTCATCTGTCATACCTACCCGAACCAAATTGGTTTGAGACATAGTGACTCACAATTAGCGCGCACGTGTCAATCGTTTTAAGCTGATCTGTCATGTTATTCTTTCTCTGCTATGCTGAAATGCTGATAGTAATGCTAAAACAATCCGAAACATTCAGCCAATTTCGGAGGAGGTCTAAGCCCGACTCGTGCGAAGGAGTGATTTAATCGTTTTAAAAATGGCCGAATATTGCATCTCGAGTACGGACCAGAAGACCAGACAATGGACAACGAGTGCTACTTGAAGGTTCTACGTCGCCTTCGTGATGCTGTGCGAAGAAAGCAACCAGACATGTGTGGAGCGAAGAACTTTCACCTTCACTCCGACTATGCGTCAGCTCATTCCGCACATGTGATTCAAGCTTTTATGGCCAAAACCAGTATGTCAGTTGTCCGACTCGGTCCTTACTCTCCACACTTGGCAACGTGTGATTTCTGAATTTTCACCAAGTTAAAAATTGCGCTGAAAGAATCAAGATTTCAACCGCGAGAAGACATTACGAAAAAATATCGGCAGAAAAGCTAACAAGCATTCAAGAGCAAGAATTCAAGAGTTGTTTTGAGAAGTGGAGAAAGGACTAACAAAAGTGTGTGAACATCCAAAGAGACTATTTTGGAGAATGAATAAAATTAAGACATTCACTGTATTTTGAGCAAAAGGTCCAATACTTTTTGAACAGCCTTGTACATTAAAGTGCAAGCAAAAAGTAAATCATTACAATACAGTAAATTCCGCTTAATTGGGTCTCATCGGGACAAGCACCATTTGGCCCGATTAAGCGGCTGACCCGATTATCCGAAGTCTTGCAGTATCTGTACCAGGGTTGTCCTTGGTACACCAGTTATCTCAGCTAGCTGGCGATGACTAAGTTTGGAGGTTGCTCTCTAATTTTTCTTAGGACAACAATCTTTTCAGCAATTGTTAATTATGTTCGTGGCATCTCTTCTTGGGACTTCACAAAATTTGCAACAAAACACAACAATTATTATGTCCAAGGACATAAAATGACAAAATAAGTTGCGCCTGTATTGTTCAATTGTTACATAATATAGTTGGCTTCGTGATATTGAGTTCTATTACATTACAAAGGCGGTTTTGCAATTACATCAGTGTATGTGTAACTATAGTTGTGGCCCAATTAAGCGGAATAGTGGCCCAATTATGCGGATTTAACGTAGTGTATTATCTTTCATTGGATTTGGTTCTTCACAATTTGGCCCAATTAAACGGCTGACCCGATTAACCGGCGGCCCAATTAAGCGGAATCTATTCTATGGTATTATACGCAAATTTACGAGGCAGTTGTGAAAAGCGTTTACAAAATAAAGTTCTGGACAGATATTGATGCCTACAGTTAACATTGCTTATTCACCTGTAAAGACATTGTCGGGATGCGGATTAAATAGAGAATTTTTCCGAGCACTTTCCTTTTATTTTCCAAGTTCTCTTCAATCCCACATCGTTTGCATTGAGCAACCGACCAGTTGTGCGCGGCTATAAACACGGTGGTTTCTTTAACATTCAATGTTTCTCGCGATAAAACGGCTTCTAACGTTAATTCATCAACATCAGTAAAACTATCAGCTCTCAACGACAATTCAGCTTGAGCATCGATCACCTACAAATTGAACAATACATCAAATTAGTAACAGGGCAATCTCTCTATCTTCAAGTCATTACATTTATCCAGTTGCTGTCAACGCAGTGCATTTCTACCACCTATAAGGCAACCGCGAAAGCCCGAGTTTCGGACGAGGCCATGCCGCAAGTGGAACTCGCAACTTCTTGTAACTATTTTTCCACGAAACAAAGCAAACCAAAATAATCTGTCCGATGTATATTGAATTGCATTTGATTACTAAATTTCTTGGATGAAAAGAGGCCCATAAACCGCACACTGTGATTTCAAGATTACAATTTTTACCTACAATTCTGCGCAGCTAAGACCAGATATTCACAAACGCCAGAGCATGCAGGAAAGTTTTATATTAAAAATAAGCTCATGCAAGTGTCTAGCGGCGTAAATATTTTCATACCTCCCAACATCGCCGTGTTAATTCGCTTTCTTCAAACAAATTGCTTTGCGAAAGTAATATGCATGCGTTTTTGTGACTCAAACTGGTTTCCAAGTAATCTACACACGACTGTGCCAGCGATGGTACGATATATTTCTTAGAAGCATATAGTGTGGCCAGAACTGTATCCGGTTCCAAAGAAACAATGTCACAGTACAAGTACCTAAAAACAAATTTTGCAGTGTCAATGAGTGACTCCACTAAAGAAAAAGCCGGATTCAAATCCAGTTCGATTGCCAAGCAATGGAATTTCTAAGAGAAGTTAATTTTTGGAGATCCACTGCGATGGCAACTTTGAAGCGCGCCTTGACAGAAATTGCTAATTTAAGCCGGAAATATTAAAGACTGGTCGACGAAAAAAATAGTCAGGCAACTTTAAGTACTCATTACCTGAGCAGAGTAAGAAAAGCGACTGGTTCTACGTCAGGAATGTGAATTTCATCTTTCTGTTCTGCGAGATTTCCATTAAACATGGCAAAGAACACTGAGCTGCCGATCGCCAAAACGTACTTGTGTGCAGGAATACGCTGCTCATTCTCTGCAATAAAAAGTAATAAATTGGACCGCTGAACGGGCATAACGCGCATTGAAAGTTTGCTTTAAAGAAGCAAGCTTCCGTTTCAAAACCTAATCAGCGTCATCGATATTGATCTTAAAAAGTATGCGAAACTTTAAAGCTCCCTGGTAAACAAAGTCTAATACACAAGCAAGTTGTTGGTGGTAAACATACACACCGCATCAATGATGTCTAGTTTTAGTTTAATTGCGGACAAATGATCAATAACTCTGCTCGTGCTGTACTTGTTATCAAGTTTAATAAATCGAAGAGTGTTAGTGAGGTTAATTGAAGCTTGTGGAGGGAGAATACCAGCACAATTACATCACTTTACCCTTTAAAAAAGTGGACATAGCTTACTTAATTACTTGCAGAATTTACAGCACAATTTCAAAACATGGTACATCAACATTCCGCTTATAATGAACATGATTATTCAGCATGCGTGATAACTGATTGCTATGTAACTAATGAGATAACTGTTTCCTGACATTCGTTTTGGTCACGAATCAAAGCATATCAATTGTGTTCGTTTAACACAGGTTACATTAGCATTTTGAACAACCTTATAAACGTGATGCAAATCAAATCATGTTAGCCAAAGGCAGTTCTGACTTGCTTTTAAATTAGATTGCTAACCATTACTCACGTACAAAGCTATATCTGCCTGGCGTCTACCATTTTTAATTTTAAAGATGTTTATAAAAAGCGAGACCTCACTGGTGCAATGCGTAGTGGTTAAAGCGACCTCTTTGCAGTCGGCAAACCTGTGGTTCATTTCCCTATTCCATTCATACCGCACTTCCCTGATTTGCGCTCAGCACAAATAGTATAGTGTGGAGAACAAGCTGGCAAGCCTGATTGTTGTGTTCTTGAGCAAGATACTGCCTCCATCTTCATGTGGCAGACAGGTGGCGGGGGTAAGCAGTCTGTCCAGTCAAACTGGAGACTGCAAAAAGGAGTAAATGAGAAGCTCATAGATGCTTCTCCAAAATTAAAGGTCTTGCCCATACGAAGAACGAAAACACCAAACCAAAGGTAAATTATTTGTTCGTTAGCTCACAGTAACAATTGTGAACAAAAGCTGATTGAATGTAACAACCCTTTTTTTATCCTAGTGATGCATATAAGCAACGCAAAACAGGCCTAAATGTTTTTGCTCTGCAAGCTTTTTAAAAAATTATTTTTTTATGCTCAGATACATGTTGCATATAGTTGTAGTCTCTCGTAAAAAATTATTATTGAATTTGCTTGCCAGCAAAAAAGAATGTCGGAAGAATCTCGCTGCGTTCAACAACTTTCAACAACTAACACCAACACTTCGTGAATATAAAAACTGCAAAAAATTTATTAAAGTTGTATCAATTTTAATTTTGTGCTGCATATATGTAAAGCTACGACAATATGTAGTAAAAGGCATCGTAAATTTAGCGAAGGGTAATTTGTTTTTGTTTGCAGACTTACACTTAAAGAAATATTGGATGAGATACACACAAATCAAATTGATGATACAAATACCACCATCTCTGTTGAACTACAAAATTTTCATAATTTAACTGATAAAGATTCCGCCACTGAAAAAGAGGCTGATATAAATCGCGTATCTGGGAACGAACTTAGAGCACCAGCATTTATCATCAGCGCATGTGCTGAAGAGAACAGTAGTTTCTTTGGTATAATCCCCATCATCGCATCACCTAGATCTGACAGCAGAAATGCATCTGAACAATTAAACGGAGAAAAACCACAGATAAACAAGAATACAAATGAGAAAAAAAGCTCTCAAATACTTTTTCCTAAAGCAAATTGCAGCCAATATAGTTCACCCTCAGAAAAGTGCTAGCATTTTAAAGATAATGATAAATTAGATAAAAAATGACAAATACTCAAAAATCCGTCTTCTGCTTGATTATCTTCAGGAAAAATTCGTGCAGCGTTTTATCCCGTCACAAAATATATCCCATGACGAAGCAATGATCGAACATTTTGGACGGCACAGTTGCAAGAAAGCTATCAGTAATAAAACCCTTGGGTTCGGATACAAAGTTTGGTGTAAATTCTCCGGACGAATACCTCGTAGCATTTAATTTATACCAAGAAAATGAAGAGACGGAGCAAAATCTCGCCAAAGCACCAGCAACAGTAAGGGATCTGTTTGCCAAGTATGGGGTTAAATACAATTATCCTTATCATGTCTTTATGCAAAATCTATTTACGACTGTTCCTTTGCTGGAAGAATTGGAATTGAATGGCTATCACGGCACAGAAACTGTGAAAGTTAATCGTCTTGGTAAATCTTGTCCTCTTGCAGACACAGGCGCATTTAAACATTTGGACAAAGGATCTACATGTATGTACAATCCATAATTACTTCATCCAATGAAAATGCTGCATAAAATTGAAACAATGGTTGGACAATGGCGTTGTCACTCTTGCAGCATCAACAGTGGCACAAATCCACCAAAGCGATCTAGACGATGGCCGAAGTCACACGAAAAAACGTGAACCAATATAATTCAGGAATAGAAGAAACTGATCGCATGGATCAGCATATCAACTTGTACAGAATTGCCGTACGAGGAATATATTCACGTGGATGGTCGATGCAAGTTTGCAAAATGCATGGCAAGAAGACGAAGACCTCTCAACATGTCAGGAGTAAATAATGCTCAATTTAAACAGAAGGGCCACTTTGTGATTCCCATTTCGGATAACTAAAGACCAAGATACATGAGTGATGGATGCACTTCAATTGTGAAAACGCAAGGCTTGAAGTGTGACGTAGGTTTGTGCATTTCGCGCTTCGCATCAAACCACACTATCTACAGAAATAGCAGTGCCAAAGTATGTGTTTCTTGCGATGAAATGTTTCAGGCGAGTGTGACTTTGATTTTGAGACGATTTTTGTTCCTGTAATTTGCTTATTTAGGGCTCGCATAACTTTTAACCTTTCAATAAAATCTTGTTCTTTACAATCTAGTTTTTTTTATATTCTATCTGTACAGCTACAACATTCCGCAGTGTTTAGAATGCAAGCAAGACGCCTGAGAGTTATGAAAAGACATAGTACTAGCACAGTGAGTTTAAAGAACGCTTTCAAATGTCGATTCGAATTGCACCGGCATACATTTCAATTCTTTCAAAAATTCGCTTAAGCTAAAGTCAACTACGGCGAAAAGCTTTGTAAATAAACCTTCAATATTGGATGTTGCAACAAAGCAAAAAAACAGGTAGTTGATTTTATAACGCATTAGAAAGCGTATCATAAGCATTACCTAACATCGTGTTCACAATATATATTTACATTATATGGTCCTAGCTTTGCATTAATGCAAGCATTTTATTTCTGAAACCACGTGACCAAAAACAAAAATAATTTGTTTTTGTTATTGTCAATTCTAACACAATTAATGACACAAGTTTGAAAAAAAATTCAACAAAAAAATTGATTCAAGATAAGTGTTAAGTGCACCACTAGTCTGCCGACGGAGTTGATTTAAATTGAATCAGAAATCTTAACCCTGAATAGCCCAATATATCAAAAATGATGTAAAATGAAGTATTTTGATGTTTAACTATAACTACCACAACCATACATTTTTGGGTTACTTTTAGGTCCTGCTTCAATCGGATTGGTGTGATCCTCTCTTGGCTTGTACAGTACTTAAGATTGAAGAATAGCTTACTTTCCTGCAGGGTATTCACAAACATATATCCAGCTTGCTTCAAATTTTATGGCATTTCAAGCATAATCTATACCAGGAGCTCTCAAACGTTTTTTAGCTACGTACCCTATTGTTAAACGTAGATTAGATGTGCGGTGCTCTCTAAAAAATAATGTTTTTATCGTTTCTCAAGTTGATGACCTTTCTCTTTTTCGAGATTAAGTTTATGCTAGGTAATGTTTTGCCTATTCTGTGTTGAAAATCCCTAGCTGTACTAGTTGTTTTTGCTTTTTTTCAAGTTGAACACCTCTTTTTTGTCAAAAGTTTTGAAGTGCCTACTCAAGAAGCTTACCCACATACCCCCAAACTTTCTCTTGCATACCAGTGGGAATACATGCACCTCAGTTTAACAACCCCTGATCTACACCAAATGCCCTTCAAACATAATTGTTCGATAATCAATCCAAGGCTTAAAGCATATAAAAAATTAGCCAGGCAAGGTCTCGTAGTGGTTCCTAACTTGAGTTTGACAAATTTCTTTTAAATGCAAAACTTCACAAATTGTCACTAAAAAAAATACGACAAAAACTCATTGCCTTCAACTACTTCGAAATTGAACTCCAAACATAAAAACATTTTTTTTTTTGATAAGAATTATAGGTTCTTAACAGCAAGTTGATTTCCAAAACAAAAGAAAAAATCATCATAATTGACAGAAGGAAAAGAGTTCCCAACTACACGTTGGTCCTCAACAGCGTTCCCTTTAAAAGCGAAAAAAGTGCGAAGTTATGTCCGGCGGGTTCGCAGTTAAAATTCAACAGTGCGTAAAAAAGTCTGGCGGTTTTTGGTAATTTTTTAAGTTGGTTAAAATTTTTGCAATTTTGCTAGCAAAATCTTTAACTGTTTAATGCGTGGGAGACAGTGAAAAGGAATTCAAGTTGGGACAGACGTTTTTTTAGAGCAGTGCAACTGTCTCACGCAAACATCGCGCGGCTGTGACGCAACAACTAGTGACAGCGACTTAAAATATCGCGCATGCCATCGCCATGCTTTTTTTTGTATTACAAATTTTCTCTCAAGCAATTAACTTAAAGACCAAAATTTTTTTTCTTCACTTTTTTTCCGGCCGATTTCAATCGTAGCTAAAGAGCAGTAAGAGCAACCAGCTCTCGAACTTCAGTTTTAACACAAGACCCCGATTTCTGTGGGAAGTATGGAAGTGGAATTTGTTAAATTATATGTGTTTTCTTTACGTTTCAACGCTAACTTCAATCGTGCTTGTTAAGATAGAAAAGTGCAGAGCTCTCGTTTTCAGTTAAGCACAAAAAACACAACTTTTTGAGAAAATGTTTCAGTTTTTGTGTATTACAAATTAATAACCTCTCACTTGCCATTTGTGAAGACTATTAAGTAAAAAAGATCATGGTTTCTAACCAATCTTAGTTTTAAACCCCCTCCAAAAATGTTTTTTTTTAAATAAAATGTAGTTGTCATATATATGCTGCGATAGTTTACCAGTCGTAATTGAAATAGGCCTTAAAACAGGAAGAAAAAAAAAACATAAATCGTAGTTTAATCGATTTAAAAACGCTTTATGTTGAAATCTAGCCATTTTCATTGTAATTGCTTGAAGGGTAATTTGTAATGTAGTAAAATTTGCCTAACGTTATGGAATTTTAAAAAAACTGCCTTTCACGATTGACCATTCCAAAATTGTCTTTTGATTCAACATTAAGGTGTATTATCCAATCTGGTTTACCATGTTACAGAAAATTACTAAATAGTCGCAACTAGCAGAAACTTTTGCTAAAGTGTAACTGTGCACGCGCGGCTATTGTAGTCTTTTGCATCTACCTGAACGGAGTGGCGCCGAGTAAAGTGGGCGGGGGTTTTCCAAAAAATTTTGCGGGGAGTGCAGCCCCCTCGCAAATGTAGTGAAACTATGCGGTGTTAAAGAATAGACCTTGATATTTTTTGCAGTCAGCGCCTCTAAATGACATCCTGTAATTTTACGTGTAGTTACAAATATTAGCACATCAATTTTTTTTACTAGAATTAAAAGCTGCATTTACCAAACTCGCGAATATTCGCGTTCAAATATTGTTTTTCCTCCTTCGGTCAATTTTCGAATGTTCTTCACAAAAAAAAATTTCACCTATCGAATATTTGCGACCTTTTTTCACGGATTCAGTAAATGGTTGATTATAACTAAGAGCGAAGAAATATTTAGCCAGCTATGTTACCACGACCATCAACGAGGGTGCCGTAAGCAAGCTTCAGAAGGGCCTCAAACCTATCACAGTAGACGCCTCTAATTAAGTCTACGATTTATGAGCCCACCCGCATATTAAACCCAAATTCATTTGGCCGGGAATTCTTCCATTTGACTGTGTATTAACAAAACTCGCTTTATACGCCCAAAAACCCGTTCAATAACCCAAATTTTCTACGCAATTCTTTTAAATTTGTCTAAAAAGCTTCATAACAACAAATTTCATTACGTATTCTTGATTTTTTTCTCTGTATGGATAGACATCAAGCATTTTGGTTACTGTTTAAAATTCTTCTGTTTTGCCACAAACCCTTGATGTCTAAAAACTGATTGTGTTTTACATGCATCAGGCTGTATCTGCACGATAATGCGAGAAAAAGGGAACTCAAAGAAATAATGAAACAACGTCACAATACACATATTACGGTCAATCAGTAAAGCGGCAGTGATCAAGGGGAAGACTCACTGCCAAAATATTTAGAAAAAGTCGTCCATCGCTTAACAAGGCCACCCGCTTAACAAGCCCAAAATCGCCGGTCTCAAGGCGGGCTTATAAGCGGCGTCTACTGTATTACTTTCGCTACAATAAGTAGGCAATTAACGACAATTTGTTGTTTTTTCGCATCTGGGACAAAGCTTCCTCAAAATTAACTCATTTGTTTTCCTGCGTGGTTGTGAAATTAGTTGAAAGGACCCGGGTGAAATTTGTTACCGCTGATCAATAACATTGCTTTCTGAGATACGCTTCACAAAGAAAGCAAGACGCAAATAGTGCTATACTACTAGATCATTCAAAATTCTTAATTGGAGTTGCGCGCCTTTGCCATCAAATACTTTCCGATTTTAGACCAAAAATTTTCTTGTGATTGCAAATCCCTGTTGTGTAATTATTTACCATAGTCAAGCAACCATTAAAGTTCGCAAGTATTTTTTGTTCTTGCGTCATAATCGTGGTAATTTACCTAACATCCCATTGTTTCAAAAAGATTATATTTCTCATGCTTATGTCGGGGATCGGCAAAGGATTAATTTCATTGAGGCGCATTGTTCACCTGCCATTCTAAAACGCTGACGAATCACTATTACAAAGGCCGTAGAACTTGAGAAACCAAATTTAACTTAAATTAACTCATTAAAAAAAATAATCAGGTATTTCGCTGACGCCTTTTTGTTACCAATACGCTATCTGTTTGTGAACAGTTTGAGGCTGACATAATCACGCAGATTACTACGTCACCGAAGCGCATTGTCATAGATTTGCCTCTCCTTGACCACAAATTTTGAAAATTCCGCGCTTACGCCCAAGCAATTGTTGTTCGGGTTTGTTTTTGGGTCATCTTCGAAGGTCTTTGACGCGCAGTTAACTCGAGTCCATGCTGCGAAAGACGTAGCAGAGTAAACAAGACACAACTCGCAAGCTGTCGTTTTGATCAAATTTAAAAATAAAGATTATTTGTGACAAATAATCGCCTAGACCAGTGATTTTCAATCGATAGACCATGATCTTCACTGGATCAGTACTTTATTTAGCCTTGATATGGAGTAAATTAAAAAACGTTTTCTTGACGACTCGTTTTTATATTTTAAGTGGACAACACCTGTGAAATTTACTTTGACAACTTTTTTGAGGTCGCTCGTAGAAATAAAAATATGTAACCGGGCCACATGCTTTCGTGCATTTCGAAATTGTGCCACATGCCAAAAACGCTAAAAAAGTACTGAACTAGGTAGAGAGTGTCATAATCGAACAAATTACGTCTGAGGAAAAAACTAAAGGTGCCGTTATATGCAAACCAACGTAACGGGTAAACTTTACGGTATGCATCGTAGCTTAGCGTATACACTGAATAAATAGCAGTAAGCTACCGCAGATATCTATTTTTGCACCTTCAAATTGTGTTGCTAAGGCTGGTGTAACAGTGTGTTCAGCAATGTCCGCCAAAATTTGTCCGGCGGTTTTCGTACATTTACTAGCAATTTCGCACTTATGCCGGCGGTTATGCACTCACTAAAATCTTAGAGGGAACACTGTTCCTCAAAAAAACGTTTTCTATCAAAATTAAAGGACAGAGATTCCCACAGCCCCACGGCCCACAACTTTACCGTTATTTACATTGCTCCCACCACGTCACGATATCCCTGGGATTGAGGGTCGTTTCGAGAATAATACAGGTATTTGGCATTTGTACAGATTACGAGCCACTGTTATTTAGCGTTTCGATTCCAGTAATGTTTTTTGAGTAGTGAATCAAGTACTGTATGTAGTTGTAGTAATCTCTAAATGTGAGGGAAAATAAAATCTTTAATTTGGTGCAACAAAATAGCTATTTTTCTGGAAACTGCGTAATCTTTACATCACCACAGTCTGCTCAAAGCTTGTTTAGGGAAAACACTTTGTTAATAACATGGTCAAGTGAGTAGTCGCAATTATGATCGAAACCCACAAGTGTCCTCTTTTATATGATATAATTCCAATCAGCAACACACTGTCATGCTTACTGGTTACATATTACAAGGTCAACAAGTTTCTTTCAACATGTGGCAAGGCAAATGACATCAACTGCGGTAACACATTCACATATCATATTTCTACAAGATAGAAAGGTTCTCAGTTTCAACGAGAGTTTGGTGCGTGGAAGACCAGAAGGCAATTCAAACACTGCTGGTTGATCAAAGTTACAACCAGTCAATAGCTTTGATACTTGGATAAGCATGGGAAATCAGTGACTCCTACTTTGCTACACTATGGTGTCCTTGGGCTGTTTGCAGCATAAATGTATAGTGCCACCACAACTGGTCAACTCTGAAGCGAGATGTTCTAGCACAGGCCTGTACCACCATTTTACGCCCTGTGGGCTTGATTTATTAGTTTAATTGGCAACGAGGACCGCAGCTGCTGAGTAGAATAACAACAGTGTAACAATGCTTCAGTGCAAGACCAAGTATTGAAGCGAATGTTAAAAGCATATATCATTAAGTTATGATATATCATTGTCACACATAAAGCTTGTTTTTTCTCATGCTTGATCCCCAATAGCAGTAGTTTCTTAATACTTCATCATACACTAGGCACACTAAGGGCAATTGAAACGTGTAAACGCCAACATAATGGGCAAAAAAAGCAATTGATATATACCACATAAAATACAACACCACATTTCTTACTTCCAATGCCAACTCGAAAATGCACATCACTGAGCATTTCGTTATTGAACATGACGCTGTTCCTTTCACGTATTGTCGATTTGCTTGACTGCAAGTTATTGTCTAGCGCATTATTTTTTTCCTTCACCAACACATTCTCAGATTGTGTTTGCGACAAGATTTCGCTGAACATAACAGATAAATAATTACTATCATTTAACAGACTTTTTGCAATCTAGGCTTCAGGGTCATTAACTTAATAATCTCATTTGATAACCCCTGGTTTTGCTTTACATTTTCTTTCAAGCCAGTACTAGAACACTTTTTCAGTGCTCATATTGCAATGCCAAAATAGTTTCAATGAGTAAGGATCTAGTCGAAGGTTTTTACCAACCCCAAACTAAGCAATCACAGCTGAAGATCAACTGTGGCTGCATCTATGTTTTTTACATAATTAGCTAAAGGCAATCATTCAGCTCTAAATTTTATTATGAAAAATATATTTCGACTATATCAAATATCCTTCTTCAGTTCCTCATACAAAAGGAATCTATTCCATTTATTTCAAAACGAATTTACAGCAGAATGACTGCCTGTATTTTATTCCATAAATGAACACTTTTATATCTGCACTACCATTCTACCAAGTCAATGCACAATAAAAAATAAACCAATCACAGGCAATAAGCAAAGGTATCTATAAAACCTCCAAAGCAAAGACTCAACAATGCAACCATCATAACCAGGATTATGCTACCTTTTTTGCAGACAAATCAATTTCCAAGTAGTTGAAGATTTTGAGGGTTAGTTAGAGTTTAAACAAGGTCTGTTCAAAAAGTACCCAACTTTTTTGCATGAAGCAGTCAGTACATTGAATTTCACAAACTTTAATCAATCTTCAAAATATTCTCCTAGGAGATCCATGCACTTTTTCCAGCACTTGTGAAAATACTTCTTTAACTCCTCCTCTGGAGTTCTCCAAAGCTCTTCCATCGATTTTTGATGTCTTCATGTAATTGAAATCACCTACTTTTTAGAGTAGTTATGAACTTGGGGAACAGTCAGAAGTTGGTGTGTCAAGTCGGGAGAGTAAGAAGCCTGTCAAACAAGGGGCATTCTGTTTTTGGCAAGAAAAGCTTGGACTACATAAGCAGGGGCATTGTCTTGGCACAACTGAAAATTCTTTGCTACCCACATATCTGGCCACTTTATTTGCAGAGCATGACAAAGGTGACGTAGAACCTCCAGATAGTATTCTTTGTTGATTGCCTGGCCTTCTGGTGTGTATTCATCCAGCATGATGTTGTGGCAATCAAAGAAACAAGTCAGCACTACTTTCAAATTGCTGCAAAGTTCTCAAGCTTTTTGGGCCTTGGTGATTCTGAATGCTTTAAATGCAAGAATTGAAACTTGGTTTCTGGGTCGTAACCATAAACCCAGGTCTCAACACCAGTTATATTGATCTTCATTAATTCTGGGTCATGATTTGAAAAATCCAGCATGTCTTTGAAATTTCCTTCTAGAGTTCCTTTTGTTGCTCAGTCAGCAGCTTGGGAACAACTTTAGCCAACACTCTCCACAAGTGCAAATTCTCAGAATGGAATACACTGAGCCTGTGCTTATTCCCACATTGGCAATTTCTTGTACCATTAAATGATGACCTTCTAGCACTTTTTTGCAAACGTTATCCAATACTTCCTTATTTTAGCTTGTTGACTGCCTCCCTGATTCTTGGCCATCTTTAAAGCGCTTAAACCATTGCTTTACCTGAGTTGGGCTTAAGCCCTCATCTCCAAAAACTTGCTAAATCTTTCGGGATATTTGAACTTGAGTATCACCAAGCTTTTGACAAAACTTGATGCAACACCTCTGTTTGATGTGTTCTGTCATTGAAATAAAATTTGCCTGAAAATAGAAAAACTGACAAACACGTATTATGTACCCGTGCTAAACACTTTACAGAGAAAGAATGGCATGATGACTCAGGTTGAAATACTTCAAGTGTATGCATGAATGTACATGTATACAGCCCGCTTCACACAGGCAATTTGCTCGTACTCTGTTGGTGAAAGAAAAAAGGTGGGATACTTTATGAACAGACCATGTAAAGCAAACATTAGTGTATGTATAATGGATATGAGGCTGACAGGCTTTTTGTTTGCATTGGCTGGTCATATTCTTTACAATACAGATAGCGATGACCTTTTTAAATGTATGCATTTTACATTCAAACTGCAAATTTGGCTTACTTTTCTGAAAATTAATGTTTTTAAAGTGAAAATTAACATTAACCTTGGGTAAGAACATCCATTTGCAAGCCACATGAATTTGACAGCACAAACTGCAGATAGCACATCTGTAATTACAACAAATAAATGTAACAGTGCCTGAACCATTCAATACAATAGTAAAATTTTTCTTCAATTTTTTCTTTCACTAAAGCATTATGAGGCATTCGGAATTAGAAAATTTTGTAACCTCCTCTTAGAATTTCATTTTTTGATAGGTGAAAGTTATTGTTTGTCATGAAAATCAGCTTTGCAGATTTGAACAGAGTTTGTTGAAAAAGATAAATTACAAATTAACATTTTCATTTCAATTACAAATATATATGAATACCAAGCTGCTTTTTTCCTAAAAAAGCTGCAGTTTAGCAGTGTATATTTTTAGTTTTGACTTGTGAGTGCTGTATGTTTGATAATAGCTACAACCAAGCCGGGAAAAAAATAGGGAATCCGGGAATGAGATTCCTGGAAAATTTTGCTAGTTTGTGGGAAATTTTTACTGATTTTCTAAAAAACAATTTTTGAAGTTTTTGTGGTAAATCGGCAATCTAGCTACGTTAAAGCGAGGCCCACTCACTAGTGAACAATCGCTAGTTTAAAGTCGCATCATGCAGGTCGGCGCATCCTTTACGAGCAAATCATAATTATGACATCACAACAGTGTGATTATTAGCACTGCTTCCTTTGCCTTCAGATCTCTTTGATAGCAACTTGTGTCGCTGGGTCGCTTTGTTTCCGTTAATTTAACATAAACCTTGTCACTTTAAAGGCGTTTCGTGCGAAAGCTGTAAATTTGATTTACCAATGGGAGTGAAGCTGTTTTGCGCAATCTTGTATCCAATTCCTAATCAGAGTTAGCGCGTTTATGTCATGGACTCATTCATAGTTATTGGCTTACCGAGTTCGCCTATTGCAAATGAGTTGTACGAGTGTACTTGCCGATAGAATAATGGCTTCAAAAGAAACTAGATTTAAATCAAAGATTTCCATTCAGTGTGGTTGTTGTAAAGTATCTATGCAAAGGGACAGGCTTAGCGAACATACCCATCAGCAACATCCCGGTGTGCCTATTAAAGAACATGGTCAAGAAAATGAAAGAGAAACCAACCCAACCGCAAAAAAGAAAAAAACCGATGGACCAGATGAAACACAATCTGGTAGTACTGCTGCTACTAGCGAAAGTCCAAGTCAAACAAATTGCTACTGAAATACAATCTGCAGACAGCATAACATCAAATACCAAACAACCTGAAGAACCTCGTCGTCGCAAAGTAAAGCAGCTGAAGTCTAACAGATTGCTAATACACGATGCTTGTTCCATTGATGCAAGTGTTAGATTACGCTGCAGTGCAGGACTATTTAATTATGACTTTGCTCTTGGAATCGATTTTGTCAAAAGTAACCAGCCAGTTGGTTTTACTAACTTTTAAAAATTCATAGCAAGACACATAGCTGCAGAGACGCATCAAGCAACTTTTGTTCGTATTATATTAAAACTATGCTTTAGCTATCGACATTTTGCATGAAGATTTCGCTGAAAAGAATGGTGTTAAAACAATTATGACGTCATAATTGCCATTTCTAGCTGCAGGAAATTTTTAGTTCAAAAAATGGATTCCCAGGAAACTTTGCATTTTATCCAGGCCTGGCTGCAACTGGCTAGTACTTTTTTATTAATACGCCTATGGGAAATTTTCACTAGCTGAGGTGTTTTCATTATGCTGTCAGGTTGTTTTTCAGTTACAACATTGTTACTTTCTTATTTTATTTTATTTTCTTTAATCTTTTGTGTTTGTAAGGTAAGCCTATTTTCTTTGAATAATAGTATTCAATTCATTGTTTTAGTATTTTGCTATAAAAAAGTACTGCTTGATTTGTTCAACTTTCTTTTACAGATTTGCAATAATATTGTAATGGATAATGATAGATAAATACCCTAGAAAAAATTCAAAATGCAATAAAAAGCTAGATTTACTAAATACATTCTTTGGTACTACTTACAAAAGCTTTTATTGCTGGTGCTCAATAGAAAAGTATTGGTGGAATCGGCTCTAAATACTGGTATCGGTATCGGCTAAAAATGTGGTATCAGTACATCTCTACTTCTAAAAGTAACATTTGTATATATCTCAGTTTCGCTCCTTGTTGTCTAAATAAATCATTTAGTTAAATAAGTTCTATTTTCCCTTTTTAGAATGGAAAACTATATTAGAAAATTTAGTACAAATAAATTGCAAATAAAGCTGCAATACAGTTTCTTTAGTAATTAGAAAAGCCATTTGGTAAAAGTAAAAAAGATAAATCCCAAAAAGGAAAGGTCATTCAATTGTCTTGCGCATGACAAAGTGTTAACAAATTTATGAGAATAACTGACTGTGCAGCTGCTGTAACTACTAACTGCTTGTTGTTGTTTGTTGTACATTAGCTAGTTACCCCAGCTGTTTGCGGTACATTATCTGTTACGCTAGTTATTTGTAAATAAATTATTTGAACATTCATGGTTTCATATTAAGTTTTGAGCCTCCGGCACAGTAATCAAGTTTGTTATATGTAACTGGCCCACTCAGAAAAGTAATTGCCCACCTCTGTTCTAGATTATGCAACAGTTCATAATATGAGAGTAGGCTGAAAAGTTCGTAGCCTCACTATGAAGGAGTTGCAACAGATCAGTGAAACTTGCCATGCGTTAAATTCATGCTTTCTTGATACTGACTGCGATATTTTTTTTAGGTAACCTTATGCTGGATAAGTAATTTCGCACGTTAAAAAGTTGTACTAGAGAGATTTTGTAATATCAAGAGAACTTTGCATTTTGGTTTTTTAATGATCTTGTGAATATGGATAAGATTTGGCACCGCGGTGTGATCAGATATTTGCAGAAAACAGGATTAACGACCAAGGAAATTCATGCTGATATGGTTTCCACTTTGGGGGATGATGCTCTGGCTTTATCAACCGTGAAGAAGTGGGCAGCAGAATTCAAGAGTGGGAGAGAGAGCCTTGAAGATGATCCAAGATCAGGACATCCTTCCGCAGCTACCACCCAAGAAAACATTGACCGCATTCATCAAATGGTAATGAATGACAGACGATTAACCATTAGTCACTTGGCCAATGTTATCAGCATCTCTCACGAACGAGTGAAGAACATTCTCCACAACGAACTTGGCATGTCAAAAATTTCAGCTCAATGGGTGCCCGGCTTTTGACACCTGATCAAAAGCTCACCAGACTTGTCATGTCAGAAGTGAACTTGGCAAGATTTGAGGCAGACCCAGATCGTTTTGTTGAGCGTTTTCTCACCCAAGATAAATGTTGGGTCCATCACTTTGAACCAGAGACCAAAAGGCAATCCATGCAGTGGAAGCACTCAACTTCTCCTGCTCCAAAGAAGGCCAAGGTGGTGTCATCTGCAGGAAAAGTGATGGCCTCTGTATTTTGGGATGCAAAAGGCATTGTGTTCATTGACTACCTTCAGAAAGGTAAAACTATCAATGGAGAATATCATGCCAAATTGCTAAGGGAGTTATGACAAGCAATCAAGTCAAAGCGGCCTGGAAAGCTGACAAAAAGTGTCCTGCTTCATCAGGACAATGCTCCTGCTCACAAGTCTCTGGTTGCAATGTCCACTGTGCATGATTGTGGCTTTGAACTGATTGATCACCCTCCATATTCTCCTGATTTGGCACCATCGGATTATTTTCTGTTCGCAAACTTGATAAAACATCTTGCTGGAAAACGATACGAGAGTGATGATGATGTCATATCTGCTGTAGAGGACTTTTTTGAGAGTCAGGAGGAGAACTTCTATGCCACCAGGATCCAAGCACTGCAGCACAGATGGAAGAAATGTGTGGACCGCAGAGGAGATTATGTTGAAAAATAAACCTACTTTGGTCAAATTTAAATACTTTGGGTTAGTCAGGCTATGAACTTTTCAGCCTACCCTCGTAAATATCATTGTTAGAGTAATGAATACAGAATAATAAGGCCTGAAACTAAACTGATGAGTAAAGACCAAAGTATTTCATAATTTCATTAAACACCATATTTATGTATAAGTTGCATCCCTAATTCTGGCTCAAAAAACAGTACAAAGTTCTTTTATAGTTTTAATTATCAACAACCATGTGATAACATCTAAAAACTTTCAAAATCATTTTCTTCTTCATCTTACTGTTACCAAACAATTCTTACCACTCTGTTCTTATGGCACATCCTCATCAGTATCCCATGATTGTGGTAGGTATTCATCAACATCCTCTTCTTCACATTCATTACAAAAGTAATTATCCTCACTCCCACCCAAATTGTTAGAAATGCCAGTTTTTAGAAAACTCTTTCTAACCATTTCCTACGAGATATCATCCCAAGTGCTCTTGCCAAGTTGTTACTTAAACCTCAACTATAAGTTACATCCACTAATTTTGGCTAAAAAAGTAGTACAAAATTATGCGACTTATACATGAATAACTAAGGTTAGCTTTTCCAAAAATTTTTGTGAAGGAAGGCAGTATTGATATAGGTCAGTAGTTGTTAAATTCGTTTTGTCTCCTGATTTATCTATAAGAGAAATTGAGCAGTTATTAAAACATCTGGTGAGACACTTGTGTTAAATGCCCATATTGTAAACACTAGACAGCATGGGTGCAATGGTTACTGATAAAAACTTACCGTATTTATTCGTGTACAAGTCGGAAAATTTTGTACCAAATTATTGCCCAAAAAGTTGGGGGGCGACTTATACACGAGGTTGCTTTAAAAGTTTTAAAATTTTTTTAAATGTAATGTATGGTGGCCATGCACAACTCCTGTTGTGTGTGTTATAACGTATCTCCTTAAATCGCTGCTTCCTTATTCACAACCTTTATTCTAAAGTGCTCTGGCGTTTACTGTACTAATTGAGTGTAACAATGCCACCACATCAATTTAGACTGCAAGTGAGCCTGCGCATGCACGTACACATGCAAGTCAGCATAAGCATCACATGCACATACACATGCGAGCTAGCATTGCGCATGCCATTTACGACAAATGCGTGCAAGGCTTTGCAATGAAAAAGCACGTGGATATTAGATGTTGTGTTTGATTTTAACATAAAAATGTGGAAAAAAAATTTTGTACCATTTTTTGAGGCAAAAGTAGGGGGGGAAAGTAGAGTATACATGAATAAATACGGTAATTGTTTTGTTAGCAATATCAATTTGACCAATTTTTCAAACTATATACATGCTTACTAAATTCATTCTCTTTGACAACATTCAAAAAAGAATAGAGATCTGTGTCTTTTTGAAAAAACTCTCAGTGGGAAAAGATATTCTAGTAGCCAATGATGGCCCCATGATAGAAAAGAACATTGACAGTGGCACTCTTGTCATTGGAGACTAAAGATTACTTTATCATTTTCACTTACAAAAAATTTTGGCAAATTGTTGAAATATTTTCACTTCTGTTTCGTGACATCATTAGCAATACTCCAAATATGTGATGAGTTGAATAGCATTTGGTAGTAATTTTTTTGTTAGTTTTTTTTATTTGAGTAAGCTTACTATGATAAACTTGGCATTGCTGTAGAACAATGCATATTCTGGTTTTTTCAAATTCATTAAATAAATTTTTTTGGCTTAATTGAATATAATATTACTGGAGTGATCCCTGGGTTTTTGCTCATCTTGTCCTAATTCTCGGAGGAGCAAATTTTCTTGCATAACTATATCAATAAAATATGTAAATGTATTTTGAACACTTCTATTTTCATTCTTGAAATATGAACAATCAAATGCACACTTTACGGCTACTGAGAAATCTTTCACAATAAGGTGTTTTAAATACTCTGTTTTAGCAGTTGTTGCAACAACCTAGGTATTACAACATAAACGCTGAAAATGAATGGTAAGTAACCAGACAGATTACATGATAATATTCCACAAGTCAACATGATAATGGATGCCATGGGTATATACTGCCTTTATTCATGTATAAGCTGCGTTTTTTGTATACTGCATTTTCACCTAAAACTGTTGGTGGAAATTTAAAGTTGGAAATCTTGGAAATTTAAAAGTCTAATTCAAACCCTAAACCTAACCAGACTTTGAATTGTTGGGACACCGGTGTGATATGTGCTTGTATGCATCTTACTTTCTGTGGATGCTAAGGCATGCCTATGCCACACATGTGTGTATACCTGGCATGCATCTTAAATCAAAGCAAGATTTTATTTTTGAAGCATGTGCTCCTACATGCTTTAACTTGAAAAGTTGTTGTACTTGCATTTTCATTGTTGTGGAGCTACAAATACAATGACAATAATCAAGCAAATGTCATACCTAACAGTGTTTAAGTTAAAAGTGATAAGTTGCGCTGAAATAAATGAAAATCAAGCAGCAGAACATCGATTTCCTGTTTCCTAAAAATTAGTGACAGATTGGCACAAGGCAAAAACTAGTTTAGAGCAATTGCTTAAAACAATGACCTTAAGAAAAGATGGCAAAATAATTAGAAACAGAAAAACAACTGTTTAAGTTTTGGACCGATGCAATGGCATAGTGGTTAGAGTGTCTGCTTTGCAGTTGGTAGACTTGGGGTTCATTTCCCTTGTTGAGTCATACCAAAAGACTTTAAAAAATGGTATCTATAGCTTCCATGCTTGGCACTTGGCATTTATGGGAAACTGCGGAGAACAAGTCAGCAAGTTCGCTAGTTGCATCCTTGGGCAAGGCACTTAACGGGACGCCCCACCTTTATGTGTAAGACAGGTGACCTGGAAATAGCAACTCTTAAGCAGGTGCGGACTTACCGTCCAAAACAAAGCAATACATCGCTTTCTAGTGAATAGAGGATAACTACGGTAATTAAAAAAAAAAGGTTGAGCTTATGAGAAGAGCAAAAGTGGCTTTATCATAACAAATCCTTCAATTTGAATGCAGGTATCAAAATTAAGTGAATATGAAACAAAAATATAAATTAAGCAAATCAAAATTAAGGTTCAAACCATTAAATGAAAGGATGCAAAAGTTCATGTAAAGAAACAAGCTTGCATTGCAACAAAAACTGCACCAACACAGCCAGTTGATTTTGAAGACAAAGCCAATATATGTCATTTAAGTGCTCAAATGTCCAAGAAATTGCCAGCAAAATTCAATTTAAAACATAGATCAATTAATATATACTCATATCCACAGTACTGGAGTACTGCATAGCTAGTTGGGGCAGAGCATTAAACCAACCGATAGCTTTCAAAAAAGATAGTAAGAATCATTACTAACATTAACTCTTACTTATTACTAGTGATGGGATGAGTACTTGGAATCAGGAATCAAAAATATCAGAACTTTTTCTGGTATCGAAATCAGAGAATTTTAATTGAATTTCTGATTCTGGAACCTATTCTTTGGAATTCTTATGTTTGCAACTTAAATTACAATCTAAGAATATTGGGGCTTGAATATGAATAAATACCTTCAAGGAATTTACTTCAATATTTTTTTTCTAAACAATTTCCTTACTATTTCATTTTATTACATATATAAAAAACTTATTTTCTCTTTTGATGTAACAAAACCATTTATGTTTCTTTTGAATGTATAATTAATAAAAGTACTGTACTTTGTACAAAAAATTATTGTTTCTTGAACCAGCATCAGGGTCGGAAAATTATCATGAATTCATTGCATGTATCAAAATCGAGATTTGTATCAGAATTGGAATTTTAATGGGGTATCGGGACTCATATCGCAATCATTATAAAATTTGGCATTGTCGCATCACTACTTATTACCCAGACCTCTCTTTAGCAAACTGGAAAAGCTCAAAATAAACTTTAGATAGCTAAGAGAATGCATGGTACTCACATCAGCAGTAAAATCAATCCTGAAGGTCACTCAACAAAATTAAAAAGTTTGCGCACACACAATATCTGTCTGCTACATCAATTTTTTTATTAGTATTTCATCTATGAATTTAGGTAAATTCATGACAATTTACACAGGTGTGGAAACACGATATCAGGTGCCAAGTGAAATAAAAGACCTATTTAAAGATAAACTTTCATAGGGTAGGATATACCAAGCATTTACCCAATTCATATTTAAAAGACCTCTTTAGAACACTATACCAGAAAGTTTTTGTTTGGTTTTTATTATTGTTTCCACTATGTGTTTTTTGATTATTTATTGTTGATGAGTAATGAAAGTAACTCTACATAACGTGCTGCCTTGACTAGATGACCTACAGATTTTTGCTTGCACTTAATCTGATTGCTGTAACAATCATGATGCAACCTAATCGCTGTGTAATGTATATGGCAACTACACAAACAAACTGAAGTTGAACAAACCATTAGAAGCTGCAGAACTGCACCATCTTAAATATTAAATAGGGGAAAATTTTTCTGCCATATTTTTGTCAGCCAAACTAATACAATAAGCAGTGCTTTATTAAATACAAGAATGCTTGAAAAGTTTTGGTGTTTTAATTTTGTTTTGTTATGTTAACCTTTGGAAACGATCTTTTCAATAACCAAAGTTCATCCAACCTCACCATCAAATCCCATTGTGATCAATGCAAAGACTGCAGAGAAACAACACCAGTACAGCAAAACTCTACATTATTAAAAAAGTACCACTGTAGGACTGAAACCAAACTAATGGAAGCACTGCTTATTACATGCATTAAGCCATCCTCAAATAAAACTCAATTATTCACATGGAATGAAATCGTTTCTGCACGTGTTTCATTGAGAGGTGCCATGTTAAAATGACACTACTCTTGTTATAAACGTTTAGTTCTGAGGATAATAAATTTAAACTTCAAAATGTCAGGCTTATACTACCCTGACAAAAGCCTCAAAGAAGGGAAAAAGCTAAAGTGTTTAATTTCTTTGTTAGTTGGTTACATAAGCTTTCTTGTGTCAAATCAAGTACCACTTATTGCATTAGTTTGGCTGATAGAAATATGCATTACTTTTGAATGAAACAAAAAAAGCAATGCAATTGCTCTTACTTATGACATATCAGCACAATAGACAAAGAAAAGCATTCTTCACAACTTAAGTTGAACAGACCAGTAAAAGTTACAGAACTGCAGCAACTGTGACTGGAGGAAAATAAATCATGCACTTGCTTTTATTTATGTCATATCAATGCAATCAAGAAAACCATCTTCTACTTAATTGTAATTTTTAGGTAGTGACTATTTATCTATCAATTGCATTTTACTCCCATGTGTATTATACCTCCCCCCAATTCCAGTGTACACTGCAGTTATGTAATGCAATGAAGGGAAAAAACACTTATGGGTAGAGATCTTCTTCTGCATGCTGTCTTTGTCAACCCTCAGTATAATCTAACTTTGAATGATGTTTGACTGTGCAGGCATGCAGGCCTTTAAAAAAATAAAGCATGATAAAAAAGTAATGAAAATGCAACTTCATCATGAATTAGAGACTTCTTTCACTTCCTCATGTAATAATGAGTTGGACTATGAGCAACATTTAATATTGAAGCTAAATGTTGACAACAGCATCAAAGAGTTTCACAAGCTAAAATGAATTCAGTTCTGTTACTTCTAGAGAGCAAACTTTGAAAAAGCTCCAATGGAAACACAAAAATATTGGTTGATAGAGCAAATTTGACATGATGCAAACAATAGAGCAGTATCCAAAAATTGATGAAAATGTGACTTATGCTTCAACTACTCTGCCACTTACTGATAGCAGTGTCAGAAGATTATTTTTAGCACTGTGAATAATTTGATCAGAAGTTAGTGCTTAGATGAAAGTGAACTTAATTGAAGTAATTTTGTTTTTGCTAACAAGTTTCTTATACTTTTATTTTTTGCTGGACTGGTTGTGGATAGTTGTCATTAAATTACCGTACATTGCTAGTGTTATCAATAATAGCATTCTGTGGTATGCTGCCATAATCACTTGTTCAATCATGGTGTATTTTATGTGGTATTGTAATGTGGCATTTTCCTTTTTATTTCATTTGCACATCTCTTTTCATGGTGCATACCACCTCATACTGCTTTTACCAAAAAATTAAAAACAATAGCATTCTATTGGTTTTCTCTTTAAGCAACGTTTAGTTTGGTCTATGTTAATGCAGTCAGCTGTTGACTTTATTAACTGGTGCAAATTTTTAAACCCCGTTGTGACCTTTGGAATAATGATGCAATGAAGCCAGAGCTGGAGTTACAATTACAAAAATTACATTGCAGCTCTGGAGCTGTAATTACTGGTGCAAAACTTGACAGTTTTAGAGATGGAACCAGACCTTTTGTTCAGTGGCTTCTCAGCCCTGTAAATGGCACACTATTGTGTAGGCTAAGACAAAATAGCCTGCAAGTGTATTTAGCCAAGGATGGCAAAGTATTAACTATGTAATTTTCTGGAAGAAGCTATTTTGTCATTGATGGCATTTTACCATTGGAATCTATTTGGTTGTTCAATACATAAGCACACCACCTAATATGGACACAGTGATGCTATGGCATATTAGATAGTGCAGCTGCCTTCAAATGTGATGAAGATGGTTTCAAGTCTTGGCAGGCAGGATAATTTGTCAGAGGCAGTGTAACTGTGGTAGTGGTCCCAGTATGTAAATGTAGGGGGTAGTGTGCACTGGGATAAACTTTTGTTAATTTACGTCACAATAATTGACTAATCACAAACATTCAACAATAAAATATATTCACAAAGAATGAAACGTTATTGGTGGAAATATAGCCACTGCCAAAATTTTGATAAGTGGCTGTTTCGCCATTGATTACATTTTACCCTTTAAGACTATTTTGCAGTAATCATTCATGTGTGTTTATATTGCCATAATTGCTACAATTCTGCAAGTGATGCATGTATAGTGCACCTGCCTTGGAATGCAATGATTACGAGCTGGAATCTTGTCTAGCAAGGCACTTAGAGAAAGGTATGCATTAGAGTGGGAAGCCCAGCATATAAATAAGGCAGTGGCTATTTCACCGTCGACGGCAATTTGCCCTTGGAATCTATTTTGCCGTAATCATTCACGTGTGTTTATATAGCCGTATTTGCTATAATTACGCCAGTGAGACTGTGGTGTAGTGGATAGTGCACTGGTCTTGAGATACCATGGTTGCAGGTTTGAATCTCAGCAGGGCATTAAAAGAAAGGCAGTGCACACCGAAGGGGCAGGCCTGGTATGTAAATGTATGGGGCAGTGTACACTGAAAGGGAGTGTACAGAGTGGGGGATAGAGACCTGGGGGAGCAAAACTTTTTTTAATTGGTTTTTAAAATTGATCAATCAGAAACAACCAAAAGTCACATGTTTAATACGTCATTTAGATTGGCCAATCACAAATAACTCACGGCAAAATAGTCTCTGAGGGTAAATTGCAGTCGACGGCAAAATAGCCACTGCCTATAAATAACATGTTTTAGCAGTAAACCTTTTGAGCTAAGATTAGATCAGGCAGTTGCTATTTTACAGTTAACCACATTTTACTCTTGTAGGCTATTTTGCTATCAGATAATTGTGATTGATAAATTTCAAAGACAAATTAAAAAAATTGTTCCCCCAATGACACTACCCTGCACGTTCACATACTGGGGTCCCCTCCAGTGTACAAACACACATGAATGGTGACGAAAAGATAGCCTCTAAGAATAAAATGATGTTGATGGCAAAACAGCCACTTTCATTGGACTGTGGCTTAATTCTATGAAACAAAACTTACTTAGCTTCATCCTTTCTTACTGGAACACTTTGTGTAAGAGCAAGATTTTCAGAATTTTCTTGATTTTCCTCCATGTCTCTCAGCATTTTTGGTGAAAATCAAATTTATGTTTAGCCTATTATCCACTAGTTTTATGGTATGAAAATAAATCTTTAATTAACACAGACAGACATTCTAGTAGAATCGCAGCGTGTGACATTAGCCACACTGGTGGCAAAGGCACAAACACAATATAGCAACAGGGGCAGTGTTGCCAAATGTAAATCATTTTTATTTGCCGTAGTTATCCTTCTTTCACGAAAAAGCGATGTATCGCTGTGTTTTGGACGGTAAGTCCACACTCGCTTGGGAGTTGCTATTTCCGGGTCACCTGTCTTCTACATAAAGGTGGGGCGTCCCGTTAAGTGCCTTGCCCAAAACGCAACAAGCGAACTTGCCGGCACTTAATATTGCAAGATTTAAAAAAAAAATGCCAAAAAATGCTAAAATTATATTGTGTGTACTCAAAAAAAAAATGCCAAAAGGTTCTTTACTTACTCAATCCTTTTTGAATTATATCTCCAAAAGAATTTCATCAAAACTGGAAAATGCATACACTTCTTTTTCGGGAGCTTTTTAGGGTTGTGTAGCGTGTCACGCCTCGTAGTTCATCGAGCTGCCATGCCAAACATCTTTTTGTCCTTTTTTTTATTGTTTGTTAGTTTGCTTTCGGCGGCTCGGCACCTCACTCCCGCCGTTGTGTGTGATTCTAGTTTTTACTATGTGTATTTGTGTTTATTATTGTATGTGTTTAAAATCACACACACACATATTTTTATTCTTTTTACTTAGGGCTAGACAATGTTTATTTTTATCTTCTCATGGTAGCTCGTTGATCGGCTTGCCTTTCCCGCCATCATGTTGTTTGTCCGTTGTTTTCGTCCATGTGACGTGTGCAGTGTTCTGATTTACTTAGACGTGTGCAGCGATCTAATTCGTGGTGACACGCGCAGCATTTTGTTGGCGACCATGCGGTCGGAGATTTTCGACTCTCTTTCATCGTTGGATTTCGTGACGGACGGACGTAATTCGATTGTTGCCACAACTGCGTAAATTGCTGCAATAAAATTTTACTGTCGTGCCTTCATCTTTGTGACTGCCATAGTTCCCAGCGATTGGGGTCCAGTCAACACGCTCTTGCTCAAGGAACATTTCCTACAGTTGTAACATTCCATTGTCCCTATTTTTTGATTAGGGCATTTGGTAATTCAAAGTTTTTAAGGCATTTGTTGTGCCTTTTCATGCCATATTTAACTGCAAGAACAGCTGAAAGCATTGGCAGCAGCATTGCATTTCGTAATTTATTCTTGATGATATTCATGCTGCTGAATAAGCGTTCTTCATTAGCATTTGAATGAGGCATAATTATTTGTTATATTTATTCTCCATTCACGAACCAAATTGTATCATGATGTTTTGGACGGGACGTTCGCACTCGCTTGGGAGTGGTCATTTCCGAGATGTCTGGACCACCTGTCTTTCACAAAAAAGCAGAGGGCATCCCGCTAAGTGCCTTGCCCAAACTAAGAAACAACAAGCAAACTTGCCAGCTTGTTCTCCACAACCTCCTCTAAATGCGGAGCGCCAAGCAGGGAAGTTGGGGATACCATTTTTTAAAGTCTTTTGGTATGACTCGACAAGGGGAATGAACCCCGGGTCTACTGACTGCAAAGCAGACTCTCTAACCACTGCGCCATTGCGCAGGTTTATAAATTAATAGACTAATTTACTAATGTTACAATATCCTTGAAAGGATTTCCCCCGGAAGCATCTTTATAATCAGGTACCTCAGACCAGAATTCTTCAGTAATGTAATATTAGTCCATTTATTTAAATGGATGTTCTTATATTGTATCTCCATTGATGTCCTTACTTTATCATCCAATCGAAATGATTCAAGTAAAGGAATGATGGGAGGCTTAATATGAGTCAAAGTATTTTGTAATGAGAATAAGCTGATATTCTTTAAGATACTGATGTTTTCTGGCAGCCGATTATGTAACTCTTTACCTTAACACCGTCGTGCAATAGTTACTATACTTGCTTCCAATGGGTAAAGATGAGACAATTTGTCCCAAAAATGTGATATATGTGACGATTTATCAATATTTATAAATTATTTTCCTAATAACAATATAAATCTTTAAAAATGCCAAAAATATGCTAGACATTCTGTTACGATGTCGTTTCTCCTGCTAGATGCAAGATGGAAATTTTCAATGCTAAAGACTCGGAAAAAATGCTAAATTGGCAACACTGGACAGGAGAGAAAATTTTTTGGCACATTGGGCTAAATTAAATATGCTTAAAAATTCGGTACATTTACTGTGGCACATTCCTCTTTTGGCACATTTCTCTTTTGGCGCATTTATGTTATCAGGACGCATTTAGTTTCTCATTTTTCTCATTTTTAGGCACATTTAGCCCATTCAATTTTACATTTTTGGCACATGTGTTTACAGAAAACCAGGTTAAGCCTATGCATTAGGTTCTTCGAAGCAGTCGTAGCAAACGCCATGCCTTCGCTCCACATATTTGTATTGTGACGTCATAACGCTGACTAAGTATATAATCGTTGTACAGTATTATTTGCTCTCTTTCCGAAAACATGAGCTGTTCAAGAAACAATTGATGTGTGCTGTATCGCCAGCTGAGAGAAAGACCGTTGCGATACAGTGGTGACCCTGACACCTTTTGGAATTTAAAACTGGAAACTTGAAGAGCGGTGAAGTGAGTTCAAATGAACAGTGCAATAGACTTTGAATATGTGCTCCTGCTTTACAGCAATTCTGTGATTGGAAGCCTAATAGCGATTGTATGCATGCTAGGCTTAAATTATTTTATGTTTCGTGATTTACAGAGGAATCGGCCCGATACATTAGGCTTATCAGCTAGTTCTAGTAGGCACGCTAACATCAGTTCATCTTCGAGTGGCGACACTAGCATTGCAGGCCCACAGTTTTCGTCATGTAATTCTCGTCATCAATCGACTCCCATTCCCTTGCTTAGACAGAGACTAGCAAGCGCTACTAGCTCTCTGAATAGCTTGGTTGACTAAGAACCGTTTCGATTACCTGATTTCTGGCATAGTAATATACGTGGATATTTTCAAACGGCTGAAATATTGTTCGATCACGCAAATGTCTCAGACGAAGTTACCAAGTACACTAAGCATCTCAATTCATTGCAAAAGATCTATGCTGTGTTTCCCAAAATAACAGACAATTTGCAAAATATCCCACATGACCGGCCCTACTCCAGCTTAAAAGCTTCCCTGTCGGAAACATTTTCCAGTACCGCACAAGACAATGTCTCTGGTCTTTTGCGCACTTGCCGACGTGGTGACAATTCAGTGCTCGATTATTTCCAGCGACTTTAAACGACTCTACGCGACCCTTTTGTGCCCGAATCAAACTTTCAAGCAGAGCTGCTTCGCCACTGCTTGTTGAATTCTGTTGGCGCAGACGTACGAATGAAGTTGTATCATTATGAACATTTACCCCTTGACGAGTTTGTCAAGCATGCTGACCGACTTTCGCAATGTAAACAGGTATGGCGACCTTACGGGATACAAACTGTGGATCAGTGATGTTTTGCTGAAATTATGTGGGTGACTCATAAACGTTCTCGTTCTGTTCGTGCGCTCGTTGTTTTACTGTGATCGTTTTTATAAATCATCCGTTGGCCTACAAACAGGTCATAAAAGAATAACCATAGTTGCATATCATGATGTAACAATACTGGGTGACTAAGCCGTATGGCCAGGCGTGGTTCCGTCTGACGTGCGGTGGAGTGACCTAGTAAACAAGTATATAAAAAGAAGCATTGCTATTTTCGTAGAGAGGTTTTTTCGATTAAAAATTCAAATTCCAAATTCATTGGCAAAAATTCCATTCGATTCGATTCAAGCAAAATTCGTGCATTCAACGTTGTGCTGTGATTAAATAAATTCGTTCCTTGGAGTCAGACGTGCTGTGGATACTCGATCCCCATATTTTGGTGAGCCCTCGTGCAATTAACATTCGTGCAATCGACAATTCGTATTTCCATACAGGAACCCCATACCTTTAGCTCTGAGCACACACTGTCAAGTACTCCTGTTTTCCCGCCTTCTCACAATCAACACATCATCAACAAGCTATTGGAAAGTCGTTTAATTGACATAGTGGCTTTTTTGGCTACTCATCTGTTGGCATTCAGTGAAAAAATTGACGCATTTAAAAGCGAAGACGAAGGGGCAAAGGACTCTTTTTATGTCTGTTTAATTCAGGGGTGGGCAACTTTTTGTCGGAGGGCCGCATTGACCATTTAAGAGTCGTCGAGGGCCAGTGCTTATAATCTTGTACAGCTGCATGCAATGAAAGAGATTGCGTTAGCTTAAAATTCTGCGATTAGTCCCAACAATGCTGTATTACAGGGCGCAAGAGCAGTGGTGTCTCTAAAAAAAAAGTTTGTTGCCTTTTGCTTAGACGAAAAATGCGTCAGTGGGAACTAACAATTGCCCTCCTTCTGGTGGCTTCTAAAGTTTTTGGCTCTTAATACGGCAAACGTTCCTCCCTTTGTCATTTTAATTTCTACATTACGAAGTTTCAACAAGTGTTCGCGTGCCGCACAGAATGCTTTCGAGGGCCGTAGTTTGCCCACCCCTGGTTTAATTACATTGTTGTAAAAGATTAGCGTTTACGTGGAATTATTCAAACTATCCCACGAAATGCAACGTACACCAGTACCGATATGCAGAACGAATTTATTGCTGCTATGAGCTCAGTAGTAACCAGGGATGTGAAAGCGGTTATTTTTCAACAGCTTCCGCTTCCACTGATAAAAAATGAGAAAACGACCGTTGACACTTTTTCAAACTTTTGTGTGTCTGTAGCCTGCCTTCTCCTACACTTTATCATTTTGAGAAGACAAATATCTTCATTTATTGCTATTTCTTTTCCTACATTGCTTGAGCTTATTGTTGTTCTGAACTAGTCTGTGTTTCTTTTTCTTAGATATTAGAACTCGTGTTGCATGTAGAACAGTGATTTTCAACCTTTTTGTCATCCCGGAACTCCTAATGTACTTTCGCGTTTGTCACGGAACCCCCACCAACAAAAATATAGAAATCACAAATTGTTTGCAAGAAAATCAAGTATTTCGTTTCTACAATTCAAAAAATAATTTAAATACTTCAACAAATAGACAGTTATTACAAGTTCCTTTACTATTTACAACCACTTTTACAACAGTTAGCCTAATGCTTCTCAGATCTAAACCGTATGACCACATATTTCAGCTCTCAACAATAACATTTCGTCACTACAGCAAATTACACCGTATAGCGCTGATTTTCCCTCTCTATCCTCAACTAACTTTGACTTTGATTTAACTTTAACTCTAATCATCATTGCGGACTTTCTGTCCGTCCCCAAAACACGTATTGACTTCGATCTTTTTGGATAGTGAAGTGCGAAATTTCTGTCGTATATATAGTATATACATGTAAAGCAAGCAAAATTGAACTGCACCAATCAACAGCCGCCTCAACGTGGTGGTGCGGTCCCCAACCCCGTTTGGGTTGGGTCGAAGTGGCTGTTGGCCTTCCCGAGGCTCCCACTTATCCGAGGCACTCCCCTCACACAAACCATTTTTTCGTCGTGCAGCCCCCTGAATGACCGCAGAAGGGTTGCGTGCAGCCTCTTTGAAATCGGCCTGCCTTCTCTCTTCTCCTGATGAGCGGCAACGTTCATTCTAACCTTTATTCCATCTTTCCTCGTTCAGTGTGCGCTGGAAATGTGACCTAGCGGGGTAGGTCAGCGCAATGCTGCACATGCTCTAATTGGGTTCAAGTGCTCACTACTCTACTTTTTTAGATTCAGAGCTCTTGGTAGCTCTCACTCCTGCAGCTGCCCTTCCTTCTTTTTTGGAGATCCCACACCTACCAGCACTGTGACTTCCTTCTCGGACTCCTCCAGCTGGTATACCTCCAATGCTCAGTCTGGCCCCTTCTGCTAATGCTGCACTCGCACCCCACTCTCATCTTCAAACCTCTTATCCTCATTCCTCTCACTTTGTATCTTCTCCCTCTGCTCCCTCACCACCGCCTTATGCTCCTGGCTGTTTCTCTTTACCTCCTGCTTCTTCTTCTCCTCCCTGAAATCCTCAGGGATCTTCAATTGAATGCTAGAGATCCGAGCCAGGAGCACTGAACTGCTACATTTTATTTCGTCTCATCCTCTTGACCTAATTGGTATCCAGGAATCTAACCTTAATTTATCTTCTTCTTTCCGTATCTCTGGATTCTCTGCTCTGCAATCTGATCGCAGCCACTCCCACTCTGGTATTTTTTCTACTGATGTCACGCATGCTAGCGGCGGCGTAATCATTTTCGTCATCATGCTAATAAAATAAGCTTAAAATTAACAGCATCAGTTGACAGCACCGATGGCGGAGTGGTATAAACCGCATTGATACCTGAGTCCACCTGAAGAGTCCTAATAAGAACAAAACCGGTCGTGGAAGTAATATTTTATTCAACTGATCGCAGTTAACTTATATGCCTTAATATCAATTAATTATATTAATATCTCGACAGGCTAACACCAGCTCTTATAATTTGTATTGTAACAAAAATAGTGAGTTTGCTTGTTGCACTCTCTGCTACAACTCACAGACAGTTTCAATCTTTGCTTGAAGATGGAGGGTGCATACCATGATGTGCTTCTGCTTTGCAGTTCCAGATGATCAAGTCGCGACAAGGTTCTCTTGAAGTTTGTCGAATATCTAGTCGAGATAAGGGTCTTTTTGATAGGGCAAAGAAAGGCCTACCCTGAACTGTAGGATAAAAAATGGTTTGTAATACTGATGTTTCTTGCAGATATCATTACGCATCTTAACGAGCTTAATCTTTGGCCGCAGAATGCAGGACAAATAGTAATGGGTCTCTTTGAATTACGGAAAGGATTTACTGGATGTCCATACAAAGGACACCAAACAGAAACTTTTCGCTACTTTAAAACTGATGGCTTTTTCAGTGGATGACCGAGTTAATGCAGTTGAAATTGATATGTACACGAGAGATCTAACATCTCAATTTTGCAATAGATTTCAGGATTTTCAGCATTTGATTTATTGTTTCTTTCTTATGAAGCCTTAGAGCACCGAAGATTTGAACTTATCTGCGTTTGAATGAATGAATATAGAAGACTTTGAAATGCAGCTGATCGATTTCAAAAGATCTTTATTGTATACATCAAAATTTGTTGATATGCGGAAATCGCTGGAAGCGATTGTAAACAAAAAAGCATTTTGACATGTTTGGAATCTTTGCCGAAGAAATTTAGCTGGCTGAAGAAAATGGCAATAGCTTTGCTTCTGTATTTGAATCCACTTAATTGTGAGAACAATATTTAATATTTTCACGCATGAAGTTTTTCTCAGTCCCCATTGCAGCTGACTTAAGGGGATCATTCGGAAGCATGAGTTCAACTGAAAGTGTCCAAACTTAGTTCCAATATTACAAAGCTGAGCAAGGACAAGGATCTGTCTCTTATTTTACTAATCAAATCAGGTAGTTGTCTGTGCAAACCAAACACATAAAAATGTTTGACAAGCGAAGTTGCTTACATTTTGATATTATTTGTAAACTGGCACACTGCACTTAAAAGGTTGCGGACCCGTGATCTGTAATATCTTTTTTTTTAACAAAAATATAGAGTTTTCAAAATTGTTCAAGATTTGCCGCCGTACAAAATCAGTTTTAATATGCAAAATTCAGTCTATTATAGTGCCCCCTCACTTTTGGCCTGTGCCCTACCACTTAGTTTGCTCTGGCAGCGGCACTCATTGCGGTAATATCGCCTACTTCGCCTTTCCAAGCTTCACCGTCAAAACCTCGGTGACTGCATTAGCGGTGAAAACTCGTCGTAAATGTGCGCTGCTAGGTGCTTCAGGCGCATAATGCGCGTGTCCAAAAGTGGACCTAAACATGTGTTGCTGTCGTCACAACGACTATTTTGACAACGTTGTAAAAGCCTAGCACGGATTGCAACTTGAACTCGTAGTGCTGTTGAAGATTTTTGTTCGTGGTTCTTGCTGAGTCGTTTCTTCATGTCGTAAGATTCTTGGTCCAACTCTAATTCTACAGATGGCGTTAACAATTGATTTTAGCTTCTGGTGGTTGGCGAACGGAATAATCTCTTTCGGCATAAAACTTCAAGTATGAGCAATCGATTGCGTAGAAAATTCTCTGCACTTTGGTGTTTAGGGCACTGTTGAAGTGTTTCGACTTGAGGTTTTGAGAAAGATAATTTTGATTGTGTTGCATTGATCTCAGCAATAGGCAATTTTTAGAGCATGGTTCTTCAACGGAGGAGATTTCGGCCATCATGAGAGCTGATGAATTTACACGTATAAATTTTATATGAAATGTCCTGAGTTTTAAACCCGCAGTCTTTTGATTCAAACCTGACACTTAAATTCGTTACGTCGTGCTGCTACTAATAACATTTGAGCCTTTTTCCCGGAGCTTTCCTAAACTTACGTGTGGTTAATTCGAAGACAAAGTCAAAAATGTATGTGAACCAGTATAATTGAGAATTGGCTACGAGGAGGATGGTCGGTAGATTTGTAACTGTCAGAAGATTCGTGTGATATAATTGTTGGAAATTGTTACTGCTATTTTTGGATCACAAGTATACTGTACGACTTGCATATGCAGGGTGGCCCAAAAGTAGGTATACACTTATTAAAAGTAGGGTTTAGGTCCAAAAGTAGGTTTGTAGTTCTCATGTAGGCACTTTAAACCTCTAGAATGATAGTTATATCTTAGACGGAAACTGTTTAATCTCTTAAGTGCTCAAAATGTCCTCCGCCAACATTGCCACATTTACACCTGTTCAAAACACTCTGACACACAGTGCGGCACTAATTTCGATCTTCATCAACTTCTCTGAATGCGTCATAAATGTAATCTTTTAATTCATTTACTGTTTTGGGATTCTTTTTATACACCTTGTTTCTTACAACACCCCAAAAAAAGAAATCCATTGGTGTCAGGTAAGTGAGCGTGGTAGCCATTCACTGCTACCCCTTCTTCCGAACCAACGCTGTGGAAGGACTTCGTTAAGATAATCTCTTACTCTTAACGCCTAATGTGGAGGTGCTCCATCTTGCTGAAAGAAGAGTTCATCGAAATCAGGTTTGGTTTGGAGTTGTGGCACTACCACTTCACGAAGAATTTCCATATAATTCTCTCCATTAACTGTATACCTACTTTTGGGCCACATAAAGTGCACTGCTGGTAATTTCAAAGCGCATAAAAAATAGTTTAATAACTGTATACCTACTTTTGGGCCACCCTGTATATTTGGAACGGTTCCGCCATAGTCCGGTAAGCCCAATTTTAATATTTGCTTTTGTTTGTTATTTTCTCGCTGGATTTTCCTTTTCGACTGTTTTATATCTAAATTATTAATCCGAAATTCGAGCATAACTTGTAGTAGTCTGATCCCGTTTTGAACCCGTAGTCTGATCCCGTTTTTGTGTATGTGAACTTGTGTGTAATCGAACCCGCATTTATAATCTTAATTGTGTGTGTTTCACTTGCTAATTCGTTCTCGTATTTCAGATAACCGTACTCTAACACTCCCCACCATTGATACCGCATCAATATACAAGTACTTATAACATCGGGTGGAAGTGAATTCTGGAATACGCGTAAAATTCGGCTATATACACCTGTCTCAGCAGCCTCAGTCTTCCAAAACTGATTAAAAAGGCTACTGTTACAGGAGCAATTGTTTTCCTTTTCGGGAACGATTTCATTATTGTTGTTTAGAATTGATCCAATAAGAATAAATCCAAATTTACGCAACCGAGATGTTAAAACGCTTAATCGACACAACCAGAAAAGTTTCGTGATTATGTTAACGAGGCAAATATATTACATCCTGTCAAGGTTAGTAGTTTTATTTTTTCTTCCACAAGTCCTAAGGCACTTCATGGCACTTCTTAAATACAGCAACTTCAAGTACAAGGGACTCTGATATAAATTTTTTTCACATACTGTACAAGAGATTGTGTCGACTATTCCCGATGATATTCTACGTAAATTCTACGATAAAATATTTGCATATAAGGGATACGGATGTAAGAGATTTTCGTTTTTAAGAGATTCTTTCCAAGACCCTAATAATAAATTTCAGTGCAGTTTCAATTGGTTATAAGGAACTCATGAATTGGATTACAGTACAGTAATTTTATAACCGGCTTTCATTGGCAGGTTTCCAAATTTCGCGTCTCGCTTTGCCCTATTTGGATTCAGCAACAAAACTTTTAATTGTGTTGCACAGCAATTGTATTCACTCGATCGAAGAAAAATGCCTCTCCCTTGATCATCTGCACAATCGACGCCTCAATAACGTCAAATCGTTCGCATCTCATGTAGAGTACTGTGCAAGGAACTGTACAACATGTAATCGTATGAGCATAATTTCATAAAATTTGGAGAAATCTTGTTTAGCTAGTTTTGCGTATTTTAATCAGTTTTATTGATTTCTGTACGGAGAAAAATTGAAATTAGCTTTGAATGCGGCATTTTAAAGCGTTTTGGAGGTTGTACATAGTTTATCGGGTTAAAATTCGCGTCTGTCGGATAAAAAGGATAAATAAGCTGGTCCAGGCGAGTCCCTTATATTCAAAAGTTGACTGCACTTTAAGGATTGTGACAAGGAATAAATCCAAATTTAAATAATAAATCGAGATGTTAAAACGCCTATATTTTTGCTGCTTCCAGCATTCTTATTTGTGATTGGTATGAGAGCTTCGCACATGTTGTAATAGAAAATTTTGCTCAAAAATGATCACCAGCATCATACGGTACCATACAGCAATCTATTACATCGTGTCATTAACCCACGACCGGTTTCGACCATATTGGGCCTTATTAGGCGGGTGTAAAAAACACTCAATAATAAAAATGTGGAAAAAAACAAATTTGCCGTTGGGTGGAAAAGAAAAGATAAGATACAGCAATACCTATATCATGGGGTTAGCTTCCATAAAATAGGTATTTCGATGATATAGATATGCTGATATACCACCATGATATAGATATTGCTGAATCATATTGTTTTGTATTTTGCATTTTTTTGCACCCAATGACAAACTTATTATTTTTCAGCGTTTTTATTATTGAGTGTCTTTTACACCCGCCTGATGAGACCCAATAAGGTCGAAACCAGTCGTGGGTTATTGACATGATATAATGGTTTGCTGTATGGTACCGTATGATGTTGGTGATTATTTTTAACCAAAAGTTTCCATTTCACCTTAGTGTAATGCTGGAGGCAGATCCCTCCTAATAGGTGATCACCTAAAAAATTGCTCCCTAACAACTAGCAGCCTTTATATTTTGTCACATGGTGCTTTGTGAAGTGCAGCAGTATGTTGAACTCGTCTATTTCTCGATGCGCGGTCATGTGCTAGTGATTACGCAGATTTGACCATTAGATTTATGATTCCTAATGCGAAGTTTGGCTGTAGCTAAGATTTCTTGATAATTTTTATCGCGACGTCCTATGATGCGTCCGGATAAGAAAGAGTTAACTTCGTTTGAGACAAAGCAAGGCAATGTAAAAGCGAGATATGCGAGTTTAGTCAACTATAAACAAAATTGTACAACTTCGTCTGGCTGAATTGTACAAAATAGCCTTGGCTAACCCATCAATAAATCCCAACTACACCACTGATTAGACCTCAGCATGTTTTGTAAAATAATATTTTGATATAGGTATGAAAAAAGCTGTTTGAGGTATAAGCTTTTCGTAACGCTCTCATTAGTGGCAAAATCGCGTCAACAGGGAAGATCTAGAGTGAACAAATATTTTATGTGAATAATTTGGACGTTTGGCAATTAAGACAAGCCAATGATAGCGCCAGTATTGTAAAGCGCATCACAGAAAGATTTCGCAATAGCGAAATGCTAAAAAAAGCACAACAAAAAGCCAATAAGAGCGCCACAATTATCGAAAGAGTTTTGAGAGTGTAAACAAACTCTTTCTGTCTGCACAACACCGGGCGCTTTCCGTTAATATCTCAGGGCAGGGGTGTCAAACTCGTAGGCTTGTGGGGGCCACTTTGCACGTATGAATAATCGTTCCGAGGGCGGCATGTTGTTTTCGATTCTAAGATACCACTGCTCTGGGTAACGACTTCTGTAATGTAGCTCGAGGTGAGGCCGATCTCCAAAAAAAAGTCATCGCCTTTCACAGGGTAACCAATCGAGTTCTGTGGTTGCACCACGTAAAGTAATCTCCAAATGAAATAAATCTATACCTCTCAGTGTGGCCTGTAATCAGGAGTTCAAACGTTTGTTCGACGATGATCCGTTGCGATACTACCAAAATTCACTCGGAATTTTAAAATCGTCTCGCGGGCTGCCTTGAAAGGTTCCGAGGGCCGCGAGTTTGCCACCCTTGTCTTAGAGGCTTCTTGTTTCAAGACCTGACGCCCGGTGTTTGCTGACAGAAAGAGTTTGTTTACACTCTCAAACTCTTTCGATAATCGTGGCGCTCTTATTGGCCTCTTGCTGCGCTTTCTTTAGCATTTCGCTATTGCGAAATCTTTCTGTGGTGCGCTTTGCAATACTAGCGCTATCATTGGCTTGTCTTAATTGCCAAACGTCCAAATTATTCACATAAAATACTTGTTCACTCTAGATCTTCCCTGTTGACGCGATTTTGCCACCGATGAGAGCGTCACGAAAAGCTTATGGCTCAAACAGCTTTTTTCATAGCTATATTAAAATTCTGTACTACCAACATAAATGATATTTGTTATTTTATAAGAATAAAAATTAAAAATACTAGTGTTTAAAACATTTTTTGTGAGTGGCTCAAAGTAGCTGTGCTTGGCAAAATATGTCTGACATAGTGGCTGAAATTGTCTTATTCGTGAGGCAATTTGCGTCGTTTGAAAAAAAGCAGACACAAAGTCAAATCCCATGAAAACTTAAAAAAATAAAGTAATTCAGAGTATTTTTATAAAGAACTGCATAAATGCTAATGATTCTGAAGTTTTGAAAAATGTTTTGTATACTTTAGCTTATAAAAGATTTTTAATGATAATATGCTCAATATATCTGACTTCCTCTTAATATACACTTATAGCATTTTGCTCTAAATAGCCCTAAATAATCGCATGATACGCTTGAGAAAACAAAAGAGTCAACGTACAATATATTACAAATGCTGACCATAAATTGGGATTTCGTCATAATACTGAAATCAGAGTCACGTGCATACAGGCGTTTGCGAAGTTTTTTGATAAATCGAAAGCCTCGTTCTCTAAATGAAATTAATTGTAATGGTAACAGAAATTTTCTTGTTTATAGTGTGTTTAACACCAATAAATTATTTCTCACATATCTCATAACACGTTTTACATTTGCTCACTCCTGATTGTATGACATAACAAATTTTTACTGCAATTGTTTGCAATGTTTGTAATAATTTTAGGGTTTAATGATATAGCTGGTCCAGATATTTTTAAGCTCAACAGTTTATCTGTAACTTTGGAATAAAAGAATTACCGGATTCTGATGAAGCTCGCCGGTCACCTAAAAAGGTGATACGTAAATGATACAAGTAGCATTGTAGAAAGAATTTCGATAACGGTTTATGAAACCTATACATTATACAACCAGAAAAAACCTGCTATATTCATATTTTAGGTGATTCATACCATCTCGAAAAAAACCTGACACCTAGCAAGCTCAAGAACAAATTAAAGGGACGATGTTTACAAACGCTTCAATAGAAGTAGATCTAACATTATTTTTTTGGTGGGGGGCTTATATGTTCAGAGGGTTTGACGTATTGCAAAAACTTTTTCGTTAGATTTAATCCTGTATCCGCGATTTTATTTGACAATTTTGAAAAATCATGTTTGTTTAGTATTTTTGTAGGTAACGATTTTATCCTTCGTTCAACGCAATCTTTTACCGCTTACACAGCGCATAGAAAATCATTTTAAACAAACACGCTTCGGATTTATCTGTTCACCCAGAACAATGCATTTCTGTCACAATTAATACAACTGAGCAAGGAAAATTTCCAACACAATTGTCAGATTCTATGGTACGACATCGCTACCTCAAACAGCGCTTCAACCAAGTTGACAACATTGCCCTCTTATCACTACCACATGCTGCACCAATATACGAGGTAGAACCTCCATTACACTGGTGGCGTTTGTAAAGAGTAGATTCGATTATCCTACTACGTTTATGCACACCGTTGGTCCACAAGATATTTTGTATGAAGAGAGAGCTTGTTTATCTGTAGCCAGTGTTGAGCTTAAATTGAGATGATTTTGAAAAGTCCCACAAGTTGGTTTGTGCGTAGGGCCCTACATTTTGTTGCTTTCATGTAGTATTCAATATTCTATTTCTTTTTGTAGCGGTATGAGAAGTAGCGTAAAGAAATGAAGTATTACAGGAATTTAATTTGATTAAAACATAGAGATCTCATGCTATCAAAAAATTCATCTAAACTTTTCAAAATTTCAAAAGGTTAAACGATATTGTCTAGAAAAGCTCCTACCTGAGTAGGCCACCTAAAGTTAATGATTATATAGTTTAAAGTGGAAATTTTACGAACAACGGACGAAATATCATCTGAAAAAACTAATCATTCTATTTGATGGTAACGATAAATCATGTTTGATTTCTCCTTCACCCGGGCTTAGTCCACTCCCTATTTTTACAGCTCATCTTGCATTTGCCTTGTTCTATAAAACAAAAAGTCTTTGTAAGACTTGAAACCATAAACATAACTTGAGCATCAATATTTTAATTCTAAACCATAAGAGGGGGAAAACACTGACGTCTTCAATAATAAAAAAAAACTCAATTTAAAAGTTAGAGCTAAATTTCCGCAGTTTCGTAGCTTTGAATTATAAAATAACGAAACATGAAATCACCGAAACATTTCTCTCATCCCTTTCCTCTATTTTCTGCGTTTCCACTTTTAAACATCAGTTAATTTTTATATTGGTAGTAAAATCGACAAACCAATTGATGTTACTCATTTTATATTCATTTCTACAAGTTAACTTCTGCACAAAATAATCACGAAATTGTTTAATGAGGTTTTATGGTGTTATGCTCCATTAACAGTATTGATGATATCGTTGAACATGCCATTATAAAACGCAGAGGTTTGCTCTGCCAATCCAAGAAATTTTCCTCCAAGCGTTCCAGTGTTCGCTAAGTTGTCCATCACTAATAATAAAGATGATGACACCAAAGAAAAACGCAAATAAAAACTTAAACCGTAGTAAGTCAAACTGCTTAGCCGTTGTATTAATAGTTTCATTGATATCCTTTGACAATGATCAGATTGGACGCACTGGTCACATCACAAATAATGACGTAAGGTTGGTTTCTATTAGGCGTAGATAGCAGGCGTAAGGCGAAAAATTCTTTGTTTCTCTATTTATTTTTATGCGCGGAGGCGATCTGCCATCTACGCCTGATGGAAACCATCCTGTATAATTGTGTTGCAAAAACGCACGACTAATCAATGACTGACCTTATCGATTGTGAGTGTAAATGTGGTGCTGGATTTTATTTCCTATCACTTTTTCTCCTCTTTTTATTTTTGTGGCTTGTTTACTTGTTTCTATTCGTTAACTTGTTACATAATAATTGCTTACTATTTGTACATAACCGTTAAAACTTAGTGGTCCCACGACGTCAAACAATTTGTAAGGTGTAGGACTAAATACATAAATAACTGGAATAGATCAATTGGGAAATCTTTGTGGAGAGAAACGGTATTTTCTCTGATTACCCTTATGCAGGAGCATATAACACAGGGTAACCACTTGGGGTCACAAATATAAATACAAGCGCACCAAGTCTCGGGAAGGCCTACCGCTTAATTACCTATTTGTGTAATCGTGAAAACGATTTCTGTTTTGATGCAAATCACCTCCTTTTGACTTTGTAATTCATGTCCTGGCTGGAAAAAGGAAAAAGGATCAGGATGCGGGCTACAAGCGCTATGACCCCACAAACATTTGTTACTTGACCCACTTTCTACGTTTCTACATTCGGTTTTTCGCAGGAGAATTAACTATGGGGAAAACCAATATATCATAACATTTTTTTGTTATTATTTGCACAAATGTTCGTTAGGACCGGAGCACCCAGCTGTTACCCAATCCTTACGGCGTGGCGCCATGTAAACGACGCTGGTTGAAGCAGCTAGTATAGATATATATATATTTACTTGTCACAGCGGCGGAATCCGGAGTAAAAGTACCAGCACCGTTTGGAAGGAACACTGGAAAAACCCAGCCAGTGTATGATTTGCTCGCTATTTGCGTCTCCAGAGCTGCAACAAACAAAAGTGGTATTAAAGCATTTTTAGGTATTTGTGTCACCTCAGTCTTTAGAGTTCATTTAAATGAGTGTGAATTGTCTGGAAATTTAGTTTTCCACCTACGAATTGGCGATTTCACTTCGCAACCAATTAAAGGAAACTCATTTTCAAATAATTCATGCATACAGCTGATAACAAGGCGAAGTTTTATTGATTTTGAAAAAGTTGTCATTAATTTTTTTTAAATCTTCTGAAAAAAAGAAGGGATTTATAGTTGGAGATTAACCACAATAGTCAGCAGTATTTTAAATGCGTCAACGGGAGTAGTAAGGTCCTAATGCAATTATGAGCCATTAAGTCAAATATAGCCATTGAGTTTTGCGTAAATGTCATGTTTTTTGCAATATTAAAATTAGTTTTTTGATACAAAAAGCATAGATATAAAAAACGTATTACTTTAATGACTTTTAGATGTTCATTACAAACCTGTAAAAAACTCGTATATTCTTAGAAAAACAAAAACAAAATGTTGGTAAACATTTTAATAAAAAATTCCTAAAAATCAATATTATCTAATTTAGTTAATGGATGGAAGGTTCACACCGACATAAACCACAAACATTATATTGAAAACAATTTAGTGTGTATTGCAAACAATGTACCCAACCCAATTTGACGAGACCATCCCTGGACGCGCTTCGTCCTCTTGGATTCCTCAGCAGGGCCTGTCCCGTCCCCCGAACCAAACCTTTCATTTGCAATCACATAAACTCGTTTTCTCCATATGCAAAAGCAACATGCGTCGGACAAGCGGCGCAAGCATGTTCATGACAGATGGTGAACCTAATGGAGACACTCAGGCTTTTGCTGCAAAATGAGGCTGGCAGAATCCACTGCGATCCACAGACTAAGTCACCTCAAAGCAACATCTTGCTGCCAAGAGCGCCCTCATCTTTTGTGACGGGAGAATCCACACCAACGACCCCACGCAGGTGAAATGATTAATTAGATAACGTTATGCAGGTTTTGTTGATGGTTTGAAGGTTCATGATTTGGATTGGGTTGGGTACATTGTTTGCAATACACACTAAATTGTTTTCAATATAATGTTTGTGGTTTATGTCGGTGTGAACCTTCCAACCATCAACTAACCTTGCATAACGTTATCTAATTAATTTAGTTAAGTATAAGGTAGGTTATCTGCTTATTTAAGTGAAGATGCTTTTAGCTACAAGTGAAAGTGATGTCCGGTACAAGTGATGTGTCACGCGAGATATAACACATCATCACTACTTCAGCCGATATCAATCCTGTGTCAGTTTAAACTGACGTTGGCAAAAGTGAAATTTCATGGACTCCAAATGTTCTAATTTGAGGATTTTTAGTATTTTATGAATCATGAAGAGTCTCTTTCACAACAACTCCATTTTTATTACTTTCTTTCTTTCTTCCTAAAACAACATTTAGAAGCAAACTAAACCAAAAATGATTTTCTGCGCTTTTGTTTTTGATTCTTTTATGTCGTCATTGCAACGCACTCTTTTAAACTAAAAATTTGATACTAAAAAAATATTGAATAGATACACTGGTCTATAGACTTAAAACAAAAAATTAAATAAAAGTTTTCTGTTTGGGATTTTTCTTGTGCCCAATTGCATGTCAATTCAAATGGACGGTAGAGGCGAACTCATACATTAAACAATTTTTGGTTTCGTTTATTACGCGACTCGATCAATGCGATCATATCAAGACTAGTTTCAGTATACCACTCAAAGAGTTTATAGTAAACGAGATCTATTTGAAACCCTTACCTCTATGAACATAGCACGTGAAACCCTTACCTCTATGAACATTTCATTATTTGCAATACTATTACACTGTGAAATAACCACTTCACTCGTATGAACATGCATATAAAGCGCGTAGATTGCCTTTGTAACTCAATAAATCAAAGACTAGTTTCAGTTCTGAAGTAGTTTTTTTCATGCTTGTAGTAGATCCTTTTCCCAATTTAGATCATCATAAAAACAATTTCTAAATGCGGATCACATTACGTGACCAGAAAGTGTGGCAAAATGAAAGTTATGGAAAAAACTGGTTGAAGTTGCAACGGCTTTTGACGTATCTTGATAAAATTAGAACGTAAAATTTGTAGCGTAGCAAAATTTATTATTTTTGGTGAATATGCTCACTTTTCTTTTTCAAATGGTTGAGTTAGCGGCTATACAGGTTTTGTAGTATTAGCAACTAGGTTTAACTTTCAGCCAGTAAATTGGGATGGTATATCATAAATTCATAGCATGGGGTCATAGACCTACGTTAGACGCCAATAACGTTAGGTTCAGATATTAGTACCACTGGGATTAGATGGATCGGCAACGTAAAATCACCTAATTTTTGCTACCCTTAGATTAACAGCAAAGTCAAAACAGCACTTAAGAATTGGATAATCCTACAATTGGAAAATCTTACAGAAACGCTAAAAAGAATTCTTAAAAAGTAGGATGATGCTGTTGATACTGTCATTAGCATGATAGCATTAAATGGAATGATGACAAAGTTGTAAATGTGTTGTACACATTTTTTGGCAGGAAACGATTACTAACAATTAAGTTATACAACATAAAAAAAAGTTAATTTAGTGTACACCACCCTGTGAAAATTCATAATCAAAACATGAAAATTGGGCCGTTCAGATCAAAGTTTTGCAGCTTGCATGATCAATTTTTGAAGTTAAAAATGGCGGGGATCGTGCTTTCAATTGCGTGTGAGAGTGGCGATCTACAATCCTTTACAGCTTTATCGTTTGAGGAAAAGAAAGCACATGGTTGCACTAGAATTTGGTGTGTTGTAGTGGAAACGATTTGCTTTAGCACTTAAAGCAAACAAAAAACTGGGTCACATGACTCTGTGATGACAAAGTGCAGTTTTGAGTTCAGCGAGCAGTCTACTTAGCAGATAGCTAGCTGCAGTGGATGAACTACTGGTAGAAAAAACATATGTAAATGCTTTGTCTAAATTTTAATAATACAAAATAAATACGCTATCAGCACCTTTACAGATGTATCATAGCCAGAATACGTGTTTCAATTTTTTTCTATAGAAAATACATCTGAAACCACGATTGATATCAATTATATATCGGGCCAAACCATGAATAGTAGAGTCCTGCATAAACCCGGCTGAGCCACTTTATGAGGAAAAATATCGAGATGATATTAATCTCATGCTGTACACGAAGATATGCTTACACGAACGTAGGGTTATTGTGTGTTCTATATGCATACGTTACATTTATATTCGTGCTTCTGACTTTGTTACACTTGGTTGTTTCAGAAGCAATTGTCTTCACAAAGCAGTGTATTGAAAAGATATGATATTAATCTCATGCCATACACGATACACGAAGATGTGCTTGGACCATGTGTCTACGAACTATTTCTTGCGGGCCGGATCCGGTCCGCCAAGGCTTTTAATCCGGTCTGCGGAGCTCTCTTTATAATCAAGAATCTTGACTTCAAATTGGGGTGATGACATTTTTTGCTTTAATTTTTATTTTCTGAAAATACTACTACAGTAGACGCCGCTTATAAGCCCGCTTCGGGACCGGACGGTTTTAGGCTTGTTAAGCGGGTGGGCTTGTTAACCGACGGACGACTTTTCTAAATATTTTGAGCTAAAATATTTGTGGCTAACTGTAATAAAGGTAAAATGTTTAAAGCTAATTACATTGTACACAGAAATTTGTAAAGAAAATACATATTCGGATTATTGTTTCTTTGAGTTCTCTTTTTCTCGCATTATTGTGCAGGTGCAGTGTGCTCCGTGTAAAACATAATCAGATTTTACACATGAAGGATTTGTGACAAAACAGAAGAATTAAATATAGCAGGCATTCCTCGTATGTCGAGTGTAACGATATTTCAATCAGATCACTTCGTTCTTTCGACAAATTTTCTATTCAAATTTAACGTTTCGCTCCCCTTAGTTACCGGGGAGCTTCTTCAGAACACGGTAGATGTAAATAATGTGACATACAAACTGTACAACATAAAATTACAAAGACTACCTGTATTACTAAACACTAAAAATTATTTATCAACAGGGCAGGCAATCACGTAATAACAAAAACATTGTTACATCACAGATACAGGAGTGGCCAAGTGAAAAGTGTAGTGAGAAACATAAGACATTACTTATTGGAGACGAACACACTATAAACAGTCGGAAAATTCGCACCATCATTGCGATTAATAACATTACATGAACAAGCCTTTTGATTTATCAAAAAACTTTCCGCAACGCGACGTCTGTATGCATGTGATTCTGACTTCAGAATTTTGACATTATCCCAATCTATTCTATGATCGAATTCCATAACATGTTGACTCAGCGCTGACTTTTTAGTGTTAAAAGTCTTGACCGCATCAACATGTTCCCGTTTTCTGGTTCTAACACTACGTCCTGTTTCACCTACATACACAGCATTGCAATCCCGGCAAGAAATTTGATACACCAAACCACGCTTTTGTTCAAAATTAATAACATCTTTAGGTTTGCGAAACAACGAAGACAACGTGTGATGTGGTTTTAAAGCCACTCCGATACCAACTTGAGTCAATATTCGGCTAATAGGTTCGGAGACACCTTGCACGTAGGGAATCGAAGTGAACCGTTGCAGTTTTTCTGTTTTTCTAAAATTATGATTTTTCAAGTACTTCTTAAAACTACATTTGTTACTGGGAAATCCGTTATTTTTTAAGGTTTTTGTTATGTGATGAAACTCTTCAATCTTTTTTTCGTTATTGGATATGATACTGTTGGCTCTGGAGAATAATGTACGAGCCACACTAACCTTTTGATTAACCGGGTGATGAGACGAATATTGAAGATACCTGTCCGTGTGTGTTGGTTTCCTGTATACGCATGTAGCAAGGGATCCATCTTCCATCTGTTGTATGCTTACGTCCAAAAAGGCTAATTGTCCTGATTTTTCCAATTCTTTAGTGAACTTTATTGAAGTAGATATAGTATTTAAGTAATCATGAAAGGGCTCGACCTCAGTTTTTTTCATAATAGCATACACATCATCAACATAACGTAACCATAAAGACGGAGGATTCAAATACGTGTTCAAAGCTGTTTGTTCAATCTCTTCCATAACCATGTTTGCTATTATTGGTGACAAAGGAGAGCCCATCGGACAACCAAAAATCTGTTTATAAATGACGTCATTATACACAAAAAACGATGATTGTAAACAAATATCTAATGCTTCCATGATTTCCGGCACTGCAAGGCTTGTTCTTTCTCCCAAGGTGCAATCATCGCCGACTCTATTAGCCACAATGGTTTTGGCGGTTATAAGTGGAACCGAAGTAAACAAACTTACCACATCAAACGAAACTTGTGAATCAGATTTGCCAAGTTTGATGGATGAAATCAATTCTACAAATTCAGAGGAATTCTTGACAGTGTATTGGGTATTTCCCACTAAGGGAACAAGAATTTGCTTAAGGAATTTGGCAAGCTGGTAGGTAGCTGTACCAATGAAGGAAACAATAGGACGAAGAGGAACATTGGGTTTATGAATTTTCGGAAGTCCATATATTCTTGGCAAAACTGAATCACTACTACGTAAAGTTTTGTACAAATAAGTGGAAATCTTGTCGTTTTTGTATAACTTCCAGATGTAACGATTTAAACGCTTTTCAATAGAACAGATTGGATTTTTTAAAATTACTTGATATGTTGCAGAATCAGATAACAACCCTAAAAGTTTTTCATCATATTCCAGTTTATCCATTACCACAGTGCTGTTACCTTTATCCGCGTTAAGGATTACGACGTCATCATATTGCTTCAACTCTTCCATTGCGCGCTTTTCGGCCTTTGATAGATTTGGTTTAGGTGGTTTGGCTCTTTTCAGAATTTCCACCACTTTAGATCGTGCGGAATCAATTGAACACTTATTGGCGAAGTTTACTTGGCTTAGACCTAATTCAACTCCGCTTATAATATCCAAAACAGGAATTTTTGATGGCGCTATTGCAAATTTGTTCCCTTTTTTCAGGAGTGATTCCTGAGCATTAGTGAGCGAACGCGAGGATAAGTTTTTAATCCAATTTCGATTCAAGCTCTTTGTTTCTCGCTCTCTTGGAATAAGCTGTTTTAGTTTTTGGTTGTGAATATATTCGGTTTTTGAACGAACTTTACTTTTTTTATAATCCGAAAAATTCATTAGGTCATTGAAGTCTTCGGGATGTAATTTGCTGTTTAATTGAAACCTGATCTCCTCAACTAATGTTTTAGCGCGTCCAATTTTTTTATGAGATTCATTTATTCGAAGATTTAAAAACTCCCATCCAGATTTACGAGCTAATTGGAAACCTTTTCGCGATTTAATTGGTGGGGGAAACCTTAGGCTCTTAGGCAACACACCTTCTCTCTTGCATGCATGATTAAACCTTAAATGGCAATATTCTTTCTCTATGGTAACATAACAACTTACTAGTTTTCTTGAACTTTGCAATAAATCTCTACCATAGTTTCTTTTCAATAGGTTAAATATAGCAGGCATTCCTCGTATGTCGAGTGTAACGATATTTCAATCAGATCACTTCGTTCTTTCGACAAATTTTCTATTCAAATTTAACGTTTCGCTCCCCTTAGTTACCGGGGAGCTTCTTCAGAACACGGTAGATGTAAATAATGTGACATACAAACTGTACAACATAAAATTACAAAGACTACCTGTATTACTAAACACTAAAAATTATTTATCAACAGGGCAGGCAATCACGTAATAACAAAAACATTGTTACATCACAGATACAGGAGTGGCCAAGTGAAAAGTGTAGTGAGAAACATAAGACATTACTTATTGGAGACGAACACACTATAAACAGTCGGAAAATTCGCACCATCATTGCGATTAATAACATTACATGAACAAGCCTTTTGATTTATCAAAAAACTTTCCGCAACGCGACGTCTGTATGCATGTGATTCTGACTTCAGAATTTTGACATTATCCCAATCTATTCTATGATCGAATTCCATAACATGTTGACTCAGCGCTGACTTTTTAGTGTTAAAAGTCTTGACCGCATCAACATGTTCCCGTTTTCTGGTTCTAACACTACGTCCTGTTTCACCTACATACACAGCATTGCAATCCCGGCAAGAAATTTGATACACCAAACCACGCTTTTGTTCAAAATTAATAACATCTTTAGGTTTGCGAAACAACGAAGACAACGTGTGATGTGGTTTTAAAGCCACTCCGATACCAACTTGAGTCAATATTCGGCTAATAGGTTCGGAGACACCTTGCACGTAGGGAATCGAAGTGAACCGTTGCAGTTTTTCTGTTTTTCTAAAATTATGATTTTTCAAGTACTTCTTAAAACTACATTTGTTACTGGGAAATCCGTTATTTTTTAAGGTTTTTGTTATGTGATGAAACTCTTCAATCTTTTTTTCGTTATTGGATATGATACTGTTGGCTCTGGAGAATAATGTACGAGCCACACTAACCTTTTGATTAACCGGGTGATGAGACGAATATTGAAGATACCTGTCCGTGTGTGTTGGTTTCCTGTATACGCATGTAGCAAGGGATCCATCTTCCATCTGTTGTATGCTTACGTCCAAAAAGGCTAATTGTCCTGATTTTTCCAATTCTTTAGTGAACTTTATTGAAGTAGATATAGTATTTAAGTAATCATGAAAGGGCTCGACCTCAGTTTTTTTCATAATAGCATACACATCATCAACATAACGTAACCATAAAGACGGAGGATTCAAATACGTGTTCAAAGCTGTTTGTTCAATCTCTTCCATAACCATGTTTGCTATTATTGGTGACAAAGGAGAGCCCATCGGACAACCAAAAATCTGTTTATAAATGACGTCATTATACACAAAAAACGATGATTGTAAACAAATATCTAATGCTTCCATGATTTCCGGCACTGCAAGGCTTGTTCTTTCTCCCAAGGTGCAATCATCGCCGACTCTATTAGCCACAATGGTTTTGGCGGTTATAAGTGGAACCGAAGTAAACAAACTTACCACATCAAACGAAACTTGTGAATCAGATTTGCCAAGTTTGATGGATGAAATCAATTCTACAAATTCAGAGGAATTCTTGACAGTGTATTGGGTATTTCCCACTAAGGGAACAAGAATTTGCTTAAGGAATTTGGCAAGCTGGTAGGTAGCTGTACCAATGAAGGAAACAATAGGACGAAGAGGAACATTGGGTTTATGAATTTTCGGAAGTCCATATATTCTTGGCAAAACTGAATCACTACTACGTAAAGTTTTGTACAAATAAGTGGAAATCTTGTCGTTTTTGTATAACTTCCAGATGTAACGATTTAAACGCTTTTCAATAGAACAGATTGGATTTTTTAAAATTACTTGATATGTTGCAGAATCAGATAACAACCCTAAAAGTTTTTCATCATATTCCAGTTTATCCATTACCACAGTGCTGTTACCTTTATCCGCGTTAAGGATTACGACGTCATCATATTGCTTCAACTCTTCCATTGCGCGCTTTTCGGCCTTTGATAGATTTGGTTTAGGTGGTTTGGCTCTTTTCAGAATTTCCACCACTTTAGATCGTGCGGAATCAATTGAACACTTATTGGCGAAGTTTACTTGGCTTAGACCTAATTCAACTCCGCTTATAATATCCAAAACAGGAATTTTTGATGGCGCTATTGCAAATTTGTTCCCTTTTTTCAGGAGTGATTCCTGAGCATTAGTGAGCGAACGCGAGGATAAGTTTTTAATCCAATTTCGATTCAAGCTCTTTGTTTCTCGCTCTCTTGGAATAAGCTGTTTTAGTTTTTGGTTGTGAATATATTCGGTTTTTGAACGAACTTTACTTTTTTTATAATCCGAAAAATTCATTAGGTCATTGAAGTCTTCGGGATGTAATTTGCTGTTTAATTGAAACCTGATCTCCTCAACTAATGTTTTAGCGCGTCCAATTTTTTTATGAGATTCATTTATTCGAAGATTTAAAAACTCCCATCCAGATTTACGAGCTAATTGGAAACCTTTTCGCGATTTAATTGGTGGGGGAAACCTTAGGCTCTTAGGCAACACACCTTCTCTCTTGCATGCATGATTAAACCTTAAATGGCAATATTCTTTCTCTATGGTAACATAACAACTTACTAGTTTTCTTGAACTTTGCAATAAATCTCTACCATAGTTTCTTTTCAATAGGTTAAATATAGCAGGCATTCCTCGTATGTCGAGTGTAACGATATTTCAATCAGATCACTTCGTTCTTTCGACAAATTTTCTATTCAAATTTAACGTTTCGCTCCCCTTAGTTACCGGGGAGCTTCTTCAGAACACGGTAGATGTAAATAATGTGACATACAAACTGTACAACATAAAATTACAAAGACTACCTGTATTACTAAACACTAAAAATTATTTATCAACAGGGCAGGCAATCACGTAATAACAAAAACATTGTTACATCACAGATACAGGAGTGGCCAAGTGAAAAGTGTAGTGAGAAACATAAGACATTACTTATTGGAGACGAACACACTATAAACAGTCGGAAAATTCGCACCATCATTGCGATTAATAACATTACATGAACAAGCCTTTTGATTTATCAAAAAACTTTCCGCAACGCGACGTCTGTATGCATGTGATTCTGACTTCAGAATTTTGACATTATCCCAATCTATTCTATGATCGAATTCCATAACATGTTGACTCAGCGCTGACTTTTTAGTGTTAAAAGTCTTGACCGCATCAACATGTTCCCGTTTTCTGGTTCTAACACTACGTCCTGTTTCACCTACATACACAGCATTGCAATCCCGGCAAGAAATTTGATACACCAAACCACGCTTTTGTTCAAAATTAATAACATCTTTAGGTTTGCGAAACAACGAAGACAACGTGTGATTGCTACGTGCAAGGTGTCTCCGAACCTATTAGCCGAATATTGACTCAAGTTGGTATCGGAGTGGCTTTAAAACCACATCACACGTTGTCTTCGTTGTTTCGCAAACCTAAAGATGTTATTAATTTTGAACAAAAGCGTGGTTTGGTGTATCAAATTTCTTGCCGGGATTGCAATGCTGTGTATGTAGGTGAAACAGGACGTAGTGTTAGAACCAGAAAACGGGAACATGTTGATGCGGTCAAGACTTTTAACACTAAAAAGTCAGCGCTGAGTCAACATGTTATGGAATTCGATCATAGAATAGATTGGGATAATGTCAAAATTCTGAAGTCAGAATCATATGCATACAGACGTCGCGTTGCGGAAAGTTTTTTGATAAATCAAAAGGCTTGTTCATGTAATGTTATTAATCGCAATGATGGTGCGAATTTTCCGACTGTTTATAGTGTGTTCGTCTTCAATAAGTAATGTCTTATGTTTCTCACTACACTTTTCACTTGGCCACTCCTGTATCTGTGATGTAACAATGTTTTTGTTATTACGTGATTGCCTGCCCTGTTGATAAATAATTTTTAGTGTTTAGTAATACAGGTAGTCTTTGTAATTTTATGTTGTACAGTTTGTATGTCACATTATTTACATCTACCGTGTTCTGAAGAAGCTCCCCGGTAACTAAGGGGAGCGAAACGTTAAATTTGAATAGAAAATTTGTCGAAAGAACGAAGTGATCTGATTGAAATATCGTTACACTCGACATACGAGGAATGCCTGCTATATTTAACCTATTGAAAAGAAACTATGGTAGAGATTTATTGCAAAGTTCAAGAAAACTAGTAAGTTGTTATGTTACCATAGAGAAAGAATATTGCCATTTAAGGTTTAATCATGCATGCAAGAGAGAAGGTGTGTTGCCTAAGAGCCTAAGGTTTCCCCCACCAATTAAATCGCGAAAAGGTTTCCAATTAGCTCGTAAATCTGGATGGGAGTTTTTAAATCTTCGAATAAATGAATCTCATAAAAAAATTGGACGCGCTAAAACATTAGTTGAGGAGATCAGGTTTCAATTAAACAGCAAATTACATCCCGAAGACTTCAATGACCTAATGAATTTTTCGGATTATAAAAAAAGTAAAGTTCGTTCAAAAACCGAATATATTCACAACCAAAAACTAAAACAGCTTATTCCAAGAGAGCGAGAAACAAAGAGCTTGAATCGAAATTGGATTAAAAACTTATCCTCGCGTTCGCTCACTAATGCTCAGGAATCACTCCTGAAAAAAGGGAACAAATTTGCAATAGCGCCATCAAAAATTCCTGTTTTGGATATTATAAGCGGAGTTGAATTAGGTCTAAGCCAAGTAAACTTCGCCAATAAGTGTTCAATTGATTCCGCACGATCTAAAGTGGTGGAAATTCTGAAAAGAGCCAAACCACCTAAACCAAATCTATCAAAGGCCGAAAAGCGCGCAATGGAAGAGTTGAAGCAATATGATGACGTCGTAATCCTTAACGCGGATAAAGGTAACAGCACTGTGGTAATGGATAAACTGGAATATGATGAAAAACTTTTAGGGTTGTTATCTGATTCTGCAACATATCAAGTAATTTTAAAAAATCCAATCTGTTCTATTGAAAAGCGTTTAAATCGTTACATCTGGAAGTTATACAAAAACGACAAGATTTCCACTTATTTGTACAAAACTTTACGTAGTAGTGATTCAGTTTTGCCAAGAATATATGGACTTCCGAAAATTCATAAACCCAATGTTCCTCTTCGTCCTATTGTTTCCTTCATTGGTACAGCTACCTACCAGCTTGCCAAATTCCTTAAGCAAATTCTTGTTCCCTTAGTGGGAAATACCCAATACACTGTCAAGAATTCCTCTGAATTTGTAGAATTGATTTCATCCATCAAACTTGGCAAATCTGATTCACAAGTTTCGTTTGATGTGGTAAGTTTGTTTACTTCGGTTCCACTTATAACCGCCAAAACCATTGTGGCTAATAGAGTCGGCGATGATTGCACCTTGGGAGAAAGAACAAGCCTTGCAGTGCCGGAAATCATGGAAGCATTAGATATTTGTTTACAATCATCGTTTTTTGTGTATAATGACGTCATTTATAAACAGATTTTTGGTTGTCCGATGGGCTCTCCTTTGTCACCAATAATAGCAAACATGGTTATGGAAGAGATTGAACAAACAGCTTTGAACACGTATTTGAATCCTCCGTCTTTATGGTTACGTTATGTTGATGATGTGTATGCTATTATGAAAAAAACTGAGGTCGAGCCCTTTCATGATTACTTAAATACTATATCTACATCAATAAAGTTCACTAAAGAATTGGAAAAATCAGGACAATTAGCCTTTTTGGACGTAAGCATACAACAGATGGAAGATGGATCCCTTGCTACATGCGTATACAGGAAACCAACACACACGGACAGGTATCTTCAATATTCGTCTCATCACCCGGTTAATCAAAAGGTTAGTGTGGCTCGTACATTATTCTCCAGAGCCAACAGTATCATATCCAATAACGAAAAAAAGATTGAAGAGTTTCATCACATAACAAAAACCTTAAAAAATAACGGATTTCCCAGTAACAAATGTAGTTTTAAGAAGTACTTGAAAAATCATAATTTTAGAAAAACAGAAAAACTGCAACGGTTCACTTCGATTCCCTACGTGCAAGGTGTCTCCGAACCTATTAGCCGAATATTGACTCAAGTTGGTATCGGAGTGGCTTTAAAACCACATCACACGTTGTCTTCGTTGTTTCGCAAACCTAAAGATGTTATTAATTTTGAACAAAAGCGTGGTTTGGTGTATCAAATTTCTTGCCGGGATTGCAATGCTGTGTATGTAGGTGAAACAGGACGTAGTGTTAGAACCAGAAAACGGGAACATGTTGATGCGGTCAAGACTTTTAACACTAAAAAGTCAGCGCTGAGTCAACATGTTATGGAATTCGATCATAGAATAGATTGGGATAATGTCAAAATTCTGAAGTCAGAATCACATGCATACAGACGTCGCGTTGCGGAAAGTTTTTTGATAAATCAAAAGGCTTGTTCATGTAATGTTATTAATCGCAATGATGGTGCGAATTTTCCGACTGTTTATAGTGTGTTCGTCTCCAATAAGTAATGTCTTATGTTTCTCACTACACTTTTCACTTGGCCACTCCTGTATCTGTGATGTAACAATGTTTTTGTTATTACGTGATTGCCTGCCCTGTTGATAAATAATTTTTAGTGTTTAGTAATACAGGTAGTCTTTGTAATTTTATGTTGTACAGTTTGTATGTCACATTATTTACATCTACCGTGTTCTGAAGAAGCTCCCCGGTAACTAAGGGGAGCGAAACGTTAAATTTGAATAGAAAATTTGTCGAAAGAACGAAGTGATCTGATTGAAATAAAACAGAAGAATTTTAGACAGTAACCAAAATGCTTGATGTTTATCCATACAGAGAAAAAAATCAAGAATTACGTAATGAAATTTGTTAGTTATAAAGCCTTTTAATCAAATTTAAAAGAATTGCGTAGAAAATTTTGGCTTATTAAACGGGTTTTTGGGCGTATAAAGCGAGTTTTCTTAATATACAATCAAATGCAAGAACTCAGTGCCGGACGAATTTGATTTTAATATGCGGGTGGGCTCACAAACCTTGGGCTTAATAAGCGGCGTCTACTGTATTTCAAAGGGCTGAAATAACCCATTGGTGAAAGAAATAGTTTAAAACAATGAATCTCAAAATGAGCCACTTGGCTCCATAAAGAGGAATTTTATTATCTGAATGGAGGAATAATCGTTGGGAAAAGAATTTCAATGTAATGTAAATTTATCCAAATTTATCGATTGGCGTTATAGGTGATGGCAAGAAAGGCGATGACCTTTTTCGGAGATCATCATATTTTCCTGCAACCTATCAACGGTTTCGGTGGATAATGACCTTTTTTTGGGGGGGGAGATCACCACTATTTCTGGTAAATCAACACGGGTTCCAACATTACCAACCGTTACTTAATGGTAACGATTCTGTAGTGGAAATGCAAGTGACTGTGCCTGTGGCTAGCAAGGTAAGAAAACGGCATAAACGTTGAGGACCACTTATTTAGAATCTTGGCTTCGAAAGCTTAAAAAATTTAGCAATGTGGCTCTACGTTGGAAAATTTTTGAGGCCCCTGGCTTAGACGAACTTAGTTCAGCGTAGAGTCGTTGTGTGTTCTATATGCATATATTACATTTAAACTCGCGCTTCTGACTTTGTTACGTTTGTTTGTTACAAAAACAATTGCTTTTACAAAGCAGTGTAGTGAAAAGAGATGCGCTAATTAAAATTTTCGTTTAAGTGCATCACATTTTTCCAGTTTCATTTGAAATCTGTAAACGCTCGTCACCGGCTGAGGTACAAATACCCCTTTTCATCCATATCCCGGTTATTACTGGCTACACGGTTCTCTGCCACTACACCTTAGGTTGTGCTGTTAAAAATTCTTCGCCCACCCCTAAAGAAAATCCTGGTCGCATCACTATTGAAGTTTGTGGACAAATCCCAACGAAGTTTGTGGACAATATACCCCTCTCAAACAGCAACCAAAATTGCCACAGCTAGCTACCTAAAATATTTGGTTACAAGCTTTCCTTTGGTTGCGATATGGAAGATTAGGATAAAAGTTACATTCTGCTTATACCTTTGCTGAGTTGCTTGCCATTTAATTCATATATGCTGTGTTACGGTCACCTCCGAGCAGAATTTAGTCATGACTCGGGATCCTGTCTCAACTGACTAAGCGTGGTGGTGTGGCCACTTCGGAACTTTCAAACGTTTTTTCAAAATAACTGAGACTTCTTCGTTTTTATGAAGCTGGGGTTAGCCCGGTATTATTAATCAGTGTAATTGACGTGGTAGGTAGCCACTTATATAGGCTAAGGCAATCTATTGAAAAATGAAAGTGGTATTTTTTAACAAATTACGCAAACTTTTAAAAGTACCTACACAGTAAGTTCTTTAAATTAATTAAAACTTTTTTTTATCACTGAGCGACGTAAAAATGAATCGTCGGTGTTAAATACGCTCTGACGTTCAATCCTATTAGTGTAATTTGTTGGATGGAAGCTTAACTCGAGAGGAATCACTTTCTTAATGCTATCTCAATGCATCTCACTAATGCGTTCTTCCTCCTTCATATCTTTTTTTACATCTGTTGTTTGAACAAAAATAGCTTTGTCAATCTGGTACAAACACATCCTCATTCAACCTTTCTCATGCTCAGAAATTGCTTCATCTTAAATATTTAATTTTCACTGATTCTCAGATTTCTGATTTTATTTTCAGCGTCTATTCTGACTGCTTCATCTTCATCTGCACACATCGTAAGCAAAACTTGGTCGGGATGAGCGAAACCGGCATTACTTCAAACTAATTTTTATTGATTTGGCCTTTGATTGATTAGTTCAAATAAGCAATAATGCGGAACAAAATTTTTTCATAAATTCAACATACACAAAAAAATCAAGAAAAAGAATTTGGATCTAGACAGATCGAAATAGTAAATTCAATTGGACCGCAAAGGGTCAAAAGTACCTACTCAGTACGTCCATTAAATTAATTAAAACTTTTTCATCACTTAGCGATGTTAAAAATGGATCCTCGGGTTTCAGTATGCTGTGACAATCAATCCTATTAGTGTAACTTGTAGGATGAAAGTTCAACTCGGGAAGAATCACTTTCTTAATGCTATTTTAAGGCATCTTACTAATGTGTTCTTCCTCTTTTGTATCTTTTTTTGTCCGAATAAAAATAACTTTATCAATGCGGTACAAGCACATCCTCTCTCAACCTTTCTCATCCTCAGAAATTGCTTTATCATAAGTATTCAATTTTCACTGATCTCTCAGATATCTGATTTTATTAACATCGTTTATTCTGACTGCTTCATCTTCACTTGCACACATGGTAAGCAGAATTTGGACTGATTTTATTATCATAATCTCTTCTGACTGCTTCATCTTCATCTGCACACACGGTAAGCAGAACTTGGTCAGGATGAGCTAAACAGGCATTACTTCAAACTAATTTTTTACAATAATCATCTCTGTCTTGTCCAGATGTTTTAGGAATTGCAAGCACATGAAATTCTTGTGGGGACCATCTATCATAAATAAATGTCTCTTAATCAGATACTACATCGGCGTAGAAAACTTAACAATCATGTTTAAAATACCCTGAAGTTGATAACCTGGTTGAGCAGTGGCAACGTTCAACCGCAATTCTCTGCTCCAGCAAGTGTTCCATTTAGATACACATAGAGAATGAGATTTAATGGCTTACAGAATATTATTCACTTTCCCTGCTATTACTGTAAACCACATTCTACACCGATATTTCTGGTCCCAGGAAGAACCTGATACTTGTAAAAAATTGATAAATGAGCAAAGATAATTCGGCTATGCCAGTCGAGCCAAAAGATTGTAAACCAAAAATTAAGAATAGCCTACTTCTTTTTCTGACAGAATCGAATAATTAAAAAGGTAATTGGCGGGAAGTCAAAAACAGGAAGGTCTGACACTAGATCTTTTGTTTGCTAACCAACCATTTTTTACCAGTTTTTTGGACCGCTGGGCTTGTCATCGTATTGGTGGAATAATTCCCAAAATGGCAGCTCGTTACGGTGGACCTGATAGATGCAGTACAGAGACCAACCCAGCAGCATCTCCCGGTAAAGAATAACTCCACCATTTGATTCAGAATTTACACGACAACCTTCACAAACAGCATCACATAGGAACAGATTGGCCAATTCGAGCTGGACCACAACGTCATAAATGGCTTGGGTTACCGCCTGTCCATGACTAGATTTTGGGTTCACAAGAGTTAAATAGTCTTTGTCAAGTTCAAACAATAAGACGCAGTGATTATCTATGCGTTTTCATTGTTGGGCTCCACCTTCTTGCTTTATATATTTTTGCAACAACACTGGTTATTGCTATTTTTCCATCAAAATATAGAGGCGAGAGTTTATTTGAATTTCTAAGGTCTGCTTCTCGCGTCTCTTCAAATCTCCTCTTATTTTTTTAGTTTTTATGGTCCAACAATTCGACTCTTAAAAGCTTTGGTTGTAATGGAGTGATCAGTTAGTGCAGTGAAGGCTATTCCTTGACCAGCAAAGTTTGATACGCCAGATCTATCGCAAACACAGGCAATACTAGAAAATTTTGTCAAATTTCTTTTTTACCTGTTGTCTGGTATGCTCCTTTGAAAATAGTCGTCTAACATGCTCTCGTCATTGTTACTTGCTTAACGAGAACTTTCGTCAGAAATATCAAACTGCATCTGCTTCTACTTCTGCTAGACTTTAGTTTGAATCTTTTTTATTTCAGCGCGTCTATCCGTCGCATCGCTTCTTGTCGTGATCCTGGTCCGCATTCTGGTAACATCTTTTTCAACGTCAGCAATTATCATCTTCCGAGCATTACATTGATCAGGCGAGAACTGATTTCAAGAGGCTCTTTACATAATCTTACAAGTGGAACCTATCCCAATTCTCTGTCTAGCAGTGCACTTTCAAACATGATGCAAGTGGACAAGTGCAACTATACATGTCAATAAAGCATTCATTTCTATTTTGAACACTATTTGTTTGGAAAAATTTCACTTGCTTCTGTTGGCATCCAGAACTTTCTTGTATCATTTTTACAATTTATCCTCAATTGTGTTTTGGTCCAACAATGGAACAGTTAACCGTCTCCCAATCACTTTAGCCCAGTCATTCTCAAACGGAGGCCACTTGGCTCCCTAAGATAGAAATGATTGATGTCCATGAAGAAATTTGTTGTTGGGAGAAATTAGGGAGAAAAAGTTTATATTTTTTTCATGACGTACGTATAGGCTCTAGTTTTTCATAAAAGCGTTGCCGATATAAAAAAAATTAAATGAAAAATTTAAATTTTTTTTGTCTACTCTATAAAAAATTTTTTTTTGTTGTACAATGATATTAATCGTTCGCTCCTATGAAGGATTTTAGTTTTGTTGTATAATTAAATATAAATATTTAAACAAAACTAAAATATTACAAAATAAACAAAACAAACAGTTTACTATAAATTTCATGCTTTTATTATAGAAGAGTTTTGTATCTTCAATGCAACCATACGCGTGCAGCTAACACTACGACGCTTTCTAATTTCAAAGAGACCATGGGGGTTGAAAAGCCGTCCCAACCTTGGTATCTAAGTTTTCTGAGGTCACAATCAGTGGCGTAACTAGATGATTTTTATTAGAAAGGGGAGAAAGGCATGGAGTGTTCTTTTGGTTTAAAGATTTTTTGGTTTGGAGATCAACCTTTTGAGTCATTTTTTGCCCTTTTTGCAGAAGGTAGAGCTGCACAGTAAAAAATATGGCCAATATGGGTAATTTGGGCCATAAATTGATCTTGAGCCCTAAAGCTAATGCCAGGCCAGAGTCATTAGTCTCTTTGATCACCCTTTTAACGCTCCTGGTAGTGATATATGAGCACAAAGCGTGTCTAGCTACTGTAAAAACTGCAAACACGATATTAACAACATCTCAGATTACACAAAATGTTTCCAATTTTTTTTTAGTTTTGAAATCTTTATAAAAACTGAAGTACTTGACAAAAAAGCAAAATGTTAAAGAAGTCAAAAAAGTTCTGAGAATTTAAAATAATACATTGAGAGGAATTTATTCAATGCAAACTTTCAGACAAAGCTTATCGGCAAGGCATCTACATTAAAAATTTTAGCTACCGAGAGTTTTACCGTACAAATTGATAAGTTAAAGAAAGATGACAACAAGAAATCAATCCACGCGTCCAAAACCAGTTGATGTGTTCTGATTCCCATGCAAGAGTGAACTACGCCAAATTAGCTATGGTACCCAAGTAAACACTCCGATCACAAATTTATTTGCAAGCGCTTTTAGTGACGTTACGGATATTTTGTTTATAAACAAAACTTGCACGACTTTTATGAGATAAGAAACGCTTTTTTCCTTGATTTTTTCATACGATTGCTATGAGGCTCAGGTGAATTGCTATTCCTAAAAAAACTAGATTTTTTATAGTGATTTTGTTTGTGATTTACACTACGGAGAAATTGACTGCGTCTGGGGTTTGTATAGAAAAATACTGAAAAAACTTTTAAAAAGCACTGCCCTAACCCATACAATAGCAACATCACCAACAGCATTCTTGATAATGTCATTCACATCTGCAAACCTTCCAGCCTCACATTTGTATTTCCAGCTATTTCTTTACACTTTTACCATTAGGCGTAAGCTTGCGCACAGTAACAGCACTTGCCTGCCCCAAAACAGCTCGCTCTGTGTTTTTGTTTGTTGCTTTCTTTCTCTAACTCATTATATTTTTTACAAAATTTGTACAAATCAATAAAGTAAACACAACATTATTATGCTACACCTTGTAAGTCATAATCTCTTCAAGTTACATCAGGTGTTCATCTTTTATCTAAAAGTCGGTAGGCCAAACCTACCTCAGCTACCCTAAAATTTTGTGTGGGATATCCAAACGACATCTACAACAATGCATTAAGCAAAGGGACTAATCGGTAACAAAATTGCTCCCCTGGCAACCTATATTAAGATCTAAATCACAAACTAACAAAAAAATGGCTTTTTTGTAATTTTTATGCTTTTCTGCCAATAAAGTCAACAAACGTAAACAACGTAACAACGTTTAGCCTGCGATGACAAAATACACCCGAAGTCCGATTTGCGATCAATACTTTGGTAAAATAATGAGGTGACAGCATTGAAGAAAATATGTATGACCGCGTCACCTTGCCGTAGCATTCAAAGCTTGCTACGAAGCAAGTGCTTCGTAATAAGCAAGCAATCACGTCATTTAGCATCGCTGAGCCATTACGCCAATAAAAGCGAGCGTTGACAATAGGATTTTCGGACACTGATGCAAAATCAAGATGGCTGTCAACGCCTCATAAAACATTTTAAAGTTTTTCTGCACAAAATTTTCAATGAAATAAGATCAGTATCATCATCGATCAAAAAAGCGATATTCCGTTATCGCAGTAATTCCAGCCATTAAACCGTGAAGCATTTGCTCGCAGCACAAAACAAAATGCGCTGAATTTTTGGTCGCACTTTTTATATCATACAAATATGTACCGGGTTTCCAAGTTGTTTGAGATTTGTTGCTATTTGAACCTATTGCGAACCACAAAATAACTTTAGCCACAAAACCAATCGGTGCATTTCACTTAAAATAGTACTACAAGTCAATTTCTTAAAATGTAAGTTTTAAGCCCAAATCCCATCTTTGCCAAAAATAAAATTTTTATTAATTTGTCATAATTATCACGAAAAAACTTTATAGTTCTACAGCTATGAAACTTTATGACGTATTTTTGAGAACTTTTTCTTTTATTTAGGGGTAAAATGAGCAGTTTTTTCAACCAATGCCCGCTCTTCTGAGGTGCTACGGGGCTGCAGCACCGCTGATATTGGCTAGTTGGGCCGCATTTAGAAAATCATAATAGTTTAGAAAATTTTATTTCAATGTTGCCTCCTAGATGTCGTTATTTAAAAATGTTTCATATTTCAAGCCATGGAAAACAATTTGAAAACTGCGTGGTGCTAACCAGTAACTAGCTTCAAGCTTCAAGAACAATGTTACAAAACCAAGTATTGAATTCACTGTAAAATTATAAAATTCAAATATAGAGAATATATTGTATGGACATAACACACCCATATGCATTGTTCCAAAGTTGTAAATATTTTTTCTTTTGTATTTAAAAAGAGGTTACTGTAAAATTATAAATTTGCAAAGATATCGTTTAAATTTCCAAGCGTTCCTAAATAAATTCTTGGATATATAGAACTTCAATATAGCTTTGAAAAACTTTTTGTGACGCACTAATTAATGGCCGAATTGCGCGGACTGGGAAAGATTAGGTGGCCAGGTCCTTGTACGAGTTATGTGTTTTATATTCTATCTCAAGGACTACGTAATGCATCACAAGGCAGTCACAAGAGAGTCAGTGACGACTTAAGCAACGAGTCACACGATCATATAATGGATAGCACAAAGCAAGTGGCTGGGGGTATGATCATGAAGAAAGAAAAAGCTGTAATTACAAAAACAGTCTGATCGTGTCGACAAACTACTTCGGCATGCACAACACAGGTCTCCTTGTTTTGATGAACACTGATTCCAGCAAACTGAAATGATATGTGCTGCACAAAATAGTAATGAAGAATGGGTAGTTATAATGAGTTGGGAGTGCATGTCTGGTGGGAGTTGATCATTTGCTTCCATTATACAGTCTCATCACTTGATTCGTTGAAGTTAGGCTATCACGCAACTAATGACGTAATCCTTGAGATACAAACATAAAAGACCTTGTCTACCCCAGATCTATGGGGCGCCAATTGTAAAGTACGTGATAAAGTAAAAGTTTGTAGAGATTAGGACATATCGTACTGAAGCCATAATTTTTTTTTTCCAAAGACAAATCGTATAGCAAAATAACCATGTTTCCTTTCGAAAGACAAATCATACAGCAACAAAATCACCGTGAAATGCCGATAGTAAAAAAGCGTTATTTGGAACACAGTCCTTCGTGCAAAATACGTTCAAAACCATTCGTGGTAGTTCGCAAGCGGCGATAATACAATAAAATACAATACAATAAAACGTGCTGGTTATTTATAGGTAGGCAAAGACTTTGTTTTTCTGTTAACGAAACTCGCCGGCTCCGAATTGCCACAAACCTTTACCAACATGTTTTGCACGAAGAACTATATTCCAACTAGCGCTTTTTCACAATCGTCACTTCACGGTGTTTTTATTGCTGTATGATATTTTACTCTACCACGTACTTTTTTTATTATTGGCATCCCATACAGATCTTTTCAGTTGATCCGATACAGCTACTAATGAGTTTGTGACGAAAAGGTTTTCGCTGAACAGCTTCTCACAAAGCTCTATTACAATATGTAAATCGTTTCAATACCAAAAACATGTGCCAACAATTGAGAAAGTACAATTGTGAAAAAATAACAAGTAGTCTTGCGCTATGCAGATAGAAAGACTGCATAAAGATCGAAAGAGGTTTTTACCTGTAACCTGAGATGAATCAAGAGCTGGAACTACGACAATATAAGCGGTTTGCGCAGCTGGATTGCGGCCTACGGAAACTGAAGTTAGTTGATCCCTGGCACAATCCATAGTTTTGCAAGTATCCCAGGTTCTATTGCAATCCGTCTTTAGTGTTTGAACCTAAAATTAATGAAAATTTAAATAATTATTTTATTATTACATGGCGCTCATTTATTCTGACGTGCACATCAATGATGAAAATGAAATTAGTTAAATTAATTTGTAGTTTAAACAAAGCGGTAGAGATAGTTTATTTTGCATGTGGCTGACAGTTTCATAGTCAAACCTAACAACACCCAAGTTTTTTTAAACTTTTCAGATTAATAATTTCAAGGGGAATCATCATTAACCCTTTTAATACATCGATCTTCCTCCATAAAGTTCGCTTAACGCATTGCTGCATTTATCGTAACACACTTGGAACCAGTGAAAAAATAGCGTACCAGATTGCATGTTGAGTCATCTTGTATTTTAATCTCAAGTATTCTCTATTCTCTCTTTGTCCAAATACTGTTTACCAATACAAACGTTCTTGCAACCGAAACAAATCATACATCAGTATGTCAAGTAGACGATTGTTCGCGAGAATTGAGAATCAAGCTGTTTTAAATGACGCGGTTGTGTAGCAGTTTGAGCGTTCGCTTCGCCGGCGGTGCATCTGGGAGAAATTCCCTGGTCGAATCATACCAAGATTTTAAAAACGGTATTTACAACTTTCTTGCTTGACGTCCAGCACCAAAAGGATAGCGTAAAAAAAACGACCGGCAAGTTCGCTTGCGGTGTTTTTGGGTAAAACCCCAAACATGATACCTTTATCTTTGTGTGGCAGACAGATAGTGGATCAACCATTCTACCCATCGTAATGATCCAGTCTAACAAAAGACTTCCAAACAGAGCTTAAGCTCATATATGTGAACGAATGTGCTCTTTCTCATAGTTTACCGAACTCTACTATCCAATCCGGTCGAGAATAATAAGGAAAAGCAATGCCACCAACCCAAAATTATAAAAAAGTGCCTTTTTTTGTCATAAAACAAGTTAATGGAAGCATTGCTTATTAAACGCCTTATACCTTCATTAAATGTAAAGCTCAACCCGAATTTTCTTGAATCCAAGCCGTTTCTGTACGTTTTTCACTCAATGTTTGGTGGTTGAAAAGGAACATTTTTTACCGCAAGAGTCTCTTTGAATTGACTATATTATTTACTCGTATGTTCAAATGCTGTTTTTTATATCTAAAAAAAGTCTCATGAAGTTGCCGGCCGGGAACGAAAAAGCTTTGGTGTTTTATTTTTGTATTTAATATTAACTCAAATGAAGTAATATTACTAACTGTTGAATCCTCTAAAAAAATTTTGAATAGGGGGTTATGGTTTCCAATTTTGGGTAAAATCTGATAAAGATACAAAAACAGCTCTGCGAAAATATTGCTGAATCAAGGATATTAATGATTGCTTCAATCTCAAAATTTTACAACATTCAACGTGTTGACAACAAGTCAGAAGTAGGGCTTGCCATGTTCAAAAGGTTGATATAAACGGGAATTTAAACCCAACTTCCTAGAGGCAAATCCAATTGTTATTTCTCTTGATGTTGTAAACGATAGAAAAAATTTGCTTGAAATCGAGTCACTAATATCGAGTCCAGATTTGAGCAATTTCGTACGAACGGCTCAAGTCAAGTTAAATCTTTTTTTTTATAAAGGCCAGAGTCTTCCCAAAACTAATTGTGTTAATTCTCCTGTGGTCATTTTTAAAATAATTGTAATTAAGGACGTGAGCTATTGGAGTAGGGTTAGGGGCTATCCACAAATCACATTACGTATTTCTATTAAATCTATGACCTTCTCCCTCCTTGTGAGGCATTGTGACGTCTTTCTTCTTCTTCGCCGTTTGAGTTATTTCTTCTGAGTATTATGCAGTAAAATGTACATACACTGCGTGAGCGCCCATGCTCTGTTTGCGAGTCTTCTGTTAGACTGAGCCACCACGACGGGTAGACTACTTGGCCCCACCGCCTGTCTGCCACATAAAGATGGAGGCATCCCGTTAAGTGTCTTGCCCAAAGACACAACAAGTAAGCTTGCGGGCTTGTTCTCCACACTATCCCTATTGTGCTGAGCGCCAAGCAGGAAAGCTGTGAATACCATTTTTTGAAGTCTTTTGGCATGACCCAACTGGAAAACAAACCCCAGGTCTACCGACTGCAAAGCGGACGCTCTAACCATTACGCCATCACGCCGGTCGGTGACGTCTTTGTAAAACCCCTTCCCTCTAATGTAAGGCGTCATATTAAACAAAGTACTCAAGCAAACTTTGATTATTTGGGTTCGTCACAAAAGCCTGTTTAATCAAGCAATTGCAAACTTTGATTATTTTTAATATAATAGCAAGTTTGTCATGTAACGATATCTTTTATCCCCCTCCCTCATGTAACACCAATGTGACGGTTTTGCTTCCCCTTTACCCCTGGAAACGTCATATGATATTTAAATGGTATTTAATTGTAAAGCAAGCACTGCACCAAACAGGGAATAGGGAATATTGCCAATAAGTGACTTTTTTAAGGACACAACCACGCAGAATGCAGGGAGTTTAAACTCGCAACTTATTGATCACAATCAACGCCTTGTCAAACTGAATTTTAAATCAAACTGAACTTTAAATTACTTTTCACGTTTCAAGTTGAATATTGCAAAATGAGTTGGAAACCCTTTACCTCCGAACTCGTAAATCCTTTGTTTGAAATAATCTGCATGAAACGCTTGCATTCCTATTTGTTCGAGTCGGAAATAGCCAGGTTGTATTTTGGTTTCGAATTAGCCTACTTGTATTTCTCTGTTTGAGAAGCTCAAGATAATGAGTTTGTAGAATAGCAAGCCACGTTGTTAATTAAGATATTTGCTTCATTTTTAAAGACAAAATGTTCAAGGTATGTAACCACCACCACAAACATCCCTCGACCGATGTTTATTCGTTACATAGTGCTTAAACGTGGTCGATATATCGCTGCTTGGAAGGCTTTATTATATAGTTGCAGTCAGTCGGGGAGATAGCAAGGTCTTAAGAGCGTCTGCTTGGAAACCAAGATGTTACGGTACAAATTCTCGCCAAAATTAAATAGAATCAAAAACTCAAAAATCTTTCTTAGTAGTCACATGTGAAGAGCTTCGAAAATATGTTAACCAATTTTTAAACTTTTTACCTTGAATCAGCTTTTCAAAAATTTACTGATTATGAAAACTTTTGTTTTATACAAAATCTCACAAATAAAATATCTTTGTGGTGCAGGTACCAATGCAACTGAGAAAAGGATAAATTATTACAATCGCAGTAAAAACTGTAGTTTGTGCGGGGTATGTAATTTTTAAAGTTGCAAAGTTTACTCAAATCTAAAACCCAAAATTTCTTTGCAGAGTGCTTCAGTCATTTCACTATCGAATCGCTTAAAACTTACAAAATGTTGCTCACAGATCAATACACTTATCGATGCTATTTCGTAAAAAACAACTTTGCCATCTTTAGAAATAAATATGCACGATAATATCTAAAAACAAATACTTCAAAGCTATTTGCTGTATTACTTTGGTCTCTGTTTATAGAGGCAGTTTATGAGGCTATAGCATAGAAAACGCGCCTTTTAATATTGTCAGATAATACAGAGTGTCACATAAGAATTTTGATTGTTAGTATTATTATATGACATATCACATGGCACAAACTGCTTGTTACCATTTTTTGTGATATGTAAAATGCGTTTTACCATTTCCTTTGCTCAAAATTACGCGCAATTTACAAGATAGTATGTCAGACATTTCATTACCGACGATTGGCTTGTGTCTCAATATCACACCGAGAAATAGCAGTTGGGTCTCGAGTCACCGATGTCAAGTCCCGAGTCGAGTCACTTTGTGCAAACAACTCGAAACAAATCGAGTTTGTTTTCACAGCGACTCTAGTTGAGTCATTGACTCGCCTCTCTCGAATACTGGCAGTAATATGCTATATGGATAAATAGCAATTACTTCTGCATGAGGAATATTGCCACAGTTACATTGGCTGATTCAGCGATTACTAGTTATAGGTATGTACTGCTTAGCAAGCTGTACCTGGGTTGAACGGAGTCAAAATTTGAAGTCAATCAACTTTTTAAAAAACTCATTTATTTTAACGTGAATACATATCGTGTCGCATATTCACGCATTTCAAGCAACTTTTTTTGTGCTTTTTCACAAAGCTTTCGACTGATTTTTGATGTCCATACTTTTTGAAAACTAACAAAAACATGCGAATGAAAAAAAGCTTTATGTGTTGTCTCCTCACATCTGTGATATAGCTTTTTGTAAAAGATAAGCTGCTTATTATTTATTTATTTAGTCCCAAAATGTCCCTGCATGAACAAAGATAAAAATTTCACAAAGCTTTATTTTGCCAACATAATCACTCCATATAAGAAAGCAATCGTCATTTGATAAAGTGATTGATTGACTTTATTTAACACTTGCGTATTTAGTTGGCAGAGCATTGTGTCAATACCTTCAATTTGGCTTTAACAACAAATTAAAAATGTCAGCTTTGCATTCATTAACTTTGAAAAACTGAAGGTCTTCGCCTAAAGTTTTGGCTGAAGCAAAATACGCTCATTTTTGGAAAAAAGCCGGTGACCCCAAAAGAATGTTTTTTAAGTTAGGCCTATTGGATTAAAAATTTATGCCACTCTTTTTAAACAAAGTTTTGATACTTTTCGCTGATATCTCTTTTAACGCAATGTCAACAGTCAGCATTAAAATGCTTTAGAATAACCTACCTAGGCGATACATGACATTTTGGCTTCCACTTTCAAATCCAAAAATTTTATAGGAATATTTTTGTCATTAGTGCAAAAATTTGTTAAAGATTTTGCTCAGTACTCCAAATCGATCTCATATAAGTTTTGATAATTTTTCCAAATAGGTATTTGACATATGTTTGAGTTTATAAAAATCATTCAAAATTTGTGAAAACAAATTACTCTTCCTTTGTCTGGGTTACAAGCAACAAAGACAAGTTTGAAAATCAATCTTTTCTGGACAAATTTATCAATGCCGTGGTAGAAGCGTGTTATTGCATTTTTTGTCGGTTTGCCACTTTTCAACAATTGGTAAAACCTACCGTCTAGCAATTTTTATCAGCAGAACAATTGACCTTGTAATAGCTATACAAGTTAGCAGTGTAGACGTACACGGGTCATTCCGATTCGTGCATAAAAAAAATGAACTCGGAATATTTATTTCTCTCATTTTTTCTTTCTTTTTGCTCTTATATCGCGCAAAAAACAAGATGTCTTCTAGGGCAGGTGGTAGAAAGCGAAATGATCTACAAGACTATGTATTCAATGATAGTGATAATGGTACTGCTACCCACCAGGTGTGGAAGTGCAAGGGAGAAGGTTGTAACTTTGAAAAAAAAGTTGCACATGGATATAGTATGCCTGCTACAAGGTTTGTTGTTCATATTGTTTGCCATTGCTAAGGATTTTCAATGGATGTGAAAAAAAAGGTAGCCAAAACATCAAAAACAAAACAAGTTGTTGATTGGCTTGCTCAACAAATGGAAACCAACAGCGATGGTGATGATGATTATATTTCAACTGACAATAATAATAAAAGGAAAGGCAACAACAGCAATTCATTTTTCAATAGTACTGGCTTCAAGAAGAAGATGAAGCAACCCACAATTGACTGCAGTTTAGACAAATGCAGCCCTGAACGTGTCAAGATGATAACAAGATTTCTGACCAAATTTATTGTTTCCAATGCAATTCCATTTACTATTGCACAATCTGAAAGTTTTATTGAAATGATAGGAGCATCGAACAAAGCTTATCTTCCATATCTCCCAAAAGTTGATAAGTTTAGAACTACTTGTTTAGAAGAATTATTTCAAGATACTAAGAAAAAAATTAATGCAATGTGGAATGATAAAGGTAACCCATACAGGACAATGGGCTATGATGGTCATACAGGTGAAATTAACAATCATGTAGTCATTGTTACAGAAACAGTTGAAGATCAAACAGCATTTGTGACTTGCCTTGATGCAAAAGAACAGAAAGAGAATCAAGAATGGATTGCTAAGAATATAATGGATAAACTGGAAAAGAAAACTACTGCTTCATTGGGTGTTGAACAAGTGTTTCCAGGAATTGTCAATGATAATGTCAGAGTAAATAAATCTGCTGCAAAAATAATACGTCAAAAATATCCAAAGTTATTTACTCCTGGATGTTGTACCCATATTTTCGACTTATTAATCGAGGATGTTGCTAAATTACCAGAAATCAATGAGATCATCAAAGGGTGTACAGCAATAGCAGTGTTTGTCAAGGGTCATACAAGAGTAAAAGCTGCATATCAGTGCATCATCAGTGGTAGTAATGGTGGAACAATGCTAAAAACATTTCCAGATACAAGGTTTAGCTATGCTGATTTAATGTTACAAGTTGTAAACAACCGCAAAAACCTGAGTAACTTAATGGATGAAGAACAGTATGCATCTAATACAGTTGCTGATATTAATGTCAAAAAGAGGGAAGAGTTTGAAGGATATGTTGGCAACTTTTCATTCATGGAAAAAGTTGAAACTTTGAGGGGAATAAGTGGTCCACTTCGCAAAGCAATTCATCATTTAGAAAGTGCAAAATGTCGTGCATCTTGGGTATACCCAATGTTCATTGCCGTACTAAAGGATTATGATGTATGGAAACAAAAATATGCAACAAAAAGATGTTTTGGTGAAGAGACAATCAAAAAAGTTTATCAAGTAATTATGGGTCGATGGCTTGGAGTTTCTGAAGCAGGTTCTACTATAGTTCTTATCAAAGATAATACATGGTTGATGGGTTATTTAATGGATCCCTACTAAATGCCAGATAATTTAGATGGCGACCAAAGATATGATGCATTACTTGGAATAGAATGGTTGGATGTTGCAAAAGAAGTATTAAAAGATTTCTATCAAGATGCTATTGAAGCACATTGAGCAGAACTTGAGTTTTTTGAAGCAATTAAAAAACAGGAAAGGTGGGGCAAACATGTACAGAAAATAAAAAATAGTTTGAAACTTCCAGAAGGTAAACAATATGATTTTGAAGTGGAAAAAGTAATAACAAAACAGAAATTGATGAGGTCAACAAGGTACGAGTTGCATAGGATCTTGTTGGAAGTAAGCAATTTCCTAGATTAAAAGATATTGGCATTCGTTCGTCTGTTTTAGCAGTACAATCAGCCGATGTTGAAAGGGTGTGCAAAGTTCATGGGGTCGTGCACACAAAAGCAAGAAACAGGCTGGCACTTCCAAGGGTTATCAAACTTATTTTTTGTTATGTAAATTTAAGGTTGTTACAAAAAGAAAAAACAAAACTGGTGAAGTTTTTAGAAGATGCATTATCAGTTGAGCAGCAAGAAATTGTGAGGGAGCAAGAAGAAGCAGATAATAAACAAAAAATTATGATTCCTGAGGAGGAACCCATTATTTTGGAGCTTAAAGATGATGATGATACAAGTGATAGTGATGAAAGTCAAAATTGAGAATTGATTTATATTTTTTATATTATTTATGTGGTGTGGATATTTTTCTATGTGGTGTGGTTTTTTTATGTCGGAAGATAGTTTTTAATTTGATTATTTAATTGTCGAGTTGTTTGTTGTGATAATCTTCCGAATTTTTTTCAATTTTATGCTCTACCGGCGCGATGGTGTAGTGGTTAGAGCGTCCGCTTCGCAGTCGGTAGACTAGGGGTTCATTCCCCTTGTTGAGTCATACCAAAAGACTTTAAAAAATGGTATCCACAGCTTCCCTGCTTGGTGCTCGGCATTTAGGGGAGGTTGTAGAGAACAAGCCGGCAAGTTCGCTTGTTGTGTCCTCGGGCAAGGCACTTAACGGGACGCCCCCGCCTTTATGTGGAAGACAGGTGGCCCAGACACCTCGAAAATGGCAACTCCCAAGCGAGTGCGGACGTCCCGTCCAAAACATAGCGATACAATTCGCTTTCTCGTGAATGGAGGATAAATATGAACAAATACAAATACATTTCGATTCGTGAATAACACAAGAAAAGCATGATTCTGATTGGAGGTCACAATTTGGGTCATTAGATTCTAAATCTATTTGACCATTGCTTGTAATTCGGTACGTCGTACGTACGTACGATGGAACTCAGTAGATTCTCATTTGAATTTATTGCATTACAGCCAATAGACTATTGGCTCAAATTCGGTACGTCAGTACGATGACACCCAGGAGATGTCCTCAAGCCGACAAACCGTTATCTTTAGGATAAAGTTTTCGCATTTGCATTTTTTTGCATTTATGAAAATTTTTCGTGAATTATTCATTTGCATAATTCACGCACTTTTCAAAAATGCTGCATTATAGCATCAATAGTAGAAAGTGATTAAATAGTAATCACCAATTCAGTATGGCAAGTTATACTGATACTTGACATGCAATAACTTCTTGAATACGCATCGCATAAGCGATGTACAGGGTGTTTCATCTCAATATGTCAGTTTAGAAAATCTCATATCTCAGTAACTGACAAAAGTGGCAGGATAAAATTGGTTTCGTTGGAATGGTAAAATCTCCAATTTTGTTGCTGCGGTGGTTTTGCCAGACCATTGTTACGTCACAATCAAGGTTTAAGCTTTTTGCGTAAAATGCCGTTTCTACCGATTTGCCTCTCATTTGCTTAAAATGTCTTTTATTGGAATGGAGAAAGCGTTTTGTGTTTTGAAATTTGATGAAAACAACTCGTGGACATGTGTTCAACGTAAATTTCGGACAGTATTTTCAAAGCAGCCACCAGCCCGATGTACCATACAGAAATGGCACGCGAAATCTAAGGAGGAGGGATGTTTGTGCTCCCGAAAAAGAATTGCTCCATCACCTTCAACTGAAACGATCAAAAGAGTTCGAAACATCTTCCAGCGGAGCCCCAGGAAGTCAATCAGAAGAGCTAGTCTTGAACTTCAGATGCCTTCAACAACCGTTTGGCAAGTGGTAAGAAAACACCTGCATATAGTACCTTATAAACTGCATTTGCTCTAGCACTTGAAAGACACCGACAAATCAGCTCGCGAAGACTTTTGTACCCAAATGCAGGTGATGCTGGAAGAAGACGGATTTGATGACCGTCTTGTGTTTAGTGGCGAAGCAACCTTCCACGTAACTGGCAAAGTCAACAAACACAACACACGCATATGGGGAACTGAACATCCTCATGCAATACGAAGTATGTGCGAGATTCTCCTAGGGTGAACGTGTTCTGCGCCATATTGAAGAAGTGTGTGCATGGGCCTTTCTTTTTTGTAAGAACAACGGTCAACAGTGAGGCGTACCTTACTATGCTGCAAAATTGGTTGATGGAACTTTGTTTGAGGGAGAGCGAGCAGACTTTATTTTCCAACAGGATGGGGCACCATCTCACTGGAATCTCAATGTAAGACAGTATCTGAACGCTACTCTGCATAACAAATGCATCGGACGTGCTGGAAATGATGATTACGTGCTCCTGCATTGGCCCCCTAGATCTCCATACCTAACGCCGTGTGACTTTTTTCTTTGGTGCTATGTAAATGGCTTGGTCTACGTTCCTCCTCTTCCAACGTCAGTGGATGATCCGAAGACTCGGATAACTGAGGCCTTGAAAACCATCGATTCCAATATGCTTGTTCGAGTTTGGCAAGAAATGAAGTACCGTTTCGATGTGTGCCATGTAACCAAGGGCTCGTATATCGAACATTTGTGAAAAGTTTAATAAAACGTTTATTTCTTTGATTTTTGAGTTCAAACTTTTGCTGCGTAAACTTAAAATCATTAGTTTTCAAAAAAAATGTTTTTGTTTTCATATCTTGTAGAGTTATTGAGATATAAGCTGTCATACGAGTAAAGTGACATATTGAGATGAAACACCCTGTATATCATATGAAGTCTACTTGCCAATCATTAGATGATGTCTGCTTTTTTATTGAAGTTGTACAATTAGTTTTATCAACTACCAACCCGGGATGGTTGAAATGGTTATATGCCTACACTGATAAGCCAATGACCATTGTCAAAGTGCTTGGTAAGAATGTGAGTTCGAACTTCATTTATAGTCTTCTTTTTAACAAATTGTTTGTTATCAGGTATAAAGATATTTTTAGTTTCTTCTTTGTTTTTGTGGCATTATTAAGTGATGTAGATAAATTGAGATCACTAAGTTACATCCAAGCATCTTGCTGCAAGGTTTGCTTCTGTAACTACAATTGTAAATTGAAATACAGCAAGTTGAAGGCTATTGTTAACTTTTGTGCAAGGCTATTGTTGTTCATTTTCGTTTACTTTCTCAAAAACGTCCCTGAAAGGCGCTGGTGGTTGATCACACTTGCCGCTCCTTTTAGCGCACGTTGCAGTAGAAGTAAGAAACCGCAGTGTAGACAGCAATAATGGCAGCAGTATTTTCTTGACAGAAAACACGATACACGTAAAGAGAATGTTTTTGTTGCACCGCTAATATAAATTAAATAAAAACATCATTAAAAACTAAACATTTTATCAAGCGATTTGTAACAATTCATAAAGCAATTGGTAAACTTGACTTATGGATATTATTGCATCGCGTTTGTTTTATGATCATACAAAAAATAGTAGCATTTATTATACTCCACATTGCTGACCGAAAATTCTTTTCAAGATAAGTCCAATTAAAGAGTAAATAATGTAAATGCAATAAAACTGATTAATGCAGCACAAAGACGCTTTGATTTAACGAAAACGAAATTTAAAACAGTGTCGGATTCTTTGGAAATTTTTCTATGTAGTAAATCAGGTTGTGCTTGAAGCAGCGATGTTGCCAACTCGAATAATAACTTACAAAAGAAAAAACGCAAGATTCAATGATGTTACTTGTACATAGCTAAGTTTTCATGAGTTTGTAGCACCGTAGGGAAAGGCAAAAACATAATTTAAAAACAACATGCGGTATTATAATCATTGGGGTGAGATCGTTAGCACTTATGACGACAAACCCAGATTAAAAAGCGTAATTATCAATTCCTATAATGGGGCGTTCAATCAAAATTAATTTAGATCAATATTACCACCAACCTAATACAAAAAAATTTTTATCAGTATTTTTGATAACAATTTTTTATATTTGATACCAACCTAATAACTTCCGGCATAGGAAAATATAAATGCAGTACAACATCAAGATTCATTATTCAATACTTACTAGAGTTGCTAAATCTTGGTTATAAGTGGCCACTATATCGCAAGTATTTCCATCCGAGGTTTGTACAGCTGCAGTGCTTGACTGAACATTAATGTCTGTTATAGTAACGTATCTGGTTATAAACCTGAAAAATGTATAAAAGACATAAACAAATGCATCGGAAAGTGGTAGTGTTTTCCTGGATTTTTATACTTCCTAAAAACTCTGCGCTGGATTTGTTAATTAAACCTAAAATATCAAAATACGAAAAAATTAGGGTACAAATGTCAAACCACATTGCTGTCACAAGTGGACATTCCCACATTTTCAAAGCTTGACTTTATCTCTTGAGCACTTACTTTTACAGCACTGGTGACGTAAAAACCTTACCAATTAATTTTTATCAAAACAAGTGAATATTGTTTATTGTATCACAAAAATTTGTTTGCAGATATAATCAAAGCTAGCCAATTGTTAAAATTGGACACCATTTTCATTTTTTATTTAGATCCTATTGAAAATGAAGTATTCGATTGGGTTATTTTCTGTGATACGCTCTTCTCTAACAATTTTGATTCTCACACCCCCTAGCTTCAATCTTCTGTTAGCTGTTTAATTCCACACATCTCTATTATTCCTTCGTCTCTTGCTTTTTCCTTATTTATGGGAGGTGCTTCAAGATTTGAGCCAGACTATTTTCCCATTTTTCTCAACATATACTCCATACTAAAGCACTTGTTGTTGTTGTTACTCGACCCTTTCTGAGAGATGGAAACATGGCGAAAGACCATGGAGCCCCAGAAGCCGGGCAACTCTCAGGGGCCTGGACTAGAGGTCATAAAGGTTCAGAGAGTCGTCAAAGAGCGAGTGGCGCAAAGAGTCCGTAGCTGGACAGTGCAGAATGAGATGAGAGATGTCCTGGGACGAGTATCCGCAGGCGCTGCAGGAAGGATTTGCGATTCTGCCAATCCTGAAGAGATAAGAGCATAACAGAAGGCTGTGTTCGTTGCAGAGTAGACGAGAGAGAACACAGCGAGCATGACGAGGGAGCATAAGTTCCGCGGTGGCAATCGAGGAAACCTGCGTGTCGAAGAATTTAGATAAGACAGTACGCCTCCAGTCCGAGAAAAGGTATGAGTGGATACGAAAGATAAGAGGAGAGAGACTACAAGGAATTGCAGAGGGCGCAAGTAGCGCTCCCTGTCTGGCCAGCTCATCAGCTGCGTCGTTCTCCGGGAGAAACGAGTGTCCGGGGAACCATTGCGGCCTGTGAGAACAGGAGGAGAGAGAAGACAGTTTCTGCCAGATATGCCAGAAAGCTTGAGATAGGAGGAAAAATGGAGTAGAGGACAGATTAGAGAGGACAGAGAAAGAGTCAGATAAGAAGAGAAGAGAAGTGGCAAACTTGTTGGTGCTGCCGAGATCAGCAAGGAGCGTGCAGAATGGCGCAGGTTTCAGCAGAAAAACGTGAGCATACTGGGCCTGCTGAAAAGGAAAGAGTGGCCTTAATGCCGCTGAGAAAGCAGTTGGTAAGTACGCCAGAGCCGCTTTTGCCAAAAGCAAAAGAGCCGTTTGTCCAGAGAACCACATTATGAGGGGGGAGAGAGTCAAGGTGAACGAGAAACGCACCTTGGTGAGAAAGAGGGAGATCAGAACGAGAGCATGGAGAGGGTGGACTCCACGGTGAAACAAGGGGGGTTCCAAGGAGGAGAGAGAGGGAAAGGAAGAAGAGCCTTCCTAGGGGAAGTAGAAGGAAGGATAACCGGGTGAGTTGACGCAAAAGCTCTCCAGCAGGATCTGCAGAGTCTTGGTTTCACACTAAAGCACTTCGCTAGCTCTGGCCAAAAGATTCTTTTTCATATTTTAATGATTTCTTTAATCTGAAAATATATTTCATTATCATTGTCATTCATAAGATGAGAAAGCATCTTGATTTTTCCGTGTTATTCCGACTTATCTCACTCATTTCCTACGTCGCAAAGCTGTTTGAATGCTTCTTGCTATCCCGTCTATTTTTCTTTCTAGAGTCCAATTCCATTTTTTTGTCCTTGTCAGGTCGGTGTCAGCTTTGATGACCATCTGGTCTTCCTCCCTTTATACTTCCTGCTGTGGAAGCTATCAAAGATCAATGATTTGATTGAAGCATTGGTCTGAGCATTGGTGTCTTTCTCTCCAACCGAACAATTATAAAATAGGGTGAAGTGAAAAAATAAAGATCGCACTAAGCATTGATCGTAGTGTGAAAAATACGTAACAGCATAATTAAAACATACATAAAAAATTTGAAAAAACATTCTAGGTTGTCACAAAGACCTTCAAAATTTGCAGTTTTTGCGACTATATCTGCCACCAACTTTTGGCATTTCGTTTTACTTGTATATGTAACCTTCGTAACGTAGTAATCGTCTGAGATAGACATGCTGTGATTTCATCTTTAGCATTGTGCTTTCGTTTGTGACGTTACATGGTTGAGATATTGCTGAGTGTTGGCAGAAGCTTGCTGTTGGCTGTCTGCTTGCGTGCTTGGTATGAGTTGCTGATAGCCCGGGCCTGCTCGTGCAATTTGTTAAATGATATTTTGTGCTTTTGCAGATTAGCTCTGGCTTTGTTGATGATAAATTTGGTGCTTTAAGAGAAATGATGCAAATTTAGGAAAACCAAAATAAAGTGGCTGCTGCGACAAGGATTAAAACAGTATGCCCAGCATTTGGTGCTTCAGAAGAATTACCAAGAAAAGTGCTTCCCTCGTACTCAGATCTAATAAAATATCGCAACGAAGTTAAAAGAAATTTAACAAGTACCAGTAAGAATTATTTTCCATGTTTCATTGATCTTGCTGAAGGCATAACTCGTGAGGTTGAGAAATTTTGGAAAAAGACCTCTATTCCCACCCTTAGTCACAATCGTGTTGTTCAATTGTTACGAAGGAACCACGCAAAGTATAGAATGCTATTGAAACCATATCAAGCAAGAAACAAAAATTCTAGCTACATTGTAAAACTGCAGTCATTTCAAAGTGAGGCTCTTGCGTTTTTTGATATTTGCAGCTGCAAATCTGCCAATATTTACAAGTGTGCATGTCCAAAAGATTGCAAAGTTTCATCTAAAGATAAACCCTTTCTCGTTGATCAAAAAAGTTGCACAACAATGCTTATCGGTAGAGTGGACACTGTTGAAAGCAATTAAGCGTTTAGAAAAATTAAGAAAACGTAAAATTTGGGATGAAGCCTTACATTCAAGACGAAAACGGTCAATAATCCTTAGAGATAGATTTGGGCGACAGCGGTGCTACTGATAATGCAAATGATATCGCTGACAGCTATTCTGGTTACGGCAATTACCAATTGTCATCAAAATGCAAACGTAAGGAAGCAGATGAGAGTGAGATCTCTTTCTTTTGCGAAAGCTTGTGACAGCCATCGAGAATCAGATGTGCAACAGCCACAAGAGCTTAGTGTAATCTTGGTGTTGTAACTGCAATTGATACATCCAAAGTAATTGACAGGAGTGAGATAAAAGCGTGCGCGATTCAAAAAGCGAGAATCATTCAGATCAAACCTTTATCATTATAACATCTGGAGTTTCCGAAAAGCGAGAATCATTCAGATCAAACCTTCAGCATGATAACATTTGGGGTTTCCGAAAAGCGAGAATTATTCAGATCAAACCTTCAGCATGATAACATCTGGGGTTTCTATTTTGATGGCAAACAAGATAAGGCACTTGAGTAACAAGATAATGTTTCAAAAAGATGCAAAGTATCATCGAAGAGTTGTAGTAGAAAAGCACATATCTAGATATGATTAGTGAACCAGAATTCAAATATTTCTGTCGTTTTACCACCAGCAGTCGATTAAGTGAAGACATCGCAACACCAATAATTGAGACACTGAGTGAATGAAAAATAGATTTGCTTTAACTAAAAGCAATTGGATTGGATGGAACAACTGTCGATTCTGGTCATATTAGAGGAGTTATTTGCTTGGTTGAATTACCTCTGTCACGCTTACTGCAGTGGTTTGTACGCATGCTGCATGCAAATGAATTGCCACTACGACATTTATTTAAGGCCTTAGATGGAGCAACTAGTGGTCCTGTAGCTTTTTCAGGGCCTATTGTGAAAGCTTTGGCTACTTGTGAAAAGCTGCCCATCACACCATTTCAATCAATTTTTTGAGATTTTCAACATTTAAACCCAGAAAAACTGAACACAGATCAACGTTATTTGTATGAAATATGTCATGCGGTGACAAAAGACAAATGCTCAATTGATCTGTCTCTTCACAATTCAGATCTTTTGAACCACTCAAGTTGGAAAACCGCAGGCAAACGGCTACTTCGACTGTATGTGGCAATGGCTCAACCTTCTCAAGAGCTGGTCAAAATTGTAACATTTGTAATGACTGTTTATGCTCCAACGTGGTTCTTAATGAGAATCAATTCTTCTTGTAAAGATGGAGCAAAACGTGTTTTTCAGTTAATTAGTAGATCTAGGTAATTAACAGCAGATTTAAAGTAAGTTGTTGACCAGTAATTCAAAGAAATTTCTTTTTTGCTCATCAAGAGAATATCTTACTTGCAATTATCAATGATGACAGAAATTATGTCCGTGAGCTTGGGATGGGCAAAATTTTAAAAGCACGACACATTCAACAACAAAACGTGTGAGACGGTTCAAATTACCAACTCTAAATTTTGATTGTGGAGATCACACAGAAATGATAGACCGCTCTTTTAAAATTGTGACAGAACCTCCATTAACAAGCAACATTTCAGAACAAGAATTGGTAGAATACATCAACCAGACAAATATACCAGTCATTGAGTCAGAAAACTACCCATGACACACACAAGCAGTCGAAAAATGCATAAAGTTACTGAGCGATACAGCCGAGGCAGTTTGTGGACAGACAGAGCTAGATGGATTTATTCGTACACAAATGAGTTTCCGTCAAAGCATGCCAAACTTTGAGAGAAAACGTCAATATTGCCGCTAACTAAAGAGCAATTTTATGTACATTAGAATTGTTAATTGTTGAACTACAGAACGCTTTCAACCGAGACAATTATTTAGTGGTTGTAATTAACAAAAGTAAGTGATTAAGATGTGTAGAAATGGTCGTCGCCACGTTACCCTAATTTTCCATTAGGGATTTATTTATTCATTACAAGTCAAACGTGAAAAAGTTTACATGCAATGTGGTACCCTAAAACGTTAAAATTTATCAACAATATTGTAGTATGTTGGTATTGTTATCTGCTCACATCTTTTTTGCCATTACAATGTAAATTTTTGAAAACGAAAATTTTGTTCCAATTTTACTTCACCCAATATAGTAAAACCTCTGTTTTTCTTAGTAGATCACCAACAAAATACTTCATATTACCGCCCCCGCTGCTTAACCCCTCAAGAATTTTACCTTATTTCCAGATTTCGTTGGTCAACTTCAGCAGCATTCTTTCCTTTCATGAACACATCAAATCATTAACACATTTAAAATCACTCGTTTTTACTCAATAGGCCCAGTTTGTTTGAGTTTTTCTGTAGAAGCTTGCTAACCTTTTGTTAGTCTGCCACTTGTCCTTCCTTAGTGTTCTCTTAAACTCTTGTTCTCTTTTTGCTGTGGTTTCGTCTGCTCGGTCATATCTTTTTTCACACTCTATGGCACATGTAACAGAAACTTTTCGCCCTTATCTATTCCTCCTTTCCTAGACTGCAAAAGGTTCGCAGTCATTCATTTCTTCTCCATAACATCACGATCAGCCATAGACTCTTCTAGCTTCTTTTTCTCTTGCCTATTGTATCTTCTCATTTTTTTGAACTGTAGGCGTAATGTATTTTCAAATTTCTTGAAGAAGTTAAGCTTGTTTGTTGTGTCCTCTCATGTCTTCTTAGCAACGCATACATCGTTTTCTGTATGCTCATTTATCCAGAATTGGCAGAATTTTAGTAAATGCTTATTTATCAAGAACTGAGTTATCTTTCGTGAAGTCTGCGGTCACCCGACTCAAAATCATTCTATTCTCATTTGGCGTGTTCGGCAACAAACATTTTACTCAGCACTCTTGTTAGCGACTCTTTCTCATTTTACCAAATTTGATCCATGACATAAGAAGTTGCCCTGCTCTTGAAATTTAATCGTTTTCGGCCATGCCCCGATTCCGAGAAATGAGTCAGCTGAAAATAATCTCAACAGCAACAACTACACGTCGGTGATTAAGGGTGGAAGGACATAACCACTTTGGAATAACACATATGCAATGTCCGGAATTTATGCATGCAACCTTTAAATAAGCATTTTATGGGTTTATCCAGCGGTGTAGCCACGCAAATAGCTCCCCTTTGATTTTACAACAAAACTCCGCTCCCTTCACATGTTTAATTCCTCATTTATTCCTTACTGTTAAATAAAAGTTCTTGACAATATGAAATGCAGTATCGCTTTAAAAATGTGGTGCCGCTACTTTGTGCTAGCCGCTTGAACCAGCAATTTCCATCGATGACTCGAAATAATCGACGCCATATGCATACATACTCTCCAATCTGTTTATGCCTGTCTCCATGCTTCCGTTTCGCAGCATTGCATTGGGATTTAAAAAGCCAAATATTTCATTTAGCAGACATAATTCATTGAATCTCTATTCTAATTCTCTCCAAAATCTGTCCAATGCTTCAAAAATGCAATATTGCTACGCTTAATTTCTTGAGCAGTGGATGGACATAAGTCTTCGTCATGTTTGTCGGGCATGTTTTGATATTTGGAAAGGTCGCTCATCAATCAAGATTTTTGTCTCTTTTCAATCTTGAGAGCATCATCAATGGATAACAGCCGTACATCGCGTTTATTGATATAAAAGGTATAAGTGCTTTCATATTGCAGGCATCATTTTCCAGTGACAAAAACTTTTCGCAGTAAATATTTCTATGCATCACAGGGCTCAACGGATTTTCTTCCGAAATTGTAAAAAGAAATAAAACAAAAAATGCGAAACCGCATTTAACACTCCACGAGCTTGACCTAGCGTATCTTTAATTACTTTATTTTTGATCACAAAGCTTGTTTAATGCACCCTTTACATCACGAATACGTTTATGCAGAGATATCACAGCTTCGTAATGTTCCTCCATTATCTATGAATCAATCATTTTTTAGGATGTCTTCTTTTCTTCAATTTCTTCGGAGTTATTTCTTTGGAGCGTATTGGGAATTGACTTAGCAATATTTTCTCATACAAGCGACAGATACTCTGTTTATGAAGGATTTCTTTTTTTGTACCTCACTCTTGTCAATTTTTAAGTATCTAATCAAAAAATCTAACAACAGATTGCAAACCACATTTTACCATAAACCTAGGTTTGTCAACATTCGATCTAGAACTGCGCAAAATAAGTAGAATTCTACAAAACAACTGTTAAAATATTTTGTCGCTCTCAACATTTCTACCGCCTTTGGATATATCCACAACATCCAACGTCTAGCTACGTCACTTGGTTTAACTAATGAATTACTACTACAGACTTTTGCTTTCGGCCTCGGTATCGAGCAAAATCGTCAACACATAGCGATAAAAATGGCTGGTAGCCTCACTGGTAAATTTGTTTTGAGTTTGTCTTTTTTACTAACATTTGTTATAAAAAATGCTATTATAGATTTTTCAAACGTTATGCTTACTCTGTCACTATATATTGTTGATCTGTAGTAATGGGAATCGTCCCAGACCCAGGATAATATTCACACGCTAAAGATTCCATAGATGTGTCCAGCACGAAAATAAAGTTGAGATCTTAAAAAATACAGGTCATTTTTAAAAGAACAGTGTCTGCTTTTTGAGTCATCAAACACATTCATCAAAATATCATGATTTCTTCTGAATTACAACGGCTTAAATACAACTAAAAAAATTAACAGAATACTAATACAGAATGATCCGCCAATCTACAATTCTTTATACTTTAAATAAATTTTTGCTATCATATTATTTTGATACAAGAATAAGCATTATCTTTGTTTTGGTCTAAATAATGATAAAAATAGCATAGAAAGGATTATTGACTGAAATACAAATTGTTTGAAATGACATTTTTGTTTTATCGCAACCCTCGGCAATCAATGCAGCTTTCATTGTGGTTTGTAATAATAGAAAAAATAAAACGTTTTACCTGGTCTACACACTGTGTCTGCGTTTGCTGGACCAGTCCACGCTGGAGGAGTTGTACATGTAGCTACTATAGAAGGAACGGAAGATGTGTATCCAGCATCGCAAACGTAAGTAACCACCTCATTAGCAAAATAGGGAGCCGTATCGCCAGTTCTTCCAGCTACATTTTCGTTATCGACAGATGGCACCGCATTCGCGGGACAAACTAAAATGAGTTCATCCAAGTATTAATAACAAACAACAGTTAACTAATTATACAAGATGTTTCATCTCAATATGTCACTTTACTCGTATGACAGCTTATATTTCAATAACTCTACAAGATATGAAAACCAAACATTTTTTTTTGAAAACTAATGATTTTAAGTTTACGCAGCAAAAGTTTGAACTCAAAAATCAAAGAAATAAACGTTTTATTAAACTTTTCACAAATGTTCGATATACGAGCCCTTGGTTACATGGCACACATCGAAACGGTACTTCATTTCTTGCCAAACTCGAACAAGCATATTGGAATCGATGGTTTTCAAGGCCTCAGTTATCCGAGTCTTCAGATCATCCACTGACGTTGGAAGAGGAGGAACGTAGACCAAGCCATTTACATAGCACCAAAGAAAAAAGTCACACGGCGTTAGGTATGGAGATCTAGGGGGCCAATGCAGGAGCACGTAATCATCATTTCCAGCACGTCCGATGCATTTGTTATGCAGAGTAGCGTTCAGATACTGTCTTACATTGAGATTCCAGTGAGATGGTGCCCCATCCTGTTGGAAAATAAAGTCTGCTCGCTCTCCCTCAAACAAAGTTCCATCAACCAATTTTGCAGCATAGTAAGGTACGCCTCACTGTTGACCGTTGTTCTTACAAAAAAGAAAGGCCCATGCACACACTTCTTCAATATGGCGCAGAACACGTTCACCTTAGGAGAATCTCGCACATACTTCGTATTGCATGAGGATGTTCAGTTCCCCATATGCGTGTGTTGTGTTTGTTGACTTTGCCAGTTACGTGGAAGGTTGCTTCGCCACTAAACACAAGACGGTCATCAAATCCGTCTTCTTCCAGCATCACCTGCATTTGGGTACAAAAGTCTTCGCGAGCTGATTTGTCGGTGTCTTTCAAGTGCTAGAGCAAATGCAGTTTATAAGGTACTATATGCAGGTGTTTTCTTACCACTTGCCAAACGGTTGTTGAAGGCATCTGAAGTTCAAGACTAGCTCTTCTGATTGACTTCCTGGGGCTCCGCTGGAAGATGTTTCGAACTCTTTTGATCGTTTCAGTTGAAGGTGATGGAGCAATTCTTTTTCGGGAGCACAAACATCCCTCCTCCTTAGATTTCGCGTGCCATTTCTGTATGGTACATCGGGCTGGTGGCTGCTTTGAAAATACTGTCCGAAATTTACGTTGAACACATGTCCACGAGTTGTTTTCATCAAATTTCAAAACACAAAACGCTTTCTCCATTCCAATAAAAGACATTTTAAGCAAATGAGAGGCAAATCGGTAGAAACGGCATTTTACGCAAAAAGCTTAAACCTTGATTGTGACGTAACAATGGTCTGGCAAAACCACCGCAGCAACAAAATTGGAGATTTTACCATTCCAACGAAACCAATTTTATCCTGCCACTTTTGTCAGTTACTGAGATATGAGATTTTCTAAACTGACATATTGAGATGAAACACCCTGTACATCTCAGCAACTCAATATGCTAGCAATTTCTAATTAAGTTTTAATAAGTGACTAAAGTTTATTTAAGTAAATCGGTAGCCTACAACAGAGCTTAACATAGTACGAAATAATTCATCACACCTCAGTAGTGAAAAGAATAGACCGGCGGTATATTAGCCGCGGACGCACGTGGGTCCTACTATGTCGTAATTTCTATTATGTTGCACACTTTTTAAAAATTGGTCTTGATTTTGACCAGACTACATTTTTAAAAGCAAACTAAATTTTTTAGCTTGTTTTATTACCACGTCAGTTTGGGATGCATTGATACTTGGTTTGATTGATCAGCTAATTACAGCGATCCCTCGCTATATCGCGCTTCATCTATCGCGGCTTCGCTGCTTCGCAGAATTTTTTACAGTGCTTTTTTTACAGTGAATTCTGATTGGCTCAGGGGCTTTACTGTATAAAAAACATTGTTTTACAACACCGTTCTTTAAACTATTATAGTCATTTGTAAGAAAACGTTAATATTTCTATTTTTTATACACATTTTGGGCCAGAAAAGAGGATTTGTTTTTTGTTTCATTCTGCAGTACAATATTGCATTGTAAAACAACAGTAAAAAATAAAGCTGACTACTTCGCGGATTTCACCTATCGCGGGTTATTTTTGGAACGTATCCCCCGCGATAAACGAGGGTTCACTGTATTCAAAACACGAGTCTGAAGGGTAGATGAGAGTTTGAATCTCTTCCAAGCTTTGCTTTTAACACCCTGGCAATTTTGAGATCTAGAGAGGTAGATAGAGAGAAATCGAGGAAAATTTATTTTTTTTTAGTTTTTAATTATTACAAGGAGTCACGATCCGAACAATATCGGTATGGCAAAATAGGCGGGACCATCCCTCAAATACAGGTAATAAAGACGCATTATCATCACCAGGCCTCATGCCAAAGGTAAGGTGCTTTACGTGGCTCCTACCTAGTCCAATACCCTACATAGGGCTATATACAAAACAAACCCAAGCAATCCAACACAAAGCACAAGACTTAAGAGGCAGATCCACAAATTAAATTCTTTTATTACAGTACTATGTGATATGGCTTATCGTGATGGCTTCTCTGTAACTGAACTAGTTACTGTTTGTGGCATAGAACATAACACACTATATTGTTACTTTATTTAATATATGAAAACACGATTCTGCGATTTGTCTGTTTTACCTTTTTCGAAGCTGCTTGAAACGTGATCCAAATAATCTATACATTTAGGTGTTTGTCGTAAAAGGGTGACTGACGTTGTAATGAAGCCAGTGTGCAAATTAAAAACTTTGTAATTTTAGTCAGAAAAAGGAGATTTTCGACTGAAACAAGAGTCAACTACAAATTGTTGATTTCATTTTCTCAAAAACAGCAATCATCGCAGAAACGCGATTAAGGTTTAACGGGAGATAACAAAAAGATGCCTCCGTTGACAAAATTTAACAAAAATTTGTGCTTTGTTGACGTTGAATAGGCTTTTCTTTTTCTAAATATATTGTTTTCCTATTTTATTTGGTCATAATGCATAACGACGCCATATTGCTGTTGTAACACTGTGGCGACTCAGTGTTAACCGAAGTAGCAACACAAAAATTCTGAACTTATCAAAAAACTAAAGTAAGGTGCACAGTGCAGTCATTGATGATAACAGATCATCATAATAAAAGATATCCTACTAAATGCTGTACATGCGTTTAAATGTAACCCCATGTTAGAATTTTTAAGTGCTGCGCTCATTGTTGGTGTTATAGTTGGTTGCAAGCGTAATCTATTATTTCACGTTTCTCGAGGCTACCTCAAGGCCGAGCTGCGCTAGACACGCGTTTTCGCTTTTTGTGTCAGTTTTGCATCATGGTTATCGGTAAGCGGACAACAGTCAACGGTTTGTGATCAAATCATTTTATATTCACATGACTGATATTGCTTTCAACGATAAAATTTGCAGTTTTTATCCTGAACTGCACAAATTTATAAATTTCCAACCGCCAGTTGTGTGTGTGTGTGTGTTTACCCCTCCTCTTCCTTGGGATAGAGGTACGGCATGAACGGTAATTCAGGTTCATACCGTCAACCTAATTGATATTAGGCTAGGGGAAGATGGCAGCCCATTTCGAACCAGTCTTGAGTGACTGGTAGCCCCGCCACCAACAAGGTGGACTGCCACTGGTGGGTACCCAAGAGTCGTCTGACATGCTGGGTTAGCAAAACCGCCAGTTGTCGCTGCTGCACTTGTTTATTGCCATAAATTTGTTTTTGTGGCAGTTATGATAGGCACTGTAGAGGAAGATCTACAATGCTTGGAAATAGGTCCGATTGTGCATTCACGTTTGCTAACACTTGCTTGTCGTATATTACGCTACTACACATCAATTACCGATGCACCAAACAAACTAGCAATTTTGGCAGAGTTCTGCTGAATAGTTTGTTTTCTAACGTGATTTGATATCAAAAGCAATAACAGCATCACAGATGGCCCGAGGAATTTCTTCAAGTTAATGCACAGGATTGTTAAATTTCCTCACAAACAAGATAGAAGTATTTCTATCAAAGTCATTCAACTAAATGGTATTTTCGCCCTACCAGAAGCTGTTATCCTTGAAATCCTTGCTCATGAAGACGATGATTAGAGAAGATTAGCAGTTAACAAATACAAGCACTTCTTGGCACACGCCCAAGGGTAGAAATTAATAATAATGGTTTTGAAAGAGATTTTTCGGACCATAATGTTACTGACAATCACACAGATGGCAATGTGATGCAAAATTAGTCTGTAAGAGAGTTTTTGTTGCCTTCATTGAATGGTAATGCTAAATCTTTTCACAAAATGGTAAACCTAAATAAACAAGGTTAAAAAGGTTCACACCGACATATACCACAAACATTATCTTGAAAACAATTTAGTGTGTATTGCAAACAATGTACCCAACCCAATTTGACGAGACCACCCGTGGACGCGTTTCGTCCTCTTGGACTCCTCAGCAGGGCCTGTCCCGCCCCCCAAACCAAACCTTTCATTTGCAATCACATAAACTCGTTTTCTCCATATGCAAAAGCAACATGCGTCGGACAAGCGGCGCAAGCATGTTCATGACAGATGGTGAACCTAAATGGAGACACTAATTGCAGCAAAAGCCAGGATAACGAACTACTGATCCACAGGTCACAATATGACCCGCTTCTGGTATTTCAGTGGTCCCCTTGCAGATTTGTTATTTCGGTACCAGTTTCTTGAAATTTTCACTGTGATGACATTTTTTCTTTTTTAGAGATTTAGCCGCAGCAGTTGGGAAAACTGGGCGTAGTTAAAAGTGAAGATCTTATTTTTGGGCTATCAGCTACAAAATTGTTTAATCTAGACCCACTTTTCTTTTTTTTGCACAGAAAAATCCTATTTCTGACTCATTCAATGAAAAAGTTCGCCATCGCTGGCATAGTGGATTCTATGCACTTCATAAGCAGCAAACCCAGTCATTCACTTACAAAAGCATCTATAACATCAATAACGGCGTCCAGCCAGGTGGTCTAGTAATATTTACCACAAATAGAAGTTCGATTGCTTGCTGGTCGAATAAGCCTCACTGAAGAGATACAAAATGGCGAAATCAATTCGGTGCTTCGTGATTGTTTGTGGGTGATTACTTAATTATGGGTAATTTTAGTTTTAGCAGCTATTAGTAAACCAAAAACACGTTTACCTACATAACAAATGGCTTTCCTGTTGTTTTTGTTTTGAAAACTTTCAATTCATATGTTGAGAATTTATTACTTTTTGACTAACTTTTTTTTAATGCAAATATACTTCCATCTACGTAAGTACCGTTCTACGAATTTGAATGATTAAAAATACAATTTCATAGTTAGGAGAAGCAAATGAAAATGCTGCACACAAAAGTGCTACCCTATCATATTTAAGCCAAACTCTTTACGAGAAAAATGCACCGAAAATAAAAGCGTAAACATTTCCAACAATGTTATCGACAGTCGTATCCAAATCTGCTGTAACGTAGTTACGCATCTGCTATGATACCAATCGTTAGCAGCGAGCAGTATCAAGAAGCATCAAATCGTTTTGGTAAAGATAGGTTCGCAGCATGACGTGCACCATTTTCTTCCATAAATTACAAGCGTACAATCATTACAATTGCTGCCGAAAAAAATCTAAAATATGTTATTTTACTCATTACCAGCCGTTGTCCCATTTTTGAGACGCAATGTATAATCGCTTACATTTTCCGGACGAGTTTTATTTTTTATACTTTTTTGGTTTTGAGTGATAAAATAGTGAGTAAAAATGACATATATAGCGGCATGTTTAGTTTTTTGAGTCGTTGACAGGTTGTTATGTTAATGACAATTTGATCATTTTTTGATAGTTTTGTATTTCACTTTCGCATCAATATTTGCGATGTTACGAAGCTCGCTGAATATTTTTTGTGATCTACATGTATTATTCGTATGTACTTCAAATATATCAACCTTGGTTTATAAGTTCTCTACCTGCAAAGGTGTAGATATAATTTAGGTTTTAATCTGACGTACCATGAATAGCACGTTGGCGTCTTAAAATAGCTGTTTGGATAAACATAAACGTCTTTCGTTTACCGCTATTGTGCTACAGTATGCTTACATGCAAGAAATATTTTACCGATTAAACACTTTGGTGAGTATTTAATTAAATCTTTCTTCTGACAAATCATCGCGATGGATCTGAAAATTTTGCAAACGGGGGTTACAAATGAAAACCTATTTTAGAAGATCAATCTTTCGCCAACTAAATTTAGCAACAATCAGGTAGTTTTTGCAACGATTTGTAGTGTAAGCCTTTGAAAGCCTTTGAAAGCCTTTATTGCGCCATGACCAAGTACCGCTAAATGATCGTGTCAATGCGTACAACATGAGCACATTGTAAAGCATTTCACAGCAAATTTTACTGCATATATTCATCGGCAGCTACGTATGAAACGTGGCGTCAAGCTCAACTCAGTTGTTTTATTTGTAATCAGCTATACCAGAGCTACTCAACTGGCAGACCGCGGTCCGAATCCGGACCTTTGAAGTGTTACAGCCGGACCTCGAGCTTCAGGATGAGTAACAGTAAGAGCAATGAGTAACAGTTGATCGAAAACGGGGCGCTCAAATTTAGTTCGAGACCATTTTTTAGGTAGAATTGATGACTTGCAGCAAAATAGTTGGATTTTCGGCAGCCAAACAGGTGTTGACCTTTTTTTATTTTTTTTGGAAATCCGTAGGCGGGGGTGATCTCCAATAGAAAAAAAAATGTCACCACCCGTTTCGCTGCCAAAAGTCCAACTATTTTTCTGCAAATGAACAATTCTACTGGGCTGGACCTCAGCAAATACTAACCTTCTCCGACTGGACCTTTATTAAAACTAGTTGAGTAGCCCTGAGCTACAGAATAAACCAGCATATTTTGAGCCTGATGATTGGGTAAGTGACAGTTTTGTATTCTTTACATAGTGATGTAGCTAGTGCTAATATGATGTTATTCTTTTCTATTGAAAAGGGTTTAGGCCTTAAATGCAATATCTTACTGAAATGATAAAAATGTGTGAAAATTGACGTTTCGCTTCATCGTAAAACAAAGCTGATGCATATACATGTAGCTACACCCAGGCTTACAGCAAGAAACAGTTATCTTTTTTTGTTAGAAGAAATTGCATTGTATATAGCCGTCAGCATAGCATTTGCTATTGATAAATCTGGTCTAGAGTAAATAATATCGAATTTATAGCTTCAGGGTACTATTTAGATCAAAAACTTAGTAAAATTTCGTAATTGAGTTTTTTGCATAAAAATTGCATGCATATGTTCCGCATTGTGGAGCTCATTTTACGCTAAGCAATAAAGATACCCTTTTCTGAAACGACTCACAAAAGAAATATTTTGCTTCAAAAATATTGTTTTGCTAAAGCTTTAGTTTAAATAATTCAGAATGCCCATGAAGCCAAGTACTCAGTAGAAACATGTTTACGCATTTTCTGCTTAGAACAAAATTTAGGAATGAGTCAACGAAAAGTAAAGGTGGTCACTTAAGATGAAATTGCGAAAATACTTGCCGACCTCAGTAACGATGAAATCGGGCTAGATGACTCAACGAATAATATACGTGCAGCTGTAATTCCTCCTGATGCTGACCAAAAGACAAATGAAGATGACAATGAGACTGAAATTGGACGAATAAATGACTTGGCAGGTACTCATGAAATACACAACATTCAACAACAACAAAAAAGATCTGATTCTGAAGTCAATCGTCAATCACCAGGAGTAATCTCATCAAGTTCTGGTAGAAAAATATTGCTGCAAGCGCTGCTCCAAAGTGGAAAAAATCTCTACATAATTATTACGGTAAAATGAAGATATCAGCAAAACGTACTACGATAAACTAAGCAACATTTTAGATAAAACTGTTGAAGAAATTTCTAAACGTCTTTATTCAGGTCAACTTTGGGCCGAAATAATGAACCCGAGCATCACATATGCAAGAAACAAAACAGTCTTAATTTTACTTGGGATAAGAATGAATTTGAAATGTTCATTAGTATCTTACTGCTTAGTGGATAGCATGAGCTTCCATAGGAAAACATCTACTGGAAACAGCTTCCCGGCGTTGGAGTGCCCCTGTTTACGATGCAATGACAAGATCGCAATATAGAGAAATTAAAAAAATTCTTCATCTCTCCGACAATTCAAAACTTGATAAAACCGATGAAATGGCAAAGCTTCGGCCCCACATGAATGGGCTCCAATCAAATTACAAGCAATATGGAATTTTTGAGTAACGTCACTCGATTGGCCAAATGATGGTCAAGTACTATAATATGCATTTGGCCAAAATGTTCGTGAGAGGTAAACTGATTAAATTTGGGTACAAATTTTGTTGCCTCTGCAATTCAGAAGAGTATTATTTCAACTTTAATTCATACCTTGGGAAAGATGCTGCTCAATTAAATGAGCCTTCGGGAATTAGAGTAATCAATAAATTGGCCGAAGTGCTACCAATCGATAAAACAGAAAATCATGAACTGCTTTTGATGATTATTTTACCAGTATGGAACTCATGACCATCCTAAAAGATAGGAAAATAAAAGACACTGGTACGATTCGGTAAAATAGTTTGAAAAAATGTCCGCTAAAGGATTCAAAACAAACGCAAATCTAAAGAAAGAGAATTTGTTGACCACTGCTTTGATGAAAAGATTAAAGTCTTGTGACAAAGTCGAATGACAACAAACTTGTATCCGTAGTTACAAATTACACATACAGCCGTGTGTTTTCAACCGTCAGAGCTCGCCACTCATAAAAGCAAAAGAAGTACAACAACTTGTCCAAATACATTTCAAAAGATAATAAACAAATGGGAGGTGTAGGTATGTTGGATAAGCAGGTGTCTTTGTCCAGAGTTCGAATCAGAGGGAAAAATGGGGATTCCCGTTATTTACGCTATTTTTTGACATCATCATCGTAAATGTTTGGCGTTTTTATCAAAATGTATAACTGGCGCGATGGTGTAGTGGTTAGAGCGTCCGCTTTGCAGTCGGTAGACCTGGGGTTTATTTCCCTTGTCGAGTCATACCAAAAGACTTTAAAAAATGGTATTCACAGCTTCCCTGCTTGGCACTCAACACATAAGGGATAGTGTGGAGAACAAGCCGGCAAGTTTGCTTGTTGTGTCCTTGGGCAAGGCACTTAACGGGACGCCTCCGTCTTTACGTGGCAGACAGATGGTGGGGCCAAGCAGTCTACCCGTCGTGGTGGCCCAGTCTGACGAAAGACATGCAAACAGAGCATGAGCTCATACGCGTAAATAAATAAATCAAAATGTATGCACTAATGATGAAAATTCTTTCCTTACCGCTTATAGAAAAATGGCTTTGTGCTTTTTGTCAAAGTTTTCTTTATCAAGAAGGAAGCGATCTGGGCCGCAAAGAGATAAAATCATGAAGCAAAGAGTAAGCAGAGCAATCAGGCTAGATGAAGGAAATCATCCAGCCTTTATTTGGTTGGATAATTTTCATCATCCAGCTCTATTGCTTAATCACTCTTTTCGACCAATAGCTACACAACGTCGCTGTGCTTTTTGTAGCACAAAGACAAAGCGAGTTTGTATATGTTGCAAAGTGCATTTACATGATCGTTGCTTTGCACCTTTTCATGCGAAATAAATTTATTTTAGATGTGTTTCAGTATGATCTTGTTTAGGCTACAACTAATTACTTGGATAAGTGGAATCACAAAAATTTTGCATCCCCACAGTACTCTAAAGGTAGCTTTGAGTTTGGTTCAGCATGTGCTTAAACAGATTCACGCTTCCGAGAAATATATTCGCAGAAGCTATTAAAAATCCCTTGTGCCACACTATAGTCTCCCCCAGAGACGTAGCAGCCGCCCCCCAAAACCCCCCAATTGGGGGTGGCCCAGGCCAACTTTGGGGGCCCAAGTTAGTCTGAAATTGCTTTTTGGCTACGTGACTATTTTCAGTTCAGCAGACTTGTTTACAAACGATTTAAACTGTAGGAAGAAATTGGCTTGTGACATCATAAGTGAATGCGACGTCATTTTACCTCGCAGAATCTAGAATATTTCGATTGATTTTCTGGTAGAATCTTGAATATTTGATTGACGTAACAATGCCGTTGTTACGCAACAATCATAGAATGGTCTGGAATTCTGTTTGGCTATAAATACCGGGACAATATATATACACTGCAGAGTGCAGATAAAGTATTTTATTGACATTGTATAGAATGAAACGTTCAAAAAGTGGTGCTCAAAAGAGAAAAGAAGCAGCCACTGCTCGAGATGCTGTAGCGAAATTGCCCAAGATGATAGATTTTTTCAAGATTACTGAGCAGAGTAGACCTGGCACTAGTACCGAGAGGGATGAAGAAAACTATAGTGTACAAGAAAAAGAAGGCTATGACGATCAGCATCAAAGTGATTGTGAATTTCCAGAAAATGTAAGTTGTGATTTACCTGCCAATACGCAACCTTCAATATCAAAAATAACTGAATCTCAATTTACCCCTATCCCTGATGACCCATGTAAATGGCCTGAAAGTATTTCTGATGCTCAACGATGTGATATAGTAAAGCGTGGACCACATCAACTAATAATGAATTTTCCATATAATAACACAACTCCAAGGCGACGTTTTTCCTCCAACCTCCCATGTATTTAAACACTAAGCCCCTTTTGTAGTGGTATAAATACATGGGAGGGTTTTTCGAAAAAACTGAAAGACCATGAAAACGGCATTTCCCACCAAGAATGCTGCAGTCAATGGATGTTGCTAGCTGAAGGGATAAGAAATTCATCCACTATTGACAAACGCGAGATGAATATTTTTTTCAATGAAAGACGTTTTTGGAGAAATGTTTTAGAGAGACTTATCGACATTGCCTTGTTTCTATCGGAACGGAATCTTGCTTTTAGAGGATCTGAAGAAGCCTTAGGATCTCCTCACAATGGAAATTTTCTGGGTATATTTGAGCTTTTGGCAAGAAGAGATCCGATCCTAAAAGAGCTTCAAGACAGAATCAAGAATAAAAACACTAAAGATCACTATTTGAGTCCTACCATACAAAATGAACTAATTGAATTGCTAGCGACAGAAGTTGAAAAAGAAAATTTACAGCAATTGAAATTGGCAAAATATTTTTCTATAATTTTCGACTGCACTCCAGATATGTCACATCATGAACAAATGTCTGTCATTCTCCGTTATGTACTATGTAATGAAGAAGCTGCTGTTGTTAAAGAAACATTTTTTGGCTACTTGAGAATAAGTGACAGTACTGGGAAAGGCTTGTTGGACGCTTTCTTAGAAAAAGCGACCGAACTGCAACTCGAATTGTCTGATTGTCGAGGTCAGTCATATGATAATGGTGCTAACATGAAAGGAAAACATTCTGGGGTCCAAGCAAGAATGCTAGACATCAATCCCAAAGCTGTTTACGTGCCCTGTGCAAACCATACCCTTAACTTAGTTGTTGTTGACAGTGCTAATTCATCGACGGAAGCATTGACATTTTTTGGAGTACTTACAAGGTTGTATGTGTTGTTTTCTTCCTCTGCTCAGCGTTGGGAAATTTTGAAGAAACATGTGGAGCTGTCCATAAAGTCACAATCTGATGCTCGTTGGGAAAGCAGAATTAAATGCATCAAACCTCTTCGATACAATTTAAAAGAGGTCTTGCTGGCACTGAAAGACTTGGAAGCCATTTCCATAGAAAGAAAAGATGGAAGAGCTGCCTCAGAAACAAAATCGTTGATAGCTCATTTATCAAAATGGAGTTTTCTTTTGTCGGTGTTTATTTGGTATGATATCCTATTCCAAGTCAATAAAGCAAGCAAGATTCTTCAATCGTATGGAGTCTCCCTTCATGCAATGGAAACGGAAATCCAGGCAACTGAAAAGTTTTTGCAAAACTATCGCACAACGGGTTATGACAGTGCCGCAACATCTGCTGTTGAAATAGCACAGGAATTGGATATTGATCCTTCTTTTCCTCCGTCAAGAAGTGGAAAGAAAAGAAGATTGTTTGATTGCCAAGGTGAAGAGGAACAACGAGCTACTCCTGAACTGAAATTTAAAAGCAACTTTTTCTATCCGTTAGTAGACCAGGCTATTATGTCAATAAAGGAGCGCTTTAATTTGTTACGTGAGGTTTCTTCCGCCTTTTCGTTTTCGTACACACGAGACAAACTTTTGCTTGTGCAACAAGAAAATGCTCTTCTTACTTGCTGTAAAGAGTTCCAAAAAAAGTTCGGTGACATTGATTCTGATGAAATGAGCGCTGAGCTACAGCGGTTTGTTTTAATTTTACAAAAAAAAACGCAATCTCAATACGGCTCAAGACTTTCTGAACTATCTTCTAAAGACTCATTTATTTGAATTGTATCCGAATGTGTACATCGCACTTCGAATCTTACTAACTTGCCCCGTGACTGTTGCCAGCGCTGAAAGAAGCTTCAGCAAATTGAAACTGATCAAAACTTTTAATAGAACGTCTATGACAGACAGTAGACTATCTTCATTAGCCATGTTGTCAATCGAAAATGACTGCGCCCGATCTCTTGATTATGACAATGTCATAACAGCATTTGCGAACAAAAAGGTTCGCTCCAGACTATTTAAATGATACTGTGTTTTTATAACTTTTTCATGTTTTTCAGTGTCATTGCTTTCGTTTCGCAGTGTCTGCATAAATGTCCTACTGAACTCTGGCATCGGTGCCGAATTTTTTATGACTTGCACCTTCGGTATCGGCATGCTTTATTCTGACATTAGCCTGTTTACTTATGTACAAATTGTGGTGTATTTTCCTAATGCAGCTTTTCAATTTTACACCTCTAAAGTGATATGACCTGTGCGCAGGGGCTCTTGCGCTTACTTTGGGGGGGGGGCCCGAAGTTGGAGTGCTACGGGACTGGTCTCCCCCTTCATAAAATTCGTCGTCACAAATATGAAGTTCAAGATTGACCAAAAAATTTATGTGCTTTGTTTCTGGAGACAGTTGATAGCACCTTCTCCTCCGGATTCGATTTGGGGAAAGGAGTGACCTAACTCCTTAAACTCCCCTCACAGGGTCTGTTATGTAAACCTAAAACTGCGTTCTACCGGGAGATTTTTATGTGCGCATATTCTCTCTCAACAAACGTCATATTCTTTTTTTAACAAATCCTAATATTAAATGGTAGAACTTAAGACAAAATAGCAAACAAATTCTGCCAATGTTCCGAAAATGGGATGCATTTTTTTGAACATGAAAAAAAAACAAATTTGCATAAAATTTGGTTTACATCTTTCTTGAAGCGTTTTTACCCTAATTAGAAAAAAATCAAATAGCAGAAGTTCCGGCGCCTAATGGGTTCAAAGCAAATTTTCTGAAGTTTCTAATCTTTTGACAAAAAAGGTAGTTTTAGTCTTGAATAAAAAAATACAACCGACTCAACAATTTTCACAAAACTGTACTTTAGAATCCAATATGACCTCCATGATAAACAATTCTTGGTATAATTCATGTTTTTTTCTATTTTTTGTGGGCGTAGAGACAAGGTTTAAAGCTTTCACATCAAATATCAAAGAAAAACTTTTCTCTATAAATGATTTAGCCAAACACTCCAGCAAGTGCTCTTTTGCGGTTATATTTAATACATGTTGTTTTCAACTACAATACAAACTTTCAGTCGATACAAGATAGAAAGATTTTCCTGTGATTACTGTAAAGCAATGTGTATGACATTAGGTTACTTGTGAGCACTAATCAATTGCTCCTCCAGAAGTTTTCGACTGAAGTAAAGCTTTTATAGGTTAGTTTTTTACTAGTTTTCTTTGAACGTTGGATTTAATTTTATATACAATTACTCGTATAAAACTAGTTGAAAGCTGCTGTCAAGACTTACTCAGTAATCAAAATAGATTTAAGCATTTATAAAAAGGTTTTATTCAAGCTTTCATTGAGGGCTGTATTTCAAAACTTTATCGAAAAATTTGGGCCACAAACAGGTTTTTGGCTACGTTGCTGCCAGTCCTTTAATAAAAGCGACCTTAAATATTTCTCGAAAAACTGTTGGTACCGATGTCAGAGAAAGATACACGTGACAGAGTTGTTTGGAGAACATTTTTTCAAAATCTTGAAAACATTCAGCAATGGTACGTGAACAACCACCCAACCAGGGTGATAACACAGAGCTAATTGTTAGCAATAACTACCGGGGTCCGGGTTTTTTGGTATAAGGTTAAACAAACTGTTTCGTTTATATATAGAAAAGTTGGCAAAATTTGTTCTTGTTAAAGCGAAGTGGCGTAAAAACAAATCAACAAAAATGTTTATTCAATCATTATCGTTTATCTATATCATAAATTTTTTCTGCGTGAAGTTGTCAATATTAGAGTGCATCAGATTTTCTCACATTTTTTACCAAGTTACAGTACAACCAGTAACTGAGTCAACCGGTCTAGTGATATACAAATATTGTTATACAAAATAATCACAATTTAAGCGCACCAAAAAGAAACAAGAAAATAGTAGGTAAAAGAAAAACAAAACAGGGGCCTAAACACGAAATTAAACGAGCGTTAAAAGTCATAAAACTCAATCTTGAGTTGGTGTTGACTTTTTGTGAATTCTATTGAAGATAATAATGAAAGATCATATTCAAGTTAAGGCAAAAAAATACCTGATCGGTATTTCACTAACTTGGTCGTCAGGGATGGTGACGCATTTATGAAGTTTACTTTTGAGATTTTCATGTTGAGCTAGATCGAAATGAGTGGTTAGGATTAATTTAATGAAAGTTTTTTCCTTTTTCGTTTGTGAAGCGCGGCGATGATGGTAATGGCGGTAGAGCAAGTTTATTTCATGTCATCAAAATTAAAACGATATCACTTTACTACTTTAGGTTAAAGATCAACCGAGAGATATTAAAATAGTACTTGTTAAAAAAACATTATAAAAAATTTATAAATAAATGATTCATAAATTTCCGATTATACGCAAATTTCTGAGTTGCTTCTAAAAACTCGTCATCATCTGGATCTACTGCAGCAAAATAAAGGCATCCACCACCAAAAAAAAAAACGTTTGCTAGTCTACGCTGCTAGTGTCTGGTACGCTTTACCAGTTTCTATATCTATATCTTTTGAAGTGGTTGAAAGAAGAGAGCGTGTGCAACTATGATGACATGAATAAGGCAGGTGGATGAGCTGATTAGAATAAAAAATAAAAACGCTCTTGATAGAGGTGGCGTAATTGATAGAAGTTTTGAGGAACATGAAATGAATACCACCTCCTCCGCTAACGGATAGAAAACCGGAATTATAATATTGGATCTCTCCTTCTCTCCCAGTATAACCCTCTCTATAAACTTTATTGTAACTTCAACGTCAAATTTATTGATACCTATATATAAGACAAGCCTACTTTTTTATGTGTTTTGATAAGTTTTTAAGTAACAGACGACATTGCATAAATTCTCAAACATATTTAAAATATTAAGTTTCGCGTTTGTTTATGAATAAATGACTTACTTGGATCACAAGATGGTGCAGTAGTTGGACTAACGGTTCCCAATGTGTCACATAAGAAGAAATTGATACCATTTAGTGCAGTAATAGTTGTGTTCGTACAAGAAAACGTGACAGTTTGACCACCTGCAATCATGGTTAAATCTGCTGGATTCGTTTGAAGACCTGCTGCATTCCCTATATCAGTAATAAATGTAGAAAACGGAGTTTGAGTGGAATCGCAAACTGTGAAAAAACAGAAAAATTTAGTAACAAAACAACAAACGTATAGTTTTGATTCAAAAGCAAATGTACTAAAAGGCTTTTCCTTTTTTGTTTGTGAAGTACTGTAACAATGATAGATCAAGTTGGTTTATTTCATGTCATTGAAAATACAATGGCATCACTATTTGAGCTCCAAAATCAATAAAAAGATATCAAAAAGATGTTTTTTTAAAAAACATTACAATTAATAAAAGGTCAATTTGGTAATCTCTGATCATGAGTAGCTTCCAAAATCACGTCATCATGTGGATTTACTACAGCAATAAAAATATGCCCCGCCACTAAAAAATTTTGTCTTTAGTCTAAGTTTCAATGATTTGACAATTTTGACAAGGTAGTTTATTTTTCTAGGAGGAGGCCAATAAATCTTTGTGCACTTAGAGTGGTTTGTTGAGATTGTTTGTGGTTTTAGAGATTGGTAATGGTTGTTTTAAGATCGTTTTACTCACTGGTCATAACAGTGTCACTTGTTTAGAAACATTCAAACGTAAACGTCCAAGTGCCGGAATTGAGCGTCCAAGCGTAATTTGAGCGTAAACGGTGATAAACAGGGAAGTTCCAATTTTATGGGATCAGGCATTAAAAGTAAAGAGTGTGAAGCCTGGTAGTTATTTCACAAGCTGCTTTGTTATTTCACAAGCCCAATGAATTTAATTCTTGCAAATCGCCCAACTTTGCGAATTGCTCAACGGAGATATCTAATCCCCGATTCAATGGATTTTCAAAAAGCAACTGTGCCGCATTCATGCATGTGCATCTCGATGACAGCAATTGTGCGGTGCTCACAAATAAGCTTTTTACATTTTTAGGCCGAACAAGTTCAAGTGGGGAAATTTTAGCTTTTGAAAGAATCTATTTGAATAAGATCTATAGCCTCCCTGATGAGCCGTAGAGCGAAACAGCTGTTGCGAAATTTAAAAAATGTATTTTTAATGTCATGTGGTATTAAATAGTTTTTAGGTTTTATATATATATGTGCTCATCCATACATGTATTTAAAAACGCTACATAAAAGGATAAAACCACAACAGGCAGATTCGCTCGAAAAACTGCAACAGCGATCTAAAATTTAAAACTTGGGTTAGCACTAGACAAACTTCTACTTAAATACTTGGAATGCAACTACAAACCAAACATTTTCTCTAAAGCTAGGCAAGGGATGCTCTTTACTTAACGCTAAAGCTCTTCTGCTTATGAGCAATGTTACGTTTTCGAGCGGAGTGAGAACAACTTGCTATATACACATATATAAAGCTCCAAACTATTGCAAGAAAGTATCACAACCAACTACCGAAAAAGCAACTATAACGACCATAACACAACGATCGCAATTAATCAGGAGCCCAAAACAAAACAAAAAAATAAATTTTGAAATTACATTTAAAAAACCTTTCAAAAAAACCTTTATCACTATTAAAGACCACAAACTAAATTTCCCCACAATGTTAAATGCAGACTTATCAACCTGTAAAACCTAAACTTGGCAAGGTAAGTAAACAAATATTAGACTATATAAATAACAAAATACGCCAAAACACCGGCCTGATACAATGGAGTAACTCATTTGCAGTGATATCGTTGTTCAAAAATTTTCAATTCGCTCAGAGATCCTAGTTTCTGATCTCTGATATTGTCGACTTTTATGCGACTATATCTGAGAAGCTGCTGATTTCATTCTCTTCACCAAGCAATTTTCAGGTACCAACAATGATCCCATCGAAATAATATAACACAGCAGAAAATCTCTCGTATTCTGCACGTACAGTACCTGGATAAAACAAAACACTCACTTTCTGACCTCGCGATAGAATTATGTGTTGTTGCTAAAGTCTGCAAGATGATTGTTATTTTCCTGCAACACCGACCTGTCCGGTTTTATCGGCAAAAACAACATTGATCTATGCAGAGACGATGGCCTGGCAATCCTCGACAAAGCATCTGGACCTGAATTAGAACGTCTCAAGGAAAAGATTGCAAGCTATTCCAAGATCACGGCTAAAAATAGTAGCTAAAGCCAACCTCGTCAAGACCAATGTTCTCGGCATCACACTCAACCTGAGGTCGAAAAAATTATTGGTCCTTCCGAAGCGGCAATACACAAAAAGAAACGCACTGCTGCACAGCAATACTCGAGCAACTCAGGCCGCATCAAAAAGAAACCTAGAAAACGAAACAACGTATGGCTCAATCCACCATACAACGAGCATGTCAAAAACAACATTGGCCGAGAACTTTTAAGACTGCTTTCTACACACTTTCCGCCCCATTGTCACTTATACAAAATCTACAACAAAAGTAACGTTAAAGTAGGTTATAGTTGTCTGCCCAACATGGCTGCAATTATTTTCAGTCATAACAAAATGTTATTAAATAACAAAGCCAGCTTCAATCACAACACTTCATCGTGTAACTGTAGGAAGAAGGCAAGCTGTCCACTGGATTGATGATGTCGCTAAAGCTCCATTGTATATAAAGTAACATCTGCAAGCACGCCAGACATTATTATGGTTGCAGCGAGACAGAATTCAAAGCTCGCTTCCATACACATAATCAAAGTTATAAATACCGACATAAAAGCAATTTCATCAAACTAAGAAAAGCGGTCTAGCAAACGAAAGATGCAGGAAAAGATCCCTGCGGCTAAATGGAGCGTTAGGGTGCACATTGCATTATACCAACCTGGGGAAAGAACGTGTAATCTTTGCCTCACAGAGAAACTTCCTACCAGCTAGAAGCTGCCACACTGCATAAGAGATCCGAGCTCGACAGCAAGTGGTGTTACACCAACAAATGCAAACTGAAAAACTTCTCTAATTGATGTCACTCTTCAAAGTTTTGCTAATTTTACTGTTACTGTTAAATAAGTCATATTTTTGTGTGCATATAATTGTTTATGATGTAATGCCAGTTTTGCACAAGCTTCTTCAACTTTAATGTGACGTTTGGTTTTTATACTGGCTCATGTTGCTCCATTGAACTGCGGCAATCCATTATATTGCTGTAGCACCATCACAGTTTACATCGGTCATGAGCCAGAAGAGCTATAGCGCAATGTAGAGAGCATTCTCCGCCGAACTTGTCGGAATTGTTTGATTTCTAGTAGTATTGTAGATAGTTACTGGCTATGATTCATTACTTGCAGTTTAAGTATTTTGGTAACAGTTCATCTAGTGTTAATCCAGGTTTTAAATTTTAGGTTTGTTGCCACCTGATAAGCCTTTTTTGGCAAAACAGCCAGTTGTTGTTTTTTTCCTTTTATGTAGAGTTTTTAAATATTTGCACATTGCTGCTCCGATAATGTTGTTGAGGAATTTTCAAGCAAAGTAAGAATAGCTTGCTATATATAGTATATATATGTACGTTCCATATACTTGGTGCGGCAGCACCAGGTTTCAACTCTTTGTGATTCCCGCGCCAAGCGTACCGTCGTTGATTAGCACTGAACCAGTAAAGTTGCTTTGTAGAACTAGTAATATTAGCTCTACGGATCCTTTCTGCTTCGTCAAACAAAAAACAGGAAGCGGTTGAAGCTTTCTTGCAGTGTTTTATTCACAAATATGCGCAGCTCCTTCCAGCGTGCGCAGAACGAAAATTCACAGCGATAAAGGCTACCACACAGCCTTAATAACAATTAAACAGGGGGACCAACACTCAGGCCCAAACAGAAATCCGAAGCATAATCAGTAATCAGGCCGAAACGAAAATTTACTACTCGTTTCGCCACATTGACGTTTTGACAAGAATAGCGAAAATACACGTGGTCACTATATATATACGAGCAGATGCACCTGTTATATATATGAGTCAAACATCTGGCCTTATTTAACCACAGGGCAAAGACCAAAGAAAGACAATACAAGAAAGGAAGGCTTTTAGAAGTAGTCCGTAGGAAGCCCGGTTATAACGTCTACTACTTCTCAGTAGGGGTCTAATTTGAAGCTATATTTACTTAAACTCCTAACAAAACAACACGAGATCACTTAATTTACCACAATATCAATCAACTTTGTGAAAAATTACTTATGAAGTCTTTGCGTCACATTCTCAAGAGACTACGCTTCATGAAGTCAAATTGCTGTAAAAAACTACATGGCGATTGGCGGAACAATACTGTATATTGAAACCTATTCCTATCATGCGAGTAGGGCACTGAATGGTGTTTTTACATTTAGAAGCAATAAGTATTAAGCTGCAGGGCGCTTACACCATCTAGCTAATTTCATTACGTAGATAGTTCAAATGTATAAAACATATCCATTTAGCTTTATGAACCGATATTTTTCACTACAACACGACTGACTGAAATCCTACACAACTGATATTTTCACTCAATTACATTTTGTTTAATGATGAAATAATCTTTATTTTTGATGCCGTTTTTCAGTTTAAACACATTGATTACTCAAAATTTTGGGGATTAAAATCAATTTCAGAATTGATGGCAGCACACCGTTTATTAGACTTGGTGTTCTAGAAGTTTTGAACACATTTCAAGTCCTCATATCTACTAAACTATACATGGTAGTAAGATGAAACTGGTATCATTTTAAAGCTAAATTCAATGAGTTTTTTTGTCATGCTAATGATTTTTTTCCAATCTTTTCATGTAGCTTAACCCTATTAGGACCGGGCTTTCTTTTGCTTTCTATGTCCGGGGGAAAGTCGATTCGACCCGAGCACTTTGGCAGCTAATAACTTTTAAACCGCTCACAATAGCGATTCCGTATTTTCTCAGATAGATGCAGAATTTATTTTTCAATCTAATTATATACTTTTGATTAGGATTAGATTAATAGCATTCAAGTTATTGCAAATTAAATGCACAGCATTAGTTTTTCGATTTTTGACTGTAATTTAAAATAAAAAAAACAGCTGGCGAATTTTCTTTTTTCGTAGTGTTTACTCTTCAACTTTGTGGTTTTGCGATCGCCTAAGCGGAATTTATCAATGTCAGCTACCAGGTAGAAAGTTTAACAATTCATCATCAATTTGACATTTCGGTTTTCACAAGAAATTCACCAGCGGTGATGTTTGTATAATATTTCTTATGTCGGATTGCTTGCCATATGCCAAGCTTCTACTCTTTGGCTAGATTTTTGTAATGTGAATTGACTGTTTGTAAATGTGAAACAGGGTGTGAAATAGCATTTCAACGACAAAAATTTCTTAACTTTATGAAATTATTACTCTTTTCATTTAGACAAAAAATGCAAGCTATACTTGGTCATCACGGATAAATATTTTTGTTGAATAAGACATAAATATTATTCAAATTAAGGAATGCTCCTGAATCATATGTCTTTTTTATTCTTTCCTCTCCCGTATGCGACGCAATGCGACATTTTTGTAAGCCTTTCTATTCTTGTGTGCAGAGTTGGATGATTAGAATTTTTAGGCATTTTCAGATTACATTAAACTTAAAATTAGAGCATTAATGCTTTTCTCAAATTAGAGTAGAATAAAATTAAAGCATTTCTGGTTATCACAAAGTAAAGAAGAATTGGAATTAGAATTAGAGCTTTCCAGTTTTTCTGAAACTAGTTTGAAATTTTAATTGTCAAGCGAATTTTGATGCCCTTTGAACATCCTCCCAAAACCACTTTGTATTTGCGACAATTCTAAGACTTTTTCATTTTTGCCACCAAATTATTGTGAAGATCTTTTTTCTTTTTGGTAATCACCTAATTTCGATTTTGATTTTCGGCCAAATTTTTTGCAAATGCAGGTAATCCCTAACAAAAAAGGTCTTGTCATTTATTAGATTCGACTCTTCAGTCAAAAACGTTGCTAAAATTATACTAAAATTGAATTAGGGATTTTTCAAATTACACTAGAATAAGAGACTTTTAGTTTTTTTCAAATCAGATTAGAATTAGTGACTTTTTGCTGTAATTCACCGAATTAACCAGCTACAATTAATCAGTTGTCCAAGTTTGCGTATGTGACGAGTTGCATCAAAAAAGTACTCAAGCAAACTTAAGTTTTAGATATGCTACAAAAACCTGTGACATTGAACAATTGTATGCTTTGATTCTTTTTAATAGCAGGTTTGTCCTACAACGACATGTTTATGTAGCCTATCTTTTATCCCTCCCATCGAAATAACACCAATACGGCAGTTTTGTTTCCCTCTAGAGGTGTCATATGATATTTATAAGGTCCTTACACTTTTTATATTCAAGCGGGATTAATTATAATGTCACCAATTTGAGCTTTATCATCGTAACTTGTGCTTTGAGGCGTTAGTGAATTTAGAGCTATTAATTAAAAAATCTCTTGCAATTAACAGAATACATGACAAATGTTAAACAAAATAGGCTATTTCTGGACTAGTGGTGTATTGCAGTCATACGCCATGCTGTTTCTGCTTACAACTTTTCGTCTATTATGAAAATACGGGAACACTACATTAAATTTACGGGTAATATCAACAATGCATATATCATCAAAAAAAGCAGGAATACGCTTGTGTGCTTCAAAAACAACTATGGCAGTGCAATTTTATCCGTAAGTGTAAGCCTAACAACAGTTTAGTCTTGCAAGCAAATATCTCAAATGCGAATAAGATGCTTATTACACAAAGGCTTTGCGCATTTTTGGCACTGGCTCAATTGCTCAGAAATTTTGTTTTTCTTTTCTTTTGCTCCTTTTTCTTTAATCTTACTGATACATGCATTGCATTGCCTTCGTTTTTCACTTTGATGAGGAAAAAAGCCACTTGATGTTTTTACATGTTTGGAGGATATTTTTTCCCCAGTACTATCTCAATTTTGCGAACCATAGAAGAATTTATGCCAATTAAACTTGGTCGTTCTGTATGTGGGCGAATCAAAGACATAGCTAGTTCAAATCCGAAATCTACAGATTTTATGTTTCGAGGCTGCAGATCATTGTTCATTGCATATATCGTGCTAGCGCTTGCTCGACCTGTGTCGAAAACGTACGAAAATGCATTCATAGTCCAGCGCTTTGATTTTGATTTACAGCTGTAGAACCCCATTCTTTGATCAATAATGTCTGTTCCGCCTTTTGAAAAGTCGTAGAGTTTGTAAATAGCGGGCTTGCTTTTGTTGTCATCTTTTGTGGTTGCAAGAAGCGATGGCACTGTTGACAATAATAGAACATTTTGCTTTCCTGAACTTTTGGTTTTACCACATACGAGTGCAGATTAAATATGGCGCTATCCTTTTCCAAATAAATCTCGTATGAGTTCTTGCTTTTTTTGATTTTTGATCCTGATTTGCGTACTCGTTGGATAAAGAGTTTCATTCAGCGACAAATAATCATTACAAACTAAAAATTTCCCACAATTTTTGTTAAATTTTATAAAAATTTTGCGAAAAGCTGCAAATTTATCGTGTTGCCAAGGAGTAGGATGCGTTATATGGTCATCAAGCGATATGTGGGCAATCAAAAATTTAAATCTGTTCCTGGACATAGTTGCACTAAAAACTGGATTGCCAAATATTTCATGGAACATCGCATTAGTGCTTTGATGTGCTTGCCCTAGTAAGCCTCGCATGTAAATTCTTCCAATCAGTGCCAATACTTCCGAAGGTGGTCTTCTAAAGGTGGTTCTGATCCCTAACATAAAAAGTCTCCTTATTTTTTAGACCAGACTCTTCGGTCAAAAACTTTTCCGAAATTAGATTAGAATTGGAATCAGGAATTTTTCTAATTAGATTAGAATTAGAGACTTAGTTTTTCACATTAGATTACCATTAGCGACTTTTTGCTGTAATTCATCGAATTAGCCAGCTAGAATTACGCATATTTAGTTGTCCAAGTCTCTGTGTGTGTGTGTGTGTGTGTGTGTGTGTGTGTGTGTGTGTGTGTGTGTGTGTGTGTGTGTGTGTGTGTGTGTGTGTGTGACTTGTGATAGGAAAAAAGTACTCAAGCAAACTTAAGTCTTGGATTTGCTACAAAAACCTGTTATATTAAACGATTGTAAATTTTGATTTTTTTTATTATCAAGTTTGCGTTACAACGATAAGCCTATGTAGCCTATCTTTTATCCTCTCCCCCATAATTACACCAATACGGCATATTTGTTTCCCTCTGGAGCGTCATGTGATATTTGTACGGTCCTTGCAATTTTTAAAGTCACCAGAAGCTAAAGAGGCTATGTCTTTAATGTCGTCGTTTTCTTCGTCAGATACTTCATTCAAAATTTTACTTAACACTTCTTCGGAGGTTATTTTTTACTCCTTTTGTTTGCGACATTTACATGCCCGAAAGAAGAAAATTACCTATAGACTTGTTAGATATCATAAAATCATCATAATCTTATACACCGGCAGAATATTTAAATTTTAGTACAAAAGAGCAATTTGAACATTTCAAACATAGAACTAAAATGTAGTGGCTGCATTTCCAATGCCATAATGTCAATTAAAAGTTTTCGTCAATTAAGAGTGCGTATTTGCTGTTTAAGTAATAAAAACTAGCTGCTCGTTTCTCAGTTACGCAATCTAGCACATTCGAAGCTGCTTTTGACTTCTTAGCTATTCCTGTATTGAAGTAAAACAATTAAAAATTTAACTTATCGAACGTAAAGTGAACGTAGTTTAAAGCAGGAGTGAGCAAACTACGGCCCGCCAGAGCATTTTGTGCGGCCCCCAAACGTATAGAAACTTCCATGAATGTAGTTCAATAGAACTGAGTTGGCCGCACTTGCCGTACTGAAGAGCCAAAAACGATAGAAGCCATCATTGAAAGAGCCGCTACGCAATTCCTAGTTTGAATTGACGCATTTTCCATCTAAATAAAGGGTAATGACCTTTGTTTTCGGACACCATCATTATCAAAATCCTGTATTACGTCTTTACATGAAGTTATTGCAAGATTTTAAACACTGGCCCTCAGCCAATTCTTGAATGGTCAATGCGGCCCTCCGAGTAATAAGTTTGCCCACCTCTGATTTAGAAGATTGGAAATGACAAGACGATATTTGAGTCAGCACTTAACCTTATAATGCTGTGGTAGTTGATGCAAGCTGTAGTTTGAACTTGAAACGTCAGCTTCAATGCAAATGCCGTTCTGCTCGGCCATGCAGCAGCAACGTAATGCTTTTACCAGAGGCGTTTTTTATAAAAGTGGATAAAAGACTATGGAGGGAAAAAAAATATCTTCATTTGCGTTTGGAAGTGTGTATATGTAAAATACAAACACATTACTTTTGTCACGCGGTCAACAGAAAACAATTTTGATGTTGGTCACAAACTTAGATTTCCACAGTTCCTTTTCCCCTTAAAAAAAACTACATTTTGTGATTCACGATTGGCTTCTTGCGTTTCGGATTTGTATTTGCTGATAAAATTCGGTATTTAATTAATTACTAACACCTTACTCGTAAAGCAACGGAAATCAAGTGTTATATAGCTTCTGAATTATATTTTATTGTCTGTCGCCCCTGCGTCCCTTAATCTGCCATTACTGTATATTTCCCACCCAATAAGAACTGCAAGTGCGCATGTTGCTCTCCCACCTACCAATTCCCAATTTTAACTGGTAACAACATTACAAAGCATTATGAAAAGCGTAAACTATATTATCACGCCGCCAAATTTATTTTCTAGCTTTGTGCTTGGAAACAATTTTTTACGTAGTTGCATTTGTCACGTATCAAAATTACGAAATATTTTCTCTCATTACTTTATCGGTAAGTTATGGCTTAGCGCAGTGGTTTTCAACCTTTTTGGTGGAGCGGAACACCAATGAAACATTCAGAGGCTCGAGGAATCCCAGCGCATTAATTTATTTGTCATGCACAAACCAAGTAGTGAATTAAATGAACGAGACAAACAAATTCGTGTTTAGATTTATTTACAATAAAAATACAAACTGTAAACAAAGTACCTTTGTTCTCATAAAAAGTTCAATGAGAAACTTGAGCGTTGTGTTTCTTACACAACTCTTTAAGATCGGGTCGCATTTTTGACAGACACACACGAAGCTCATCTTCCCCAGACAGCAATTGCGCTCGCTTCTTGTGTTTGATGGTTGTCAGGGCTGAAAATCCAAACTCACGCAGATAGGAGATTGAAAATAGCAGAAGTCGCAGCGCTTTCTGGGCAATTGCAGGATATTCCTTTTCAACCAACAACCAGAATGCATCCAGGCCTAATTCAGAATGCTTTAGCTTTAATGTTCTATCACTTGAAATACTGGCAAGTTCTTCTTCTTCCGTTAAAGTAAACTGTCCTTCGGATGGTTCAAATTCCACAAATGGGCTTCTAATCCAGTCATACTGGTCAAAGTGTCCAAGTGGTTCAAAATTAGTGGTGCAATTTTGGGCCAATTGCTTCTAAGAGTACTTGGAAACATTTCCAAATTTCCTGCTTCAATGCATTCCTTCCATACTGCCAATTTCTTCTGAAAAGCAATTATTTTGTCAGAAAAAGATAAGATATTTTCGTTCCTACCCTGCATGCCACTGTTCAAGAGGTTTATTCATGAAATATATAAAGATATGCTAATTTGGAACACCAATGGTCATCACTCAAACATTCTGCAAATTCTTTCAAATTTTCTTGCAAACAGAAGGTCAATAGCTCTTCTCTTAGTTCGTAGAAACGAGACAATACTTTCCCTCTTGACAGCCAACGTACTTGTTTGTGCTGGATTAAAGTGTAATGTTGTGCTTCCACACTCACACAAAGTTTCGTAAATAGTCGACGTTTTAGTAGCCTCATTTTGATGTAATTAACTATTTTCACAACCATATCCAATACAGAGTTTTGTTCAGTTCCAAGAGTTTTAGCAACAAGTGCTTCTCTATGAATAAAACAGTGAGTATGAATAATATTTGAATTCTGTTTTTGTGCGAGGAAGACAAAACCTTTGAGACACCCTGTCATTGCAGGAGCACCATCAGTGCAAATACCAACACAGTTTTTCGATTTCAATTCACAATGCTCCAAATACGAATTTATAACATCAAATATACAGTATCTTGTCCTTTAGTTGTATCTGACAATTCTTTGCAGCTCAGGAAGTCTTCTACAATAGGTTCATCATCAATAAAACGAATAAACACAAGCAGCAGTGCTTTACCGGTATTGTTTGTACTCTCATCAACTTGAAGTGCAAACGATTTATGTTTCAGTATTTTTGACTTGATGTTGCATTTAATATTTTCTGACATGTCGTGAATGCGCCTACTTATTGTGTTGTCAGAAAGTGGAATTTTACTTAGTTCTGATACAGCCTCCTCTCCAAACATTATTGTCACTATTTACTGGCATGCAGGTAAAACTACACTTTCAGTAATTTTATGGGATTTCATTTTGCTTGCAACTATCTCCGACACAGCATAACTTGCCTCTTGTGCTTTGTCACTCAACTTGAATTTTTTGGTAAACGTAGAAACTTACATTTTATTTGATGCCAATTTTCTCTTAAAATATAGTTTATTTTTGCCAGAGAACTCTGGATGTTTAGTTGTCAAATGCCTCTTCGGTTTTGGTGATGCCATACCACTATTAGCTAGCTTCTCCCCACATACAATACACAAAGGTAAAGAGCAGTCTAGTAAATCACAGAGCAATTTAATCTTCACAATATTGTTCAACTTATACTTGTAGGCTTATTTCATCATGTTTTGGTAGTATGGACGAAGCAGCATCACCGCTATTGGCTGCAGCTCCACCAGGCTGTCTCAAATCCTCCACCTCTTCAGCTGTTTTTAATCTACGTTTTTTCAAAAATCGCTCCATAATTTAAAGGGCTGTGCAGAATTGCAAAAATTTAACCTAAAACTTTTTATTTTAAGTATCCTAGTAGCCTACCAATATACACATTAAACACATTCTTAATCGTCTTTTACAACTACTAACGATAATACAGTATGTAATAAATATATTCGCTTGTTTTAGATTTTAGCAAAAATAGCTTACATTAGAAGTATAAAAACATTTTTTCACATTATTATTTATCGTCAAATAACCTACTGTTTTCGTGCTAAATTTTTAATTGACAATTTGACGAAGTATTATGACATCATAAATTGGTTGTACGGACATAAAATACTTAAAAAAACTTCATCTACGTTAGGTGGCTTTGCCTTGTCATGATAAATTTCGATACAATCTAAAATACTTAAGATTCTCAAATCTTTCCAAAAAAACCTAGTACGGTAGTCAGTAAAAATTTACTCGTAACGTCGCAGAACCCCTGGACTGTACTGGCGGAACCCCGGTTGAAAACCACTGGCTTAGCGTCAAGAAGGTATTATTTATTTAACTATAAGTTACAAAATAGCTGTGTATCTGAAAACACTTTGATGTTTTTGACTTGTCAAATTAAGAGTTGCTATTCACAGTGAGAAAGTTTTGAGAAGAAAGATTTCTGAGAAACCGTACAGATAGTCATTGCGTCACTTCAAACAATTCTGTGGTTTACCTAACTCGTCACGATTTTGCGCGTGCGCTCTTTCTCCTTTTTTTTATTATATAAAAGCAATCGATGAAGAAATTTGCCCGAGTAGATTTTGAAATTTTTATGTTTAAATCAAAACTACAAAGAACATCTTTGTCAGTTTATAACCAACCAAAAGCCAGACAAATTTTAGGAAAAGCCAAAAAATTTCAAGCATTTATCTCAAGCGGTCGCTAAGTTACAACAGTTTTAATTTGCTGTGGGTCGAATCGACCCCCCACGATCCTAATAGGGTTCAATAGCTGAGATAACTAGAATCCACCACTGGCGTTTACTCAACCAGAAAAGACGTTTTGTGTTTTTGATTTTGCAAAAACTGAATTATGGACACTTGTTCAATGTGCATTTCGCACAAAATCCCGAAAATAGGCACCAGAAAGGAAGTCTATATTGAGATGGCATGGTAAACTCAGAAGGATGGGTGTTTGTGCCAGCTAAGAAAACGGGGTGCTCTCAATCTCACATCATACGGTTGCGCGAGTTCGAACTATCTGCGAGTGGAGTCCTCGTAAATTGATCAGAAGAGCCAGTAGGGAACTAAAGCTTTCTATAACAATTGTTTGGAGTGTCTTAAAATGACGACTGCACGTGGCACCTTACAAGCTACAGTTAATTCAACAGTTGAAAAACACTGATAAACCAGCTCGTCGTGACTTTTGCATCGCAATGCCAGAGAAGTTGAGAGATGACGGATTTGATGACCGGCTTGTTTTTAGCGATGAGGCGACTTCTCCAGATTTCACATCCAGCGCTTTCTTTTTTGGGAGGGTGTCGCGTTTTGATATAATAATATTAATAATAGAACTTTCGGTTCTATCTCAAACTTATATTTCTTTTAAAATTGAGGCGACGTATGATAATCGCTCGGATAATTAGGTCTGACTGAAACTTAATAAAACTTGGAAAAGATTGACTTTCATTAAAAACACCTTAAACCACGTTAAGAACAAAATAATGCATTCACAGAAATAATACTTCACAACTTCAAACTTCTTCGTTCAACGATCTCAAAATTAACCACTTTACTACACAATCGGGAAAACTGCCAAAACTAAATCCACCAATGACTGTTCAATATTCTCCACGTCAACAAAATTCACAATAAATTATCACAAAAAAACAATATCCCTTCTTTACTCTGTCAATCAATCTTTCTCTCCCCGCTACAACGTTTTCTGCTCTATCTAAAAAAAAATCCCGTTGCCTTATGTATAAACCGAAAAAAAACAATCCAGAAAATGCTAGAACGAAATCACGTGAAAAAAAGAAAAAAGCATTTCAAGTTATGTAATCAGTTATCAAAATTCTTCGAAGAAGCTAGAATCACTCGATCAATCTGGAATTTTATTATGTCATAATAACGATTGTGACGTAATAAAGGCGTACTTACACCAAAATCCAATTGCGAGGAAAAAGTTCGTTTTTCTCAATCATTAGCCGAGCCAACAAATGACACAGCACTTTACACAAATATAAAAACAATTCTTACAAGGCAAATTTTCTTATTCGTGACAGAGGGTTTGTGAAAGAACTGGTTTATGTGCCTTCTCTTCCAAAAGACGTGGATGTACTTAATAACTGAAGCTATACCCAGAAGCTTAGTTATAACGAGTATTCGGATATAGTGCGATCAATAGATGGAACCCAACACGCCTGGGTGTAGTGTGATGCGTGGAATAGCAGGAAGCAGAACTAGAATTAAACAAAATTACGGCTACGAAGCGATGAGGTATAGGAACACTGCAGGCAATTGTCTAACTATTGAGCGCTTGACAGATCCAGAAGTTATCCGCAACCCAACTCAGCTGTTTAAGCGATGGCGTTTTATGGACCACAACAATCAGATTGCCTTGTATCATCGTGAATTTTCCTAAATGCTTATTTTGAAGCATAAATTTCGTGTATTTGAGATCCCAACTTATCGCTTTTTTGATCGTAGAAAATTTGGAGCAACTGTGAATTATTTTGGATGAGTATCTATCTGCTCTGAGCGCACCAATACCAAGAAAATTACCACGCCGGACCATATCCCACGAATTTATAACTTAGCCAGACAAAGCACTAAATTCCGATTTCTTGCATTCCTATATCGCGATATTGCAAGCATCTTTACTACTCACTAGAAAATCACACACAGCTGCTACAAGATGAAGCTTATTATCTACAGCTGCAATTTTACAATTAACATCGATTGAAGAAGAAATGCAATCTGCTATGCTTTAAAAATTGGGTCGCTCAGAAACAGCTTCTTCCCCCACTACTTCTTAATGTTTACCTCCATGATCTTTGATCGATGACATTTAATCTGTACACCTATACTAATGATTTGAACATCGTTCATTCTGCTCTGCAATGGTCTTTGTTAGGAACGCTTTTGTATCCAGGATATGGGGATCGCGTAAACACATCTTCAGAAGCAAAGAATTTAACATCAAAAAAATATACAATGTAAGCTTATTTGCGTCAACAACCTCTCATTCAAACTTCGAAGAAGTCAAACCTGTCATGTAAATCAAATCCAATGAAAAAGTTCTGCCCTTCACCTTTACAGTAATGTAAGTTATCATCGTGTACTAGAAATAAAACTTTGAATGCTGTTTTGGTCTATATGATGCAACGACTCATAAGTATGAGTTGAATAGGAAGAGCAGCAATCATCTTCCTGTGTAGTGAGTGACATCATGAGCAGGACAGCAAACTGGTTTTATATCCGAAGCAGCAATACCATCGCCGCATTGATATAATGAAAATTGAATGCCTAATGTCTAAATAATTTTCAGCATCTACGACATGCAAGTGTGGAGCAGAAAAACACAAGTCACTGACCACATAATGCATTCATGTCCCATCTTATAGACAACTGGGATAACAAACTTTAACGATCTTGTTAATGATAAAATGTAATAGATACTCGATGTGCGCCCGGATGTTTCATCATACAACTAACAACGTTCTCAAATGTCAGAAGAATAAAATATAAGTCAAGATAAACGTAAAAAATAGGCTTACCGCACTTTGGCAAGTTTCCTGCAGCATTACTTAAACTCCACATTCCAGCATCACCAAACACCGTAGCCGTACACATGTTTGGAGTGTTAGATGACGATACTAAATCTCCTGGGCAATCATAAGTAAACGTTTCAGTAGCGTAGTACGGTCCATTTGGAATCTTTGTTGCAAGGTTTACGTCGTCAGGATCCGGACATTCTGAATGATAAAACATTCAATTAAAAACTTGCAATAAGCTGTGTTATTTGTTTACCAAGCAAAGTTTTGAGTCGTGCATAGTTAAATCATACAATGCATTTGAACTGCAACGATATAATACCGCTATCACTCTAGTTGGTTGTGATATACTAACTTGTTACCGCAGAAAGTTTTACGTTTCGGAGAAAATTAACCGGTTGTACTCAAGAAAAAACTTGATATTCATAAATCTCCTGCTTAACACTCAGCGACAGAGATAAAACGAAAAAATCAATATGAATCTACAAAACAATTTCTTAGCAAAAACCAAAATGTTTTGACAATAAAACAGATAACGAAACACCAGTTTTTTACACGCTAAAGTTGCCGCAGATGTGTCCAGCACAACAATGAAGTTGAGATCTTAAAAAATACATACAGTATCATTTTCAAAAGAACATTGTCTGCTTTTTTGAGTGGCCAAAAAACTTCATCAAAATATCATGGTTTTATCTGAATTAAAATGGCTTTAATGCAACTAAAAAAATGAACAGAATGTAGTAAAACTCCATTTTCGTTTGAAAATGATAAAATATACAAGCATAAACTTATTATGATCACACTCCGTCCTTCAGATATCCCAAGATTTGATAGCCCAATCTACAATTCTTGGTACTTCAAACAAACTTTAGCTGTTATATTATTTTCAATACAGGAATATCTTGTTTTTGTCAAAATAATCATAAAAACAGAATAGAAAAGATTATTGAGTGTAGCACAAATTGTTTGACATGACGATTTTGTTTAATCGAAACCTTCGGCAATCGATGCTGCTTTCATTGTGGTTTTGTGCTCGCTTTGCAAAAATGAGATGCAACAATAAAACAATATATAATTTTTACCTGGTTTACACACTGTGTCTGCGTTTGCTGGACCAGTCCACACTCCAGGATTTGCAGGATTTGTTCCAGCAGTGCATGTAGCTATTATAGGAGTTAAAGCGGGAACAGTTCCGAAGCCATCAGCGCAAACGTAAGTAATTGATTCACCATCAAAATAGGGAACCGTATCTCCAGTTCTTCCAGCTACATTTTCGTTATTGACAGATGGCACCGTATCAAGGCAAACTGAAATGCGTTCATCCAAGCATTAATAAAATACAACAGGTAACTAATTATACATCTCAACAACTCAATATGCTAACAATTTCTATTTGAGTTAAAAATTGATTAAAGTTTATTCAAGTAAATCTGTAGCTTACAAGAGAGCTTCACACGGTACGAAAAACTTCATCACACCTCAGTACTGAAAAAATGACTAGACCCGGCGTTGTATTGGCCGCAGACGCACGCGCATTCTACTATGTCATAATAAATCTGTGTTACATATTTTTTTGGAATTGGTCTTGATTTTGACCAGCCTACATTTTTACAAGCAAACCGAATATTTTAGTTTGTTTTATAACCACGTCAGCTTGGGATGCACTAATTCTTGATTTCATTGTTCAGCTAATTAATCAAAACACGTGTCTGAAGTGCAGTTGAGGGTTTGAATTCTTTCCATGCTTTGCTTTTAACATCCTGACAGGTTTGAGATCCAGAGAGGTAGATAGAAAGAAATTTAGAGATATTTATGTATTTATAGGCAGATCTACTAATTAATACTCTTAAATGTATATGGTAATATGCGATTTGGATTATTGTGATGGATTTTCTGTATTTGAGCATAACGCTAGATAAATCGATCTAGAAACTGCTTGCGGCACTATTTCATTATATTTTTATTTATCTATACCATAAAGCGCAATTCTGTTTGTCTGTGTATCATTGTGTCTGTGTGTTTGTTTTAACTCCTCTGAAACTGCTAGAGGTACAAACATCAAGCTTGGCACTATTGATCACCACCCCGTGGTGAGTGTCGTCACGATGACATCATAATCAAAAATAGTTTGATACTTTTGCATTACTTGACAGAGAATAATTGCTTTTTCCTTAAACAAAAACTAGCTTTCGACCTACCATATTACAAAAACTTTCATTTTTTTTTTTGAGTCTAAAATGACTTCACAATCAATGCTTCATTGCACAATTTGTTTTTTGTTCTTTCCTAAAAAGTACTGATTGCACAAACGCGATTAAACGCTCTTTCAGGAGATATTAATAAGGTGCTTTTGATAAAAACAATTTTACAGCAATTAAAGCTTATTTGACTACGCTACGAGCGGTGCACAGACATTTCATTACCTAACGTTTATTCACTCGACTGTTAATCACGAACATTTAATTACAAGGCGTTTAATCACTTAAAAGTTTAATCACACAGACACTTAATCACACGAAAAAGAAAAAAATCATAATGACATTATTTATTTATGTAATTGGGATAGAGTTCGGGTTTAGCCCATGTTAGAGCCTTACAAGTCCACGTGATCATCTGTGTGGCAATAAAATGCCCAAGTGATGAAATGTCGAAGTGTTAATAGGTCTACGTGATTACATGTCTAGTGGTTTAATGTCCGTGATTAACAGTCCCGTGATGAAGTGTGGTAAACCGCTACGAGCAATTCTTTGTTTAAGCACTTTCAGCCCTCTAAGCATATTTTTCTCTTTTTCACTTGCGCGCTTAAAACTGGCTCTATTATGTCATAATACGTCTCGTACAATAAGCACAAATCTTTCGCTACCACAGATTATAATATTATAAAGATGTTTTAAAAAATTGCAAACTTTTTACCCCTCCCAAAAAGTGATAAGCTGAGTAAAAACAGGTAACTTTAATACAAAAACGTTATAATAAAGTATTAACAGTTACTGCCCTTTTTAAAAGTTTAGGAAATTTCCTTTCCAGCAATATGTGATTCCAAATACTTAAGGCTAAGAATTAGTTTATAATGGCTGATCAAAAATTGATTGCCATTTATCATGTTTCATCTTTAGTTAAATAATTATAATATGACACTTGAACAAAAACGATGGAGTAAAGATGGTCCTTTCTTATCGTTTGCAACAAAATGTAAGTGCCGAGCTACATATGATTTACATGTTAAAGCAATTTCCTTTGCAATTGAGCGAGGCTGGCGCAGCTAGCTGAATTGGTATTCTTTACCACGACATTATTAATGGGGGCTCCCGCTATTGCCATAACTTAACTGCTAGTGCTTTGTTTCGGGTTTGTTTGCTCTTTGCATGGCGGTGTTTGTGCCAGGGCCAAGAAACATGCACGCAGTCAGAAACGCTAGTTCATACTTTTTTTTATGTGAACGAGGTCATGCTCGGTTTGCATGTCTTTTGTCAGACTGGGTCACAACGACGGGTAGAGTGCTTGGCCACGCCACTTGTCTGCCACATAAAGATGGAGGCATGTCGTTAAATGCATTGCCTAAAGACACAAGCAAGCAAGCTTGCCAGCTTGTTCTTTACACTATACCTATGTGCTGAACGTCACGCAGGGAAGCTGTGAATACCATTTTTTAAAGTCTTTTGAAATGACTCGACTTGGGAAATGAACCCCAGGTCTACTGACTGCAGAGCAGAAGCTCTAATCTCTACGCCATCGCGCGGGTCCTGTTCTAATTAATTCGCCTACAGTAACAAAAAAGTAGTAAGTAGCGATCCTAATATTTAATGGCTTAAAACAGACTGTTAGGTTATATCCTTAAATGACATCACAATGCTTGCCGTTATATAGTAAGAACAGCAGCAGGCAGCAAAATTATTCACTATCATTTTGATGGCAAACATAAATGGTAAAGCCCATTACTGATTTTTGTAATTGCAAGGATATCGGTACGAAACACTAATCTTCATCTAAATGTAGGGAGGTCTGGATTAGGGGCAAAGTTAAATGTAATAAAATCCCACATTTAAGAAAAGGTCAAAATTAAACAATAATAGTATCAATTTGTAACAATGGATCAAGAGAGAATGTTTTGTTTGAAAAGAAGTAAATAGGCCTTATTGCAGTAGGTTACATGACTTAAGGGAAAGACATGGTCCCTTTGGACGAATTGAAGCAAACAGCGCAGGAAAAATCTTAATGTCACGAATATTTACACCACAGCGGGCCCACCAAATCGTCAAATAGACCTACCACTAAATAGCTCATTTCTTTATGATTCAAAAGACCACCATTTGGTCGACACCATCAATTTTAACTGTTTACCCCCTCCTTACACTTTTAAAAATTACGAATAGCAGTTTGTGATTTTTTATTTCTTATTATTTTTTTATTTTTTAGACCGACGCAATGGCGTAGTGGTTAGAGCGTCTGCTTCGCAATCGGTAGGCCTGGGGCTCATTCCCCTTGTCGAGTCATACCAAAAGACTTTAAAAAATGGTATCTACAGCTTCCCTGCTTGGTGCTCAGCATTTATGGGAGGTTGTGGAGAACAAGCCGGCAAGTTTGTTTGTTGTGTCCTTGGGCAAGGCACTTAACGGGACGCCCCACTTTTATGTGGAAGACAGGTGACTCGGAAATGGCAACTCCCAAGCGAGTGCGGACTCACCGTCCAAAACATAGCGATACATCGCTTTCTCGTGAATGGAGGATAGATATGGCAAAAAAAAAATTCGTTGTGGCTTTAACAAACGTTTGTACGGTTAAGCTGGTGCAGCTGCATTAATTGATACGTTTTAAATCGGCATGGGTGATAATATGGTCTGCCGGGGTTAAATCACACCATACTTTGGAGAAATATTTCCTATATTTTGCCTAATAATACCTTTATTGAACTACCGGAATCAAACCTGAAAATTTGGGAAAAGCAAGGACTCATTTAATTTCTATGAGCATACCTAAGCAAGGAAAAACAAATATGAATCATAATGCGAAGCCAGCAGGAACTTGAGAAAGTTTGAAGGAGAAATCAAAAATAACAACGTCACTGTGTTAAATCGTACCACGTGGAAAATATTATTGGTATTTTGCTTTATAATAGCTTTATACAGCTACCGGGATCAAAGCAAGGACTTTTTTAACTCCCAAGGACAAGTCAAGCAGGGAGAAAAGAACATGCTACATAATGCGTAGCCAGCGAGGTCTTGAGAAAGTTAAAAGGGAAATCAAAAGAAAACAGCGTCACTGTGTGAAATCGTACCACACGAAAGGCATCTTTGCTATATTGATTTGAAATAGCTCAATATCAAAAATGTGTTTCCTACTTCCAAACTACGGGAAAAGCAAGGCTTCCTTGGGTTCGTGTCAGCAATCAACAAAGCACATAGACCTAAGGCATTCCAAGGATCTTGAAATGAGATGTTCTTTTAGGAAAACAAGCATAACAAATCGTGAAAATCTTATGTGCAGAAAACACATAAACTTTTGGTAACTCTTCACCCAAGAGCCTAATAGGTAAAGAGGGCTTGCCTGGCTGAACCGATTCTCTCAATCCCAACGTTACTTATGGGGGTTTCTTCGGGTAACGCCGTCGTATATACTGTACTATAAAGCAAGAATTTTTTCTTATGTTGATACGCTGCTTGTAGGTATTTATGTCTATACTCTACAGCATTGTAATAAAAGTTTAAGAAACGCCAAGTTTAAGAAAAAATCCCAAGTTTAAGAAAAAATCAACATAAAACCATAACCATAACAATTTGTAAAACTGAATTTAGAGAAAACATTTGTTTGAAAATAACTCAGATTGATCTGTCCCTACTAAAATATCGTGAATAATTTTGGAGAAACCATAACCGCTTTTGTCGCTAGGCCGGAAACAAGACCAATAGCGCAGCCAAAATAACTCAATACCACAAATATAAATAGGAAGGGGCAGCATCTCATCGCAAAATAGGCTTATCATTAAATAGTTTATTTCTGTAATTGTGAAAACAACCACCATTTTGGCGCTACCATCAGTTTTGATTGTGTTTTAATCCCTTCGCTACTGCTCACACAAGAGCCGGATGGGTGAAGACGGCGCAGTTGGTTGAATCGAAATACTAAACCCCGACATTACTGATGGAGGGCCTCTACCGTGCGACGCCGGCTAGTGATTAATAAATGGTAATAACTTACTTTTTATTTTACAACAAATTCGTTGTTTATTCAGTCAACTTGGCAGTCAGCTTCTTTTATTGTCCTAAAAGCTTTATCAAAATGCAGTAGAATCAATACAATAAAAACAAGTAAAACTAAATTGGTTTGTAGTCAAAAGATACAGATGTTTTTCCCTATGTTTTCAAATGTTTGGCTTGTTTGAGTTTGGTATTGCTTCACGCTAATCCCATGTGACACCAAACTTAAAATTATGGTACGAGAATCATTCACTTTGGTAAGAAAGAGGGGGTCAGTTTGCCTAAATATTTTGAGGGGACGCTGAAAGGCCTAATCTGCTTGCTACACTCATAATCCATCACTGCACAGATCACACAACTTTTTTTGCCATAAACACTGACAAGCAAGTTTGGAAATTGATGCAAAGTGATTATTTCGATATCGCAAATCGCTGAACGTTTGCTGGGTTGAATGAACACTCGATTGCAAAATCAGCTTTACATAGTACTGCCATTGCCGACATCAAATATGCCAGTCTACTCTTGGACTTGCAGAACAGATAATTGCTCACGATGTCATCAAACCCAAGAATTTTTATACTACTTTGTCACGATCCATCAAAACATTAGATGCAAACGTGAAAACTTTTTAATATTCATGCCAAGTTTGACCTCTTATAAAATCATAAGTTTTCCTGATTGGCTTCATAGCCATGTTTCACGCCGAAAATCTCAAATTTTCTCTCGTTGAAATTGGCGTTTTCCGAAAATTTTGTTACATATACAGGGTGTTTCCACCTTGTTTGAGATTTAAAAAAATTTATTGGACAAAAAGGAAATGAGATAAAATCAAAAATTTAAAACAATTTGGTCGGAAATATCTTGTTATTTTAGAATATCCGTCAAGATGCTGATAACTTACACAAAATTTATGTAAGTCACGATTTTAACATGGGCTCCGTTTCGCTTTTCGCAGGCATTGATGAGAACAACAAATTCTCAATTACGCAACGATGTGTTTCTGTTGGAACACTCTGAGTGAATGCTTCTACAACTTCTTTCATCTGTCTAAGAGAGCGAGGCTTCTTTTTGTAGAGTTTTCTTTTAGCAGCACCTCAGAAGAAGTCAAGAGACGCAAGATTTGGACTACACGGAAACTATTCGAGCTCAGCCTACAAGTTCAAAATTCCGTTTCCAAACAATGCGTGCAAATGGGCCACAGGCTCGTGCGCTGAGTACCATCCTGCTGGCACCACAGAAATGGTTTTTGGTTTGGTGTGCGGTTGGTTGAGGTGCTTATTATTTCCGTTTAATACTTCTCTTTTGGCACTCCATTTATTGTTACTATTCTTCTTCTGCTTTCCTCAAATTAGTATAGCCCAAGAGTCCCTTTCCTTGCATTTAATGCACATAGAGCAGTCGTCTTTGAGCCTTTTAAGCACCTTTCATCAATCTTTTCGGGTCTCTCATCTCTCCAGTACAGACTGTAATCGTGATTTACAACAGTATTTAGATGATAGTGGGCCTCATCAGTGAATCAAACTTTGTCTATCCAAATCAGAAAACGATCGATTTGTTCTGCCACTTTGTTGCATATTTCAGTAGGTCTCTGCTTGTCTGTGTCAGTGAGTTTGTGGTATGTTGTAATTTTGTACAGAAAATTAGTCACGTCCATTCTTTTCATTCGTTGAATACTTGACATCGATAACCTAAGATTTTGGCTTTTTCACCTGAGTGACATTTTTGGATTTCGCTGATCAGAAGCACGGGCTCTATCCACGTTTTCACAAAATTTTAAAGTAACTGGCGCACCAGCTTTCCCCTTTTGCAGTCAAGGATTGTTCCTTTAGTCTCTTAGCCCTCATAAGAAGTTTACTCCACACGATCTCAAAACCTTTTAGAGTTGGAACAAAACATTAGAGCATCATGTGGACTAGTTACACAAGATTTATTGCAAAGTGTCGGGCAGGAATGCATCAATAAGTGGCTGAAATCTCCCGAAATTGGTGGCTCCCACGTTGAGGTCTAACATTCTGTCAATATATAAATTCAACGAGATATTAGGACGGTAATCTGTTTCTAGTAGTTTATAGAATATTTTTGTAAACTTTTGACAAATTTGAATAAGCCATTAGATTGTTATTCAAATTTTAAAGTGTATACTTACTTTTGAGACACCCTGTATATAGTGTTAGTCATAAATGTACATGACACAATGGAAATTTGTTTATGATTTATTGCTTTGTGTCTTTTACACCCGCCTAATGAGATCTAATAAGGTCGAAACGAGTGGAGAATTATTGCCAAATAATAAATTTTTGAATGGTCTGTTACGATGTCCACGACTGTTTTCAAGCAATTTATCTTAGTGTGATACTGAAAGTAGATCCCTCTTAAATAGCAGATCGCCTGAAATTTGCTAGCTAGCACGTAGCACAATCTGTGCTAAAGGTGTTTTGAAAATTATAGACGAAGATGGAAATTGTAAACCTTGCACCTAATTGGCAAAGCAGCATACGGGCGTAAGGGGCATTAACAATTTATTAAAAGGAATATGCCAGGAAACAATAATGAGTATACCACCCAACCAGTTTAGACGAGACCATCCCTGGACGCGTTTCGTCCTTTTGGACTCATCAGCAAGGCCCGTCCCGTCGCAAGCAAAAGTAACCCACTCATTAATGTTATCCTTAAAGCAAATCCAATTATGCACATGCAGAAGCACTGAGACTTCAACCGACGACGTATTGCGTTGCTTAACAGAGCGGGTTGACAAATTGATTGATTTTGGCTGCATATCCACTGGGAGATCAGTTTACACACTGATCTGAAAAAGCAGATTAAACGCTGCATATGTAGCCTAGCGCCTTGTCTATGCAATGCCATCACGCTCGCGGCGAGTGCGTTGACAACTCACAAGGTGGGAGCCGGGCGACCTTTGATAGACGTGTCGAGCAAATCCATGCCAACGAATTTTCACTCTATCTCACGTCGCAGTAAACCAGGCTTCCTACAGTGAAACGGCCAAATCCATGCCAACTCTTTTCAAGTACGGAAAAAAAACTATAGATTTGAAAATTATAGGCGAAGATGGAAATTGTAAACCCTTTGCTCGACACGTCTATCAAAGGTCGCCCGGCTCCCACCTTGTGAGTTGTCAACGCACTCGCCGCGAGCGTGATGGCATTGCATAGACAAGGCGCTAGGCTACATATGCAGCGTTTAATCTGCTTTTTCAGATCAGTGTGTAAACTGATCTCCCAGTGGATATGCAGCCAAAATCAATCAATTTGTCAACCCGCTCTGTTAAGCAACGCAATACGTCGTCGGTTGAAGTCTCAGTGCTTCTGCATGTGCATAATTGGATTTGCTTTAAGGATAACATTAATGAGTGGGTTACTTTTGCTTGCGACGGGACGGGCCTTGCTGATGAGTCCAAAAGGACGAAACGCGTCCAGGGATGGTCTCGTCTAAACTGGTTGGGTGGTATACTCATTATTGTTTCCTGGCATATTCCTTTTAATAAATTGTTAATGCCCCTTACGCCCGTATGCTGCTTTGCCAATTAAATGCATTTTTTAAAAATTTAAGTTTTCACATAGAATTCATATTTATAGAGTTCATTTGACGTAGTTTTCCTATACATTAGTCCATGTTTTGTCAAAATTAGGTAATTTGCATACTCCTGACCGCTCTTGATCTCTTCCTTCAAACGCCTCAGCATAGGCCTACTACAGATCAGACTCTTGCAGTACACTTTTGACAGCTCCTTTACTCAACTTCTTCATCACTTTTATCAGATATTCAGCATTTAATGGATACTTTATCGTTCATTTCCGTCAACAGATTCTTTATTGGGTTGAGATTTAGGTTGTTACCCGGCAATTCCAGGACCTTAATCTAGCTTTTTGCAAGAAAATTTGTCACTGCTTTCGATAGATGGCAAAGGAACCCGTTCTGCATACAGATCAAGCATCTGTGGATATTCATCTGCATTTTCAGCTTATTCGAAAACAGGTTAAGTTATCGGAGACCGTTCTTTGTCGTTCCACAAGGCAGAAATGGTCCAGCAACAACATGTTTCAAAATCGCACCTTAAATCGTTTGACTTGAACGGTGTTTAATCCTTGAATTCGTTGGTATATTTCGCATCTTAAAGCTTCCTGGTCGTCTGCAAACTTATGTTTTCCTCACTACATATTGCTGAAAGGTGGATTCATCAGAAAAATAAGATTATCCCATTGGGCTTAAGTCCAGTGCTGGTGTTTTGTCGTCAAAAACCTGGTGCTTGGTTTTCATGGCCAGCGTCAGTGGCGGTTTTTTTTCTGATTTGTAAGATTATGGGTCTAATTCTTTTGAAAGTCTCCTGAAATAGTCATATCACTCACTTCAACGCCTCTAACCATCAACGCAGCTCCAAGTTTCATGAAAGAATTCATTAGTGACATTGTGACTGTCTGTTTCAACCGATGTCGTCTCAAATGCTAGTCTTTCTACATGTAGATCTTCCACTTTTAACTTCAGGTATTAATGCAAGCCGTACTGTTGAAATTTCTTGTTTGCCTGATGAACTGCGCTGTAACCGACCTTGATTATCATAGATATCTGCCGTTCTGATAATCCTTCACTATGTTGGGTGTCGTTGTGGGCCTTTTGAACTTTATTTAGGGACTTTCTGCGCCCCATTTTTATTATCCTCAAATTTCAAAAAAGTCCATTAAGAATTTACTTAGGTGTTAACAACAGTAAACAATATGCCTAATAAGTGTCCAAAGTAGAAGCTACATTCAATATGCAATCACGACAATGCAATATGATATAGTAGTACGAAATTCCATTATTTTTATTAGTAGTCTTAAATTTCTGATAGGCACTGAAGTATAGTGAAAACAATATTCCTGGTAGAACTTAGGGCTGGTTTTGTTTTCTTGACGAGATTTCGGAACGCTTCAAAAATGGCGTTGTAATAAAGGAAATTTTTGACGCATTTCTCTGCGAAAGACTAGCGTAAACCTTCAAATCTTCGATGGAAGCTGAGCTAAGGTAACAAGTTTTTTAGTAGCTTTCTGCAATAATAAATGTCTATTGCTGTTTCAAAACCAGGCACTTAGTTGGCTTTGTCTTAAAGTCCTGCTTAACCTTAAAATATTTTTGACATAAATCTACAAGAAATGAGAATTCGTCAACAAAATTTAAAATCAGTTTTCATTAACAACATATGGGAGCAGCATCGTTGTTGTACCGAATTAGAACCGCAAAATCTTCCCCAAGTGTATCGTAAAGACAACTTTGCTCACCAGACAATGACAACTTGTTTCATTGGTGACGGAGCTACTAGTCTTACAATTTGTTTTGATAATTGGTTTGAAATAAACTATTATAAACAGATAAAATTGTTCTTTCGTCAATTTACTGTTAAAACTTGAAGTTTTGCTCCTCTTAGTAACCGGAGAAAATGACTGTACGTGCTGAATCACACTTCATAGATATTTTCCCAGCACAATTGATAAACAAGCTACAAATTCTGTTCACCGCACCATTTAGTAACAGCTTTTACACGCGCTCATATTTTTTTAAAACTTGACGGCAATAAAACTTGACCAAGGTCGTTGGGCTTGCGTATCACGAATAATATTTTGTTCTCGTTTATTATGATCCAACAAGGGAACAACTCAATCAAATTTTTGTCGGTTTCGCCTTGAAGTTGTTAACTGTACGAACATTAATTATATCTTTGCGTTGGCTAATCAGCAGTTCACATGAACGGAAAACATCAAGGTTGTTTGTGACATCTAAAATATAGTTGAGTTTTGCGATATCGCAGCAAAATACGTCACATCGGCTCCATCATAAAAGACAATTATTGAGCTAAAATGCTCATTGGCCAGTATGAAAATGGTTTATTGGACGTGTTTGAAAGCAATGACATGGCCTAATTACGGACTTAAGACATTCCACAAAGTATCAAAACAACTTTTTATTTTCAAAATCCTAGCACTTTACGAAACTTGCACTCGGAAAGAGAGCAAGAGTTGGACCAGTAAGTTCTTTCCAAAAGCAATACAAAAATTTACCTGATAAAGTTTAAGTTTTTCATTGGCATCTCCGATCTATTTCTTGCTTTTACAACTATTGATTTTCGGTTCAATTTTAGATTGCGAAAATGATCTCGGAAACGACAAAATTGTTCAAGCAAGCTCATTCAAATACAACGCTGAAGGCGTAATGACATGTTCGCAGGGAAAAACATTGTTTTATTCAAACGGAACCTTTGCTGGAACAAGCAAAACAAGATGTAGATATGACGCAAAATGGGATTTGGAAAATGAAGATTTAGAATGTTGGGCTAATCAGTTGTTGCTAGGTGCGTTTGTTATCTAGACTTGCAAGGCGCTAACAATGATTCTAAACATACAAAATAACGTTTTAGATTTGCTTTGAAGTCTATATCTTTCAACTTATACAGTAAGCTGTTAAGGAGAAAATGGCTGTCGTCATACAAAAATAACCCTCTGAAAGAGGGTATTTTGGTCTTGTGTGATTTTTTAACGTGCGTTTTTAAAAAACATACAGCTCAGTGCTGCCAATGAAATTTTTGTAAAAACGTGAAGGTTTTCAAATCTCCAGAATTACAAAAAAGCCCAGGTATAAAATTAGTGGGAAATGCCTAAAGCAGATTTACAATCAGTGCCTAACTTTAATTTTTTGCTTGTTAGAAAGAAGAGATCTGATTTCTAATGTGACAGATGTACACAAGCGCAGTTAAAAACCTATTAGAAAGTATTAAAGGGCACTGCGTTCTCCATTATCAAGCCTATCGTTAAATTCTGTTATTTGAAATACAATGTAGGTATATGTAAATAATAGAATAAACCTTTGAAAATAATCGCAATAAATAATGAATGTATTGATTTATTGAGTTACAAAGGCAATCTACGCGCTTTATATGCATGTTCATACGAGTGAAGTGGTTATTTCACAGTGTAATAGTATTGCAAATAATGAAAAGCCCCCCCCCCCCCACAATTTGACGAGACCATCCCTGGACGCGTTTCGTCCTTTTGGACTCATCAGCAGGGCCCGTCCCGTCATGATCAAAAACCAAAATCCCATATTTGCAATAATATGAAAAATTTAGTTTCAATCTATCACAAATTCCTTCGCACACATCACACGCGCAGCGCATGCTATCACTTTGGTACGGGGATCCCATCCGTATCGAAGATGCAGTATACCACTCAAAGAGTTTATAGTAAACGAGATCTATTTGAAACCCTTACCTCTATGAACATAGCACGTGATCACCATAACCGTATCATACATTGATTTATTGAGTTACAAAGGCAATCTACGCGCTTTATATGCATGTTCATACGAGTGAAGTGGTTATTTCACAGTGTAATAGTATTGCAAATAATGAAAAGCCCCCCCCCCACAATTTGACGAGACCATCCCTGGACGCGTTTCGTCCTTTTGGACTCATCAGCAGGGCCCGTCCCGTCATGATCAAAAACCAAAATCCCATATTTGCAATAATATGAAAAATTTAGTTTCAATCTATCACAAATTCCTTCGCACACATCACACGCGCAGCGCATGCTATCACTTTGGTACGGGGATCCCATCCGTATCGAAGATGCAGTATACCACTCAAAGAGTTTATAGTAAACGAGATCTATTTGAAACCCTTACCTCTATGAACATAGCACGTGATCACCATAACCGTATCATACATTGATTTATTTGATGATGATCACGTGATCACGTGATCACGTGCTGATCACGTGCTATGTTCATAGAGGTAAGGGTTTCAAATAGATCTCGTTTACTATAAACTCTTTGAGTGGTATACTGCATCTTCGATACGGATGGGATCCCCGTACCAAAGTGATAGCATGCGCTGCGCGTGTGATGTGTGCGAAGGAATTTGTGATAGATTGAAACTAAATTTTTCATATTATTGCAAATATGGGATTTTGGTTTTTGATCATGACGGGACGGGCCCTGCTGATGAGTCCAAAAGGACGAAACGCGTCCAGGGATGGTCTCGTCAAATTGTGGGGGGGGGGCTTTTCATTATTTGCAATACTATTACACTGTGAAATAACCACTTCACTCGTATGAACATGCATATAAAGCGCGTAGATTGCCTTTGTAACTCAATAAATCAATGTATGATACGGTTATGGTGATCACGTGCTATGTTCATAGAGGTAAGGGTTTCAAATAGATCTCGTTTACTATAAACTCTTTGAGTGGTATACTGCAAATAATGAATGTAGTAACTTTAATGCAAGAATTTGTTAATTAAATCTGTATAAATAATGAGGAAAAATTTCCATGACTTAGAAAAATATAATTGAATTGTCAAGCAGCTATTTCTTTGCATTTACGTTTAAAAGTACGTAAGTTCGAGAGCTGAAGCCCCCAGGACTTTTTATCATCCCCACAACTTTTACAGTTTTATTCTTGTACACTTGCAAAGCAGGAGAAGGCATTTTCTATCATTGTGTACAAAGTGCAGTATTCTAGGTGACACATTTTTTTATTGAACGGAACAACTAATAAACTTAGTCGTGAATTTAAAACTAGTCTATTCGTGGGAGTTGCCACTTGTTAACTCCATTTGTAGTTGGCATGGTGTCGTTAAATCAGCCAGTAGAAATAGACTTTACTAATTACCCTACTTGAGTTCACAAAATAGTACTTGAGGTTTGTTTATTCACAAATTTGCTGTTGGGCCTTCACCTGACAACGAGTGAGCCATATTCTTTTTACGTAATCAGTAAGCCTAATCTCTAAATTGTGGTCAAACTCGATAGACCTTATCAAACAAGCTCCATAGCAGACCGAAAACAAGAAAGACTTTGCCCCTAAACCAACAACAACAAACTATTTTGCTAACAGAAAATGCCATTGAAAAAGTGCTTTTAAATGAAGATTTTAAAACTTTTAGAAGTCATATATATGCTTTACTGACCGTCGTAGCCCCGCAGGGCCCCACCAGTAATGTCGAGGTTAACAATATCGGTTCAGCTGGCCAAGCCGGTTTTACTCAAAGGATAGTTGTGTAAACAGTTATAAAAAGTTTCATGTTTTTTCCCATAGCCAAATCTAGTTTCTTAATGAAACTATTGATTGTTTTTCAAACGCAATAGATAAAAAAACCCATTTACATGGAATTGCACATAGCCACTACATGTCTCCAAATTTCTGAGACCCCTGGCAACGTTTTATTTGAACGGTTTTTACAATAAGCGGTCTTAAACCCAACAATCTTTTATTCGTTAAATTAAGCTAGTGCATTGAAAGTATACCAAAATTGTGGAAGGGCACTAAAGTAATTGATATGTATTTTTGGGATTAAGTTATTAAATATTGGGCTCACTACTTACAACTTTTTCATTGCTGTTTTGGTATTTGTATGAGCTAACGGCACTGGCTGGACGCATGTTGCGTGGTCCTAGCACAAACACAGCCAGGCAAAAAGCAAACTAACCGGAAATTAAATACTTGCAGTTAAGTTGTGAAAATAGCAACGCCCTCATCAGTATTGTCGAGTTTAAGAATATCGGTTCAGTTGGCTTCACCAAATTAATATTAGTGAGAAAGTTAATGTGCTGTTGACGCAGCCAATTGTTTTTTAAAGAAAACAGTTAAGCCTTAAAAAGCCATTACGGGGATTGCGCATAACTGCCATTGTTTTTCAAAAGTTTCTGGAATTTCCAAAAGTCTGTTTGGCAACCAATTTCCATCAGTTATTATGAAGCAATCCTTAGCCTTAACAAATTAGAATAACATTTTACTGGAAAACAATTTTTTTCAGCTTTCAAACGACACGGAGTTAGTACCTTATCGTAACGTTTATATATCAATCTAACCTGCTTTTACTCAGCTTACAATAGTTTTGAGAAAATATAAAGTTACACTACAGGTTTTAAAGTTTAGCTTTTTTTAGTATAAAGACTAATAGTAAATGCACAGGTCATGTATTATCAGAATCGCCTTAAAATATCCTTTAATTTTTTTAAAAAGTTTAAAAAATTGGTTGAGAAATGAGATCACAAATTAGTTTTTTACTAAACTGATTTTGTAAAAGTGTTTCATTTTTTGAAAGTATTATAAAATGATGATCTCTGGTAGCAAAAGACAGTGTTAATACGAGTTACATAACGCGTTTTCAAAATGCGCACAGCTTTTCAGCTCTTCAACAAAACTCTTTCAAGTATCTTTTCTACGAGCCCATAAGTAGTGTGTGTCTATACATAGGGTACACAAGCGTCAGAGTGACGTATGCATGCACATATCAGTTGATTTCAGCGTCAGTCTGCTCTTTAATAGCGTGTGCAAACGTACGATAAGAGTTAACACATTTCAGCGACTGCCGAACGGATGAATAGCATATAACTAGCATACTCACAGCGTATGGCGAGCGTTTGTACAGAATATTTCTTTTCATTCCCCAAATTCCATTGGCTGTTTGGGTTTCTCAAGGTCTTTCGAAGAGTAACGGCTTCATCACTGAGAACAAGGTAAGTTACGTGTCGTCATTGGGTAAAGATTCTAAAGGCGGCAAAATTAAAGATTTCCACTTTCAGCAAATTCTTTCACTTCTAAGTATATGTATATCTTGGCATTTGATGCTGAGCTGTATTGCCAACGTTTGTCCAGATGAACCTGTAATTGGCGTCTACAAATGCGATCAGCACAGCAGAGGAGAAACTGCAGTAGAAACACCAAAAACCGCTGTTTCCTGAACACTTGCAAGCTATGTATTTGCCATCTAGTGCAACACATGCATGAAGGAATTTCTATTTCTGCAAGAATTTGTCAGATGTATTTGCCATCTCTCCGGATTCAGACGTTTCAGATTAGCTGGTCAGATCATCAGCTCAACTAGATACTCATCAACTATGGCTCGGCAGACTTCTTTCATATAGACTGATTGCGTTGTTATGAATGATCCTTTACCCCTTCTACGTGGTGAAGTAACTGTCTCACGGACGAGGTGGCGCAAAGACACTGTAAGTTTCAGGCTAGGCTCAAAAGGGCTCTATACTTTGTATGTTGTTTTGTGATTCTTGGACCCTCTTTTTCAAACATAGGCTGCATGCGCAAGAAGTTCCTAAACCAAGGTTTCTCAAACGGGCCCTCGGCCCCTCTTGAGTGCCACGGAGCGGTTCTCCGGGGGCCACGAGCAAAGGCCTTCATTAGGTAGGTTTGCGGAGACTTTCGCTAGTATTGCAAAACCCAAGTGTCACGATATTAAGTATTCGTCAGTTAAATCTAAATTTGTAGTTTTCATTATTACGTCGTAGACCTCTCTTGTGGCGTTTGGTGACGCATTTTTCTGGAACGTTCTTGAATTATCCGGTACATTGTAGCTTTGCTTTTAATCTGTCGCATTACATAACTTAAATGATTAAGTTTCTTTAAATAGTGATGGAACCTTGCGATAGCAAGTTGCAGATTGTGACATCTTGTTTACAACTTTACGAACGTCTGAATTTGCTAACTCTTTCTGTTACGTAGTAATGCGTTTGGTAATTTCAATTTTGCTAGCTTTATATGTATACGACCGAAATTTCACACTTGACAATTCAAAAAGTTGGAGTCGAAACGTGTTGTGGAGACGAAGGGAAGGTCCGTATTGATGATTAGAGTTTACTCAAGGTGAGAGTTAGTTGCGGACAGAAGCGAAATATCAGCACTACACCGTTATAATTTGTTGTTATTACGAAAATAGTGGTTGTAAGTAGTGGAAAGAATGTGGTGCGTCCTGCCCCAGAAAATATAAAGTTGGTGTATTACGAAGATAGAGTAATTGTGACTGTTGTATTAATGGAAACTAAGAGTACTTCTTTGTTTGTATTATGTTCCGACCTTAAGTTTTACATCTATTTAGCGTAAACAAGATTTTTGTGTTATCAAATGTCGAAAATTTGCAAATGGAGCGAGAACTACATCTCATTACTTGGAACGGTCGTGATGTCAAATGCGTCATTTCTATGCTTCAAACTAAAAACCATCGCGAGAAAAAGCATCTCCAAAGGAAGGATGATGATATCGATGCTCTGTCTGCTGAAGGAGTACGATACAACCTGGAAGCGACGCTACCTCATTTGAGATTGACGGTGGAGGAAAAGCCTACTCTTCCATACAGCTACGAGGTGGCATATCGAATTGCGAAGTGTAGGAAGCCGCATACTATCGCTGAGGAACTTATCAAGTCATGCTCAGAAAAAAATGGTTGAAATAATGATCGGATCAGGGGCGAAAAAGAAAATCCAGCAAGTTTCACTCTCCAATGACACCATTCACCGACGGATTGACGACATGGCTGCTAGTGTGTGGCAGCAAGTTTGCTCCGAAATCAGCAAAGCACGCTCCAGGCTAGTATTCAACTGGACGAGTGTACCCATAGCACTTTAGAAACCTCTTGATCGCCTTCGCAAGATACGAGAAAGATAGAAAGATAAAGGAAGAGTTCTTGTTCAGCAATACACTGTCAGCCACAACAACTGCTGCTGATGTCAAAGTTCTTTTGGACTCTTTTGTTTTGAAGCCAACGAGCTCAGCTGGCAGAATTTCAAGCACATCTGCATTGACGGTGCCCCATCGATGATTGGTGTCAAATCAGGGTTTGTCACACTGGGGAAGAACGAATGGCCTCATGTGACGTCCTCGCACTGTTCACTACATCGATGCACTTTAGCATCAAAGACTCTGCCTCTACATTTGATGGAAGTTGTATACGTTGTGGTCAAAGTGATCAACTTCATTTGTTCGAGGGCACAAAATTACCGGCTCTTCCAACTTTTGTCCAAAGAAATGAAAGCGCAAAATGTGGGACTTTTGTTTTATACCAAAATTTGTTGGCTATCGAGAGGCAAATAACTCTCTTCGTTATATGAACTCAAAAATGACGTTGAAATCTTTCTTCGAGAAAACAAAAACAACCATATGTCCAATTTCACAATGAACAGTTTGTTGTGATGCTTGCATACCTGGCCAATGTATTCGGCCACCTCAACGACATGAACTTGTGTTTAAAAAACCGTGATGTGACAGTCAGCGACATAAAAAAAAATGCTGGCCGGGCTAACTGCTCGAATGTGAGTCTGGCAAGTACGAATCAAGGTAGGGTCCACTACCTCGTTTCCTTTGTTGGAAGGCGCCTGAAAATGAATGGGATCGATTTGCCAGATAACATTAAAACTTGCATCATAGAGCATCTTGAAATCGTCTCTGCTGAGTTTCGATCATATTTCAACGACGACACGTTGCATGTTTCATGGTACAGAGATTCGCTTAACACTGAAATCGACCCTAATGCTGAAGAAGCAAAGCAGTTGGCAGAGTTCAAAGTTTCGAATGTGATGAAGCTGGCATTTAAAGACAAAATTGACGGCTCCAGCTTTTGGTTGTTTCTTTATGATTCATATCTACTACTCAGCAAGAAAGTTTCCGTAATTCTCGTTCAATTAGCAACTACCTGCCTTTGCGAAGCTGGACTTTCAGATCTGACGTCCATAAAAACAAAATTCAGAAATCGCCTCAATGTATGCAGTGACTTAGTCCAAGACGAAGCCGAATATCGAACGTCTTTTCACGCAAGTACATGAATACGCTTGGCACTGACTACGTTAATTTAAAGTAAATTAACTATGACTTTGACTGTAATGATTGACTTGACTGATTGACTTGACTATGACTTGACTGTAATGTATTTATTCTTTTACTTTCGTTTGTTGGCTTTTGTATTATTAAACGTGGCGAATAAAATAACGGATGGAAACCCGTTAAAAGCAAAACTAGGTATTTTTATCAAAAAGCAAGGAGCCACAAGTGTTGAGGGTCTTTGGAAGGGAGCCACGGATCATAAAAGTTTGAGAATCACAGTCCTAATCGATCTTTGGTCTTTTTCCTAGCTCCAACATAAGCTGGTTGTACAGGCCAAACTGAAGTTGCCTTTCAATCTATTGCTTTACCCAAACTTCACATCTTCTTCTCCTTCTTCAGTTGTCTTTAACATAGTGAACTGCAAATTGTTCAAGACCATGCTGGCATTGAATAAAAGCTGCTTTTACGAGTCGTATATCTACTGTTCAACTGTCAAGCGATGGAAATTCAAAAATTCCAATCATTTTAGATCCATGTTTTCGCATACGTTACCAGCGTTATTTTGTCGTTTTGCAAACGTTGAATACGCAAGGCATTCTTTAGAAGCATGCACAATACGTTTCTTGTACATCAAACATAGATTGCAGTGATGTTCCTTAAGTATTTAAAACATGTTAGCTTTACCAACGCTTTCCACGGCCAATGAGCAAGGAGCTTACTTGACTTTTGAGTAACTTGACTTTATCGTCGTTCTAGAGAACATTATCGTATGCTCAAGTGTAAGACTACCGTAAACTTTATACGCTCGCATACGCTGACAAGTTTTGATCAACCACAAAAATTTTTCGAGGCCTCCTCGTAAACCGGTATATGGACCAATGCTGACGTGCTTACAATCAGTGGCGTACGCAAAAAGTTTCCGAGGGGGGGCAAAGTTTCGTCATGATCGTGTGACATCGCAAATCAACTTTTTCGCACCCCCTTGCCGTGATGTTTTCAGATTTTTAATGTTACAAAATCGTTAAATTTGAATAACCCCGAATACTCGCAAAACACCAGCTTTGCTTTTGCTAAAACTGCTTGGTTTTGCTTTACATTTTTTCATTTTTAGGGTCTGAGGTGGGGGCATGGCACAGTGGCCTTCCCCTCGGTGCGCTAGGGTTTATAACGTATATAACGTATGACTAACCTGACCTTAACGTATATCTGCGAATATGAGCGCATGACCAGTTTTTCTTTTTCATTCGGATACGCTAGTGCCATGGGCTGTAGTGTGACAGAGCATTTAAGTCTATATCAGCACGTTAAAGCAAAAACTAGTGTCTATTATTGATAAAATGTTATGATGTCTGATATATACGTTTTTCTTTGCGACAAATAACTGACGAAGTTAGCGACAAATAAAAATGACAACTTTCCGCTACGCAACCGCTATAACTCTTAATTCAGTGGTGCCCAACCAGAGTTTACGGACCCATAGAGGTTCACAAAAGAACTTTTTGAGAGTCCACAAGACTTTAGATTCATACACTGCTATAGGCTCTGCAGTCGTAACGAGTTAGGACCTGCAGATGTGGATGAAAAAGGGTCTTTAGATTGAAAAATATCAAAAACAGCAAACTAACATAAACGTCCCATATAGTTTTCTTAATTTGTAAACTATTTACGCGCCAGTGGCAGACGGTCTGGCGATTTTTGTTTGTTTTTTTACGAAAAACAAATGCTTTCACGATCTTTATCTTTCTGGTATCAGTATACCAAAAGCTTTTTAATACGAATTAAGGACGCTTTTTATTACGTGCTCAGGCAATGGTGTAATCAGAAAGAACATTTTAGAGGAGAATTTAACATTTCTAACAATTGGAAGATAACAACGTTCTAAGAACAGAGATGAACAGCATGCTGTATATGTAGCTTCTCTTACCTCTGTTGTCTAGTCATTTCTTTTTCTGCACTTGAGGCATATTGTCTCCTCAAATATTTTTTGTACCACAAATTCTCCCTGGCTCCATTGAACAACTTGTTTTCCTCGTCAAACTCACTGCGTTTTTTCTTCTTTTTAATTGAACAAATTCAGACTTTTAAATTGTTTCCTCCAAAATCGGCAGTGATGAGAATTCTTTCTGCAGTGTTTGTATTGATCTGACTAACAATATTTATCCTCTCATTCTGTCTTGGCCTGCTACAGACGCTTTATGCAGCATGCTTTTTGACAGCTCTTTTATTTTATACCATTTCTGGACCAAACGGCGAGAAGTTACCCGATTTTACAGCTCAACGGTTTTTTGCCATGTCCCCATTTAGAAGAAGGAGGCTAAAAGCAACATCGACAGACTATCAGCCAATACTAAATACAACTTATTAATCATCAGCTTACTGTCCGGCTTGGTAGAGTCTTTTGTGGCTAAGGAAGCCGTTGTGAGAAAGATTGCCTCAGGTTCTACCATAAACATCAACTTGTGCTTACCGATCCGCAACTGCTTGATTAGTATGATACTTCAATTGGTACGTTTGGGTGCACAGATCTCCCAGGTATCAATGTTAATTTCCAACTACATCATGTTCCTCTTTCAAATGTTGTTGAACCACATATCTGCAATCGACCGAGGCTTCTTTGCCCAATAGATATGGCTCCGAAAAGAATACTTGGAGGTAAGCACCTGTCCTCCATGCGAAGCAATTAATCAACACAGCATATGCTGTCCCAAGCTACACGCAAAAGAATTTGGGTGTTAGTCACATTGTCTTGAAAAGTGATGCCGAGTATGCACCATAGAGTCCTCAGGAATAAAACTGAGCCTTTTTTGCTGACAGTTTAGTTGAGTTTAATAAGAGACTCAATCTGTCCAACTCTGATATATTTGAGAGACTACGTTGCTGTTTCCATGAACTCAGTAAGGTATGATTAAAATAACCAAATCAGCTCAAATTTTATCAAAATTGAGAATACAATAGATCAAAACGCAGTTTGCTAAAATAGCATTTTTAGTGGAGCAAAAGAAGAAAGACAACTAAATATAATAAACCAAGCAATTAGCTCTACTGACAGCTCTACACTCCATCGCATAATTACTTGTCTACCTAGCGTATCAATGCAAACAGTTTCATAGCATTATACTATTACCCATAAATGTTGAAAAAAGTGAGATCAAAACGAAAGCTATTTGTAGACTACTGTATAAAACAATTTAGTAAAAACACTTAAACGCATTAATAAAGATTACCAGGTTAAATACGCGGTAAAATCATTTTGTTAATATTTATTTTGGCAATGAGTATGCTCAGCCATTTGGCTTCATAAAAGTTTTGGTTTTCACATTTAGGTTTTGCGAAAAAGGCAACAAAAATCATTGAGCTATACCAGGCTTGCCAGTAAAAATTACTTTATGGTGTTTATCATAATGTCTAAATTGTGCGGAATCATTGTTATTTTCAGAGTAGCAAAATGTTTTGCACAGTGCTCGATGTTTAGTCCGACGTTGTGAGAATGAAGTCATTGTTTGACCAACATAGTAATTCACAGTTTTTACTTTAAGCCGCGTAAGTAACATAATTTTTGTAGCTTAATTTCTGTGTCAAACGACGTTTACCATTAGTTGTATGGATACGTTTCATTAGAGGCACCTTAGAATTATGTAAGCCATGATTACCACATAGTGCACACCTTACACAGGCCCCAGAGCTGCCCACATCCACATCCTTATGAGGACCAAATGAAGGTTTTTTATAGCATGTGACCAGATTGCCCAAATTCTGTGGGCGCTTTTATTCAAGCATTATGTTGGATTCTAGACGTTTTTCTATCTGACAGGATGGCAGTAGTTTTGGACACTGAGTAACCCACACGATTTTTTCTGCTTACGTTCCTTTGATTGCTTTTGCTAACAGAATGAAATTTATCCACCCAAGACTTGGCCTGCTCAATTATCTTTGATCTAAGGGTTCTAGGAAATTTTGATTTGAGATATTTGTTTTTTTTATGTTGCAGACTAGCATAATAATCAGTTTTGTCTTCACAAATACGTTGTATGCGCATTGCTTCAGATTTCACAATAGATTAAACTACCCATACGGGTTGATATGAAGTTTCATTAATGAAAGTCTTCTCAATGGCAGTCTTTTTGACATAATTACACGTGACAAAGTTAAAAGATGAGTCCCCAGGTCCACCGATTGCCAAGCGGACGCTCTAACCACTACACCATCGCGTCGGTTGGTATTTGCATTTGTTTTACGGTCGGATGTCTTTCCTGCCATCAACTCTCTCTTTAGAGGGAAAATAACCGAATTCGGAGTAAGCATGATTAATTCTACAAAAAATCTTTCATCAATTTCGCAAAAATTGGATTTCAAATTCAAAGTTGTTGTGAGGGCATTCTTATGCGTATTTCTGTTGATGCTGGGGCAGAGTGCAACAACATTTGCTGCCCCAATGAAAAGGTCTTTGTTAATAAGCTTGTTTTGAACGTCCCAGTTGCTTGATTTTTTTTGTTTTGAATGTCCAGCTCAAGCAGATAGTAAGTTCTATCTCTGCAATATTTATAAATTCCATTCTGGCAATATTTCACTGCGATGGAAAGCAAGTTGTATTTAATCATTGCAGTGAACCTTGATGTGAGAATGTCTAGCCCATTGTGACAATCTAAGTCGAATGCCAGTAATTTGAGCATTCAATAGGTGATCTGGTTGGAGCTTGTGCATCTTGAAAAGGGGGTGCGCTGGGCCAGAACATGCAAAGTATTTAGCCAATTCGCCAGTTACCTTTTGATAACAGTTTTCTTTAACTTTATATCTTGTGCTATGATAAAATAAATCTTCAGATACAATCCCTTTTTTAAACAAAAAATTGATGAGATTTTCACTCTGCGTTTATTAATTTCAGATTGTTTGTGCACTACCTGTGAGGTGAATTTTGAACGTCAAATTTGTCTAGTTCTTTTTGCATAATTTTATGGTAGTCGGAATAGTTAACAATAAAGATTTTTCCATCTTTGTCTGTTTGACACGCCACAATCTTTTATTCAGAGATTAACTTTTTTATAGTTTTTAGTGCTTGTTTAGGACAAAATGGAAGGCTATTCTTTTGTCTTAGCTTTCGTCTTATACTAGCACTAAAATTTATAAAAAAGTTAAACTTTGAGCAAAATATTGTTGTGTGCCAAACTGACGAAGATGAAAAAACCATAAAGAATCATGAACAGATTGTAAAGCATTTCAATTAAATCTGTAATAATGAAAATGCACAAAACAAATTCGGCAAAAACGTTTTTCTTGAAAACTAAAATCCAATCAAAACCTTAATTACGTCGGAAAGAATACCTGAAGCCTTCTCGTATTTTTTTAGAAGCAAGCAGAACAAACTTCAGCCAAAAAGTATTTAAAATTGGCTCGATTGTTTATGCAGAGGGCCAAAAGAGATTACTTTCAAGCAAAGCGGCATAACAGAAGTAAAACAGCTATTGACTCTGATAGGATATTTGAAAGTTAAGAGACAAATAAAACGAGTAAAACAGTAAAACATGATTGCTGTAGATCTTTAAGCACTGGCTTGAAATCGGAAAAATTACATGCTGTAGTAGGCCAGTAGCCAAACGCCGATTATTTGAAACGAAAAGTACACCTAGGGGCAATGATTAATGGAAACGTGGTTAGTGCTCTTTGAATGAGGTCCTTCTTCGACCTTGTTTGTACGTTTTATGCAGGCATTGGATTCCCGTATCTGCTCTGGATCTTCAAAACAGATCTTCATCAAAAAGAGTAACAGCTCAGTAGCAAATGTTTTACGAACCGATAGCAGCCTATCGTACAAGAACTGTCATAACTATGCAACAAAAGAAAATTTATCACATGTATCTAAGAATTTTTTAAACTGTTTTTGGCTAAATTTAGAGAGCTGATTTCAAATCGAAAGCAAGATTTTTTCTATCACGTCTGGTTTCTGAAATATAAAAAACTGCTATTTTTTGTATTTGCGTTTGAATTTTACGCAACGTTATCACTCGGGTAGCCTACGGCAGGGCCGTGCAACCTGCGGTCCGCGGAAAAGACTGCAAATGTGATGTTGGACACTTACTTTTCTCGTTTGTGGACATCAATACTTCAATACTATATTTTCACAAAGTTTTTCTAATGTTTTGTGTGTAGATCAACTTTGCTATGAAGATCGGTTTTAAAATATTTTTATGTTGCTTTGAAAGTGTTCATTTTTAAAAAAGGTCTTCAACACCACTTTAAATGAACACAAATTTAGAAGTCTAGCTAAATATTCAAGAAATCAGAAATTGGTCCGGCTGCAAAAAAAATAGCAAAGCTAAGTGATTGATGATGGTAATTAACAGTTAAAAGAACAAAAACCGCTCCTTCTAGCCCATCTCTCTCACCTTTTTTATTTCAGCTTTTCAAGCGCATCACTCAATCACGTCTATTCTTTTTTCTGAAGTTCATCTTCATTCTCTCTCCCAGCTAGGCTGGTTTTCGCTTTATTTGGTCTACTCTCAACCAGATTTTTTATCCTCCTCAGTCCATTTTAGATGTGTTTGATAAACCAAAACTGGGCTGTCGGACAGTCCTCGGTATCATCAACTTTTCCATAACTTTCGACTCTGTTTGGGATCCCGCCCTATCGCAAGCTTTCATTTATTGGCATACTTCCTTGCTTTGTTTAGTGGACTCAATTTTTATCTTTGTGAGAATCTTTTCGGACCGGTTCTTTTTTTACCTTCAATTAACAATTCCCGTGCATCCCTACCCTCTTCCGTCAGCAGCTGCCTTTATGCTGATAGCCAAACCATGTGGTTACCTTCCCCATCGGTACCTCCTTCTTCAATAACCACAAAAGGATCCTTGATTTGACTAGTGTAATAGTTTAAGCTCTGGCATCTCCCTCTCGATCCGAGCAAATGCGAGGCTTTCTTACGAGGTCGATCCCTAAGGTTATCTTTATCCCGACCTCCCTTTGCTCAACTCACCCGGGTTCTACTTCCACTTTTCTTGATTTCTTGAGGTCACCTTCGACCGCACTCTTCCTTTTCTACATATTTATCTTTGCTAAAGGCCAAGTTTTTCCTTTCTCAAGCCTTTACAAATGTTTCGCTGCTTCCTCATATGGTCCCTCCAAGGAGTCCATACTTCTTCTGTACAAAGCTTTTCATCGGCCTATTCTCACTCATGCTTGACCCGGATGGTTCCCTTTCTTTTGCGTTACCATCATTACCAAGTTAAAACCCCTTTACCGAGCGGCCAGTACCGTCATTTCCGGTAGCCGCTCGTTCTCCCCTATTCCTCTTTTTCTCTCTGAGGCCTCCCCACCTCCCCTAAGAGTCACCCGCACTCTCTTTGCCCTGTTATCGTACCAGTAAACTTTTCGTTGCGAAACCTTTCCCACTTCAGGTTTGGCCAGACATAGAATGAAACCAAGACTCTCCAAGTCTTGGAGAATCTTGGTGTCCACTAAACCGTTCATGTTTTCTCCTTTTCCTAAGGCAGTGGTTCTCAAACTTTTTGCGATGCGACGCATTTAAAAAAACTTGCGAGACTTTGCGACGCACCAGACAGCATCCTACAGTTTAGTTTGCCGGACTGCGAGATAAATGCGACCCACAATCTACATAAATAACTGCCCCTATGCTCCAGAGATTTTGAACTGGACTGTCATTTTCAATCGTAAAATTACGCTCTTCTAAGTTTATAACTCATCTCCTGTTTTCGTCCAACATACAACTGAATGCTTTATTCTTTATATGTTTTTCGCCAATTAAGTTAAACTTCTGCAATTTGATTCTTGAATAACAAGTCAATCGGTACAACAGTGTATTAAAAACACTATTGTGAAAATGTCAGAAGAAAGTAAGAAAGGAATCTACGATCAGAGTTTTTTTGACGCAATAAAACCTAGACTTGATGCCACAAAACCAAAATATTCCGCGACGCCCTTGAAAAATTGAAACGACGCATAGTTTGAGAACCACTGTCCTAAGAGAAAAGCTTTCTCTGTTTGCCCTCTCTCTCCTCCTTGAAGCTCACTTTTCTTCAGTGTGAAGCTTAATCTTTCAACATACACTCATCTATTTTTTCGCTAAAATGGTGCTATTTCCCTCGTTGACTCTCTCCGATTTCATGATTTGGACTGATGACTCTGTCTCTTTGCTATTTGGCGAAGAAGGATTTAGCGTCCTTACCTACTACTCAATTGTTGCTCTGAGACCACTCTTTTGTATTTGGTAGGCCCAGTGTTTTCAAGCATTTTCGGTGAGGCCTGCGACATTCTGCAAGCTCTTCGCCGATCTCCACAGCACCAAAACCTTTTATCCCTCAGACTCTCGCTTTGTTCTTGCTGCATTTTCCTCTCACCCGTTTTTTTCTTTTATCTCACACTGTTTGGTACATCAAGCAGGAAGTATTATTTCATTCCTTTGCTTCTATCTACAATGGATCCCCGGTCGCTCAATTCTTCTAGGCAATAACCCGGCCGATGAGTTGGCCAGGCGAGGTGTGCTACTCTAGCCATTACAGTTCCATTACAGATTAGGCGTAATTTGTTCCCAAATCTCGTGTATTTAATTTTGCAAGACTTAATAACCGACAGTCAAACCGAGTTTTATTTTCAAGTACGGACTAAAGTGTTATCAGAGTTGTGTAATAATGTCTTAAATATTTTGTTGTTTGGAACCTTAAAATTTATATGTATGTATTTTGTGCAAATGCAATTAACTCTAAACCAAATGAAGTGTCACAATTGTCAGCAAGTTTGTAGTTTTTGTTAATTTCTGATTAGTTGTTTTATTTTTTGTGTATTCGTAGATAACGATCTCTTTAAAACATCTCGGACACAACCAAGGTATTTTGAGATCAATGTTGAGGCTGTGAGACTTCGACCAAGGCCCATGTGACGGCCGCTAACTTCAATCGCCGTCACACCCATCATTATTCTAAACTCAGAGATCAAGAAAGCAATCATTGCAGCAGGTTCCAAACAACCTGAAGGACCTTTCCCTAAGATCCGCTCCAAAGCGGTCGGTTATTTTCAACAAAATATTACCATTTTGTGACACAATCAGGTCTAAAACTACGAAGATATTGGTTATGCTATTCATCAAGCATGAACCGTGTTCCCTGCCAGCCGTGCTGGTTATTTTCTGATGAAAATGTCTTTCCAGGGACTTCTTCCGCACTTCAAAACCCTTGTGGCACAACAGATTTAAATGACAGGAGGCATTTATTGCAGCAAATTTGAAGCCATGAAAGCTCCATACATCATGCGCAGGCGTGTGCCATATATCAGCAATGGACAAACAGGGGGACAATAGAAGAAACGCTGCACGAGTCTTTGCTGGAAAAAACAAATTTTTGGAAAAATGTTTTGGAAAGACTGATGAATGTTACGTTGATGTCAACAAAGGGCAATTTACCTTTTCGCGGATCCAGTGAAAAACTTTTGAAGGATAACAAGTGCAATTTTCTCTCTATTATATAGCTTCTCGCCAAATACGACACTGTTTTAGACAAACTTTTACAACTTCCTAAAGGTTCTCCAAAATATTTAAGTCCTTTGATACAAAAATAAATTAATATCAGTACTAGCTAAAAAAATTTTTCGTGATATAGAAAGCGAACGACAAAGTGCTTCTTTTTTGCCATTATTCTTGATGCCACTCAAGATGTCAGTAAAAATCCAGTTAAGTAAAGTATTTTGTTTCGTCAAAAGTATTTTGATGATGGAACGCCATCAGAACTAAAAGTTGTTGAAGTTTTTACCTCATTTATCAAAGTTGAGGATTCATCTGCTAATGGATTGCACAAACTGATAACGAATTTCATGCAGCCAAAGGGGCTTGACATAAAAAACTGCCGTGGACAAGGATATGATGGCACTGCAGTGATGAGCGGGAAGTAGTCCAGCTTGCATAAGAAGATCCAAGATGTGGCTCCACATATTTGCTACGTGCATTGTGTTTAGCACAATTTAACTTTGACGTTAAAAGATGCCATGGAAGCCGTGACTAAAACCCGTCAATTTTACGACACCATAAAGTAGATGTATAATTTTTTCAGTCATAGTTTTGTGCGGTGGCAAAAGCTTCAGAGTGTCCATGATCGTTCTTGCTCAAATCTTACATTAAAAGCGTTAAATCCAACTCGGTGGTCTGGTCAATATGATGCTTTCTATGCTTTGAAGGAAAGATTTTGTGACGTTATGAAATGTTTGACTTACATAATCCTTGCCAGCCCGAAGCCAAAGGAAAAAGATGAAGCTATGACAATATAGAAACAGATACAAAACTTTGACTTTGTGTGAATGCTGATTGTACAATGCAAAATTTTGCAGATTGTCTACATTCTCTTGAAAGCTCTGCGGTATAAAACTATTGACTTAATTTCTGCACATAAACTTCTGTAAACTGCTCCTGAAGACATTATTCAACTCAGAAAGATTTTTGGCGCAGTACTAAACGAAGCTTGTTATTGCTTTTTACATGGTATTTGCCAAGACAGTTTTTAAACAAAAGAGCAAAGGAAACAAAAGCTTACTTTAATGAAATATTCGAAGGAATAAAGTTAAGCGATCCTAAGAAACGATTTTGCGTAACTGTGTTTCTTCCAATGATGAACATACTTTCTTGCCAACTAATTAATTGCTTTGAAGGAATGAAATCAGTGGTGACGTTATATCAAGTTTTAAAACTACGTTATATCAAGTAAGTTTTCTCTCAAGTGCTTCTCATTTGGATGTTGAGGTTGAAGCAGAAAAATTTTCTAACAAGTTTTCTGATGACGTCTCTCTGTTGTTTCCAAGCCAAATGCTCTCCTTCAAAACGTTGTTTAGAGAAAAGATTGCCCATTTAAAATCTGTTAAAGAAATGGCTTTTTTTGATTGTTGAAAATGTATCACTTGCCACAACTTTTTCAGACATTTGTACGGCATACATTATGTATATGACAGTACCTGTAACAGTTGCTACGGCAGAGAAGTCTTTTTCTAAACTCAAACTGATCACAAACTTTCTTCGAAGCTCCATGTCCCAAGAGAGAGTTAGCGGTTTGGCTCTGCTATGGATAGAAAATGAACGAGCCAAAAATTTAAATTTTCGAAAAGTTATCCGTCAGTTTGCTAGTGCAAAAGCAAGACGGTAAAATTTCAAGTTTCTAACCACCTGCAATTACATCCCGGTAGCCTACTTAATTGGCCACAACGTATTGTGTTTTATTAGCGTGTGTCTTCAATGGTGATGTCAGTGTACTGTGCGTTAAATTTTTTTGGGTTAAACAATTCATCCGCATTGTACAGCACATTTCCATTTTGCTAAAATATTGTTAATAGTGCTCACAAAGCACCTTACCTCAAAAGGTTGCACATTATTTTTTTTTGTCATTATAAAACGATTTTAATTTGCGACGTTTCTTTGATAAAACTTTTATTAAACAATTAAAAAATTGTTTTTGCAGCCTGCCCCCCACGAAATCCTTGCTGTGCCATTATTTTGATTTAAATACACTGCAACCACAAAAATTATGTTAAACCGTGCGACCTTGGTGAAATTTTATTCCAATTAAAGCCTTTCATTTGCAGGCACACTGAACTTTGATTTAGCCCATTTTACCTGTTGAGCTCAATGCTTTTTTGTGTCACTATCTTATTGAAAAATCTTTTTATAACGTGAAGTCGTCAATGATTCTTGTGTTGAGAAAAGTAGCTTAATTGAATATTAAGTAGAGCAAAAAACGGGGACTCCATAAGAGAGGTTTGCACCGGGGCACCACCTGACGAAGTTACGGCTCTGGTCACAATTATTGTGTTACAGCAGTTGATTGCGCCACAACTGTGCAAAGAATCGACAGCGTCAAACAAAAATTGTGTTGAATAGAACGTTATTTCGCATCGGAAACTACAATTTTTCAATACTATTGTTTGTTGTCTTGTCGTTACTCGGTGCTGCAAACAAAAGAAAGAATTTAGAGTAACCCAAAATAGGGGAGTACGAGCAGCCGTCAGGGGAGGCACCCGTAGCGACGGCACTGCTTGGAGCTAATTACAAAGGTACGAAAAAAATGACTATTTTTATATAAAAATAACAGACTAAAAGAAGGAGGTTTGGCGCATTTTAATGCTTTCAACAAATTTAAGAAAAAAACGAACAGAATATTCGATAAGAGCTAGAGAAATATTGTATTTGCCAGCAAAAGTATTTGCCAGCAATCATTCATGGAAGCATAACAAGTGGTATCTAAGATTGACATAGAATCGCAACTAATATTAAGAAAAACGACAATTTTGCAATATGCAAACAATCATTAGAACCGGTCAATTAATTATAAAAACCACACTTTTGATTAAATAAATTTTCTATGAAATTGATAAAATTATCAGTATCTTTATTTGAATGCGATTGTCAGAACCCATGTTGCTGGGACCTAATGGCCAATTATTTAAATCAAATGAAATAAATATTTGCTACCTGTTTCGGATCGCAATTTAGACCACCACCTGACATTTTAATTCAATAAATTTGTGCAATGTGCTCAAAACGCTGCGGTTCATAAGCAATCCTGTATTTAACAGGTTATAATTTTAATGATCCTTTCAGCTTTATAGCAAGATTATTTGTTGATGTAAAGTGTTGTATACTGTATGTACAAAAATACCTGTTTTAAGATCTTCAAAGGACGGAAACTTGTTAATTAGCTTAAACTGTAATTAAACTTTTTTAGAGTGTGGATCTTATCCGCAGTTACCCACTTCGTCACCGGGCGACATCATGTACATGTCTGCCGACCCTGCGATAACCACACCCCCTTTTGCAGTAGGTGTTGTTTTCAGCTATGTGTGTGATGACCCCACCCGTTATAGAGTAGAACCTACTACTGCAACGACGACAACATGCGAAGTGGGCGATCAATTTACACACGACCTCAACCCACCGACTTGCACTGAGGCGTGTAAGTTATGTTTGCTTATTGTAGCGTTGTTAAAGATTGTTTTATCTATACCAGTGTTTACTTATCTTTTTTCGTGCGCCCTAGCATTATTTTATAAAAAGTTTTGCTTCTCACCATCGTTTACCTCATAAACTATTACTTGGTTATACGATGAACTGACAAATATATCTTAACGCCTAAAACTGGGAGTTGAACATTCAAAGTGTTTCTTTGCATGCAGCGTAGGATGGTTCTTCTGTCAGCTTTCAAGCTCATGCTTCAAGTTCAAACTATAATTAGCGCAAAGATCGACTCTCGTTTTCGGTAAACATAAAGGTACCGCATTACCCACAGTGCATGAAGTTTAGTCTAATATTTCATTCACGTACGTCATGCATGTACTATGCAGAAAACTTACCATTCTATTTCTTTCCTAGATTGTGGTGATCCTCCCCCGATAACTGTTGGAGTAGCAGCTCCCATTACTGGAACTTCGCCATACGGTCCAGGCGATACGATCACATACAACTGTGACCCCGCTTACGGACTTAGAGGGACAAGTGAAAACGTGTGTCAAAATGATTTTTCGTGGTCTCTTGCTGCCTCCTCGGTTCCAAAATGTATTTCACGTAAGTTGGTACAAAATGAAAATTTTAGAAGAATGCAATTTGTAAAAGCTCTACAGCATGCATCAGTGCAAAAACATTTCTGCATTGTATTCTAAAAATGTTGTTATTTCAGATTTCTGTTTTCTTCTGCATAGTTTATCTCACATTACCTAAAAAACATTACAAATATTAAAGTAATACGTACGATATGTGGGACTCTCTAAAACACCATATTGTCATAAACGTTACCAATGTAATAAATCAGTCGCAAATAAAATCAACAAGTAGTATAACGAAATCCTGAGTAATTCCGTGGTTTTTAAAACTTCACAAATTCATTGAAAACCTTCGCTGTTCTTCATATTTTAATCGAATTCCGGAATGTCGAAATTGGCAGGGTTGTTGAAAGGCTTTGAAAAAAATTTTTTTTTCTACTTCTATGTCAAGTTGAAAACTTTCTTTTTGGAAATTAACTTTTGTGACTTAAAATTTGTTGAACTCTTGGAAGGCCGTTGTCGAATCTGAAGCGTTTGATCAAATCCAAGTTGAAAACCACTGTACAGCTTTAATGTGCAATTTATTTAATAGTTTAAAAAATATGATCGGTAACATTTACAACACTGCGGTGATCTAGGCAGTACCACAATACATACATATTACCTTAACATTTTTCATGCTTTTTGGAATCATGGGATTGTCAAAAAAAGTTTCACAACAAGTTAACTGACTTTGCGCGTATGGAGTTTTAGAATATCGGTTAACCCTAAAATGCTCAAGGTATCTTTTGGGTAATCTACTCAACGTTGTGCTGCAACAGTACAACAAATTTTGAATACTTGTATCTCAAACACCTCTCAAGATTTCACAAAATTTCTTTCACAACTGTAATTCAAATTTATAACTGAATGTAATAAACTTCTTTGCTGGGCAATAGGATTTTCATTAAACTTCCGATATTAGATTTTTGTGAGTATACTAGTATACAAGTATACTAAATACGAAAACAAACTACGAGACTTCACGTGTATTTGGATTAACTTGAATCATTACTGCTTTTTCGAAAAAATTTATGAATAAGTGACAAAAATGTTTGCTTATTCAAAATGCACTAAGGGTAGAATAATGGTTTTGAGTTTACACTAAAACACACTCGAGCCTCGTTTTTCCGGACCAGATGGTGCAGGAACCTGCCCCGATAATGAAAAAGTCCAGATAACACAAATTTATTTATGTAATGCAATGTTTTTTTTGGATGGTGCATCAGTGATGATAGGTGGAAGCAAGGGAGCGGTTTCTGCGTAGCAGGTGAGTGCTGATATATTATTTTTCATCCCAGGCCAGTTTATGCACTTTAAATAGTTTCACGTTCATAAAGTAATGTAATGTTTTAATCATCATTGAGGAATTCATTTGTCGGCCATCCGGACTCACTGTCCGGATAAACCGAAATTTAAACTAACGAGGTCCGGAAAAATGAGGGTCAAGTGTATAATAAAAAGTAGGAAAAGTCAGAAATTTTCAAATAATTTGGAAAAAAAGTAGTACGTAAATAACCATTTTAAATTTGTTAGATCTCTGCAGACCAACATGAGCAAATTAGGATTAAGCCGGCTTTTCCCAATGAACAGTTGTAAGAACAATAATGAAAGTCTTGAGAACAATAAAGGACAGTAATAAAAAATGAAGAAGTTTTTAGCATATCTAACTCTCGTTCTAAAATCAAATGTTTTTTAAAGAGTGGTTGAGTCAATAACATTAAGAGGAGGTTTGGCATAGCCCTTATTCCAACAATACCGTCCTCTCCACTCCATGGAATAATCAGCCAACGGGGACACAAGTCAAGCAGGAGTACGGCGAAGCCAAAGTAGCCGCCGTTTTTACAAATACAAAAATTGTGTGTTAAGAAGTAGATATATATCATGACTTGGTTCTCACATTTTGGTAATGAAATTTGTGACTTTAATGTCCTGGCTAATATTCGGGACTATTTTTTCTACCGTAAATCTTCGAGTATAGTCCGCATTTTTTTCCGGAAATTTTAAAGTCAAAATCCCTAGTGCGTACTATACATGAGGTTAAAAAAACATATTTTCTTAAGCGTCAGCCTAATCGCTAAATCCGATCGCGGAGATCGCCATATTGAATGGTCACATGATGCACAATGGTCACATGACGCACAATGGTCACATGACGCACTACCCAGAATGCACCGGCTTTGGCGGTTCTGTGGACTATAAAACTGAAAGTGACAGAGATTTAAACTACAAAGATGCTGACATACTTACGAACAAACAAATGGACCAGATATTTAATGCTGAAAGTGACACTGAATTTGAAGGATTTGAATAAATCTTTAAATAATGTTTGAATAAATGTTTTTGTTTGAATAAATCTTTTGCTCTTGCTCTTTCTTTTGTAACTCAAGTTAGGGGTGCGTACTATACATGAGGTTTAGGTTTTTCCCCAAAAAAACCGCTATTCTTGCCCTGCGGACTATACATAGGGGCGGACTATACTCGAAGATTTACGGTATTTATTGCTTACGCGTGCCCAGGGCACAAAAGCGGCTTTCCACTTCCCTTGGTTGTTGAATTTGACTTCGGTAGAACTATTAGGTTATTTTCAATCAAAATAGCAAACATTTTTCCTACGTAGTGCAATTTCACATAGATTTCTTGCATAAGCACACCTATTGTTCGTTCCCAAATTTAAGCATTTTTAGAATGCTTAAAACGCATAAAAAAGAGAAATAGTATAAACTTTTTTCAGCTAAAAATATCATGAAAAATGCTGTCATTAAAAAATTGGATGGTAAATACAGCGCTGTCATGACATAGTAAGACCTAACAACTACAACAATTAAATGATGTTTTCGAGAAAACAGACTTTTTGTCTTTGCTACACCTATGACAAAACAAGGTTTTAAAATTTTTATAAAAAGAGCTAAATTTAGCTTTTTCTCAATTAATTTTGTTAGTATCTCTATTGGCATTTTTTCAGGATTTCGCACACTTTTGCAAGATTCTGCCTTAAGAAAAGGAGGAACGCTAAAACTTCTAACATCTCCTTTTCTTTTCAGATCATATTCTAGAACGCATTTGCAAGACATGATCAAAATTGTTATGTGAGGCTTGGGATGCAGAAGGATGCCCCACGGCCAACTATAAATACGGCCCTATATGTCAGCTTTTGATGGCTAAAATTACCAGGCCGACTTTTCTCTACAGCGAAAAGGCGAGATGGTTGAGTTAACGAGAGACGTTGGCAAAATGTATGTGCGAGCGACGTAACAAGGTTGCACTTTCGCGCTCACACTGTTTAAAACCGATTGTAACGCTCGTGCATAGCAAAGCACGCGCTGAGTTGGAAAGTAATCGAGTTGTTTTGGCAGAACAAATAAGACAAAAATATCACCACAATTGAGAATACAAGGTGATAAATAGTGTTTAAATCAAGGTAAGATATATACAGGTAATAGAAATTCAGACAAGATGGTAAATAAATTACATTAATGTTTGTAAGGTAGTCTATCTTTAAATTATGGAACTAAGTAATTAATATATATCTTAATTAGCAAAAATACTACAGGCAGTTTCGCCCTTAAGGCTCCTCAAGTATTTCTGCAAAAAAACGAAAAATGAACCCAATACAAACAGAGAACGCAGTACTACTTACGGTTGTTGGGGGGGAGTAATCAGAAATAGTATGGTAGCCAGCAGAAACTATACTAAAGAATAATCTGCTGGTTCTCCTACGAACAGTAAACTCATCTGGGTAACTAAGAACTGTGGAGGTTGGTATGAGAGTAATAGTGACGTAACAATGGGAACAGGAATCGCTCAAAAGAAGGTTTTAAAGAGTTAATGAGTTTAGTTGTTTAGCTTATTTCATATATCGTATTGCTGATTTTGAGCAGGACATATTATATTCACTATTTGTATAGTTTATTGTTAATCTTTGGTCGTAAGAAAACGTTTTTTCAATTGTTACGAGATCAGTATTTGTATTTTCGGTGACTTACACTGCCGGCATAGTGCAAGCAAGCAGAAGATTTTGTTGTAATGTGTTTTTCCCATAGACAAAAGCGAGCCATGCCACCACAAAGAGCACTTTCATTTACTTGACGACATTGCCATTATTTATAATAAATGATGCCTGAAAGTATTCGGCCTTTACCTGTAGGCCCTATGTTGTTACACCTATGGCCCCTATTAATTTTCAGGTACAAGATATACTTTTAAATTTGTTTAAATTGCTTTTTATAAAACACCTTGATAATACCAGCAACATAAGTAAGATCGATGGTAAATTAATGCGTGGTCTTCGGTTGCAATTCTGGTTATAGCACATCAAATGAAAAAGTGTCCGCTTTTGAATTTTTCTTCAAAGATCCTGAGTTATTAGAGAAGTGGATTAAGTTTGTTAACCGCGATGATTGGAAGCCGACTCGGTAATATGCATTGAACATTTTAAAGAAGAATTCATTACTCGGGGAAAACGAAACACCTTGAAAAAAGACATAAAACCTTTCCAACAATCTACACTAAAAAGGCTTTAAAGCGCCCATCATCTTTGCAAATTTCAGCTGTCCGTCGTAAAGCTCCAAAAGTCTGTATATTTCAAAAAGAAGAAATAGAAGACTTTGAAAACCAAAATATTTATTCATAATTTTGAAGATTTAGGTGAGCACAATGCTCTTAGAAGCTATCAGTGTGAAAAACTGAAAATTTTATCTTTTACCACATAGTTTCAAATCAAATCACCGGCTTTCCACAAATTGAAAAAGCGATTAAAATAGACAGAAATCTAAATGCTCAATTTCAATTTTGTGGCTGTAGTGTTCCTTGACCACAATGGTTTAGAAAAAGCAAAACTGCTCAGCAGAACAGTTTCAGTATGCTAGACAATTTTTCATCTTATCTTAGAAGCTTTAAAGACTAACAAAATCAATTGCTAGTGGAAATGAGCAACGAACAACATCACAAAGCCAAAGATCGTTTGTCCTATTCATCACAGCTTATTCGTTTACCCATGCTGGTTCGATATACATTATTTCAAGCATATAAATTACTCCAAGAACATTTTTCTCCACCCTTTTTGGCAATATTAAGTAAACTCAGAGAGAAAACATAGACGCTCTGAATGTATGCAGTTATTTAAGGAAATTTTTACAAAGGCATAATTGTATCCATGATCCAAGGGTTAAAGAACTCTGTGCTGGTTGTGGTTAGGGGTTGTCCTATAACTGCACTAAATGTTCGGCCAATGAAATGGCAAGTTGCATTTCTGCCTTACCCAATTTAAGTTTTAAAGCTCGAGCGATAGTGACGGACAATCATTCTGCAAACGTTAATGCTTTTGAAGCTTTGCGAACTAGGTTTTCAGCAAAAAGCGATTTATACATCAAGCTTTCTGAAAATGAGACAGTTACTTACCTCTTTTTTGATAATGTCCACTTAAATAAAAATATTCGAAATAACAAGTTGAAAGCAAAGAAATTGTTTTTTTCTCCATTCTCATTTAACATTAATGAAGAAGTAATTGAATCAAGCCCATGATACATCGCTTGGTCGGATCTGAGGTTAATATATGATGAAGACAATAAACTATCAGCTAATTTGCGAAAAGCCCATTAACTTACATTTAAGTCATTGCATCCATTCAATAACAAGCAAAATGTTAGCCTTGCTCGGAAGATATTTGACCAGTCAACAATACCCGCCTCAGTGTTCTCTTTAAACGCAAAAAAAGTGCGAATTTGCGAAATTATGTCCGGCGGATTCGCAGTTAAAATTAAACAGTGTGTAAAAAAAGTCCGGCGGTTTTTGGTAACTTTTTCATTTTGTTAAAATTTTTGCAATTTTGTTAGCAAAATCTTAACCAACTGTTAAATGCATGGGAGTCAGTGAAAGGAAATCCAAGTTTGGACAGATGCTTTTTCAGGGCAGTGCAACGTCTCACCCAAACATCGCACGGCTGTGACGCAACATCGAGTGACGGCGACTTAAATATCGCGCACGCCTTTCCCTCACTTCTTTGTATAACAAATTATCTCTCTAGTAATTAACCTGAAGTAAAATCAATCTTTTTGTTTACTTTTTCCCAGCCAATTTCAGTCGTAGCTAAAGAGTAATAATAGCAAGCAGCTCTCAAACTTCAGTTTTTACTCAAGACATCATTTTTCGAGGGAAATTTGAAACTAAACTTGGTAAAAATCTTTATGTTTTCTTTACGTTTCAACGCTAACTTCAATCGTGCTTGTTAAGATAAAAAAGCACATAGTTCTCGCTTTCAGTTAAGCACAAAAAACACCATTTTTGAGGGATTGGTTTAGTTTTTGTACGTTACAAATAAATAACCTTTTTTACTTGCCATTTATAAACACTAAAAATAAAAAAGAATACAACCTCTAACCAATTTAGTTTTGAATTCCCTTCAAATACTTTCCGAACTGAGATTGAAAGTTTGCTTACAATTGCAAAAACCTGTTGTTTAATTGATTACGATAGAGAAATGTAAGTTATTATTTACCGTAATCAAGCAACAGTTAAAGTTCGCAATTTTTGTTGTGTCATAGTGGTTATAACCTACTTAACATCACATTACTTCATAAAAGTTCTAGTTCTTATGCTCATGTCGGGCGTCGGCAAAGGGTTAATTTTATTTACGCGCATTTTTCATCTGTCATTCCATTTCATCTGTCATTCTTACGAATCACTGTTGCAAAGGCTGTAAAGTTTGAGACTAAATTTAACCACAATTAACGTACTGAAGAAAAATAGCCAGGTATTTCGCCGTCGTCTTATAATAACCGATAGGCTACCTGTTTGTAAACATTTTGGGGCTGACATAGTCACGCTAATTATTACGTCACCGAATTGCATTGTCACAGTTTTGACTTTCCTTTCCCTGCAAATTTGTCCGGCGGTTTTCGTACATTTGCTGGCAATTTCGCATTTGTGCCGGCGGTTACGCACTCACTAAAATCTTAGAGGGAACACTACTCGCCTGAAAATGTTATTGTCCTCAACGAAAGAATATGCAAAGCTTTTTAATGATCATTAATAAGTGGTGGATTATTGTTAATTCCAAAACAAGATTTTCTGCTAATCCGCTGGCCAGTGCAATTGTAAAAGATGATGGATAAGTGGAGTTTTAACATTGGCTTGCTGACTGGTTTTCCAGCTGGAGCAAAACCAGAAGTGAACAATGCTTGTCACAGCAAATGTTTCAAGCTACGGTGCCGACCCAGCAAGCACAAGCACACTTAGTGACGAACCTGCTTCAAGAAGGTTACGAGTTCGTTATTCCAGCTAAATTTCAAAGTGATCCACTTGAGCAAAGATTTTCGCAATATCGCCAAATGAGCGGCGGAAATTTTCTGGTAAGCCTAAGAGAGGTATTAAATAGCGAAAACACTCTTTTATGCAAATCATTGCTAAAAGAAAGGGATGGAATATTAGAAGAGATTTTGGAAGATACCCACAATACCTCTGAAATCAAGAAATTTCCTAAATCTTTTTTAAAGATATTTGATGAGGCTGTCACGGACAACATCACAATATGTAAAGGTAGTGAAGAAGTTGAAGTAACAATTTTTGGTTCACAGTAAAAAAACAAGTTAAATATACTAAAGTGTGAATTATGCATATCATTTACGGAGGAAAATTCCTCTACCATTCCATACTATAACCACCTTTCTAAGGAAATTTGGCTATTCCATTCTCCTCCTTGGCTGATTTTGGATGTTCTGCTTTTGCTTTGTTGAACTATTTTGATGACTTTATGACTCGACAGGACAATGTAAACAGACGCGATGCTGGTTCCAGCATATTGTTAAAATGCCTTCACAATTTTTCCTGCGAGGCTCATCAGGAAGTAGCTTTAAAACTGGCTATTAGAATGATTGTAAACATTTATTATGACAGCAACAAAAACGTAAAAATGATTCCATTGAAAAAGATGCCTTTACTGGCTTCAAAAAAAGGCAAAGGGCTAAATAGTTTTTGTGTTTTGCAAATATTAATTGTAAAACTGAGTGAAGATGCTAATGCAGTATTTTTAAACTTTTGATTTCTTTATTGCTTTTGTATATAAGTGATTGTTAACATATTGTCACGAGAATACCCTTGCTTGCTTGTTTAATGTTTATGAAATCTGTATTTTTTAAAGATCGCATGTAACCAGTGAAAACAGTTGTGCAGACAAGTTTCAGGGTTACATTTTTTTTTAACGTGGCCGCTATTCTTTTAGTGAAACCTCTCGGTAATAGAACCCAAGTGTACCAATTATCAGTCAAAATTCCTAAAATCTACAATATTTTAGTGTTTTTTACTTTGATGACAAGCTGCTGATTCAATTCTCTGTTATCTCGTTTATTTGCTTGCTCTTACTTTTCACGTTTGTAGGCCTGGTATTTTCAGCCATCAAAAGGTGGCATATACGGCCGTATTTATAGTAGGTCGTGGATGCCCTTCATAACTTTTCTGTCACAGCGGGTTAGCAAATACCACCTGCAATTGTAATTTCTCCTCTGGGGAAAACAATATCATTAACTTTTTAACTGAGTCGATAAAGTTTTTAACAAATATTAGTGAACAAAAACAAACAATAAAAGAGGTCATCATCTTCTATTTAGCCAAATATCCCATGCTTCCCCCTCCCCACATCTTTTTACTAAAAAATCATCGGTTGGCCATTGAATGCATTATTATTTTAATATTCAATTTTTTCTTGTCCTTCTATTTGGTTTTACTTTTAATGTTGTATTGTGTTTTTGTTAGAATGTTCATTAATAGTTCAAAATTGTTGAAACGTGGAGCAACCTAATGACAAAAAGGTTTTTTACTTTTAATCATAGAAAAACTTTGACCAGTAGTTCCCAATCTTTTTTGATGCATTTTTCCTTTACACATTTTTGAAACCTTTCATTCCTCCCGTTTTATAATAAAATATATAAACACAACATCTTGTTTTTTTTACATTTTGAGCTACGTAATACTGTGCCCATCCAATTCACCATAACACTGAATCGCAGCCTGACTTACCAACAACTATTGTCAACACCAAAACAAGATCTTCTCCACTTAATTCGACTATCCTTGTCTTTAGCTACTCAATAGCAAAATATGCCCGACCAGTGAAGGAAAGATCTTACTCGACATAGACTCGCCTCACACCTCGCTGCCTCAAGTCCACAAAAACCAAAGGCTCCACGTATTAGTCAGCGATACCAGATCCAAGATCAGAAGGAAAGCCGCCAGTCGATTGCAAAAGCGGAGGAAAAGTAGCAATGCCAATCATCTTTTCTATTGAAGAAGTGCAGTAAGACAAAGACTGAAAAATGCGTTTTGTCAGACACATCACATTCTCAAATAAATCACTCTCCAAAGAAATACCTTGGCTTTGTAGAGCGATCCTCGAGCAAGATCTGCGAGCCATAACATGAAAATGGTGAGATCCTTCCATCTGAATTCTCCAACCCATCAAGTCATAATGCAATTTGTGCCAAATACAAATGCTTGAAATGTCTCCGTAGCAGAGTATGTTACAGCAAAGCTGCTTTAGAAGAGTGAGACTATTCCACGACCTCAAACGCTTAAGTAAGAGACACTGCACCTGAGAAAATTTGTATTTTTTTTACTTGCCTTAATTTACATCACGCTCAACTGAAAATCTGGATTTGTACAATACATGTTGACAACACTGGGTATGACAGTGGGCAAATATCGTATGACCTCTCCTCTCAATGGAAAACCGATTAGATGATCTTAGACTTTTTGATGAACAACTGAGCAAATAAATTTCGTCAAAATATGCAAATAAATTGCTTGATTGATGCGTCAGCATGGTAATTGTGCGTGCGCGCGCGCGCGTGCGTGCGTGCGTGCGTGCGTGCGTGCGTGTGTGTGTGTGTGTGTGTGTGTGTGTGTGTGTGTGTGTGTGTGTGTGTGTGTGTGTGTATGCATGCGTGCGTGCGTGTGTGCAGGAGACAGAAGCGCCTTTTTGAAAAAGGTTAGGGAAGTTGGTTCTTTTAATTTTTGTGAATTGTAGAAAGCTCTGCAATCTTTTGAGGTAAAATTTTAGCAGAGATGCTTTTGTGACTTTATCAAAAGAGGTATATTTTTTTCAGTGGAAATTACCTTGTGTCGATGGGTCATTTGTCATCTTGTTTTTGGAGGTGCACTTGAGATGTAAGTCATTATAGCAGTGTCCGAAAAAATATCTCTACGTTAAGCAAACGTGCATGCTGAAAAGTAAAAAGTGTCATTTTCAGTGATGCTTGCCCCAGTCTTTGAGATTTTTCAACACTCCTGTGTGTGTAATTACATTCATGGCATCACATTGCTAAACATCGAAACTACGCAAATGCATAAAATATTCATGAAACATAAATGTTTTTTTAAATGCTACAAACTTACGTAATGTGAAACTGTTAACTTGTTTACCCTGAAGTGAGGAATTCCCTTCCCTAAAGTCTCAGATTACTCCATACGTAAATTCCTATGTGGTTAAGAACCATTAACATAGACCTTGATGCTGCTTAAGATTTACAATAACTAAAGCTAGAGGCGTAGCCAACCAAAAATTTAGGAGGAGTTGAAGGTAAAAGGGGAAATTGTTTATGCTTTAGATCACATTGTTGGTAATGATTTCTTTTATTTTATTTAGAAACTAAACAGAATTCAGAAAAGAGTAAAAAAATGTAGATATGTGATTTAAGCGTATTCAAAACTGCTGAGAAGCCAATCTGGGCCTGGTACCAAAGTTATGGAGATTTAGAATCACTAGCCAATGAAGATGGATCTTACGTAGATTTTACTTTTACTTTACTTGTGGCTTTTATTGTTTTTGGAAATCGATGTTTGCAAAGTAAAATAAATCCTTTGCCGTTTTTTTGTGTGAAGAATGTTTTTCTGAGATCAACTTTTTGAAATCAATTTTTTTGCCGTTTGCTGAGTTGCAGTATTGGTTTTAAACATCACCTTTATAAAATTGTACTTGTGCCTTTATGCAGGGAATACAGCAGAATACCCCGCGAGCTCCCTAAAAAATTCAGGCCCGAGACAGTAAGTACCTTTTGAATCTTTCTGCCAAAATAAACTACTGGGTTTATTAATTTTGGTACATGGGATTAATACGTTGACTAAAACTGGATACTTTATAAATCTTTTAGGGGGCATTTGTAATTATATGGAAAATTATTGAGACTTACATGAATAAACTATAAAGTTTAATTTTGTGAGGCAATTGCTACATGTTATAGCCCAAATTTACAGGTGCAAAAAGTGTAATGGGATGAAGAATTCGTTCTTTTGCCACACTTTTTCGAGTGCCAACTTAAAATATTTGCCGTCTAATTAATTGTTACAGCATGATTGAATAATTTCTATATTGCTTTTATGCATGTACACAAATTTCAAAATTTCTTTTCCACATTAACTATAAGCTCATCATCCTTATCATCATTAACGTATAATAACCAAATTTAGGATTTATGGAAGGCAAGCCGTAATGCGTTTAACATGTTTCCTTTTTTCACACCAGATGAAGCGACAAGTTTTTACGTCTTAGTTTCTATTGATTCAATGCAGTTGCCACGGTAGCAATAATATTTGCTACTAACCTGCTTTTAGGGCTTCAACTCCTGGTTTTCTCTGAGGGTTTACTCTCAGAGCCTAGAGCTGAATTAAAACCAAAGGAAAGTGCTTTGGAAGGCTGAATTTCTGTGAATGGCAGGGATGCTGAAACATATAGGTTTTGCATAGAAGCTTAGCTCTTCAATAAACCACTTCCGTCTCAGTTTTACACAATGCAAAAAGCTTTTTCGTAAGATCAGTCAAGTACTTACATACTTGCAATGACTTTAGACTGAGTGCAAAAGTATAACCAATGCCAAACAAGAAAATGACTTGCTCTTGTACAGCATTGTTAAGTATTGTTTCGACGCTTCGTATACATATTTCAATCAGATCACTTCGTTCTTTCGACAAATTTTCTATTCAAATTTAACGTTTCGCTCCCCTTAGTTACCGGGGAGCTTCTTCAGAGCACTAAAATATTGTAGATTTTAGGAATTTTGACTGATAATTGGTACACTTGGGTTCTATTACCGAGAGGTTTCACTAAAAGAATAGCGGCCACGTTAAAAAAAAATGTAACCCTGAAACTTGTCTGCACAACTGTTTTCACTGGTTACATGCGATCTTTAAAAAATACAGATTTCATAAACATTAAACAAGCAAGCAAGGGTATTCTCGTGACAATATGTTAACAATCACTTATATACAAAAGCAATAAAGAAATCAAAAGTTTAAAAATACTGCATTAGCATCTTCACTCAGTTTTACAATTAATATTTGCAAAACACAAAAACTATTTAGCCCTTTGCCTTTTTTTGAAGCCAGTAAAGGCATCTTTTTCAATGGAATCATTTTTACGTTTTTGTTGCTGTCATAATAAATGTTTACAATCATTCTAATAGCCAGTTTTAAAGCTACTTCCTGATGAGCCTCGCAGGAAAAATTGTGAAGGCATTTTAACAATATGCTGGAACCAGCATCGCGTCTGTTTACATTGTCCTGTCGAGTCATAAAGTCATCAAAATAGTTCAACAAAGCAAAAGCAGAACATCCAAAATCAGCCAAGGAGGAGAATGGAATAGCCAAATTTCCTTAGAAAGGTGGTTATAGTATGGAATGGTAGAGGAATTTTCCTCCGTAAATGATATGCATAATTCACACTTTAGTATATTTAACTTGTTTTTTTACTGTGAACCAAAAATTGTTACTTCAACTTCTTCACTACCTTTACATATTGTGATGTTGTCCGTGACAGCCTCATCAAATATCTTTAAAAAAGATTTAGGAAATTTCTTGATTTCAGAGGTATTGTGGGTATCTTCCAAAATCTCTTCTAATATTCCATCCCTTTCTTTTAGCAATGATTTGCATAAAAGAGTGTTTTCGCTATTTAATACCTCTCTTAGGCTTACCAGAAAATTTCCGCCGCTCATTTGGCGATATTGCGAAAATCTTTGCTCAAGTGGATCACTTTGAAATTTAGCTGGAATAACGAACTCGTAACCTTCTTGAAGCAGGTTCGTCACTAAGTGTGCTTGTGCTTGCTGGGTCGGCACCGTAGCTTGAAACATTTGCTGTGACAAGCATTGTTCACTTCTGGTTTTGCTCCAGCTGGAAAACCAGTCAGCAAGCCAATGTTAAAACTCCACTTATCCATCATCTTTTACAATTGCACTGGCCAGCGGATTAGCAGAAAATCTTGTTTTGGAATTAACAATAATCCACCACTTATTAATGATCATTAAAAAGCTTTGCATATTCTTTCGTTGAGGACAATAACATTTTCAGGCGAGTAGTGTTCCCTCTAAGATTTTAGTGAGTGCGTAACCGCCGGCACAAATGCGAAATTGCCAGCAAATGTACGAAAACCGCCGGACAAATTTGCAGGGAAAGGAAAGTCAAAACTGTGACAATGCAATTCGGTGACGTAATAATTAGCGTGACTATGTCAGCCCCAAAATGTTTACAAACAGGTAGCCTATCGGTTATTATAAGACGACGGCGAAATACCTGGCTATTTTTCTTCAGT